>JACAXG010000049.1:4328234-5672971 GCA_018881555.1 Amblyornis subalaris | reverse complement strand
CCGGGCAGGGCACACACACCCTGCTCTGAGAGCAGCCCCACCATCCCAGAGCCGGGCAGGGCACACACACCCTGCTCTGAGACCAACCCCACCATCCCAGAGCCGGGCAGGGCACACACACCCTGCTCTGAGACCAACCCCACCATCCCAGAGCTGGGTAAGGCACACACACCCTGCTCTGCCAACCAACATCACCTCAGAGCTAGGCAGGGCAAACACACCATGCTCCACTGCATGGGATTCATGGATTGGCACTTGGCATGTGGCAGGAATGTTGTGCTTGCAATATCCAGGATTTGTGCATGCACTTCTGGGCAGATAATTGGGACAGAATACAGTGTCTCAGACAGCAGGATTTTCATTCACAAGAGTGCTTTGCTATACTGAGACATCAGATGAATATTCAGGAAAACTAATAAAGCCTCATCAAGGCTTTTTATGTGTGTACACATAGAAATAAGCTTATTTTTATAAGCACTTAATGTTATAAATACCCTAGAAGAATTTTCACATGTATAGACAAGGAATAAAATCCCACCTCTCCCTTCTAGCATTTGCATTAATTATGCCATCAATAATAACACCAGGTGATAACAACACTGGTTTACAGGTAATGGTCTAAAATAACAGATTCCTCTTCACGCTGTAGGTTGGCAGGTCACCTTTGCACAGGTGGTGCAAAATCCATTTAAAAGGAAGAAGATTTGCAAGTATGTTTCACTAAAGGACCAGGAGTATCCCTGCTTTGCCATGGCAGAGTAACTTCTCTTTCCTTCCTTTTAGGCAGAGGAACAGCAAAACAGACATCAGGGAGCGTTTGAGTATGAAAACAAAGGTGGTGGCCAGCCTGCAGCTTTTCCCAGTTTCTGGTTAGCAACTCTCCCACCAGCAAGCATTCCCTAACCCACACCACATCTGCCCTGGGCAGCCCCTGCCTGTGGATATCACTGTAGGGATTGGCCCAGAAATTGACGTTCCTGGTCATGCACTTGGAAGGAACAAACTGCTGAGCTGGTTAATGGATATGCCTGTGTCCAAGGAATTCTGCCTGCTGTTGGGAACACGGAGAGACTGAGGGAGGCTCAGTTCTTCCAGCCTCGTGTCTCCCCGATCCCTTCTCCCATCCACCCCCTGCACAAGGCCAAAGCAGAAGCAGAAACCTGCCTGCAGGAGACTGTGACTTTCCCTGGCATCACACACCAGAGCACACCCAGGCCTCCAGTGCTGAGGCAGGACAGGATTTTCTACACTTGGCTAAATTAAAGCTTTTCTCCTTCCTAAAGCCAATGTGCAGCTTAGAGCATGGGCTGCAAGAAAAGCAGGTGGCGTACAGTGGATTTTTTTCTATTTTTCCTAGAAGATACTCAGGAAGGATGATCAAAAGCAAACATCAGTATCTGGACAATGCTCTCAGGCACAGTGCAGGATTGTTGGGGTGTTCTGTGCAGGGTCAGGAGTTGGACTGGATGATCCTTGTGACCCTTCCAGCTCAGGATATTCTGTGATTCCATGACCCAAATTAACTGACTAAAAGCTGCCAACAGTGTGTCCACACACTGAAATTATCTGCAATGCCAAGTATGTTTTCAATCAACAGAACCAAAATCTTGCTTGGCAAAATATTTAACTCCTAAATTAGAGAAGAATTTTTGTTGTTGTTGTTTTTTACAGCTGTACAAGCACAAATAAAGCTTCAAGTGCCATGTTGGTTACAGCTCACTACCACAACGTGTAGCTTTCTGAAGCACAAAGTTTGGAGGAAAACAAAGTCCTGAGTCCTGGCATGTTTCCCCTTCCACAGCAGCCAACAGCCAGAGACAATAAACATCTTTTTGTCTCTCCCCCTCCCGACTCTGCAGTCCGGGAGGGAGATTAGTGTGGGTGTAGAAAGCAACAGACAGGACAGAAACTATCAAGTCCAGAAGATGTTATTTTTGTTGATGGCAACTTCACACAGAAAAGAATGCACAGCAGCTCACAGAGCCAGGTTCATACTGGGAAATAATCACACACCCACTCCTTTTTCCGTGCACCATATGCAAAAATGGGAAAGCAGAGGACAGGACTACCTGTAACATCAAAAGCTCCACTGATTAAAATATCCTGAAGCTTATCAGCTTCAAATGCAATCTTACTGAGCTCTTAAACACCTTCCAGCTCTTTACCTGCCTGATAGTTTTCTTTGGTTCATGTTGCAGGCTTTGCATGGTGGCTACCACACAGTATTAGAAACTCCATCAAAACTTATTTTCATGAGATTTCTACTTGCCAGTGGCAAACCCAAGGTGAAAGAAACAACATGGCCAGAAATGCATTTACATGCACTCATTTCTGAGGTTTCCTGATTTCCCCTTGGTTTTATATACAGTCACATAGAAATTAAAGATTTGTTTTCTGTCATTTGTTCTTTCAAAGGTTCTTCCTCTTTAAATAGTAAAACAACTGTGAAGAGGAAGAGGTGGAGAAAAATAAATAAGAGAATTAATGGAGTGTATTTCTGGGCATGACAAAGTAAGATGTTGCCACCTCCCCTCCAGGTTTGTACCTGAGAGGATTCGCACCGAGTTGTTCGAGGCGATGGGCTGTCCATTCTTGAGCCATGTAATTGCTGGCAAGGGGATTCCTGAGGCTTCACAGACCAGAGAGATGGGATTCTTCTCCACAATGCTGATGTTTTCAGGCATTTGCTGGTAACCAGCAATACTTGGGGGAACTACAGCAAAGAGTAAGGAAAAGCCATACTTCAGAGCAAATACAAATTCATTTTGCCCACAAAACACTGTATCACCCAGCTATTAATTCATTGAACCCAAAGTGAGCTTGGCAAGTAAGGAGCTACAAAACACAGACACTGAATAGTGTATATATATAATGACGATTTCTTACTGTGCAGTGGCATGAAAATATTAAATTATATCAGTTCTACCACCTTTATTTTATGGCTTAACAGCAAATAACAGGTATAACAATCCTTTTCAATCTACACTAATTATCATTTCCAGTATCAAATGAAACACCAGGGAAAATTCCTCCACTGACAGAATTACATGCTCTTCCTCATGGAGGGAACACTACCCTATGAAATTAACTACACAAATTCATCTTTAGCTTTTCTTTGCTGGAAATAAGAATATTTCCACTTCAAAAGCAGTTCTGCAGTTCTACAGTTCATACTTCAGAACATAAAACCTGGGGTCAAGAATTCATGAAGATATTCCACCTTTCTGAGGAGTTTGAGGAGGTTTGAAGGAAGTTTCTCTTTACTACCCAGAAGTTTGATAATGCAGTGCAGCAAATATTTCAAATAAAAAAATAAATCTGGTAAATAGTTTTTCAATAATGAGAATTTCTGTGTTTCCTTTCACAGTGAAACATGAATGTTAAGCGATAAAGTTAAGAAGTCATCTGCAAAAGCATTACAGAGGCCATAAGACGATGTGATGTTCTGTTCAATGCCATCAAGCAAATTGTGAGGATCACTTGTAGCTGGAGGTACCATCTTTAAATTCCCCTGCTTGTGCAAGATCAGGGAACCTGGCAATTAGATCCCTGTGATCCTGGCTATCCTCAGGTAGTGGACACAAGCAGGGTGGTCTTGGTTAAACTTTCTCCCACAATTAGGTATTTCCCACAATGACACGCAGCCCAATATCACATAAAATTGTACCATATCCTGGTTATCTCGGGAGATGAAGCAACTGGGGGTGGGTTGATATTAACAGGGAGAGGGGTACGATTTGAAAATACTGAGGAGTTCTGAACTTGGATTTGGACCTTTCATAACACAACTGGAGCGGCATTCCCCTGCAGCAGACCCAGGAGGTGCACCGAGCCCCACACGGCCGCTCGGCCACCCGCGAGTGACCGTGGCCGCGGCCGTGCCGCGCCCCTCACCGTGGACGCTGAGCTTGTATTTCCTGTCGGCCAGGCCGGCCGCGTTGGCGGCCACGCACACGTAGCGGCCGCTGTCCGACAGCCGCGCGCGCTCCAGCCGCAGGACACGGCCCCCGGCCAGCACGGCCACGGCCCCGCCGCCGCCCAGCGCCCGCCCGTCCTTCAGCCACGTCACCGCTGGCTCCGGAACGCCGCGCGCCTCGCACTCCAGGGAAATTTCGCTTCCCTGGGTGACGATCACTTCCGACGTGTGGGGACCGCTGCTGGATATAGTTGGTCGAGCTGTGGAAGAACAAGGAACACAGGGGAGAAGTCAGCTGGAAGCTACACCTCAGGATCCTCACCTGCTGCTGAACAGAGTAATGGTCAAGTCTGCCAGATCAGCAGGGTCAAAAGACAAATAACCTCCTTTCCCCCTCTCCAACCCCATGAAGTCAAAATGTGTTTTAAATTGTTAACTTACAGGCAATTTTTAAAATGCAAAAGAGAAAAAAATCTAAATTAAAAAAGACTGCCCCAACATTGTCAATCCCTAAAGATTTTTGGAAGATTTTCTTTTCCATGGGATTGTTTAAAAATACCTCCTTTTATTCCTGACCAAAATACAGTAAAATCTAAGGGAATGAAGGGAAATCTAAGTTCAGTTAGTCATCATCATTACTGCAGTTTGGGGACAAGCCTAAAGGGTTACATCCCTGGAACCATGCACTTTCAACAGGGATATGCAACATTTTGGCCAAGCTCCGAGTCCAAATTGTCAACATTTTAATGACTTAACACTCTCCTTGAACTACCTTTCAATTGTCCTACAACCAGACCTCCCTCTCTGGAGACCCTGCAGCTCAACGTAACTGTAGTGATCATACTTCCATAACATTCTTGCAGAACTGGCAAACTGTGATCAGGATTTCCCCGGCACTTACTGTACACTTGCAGGCTGTATTCCTTCTGGGCACTCCCAGCCACGTTAGAAGCAATGCAGGTGTAAGATGCAGCATCAGACTTGTCAGCAATTGCAATCTGGAGCTGTCTGCCCCCAGACAGCACCCGCACCCTTCCTGACAGCTCCGGCACCACAGGAGAGCCTGCAAGAGATCTTCTTTCAGATAAAACCACGTAAGTGGCCAGAAGCAAATTAAATTCACGTGGCCTGAAGTCCACWGGCACATTCAAAAGGACTGAGCCCATTTTAGAAGTGCTGTCAGAGTTTTCCCAGACAGCAGGAACTTCGCACAAACAGATCCTGAGGATTTCCKGATTAACCACTGACTTCATGGGATACCCTGAGCTAAAGCACAGTGACTCTCCCTCACATTCATCCAGAGAGTTTGGGACACCTCTACTGAGCAGAAAGCTCAGCACTTTCAGTAAAATGTGACTCATTTTTCAGTGTGTAATTGTCTCGCCCAGCACAGCCAGTGCTTAGAAACATGTAATTTAGTTTTCACACCATCTGTGTGTTGTGTGTCACAGGCTTCTGCTCAGGAAATCCTCAGCAGAAACATGACAGCAAAYTGCCGCTGCATTCCCTGAGCAGATTTTTCAGTCTTCGAGACCTCAGATTATGCATCTTCATCTTTCCAAACCGCAGGGAGACAGAAGGAATGCACTTGCCACGGATAATTCCTACAAGCTTAATCTCCATTTCCCTCTTGTGCATTTAAAATCCTCTTTACAAAGTGCACCAAGGGTCAAACGTGCTGAAAAATCTACTCCTTTCTAACTGCTTTTCTAGACTTGCCAACAGGTTTAAGTTTCCTTCCTGCTATTAAGTGTACACACATTAGCCTTGCAGTGCATTTACATATCATACAAGGCCTTTTTGGCTTCCAAGAGACAGGGTTTAAAAAGAGCTTGACAAACTTCCTGTTCTCTGAAAGTGTAATGCATTAGAAAAAGTGTTTTGTAATTAAAACCTGCTCTCTCCATGAGCCAAAATTAATTAAAGCAGAGACATACCTCACTGAGGTGTGCTGCCTAGGAAAACACAGACATAGGTAAAATGGATTAATAACACATGAATTACCACACTGGAAGAGTAAATCATCTTATTTTGTCTTATATTCTGTCTCCAACAGTGTCAATGCTTAAAAGAAGGTKCTAAGAATAGCTGCTTTTGTCTGCCAAGTCCTAAAAAGGTGTTTGGCAATGTTACTTTAGCCCCTAAAGCAAAAGATGTGCAAACTACTCTTGAATAAGACGGGATGAGAGAAAGGGTTTGGTGAATCCCAAAAGCAATTACTAGAACTACATGCATCTTCATTACTTGGCAGGATGCCATGGCTGCGGATTTAAAACCAGCTCAGAGAATGTGTTATGTAGTGGGTCACAGGGCAGAGACTCTCAACTCCACACCACAAGACTCCCAGTGACCCCAAACAWGTCTYACAATCATGGAATCCCAGAATGGTTTGGGTTGGAAAGGACCTTAAAGATCATCTCATTCCAACCTGCTGCAATGGGCAGGGACACCTTCCASGTGCTCAAAACCCATCTAACCTGCTCTTGAACACTTCCAGGGATGGGGCACCTCGCGGCTGCCCTGCCACCCCGTGCTAARTAAACACATGAAGTGCTCCACAGTTCATTTTTGTCAGCTGAGGAATCTCTGCACTGCACTTCTCTTGCACCTTGACGAACAATGACACCTAATCCAAGCAGAGCTGAGGGAGAGAGAAGGGAACAATCTACTCCTGGAGTTCATTTTATTCAATGTCAGGACTGTGCAGGTATCTGCATGCTTGAGCTACTCAGAACACACCATCCAATATGTGCACAAGATGACAAGAAAACCCAGCAGGTCAGAATTATCCCATTTGCTTTATAAAACAGACAATGGGCAGTTACCCACCATTCTTTTTCCAGGTGAGACTGGGTGGTGGGATGCCACTGGACTCACAGATCAGGCTAATCAAGTTCCCTTCAGTGACTGTCAGCTGAGAGCTGTCATCTGAGCCAGAAATACTTGGTGACACTGCAAAGAAAAGCCAAATAATTGCAGCATTTGAAACAACACATTATCAGGCAGCAGTAAACCCCAAATGACCCTCATACAAATCTGTTCCATTCAGCTCTGAAGCAATGACAAGGACTGCCTCCTCAATGCAAACCAGGCCCTGGGTAGGGATTATACACTTGGGAATGATTGCATCCATTCTTCCAGCCTCCAAGGTCAGCTGCATGCACAGGCTTTATTTTGGGCTGAATTTGAATGGACTTCACTGAACAAAGCTGGTTTTGGGAATTATGTCAATTGACTCCCACTCTAAGAGCCTGCCTCATTCATGGCCTCAGCTAATAAACCCACAGAGATCACCATGAGTGACTTTTAAAATTCAGCCTACATTTTTCCTTTAAATTTTTCTTGCATCAGCACACTGGCTGCCACATCCAAAGCTATGGATCCCATCCCTCCAATCACCCTTCTGCAACAGAGTGATTGCTTTGCTTTACAGCACTAGGACTCTAAACCAGCTGCAGACAATAGGGACCAATGTTTTCACTCTGATTCTTAAAGTCTGGAAGAACTTTGGTTCAATCCCTAGGGAAGGGATAATTGCCTGTTAGGAATAAGGGAATCGGTTTCATCAGTGAAAATAGTGTAGGTAGAGATCATAAAATACCAGAGGAGAACATAGGTTGAACTTGGYGAAATAAAACCTCCCTGGTGAACAACTTATCCAGCACATTTTTAATGCATGTGACAGCAGCCAGCATCTCCTTCTGACACCTCCAGCTCTACAGCAGCAACCAGATGTGTGGGTTTTGAAATAACTGCCGAGGGCCTTATGGTACTTCTGCTTTAACCCTTTATTTGTCCTGCTTCCAGCCAAGACAAGTCTGTGCCATTCTCTACAGAGGTGCATCCTCATTTAACTCATGGGCTGGCTTCTGAAGCCACAGTTAGCTCTCAGGATCTCACCAATCCTCAGAAGGATACATTTTGTGTATTGAAAACTTCAAAATATGGCAAGGAGATAATGGGTGCTGGGGTATAAATGAAAACTCTAATTCCAAACAGTTATCCACAGATGGCTTTCACAGGCAGCCTGTGGTTTCTATCAAGCTTATCCCATCAAAGCTGCTAACTAGCAAAGAATTATCCCTCCACTCAGATCCTACTGGAATGGTCTCACTGCACAAAAGAACAAATCCAAATCTCTCCAGCAAAGGTCCTGTGCAAAAATCTGGGAGGGAGAGAGGAGAGCAGAGGCTGACCTGTACAGTAAATGGTATTTGCTTCAGCATGGGAAAATGGCATGGTACTACAATACCCACCTCTAACTTAAATGCCATGAATGGTTTTTTTAATAATGACAGCCTTGAAATCTGTACTAAACAATGCCATTTTAGTGCCACAAACCCTGGTAGATAATTCTAGTCTTGTGACTCCAAAGCAAGAAATTGATTTATAATAGCAAAAAAGGGACATTTCGATTTGTATATGGGAAGAAAATGATAGTGCAGAAAAACCACTCAAAATCAATTAYTAAAATAATATCCTAAGCCACATTCACTATAGAGCCACGGAAAAAAAAATATTAAAGCTGTCTTTAAGATTCGGCACAACTAACTTGGTAGAGCAAATAAAGCTAGGTATGGCAGCTTTTATTTACCTGAATTTCCAAATGCTGAATTTCAGCATTTAAATAAGTGGAAAGTTGGAAGGTTATTTTAAATGGCATTAAAGCTRTGCATCCAGTCAGTTWCCAGAATGGTTTGGGTTGAAAGAGMCCTTAAAGATCACCTCATTCCAACCCCCTGCCATRAGCAGGGRTGCCACTCACTAGTTACAGATCTAACTACACTCACTCCTGCAAACCCAGCCCAGCAACAGCCTATGGAGTAGCTGCTATTAATTTACAACTAAATTAAAGCAATTTGAAAAATGTGTGCACTGTCTTGGGCCTGTTCAAGTACAGCAAATACAACAATACCTCCCTGCATGAGACTCAGCAATCGAGCATTGATGAACTACAGAGGATTTCAGTGTCTCACATCATAACTCAGCCTTGAGCTTTGTTCCCATTCCTGAAATAAGCTTAATAAATCTTACCCCAAATATTGACATTATAGTTCTTCTCAGTTTTCCCAGCAACATTTGTCGCTTCACAAGTGTAGCGGCCAGTGTCCTGCACCTGAGCTTCTTCAACCTGGGGAGAAAGAGGAAAACCTGGGTTTCTTCTTGCTTCATTATACATGCAATGTGGAGGGAGAGGGGGCTAAGGTTTCAACTTTATTTTTACATATGTCTCCCTGAAKATTATTAATAGAGCATGAATCCACCAAGCTCTGTACCCAAACAGCCAGGGTCTCTGACCTCCCTCCCKCCTCACCCACTACTCTCTGTATCAGAGAGCCTAACGCTGTCCCACCTCCACGGCAAGGACCTGGCCAGTAAGGAATCCCCACCACAACCTGCCTGCCCAGTTTACCTTCAGCACGCTCCCATCTCCAGAGATGCTCAGGCCTGGCTTCTCCAGCAAGGGCCGCCCGTCCCGGAGCCAGGCGAGGCGGGGCGGGGGGACGGCGTTGCTGTGGCACAGCAGCTCCAGGGCCTGGCCCAGCAGCACCGACACGTTCTGCTCCTCTCCCAGGATGTCTGGGGGAACTGCAGCAATGCAATCACACCATTGGTTGTGTTGGAAGAGCCCTCTGAGATCATTGAGTCCAACCACTCCACAGCACTGCCGAACCCACCACAGACCCACATCCMCAAGTGCCACATCCACAYGGCTTTTAGATCCCCCAGGGATGGGGACTCCACCCCTGCCCTGGGCAGCTGTGCCAGGGCCTGACCATCCTTTCTGCAAAGRAAGTTTTCCTAATATCCAACCCGAACTTCCTCTGGCACAACCTGAGGCTGCTTCCTCTTGTCCTGTTGCTCAAACCAAGGGACCTTTGGGCATTGAAGACTTCTCAGAGCAAACATAATGTGGAGTTAAGGGACTTGATTTAATAAAAATAAAATGGCACTTACACCTTTCTGACACACAGCTTCAGTCTCCTTTACACCACAAAACCCACAGAARTAATTTTTGTTCCTTACAGAATATCTTCCACATAAAATACACACAAGTGAGGTATCAGCTACAGTGGAATCATACGAATAAGCCAAGACTAGCAAAAAACACCCTTGAAATGTAGCTAGAAAGGGAAATTCCCAGTATATAAAGAATGGGGGAATGCATTCCTGATAGAAAGAAAAGGAGCTGCTGAGTGAAAAAGCTCACAAGATAATAATCAGCCCCAGAAGCTGAAAATGTCTTAAGCTGTTCCAGAGAGTGCCAAGAAGGATACTTGGCTCTAAGGAAAACTCTGACTTACAGAGAATTTGTCCAGAGATGCCCAAATACAGATGACAGAATGAGAACTTACATGGTTGGCAAGCAAGTCAACTGGTTATTGACTTAATCAACACATCATAATCTACGATTAGCTCCTGTATCAGGTTTGTGTGTGATCTACTGATCATTGCAGTTGTTCGCACTGAGAACTATATTTACACGTGTCCTGCAGTTTTAGTGATAACCTCATTATTGCACTATTATTTCCAAATCATATAGTTGAAAAATCAGCTTTTGAAATGAAAGTTTTCTGTGTAGAAATAAAAATACCCCGAAACACTGGACACTTCAAYTGAAACCCATTAGCTGTTCTTGAACAGTGTCAGGATTTAAGAAAATACATTTTCCCCCCCATTTTTAAATGTTGTGTTTCCACAATCAGAAAAACAAAAGCAACTGAGAAGGCGACTGAGAACTAAACCTTGGAACACGGCAAGTCAGCAATTTTCCACAGGGAAAGTGTTCATGGCTGGAGTCAAAAAGAACTCAGAGGAAATATTGCCCCCCAAAAAAGTTGACCAGGACCAAATATAAGAACCTTTGTTGTCACATTTGCTTCACCCTTTAGTTTTGCAATCCCTTACCCCAGACACTGAGGGTCTGAGTGCACAGCAGCTCGGGGTGAGAAGGGAGCAGTGGGGCTGTCTGTGAGWACCAGGGACACTGAGTGAATCAGCGCACGTGAGACCATAACGTGTCCCAAAGGGGCACTCAGGGGACAGCAAGACAGCTCTCAAGGTGGCCTGAAAAGACCAGTAACAATCAAGCTTTGTGTTTCTTGCCCAGGAAGTACTGAGCAGAGCTGCTGATTTCACAGTTTGGAAATAATTTAGGGAAAAGCCTGGTCCCTGTGGATAAGAAATAAAGTAAGTGGGAAAAAAAATCTGTTTATCTTTCTTTCTTTTTTTTGTAGAACTCACAAAGGCTCAGCTTCTTTATGAGTGTTGTGGAACTGAGAATTGGAAGCTGATCCATTCCTGCAGAAGGCAAATTTATTTCCAAAGACTCTTCCACCAATTACTTTTCCTCTYGGCTAAATGAATTGAAATATGCTCAAAAGGAAACTGAGTTTATGACACAGAAACAGACAMTAAAGCATTTATTTCTGAAGGAACAGGGTTTAAAATTAATCTAATTATGCTCATAGTAACTGTAAGTTACCGAGCTTGTTCCAACTCCTGGCTCAGTGCAAATTTCCAACCAACCCAGCTCCAACTGCACTCCAAATTATTTTCCTCCTGTGGCTTCTTAATTAGATTGCCCTTATRAGGCAAGTCTGAAGAGCAATATTACTTTTTGGTGACAGCCTCACTCAAGCTGATCCTGCAGCTGAGATCAACCCTGGCCAGCTTCTAATACAACCCTAATTTTAAACATACACAACTCCTAACTAGCTCTTTTCATTTCCTCCAGCTAAAACGGACAGAGGTTCCAGAAAATAAAAAAGGAATAATAAATATACATATGCCACATTACATAGACGTACACACCTGTCCTCAAACTCCAAAGAAGACCTTAATATTCCTTGTTCTACACATAAAATGTCCCAGCCTACGTTAACCCAGGCTCACTTGCCACGGCGGAGTCCTGGATTTCTGAACTGCCCCTTCCAGATGCAAAAGTCACCAGGACTTAAGRCAGGAGTATCCTAACCATGGGAGTCAATTCTGAAAGCCAAACTCAAAAACAAATAACCTGGTCAGCTGTCCCTACACATCTGCTACCAYAAAATTTCTACAACAAACAGCAGATCATTGCTCATCCTCATTTCACTGGTGCACAAAACCACTGAGCTGTCCAAGGAAACTCAAACCCTGCTACAGTCACACTCCCTGGCACCCAAGCTGGCACAGCACCAATAAGYTGTGAGAACACAACAGGGGGTGATCTTAGGGACCCTTCCAGTGCCTGAAGGGGCTCCAAGAGAGCTGAGAGGGATTTTGGACAAGGGCCTGGAGGGACAGGACAATTAGGAATGGCTGGCCCCAAGAAGATCTTTCACCTGGCAGATTTACAAGGTTTTACACAAACATGTATTTTCTTCTATCACTTATAAATGAGCTTTTATATATTAAACTTGTAAATTCACTGTTGCAGTTACATTTCCTCAAAGATACACAGAAGGACACACCTACATGCTTTGATAAACGAGGGTGTATGTGCATATATATATATATATATATATATATATTTCTTTTACCTTCCAAACACACACCCCTCCTCCTCACTTGGCCTTCCATTATGGGTTGGGATTGTTTCTATTCAGTGTTGCTAAAGGTCTGGGCCCGGTGTGTTTAATTAAAGCTCCAAGAACAGTTCTCAGGACCAAACAAAGGCCTTGGTCAGAAGCTCTCACCATAAACACGGAGGTCGATGTCCCTCTGGCTCTCCCCCGCAGCGTTGACYGCCACACACGTGTAGGTCCCCGTGTCACTGAGCTGGGCACTGGGCAGTGCCAGCACGCGGCCCCCGGACAGGACCTGCAACAGCAGCACGACACCTTCAGACACACCCCAGTGCCAAACATGAGCGGGGGGAGCTCTTAGGTTTCATTTGAAAACGAAAAACTTGTTTTACCACTGCTTCCCACCATCCCCCTGCTYCCTACGCTCCTCCCTGCACTCCAGTGTTCTCTTTTGATCCAGACTGCAAAAGCAGAATTCTAACTTCATGCTTCGTTCTAACTTCATTCCACAGGGAACTCCTGGCATTTTCAAGACTTTGCAGGATGTGGACATCCCTCCCTCACACCAGCTTCAAACACATTCTGTCACACCTTTTGTCTGTGCCCTGAGCTGTCCCTACAGAACACAAATTTCCCCTCTTCCCTTTCAGATTATAAAATCAGCTTCCAAAAACCAGCCATGGCCTCATGTTTTACCTCTGAAATATCTCCTTATGACAGAGGTTGGTTTTCTTTTCTGAATTACTGTTGTATGTAATGAACTCCACAGATCTCTTCAGCAGAGGAATATGGTCCAATTTCCTCTTCTTGCCACTAAGTGGAAAATTTGTTGATGCAAACTCTTACTCCGTATGACATCAGCTGAAAGGACCACTTGAGTCTTCCACTTCACAAGGTAATCATTGGCGCTGAACTCACGTGAATAACTCAGAGCAAAAGGCCTTATATTTTTATTCCAAATCCTCTAAGTCCTTGTCTTCCACTAAACTGCACTGACTTAAAAGCCTCCTCCCACAAGAGCACAGATAGAGCAGATCTGGAGCCGGTACCTGGAGCCCGTTGCTGACGCTGGACACAGGGCTCCCATCCTTCAGCCACGTCAGGATAGGGGCAGGGATGCCTCTGGCTTCACACTCCAGCCTCACCAGATTATTGACCACCACTGTCACCATGTCACTGCTGCCAGAGATGGATGGGGGGACTGAGAAAAAACACAGAAAAAGGGATGTAATAGAGTATTAATTACAGTCAAATTAAATGAGCTGCCTACTTTTGGATGTTATTTCTCTTTTCTCATGTTGTGCCTACTGAACTCTTGTCATGTGTTTGCTCTGTGCCAGATCCTGCTCTTTCCTTGCACAAGCAGGCAGATAACTCTAGTGAAACTACTGTGAGCAAGGTATATAGGACTAGGCCCACAGCCCATAGGACAGCTGTGAAACCCAGGAACCACACCATAAAGCCAGAAAATATTCCCTCAAACTTTTCTAGTATTCCATTTAGACCTTGTGAAAGGCATTAGGAGTGGTGGGGATTAAAGAAAGGAGTTTACCATATAAACCATATAMAGCACATCCATACACAGAGTGATAAATTGGCCTGGCAGAGCATATGGGAATGTTTACCAGATTAGACTGGAAAACATCTGCCTGTCTGATGACACAAAACATTGTAATGGAACATCTCTAAGCACTTGCTCTAGGCACACAGTCTAGCAAATGTTGTAGGGCTGTGGTAGAAAGAGACACAAGAGTCATTAAAAAAGGAAGATCTTTCATTTACTAGGAGAATCAAAACTACTTTATTTGCTCCTACCACTAATAACTTAATGATAAAGCTTTCGTCAGTATSAGTAGAAAACTTAATGTTTGAAGTCACTCCTGGAAAGAGATGAGAATGGTGTGAACTACAGATACATATCSTATGTGAGGGGACAAAACATGTATAAAATTCTGTACTGAAAATAAGATTCATTAATAAATTCAGCAACCTCTAAGAGCCTGTAACTCAGGTTGTGGCTGCCTCATCCCTGGAAGTGTCCAAGACCAGGCTGGACGGGGCTTGGAGCAACCTGGGATAGTGGAAGGTGTCYCTGCCCAGGGCAGGGGGTGGAACGAGGTGGGCTTTAACCTTCCCTTCCAACCCAAACCATTCCATGATTCTGTGATTCTTCCCAGTCTTGAATATATTTCAGCAATAGCAGAAAGGGCAGGAAAAAAGCACAAGATTTTGTAATTTTATAATCTTTTCCCCACACACACAGAGTTCGTCCTATTGCAGTGCAATGGCATTCATTGTTCTCAAATGCCTGAGAAAGTTCTAGTGGGGAGAAAGAAGTGAAAAAAATGAATACAATGAAATCATATGAACATACTAAATTGGAATTCCACCTGCTTCCTTCAGTTGGCCTGCCTAGTTCCATTCAATGTTAAGCCTGCGGTATCAAGCATTGTTTTTAATGCCAAAGAGATCTGATAACACTATTAAGAACAGAAATTGTTGAATAAGACGAGTAGTTGACCAAGGCAGGTGCTCATGGAAATTTAGAGCAGCCTTTCCATAAATGCAGCACAAATACTTGGCATCTGAGCCTGTTCTCCATCAAGGAGTCATTGCTACCACTGGTAAGAGGGCAAAAAACTCAAGTTTTGTCCTCTCAAACTCAAAAACTCTAAGGACACTGGATGATAAACCTGTGGATGGAGAATTCCACCAGGTCTGGAATTGTCAGCCTGGCAGGACACAAACTGAATGAAGCAGGTTCATGGACAGGAGTTTGGGTTTCCTTTGATGCAATTAGTTGTGGCTGCAAATGCTCATCATCTGCTCTAGGAGGGGAAACTCTGTGTCTTAGTCAAAGTATTGCTTCCCTAGAAAACTCTGGACGTGTTCACTGAAATTCCACCACCCCTAAAAAGACASACATGACCTGAGGAGTTATTTTTCATTTAACTACAATAATGACCTTAGCCCTATGTATTTCCTGGGAATTAATCACTGGGTGGGGTTAATTGCCTTTGACTGTGTCTTGTGCCATCAGTTTTTCCCATGATGGTCATTAAATCCATGGAAACGCACTGTCCAAGTCATTAATTAACCTTAACAGGAACTATATTCTCTGTGTGCAGCTCAGCTGGGGACACTGTGCCAAATTTGGGCCACGCTTTTGCATGCAAGACTCCCACAGAAAATCAGCTACATGCACATGCATGTATCAAAGATAAGAATTTGGACTATGGCCACATCTAAAAGCCACTGAAATCAGTGGAAAAGCTCCAATTTGGCTTTTGCTCAGGTGTCTCATGTCTGCAAACACCCACACTTTCACTTCATCTTATTAGACACAGCACATTTTTCTCTAAAACTCTTGGATTATGAAAGTGCATTTCATCTGTGTCCTTTGTCTACTGTGAGCTTCAAAGTCATCTACAATAAACCTCAGCAACTGCCAGGCCCTCCAAATTGCTAAAGTGATCCCTTAAATAAAAGATCTCTTTCATAAATTCTGTGTCTCTGCTCATCCTTCCTAGAAATGCCTTCCCTTAGCACATTTTCCTCATTCAAAACACCTATTCTAATGTCACTGAGAAAAGAGTGAAGAGCACAGAGTGCCAAGACAAGAGAKAATGACTTCCCACTGCCAGAGGGCAGGGTTAGATGGGAACCTGGGAAGAAATTCTCCCCTGTGAGGGTGGGGAGGCCCTGGCACAGGCTGCCCAGAGAAGCTGTGGCTGCCCCATCCCTGGAAGTGTCCTAGGCCAGGTTGGAGCAACTTGGTCTAGTGGAAAGCATCCCTGCCCATGGCAAGGGGTGGAATGAGATGGGCTTTAAGCTCTGTTCAATCCCAAACCATTCTGGGGTTCTATAATGGTGTGAGGAGTGACACCAAGTCTGTTAAGCAGACTGGAAAAGGAGGAAAGCAAAGGTGAAGCTTGCATGTGTTATTCCTGTCACAACACGCGCTGAGAGGAAACAGCTTCTAGTTGTGCTCAGGGTGGGGGGAGATAGTTTGGATATTAGGACAAATTTCTTCATGGAAAGGGTTGTCAGGCACTGGCACRCTGCCCAGGGCAGGGGTGGAGTCCCCATCCCCRGAGGGATTTTAAAGCCGTGTGGATGTRGCACTTGGGGACATGGGTCAGTGGTGGCCTTGGCAGTGCCGGGGAACGGCTGGACTCGACACTCTTACAGGTGTTCCCAACCTCACGGAGTGACAATCCTGTRGCTCTCCACTCACCATGGACCTGCAGGCTGTAGAGCAGCTCGGCCGTGCCCGCAGCGTTGGCAGCCAGGCAGCGGTAGAGGCCGGAGTCGGACACCTGAGCCCCGTCCAGGTGCAGGACCTGTCCCCGGCCCCGCACCGCGGCTCCGCCCAGCGCGCGCCCGTCCTTGGACCACGAGATGGCTGCGAGGGGAGGCAACGGGGACAAGTCACCAAACCCCTCCGGTGCAAACRTGGCACCAAGGAGCCTGCAAACCTCCCATCCCACTTTTCACACACACACCGCCACCATTTAAAATTCCATGTCAGTATTAATCGTGATGAAGAATAATAAATTCCTTATCTTCCTAACTGAAGATAAGGAAATTTGAAAAACTTGTGCAAAATACTGACTATGCCTCAGAATTCAACAGCAAATTTGACACTATCATCCACACCCCTGTTTCTTTATGGAA
This sequence comes from Amblyornis subalaris, assembly GCA_018881555.1. Classification (NCBI taxonomy): domain Eukaryota; kingdom Metazoa; phylum Chordata; class Aves; order Passeriformes; family Ptilonorhynchidae; genus Amblyornis; species Amblyornis subalaris. Next base: position 5,655,868 of record JACAXG010000049.1, on the reverse strand, counting down.
AATGTTCTGAAAATTTCTGAAATGTTCTGAAAAATTACCATGCAAAGCAAATTATAGGAAATTTACTCATCTCAGACCAAGGTAAAGAGCTTTTTAAAACCACACAATAATGTGAAGGTGTCCCTACCCATAGCAKGGGGATGGAATGAGATGAGCTTGAAGGTCCTTTCCAACCCAAACCATCCTGGGATTCTATAATATATATCATTTGTTTCACCTTTTACCCTAAACTATCACTACATTAAACTGAACCACCTGGGACAAAGAATCAAAATGTAAGCAACCAAATCAAAGTGCAACTGGCAGGCTGAAAAACTGAAAATAAAGAGCARAAAACTGGTTAAGTTACTGCAAAAGAAAATTTTATGGGAAGTYGACAACCAACAAAATCTGAGGATTTTGCATCTCAGCCAAAAGATGGCACCATCCATGAGGAGGATGGGTCACTGAGGCTTTATTGGCACCACTTCACTACTCAGATGAAAATACCACTWACTGAACAATTATCTGTAATACACAAGGGTTTTTTGGGAAAGACTCACACCCACAAAGAGCTCTGGTCTGACTGACAGACAAGACTACACACAGTTTCTCTCTTTTCCAGTGGGAGATTGTGCTATCACTTTCCTGAGCTAATGTTATATCTTGACATTAGGATATGCCGTCACATTGTACCAGAGGTGACCAAACTGTTCTTTATTGCATAAATTATCTGAAATGCACTATTTTAATTGTTTGTTCTAAAATAATCGAAAATTTGGAGGAAAAGGGAGAAAATAATTTTAAAAGGAGTGTGAAATGGATATAAAATCCTTATGTTTTTATAACATTTTACTTCCTCAGTATTTTCAATTTTTTTTATACAACTATAAATTATTCTAGAACATAATACTTCGCTGTGAATTAATTCTTAAAAGGCAGAGCAGGTGAAGCTGGATGCTCATATGAAATGTAATAACATCTTTCTTCGGCAAATGTTGCTATAGTCAGCACAAGAATGATTTGCTATGTTAGATATAAGCTCTTACTAACTATTCCCCCAGTTCTGCTTTACAATAATTAATATAGAAAATTTTTCTCATAGTAACATATCTTTTTATATCTTATCAGATAACAAAAAAATCACACACTAAAAAAGGTCCTAGACACGGGCACACTTGACAGGCACACTCAGTACACAAAGTATTTTAGGTCTGCCCTACACTATCAAATATTGAGCTGACAAGAGATAAAAGTGGATATGTTTAAAGCTGGTTTAATAGAAATCCAACAGTTCTCTTGCCTGTGGACAGAGYATCACAAGGGAATAGATTATCCTTGTGGTTTTCAGTCATTTATCAGTGGGGATCACTGAATTCCTCAATCCTTACTCCATGTCAGTCCATACATTGACATTTCCCATCACACAGTGTCTAGCTGGTTTAAAATCACAGAATTAGCTTCACATTCAGCATATCAATTACTTTCCAAAGGCACATGAAAGTGAAGCCCTTTATGAGATGTTCCCCAAGGTGCACATGGATACCTGGCAGAGGGTTCCCAGATGCTCTGCATTCAAGATGGATCGGATTGTTCACCACCACTGTTTCATTTAATATTTTTCCTGCATCTTCCAGACTGGGTGGTTCTGGGAAAAGACAAAGGCAGCAGGTTTTCATTAATTCAGCCACCCAGCTAGCAGAGCATCCAATCACAAAGTCATCTGCCCTCRGAGAAACTTTGGGCAATGAGTTGCACAAGCTTCAACTGCTGGATGACCGAGGAATTTCTCCAGAAAGTTAATCTCTGAAATGGAAATACTCTCTAATTACATAACCTTCTTAGTGGTAAGAGAAATAAAACATTATTTTTGCTAATTTTAATTTTTTTTCAGGAAAAATGGAACTTAAAATAGGCTTGCAAGAAATGGGTGCACAACACAGAACAGCAGTTCTTTATTGTGGCAAGCTCATCTCCATCAGCTGGTGATACTAAACTAAGTGGTGTAGACAGCTTYTACTTTACTGAAGTTTAGAAATCTGAAACGTGACAGAAACACCAGCTAATRACAGTTTGAACATGAAGACTGATAGCAAAGGAGAGCTTCATGAGAATGGGATTGACACTGAAATTAGCTGTGATGCAATTATCAAGTTTAGGATGAGTGCAGATTCTCTTTCTAAGTCTCACCTACGGAGACTCTGCAMCCTCTCCTTGCTTCAGTTTAACATTTTCCAGTTACTGACTTGGTTTGGCAGTAAAAGTCAACATAACCATACTCTGTGAGAATTTTGTCACAGTCCATTCCTGCATCTCCTGAGGATTCCCGCACCTCCTTTGAGGATTGGGTCACAACAACAATGCACAACACTTCTGAGTGGTCACTTCTGAGCCAAAGATACATAAATCATGGTGAAAGCATTTATTAAGTTCACATGCAAACGACAGCTTCTCCAGTTTCCCTGATTYTTYTTATACTGTTTTTAGCTGCAAAAGAAAATTSCTTTTAAACAGGCTGAAAAATCCCCTCATGAGAAAATGTTTCTTTCTCAGGAAAGTTATTCCTGTAAAAATTTCCCATTGCAGTGTCACGGGGAATACCATTATCCACAAAAACCTTGSACAAAATCAGTAATGCCAATGGTGGTACGTCATACATTGATTCAGAAACACAGAGTACCCTTCTGAGGGGTGGGTTAGTGGGAATGTGATTGGCTTTTTGRGATACCTCTGAACAGCAGAGATACCTGTAGAGCTGTTCGTTCATTTGTTCATTCATTCATTCATTCATTTCTGTGGCCCTTGGTAGCACAGGAGAGGGGCCAAACTCTACAAAAGACAGTTTTTGCCCTCCCTCCTTACTAATGGAGTGGGACAAAGAAGGAAAACTGAGAGGTGGATGTGCAGAGACAACAGAACAGCCAGAAGAAAGTGACCACAGGTGCAAGAAGCGCCTGGACAGCCCCGTTTGGCCGCATTACCGTGCACGTGGAGCCGGATGTGCTGTTGGGCTTCCCCCGCAGCGTTGGTGGCCACACAGGTGTAGCGGGCGGCGTCTCCGGGCAGGGCCTTGCCAAGCTGCAGGACACGGCCCGAGGCCTCCAGCTGTTCCCAAACACAGAGAGGAACAGTGACACCACCGTCCCCAGCACGGCCGCTGAACACGGCCGGGCTCATTCCCTCCGAACCCCGGCTCGTGGAAAGAGGTAACTGCTGGTCCAGAGACTGCAGTGTCCCTGGGACAGCAGCATCAGGAGCCGTACAAGCGTCAGGAGACCCGGCTGGCAAGGGGCAGGCAAGCAGAGGAGACTGCAGGCAAGATACCAAAAATTGCTCCAGCCCGTGGTAAATCAGCCATTGCAAGCGCTCAGCCCCCTGGAACATGCAAGCACTGGGAAGGGCTCTTCATGGAAAGACAGGATCTCACCACGAAAAGGGAATTACAGGTAGCTGCTGCAGTGACTACAGAACAGGTTATCTAATCTCACCTCACAGGGACGAGTGGGTAGAGCCACCTCACAATCAACAGACAACCATTTGACCTTCAAGGTCAAAGTACAACTTSAAGGAAACAGATTCTGAATTTCAAGTCATGAACTCTCCTGATATGAGGTGTCTAGTGGGATTCAGTCTACTGAACACTGTTAYTACCTGAGACACCACCCTAGTCAGGTAAAAAGCCCCTCACTCTGCAGGATGGATCTTCASCATCTTTGTATCACAGCATGAGGGAAGCAAAAGGAAAAGAAGCACTGAGATGTATAACTTATTGCATGGGTTTGTATCCCATAAAAGAATCATGCTTACTCTGATATTTCCCCTGGCTGTGTTTACTGGCTGTCCATCTTTTAACCAGGTTATGGAAGGGCTGGGAATGCCACTGGCTATGCACTGCAGTGTCACAGGCTTGTGCAGCACAACAGCTCTCTCGGAAGGCCCAGGTGATTTAATGGTTGGAGGAACTGCAAAAAGCACCAGAAACAAAAATGATGCATCATTTGAACATGTACATTTAAATATACAGAAGCAATATCCCAGAGGTAAGTGCAGTTCTACTGCTTCCAGAACAGGACAACGTGGTCTATGGAAACTGCCATGGTTTCTTCCAACCCAAACCATTCTATGATTCTATTTCATCTAATCTCATCTCCAGTTTTTCAACCTGCTAATACAAATAAACATTTATAGAAAGTTGAGCACCTTATTGCCAGCAATTTAAAACAAAAGCAGTCTGCTGCTTCCCCTCCAACCTGAATAACCTACCATGCACTGTAACATCAAATTCCTTTTCATGTTCTCCTGCCTTGTTTGCAGCCACACACTTATAGCGGCCAGCRTCTGACACTTGAGCCTGAGAGATCAGAAGTTTCTGTCCATTTAATAAGATCTTGTGTCCAGTCTCCTCTTCAAYTGGCTGACCATCTTTGAACCACCTACCAAAAAGAAAGTTCCATCTCRGATGTCTATGAAAGTAAGACCAGTACTCCCACAAAATATGCACAATTCTATTAAATGGAACATCTCAGTAACTAATTGCATTTCTAARGAAGTTTGGAGGTGTCAGGTTGTACTCCCCTTGTCTGAGTGCCATGGATTTAAAGTGTTTATCAGAAGGGAGTATTGGGGAACAGCCACTACAAACAACATCCGAAAGGTGACAGCAGATACCACCAGAGGCAGAGAAGAATCTCCAAAGCAAAAGCAATCATGGGAGGCAGAAGAAAAATGCACATTAAGTTGCACTAGCAAAGGACTGAGAGCTTTGTCTGCTCTTGTTATCGATCATCTCYGGGACATGGATATTGTCAACAAACCCATCTAATTTAAAATAAAATCCTGATGCTGCCAAGTGAGTGCCTGATGCTGTTATCAGTGGAGCCAGGAGTTTGTCCTCTACTCATTAACCACCACTAATTAACACAGGTGGTTCATAAGGCTCACCTAACGAACCAACAGATTTATTTATAAATTTATTTGTATTTTTTCTACTGTCATACCAGTGCCCTTACGTGATAGTTGGTGAGGGTGTCCCACTTGCTGAACAATCCAGCTCCAAAGGGCTATGGAGAATCACAATGTAGTCCAAGAGCTCATCTCCACCTTCCACAAATGGTGGGACTGTTAAGAGAGAAAAATCCACCACCAGAAACATTTACACGTCAGAAATATCACACAAGTCTTTCTCAAACAGCAAAGTTAAACACACACTGATTCATTATGAACCACTGTTCCTTTTTGAAGGGAAACATCTGCCCAGTGACATTTTGTGGCTTCAAATCRCTGTTCTCCTTTTTTTCCCGTTTCTTGTTTGATTGGGTTTTCCAGATTCTGTCAGAACAACCTCGCGAATGGCTGGGGGTGAGGGGACTTTTAGCACCCTCTGCGAGCAGAAGGACAAAACAAAGGTGCAGAGGACCCTCTTCCAGGTCCTCTTCACCCTGTCTCACCCTCTCTGGGAAGGAAGCACTGCCACACAGCCCCTCCACTGACCACCAATGCCAGTGACATTTACCCGCAGCAGCAGAAGGGATGCTCTACATCTACATTTAATATTAATGTTCRAGAGAGCAAAACCTAAAAATCAGTTCTTTACAGTTCTCTTCCATGCCAGGAGAAGGTGATTCACACTTTTGAACAATTCATTTACCTCAAGACATTCAGAAGGGACTGCTGAGATGCAGACTGTGGTAATGGATTCCGGGCAGAGAGAAGCAAAAGCATTTTTACAATATAAGGTTCAAAACTTGCACAACACAACTCAAATTCAGAGAAAAGTGTCCTCTCCCAGAGGCAACTATTTAGTGATATTTTTAATGGATATCTGTTATTTCCTTCTATGAAGGCAAGTTAGAAGAATTTTAGAGGTTACTGAGAATAATATTTACCTATCCCATGCTCAAAAATCCTTCAAGGACTAAGCTGAAAGTACAAGTCTTCAACTGTCCTGTAACCCTGGACAGAAAAGTTGTGCAGTGCCCAGGTTTACTTAGATACAGACCATGACAAACTGATCTTTCCTATGTTGATACCAACAAAAATAAAACCATAGRTTTTATGCAATTTTTCCATATTAGGTTTGTGAGAATCTGATAAATCTGCAGCTCACACACCTAAGATTTCAACTTCATACTTGATTTCTTGTTCTCCAGCTATGCTTGTGGCCACACACCAATACTGGCCCCGGTCAGCCTCAACAGCATTCAGGATCTCCAGCTTCTTCCCCCCAGCCAGGACACGGAGCTTGTCACTTGCTTTCACAGGAACCCCATCTTTTAACCAGGTAAGGAGAGGGGGAGGGTTGCCAGCAGCCTTACACTCCAACGTCAGGGAATTCCCAGCAACCACCTGCCTGCTCTGGGCTGTGTCAGCATCRCCCTCAATTACTGGAGGAACTGCAGGAAGAAAAAATACATTGCAAGCAATTAATTTTGTAGCCAGAAAATGTATTAAGAGCAAATGGGCTCGTTCCACCCACTTTGGCTCCATCTGCCCCTATGTCACACACAATTTCATGTGAGAATTTGCTGCTAGGGCAAGGCAAGGCAGAGAAGTCAAATGGTGTAGTTCAATATTGACCAGCTGTATAAAACAGAGGATCTGCAGGACTTTGAGAGGGAAGAACTACATGAAGGACTTTAAAGAGTACACTAAAGATCCCACCCAGAGCGATTATTTCAAATAAGTACTGTTCAGCATGAGGATGTGAGATAGAGAATGGATACACAAGAAACAGAAGTAGCTGAGTAGAAGAAAGCACAGTATCAAGTGTGGTGAAGGGAGGGCAGGGTTAGATGGGATATCAGGAAGGAATTCTTCCCTGTGAGGGTGAGGAGGCCCTGGCACAGGCTGCCCAGAGAAGCTGTGGCTGCCCCATCCCTGGAAGAGTTCCAGGCCAGGTTGGACAGAGCTTGTAGTACCCTGGGATAGTGGAAGGTGTCCCTGCCCATGGCAGGGGGTGGCACTAGATGAGCTTTAAGGTCCCTTTCAGCCCACATCGTTCTGTGATTCCATGAAGTGAAGGGCTTTTTGAGAGTCCCATAAAGCAGCGGGTCTAAATCTCCCACTACATGGCCCTGCCAACGGAGGGCAGAGTTTGCAAATGCAGCCACTGCCAGGCTGCAACGGCTGAGCAGCTCTTTCAAAGCTGCTGTGCAGGAGCAGTAAGCCGGCTCAGGAGCTGTCCCTCACCGTAGACATCCACGTGGTACAGCTTCTCCGCAGCCCCCGCGGCACTGCTCACGCGACACGTGTACCGGGCAGAGTCCGACGCCTGCGCCCGCGGGATCTGCAGGAACTGCCCTCTGTCCACGTACAGGGCCTGGGGGCTGGACATCACACGGTGCCCGTCCTTGTACCAGGTAATGGTGGGAACGGGGATTCCCTTGGTTTCGCACTCCAGATTGATCAGGTTGTTGAGGAGCGCCGACACCTCTGTGGTAACGTTTCCTCCCTTAATACTAGGGGGGACTATTCCAAAAGACAAAACAACAACATTAAAGCCTTAGACTACAAATATGTGCAGATTTCAACACAATATTAGAATGCTGTAAGAATATTTTCCTCAGAAAACCTTCCTGCTGTGTTTTGTTTGGTTTTTTTCCCCAGCAGAGTTGATATATCACCTGTACAGTTCTCCAAGGCACACAGGGTTGAAAGCATGAAGAGAATACAACAAAAAGGCCACCAGGCTCCAACACGTGCCAGGTTAGGATAGCTGGGCCTCCGTGCATCCTGCAATGCCTCTGGGCAGCCCTCTTCCCTGTCTCCAAAGAAAGAGCAATCCTTGGATACCTTGGGAGGCGCATCCTCTCCCAGCAAGGACCTTGCTATTGAAAATACCAAACACACCCAAGAGCCTGCACAACTGCAGGGGGAACTGCTCCATGCTCCAAACTTCTGAGGATGAAGTCACTTACTTTGAGACTAAGTATGAGCTTAACAGTCTTGCTTTATGCTCCTATTTTTGAAGTTTTTTGGCCCACAATCATTTCCCTTGCTCTCTAGGCAGCAGGACTCGGATTTTTCTAGCGAACAAGCTCTCGTGTAAATCAGCCAATATAAAGAGTCCGTAAATCTCTATAGAAGCAATAAAAGCACAGTGCAACTGGCAACGACTAAATTTATGGCTGCTGAAAGTACCAGACACATCTGGCAGACACATTGACTCCTCTGCTGCCAAACATGCTCAGTATATCCATGGATTCCACTGACTTCCAYAGTGGTCGTTGAAAACATCACTGCAGAAATGTAAAGCAAACTGTCCGTGAGTGGATAACCTACACCCAAAACCATCAAATACGCTGAAACACACCCAGTTCAAGGGTGAATGCACTTCTCTATCAGCAAATGCCTTCATCCACAGAGATGGGGAATGGTGTTTTGGGAAGATATCAAAGCCAAAACCAGGGCTGAACAGCTAAAACAAAGTAAGTACTAGCAAGAATTAGCATCGAGGTTCCTCACTTACTCTGTGGGCTTCTGTTTGCCCAGTCAGGATTAACAAGAAATTTAAAAGTAAAGAGAAATTCCATTCTACTGTCACAAATTCATCTTTCCTGAAGGACCTGAAATAAATCCACTCATCTGCGAGGATTTTATTGGGGGGGGCTTTCTATTCCTCTGATCTCAGAACAGCCACAATCACCTTCACGTTCTCCCAGCATTTTCTTTGTTCCTGATAGAAAAAGGCTTCACCACGACTGGTGCACAGCCACATTCCAGTACCTGTGGTTGCTCCGTGCTTCAGAAATGTCCCAGATGAGGGAAATAACGTACATTAACTTCACACACTCACACACAAGGTTCAGAAGCCAGTCCATAGCAAGTGAGGACTTAAGGGCTCACAGATTCAAATCCCTACCCTTCACACTCCAGGCACAAGAATTTTTGAGTTCCATAAAGCACAAGGTGTATCCTGGCACCAGGTTAAGAAAAATAAGACCAAGTGTCTATTCAAATCAAAATCTTATTAATTTTCTCCTCCCTAAGACAGATCAAAACAATAAAGCCAATGTGATAATAAAATAATTCAGTTGAAACGAACAGCAGAATTTGAGAACATCCTTCAAGATTTTTGGCTTTCACCAATTAGAAAAAAAAACAATATAAACAACAGTTCAAGGTGTTTTTCCAAGCCTGCAAAGACTATATCCATACCTAACTTAATATATAAAAATGCTCAAAAAGGTCATTTTGTGAACACATGATTATTAAATTAAGTTTACACATTAATTTTGTAGGATCAGAGCCKTAATTTGTATTTGTCTGAGTATCTCCATTCAAAAAAGAAACCTTATGAGTTACATTAAAGAATCTTCTAGGATCAGGCATTCCATAAACTTACTGTGGACAACGAGCTTGATCTCCTTCACTTGTTTGCCAGCAGTGTTGGTGGCACTGCACTGGTAGCGGCCCTTGTCAACCCTGCGAGCATTCTTGATCTGGAGAACTTGAGCTCTGTCCAGGAGCTCAACATTGGGGTCACCCAAAAACAAGGGCCTGAAAGAGAGACCATTTTGCTTCACAAAACTCTGACCCCATCCTTTCAGCATTAATTTAAACTGACAGTAAGAGGAAGAGATCCTTTGGTGGCAGGAATTGTACCATTCAAGAATACCACTTAGCACTAAATTAACAGCATTAATCAGAAGAACCACCATAAAGTGACAAACTATTATGATTAACTYTATTCCGAGCTTCTAAAGGAAACCAAACCACAAAAAGTACTTTTCTCAGGACCTCTAGGATGCCAGCATCAGAGCCAGAATCCTACACTTGACCTCTGCTCCTTTTCCTAAGTTATTTAGTCATGCCAGGCCTTTGCTCGTAACAAAATGTCAACTACTACATGAAAGGGACAACATATCCATATCACAGAGTAAGGAACTGTCACAGCAAAATATCTGAGTACTAGGCAATGTCTATACTGAACTACATTGTTAACCACAGCCCAGCTGTGGGGTTTTCAGCTAATATTTAAGCCCCCAAGAATTCTTCTCCTGGTGTGCTTTCCTGCAAGATAAGATGAGGAATGGGAACATGCAGGCTATGCACAAGGCACTACCCAGCAAAATGTTCGATATGGGTTCTGTCTACCAGTAAATAAACCATGTCAGCTAAACAACTGTATTTTTACTAATAAGATAGTGACTTAAATATAATGATTTAAAATAATCCAGATAGAATAACTCACAGGATAAACTCAAAGAAACAGTTCTGCTTATCTTGCTTCAAAAACCCAAAATCTGCTCTGCAAGTGCCAGTAAATCAGTGAGTTTACAACGAAAAGTGGGATGTTAACTTTTGATTAAAGAATTTACCACCTCACACCACCCCAAATTCTGATAACAACAACTAAACGCTAAGTAGTTAAACACTGCACCTCCCCCCTCTCTGCTCTAGGGCAGGAGCAGCCTAACACAAACCASAAAAGCTGCAATATACTTACTTGCCATCTTTGAACCAGTGAATGTCAGGAACAGGGAAGCCTTGGGCTCTGCATTCCAGACTGATTTCCTGGTTGAGGATGACTGCAACTTCACCAGGGGTATCTGCACCTATTATGCTCGGTGGAACTTTAAAAAGACAAACGTTAAGGAAGGACTGGTATTCAGCCAGGAAAGCTATGCCCTGTGACTGGAAGGAATGCAGCAGTGGAGCTTACTATTCCCTTGAAACAACTTTAGTATCCACTGCAGAGAGAATTCTGTAGATCACAACAGGACGTCTATCATGACAAGCACTTTCACACTTACGCTGGTGAATTGTTCCTGGGAACATTCCTAATGTCACACTGCACACCCCAAATGCAAAACAAAGTACCTAAGCCCAGAAATTAAAAGCAGCATTTCGTCTCTGTTGCTACAAGAATGGCAAATTTTAAGCACTCAGTGCTTCAGCAGCCAATACTTCATGGGCAGTGAGTGGAAGAATCTATTTATAATGAGTTGAAATTTACTGGCTTCTTAAATATCAATTGTTTTTCCAATCACCAACTTAAACAAACCCAAACCAAACAAAAATCAACTCCAAAGCCATGGAACTAACCAAGTATATCAAGGTTGAACAGCTTCTCAGAACTTCCTGCTACGTTTATGGCTTTGCATGAATATTGTCCTGCGTCCTCAGTAGCAGCTTTCAGGAGCTTCAGTATCTTCCCATTGTGCAAAATCTGGAGAGCACTGCTTTCCACAACCTTAAAAGAACCCGAGACATTAGCCTTATGTGATCCAAGTTACATCAGCCAAATATCACAGCTGGATTTTTATAAGAAAATGGTAGTTTTAGTATAAGGATAATCTGTTTCCCCTTTCAGTTTCGGCACTAATCTCCTGCCCCGCTGCAATCTATTCAATATGGTTTGTAGCTCAGCCTGCAGCAGGGAGTGGGGAAACTTCATCCACAGCAATGGGCAGTCACAGAAGTGCATAAAGGGACCTCTCCTAATCTTAAACTATAATTTATCAGCTACAAGTGGAAGCAGAAGACTCAAGGATAATCCTGAGGAATTCAATTCACCTCTAAGAGTTGTTATTTCTCCATCTATAGAACGAAAAAAAATAGCATCATTGGTCCCCTCCCATGGACTGGGAGATTGCTGAGGCTAATTCCTAAGGGAATTTTGAAAATAAAGAGTTTACATTTGACTTACAAAATTAATGGATGAGCCATAGTTAGTCGCCTTTCTGTTGGGGTGTCCTTAGAGCACTTAAATATACATAAAAGCATGTATTTATTKTAAAGGAGTTCTCATACCAAGCCCTCAAAAGTCCACACCAAACTGAGTGATTCTGGCTAAGTTATTTCAGTTAGATTAATCACACATACCTGGATATCATCCTTATACCAGGAGATGACTGGGAAAGGGTTACCAGTTACTTCACAGAAGAGACTTACAGGGTGATGAACAACCACTGATGTATTTGTCACCTTATCTTGATCTCTAATTTCAGGAGGAACTGCAAGAAAGCTCAACATCATCATTTAAGTCTTCCATTCCAGTGATTTCCCACTTCTATTTTCCCATCCCAGTCAACGACCACTGTAATCTAAATTTCTCAAACCCTTCTCATTCCCTTCCCAACATTTCCATTTGTCTTTTGGCTCTGGACGTATCTCCCCTTGTCTTTTCTTCTCTTGTCAAAAAAGAACAGACTCTTGCCCAATAACAGACTCCCAGGGAAATTCACTCAAACACATGCACCATAAACATCTTAAGAGAATAATCCTAAAATTTAATCTTAAATTTAATCTTGAAATCTCATGTTATTTGCTTAGCATATGAAGGAAGCATATTCCAGAGTCATCCTTCCTCTTGACTTGTCCAGTCACGCCCAAGAACCCCTGTCCACCATTTGTCCCACTAGGAATGCAAAGAGAATGGCCTTAAATGGTGTATTAGGAAGTTCCAACCCCACTGATGGGCCCTGCTGGCATGAGATGGAATTCCAGCTTTTCTCAAAATAAGGACATAATCCTGCTCAGGTATCAGAACTAACTGTCATGGGAAGTGAACAAGGCTGGAATAAAAGTACTCTGCAAGAACCAATACCTCAAGGCCACCTGTAGGGTTTCTATTTTCTAACGAGGATTCTGAAAGAAGAACACCAGGAACTAGAAATCTCCTAGCCTGTGTTCATTCTGATAAATAACTCTTATTTGAAAGGCAGATCTAGCCCTCAATCTCTAATTTCTACAGCATGAAGTTTCCATCTGTTATTTGCATTAAAATTTTCAAGTATAACTAGAGTTTCTACCAATGAGACGTACCTGGATCCTTGAGCAAAACAAAGATGGTTTATGCATAAAGGCATGGAGAACAGAAACAACAGGGGAAAAAAAAAACTATGGAGTGTGTCAGAAAAATAGAAAGGCAAGTACTCAGATCAGATTTTATAATTTAACACCAGATTTGGGGCATGCAATTTCCAACAAGAAAACAGAAGATATTTTCCCACCCCAGTTCCCCAAGGGCCGCCTGTTCTATTCACCATGGACTTTGAGGCTGTATTTCCTCTGGGTGCTCCCGGCCTCGTTGGCTGCCACGCAGACATAGTCCCCGTTGTCCGAGGGTGTGAGGGCAGCTAYGACCAGCAATGTCCCATCCTCCAGAACCGAGATCCCTGGCTCGGCCCCGGTCAGTTCCCGCCCGTTACGCAGCCATTTGATGGCAGGCTTGGGAATACCTGCAAGGAAAAGGGAAAACTGCCACAAATGCTTCACTCAGCTCACAAGAAGATTCAAACAATTCCTGCTCCTCTGTGGAAGTCTTGCTGGAAAGACAACACATGGGGAGGCCAGGAGCTTCCAAGAGGAAGCCCCAGCTGTTAGAGGATGATTTTAACATTAAAAATCTTCGTCCTAATCACTATAAAATCCTCGTTGGCTAGTAATGACTTTCCACAGAACTGGTTATTTAAATCACTGTTAGTTTGAATTTTTCCATATAAAGCATATATGGAAAATACTTTGTGTGGATTGGACATTCTTACAGCAGCTTTGTAATTTTCAATGGTCAGCAGAAAAAGATCCTTTTGTCACTGAAAGGGTAACCAAGAAAYACACCTTTTGCAGGACACGGGAATGCGATGCGCTGGTTTGCCACTCTTTCTTGGAAGGGGCTGTTGAATGGAGGGTCCAGGTCCTCAATAGTGGGAGACTCTGAAAGAAAATTAGACCCAAARAACCTCCTTGATCTCTGCTCCTAAATGTAAAAATACAGTTTGACAACACATAACACTAAGTCTCTCTCATTATCACAAGGTCAGATTCCAACAACCCTCTTTAYATTCACTTGAATGGGTTTTATACAAGCAGTCTCGATTTCAATGGGAATATTTAGGAAGTAGCAGTGCAAAGAGGCTTTCAAACTTGACGGAAAGTGATTCTCTTTAAAATCTGCTATATTTATTTTGAAGGCAATGTTTCTGCATAATCTGAAAAATACTATTTTAACTGTTTTTTTCCTCAYATCACATTTTAGTGCTACTGCCATCCTTTGTTCTCGAGCCTCATTTTAATCTCATGTGCAGACTGAGACTATACAAAGAATATTATTTATAATTAAATAAAGTTACTGAGAGTTCTYTGTTGTCTGTAGCAAGCGTTTCTCAGCACCTCTAATCCAAAGGGATCAAAATGTTGCCTTTAGACTTTCGCAAAGAAGAARTAATTCCTGCTCAGCTTAAGTCAGTCATGCTCCACTGACATTTGTCAGCCCCTCAGGTGAGGAGTTGCACTACGTATTTAAATTGGCGCACTGACCACTGTTACCCTTTCACCAYTTCAACATCATTTGTTAATTTAAATATATGTATATTTTGAGCTTCTTTYTATATTTCTGCAAACTCTCCAAAGACTATTTGCTCATTCTAATTTTCCTCAATTACCATCAGAACATAACATCTAAACCAGATGTGGATTTTGCATCACGTAACAGTYGGCAGCAAAGAGCCCTGCCCTGCAAAGCACCAACCCCACAGGACCGGCAGGAAGTCCCTGCTAGCCAGGGCTGGAGGCAGGAGGGGGCCCCAAACAAATACCTTGCACTTGTACTGTGACCTCCACCRTGTCACTGCCCGCCACGTTGGTGGCCACACACTTATAGATTCCAGCATCAGGGAGCTGGACGCTGCTGATGCCGAGAGCTCCATCCTGGCTCTGCAGGAACTGCCCCCCATCTGTGGGTACAGCACTTCTGCCTCTGAACCAAGTGACTGATGGGACAGGGATGCCCTGGGCACTGCAGGGAAGCTCCACTCGCTGCCCAGCCTGGACTTTCAGAACTCGAGGCCCACGCTGGATCCTTGGAGGAACTGAGAAAGACAAGTTTAGTCCATAGAAAAGGGGAAGAAACGATGTACAAGATCATTCTTAAGGCTGGGAGAGCAGGGGGTGTTCAGCCTGGAGAAGAGAAGGCTCCGGGGAGACCTTAGAACCCCTTCCAGTGCCTAAAAGTGCTCCAAGAGAGTTGGAGAGCGATTTTGGACAAGGGCCTGGACTGACAGGACAAGGGGGAATTATTTTAAAYTAAGAGACGGGAGATTCAGACCAGATATATGGAAGCAATTTTTCCCTGTGAGGGTGGTGAGGYCCTGGCACAGGGTGCRCAGAGAAGCTGTGGCTGCCCCATCCCTGGAAGTGTCCAAGGCCAGGCTGCACAAGGCTTGGAGCAACCTGGAATAGTGGAAGGTGTCCCTGCCCATGGCAAGGTGTTGCACTGGGTGACCTTTAAAATTCTCTTTCATCCCAAACCATTTTACGATCCTATGAAATTCTTTTCTTTTTTTATTATTTTAGAAAATATCCTTCTTTATTTACTGAAACCAAGTGCCCCCATGTGACTACAAAAGCAGCTCTGCATGTTCTCTGCATAGAATAGGATGTGAAATACCCTGGTCCTCACATCCTATTTATTTATTTGAATTTATTTGAACAAGCCACATTTCAAACTTTACTCATGACTCCCATGAGCACTGTCATATTCTGAGCACACTGGATGAGCTGTGGGTACTGGCTCTTCATAACACAACACAATTGAAAAGCTTTTATGATAAAGTTAATCACATTTTCCTTTTGGCATTTTAACTTCCTTTCCCTAATCCCTGATCTTTGTATGTTTCCAAACMCAAGTTTGGACAGGGAGATAAAATAGGACTGGAAATGATTTTGCTGGTCCTAAAGAATAATATAAATCCACCGTAAGTCTCTTGCCACAATATTTCTTTTCCTAAGGATTGTTGGCAATAAAAAAACTTAAAAAAAAATGCCTGACGCAATAACAAGTGACATTTTTCCAGACGTGACATTGTGTGAGTGGTGAAGAGATGGTGGTTGGGGCCCCAGGATGGGGAGAGCAGTAGAGGGATAATGGAGTGACATGGGATAAAGGCAAGGAGAGGGAAGGACACACAGGTCCTAGCTTGAGCCATTAGACACCTTTACACATATCTATGTATTTGTGTGTGTTTATACAATATTTCCTTTGCACGTAATCARTAACTTGCATATGAAGATAATACAACCGGAAAGAACAATGGTCAATAGGATTTAATGTCAATTAGGAAAAAACCTTTGAAAACCTCTTGAAGATGCTCAATTCCATGTGGAAACTTGCAGATAATGAACCTTTGAGTTCCAACTCACCATGTACACTGAGCTTCACTGACTGAGTCACGTTCCCAGCAATATTTGTGGCGACACAGATATACATTCCACTGTCTGAGACTTGGGTCTCGCTGATCTTCATTGACCCTGAGGGGAGGAAAGTGTGTCTGGAAAAATAACAAGCAGATAAACCATATAAACATGTATGCAAAGGTGAATGACCTCTCCTTACACACTGCTAAGGATTGCTATGAGCTAAAATAACACCACTTTGACCATGCTATTCAAGTATTACTTACATTTACTCATTTTTTTCTCTTTATGGAGCCACTACATTCAGAATACACAGCAAATACCTAAAATCTAAGATCCAAATTACAAAATTTGGTTCTAGCTATTTATAGGACCTATTAAAATAYGATAGAGGCAGAAAAGGGGAGCTCTTCACCCTCCTGTCAAAAATTTTTGCTCAGTTCAGGTCAGCAGGGTCAGAAAGTTAAATAACTTTTAATACTCTTTCATCCTGGCAAAAAATGATGTCACACTGATTCAAGATGGAAGACAAGATTTTGATTCAAAACTGCCACTTCTGGTGTTTATAGGAATTGTCATTATTCCTCAGTAAATAATTAACTACATAGCATTAAGTTTTCCCACAGTTCTGGTCACAGACCTGTAACACCAGAAGCTACATCAGGCAGTGAAACCAAAATCTTCTGCAGGAGTCAAAGGTAATAGAGAGAGGGAATACAAGTGAGGTGGGAAGAAGAAATGACAGCTAAGGATTGATAAGAAGAACTTCAAGCCTAGCACTCAAGATTACATCCAGAATTGGTGGGATCATCTCTTTTCCTTTCTCTGGCACTAATTAGGACAACATTATCATAAGGGCATATATGGTGAATTTGGGGATTGCAATGGCTGGAGAGATGAATAAGGAAAGTGAAATGTGTTTCCTCCAGTGTAAAATCTGTCTGGTACTTCAATTCCTTCTCTGCTGCCTGTATCTTTCCAAATATGGGGGGGGGGGTTTTATAACCCCAAAAGACAAATTGCTGGGGAAACTTCTCCCCCTTGATTTTGTCCAGTAATTAAATTTGCTTTCTGATAAAAGTTCCCTCACTTCTGATTTCCCTCTCCCTTTGTTTACTGTTCACATTTCTAGCAAGATCTTTGGGTGGTCTCAAACAATTTTGTTTGGACTAATCTTTAACTTTTGCTGACATCTGTAAACAATTTTATGGAATGGGCTGAGCTGGACTTCTGTTCCTCTGGACAATTTGGATCTCGCCACAACAGCCATGAGCAAGTATCCTAATTCATCAGTGTCTCGTGAGGTAAAATGAGGACAATTAAGAGACCAAGAATGCAGATTTGTTAGTGCATGCAACATGCTCACAGGACACAGCAGAAAATTCCACGTGGATTACTAAGAACAAGCCAACTCCCTGCACACGAGCCTCCTTCAGCAGACACGGTGGCCAAAGAGTTGCTGAGGCTGTCACAGGCTCCCTGGAATGGCTCCAGGGTGCAGGTTTGGCCACAAGGGAAAGAGGTTCTCCAGTACAATTCCTTAACTCGGCTTACACACTGGCTGATTTCTTCCATGGGATCACTGAGAAACACCAATAAGCCCAGTGTGCCTGTGGCCAGCCTTACCACTCCCTGCTTTATGGACACAGCTGGTGCCTGGCCCTTCTGAGGGACCCTGAGGACCAGAGAGCAGCAGCACAGCCCGTGAGTACCTGGCACTCCAATTGGGAGCACCCAGGGAATAGGTACCAGCTCATCTCCCCTCTTGTTCTGTGCCACACTAAAATAAGGCAGAATTCCAATACTGCTCCACACAAGACAGTTCCCTGCTCTTCATTCTCTAAGGCTGTCAGCTCAACATTTTACAAGTATTTAACTTTGCTTCCACATGTTCAAGAATATCTGGCGAGTTTTTGGATCCAAAACACGGCAAGCAACGAGCCCTTGTCAGCACACCCAAACATTTATCATCATCTGTATCCTGCTGGCAGCCCAGGCTTCATATAAATCACAGACAATGCTCCCCTGAGCTTACATGTGAAGCACATCAGAAAAGAAAACCAGTTTTAAAACAATTATAATCATGCACAGATGATGCGGGTGTCTGGGTACCAGCACAGTACAAACACAGCAGGATCTCTTTCCTCCTGGCCTCCTGAGATTGCATATAAGCATGTGCTGGAATGGGAGCTGTGCAACCTTGGGAAAGAGTTTCAAGACCCAGTACAACAGGTCAGGCAGGACAATGCAACACCTCCCGAGTGAGCCTGTGGCAATTAGAAATCACACACCCTTCCAAAATCTTGGAAACTTAGAGGCAATTTCACTTTTCTTTTGTTTTCATCAAACATTGTTACCTTGGAGAGAATGGAGATATGAGCTGCATTTCTTTGGCCCAGGTAATTATGGGGGGTGGCAAGCTCCTCACTTCACATGGAAGTGTGACATCTTCCCCTGCAATTACTGAGAGCTCTATGGGTTTATCATGTGCATTTCCTTGCTGGTCTCCAGGCCTGGACACTCTAGGTTTCACTATAATATGGAACACGTTAAGAAGCTGCAATGAATACACATATTTGTACAAATGTAACACCATACAACATCTATTTTTTAATCAGGTATAAAACATTACAATCCTATTTTTAATGACCTGTCTGCAATAGAGATAAATCACTGCAGTGCTGATGCACAGTGTCTGTAGGTCAGACACGGACTGATGCCCACATGGAACACCACAAATACCGGACAGCCTGGACTATCCACACACAAAGCTGGATAGAACAGATAGCTGTAGCTCCTGCATGTGCTGAGCTCTGTATTGCATAAGTAATTTGCAAGCATTCCCTGAACTGTTACACTACAGCCCCAGTAACTACAAGCCATAAAAGCCTTGCAAAGCACATCTACATCTAAACCAAATTTTTAATAGAATTGGGATATGACAGGAAGCTTTGGGACTGGTGGGATTAATGGATCTTCATTCTTCTAGCAGGAAATTCTACTCCTGTACAGAAGCTTCCTATCCACTTCCATAAAAGATGAAATTACGCTCAGCCCAAGGTCTTGTAAACTTGAGGTTAGAGGGATCAGGAGGTTTTAACGGAATCGATGGCTCATTTTAAGGGAACCTTAACAGCTGAAGGACAAGTCTTTTGGAATCAGTCATTTATTAAATTGCTCGGTTTGGGTATTCAAAAGCACTAACTAGAGAGGAGTTCACATCCCATGTGCTCTGGGGGTGTCTAGTTCCCAATCCACCGGATGGGACAAGGACACTGCAGCTGAGTTCAGCTCACACCCACCATAGACAGTCAGCTGCACCTTCCTGGTGGCATAGCCAGCAGCATTGGTGGCAGTGCACACGTATTCCCCACTCTCTTCTCCCCCTGGGGACACCACATACAAGCTGCCATCCGACCCTGCGGAGAACCTCACGTTGCTGGGAAGAATTACCTCTCCTTTCTGTGGAAAGAAAAATAATAAAATCCACAGTGCCTGGATTTTCTAAAGCAAACCAAATTACAATCATTTGATTCAATAAAAGCTGGTTTTATTTTTCGTGGCTGAGATGGACAAAATATTTTCTCTTAACTAAAAAACTTGGCCCTAAACTTGCATTTGTACAAACCAATTAACTAAAAGTAACTTTTCACAGTCCTTTAGTGTCACTTTCTAAGCAGTAACAAGACAGAAGCACASGGATTCTCATGCAGAAAATTTGCTACATTTTACAGACCTAAAGTCTTAAAAGAAAACTAAAAAAATAATAGTCAAGAACAATAATCAGGATTTCAACTGAGTTAATTTTGACATTGATATCCAAAGTCGAAATGAATCTTGTATACGTTATACAAACTGGTTCTTAGTCAGCAGACTCTTCCTTGTCTGTATTGAATGTCAGAAGTGATAACTAGGAAAAAACCACTCCTTCCATGTTCTCTTCCCTACCAAACCAACAGTTAACCATGTTCTATTCCTATTCCTTCTTYAAAAAAAACTGTTCCCAAGGTCCCAATCAGTTACATCTGCACAACTTCTGAGGCCCAACAGTGCCTCAGCAYGTGCACTGTAACATACCCCAAATAACTGTTACTACAAGAAATTACCCTGTTCAAGTAGGGAAGAAAAAAAGCCTTGATATCTTGTCAAGGCCATGACTGAAAAGTGATGGGTTAATTCCATGATGCCATTATTGCATACATTTTCCTCAGAGAAAAAAGTCATCTTGGAGCTCCACAAGAAAAATGAACTCTTAGGCCGTGGCAGGCTGCCTAAACTCAAATTATCAACTCACAGCAGGAACAGGAACAATTTCTAAAGTGTAAAAACCATAAAGATACAGCGATAACCAAAGCCCTGCCAAAGAATAGAACACTGAGCTGTGGCAGGACCACGGCCAAAAGTTCTGCTCCAAGAAACAAAAGCAGCTCTGAACAAACAGAGATTTCCAGGTCCCTCACAACTGGTGCTCTGAGCCATTTGAATATAGTTTTCTATGTTCAGTCCATCTTTCACCATGAACAACTGAAAGATGAGGGATTACCTTAGACCAGACAATGGATGGCTTGGGAACTCCACT
Organism: Amblyornis subalaris; assembly: GCA_018881555.1. Lineage (NCBI taxonomy): Eukaryota > Metazoa > Chordata > Aves > Passeriformes > Ptilonorhynchidae > Amblyornis > Amblyornis subalaris. The sequence goes on along the minus strand of JACAXG010000049.1, from coordinate 5,635,173 downwards.
TGCTTTGCAGGGCAGTGTTACTGGGATGCCTTCAATGGTGCTGAATATCTGCTGTCCGTGCTGAATGACAGGCAGGACTATGAACACATGCAAATATTAAAGACATGCAGAACACATTTCAAGCCATGGCACAACTATCATAATAGAACCCTTATATTCAATTACTACTTCCTACAAGCAAGCAGGGTTTGGGACTTTTCAGCCTCTTCTCCAACCCTAACACGGACAAGGAGCAGCCACTTTCCTCTTGCCTCTCAAGCCTTTCAGGACAGAATAAATCCCTGGTCACTACAAAGCCTGCCAGCCATAGGCTCATCGCTGCATTAGGTACATGCAGCTTTAAACTAACTGTAGKCATTTCACTCAGAAAGGCTTTGTCACATTATCCTCTGACAACATTTTAGGCTTTGCTTCTCAAAATCAGTAACAAAAGACAACAAAAACCCCAGTTCCCTTGCTCAACTTTGCYGCCTTTGAATTAACAGGAATAAAAAATCAGATTTAAGGCTACAGTACCAAAACCTAGGTATTTCTAAACACATATGAAGATATTCCTTTTTGTTCTCAAGCTCTGAAACATTCAAAAAACTAGTGTTGACATGGAAGATCTCCTGAGTACTTGCCTGTATTAAAAATTTATAGCCCTTCTTTATATAAAAGGAGGCTTCAGCATCTTCAGTAAAGCTTAAATCTCCCATGATGACTTTAAYATGTGAGAAAATTTAACATGTGAAAAACCATGAAGTGATTGTGGCCTCACAAAGTTAACACAAATATCTTCAGCTGAAACACAGATGGGTTACCAGAGTGCTAACACTTTGTCTTGCTGTCAGTGCAATTTTTGGTATGTTTTAATTAAAGACAAAAAATAAGGGGGAGGAGAATGGGGATGACACCAAGAACAACAAATTATGACTTTTACCAAACTCATAATTCATTTCCTTTCATTCTGATTCTCCCAGGAGCTGTGCTTCCTTACCCTAGTTACAAAATATTCAGCACTTTTCAYGCATTTCCAGTAAACTCCCACTTGCACCTGTTTGTTAATTAAGCCAGATGAAGACTGCACAGCCCCGCCTTTGGAGATGTTTAAAAACGAGGGTCTTTTACGAACAAAAGATAGTTTTATTTGATTTTACTTTATAGACAGTCTTGTGCAGTGGATGGAATTTCCCACCGTGTTACCTTACAAAGTAACATCATGACGAGAGGGCAAATTGGAGAAGTTGGTGTAACTGCACCAAAACAGAGAAMGCTGTTGGCCAGTATTACACTCACCCTCATTCAGCACAAAGCCAAGGCCTGCTCCTTACCATACACGTTGACAGTGGTGGTGGAGTTGCTGGTGCCAGCCACGTTGCTGGCCATGCAGGTGTAATCCCCCCCGTCCTGCAGCCGCACCCTCTCCAGCTGCAGGCTCCCGTCGCTGCGCACGCTGACGTAGGGATTGGGAACCAGCTGCCAAAAGAGAGAGGAACGTTTCACTGGAAAAAATACTCCCTGACAATATTTACTTTGGGATGCAGCGTGGCTTCACTTGACTATTTCACATCCTTAAAAATTGTATGTTCCTGGAGAACTTTACTAGAGCTTTTCCTACTTTCCATCTTTCATGCAAAGCTATTTTTAATTAAGAGTTTTGGTAGCACCTTGTATTTGCTGCTGGAGTGAGACTAAGATCTGCAAGAGCAACTCTGCTCTGCCACAGCACATCCAGAGCTGCCATTCCTGCTTTTAATGAAGCAAARCCAAATTTAGCTCAATTATTTCACCACATTTTTATTGGTTATTCCAGTAATAGATGAGTGCAATGACTTGTTCTTCCACAAGTAGATTATTTTTCTTCACAGTTATCAAAACCCTCTAACTTCCATATCCATCAAACAGATCAGCTCTGAAGCAAACCATTGTGAAAGAGAATTGTAACTTTCACCAGGGAGTAACCAAGGAGAGTTATATATCCTACAGCAACATCAAAGCCATCCCTGAGCTTGGCAGCACAGCCCTTCCTCATAAAGGGTTGTTAGAAAGCAAAGCTGTTCCAGTCACACTCAGAAGCAGCTGAATTCTTCTCTAAATATAACTTACTCCAACACTTTGCTTGGAGCAGTTTTTCCCACCAGTTTACAATGACAGGAAACCAGCACTACTATAGAAAGGAATTAGCAACTCAACAAGGAGGATCCTGCCAGTATTTCTCACAGAACTTACAGCCTGAGCTCCTTGCACAGCCTAAGGAAAAGCCAATGATTCCCAGAGACACCAAAACTGAGCAGGAAACCTGAGCAAGGGTCAGGTAGTACCAGGTCCTGCTTTGTGACAATAAAATAGACATTTTGCTATATTTTAATTCCAGCTGTGGAGAAAGGGCTCTAGGGAAAAATTAGCAATCAAGACAAAAAGCAGCTTCATAGGGATGTAAAGTAATTTCATTATTAAAGAAATGAAGTTTCACTCACACAACCAACCCAGGTGTGGTGTCTACATCACCTTTCACCAAATGGTTTGGGTTGGAAGGGACCCAAAAGATCATCTAATTCTGTCTGCAGGAGGTATAAATTGGCAATGGTATGTGCCCAAGGGGGAAAGAAAACATGCTTATTTTATGCTTTGAGTAGAGCACCACTAGGAAAGGAGTATATGGAACAGGAATACTGGCATTTATTTCAGCCCATCAGCAACAGGAAAAGGCATGATGTTAAAACATCTTAAATCTACAGACATTTTCTGGTACCTTTATTTTAAAAAAAACACTTATTTTCATTCTGGTTGGTATATTCCACTAGCATTCCCRTATTCAGAGTCCAAGGCTGAAGCTCATGAGCTACAAAAATGCATAAGACACCTTTGAAAGTATGGAAAATAGAAGATAAAAGGACAATTCACAAATACTTTGGTTCCAAGTTCTTTTCTAGACTTTCACATCCCCCACTACCATCTCCTATTYCCTCATCTACGCTTCAGGGTCAGAAATTCCCTGGCACGGGCAGGAATCACATTAACTTTCGTAAATTAAACCAAGCTGTTATCGTGCCTTGAAATGTCAGTTGCAGCTTTTCTCTGCCAATAAATCTCACAGGAAACAAAGCAGTCTTACCACCACACTGTTTTTAATCCACCTCCTGTCTGGAATGGGGTTCCCAGCAAGCAGAACACACGGCAAAGTGAGCTGCTGGCCCTCAATGACATTCGCTGTGGCCGGGCTTGCTCCAATCAGAGGTGTGACTTGAACAAAAGGAAGGAGGAGAAGAAATTAKTAGGAATTTTTATATATTCATGTAAAGTATTAAGTTAAACGAGCATTAAATTAAAAACACAGAAAAAAAAAAGAGAAACAAATGTATGGTGGGGTAGCACAGGAGAGATAGGAAGCTGGGGAAATACGTACAGCGATCCTTAGCCTAAGGRATGGCAGCAAATGCAAGATGCTGTCCAGCTGAAACTGGATCCAACCAAGGGTTTCCCCAAGAACTCATGTTCCCCTGGCACCAAGYTGATGTACTATCTTTCCCTACTTGGGCAAAATACCGAATAACAAAAGTAGGGGGCTTGGAAAGGACAAAAAATAAGTTGTAATTTCCATTGGGCACAAAATTGTGAAGGATCAGAAGACAGGTCACAGCYCAGCAGAAAATCTGCACGTTCTGTGAAGAGCCAACAGCAAGCACACCTGGGCACATGCCTGGGAAATTAYATTTAAGTAATGGGGATTAAACAGTATTTTTAAATAGATAAAACCATGTCTACCAAACACTACCAGCATTACAGGTTYCTGCGATATGTTTTAAGTTAACAGATGGTTTCTTTGATGGCAGAGAGACTCTGTTCTTATTCTCATGCAAATGTACACATTCCATAGCATTATTTTTCCTTTTATTGCTAATTGTCCAACTGAGATAACAACCAAGCCTTTAATAGCACAGATATTTGAAAGAGAGTAGGTTTAGATTGGATACTGGGGAGAAATTCTTCCCTGTGAGGGTGGGGAGGCCCTGGCACAGGTTGCCCAGAGAAGCTGTGGCTGCCCCATCCCTGGAAGTGTTCCAGGCCAGGTTGGATGGGGCTTGGAGCAACCTRGAATAGTGGAAGGTGTCCCTGCTCATGGCAGGGAGTGGGACTGGATGGGCTTTAAGGTCCTTCCAACCCAAACCAGGCTGGGATTCTATGGTCAAGGCCAGATATTTACTGTCTTCTTGGATCACAAAGATACCTCCCCACTTATATCAACACTGACACAAGCACATTCATTGCTGCCTTTTTTTTTAAGATGAATTCAATGGCAGGAACCCCATCATTAGCATTCAAYGTTATAGTGATTTTTCATTCCTCAATAAATTTACTCTGGAATAAGAAACAAAACACAGGATAAATCACTTCTTTAAGGACTATGTTACAGGTGAAGGTGGAACTAATTCCAATTAGCATAGCCAGTCAAAAAAATGTTCAAAACAATCAAAATCCACTGAAATCAAGTTCCATGTAAATGTTTTCTGATTCTGTTTGTGTGGATGACATGTAAATACAGCAGACAGATAGGTCAGCATGGGGACATAACCCCAAGGCATCCTGTTTGCTGCCCAAACACCACCAGCTCCCACTGACATGCACTGCTCTTACCCAGTCCTGTCACCGTGACCATGGCTGGCCGGGACTGAATCCTTCCAAACTGGTTCTCAGCTTCACAGACATAAGTCCCTTCATCACTGACCCACAGATCTACAGGGGGAAGAAAAGAGATCTGATTGCAGCATCTGAAATGATACATGGACACCCTGCCCTTTTCTCTTTCATGTTCAAWCATTCAGTTTGAGCCAGATCATTCCTTTCCATCTGTCACCAAGTACAGAAGCAATGACTACATAGAAAGGAATTAATAAACYAATTAAGAAAACAGAATAATATCACTTAATGTAAGGGTGACTGAAATGCCCCAAAATAATCAAAATCTCAAAGCCACTTGAAGAGTTTTTAATTATTACCCAGATTAGGACTGGTCTAAAATAGTGAGTTTAGAAAAAAATTCTCTATCAAAAAAAAAAAAAAAAAAACCAAATCAAAAAAACCCCACCAAAAATGAAAATCTGTGGCTCCTCAGTAACAGAGACCATAGCCTGCAYGTACTTAAACAAAGATAGAATAATTTGTGTGAAGCAGAGTGAAGCCAATGATCAAACACAACTGAATTCACAAACTCATGGTAAAATGAACTGCACGTCAACCGCAAYGAAGTCAGAAACACAAACTGCGATAGAAACCCAGTCTTTTTACAAAGTTAATTTGATAAAGTCATGTAGTAACTTAAATGCCTTGCATACGTCTTTGTTCCTTCTGGAATTCTGAGTCTACCTACTCTGGATGGCCAGTGCTCCTGTCCTGAGCTGGCTGATGGCACTGAGTGCGAAGGGCCGGGAGAAGAGGGGAGCTCCATCCAGCCTCCTCCACTTGACCCTGGGCTCAGGGTAGCCCTGCACGTAGCACGGCAGCGTCACGTTGGAGCCGAGATCCGCGGAGTCGTCGCCCGGCTCCTGCGTGAAAACGGGGGGAGCTGGGGAGACACACACACAAAGTGAGCTGGGGCTGCAACACAACAATGCCATTCTCCTACCCCACCGATGACCCAAATTTACGTTCCACTGTGCATAATTATTCTTCTAACATTCCCAACTCTAAAAGCACCTTACAAGAGCAGCCTTGCATGGTCTGCACTTACACTGGRGGGAATCAGAAATGGGCTAAACATCTCCAAAAAACGAGGACAGGGCCACCCTGATCAGGTGACACTGCATACTCAGCATTGTTAAATTCCACATCTTTTGCAAACACCGTTGCTCATTCAGAAAGTGGATGTTCCTGACAGGACCATTTCACGGGATGTGACGTGTCAGGCCACAGGCAGATGGAAAGATTTAGGAAAAGAGCTGAGAGGAAGGGCTAAATTACAATAACCTCACATAATAACTCAAGTTCTTGTAATTAGTTCTCTATTTGAGAATTTTGTTAGGTTGAGGTTTGAGCAGTTTCCTCCTCCTCTGCCTCTCCCTCCCCATAACTTTTATACTTTGCAAAAGAAGTAAGACTGGGCTGGAAACAGATGGTCTTTAAGGTCCCTTCCAACCCAAACTGTTCTGTGATTCCAAGCTGGAGTCCAAGTGGGACAAGGAAACAGCTTAGCCAACACCACCAAAAGGTGTTCCCAGCACACACACACAGATTTGTTAGAAAGGTTCAGGAAGCCAAGGCACCACCCCCTGCCCAGTACAGAAATTCTGAAATCCGAGTGTGTCCCATGCAGGTTTTAACTACTCACAGCCAACATCCAGAGTTATCTTGCCAGAAGCTGTCCCTGCATCGTTGGTGGCCACGCAGGTGTAGTCACCAGCATCCAGGTCTTGTGTTTCCTGGATCTTCAAAAGGCCCCGGTGAGTATCAATAATGAGAAATGCTGATGCCCTCAACTCTAAGTCACCTAAGTCCAGATAGAAAAAGGCAACATAATTGTTTATATCAAAAATATACCCGTATTTATCAAAATTATTCCAACAAAACAGTGTCCAAGTTTGAGAGTGTTCACAACATGGCTGTATGAATTCACCACATGAGAACTCTGACTCCCACTCAACTGAGTGGAAAAATTCATTTCTACATTGAATACATCCTTTTTTATTTATTGGTTCCACAGGGTAAACACCAACTCAAGTACTTTTGGGCAGAGATCAGCATTAGGGCAGTATGTCAGGCTGTATTTCTCCTTCCCTAATTAGAAGCTACMTGAAAACATGACAATAAAGAGTAAAGAAAAATGTGCTGTGATTTTTCTAGCATACAGCTAAACATTTCTGACAGAAGAATGAACCTTTTTTAAGCAGGCAAGAGGCTCAGCTTTTTTTTACTATTATTATTAATTATGYTACAGTGTGTTAATTTACCATATTTAAACAAGAGTAAGAATTTATGCCCTAGAGGTCAATGTCATTTCTTCTAGATYTAGAGAATTTCACAGGTCTGTCACTGGTTGAACACAACATAAAGCCTTTGAGAAAAATGAAGTTACTTCCAGATCATTATTCTAAATATTGCTGCTAAATAAATGAACCAAACACCAAGCAATGAGCACACCTTTAAACCATTTAACTTGGGGGGGTGGGATTCCAGTTGTTTTACACTCCATAACAGTTGTGTGTCCAAGACCAACCAGAATTTCACTCTGAATTACAGTCAATGTTGGGCCCTCTAAAAAGAAACAAGACAGAAAAAATGAGCTCTTCATCCAAAGCATACTTCTTTTTCAAGATATAAACCACAAAAGACTCTAATTTTCTCTTGTTACATGGAAGAATTCTTGCATTAAAAGTCAAACAGACTTAAAAGTGAAAGATAAAGACTGGGAAACACGGAAAAGTAAAGTCTGGTCCAGAGCACCTGAATCATATGTAGAATGTACAGGGAATTTWAGGACAAAATCAGAAAAGTTCCATTATACAGAAAGTAAAAACATGAAGAGTCATTCTCCAGCCATTCTCCAGATATCGGTCATCAAACATTTTAATACTCTGCTATCAATATATTAACAAAGAATTTAGATACAGAAACAGAATTTCTTTTCCAAAGACCTGCTTGGGTTTCCAAGTCTMTCTCACAGTAAGACCAAATTTTAGGGCTTTTTTTAACCTTAGAAACAGCATAATACCCAAATACCGCCTAAAAAAAACTACTCAGGGTTTGAACAGAAAACAAAAGGGACATTTGTGAGCTGTTCAACACCTTTTCTGAGGTTTTTGAAATTTCTACCAGTATGTTCTGCACAGTTCTACTCATTTGAACAGTTCCTTCCCAATGATGCATTAGTTTGCTTTTTTAATTTCATTACATTGTTTCTCTCACTTACCAATGTATGTGAGGGTGGATGTCTGTTTCTCTGTCCCAGCTGAGTTACTTGCCAAACAACCATAAATTCCTGCATCTTTGGGAATTGCCTTTCTTATGATTAAGGTGCCTTCTGGGGTCAGCCTGTACCTGGGAACACACATGGGACCAACCAAAATGATTAAAAAGAGCAATGGTTATATCCACACTCCAAGCAGCCACAGCAGCATGACCAGATGGTTTATACSTAAGTATTTGTGGGGGGTTTCTCTCATGATAAACAACAATATTAGTACTATTATATCTAGCACTACATTTTGTGAAAGCATTTAAATTAATATTGAAAAAAAAAACCTGAAGAAGAGAACTAAAGTGTTTCTCTGTTAGATATGAGGTGATTGCAATTAAAGAGTTAGAGAAGTGAAGGTTGAGGTATAATTTCCAAAACTCACAGACTCCTGTGGAAGAAACAGTGAGAATATTTTGGCATTATTCAAACCTTTTCTCACATATGAAACTAAAATAAATGGAGACAACTGTAAGTCCTACCTGCTGGAGCCAACAATAAACATATCATTGTGTGTCCACACGACTGTTGGCTTTGGGTAACCTGTGGCAGAACACCTGATGGACACTTCAGAGCCTTCTGTAAAAGTCTGGTTCTTAGGGGAAATGACAAGCCTTGGGGGTTCTACCAAAAGAAATCAAAAACAGCGATTAAAAATGTCTGGTTAGAAAATACAATAAGCCCTTCATTCCCATTTTCAAATAGCTCCATAGTGAGAAAGCAATGCAATGAAGGTCAGAGCCCATTTGTTTCCTCTGGCACAGTCGACCAAATCCTCAGCATAAACCACCTTTATAACAGTCACTAAGTCAGGATTCAGGTGTATTGGCCTACCTGACGTGGGGCTAAAAAAGCAGCAAGAGCAAATTTTGACAAACACTAGACAACAAGCAACCCAGTCCAGTGGAAGRTGTCCATGCCCGTGGCAGGGGGTGGAATGAGATGAGCTTTAAGGTCCCTTCCAACACAAACAACTCTGTGATTCTGTGAACTTTATTCAGACTCCTGAACACTAATGCCCACAAACATTCAGGTGGGTCAATTGGCAGAATGTAACCTGAGGGATAAAAATGTAAGTCACAATATATGTGCAGACACACATGTGGAAGAGAAGTGAATCTGCAATGTTAACAATTGCAAAGGATATCAYTGATTTCAGGGCTGTTTTCACTAGAAAGGCAATTGGTGCACTTGACAGAATCCATTCACTGTTAACCCCAGAGAGGTTGTTGATTCCTCATCATTCTCTGTATTGATATGAATTTCTCTGTGGCTGGTCATTCCTAAAGCAACCACAGGACAAAAAGCCTAGGCCTAATTCTCCCATTTGGGAGAGTCCAGAAAGCTAAACACCTGTAACCCAGAGGTACCTCACATCTAAGGCTGCTCTGCACAGCTCACCTTTTTGGCTTCAGGGGGAATCACACCACCCCAGCGGCCCAGGTGATGTTTGACATGTTTTCAGTGGCTGCTAAGGAGAAGTGTGTGGAAGAGCAGCACACACAACTTATTTATGTGCGGTGTAATCCATCAAGGACAAGGGGGGGGTGATGCTATGCAGTGTCGAGGTGAACAGCACCAGCCTTTCCAGTTCAGTGGGTCAAAYACAGAAACACAGCACTACTAAACAGCCCCTTCTGGAAGAATTAATACCATACTCTTTTCCTTATCATTGCTGGGAGGAAGATTACTGCCCGAGTCCTGTGTTTTAACACCATTTGCTTAAAAAGCTGCTCAATAAAAACCACAGTGTTCTGGCCTGGACAGAGAATCTCCCTGCAGAAGACCGTGCTGCTCCTAGGACAGAGCCAAGGGAAGTTCTGCCTCCTTGCAGGGCAGAGAGAGGGTGGGGTTCAGTCAGCAGGTTTTGAAGCAAATGGCATTAARACACAAATCTTAGAAAACAATCTTCCTCCCCATAGTCTCAGTAGGGAGAGGGGGATTAGTGACCGATAGAAAGTGARATAATGAGATATTAAATGGTTTTTCAAATGCTCAAACACCAAATTAAAACAACAGAAAGGGATAGCAGGAGATCTCTTCCCCTCTTATAGTGAAAAAATTTATCAGGAGTAGCATAAGTTTGTGAAATACAGGTTGGTAAGTCTTGGGCATTATCAGTCGAGCCACTCTGCTGCCCCAACATGTCTGTGCCTCAGCAGGTCCAACCTCACTTGATGATATGGACTAATTATGCCACATTGCAGCTGCAAGGCAGGGAATCCCATGAACACCATGACTATGGAATGGTCTGTTCCGTAATACATCTTGCTGAACAGGAGAGCAAGGCTCCAATGGAGAATATTAGTCCTGAAATAGAGAGTTGTACCATTGGTAGACAATCATGGACAGAACTGGACCATGGGTTAAGTTTCATGACTAATTCACAGCTGTTAGTGTCTGATGCAAATGTACCTGCACACCACTACTAAGCACATAAGCCCTCTCCTTCAAAAAGGAATGTAATGTTTGGAGGGAGACTCTTTGCTGCACTGTGGCACCTGGGGAGCTCAGGGGAGCATAAACATGATTGCCAGGACTCGAGCCCTCTGTTTGCAGTCATTAAATAAACATGTGAGCTTGTAAGGGATTCCTAGATCTGTGAGAAACAGTGCATGAAAAGCACACTGCTACAGTGCCAAGGAAGGAAGAAATTCGGTAATGAACTGCAGCAGATTTGCACACAATTGCAAAATCATGAATACAAATTCAGATAATGCCTTATTTCTTTTCTTAAATCTATACCCATTGACCTTCCTCTCGTTCATTAACTGCAGGGTCCTGAAAAGTCCCTTTCATGTTATGCAACACCAGAGCAGGGCAGAGCCATAGCTGCAGAAGTACCAGGACTAAACTCAGATACAAGGGGGCAGGAAGGGGCAAGGAACAGCTCCACATTACAGAACTGTCCTCAAGTGATTCATGATGTGCACAACTGTCTCAGCTGTTTTTATTTGGTTTGAAATCCTGCCAAGAGATGCTGGGGATATTCTGCACACTCTGGTCCCCAGAAAGGTCTCCTCTGCTGTTGGGATTAGGAAAGTGGCTCTGATGGCAATGACACACTGTGCTTTGGCAACACACCATTGCCCATGCCAGCATTTTCACACAGGTGAACAGAAGAAGATGAAAGAAGTCTTTATTTATATTATATTTGTAATAAAATCATTAGAAACAAGTCAATATACACAGCTGTAATAATCAAGATATTGACTAAAATCAGTGAGGCCCCGTTTGCCATCAATTAACCATCCTGCTATCCTGCCCAAATGCCAGGGACCAGCAGGCAGACAGAGGGTTGTTCTCGTATGTCAGGTCCATTTAATTTCCTCTGCTTTGTTCTCTGTATCTCAGAGGTGAAGATTTCTAGGTGGAAGGAGAAATACAAGCTCCTTACAGCGCCCATCTCATCCAGGGCTGCAGAATAAAACGTTTTAAACAACACAGATCATGTGTAAAGCTTAAGAGACCCAACCTGCAAAGCTGCCTCTAGTTCTGGAAGGATGTGCAGCAAATCCAGAAGAGGCCACAAAGATGCTCCAAGGGCTGAAGCCCTTCTGCTCTGGAGCCAGGCTGGGAGAGCTGGGATCAGCCTGGGCAAGAGAAGGCTCCAGGGAGACCTCAGAGCCCCTTCCAGTGCCTAAAGGGGCTCCAGGAGAGCTGGAGAGGGACTTTGGACAAGGGGTAGAGMGCTATGAGAAGGGGGAATGGCTTCCCACTGCCAGAGAGCAGGCTTAGATGGGATATTGGGAAGAAATTGTTCCCTGTGAGGGTGGGGAGGCCCAGGCCCACAGCCCAGAGAAGCTGTGGCTGCCCTATCCCTGGAAGTGCCCAAGGCCAGGTTGGACAGGGCTTGGAGCAACCTGGGATAGTGGAAGGTGTCCCTGCCCATGCCAGGGGGTAGAATGAGATGGGCTTTATGGTCCATTCTAGGATTCTAAGATTCTATGAATTAATATTCAATTAAATTGTATGCTTTTATTCACAAGCCACATGAAAGAAGTACAGAAGAAAAGCTGTACATAAACAGAAAAGCTGTTGACAAAGGCTGTTTGAACAGCAAGCCGAGAAGAGTTTTACAGCATAAATGTAGATCAAAACATTCAAGAGGGAAAAACAAAAAGAAGCCCTCAGCATCAATCAGCCAATCACATTCATCTGTACTTTTGGCATCAACTAAATGAACCTAATTAAAAAGGAATACTGCATTCAGACATGATCTTGGCTTCATGTTGTCTTTCAACTTTCTAGTTGCCTTAGCTGCCAAATTCCCACTGATCCTCTTTCCAATCCCCCCTTGACCTTGCCGACGCACTGGGTGTGCTGTCCTGCAGCATCCCTTGTCCTGGCACTGCTACAGGTAAAGAAGCAGAATCCCAGAATGGTTTGGGTTGGAAGGGACCTCAAAGATCCTGTACTCTACCCCCTGCCATGGGCAGGGCCACTTCCACTAGACCAGGTTGCTCCAAGCCTCAGAGAGCTCCAAAGAACAGCCTAGAGAGAAGCACAGAAGGCCCTAAACTGCTTTTCATTCTTTAGCACAGACAACTTGCATTTAATTAACTTTAAATGTGAAATAATAACTGAAGCAATAATACTTCAGTKGTATTCCCTTCCCTTCCCTGTTTTCTCGGTGTTTAAGACTGCAGTGCAGTATAACCAATTCTCCTGTGTCCACTATCACAGCGTGTATCCCTGGATCTAAGTGAACGATATTCACACAATCGGTTAGAGAGACATTTCAAAGACCAGGATATTTATTTCTGTATTGTGTCCTTTCAGAGCAAAGAGCTGAGAAAAGATTCAGGGTTATGTCAAGGGGGTAATTCTCCTTTTTTCCATCTGGGCAGTCTCTTCCCTGGAATTCCTCCAGATAGTAGTACAGTCATGCTGAAAGCCCTACTGTGTTCATTCAGACCTGGTTTCTGCTCCTAGCTGGGATGTACCTGAGTATCAGCATTGTTTTGTTGAGCCAAGTCACACACACTGTCTCCTGGGCTATTTTTTTTTTTTTTTCAACTGGATTTCAAGTTATGGGCACCAGGAAGTGCATCCACCAGTCCACCAGGTAAATGCACCCCCCCAGGCAGCCCAGGGACCCACCTTCCCCCACTGCACATCTAAGGCAGCTGTTCACAGAGCAGGACAGCACTCCTGTCACCCCTYGGCTTGACCAAACAGCACTTACCAAACCATTATCACAACAATGACAATTCTTCAGTGTCCCAAGGCAAACAGACACTTGACTTYTCATATGGGCAGGTGGAACACACAATAAATCTGTTTACTTCCTGCAGGCTGAGGTGCTTCTAGCACAGGTCACTGCATTGGTTACAGTGCTCCCTGCCAGCAGGCACTGAAAATGCCTTTCAGCTGTGATGGTGATACCAGACAAGCACTTAAATACTTTTAAATAAGGTAAAGGAAACCCACCATGATGTGGACAGAACAGTAACTACAGCATGTATGATTTTATTCCATATATACCTTCAGGTAAGGAGATACATCTGAGCAGTATGTTGACTTCACTGCTTGTTAACCTACTACTGGAATTCATGATATGCCCAGATWACTAAACTCAAACATCTCTGCTAACCACCAACCTAAACACAAGSCAAAGCTGGAAAAGTCTCTCCACACAACACAGTGTGCTGTAGATGGAAAAGCAAGTTGAAATAATCAAGATAATCCCTTTCTTGTCTACTCTTACTTACAGCAGAACACATGAAAAAACAAGATTACCAYAAAATCCCATTTAGCATCACCCAAATTTCAGGGATCTGGGTTTTAATGGTGTAGCTGAAATTCTTGGAGGGGAAGGAAACAAGAAAACCCACCACAAATCAATCTCTTCAGCATGTGCAGTGTTTCAGTTAAAAAAAAAAAAAAGGCCTAAATTCCTCCATTCCCCCCCAAATCAATATTATTTATAGATATGAAAACATCATGAACAAAACATCAAGCTACCACAACATGCCATATTAACTGAACCTGACAAATATGCAAATAGCAAACTCCTATGTCACCTACAAGGCTGGAATAAAACCAGAAAGAAAAGGTTTAAATGTTCATGGAATTTCAGCCACTGGTGACAAACATATTGAAAAATACATAGGACCACCAACGTTTCACACTCATGGCCAATCTGCAGCCTCATACAGCTGCAATATACTCCTATAGGCATCTGAAAAAGTAAGGAATCCCCTCGTAAATKCATTAATGTTTCCATACAAGACCAGTCTGATGGGAGGACTTGAGCAACTCATGCTACGTAGCCACTTTCACAACCTTCAAATCTGAGCACATACTTTGAGTCAGTCATAGCACTCAATGAGCATCAATACTCCCTGGAATTTATAAAACTGCATTTCATGACCTTCCAAAGTGCTCTGGGCAGTACCCCAGCCCACAAAGAGGCCCAGGTTTTACACAGGGTCGTCACCTACCTGTGCTCCCTGTCGCGGGGAACAACGAGTGGCTGAGTACAGTGTGTTCTCCTGAGCACAGAACACACAACTGGGGGACAAAGTCAGCCCCCACCAAAGATTCCAGGCCGTATTTGCACAGCTGCTGGCACAGGAGTCAGATGAATGTTCCCTTTCAGAAGCAGCAGCATCAAACCCAACGCTTTCAAAACAAGGGTTTACTACAACCCACTTCAGCAGGGAAAGCAGATGCTGGGTTATTTTTAGAGCCACCAGCATTTGTTCTCTGCCTTAACTCCCACCCCAGAGAGAAAACGGGGATGAAAGCAGTGTTTATCCTCTTATGATCCAAAACTCAGAGATCTACATGGAACTGGTCCAACAATAATAAAGGGCTTCAGTATGAATTTAATTTGACGTTCTGAATTACTTACAACTACACAAAGCGCGCTCCCATCTCCATCAATTAACAAGACTTCAAATTTCCTTCTTCGGCATGTTAATAATGACAAGTCCATAAAGCTTTAGCTCTTACATCTGACCACCCTTTAATCTTTGCTGCCAAATAAAAACTGTTTTTTGAAAGCTACTCCAGGCCCTAACAAGCACTGGAAGTTGTATATGACAATCCCACACTGAGTACCCCCAGAAATCTGACGGAAATCATTTTGTCCAAGCAAATTAAAATGATCACAAGTAACAGTGCATGCAAACCCTTCGGATACCATTCAGCTCCTACACGTAGCCATTGGGAAGGCTGGCAGTAGATTACTTTTTCTAAACAAAATGAGGCAGGCACTACTGCAGAAAGCTGAATTTTGAGCTGCAGCTTAGTTTCCTACGTATTTATTCTTTTCTAAGCATTTTTCATCAGAAATAAAGAAAACATGACTTGGACTCTCAACTAAGGCTGTCTGAACTGCCCAAGAGAGTTCTCTCAGACATGTTTGAAAGCTGTTAGCACTACCAGTACCAGCCAAAATGCAATTCCCAACTATTTGATATAATCATTCTACATATATAAGTGATTTGAAACTCAATATTCTGCTGTGGCAGCAGCAAAACTWCTTTAGCTTTACTAGAAAAAAAACTGCCAGAAGCAATTTGGTCATTGTGTTGAAGCTCCCAGCTGAGCTACAGACATTAGGGAGGAAAATCTAAATCCCAGGAAGAGAGGCACTTCTCTTGATGCCTTTGACATGCTTGAATGAGTGTCTTGATGGAAAAATCCTGTACAATTTAAAACTGKGTTTTCCAAATGCATGGGGCTTGAGGTTTTTTCATGACTTTTTTCCTTTCAGCCTTATTAGAAACTTAAGTTAGAAAAATCTAAGTTAGTTAGAATTTAAGTTATAACTCTACTATAGCAACCTAAGGGAAATTCAAACAGATAATGAAAAAAACCACTTCATTCTACTGTATTCTGTACTAGGTCCTACACAACTGATTGCACATCTACTTACTCCACCTTGGTAACCAATATAAGAAAAACTATATCTCATTAATAAGCGTTACAACTCCACTTGTGACCYTTCTCTCTTTTGGAACATCTTAGGCCAAGCTATTCCATTCAATATTTCTTTTTTCCATAATTCTACGTTTTCCATCAGCTAACAAACTACTAGAATTAGAGCAGCAAAGTTAATTAATGAAGCTACCCTGTCTGCGTGGAACAGTATGCACGACCCAGCAGCATCCACCAGCAGAAATCCTGTTGGAATCACCTACAAGTGGACAGAATMATTTTCTTTCTATAACATTTTGAATTCTGTCTCTCCTCACCCACAGACAGGCAGCTAAGAACCAAGGTTCAAACGTTCACAGGATCAAGGCAAATAGAAAAAAAAAGTACTTCCAAATTTTAAAAATACTTGCTCCAACAGCAATTACTGCATTTACACTTTTTGGTTTTTTTAATTTGTTCCTGGTATGCAGCAACACCCTAAACCTAGACTTGTTTGGTCTCACTCACGCTGTCTTTTTTAGCTTGACTTATTTTTCATGGAATCACTCAATGATGTGGGTTGGAAGGAACATTAAAGCCCATCTCATTCCACCCCCCGCTGTAGGCTAGGACACTTTACACCAGAGCAGGTTGCTCCAGGCCCCTCCCAAGCGCGGACATTTSCAGGGATGGAGCACGTCCGAGGTGTGCGCGCAGCCCGTCCCAAGCCCAGCCGCGCCAGGCGAGCGGAGAGCTGCCCGTTACCTTGCACGGTGAGGAAGACGGCGGCGGCGGCGGCCCCGCCCTCGTTGGCGGCGATGCAGCTGTAGCTGCCCGCGTCCGACAGCCGGGCGGGCCTCACCTCCAGGGACAGGTTGCTGAGGATCCGGACCCGCAGCGGGTCCTGCAGCCGCGCGTCGCGCCCGTGCCGCTGCCACGAGAGGTTGTAGCGCACCGAGCTGAGCGCCAGGCAGCTCAGGACGGCTCCTGCCCCGGGCACCACCGTGACGTTGTGGGGGACCTGGATCACGGGCGGGGGCTCTGGGGGACGGAACGAAGGATAAGAGACAAAGATTGAGGAACCTTTTCGTCATTTGTGCATTCTTGGTRAACAACTTCAAGTACGCTACAGTACAAAGAAAATTGTAATATTTTAATATTTAATTATTTATCTAATAATTTAGGGGGTTAAATATTAAATTTAATAAATTGAGTTATTTAGTAATTTAGGTTTAATATGTAGTTTCATTTTCCATTCTGAAGCCACAAAACAGAACCCGGGGCAGCACCCTCATTCCCTGATGCTGAGCTACCTGCCAGGAGCTCACATCACACGAACACACCTGGTCTAAGCCCAAACTGTCATACCCTGTAGGATGAAAAAATCACATCCTGTATGAAAAGATGCAGCTCTGCGTTCTTTGAGCACAGCCAACAAGGGATCAGTGTCACATCAACAGGAGGGAGACAGGACCTCCACGTGCCTCCAAGTCTGATCTCTGCCCCAGGTGTGACCACACCTGGTGACATCTGAGCTGTGTACTAGATTTTCACAGGTTGTATATGGAAAAACACATGTTACTAGGAAGTTCTTCTAACACCAACAACGGAACCAAGCTAAAGCTGCTCTAAGCACCATTAGTGAGTTCTTTCCATGATGGATTCTMTAAGAGAATGTGGAAGGAGAAAGCATCTGCACCCTTATTTATTAAGATTAAGGTCCTTGATTRAGGACCTCATCAAACAGGGTAAGAAAAGGGGAGGTAATAAACCCAGTATGCAGAAGCAGCCCTGACAGCCAGCCAGCCAGCCAGCAGAGACAATTCCAACAGCCACACTTCCTCATGCGAACTGAAGGGCACCAAAGGTTACCAGCATCCTTGCACAGAGCGGCCAAGCCAACTGTGCAGCTGGTAAGGACACAAACCCTGGTTGTCCTTGATATGGTGAGGCTGAGGGGAAGCCAGAARACTCATGAAGGAATATGCAGGGAAGTGAATCAGAGAAAAGGGAAGAATAGGCAGAAAGGGGCCTAAAAGGGGCCTGTCCCTTGTAAAGCATCACCAGTCAGTGCCTGTCTGCCCCAGCCCTGGCCTGATCAGCACAGMTTGTCCTCTCTCATTAGTAAATCCCTTCTGTAACTCTCTCTGGGTAACCTCACTCCCTGTCCCTTCCCTGTATCCCTGCAAGTACTAAGTGCCACCTCCTGGGAGGACTGGTGTGAACGCACTGGGTACCAGCTGCTGGAGTCAGGCCAGGGGCTGAGGGACCCCGGGCCACTGGCACAGCTCCTGGGGGGACTGGGATCTCGGCCCCAGCTGCTGGAGCCCACAGTGACCTCGGGCAGTCCTGCMCTGCCCCACACCAGGTGTCCCTGGGTACATGGGATGAGCTCTGGCAGCCAGGCAGGAGGAATTCCTAGGCTGGAGCTGCTCTGGACAGCAACTGCTTACAACATCCTTCAATTCTCACTTCCACTCAAATCTTTGGGAATTTCATTATCTTTTCCTGTATATCTTTTATGCTGTAACTCCTAGTATTTCTTGTTATCTGCTTTCCACCCTACCCATTTGTACACTTCTATCACGCTCCCAGAAGAAAGCAGATGCAATAATTTTTTACCGAAATTAAACTTTGAAACCACAGATGCTTAAAATAGCAGCAGTCACCCTGCTCCTCCTTGAGATATCACTGATCAAGGAGGCAACATTTCAAGAAAGAAAATAAATTATGTATGACTTTATGCATTCTCATTAGAAATATTATATMTATTCCATGTGGTTTTCCCCAAACTGGTTCTTGAACAAAGAAAACTCTGCAATAAATAATACTTTGAGGGAGATGCTTGTGCAGAAATGAGACAGCTGTAAGAGCAAGACCAAATCTTTATCAGCACACACTAAAACACAGTTATYCCAAGAAAAGCAACGATAACAGGGAATAAAAAAAATAAAAATCTGTATTTGTTAAGGGTTAAAGTTATTCCTAAGCTCAGAGCCAGCCATAAATCCTCCTCCTCGAGGTCTCCTGGGGGGTCTCACATGAGGTTCACAAGCTCCATGCTGGAGCCCTGCTCAGCACTGTGTGCTGGGTGTGCAGCTCTGCTTCCCTACAACCACAGACCCCAACAACAACCATCCCAATTGCAAATCCATGTATTTAACCCATGCAGAGGAAAGTCAGGAAARGCTACACTTGGTTACCAAATGCAGCTTTCCCCTGTACTTTTGCGTTTGGGGTGTTTGGGAGAAACAACAAATCTTCTAATGCTCTCCCCAGGCATATCACCAAATATGTTACTTAAGCCCAGGAAAGAGAAAGATGAGGCCAGTACAGGACTGAAATCCCCATCTTTTGACTGCCAGTTTAGTGGGACAACACATGTTTTGGACTACCTCAGCCTCTTTCCAYAACAGTGCTCACACAGGCATCCCCCAGCACTTCACTGGCCCTTCAGTTAAGGTGCTGCACAAGCTAAYGAGCCACTTGACATTTTAAAGATTTAATAGGAGTAAAACAAAGTCAAACTCAAGTGTTTGCTTTCTGTGAAATGAGAAAACGCTGGCACAGATCCAGTACCTTTCACACAGCAGTTGCAGAATGGATTATCTGTGATATACTGTCTGTCAGCTGGGTAAACCAAGAACACTTGAAAAGATTGTTTACTTTGCTTCAAGAAGAAATTTGAAGTAATTTTCTTGCAAATATTTGTACACAAGAATTTCAAAGCATCTCCCTCCCATTAATCCTCTGCAGGGCTCCAAGCAGAACAAATTGCTCATGTTTACACAGTGAGTCAGTCCCAGGCCATCTCTCATGGTCTGTAAATGAGGGGATATGAGATTTTTCCCCTTATTACTCTTGACTTTCAAGTGCTACCAACATCACAAGAAAAAGGTCAGGATTCTCCTTCAGGTTTCCCTTTGATGAGGAGAATGGTTGCAACTTCCAGACCTAGAATCTTTATGCCCACAATTTCTTGCCCTCCAAACCATGGTTTGAAACAAGCACCTGGGAATATCCCATCTGCTTTAAGGATTTTTGTGGCCAAAATATAAACTGGTGCTCTAGAGCTAGGACTTGGGTAAGCACAGATGTTACTGTTCTGCTGACTACCTTGTGTGAATAAAAGGATGTTCCTCTCCTCAAATTTACCCCTTGGTCCAAGAGGGCTGTTTCTCTACAAACTTTGCCTTGCATAGAATCAATAATATCACACTGGTTTCTTTGAATTTGTTCATATTGCAGTGAAAGGAACATCTTTGTCTGGAAAAGGGAAGGTGRAGGGTTATAGAGCCACTCTCTTCAGCTACTGAGGGGGTTGTTGTAGGGAATRCACAATTAGAGCCTTCTCAGGGCACAGGAGAGGAAAATAAAAAAAGATAAGAGTCTTCGGTCATAACATGCAGTAAGGGAAATTTTGACCAGACATAMAAAATATTTTCCTAGCAGGGGAAGTTAAACCCTGAAGGCTGCCCATGAACTTGTGAAATCTCCACCCTTGGGGACATTCAAAGATCGATTGGACAAGTTCCTGAAAAACATAATCAAGCTTAGAAGTTAATTCTCTTTGAGCTGTGAATTGAACTAGATGACTTCCAAAGGTCCCTCCAGCCTGAATTGTTTTGTGATTCTGTGATTCATAATTCAGGTTGATTTGCCTGAAGCAGCTAGTGCAGGAGATAAGAAACAAGACAACTTTGATTTCAAGCCATTAAATGAAACCCTGCATTTAAAATGTTTTTCTGAGCTCTCCCATCTTCTCTGTAACAGAAAATTAACTGCTCCAGTGTTTTCCCAGCTCACCAGCAATAGTTTACACTGCTGCAAGACTCATAGCTGATCAACACCAACACAAGGCTGTATAAAAGGGATTTTTTTACAAACCAGAAGTTATTTTTCCCTTTCACTCTGACTGCATTGCAACTGTGAAAAATTAAGTGACAAAATTTGCTATAGTATGGGCAGGGTTTTCATCTCTCCACCCACAGACATAAATAAGCCTACTGTTTATTCAAAATYATTTTTGTGATTACCCCAATTTTTTCATCATTCATTTTACTTCCTCGTCCTTATTACTCACTTTTAAAAAATTCAAGTTAATAGATGAGATTTCCAACAATTTACTGAATTTTGTTTTTTAAAAAAGCAGAAATTTGAACACAACTTTTGTAATTCCTTGTCTATCAGGTAACACACACATACAATCAAGCAAAACATAATTGCTACCRTGTGAAATAAAAATAAGAACAGTTGAAATCTGAGATTTCGGTTTCCGCTTCTACAGGCCATATCTATTCTGCAAGTCCARCTGATAGTAGGAACTAAAACAAACCCAATGTTGATATTTAAAACAGGTTTGCTGAATAAACATCAGCTCACTTGTGGACACGAATGAAGAAACAGTACAGTAATTAAAAATACACTTAAAASTGGGAATGTATATTATTGGCCTCAACTGCCACTGCTGTGTTAAGTGTTCCAGTCCGAGGTACTCACCCCCGAAGGGTGGCCTGGGACCCACCTGACACATCCAGGAAGGTCTGTGCCCGTCCCGTCCCCGCAGTGCTGGTGGCCACACACTCGTAAAAGCCCTCGTCAGACACGGAGACCTGCGCCATGTCCCAGCTCATACTGGATGATTCTCTGCAGGGAGAAAAGGCAGACTCGCTGAATCCCYCAAGGAACCAAGAGCTACATCAGCTTGGTTTCCTGCCTACACAGGAGAGTTTCAGAATCATTAAGAGGCAAGACAGACCCTCTGATGAATCAAATTGGATATTGCTGTATGGATGTTATTTTCTCATAAGATTTTGCAGAATGTCCCACTTGCACATCCAAAAATAAACCTTTAACAGGTCAACAGTTGTCACACAATACCCAAACCCAATGTGTTTGCTGTCATTCCCTCAGCTGCTCATGCTCTGTTATATTTACTACCTGAGAAGACACCTTCCCTTAATGCCAAGTTTCTGTGCAGAGCCAGTACATGGTACCAAACCCATGGCTTTTCCTGGTAGAGGTAACAAGGGTTCATCCTYCCACCTGAACTCCCCAAACTCACAGATACAGGAACCCAGAGAACCACTGCAGGTTTTCTCTAAATCCCAGCAAGGCCCGAGCTGCTGGGCAGTAACACCACATTGGTATCATATACCATATGAAAGCAAGAAGAGAATAAAAGTGTAACTACATAGGCTGGTTATCTGTGCTTCAAAACAAACATCCTCAGTTTCTCCTGATTCCAAACTACATTTTGCAAACTCTTGGTGCTACAGACACACAGAGGACAACATAAATGAGCAAACCAGTGGTTCTGCAGTGTCCCAGTGCTCCCATGGCCTGTTGCTATAGCGCATAAACAAAACTGATAAGCACCAAAATATCTGTGAGAGCTTTGGCAAGTCATTGCCACATTACAGGAAAACAGTACATTAATGACTCCTTTGTTTGTCTGAATAGATTGATTTATCAGACCTTAAAGGATACAGAAGGAACAAGAGACTTGGAATAAGCATGGAAGTTCAATACTGTAGCACCATGAGACAGACCATCCAACTAYACCACAAACTAAAACAGTGGATGGTGACCTTAAATGGCTTCCTGCTTGTTCCCTTTTACTTCATACTTACTTTAGATAACCCAAGATATCATACATCAAATCTATGACATTTCCCAGTGCAATGCTGGCAAATGGATATGGCAGGAACTGCCAGCACTAAAGAATAAGGTGGTGTTTCTTCCAAATAACAAGTGAGAAACTCCTCTTTTTCATGGAAAGTGTGTTAAAAGTGAGGTTAGGCAATCCTGTTCCTCTTCCTTCCTGGCTTGTGCTATACACCAGATGTCAAAGATGGAAGCCTTAAGAACAGAAGCACACGGGAAATGTGTCCAGGGTGGAACAGCTTGGCAAAAAAAAGACCTGTGGTGGGCTACTAAAATAAATAAATAAATAAATATCAAACCAGCACTGGCAGTAATGACTAACACACAGCTCAGGGCACGTGCYCTACACGTGCACACTGAGTGACAAGCTGCAACTGCACACAAGTCACAACACGTGTCATGGGATAACTCAGCACCTTCCAGCATCCTCATTACTTACCAAATTAATTTTATTGTACATGCAATCTGCTGATTGAGCTTGTCTGTCTGGGCAGTTTGGGAACTCCAAACATGCTCCCTCAGCCAGGCTGCAAAACCCAAAGCCCAGATGACCCCTGGTTATCAGTCACTGCAGAGAGCAGTGGGACACAGGTTGTACCTAACCTCCCCTCCTGGACACCCAAACCACCCCGCTCCAGACCCTCTTCCCAGCTGGGAACTCACCAGCAGCAGGCTGTGGCTCACAGGGAGAAATTGAACCTATATTTTCACTTTTAGCACATGGTTTGGAGGGATATATTCTGCATAGTTTACTAGACTTGACTAGCAACCACCAACATGAGTTATCAGTGACTTTTTAATTATTACTATTTTGATTACCTACATGAATTGCCTTTCTTGTCAGAATTTAATGCCTTATTTTTGCTGATTCTAATCTCTGCAGAGTTGGTGGGACCTGCTATTTGTAATACAGAATGGATTGCAAAGACACTCTAGTGCTCAGTTCCCACTGATTCCCCACTGGAATGAGGTGCTCAGCTACTGCTCTTGATCTCCTGTATCAGACTGGTCAAAAATGCACTGGGRTATTAAGCAAAATCCAAATTTTCTTACTACACCATCACAGGATGCAGAAATGTAGAAGAACAGAGCTGTTACAATTTTCTAGAAATTTCTTTTTCCTAACACATGCTACTCATTTAAAATCAGGAATTATTATTGCAGCTCATAGTACCTCTGGAACCAAAATTAAAAAAATATTTGAATTTCAAAGTATRTTCTCCTAATGAACCCTTGTACTGTAGTCATCCTAAGGGTATTTTCACGTAGAAAACAGTCATGATGGAAATATAATATTCAACTTGTAAACCATTTAGGTTTTGAAACAAATATTTTAAAAATTGAGTAAAGACATCTTGGCACCAAAGCAAAACTCATTCACTGCAGAGGAATAATAGAGCTCATATCTGCACTRAACTACTAAGCTGGACAAACCCTGCATGGAACTTCACTACCAGTAAGATGCAAAGAAGCCAAGCTGAATTAGATCCTATTTAACTGAGACCAACAATATTTGACTTGAGATATATTTTGTTAAATTAACTTGGATGATCTGTTCATTCATCTGGTCTGTAACAGGAAAATGAAAAATGCAGCCAAATTAGAGGCGCTGGATGTGCGAAAAGCAAGGCAAAGTGTGGGGTTTGATAACTAAGGAATGGAAAACATTACACAGCAGCTCAAGTATGTGCCAGGGCTGACTACATGGCAATGGCACCTCATTAAAACCCAAACCACACCAAAGCTGCAGCATTTCACACTGCCAGCAGTGCCCAAGGGAGCTGCAGGATGTGTTTATTTGGGTACTCTGTACCTGCTCTGGAATGCAGGATTCAGTTTTCTCTTGAGGTGCTTCAGGCTGTACAGGAGGCTGCTGACACTGTTTGCTAGAACACACTTCCCTCATGTTTTTAACAAACAGAATTAAAAGGGGGACTTTATGAGTATTTTAACTAATTTCTGATTTTTTTTTTATTATTCTTCTCTCACTCTACAGAGAAAGATCATGCAGTCCTTTTTCTATACAGAAATCTGAAGAACCTTTTGGTATATCCCACATAAATTTTCCTATTTGGACAGATTTTTCTGAAGATGAAAGTTTCTAGGGTGGGTCATAGGACATACTTCTAGAGCATCCATGAAAGGCATTAGMAATCAAACAAATTACTGTATGCACAGTCATCTATGTACCACTGGGGCCAGAGTGAGGGGTATGTTTCAGAAACAAAGCTAGTTACCAATTTTGCATAACTTTTAAAAATATAAATTAAAACCATTTGCCTTCTAGACTTTTAGACCCAGATTATCATAATTTAAGAGCACACATTTGAGGGGGGTTTTGGCCAGAACCTTATAAATCCTATCACATGTACAGAGTGTACACTCTCCTCTATATATCAGATATAGATATACATCTATATATAAATATTATCAATATCTCCATAAAGTACAGCCTCCCTGATGAATATCACCAAAAACAGACTGGAAGTCGCAGGATGTAAGCACCACATACCAGTAGATAATAATAAAAATCACAAGCTATAAAKAGGAAATAATGCAGCATTGTGAAAAAAAAGGTCACTACTCACTTGAAGAACTGATCCACTCCTAGTTTTACTCCATTTTTAGTAAAACGCTGAGTAAAAGGTATAAGGCTTTCAACATGGCAAGGAACAGAGCCTGGCTGTAAATAATATCCTGGAGTCTTCGTTGGCATTGTAACTTTAGGGGCATCTGAAGAAAGAAAACATTCCCCAAAAAGTACATTAACAGCTACTACCATACATGCTATATTTTCCTTTTATTAAAAGGAAGTTCACTTTCTGATAAAGCTCCACTTAGCAGATATTGACCATCATGAACTAGAGACAGAACTTTGGAAGGAAACAGCACAGAAAGCACTTGCATAAGTTATAAAAACGTAAAATTTGAATTGATTCAGATAAGACAATGCACAGTCAATTCAAGTTAAAAGTCTCTTACCAGGAGTAATACTAGAAAATGAAACACTTGAAACTCTCTGAAAAAGATAATCATCCTTGTCATAGCCTGTTATTCTAACAAAAAAGGCTTCATCTGGTGGAATAAAGTCAGAAATATTCCATAGTCCATAGGGCTTTCTGTCTGGATAGTATTTCACAGGCAAGGTCTTAAGGAGTTCCCCTGTAATACTCAGAAGTTCCAGTCGGTCTACTCTAGCTGGAAGCAGGATCCCTGTAGTATTCAGCAGCACGAAGGTAGGAATCCCTAGAAAAACAGAAACACGCTATTTTAAGTGCTAAAGAAAATAAATAATTAAAACATGAAAGATTAAATTCCATCTGTATGGCTCACTACCCCATGAATGCAGCATTCAACTCCAGCCCCTACCTACTGAGCAGGGAAAGGCTCAGTTGTGCTGAGCTGTGCTCTGCTTATTAGCTGTGAGGAGACCCAGCCAGGGAGAGCTTAAACTACTGATTTCCAACAGGTGTTTGAAATAGCAGCTGCTTTATTGACTCCTCACTGTGCCCCAGGGCCAAAGGCTTTTTCTGAAGCTCCACAAATAACAGAAACAGCACTGCAATTTTGAGGCATTTCATGGTTAAAAATACCTAGATTTATGTCACACAGATACAAGACCCCCCCCCCCCCCAGGAACCAACCAACAGCATCCCCAGGCTTATCACGAAGCTCACCATAGGGCCCTACTCAATTTTGGGGGCCCAGAAGCTATTTAACATGGACTAAACTGGAAACAAACCTTGCACTGGTCTGCTGGATGTTTTTTTGAAGTCTAAGGTTGGCTTCCTGGAGAAGCCAGCTCGGAAGTCAATGGTGCTGAGCCCCGTGATGCGCACGGAGTGTCTTCCRCTGCTCGAGGTCTGCAAAACAGCCAACACCATGGAATTAACACTGCAGGAACTGCACAGTGTCTGAGCCAGCCACAGCTCAGTAACAGACTGCAGCATGCCTTAACAGCAAGGCAGRAGGGAGGCTTTAGTCTAAAGCTGTAAGGAAAAACACCTTTAATAAAGCTTTGCTTTTACATCCTGGGCCCTACAATTGCGGCATCAGCAAAAAGAGCCAGTTTGCCTCGAAGTAAATCACAACACAAACAACATCAACAACTACTTGCCACATGCCAGKGCCTGCAATGGGAGTGGTCTGTCAGTTAAGGCCTGACTATTACAAAGTCTACTAGGAAATGGTAAGTGAATCAGAACTCAACAGAAAAATCTGTGTAGTAAAGGTGCTTCTCTTCCCCATCCAAGGGCTCAGCTGGAAAGAAGAAGGTGCACARGTACCTCTCCCCTCTGGTCCCTATCCTGTTACCTCCTCGCCTTGGCATTCTGGTTCAACCAGCAAAAAACAAATCAGCAACAACCCCCACTCATCTATCACTCTTGAACAGCCTGAGCTTYGGTTTTGGAGGGTACAGCTGCTTTGATGCAAGCCTTTCATCTTAAAAAAGATAAACCAAAGTAATTATAAGTTACTTCCTATGATTCTATGCGAAGAAAGAAAGGTTAACTGCTACTTGCCAAAGGTGCACAGGAACCCATGGCTTTTCTTCCTCACCTACTTCCACACCCTTCAGATGTATGGAAGCTCCCACTGAGCTTTCCCTAGAGTTTTACCGGATCCCTTCTCAAATTCCTGCAGTTCAGTAACCCCCTCTGACACTCCTGCATGTGAATATCAAATTCAACAGTTGTTTCTTATAACTAACAGCCTTGGAACAGGCATTACACACCATGACAAATCGATGTCTWTCTGATTAAAACAACATATTTCCTTCTATTTGGTTAGCCTTTCACCTCAGAAATAGCACCACTAAAGCCTTTGTTATATAAACCAGCTGTTAACAATACAAAGAAATATTTAATTGTGCCAAACAACTCAAGGTATCAAGCGTTAATTGCCAGTTAAAATTTCATTAGACAAACTCAGTGATAAAGTTCTCTTTTTATAGCTTGGTGCATCTGTATAAGGRATTTATGGTGTGAATAAAATTTTCACAAAGCTTAAGTCTTCAGTCTTAAAGTCTTTGAGTAAATAAACCAAGCCAGTGACTAAAGCCGAGTAAACAATCCATAGAAAAATATACTGGGAAATCATTTCTCTTCATGAATTACTC
Organism: Amblyornis subalaris; assembly: GCA_018881555.1. Lineage (NCBI taxonomy): Eukaryota > Metazoa > Chordata > Aves > Passeriformes > Ptilonorhynchidae > Amblyornis > Amblyornis subalaris. The sequence goes on along the minus strand of JACAXG010000049.1, from coordinate 5,607,589 downwards.
AGACCTTTGGACATTTGTGAGTTTCAAGGCCAGAATAACCTTATAAAATTTTACTATTTACTAATAACAGTAAACATATCACTGTCATGTCTGGGAGCTGGGGGTCTTGGGCAAACACCAGGAATTAATTTCATCACAAAGARTTGCTTTCCAATTATTATCTTCAAGTCTCTTCTCATTATTTCTAGTTGAACATGGATCATTGAGGCTGTACATAAGTGTTTACCCTCCCAGACTCGGTGAGTATAATCAAAAGAGCAAACACTTCTTTGCCACAGATGCTTTCCTGTCTTGCTAACAACACAAAAATATTTCCCAAAATACAGGTATCTATAACGAAATGCATGACCTGGCTTGCTCAAAGAAGTTAATTAAGATATTTCAACTATATAGTCAAGATAATGTTTTCTTTTATTTATTTTTTTTAACCAAAAAGATGTCATTTTGAATGTTTTATTCTCCATAGAGCTGGAGACAGCATTATGCTGAGCTTAGAAAAAGAAACCCAAAAAACTCCCAACCCGTGCCTGCAGGAGCAGCCTGATGCCTTGGCAGGGCTGGTTTGCATGCAGCTGAGGCTGTCCTGCTGCTAGGAGCGCACGCCATCAGTGCCAGCCCGGCCATCAGGAGGTTGTTAGCTCTGAAGGTGTCCCACACTGAGCCCGTGCGAAGGGCAGGCTCCTCTCCCAGCAGTTCCTGCAGCCCAGCAGTTTCCCGTGGCCCAGCAGCCCAGTTCCTGCTGGCACACAGCAGTTCCCATGGCTCAAGCTCACATCACAGCCAGGATCACACAAGGCTCTTCCTGCACTGTCCCTCTGTGCTGCAGGGCACTGCACGTTTGCTGCATTGATCACTCACCCTAAAAGCCTCCAGCAAGTGACAGAGGTAAATCCTAAGGCACTGTATGTACGAAAAGGTCTCTCAGTACCCAACGTGGTTCATGTTACCGAGCCCAGCAGGACCCAAACTTTTTTATTTTTAACAGCCCACCAGGTTGTCTCTATACTGGGTTTTCAGCACTCCTGGTCATAGAATCATSGAATTGGAAGGGACCCTAAAGCCCATCCAGTCCCACCCCCTGCCATGGGCAGGGACACCTTCCACTATCCCCCTGTCCAACCTGGCCTTGGGCACTTCCAGGGATGGGGCAGCCACAGCTTCTCTGGGAAACCTGTGCCAGGGCCTCCCCACCCTCCCAGGGAAGAATTTCTTCCCAATATCCCATCTAACCTTGCCTTCTGGGAGTTTAAAACCTTTCCCTCTTGTCCCATCACTATCTGCCCATTTAAAAAATCCCTCTCCCTCTGTTTTATAAATCCCCAATCCRAGACAGACATTCAAACAATTCTCCACAGAGCTGCTGAGCTCAACATGCTTTTGTAGCTCCAGTTGTGCAGCAGGATCAACAGCTTCCCACGGGGCTGTGTGTGAATTAATGATCCTTTTCAAAGTACCTCTGTGCTTAGGGCAGGGACAATGCACAGCAGGATCCATTCAGCACTGCCTATAAAGTACCTCACAYGGGTGTCTTCCCAAAAACGACTATTTAGTATTTACACTTCCAGAATAGAATAGTTCAGYYAGAAGGGACCTACACCAGTATGATTATTTCCACCTCAATTTAGGAAAGCTGGGATCATGCATCTTTACCTACAAAAAGAGGTATACAACAATATTAAATACAAGATCACAGGACATTTACTGTGACACAGACTCATCTGTGAGTATCTATGATAAATAACAGGAAATCATTATACAACCCCCTTATATGCTATAGGGCAATCATACRTGAGTTCTGCAATAACTTTACCTTAATTGTCCAGGTTCCAGGCTCTGGATCTTTGACATTTACTACCTTTGCAGAGTTCTGGATATTTAGCAACTCATTCAGACCCGATCCCTTACTGAGCTGCTTGCCTACAAAACAGAAACAGGAAGTAAATACAGTATGAAGTAAACATAGTATTGCTTAAAAAAACAGAGTAAATACAATAATTGTCATTCTGTACCAATGTATTTTTGATACTTGACTTACTCACTACTTAGCAGTCAATGACATTTAKAACAGTCAAAATTCCCTGTAATTCTTTGCCAGAAYATTGAAAATGCTCATTTATATATGAGGAACTGTAGTGAAGACACTATATGCAGGAACTGGTTGCCTAGAGAGCCATTTTGCTCCCTCAGGGCTGACAGCACTAAAACCCCTGGCTCTTTCACAGCACTGTAGGGAAAGGAGAAGTGGAAACTGGGATGTCCCAGTGCCCATTTCTAAGACCTTMTTAGACATGCCTTGAGTAATTTCAGTGAAACTCTGTGGATTTGGATGCATGGAGCTGATCTGTGRGAAAGGAAAACAGAGGTGGGGTCACAGATTCAGCTGAGCCTGACACTTGCACCCAGGACTGTGTGTTATGGCTTGAAGAGACTGAGCAAACTTCTTTCCTGTAAACAAAGAATGCCTCAGTGCAGGACAGATCAGATCACATTGCAGGGAACCCATCCTGGGCATAAAATATTTCCAAGATACTAAAACTTAAGCTATATCCTTAGGCAAAAGTCATTCAGAGAATACAAAGTATGATCTGAATTTATTTCTGGAGTGCTGTTCCAAGTTCCTAAGGCATCAACACAACAAACAACAGATTTGTTCAAATTATCTCCGCTTACACATTAGCTCCAAATCTGTCAYTGCATTCCCTATCACACACTGCTCAGCTGGAGATAGGCACAGGAGACAGGTTTGGTTCTGAATGTTCTCACCGTTCAACAAACCCAGGCCATGATTGTACTCTCCTCACGTAAAACCCAACCATCTTGTACAACCCTTAAATGATGGTTCAGGGAATACATAAAKAGATGAAAGGCAAAAGTGTCCAGCAATTCGGAATGCAAGGATAAATAGTATGAAAGAAGATGGAGGTGAGATGAAGTGGACAGAATAAGGAAGTTTTCCAGTTTCCTCTGAGCGAAAGAAAAAAAAAGGAATATTGGGGAAAAAGAAAATCAGAAGTGATTTTTCATTCTGTTTTCTCACTACCACAAAAGAAGGTATAAAGTACTTCACCTAAAGGATTATGAATCTCAATTGCTGGCGAAGGACCGCTCAAGGACACTGTAACTTCTTTCAGACTGGGATCGAAAGGGATCTGCCACGTATTTACAGCCATGGACAGATGGTCTGTAGACAAGAGATGCACTTTGGAGGCTTGAACTGCTTCTTCAACCCACTTTAACACCTAGAAGAAAAAAGAACAGTTGTCACAATGCTCTCAGCAGTATTGGCTGTTGAAATATTTTCTTCTGAAATGCTTGTCTCTACTGTCTTGTAGAGATTCCACGTTAATTTACTTTTTAAAATGTGAATATTTGAAGGAAATGCAATTTTAATAGGAGATACTACCAAAGCCATAGTCAGTATGGTGTTTAAAGGCGTACGCAAGGACGCCTGGATACATCTCTATAAAACATCCACAGGTACATTTAAAAAGGAATTAGGGATACAAACCTGTGGACATTTCTGGTCATCAACTGTTAGCTGCACGAAGCAACAAGGAAAATTTCCTCATCCAGATGTACTGAGTAATTGCTATCTATGGATTTTTTTCAGGGTTTTTTCCCCTAAAACACCTAATACAAATTACTGTTAGGCACAGCACAGAGGTGGGACTAGAGGGGAACGAGGCTTTGGAAGGTACATCCTTGCAGGACACTGAGGCTCCCACACCGGGGACAGGACAGCAGCCCATGGGAGAGACCACAGTGAAGAAGAGGAGGAGTGTGAGGAGGAAGAGCAGCAGAGAGAAACCCTTGTGTACTGATGACAACCCCATTCCCAGCTGAGTTGGGCAAGAGGAAGCAAAAGTGTTCCTACTTGTCTTTGCTTCCCACTGCCTGAATGAATAATTAAATACCTATTTTAATTGGCAACAAATTAATTGTCCTTAAGTCAAGTTTGTCTTGCCCTCAATGGCAACTGGTGATTTCCCTGTCTTTATGTCAACCCAGAAGCTTCCYCACCCCATTCCTCCTCTGCCAGGGGTGAGTGAGTGGCTGAGTGGGAGCTTGACAGTCAGCCAAGGGAAACCCACCGCAATCTACCCAACCTCCCCAAAAACACACCTAACTTGTCAAACTATATTATTTTACATCACYTCTGTATGTCACAGAGCTGCAGCATATTTTTTAAATCCCACTGAAGCAATATGAGTTTTGTGTAACACTGTGAATAGGACTCACAGTAATACTGAACTGTGATTTTAAGCCGCTGTTGACCATGGTTGCATTGAGAAACATCTTTTAAAGGAGAACCATCTTGCGACTATATCAGTTCAAGACTTGGAAACCAACAATAAACTAACCTGGATGTGTTACCCATGAGCACTGCAGGGCTCCGGGACAAGTCCTTCAACCCAGGACCCAATTCAACACACTAGCCAAAAACAGCCTCATTCCCTTGGTTTGCTGGGCATAATTTGCCTCCTTTGTCTGTTAAAAAATGGGTTATACCATAGGTTTGTTGTGTGAGATGACTTTGTGATAGAAACTAGATTCCAGCCTCCTATAAATAAAAGCATGCTTGTTTTTGTATGTATTCTTAGTGTATTATGGTGTATTCTTATACACTGTGAATGCCCAGCAACCTTTTTGCAAAGATGAAATAAGTTTAAAAAAGTAAAAGGCATAATTGAGAACACATTTGAAATGGTRGGGGCAGGACTTCATCAATGATTACCTCTCCACTCTTAGGAATGCTCCACCCGAGACATGCAGAGTGCTCCCRGCACAACGTGAGACAGCACTGACCAGGTGTCCCCTCCCCAAGGGTCTGCAGGGTGAGGTGCTTGGGCATGTTTGCAACAGAACATACCCAAAAAATCAGTAAAATTGACTGTGCTGCTCAAAGCCCCACAGTAACGTGGCCCAAGAGAGAACTGGGGTTTGTGCAACAGCTGTTGACACCAGCAGCAACTGTGTTTGCTGTAGACAAGACTGGAACAGAAATCACAAGGCTTCAAAAAGATCCAACTAATTTAAGTTCAACTTTTCAAATTATACATCTGGGTCCAAAAACACTTCCAAAAGAAATTTCAGTGTTCTCASATATAGTGAGATGAGCATGACACTTTTTTGTACTAGGTATATGGAAAAGTTCCCATTTAATTCCAGGATCTCAACTCCACAGGTAAGTTTTTGAATGTATGGTAAAATTTAATGAACCCATATGAACTTCAGTTTCTGGGAGTTTTTCAAGATCAAAACTGAAAATGGGAGGCAACAGAACGCCCCAGCTGTCTGAAGTCTGGCAGCAGCTTGCTTGTGTAAGTTCAATGGCAATTCTGGGAGATCCATTTCCCAACCCCATCATTCCAAAGAGGTTTGCAATACTGCTGTAACACTGGTTTGGAAGTAGTTTTTTTTCCTTTGGGACCCTTACAGAAAGCCCCCAAAACAACACCAGCTTTTGTTGTTCTGCCAAATTGTGACGTGATGAATATTATTAGAGGGGGAAGGGCAAATACAGCAATGATTTATAACATTTCCCCAGAGAATTTGTTCTTGCAACCTGCCCTCCTGTCAGGTCATTTCTTGGAATGCATACTGAAACCTGGAAAATCTATGGAGCATGGTCTCTATTCCCATTTGTTTATTCTGGGACTCAGGACTATTTCTCAAGAAGTCAAAGCAACAGGATTTCAGTTTAACTGTTTCATTGCTTAAGTAAATGTAGGTTCATACTAACACCCAAAGAGGAAAAATATTCTAATAATGCTTTTAAATGCACATCAAAAATATAACTGAAACAGTGCATGAGAAAATTATGCTGTGAAAATAAAACATAAATTATATATATAATTACAACATGTAGGAAAATCACATGACTGAAAAGTTTTAGTGTTGGATCTCAAGCTCTTCAAAGTTAGGAACCACAAGAATTAAGCCTGCCTGCTTTCAATTGCCTTTCAAAAGCCCTTTYGCAGTTGCTTTATGACAGTCCTTAGGTACATGATCATGGTTTATTTTTTCCAGAGACTCCAAATTCCAYAGAAAACAGAGAAAGGCCAGCTGTAACTATTTGTTTTTCCCTTCTTTGTTTGGCATTCACTGTACATTATGTATCTTCAGAGTACAAGCATTCAGCTGCCTCTCCCATGAAACCATTCCTCAGTTTTCTATGAAAATTGAGAATGCCTGTTTGGGACAGAGGAAGAAGAAAAGGCAAAAAAACGGGATATGCAAGAAACCTTCATTCTAAGCTGCAATTTTCMGCTTTTGACTTTGTCACCTTCATTGTATTCTTGAAAAGCAGTGGAAGGGCCTTTTACATTTTTAACTAAATAAAATAAATAAAATTTAAAATTGTGTCCTCTGTAGCATCATCCAAACACATATTTGGGTCACACACACCAGGGACCTGTAACACCAACCTGAGCCACGTTGGTGTGACCCCAAGGTTGCCATCCCCTGGGAGGACTAAGAGCCAGGAGAAATGGGATGTTTTTCCAGTAGGTTTTGGGGATGTCTGTTCACAGCAAAGCATTCCTGAGTGTGAAGAACACCAGACCCCATTCCACATGATCTTACAGATGATACCCTTCAGCACCTTCCCCACAACAATGACCCCTTTTGCACCATCCCTTCTACATGTTCCATTACCAGTCTTGTCTTCAGTCCCCCCTCAATCTCTCAATCTCATCTCATTCACAGAATCACTTTCCTTGCTTCTCACCCAATTCCAAATTTTTTTTTCCCCTCAACTCTCATCCACCTTTCAAGTCACTCAACAACACCCCCTTCTTCCATCAAAGTCAATGCTATATCTCCATGRTCATTCTCAGTTCTCCTCCTATCAATGTTCCTTACATGGAATATCCATTCCTACTTATCTTAAAAATCAGGAAGAAAGCTGTATTTTTAAGCAGTCTAAGGAAACTTTTCCCTTCTTACAGAAAGGTTAGAATAAGAAAAATCAAGTACTTCAATAGTAAAAGAAATGGAAAGAGACCACTCACTAGCTCAGTCCTTGTGAACTCTCAGCTCTATTCACATGGATCAGTCCAGTTCATCAGACACAGGAATGACTCATTTTTGCCACAGACAATCAAAATGACCTGGAGACACGACTTGAACTGTCAGTGACTAATAAATCTCCACTGTTTTCCACAGCACCACACTCACACTCTGCTGATCATCACAGTTCCTCTTAACACCCATTCTAGCATCTGTACAAACCTTTGAGCATCACAACCATTTACAGGAATTTCCTTACAGAAGAATAAGGAAGTGTGGTGTAATATAACTTCAGTTCAAGTCAAAATTAGTACCTTCTGGAAATCGGATACGATTATGAAAATATAGAATCTGCTCTTAACAGGGGAATTTACCCATGTTTGGTGCATATTCTCAATGCCTTGAGAATAGAACCTGAGGGAAGAGCTGGAGCTGTGTCAGGGGAGGGTCAGGCTGGATATCAGGAAAAAATTCTTTCCCCAGAGGGTTCTGGGCACTGAACAGGCTCCCCAGGGAATGGTCCCAGCCCCAAGGCTGCCAGAGCTCCGGGAGTGTTTGGACAACACTCCCAGAGATGCACAGGGTGGGATTGTTGGGGTGTCTGTGCAGGGACAGGGGTAGGACTCAATCCTTACAGGTCCCCTCCAGCTCAGGATATTCAGTGATTCTGTGATTCATTTAAATTTCAAGCAATTACTGCAAATTAAGCCCTGAGTCTACAAAAGCAACCAGAGAAATCTCACCCTAAGGAAACACTTTTCAAGACCAAGACTTCAGGGCTTTGATAAAACAAGCACAATAACCTTTCCAAGACACTGGGGACAAAATGAGAATGCTGCCATTCTTTTGGATGGAAGAAATGCAAGAGAATTTTAGATAAAAAACCAAAACTTGTGGTTTGGGCTTTCAGAATATTACAACCTATAATGGTTTGTGTTGGAAGGGACCTTAAAGMCCATCTTGTCTCRCTCTTCTGCCATGGGCAGGGCTACCTTCCAGTAGTCCAGGTTGCTCAGAGCCCCATCCAACCTGGCCGTGGACACTTCCAGGGATGGAGCCTTGATACTGTAACTAGATAGATATTCTCATTTATCTAAYGCACAGAAACCACAGCAAATTAGTCAAAATAGGACCTTCCTCCTCACAGAGTCTTAGGTGAGCAGCATTCAGCAGATAAATGGAGATACTTATGTATTTCATGCTTTGCTGGACTGAACCCAACACAACTTTGTCAATCACCAATAATTCTGCCCAAGTTAATTGTAGTACTTGAAATCAGAACATGTTTTTCAGAAGAAAAAAAAGGCACTAMGTTTTCTTAGTCTTCTCAGTACACAAGCATCGGATGTGTATCACGTACTGTTTTGCTATGTTTCCTTGTATCTAGCTCAGAATATTGCTTCATACTACACTTAATGCTCAAAGGGCAAGAACAAGAGCAATGGTTTGAATCTTTATATACTAAAAATAGCTTTGTTTGGGCTTTTGGGGGGTAGAATAATCAAAAGTGTTTTAACAAAACAAGCCGTTCGTTTGGCAGGGTACTCGGCCAGGGACTTTGTAGCTGTTCTCTAATCCCCAGTCCAACACTGGCTGTCTCTGGGCCCACAACGGTGAGTGTGCTTCAGCATTTATAAACTGCATTCTTTACACATCATTGACTACTCAGAGAAAAAAGAGGGCAACTTTTATTGTTTGATTGCTGCTGAATCCTGCCTGAAGGCTATACCATAAGCAGCTGATCAGATCACTGCAAGATGTCCTATTTGTTTGCATCCACCCACTGGTGGATGTGTTTCTTGGAACCAATGCTGATCCAGAACTGAAATCCCAGTGAAGGTTTTATTGGGGATGGCAGCAATTTGGTCAACTCATTTTCATAGTCACTTAGTCCAAACACAGCTTTATGTAAGGTCAATGATCACTAAAATTATTTCAGAATCGTTTCAGTTTGGATTTAATGCAAATTGTTCAGCAGTTATTGTGGAAGACTTCTGAAAGTGATTTAGAGTTGGGTTTCTTCCACCTTAGGCAATCTCTCACACTGCTTAAGCATCTCTTTCCAGTGGCCATAGCCTGTATTTTTTCCTCCCTMTCGTAAAAAACCCTGAAAAAATATCAGCTACTGATATCATCCTCTGGCTCTTGTGCAGAGGTGAGGCCCTGGCACAGKTTGCCCAGAGMAKCTGTGGCTGCCCCACCCCTAGAAGTGTACAAGGCCAGGTTGCACGGGGCTTGGAGCAACCTGGTCTARYGGAAGATGTCCCTGCCCATGGCAGGGAGTGGCACTGGATGATATTTAAGATATCTTGCAACCCAGGACATTTTATGACTCTACAATTCTATGATTGTTTGCTCCAAAGAAATGTTGAGGTGAAGCTGGAAGGAGGTGAAAGTGGCTACTGAAACCCTCTGCTTAAAACCTTACCCAAAATTCCAAGACAATCTACCCTTTCAGGCAGAAGCTGGTGTCCTTAGAAATAGCAAAGTGCCAAGAAGTTCAGAAAGCAGAAGCAGGCAGCCAGGAAAGCAGCTGGTGCCAGCTCCACTCCAGAACACGGTGCTCTCYAGCACCTACAAATGACTTTTTCTGCTCACTTCTACCTCCAAAAGCAGAAGAAAACAAAACCACAAAAATCAAACAAAACTTTATCCTAAAACTCCARTCCCAGCAAAGAGCATTCCCCATTGGCAGTATCAGAGGGTCGTAGAAKGGGTTGGGTYGGAAAGGACCTTAAAGACCACCTTGTTCCATGATGATCCCTTTTGTATAAAAGGAATTCATGGAGAGTCACAGAGAAGTTTTACCCTTCATACATAATAGCAAAATGCAGGCCAGGATCTGCACAGCCCAAAGAGGTAATTTCTTTTTCTCCAAACTTTAACCTATCTAAATTTGGAGGAAGAATCCTCTGGGAAGTTCCTCTTTTTGATCACCTTCACATTACTGCCAATAGCTTCTATCATTCCCAGTGAAAACTTCAATTTTTCTAGGTAATAACTGTAAAAAGCTGCAATCTATCTCCAACATTTGTCATTGTCTAAATTCTAAGACAGAAAGAAAAAGGAACAAACCAGAGCAAATTTTTATTAAAAAACCTCAGCWAGTTATTGCCTATACTGGGAATTCAAAGGGGAGTGTTTACAACATTTATAAACAATTCCAGCTCTCCAGATAAATACCATGTGATTTCACCTCTCTCCAAATTGTTTTCTCATGCACTTCTGAAATTTTATTTCTGTCCAAGACTCACCAGAGTTTCCAAAGAAATTAGTGGTTCATGGCTGGGGGTCTGGARTCAGAGTTTCCAGGAGGGCAGCAGAGATGGCAAAAATATTGCAACAACTGCCTCAATTAAAAAGTTACTTCCATTGCTCTGTGAACAAYGGAAATCTGAGGTCACACCTATCTATCCTATGTGAGGAACATTTTTGTCCAGGCTAATTAGCAATCCTTTGCTTGCTAAMAAAATGCTTATTTAAAGCTGATACTGTTCTCTTGTTCTGAGTAGAAAAGCCACTGGGCTGCTCAGAGCCCAGAACAGCTCCTTTTTTAGAGGCTCTTCTCGTGAAAGCCTTCTGGCACAGGCAGAGGGAAGCTGGGGAGGTTCTGGTGAGATGTGGCACTTCACAATTCTGTAATATCAGTGAAAGTCACCAGAATTGCATCCTGATATAGAAGATGGARAAAGGAAAGAAGGGAAAGGTGGAACAGAGTCCACACACCAAGAGCAGAACATTTAGAATTTCCCCTTCTGTTCTCTAACCCACCATCAGGTCCTTTAAAGATTCAGAGTATAACCACTGCCTTGTTTTCTTTATCTGTTGCAGAACTCAAGCAAAGTTACCTCATTAACTTGTTTTTTGTCCAAGTGAAAAACTTGACCAGAACTTGTTGAGGCAATTTCTTCATAGACCTTGTAACCAATATGATCCCTGTCATCACAGTCTCCGGTCAGCACAAACACCACCTGGATTAAAGAAAAATCAGTAAATCATTTGACATGTGGTGCATACTTGAGGAGAACATGGCAAAGGCAGCATTAAGGCACGACAACAGAAGAACGTGTCACTTGGGATGGGTTTGTTACTTTGCATGGACAGAGCCATTGCACTCAGTACTGATGGAAAAAGCAATGCAGAAGAAAAGGAACAGAAAAAATCCCTTTATAAATCCATCAGCTCTGTCATTCACACTACACTTCTTTCAGAATAGAAAAAAATCCACGTAAGTGATAARCTGGCCAAAAATACATATGCTAGTAGAAGATTCAGTTGCACTATTTGATTCACAACAATAAAGGAATATTCTGCTTTTTCTTTAACCAGATCAGTTAAMTCTATTTCAAAAAAAAGAAATAAAGACCCTAGAATGCAGTATTATGGTCCCTTCTGTAAAAAGACTTCACAGAGTCTCACACAGCAGAATTTTACCCTTTGTCATTGAGAAAACAGGGCATTAAATACACAAACCAGCTGGGAATGCAAAWCCTCTCTGTACCTGTGACTGTTTCTGTTGGATGAGTTGAAGCACTTCATGGGTAAGTCTGTAATCCTTGGATCGGGCATCAGTAAATACGTAGATGAAGGAACCAGGCAGGGAAATTTCTAGAGCAATCTTTATTGCCCCAATACTCATCTCTGGACAGTCTCCACCACCCTGTTCACAAGGAGAAATAAAACAAAGCGCRGTTTGTGGGGTTTTTTTGTTGTGKTTKTTTTTGGTTTTGTTTTCCCCCCRAAAAAAGAACATACCAAATAAGTTACTTTCTTTTGGGACATTCAAGACAGAACCTTTCTGTTTCTAATCATTTATTCGCCTTTTCTACGCTAAGGATTTGATGGTTTCTGCAGAGTGCTGTCACAGACTCACAAGCAGCAACTGCAGCAGTTCCAAAGGGAAAATTAATTCAAAGGAAGAGCCCTGATGTTGGCTGGTGCATGGTCACTCTTATCCACGTTGTACTCAGCGCCAGCTCTTGTGACAGCTCCGTTTCCCACACCCACATGCTCCCTTCCTGGCTGACAACTTCCCTGCTCTGGTAGCACACAGCAGCCACGGGGGTCACAGGCACAGACACAGATGGGAAATGATCCCAGCTAGGCAGTGCCGAGCTCCAGGAGCACCTCTGGACACCAGAACAGCAAGAACCTGACCCTGGGACAGGGAGTTCAGCAGAGGGCACAGGTGATGCGTTCCCACAGCTCTGCACTGCAGCAGCTGCGTAGCTGGAGAGTTTTCAGACCACGTGTTCAATCAAAATCCTTCCAAGTATGACTTTAACTTAGTTTCTCTCTCTAAATTAAGAATTTGGGGAAAATACTGTTAAAATAAAAGCTCACTTTAACTTACATAAAAATTAACTTGGCATATTGAAGACAGAGCTTTCTAAAGAGCTGATATGAAAACTGTAAAACCTGTCCTGTCAAGTACAACAGATCTCTGCAGATTTGATATTAAATATAAAATTTATTTATTTTATTTTTACAATCAACATGCCTTCACACATATGTATATACGAATCTACATATGCTGGGAAAGAAGAAGGAAAAAAGATAGTGCACTTGCTGCATTGAATTTTAATTCCTGAAATGCCATCAAAAATTAGGTTTTGAGGCTAAACATTCCCACAGAAAAAAACTTGCCTCTCGGTCCTTCATACTTAAGAATTTTGTTTGTCCTCAGTGAAATGTTCATGTTGGTAACAATTTTAACCTATCAGTATCCTTAATCCCATTTCAAAGCAAGAACATCAATAAGTTTCTCATCTATGTTAAAGAACAAGCATGTGGTCATTGTTCTTTCTGTAAGTCATATAAGAACCATTATTCTTTTTAAAAGTCAGTTCTCCTAAATGTAGCCTTACTTTTATGGGAAAAGCAACTGGTAGACTCCAGACAGCCTGAAATTCAAGAGAGAATTCTCCAAAAAGATTTTTGACACACATCAGAACTTTATCTTGGCAATGCTTATACAGTCCTATGGGACACATCAGTATATCCAAGTTATTTCTTTCCTGCTCTTGCAAAGTGAATATCACATTCAGCAAAAGACTCTTCCACATAAAGCTTTAATTTGTAGGTAAAGTCAAAATCGTAGCTAATTTCTACAGACACCTACTTGGAACAAGAAAATCTCTATTCCCACTTCAAGTCTACTTGATTATCATCTCATATAATATTCTATATGGCAGCATCTGTTTTTTACATATAACATGAAAAGCACTACTGAGCTAAATGGTTGTTCTGGGAACAAGTGTGGACTTTTTTATTCCCATAATGTAGAATAATATTCTTAAAAGATGCTGGGTAGAACTACAAAACATCATCATCATGGAATGGTTTGGTTGGAAGGGGTCTTAAAGCCCATCTAGTCCCACCCTCTGCCATGGGCAGGGACACCTTCCACTATCCCAGGCTGCTCCAAGCACCATCTAAACTGGCCTTGGACACTTCCAGGGATGGGGCAGCCACAGCTTCTCTGGGCAACCTGTGCCAGGGCCTCACCACTCTCACAGGGAAAAATTGCTTCCTAACATTTAATTTAGGGTATTGCCTTTACTTTAAAAAAAAAAAAAGGAAAAATTTCTATTTGGTATTTCCTGCCTTTCTCTCCAAATTAAAATTAAATACTATTACCTCGTGGAGCGTTCTGAAAAAGCTGAGGTGAGTGAAGCTCAGGAAGCCTCATGTTCCCCTCAGTTTGAACAGGCCCACAGAAGTGAAGATGTTAACTGAGCTCCACTGTACTACTTACACAGCCTCTGTCTACATTGTAATCTATAATGTATAACCAGTTACCTACATGGCCTTGTGAACACTTACCAACAGGTAAATCTAGTATCTGATTAAAAAAGCATTACCAACAACCCTTACAGAATACTGTTTTATTCATTAAGTTGTCATTTTTCACACTAGGCAACACTCAAATACAGCCTTTTCATAGCTGTTGACACAAGTGCATCTGTATCCCACGATCATGTAACACTCAACTGCATGAATATACTTCAACAGACTTTAATAGAGACAAGATTTACGTATATTTCTTACGCAAATTAGTATCCAGTGTTAAAATTTAATACAGGAATACATGAAAAATCTGCTTAACAACAAAAAAAAACAACCACTAAAGAGCCATTGCTGCCTGACTCCATGTTCTTATCACACTGTCCATAAGAACAATTCACAGTTAATTACAGATGAAATACAGGTGATACCTCCTAAGCTGATTCTGTATCCAAGGAATATGTCCTTTTACACTCCAAATGTAAAAGGGACAGGGTCCAGTTTCTGCAGTATGGACACAGCCCAATTTTTACCTCATGTCAAATGCCAGCCAAAAGACCCTCCAATTATGTGAGGCACGTGTGTGGAAAACGAGAGCTGGGCTTACCCTGATGCTCAGGGAGGACAAGCTGTGCAGTATTCCTGGACAGCATATTTTGATCTTAAATGTTTTATACGTAAGATGCCTTGAAATAACTTATCTTCATCTTAATTTTAGCTTTGTTCATTAATGACAATTTGGTCCATGCCCTTTCTCAAAATGAACCCAGCCCAAAATTTCTCCTACCTTTTATCTGTCTTTCTAGGAAAAATACTGATAACAAACCTGTAGGAAGTGTTCACATTTTCTCTACTGCAAGATGACCTATCAGTCCTATTCTAATAATTTTTTTATTTCTATTTTGGCCCTTCACCAATACAATGGATTAATGCAAGTCAGTGACAGCCTTCATTTAGCAGAATGAGCACATCTTGAAAATAATTATGAAACATGCAATAAATCAGCATTAAAGAATGAAATCTAAAATTCATTAGACAGAAACTTTTAAACAACTTGATTGGAAATGAAGAGTTTGAAATTCCCAAAGGCTTCGTCTAAATCATCTACCTCTCGGAAACAGCTGCGATTATTACCCAATATAGCTATTGAGGAAACAAAACATGAAAACCAGAAGGACTTTTGAAGCTTACATTTCCCCATGCAGAAGAAAAGTGCAATAGCTATTGTTTTCTCTAAATAACTTTCTACCAACTTTTAAAGTAATCTTCAAGCAATCTGTTCCTACAGGGATTACACCATGTGCCAGTTTCTGAGGGAGAGCCTGTCTGGCAGTAATGATTCCAGCAAGGTTTTCCACAGGTCAGAAGCATTTTACTTGATTAAAGACAAGACAATAGGAACATATTTTCCATCAGTAAGGATAACTCCATTCCAATACTTCCCTTTCTTTCCATTACCCAAGGGAATGGCTGGAGCTGTGTCAGGGGAGGTTTAGGTTGGATATCCAGAAAAGGTTCTTCCCCGACAGGGTGCTCAGGCACTGAACAGGCTCCCCAGGGAATGGTCCCGGTCCCAAGGCTGCCAGAGCTCCAGAGGCATTTGGACAACGCTCTCAGGGATGCACAGGGTGGGATTGTTGGGGTGTCTTGGGCAGGGCCAGGGGTTGGACTCGATCCTGGTGTGTCCCCTTCAGGTCAGGATATTCTGTGATTTTAAGAAGCCTTTGAATCAGTAGGTGCCAAAAATTGCATGGCAGGGAAGGCAGTACCTAAGATATACTTGATGGGTCTTACAGTCCTTTTGTTTGAAGGACTTCAATGGGAAATCATTTCCAAAACACACTAGAAGTCCATAAAAGTGTCTGTGGACAAGTGGCAGGACTAATGAAAATGCCAAGTAAATGCTAGCATTATCTAACTGTTCCTTCTTGTGTTATTGAACCATGTCTCAATCCAATGATGTAACTAAGACAAAGTAATGAATCATAATCATAAATTAGAATGAACAGGAAGATGACCGTTTGTGCAGGCAAGATGACAAAGGCACATCCTCAAGAATCCTTGTAGCAGGAATAGCAGCGCAAGAGGAAAGATTAGTGTGAGGAAACAGAGTCTTTGCTAGAACCAAATAAAAAAACATTTACTCACCTGAACATAAAGTTCCCTAAGTTCAAATTGAAATTTCTTGGGATCTGTGGTTATCGTCACTGGACCAATTTCTAGGATAAAAACAAAATTGAAAATATGAAGAAAATACAAAGTTACCAAAAGACATTTGGTAGTAAAAACATGAAACTAAAAGGAACAGAAAAGAAGAAACCTATAATTTCAAATCTTTCAAATTTCAAACTTGAATATCATTTCGGTTTTACCAACCTCTACATGCCTATAAACATTTATAGACACATAAAGCCTTCTGTGTTATGCTTCTTTCATCTTTGATTTTGACCAAATATTAAATTATTCTTAGTAATAAAAAGGGAAAAAAACTTCCCAAAACAAATGTTATTGGACCAAGAAATAATGTATTTTTCCAGTAAGAGGTTCTGCAGCCTGGAGAAAAAGAGGTTTTGGAAAAACCTCATAGCAGTCTTCCAGTGCCTAAAAGGGCTCCAAGAGAGCTGGAGAGGGACTTTGGACAAGGGCCTGGAAGGACAGGACAAGGGAAATGGCTTCAAACTTAAAGAGATTAGATATTGGGAAGGAATTCTTCCCTCTGAGGGTGAGGAGGCCCTGGCACAGTGTGCCCAGAGAAGCCGTGGCTGCCCCATCCCTGGAAGTGCCCAAGACCAGGCTGGATGGGGCTTGGAGCAACCTGGTCTAGCGCAAAGTGTCCCTGCCCATGGCAGGGAGTGGGACTGGATGGGCTTTAGGGTCCCTTCCAACCCAAACCATTCCATGATTTTGTGATTCTAGGTAAATATAAAGAAGCCTCTCTGGACAGAACAGACATACTTGGGTTTGTAATTTTACACATGTGAAAAAAAAAGATGTGCCACATCTCTTCCCTGGAAGAAAATATGTACCTCTGTCTGGAAAATCCCAGTGTGAGCCCAATCCCCAATCCCAATGCATCTAGTAGGAGCTGCCAGAAAGAACCAAAGTAGAAACAACTTTATTCATGGCATTTGCCACAACTTTGTCTATTGAAAAAGGGCACAACATCCAAGTGAAGTCACCTGGGGTGTGTAAGTAACAGCAGCACACATGCTAGCATTTCCCAATCACACAGAGCTGTCCCTCCTGACCGATAGGGTATCAAACATGATACCAGCTGCCTTCCTGACTGGTATCAAACATGATTCCAACCAGCTGGTTCCTACAGCTGTGATTTCCTGCCTGTTTACCTTAATGTGCCTTGGCACTGGTGCCTGTCATTCTTTCCCTGGCCCGGGCAGGCATTCCTGCCCTGGCCCTGGGCACTCGCCCAGCTCAGCGAGTGCGGTCAGGGTGCTACGCCAAAAATCAATAAAGACAACACACACACACAAAAGTGAAGAGATTTCTGCCAGTTGAGTGCTCCAAACCACTCAAAGAGATCAGCTGAGTCCCGGCAGACAAAATTGGGGCACAATTCTGCTGTCAGGGTAAAACCAAAGCATGAAACTGCAGCGGTGCCAATTTAATACAGCTGCAGCTTACAGGGAAGTGCTGCCTCAGCAGACCTCACAGCAGTTTCCAAGCCCTATAAAAGTTAATATGCACTTATCTTCCATGTAACATTGACATTTTTCTTTTTTAAACAGTCCAAAGTTTTATTTCACTGGAGTTACAACAACAGCCATCACTAAGGTCTACTCTAATCACACCCGTATTTGCTGGGCAGGCTCTATTTATGAGAGTCTTTTGGTTTAATTTGTTTGAAAGTCACCCATGAGATCACACAAAACCTTTTCTAGAATATTAAACTGTCTTTAGGGTTTTTTTGTACGGCTGTGAGTAATTTATCTGTGAATGCCATGTACTAAAATGCTACACTATCATTAAAAAAGCCATTATGAGGACTCACTGTTCCTTCACATACCTCATCCCACTATGCTCCCACTCCACCTGGCACCATTCTTCTTTAGGTATCTTTTAAAGCAAACACCTGCAATAAAGATACCTCCAAATTGTTTTGCTTCCAATCTACCCCTTGCCAAGCATTGTTCTAAAGCACGTCACTGAGGGGGGGTTTATCCGTACAGTAACCCCCATTAGCTCCGTTATTCCCATCCACTGAGGGATTCGATGTTTCAATCCAAAGCAGTAAATCCTTTGGAAAGGCTTTTTTACCCTATAAAATAAAGATCTGAAAAGCAACACTATTTCAGCTAAGCTCAAACAGCCCATCAGGTCAGATGGGATGAGAACTTGGCCTCGTTCCCCCGCAGGCAGCAAGGGCTGGCTCCAGCAGCACGGGCTGGCTCCCGCAGTGCCGATGCCAAGCCAGAGCCCTGGCCAGCTTCCTGCAGGATCGTGCCAGGGCTCCGGCCGCCCCCTGCTGAGAGCTCAGCAAAGAGCTGATCCAGGAAATGGCACCTGGATTGGAAGTTAGAGCATGGCATAGTCAGCATCGAGTAATCTCTGGTCAGGGGAGATGGGAGAGCCCCGCAGGAGCCGTGCAGGGGTAGACCTCCCCAGCTGATTCCACAACCAAGGCCACGACTGAATGGTGACGGGACTCCTCTTCACCACCCCAGCACTCACCGGCTTGTCCCAAAAAACCCAGCAGCTACTGTCCTCCACATGCTTGTGCCACCAGCTTAGGTGACCTGCCTGCCAAAAACGCTTTAATAGCCTTCACCAGCTTCACTTTCTTTCATCCTCATTCCGTGACCTCCAAGTGCAGCCCAAGCAAGGCAGTTTCACCACTGCAGGTAAACAAAGGCCTTCAAAGTGTCCAGCATATATAAAAGTGAGAGGACATTCTGAGAAGTGCTTGAAGTTTACTTATCAAGCGTAGTTTAAACCAATCATTCCAAATACAGAACATTCACTCAGAAACCATACCCTACAAACACACCAAGCAGAAGAAAATAATAAGCTTTTTAACTTCATTAGTTCTTGAGCTGAAGATTGATGCATGGAATACTCTAACAGAATATAGAATCACAGAGTGGTTTGGGTTGGAAGGCACTCTAAAGCTCATCCAGTTCCACCCCCTGCCATGGGCAGGGACACACCTTCCACTATTCCAGGTTGCTCCAAGCCCCATCCAGCCTGGTCTTGGACACTTCCAGGGATGGGCAGGTGTGGTTTTCCATTCTCATGCTGCAATAGGAGTCCATTTTTAGGGACTGATATGGGAATATTTGGGAATGCTTTGTTGTGGGGGATCTCCCCATTGCTCACTGCTCCGAAGTTTTCCTGGTTCTCCAGAGGGGGGTGTGCAAAGGTGAAAAAGCTGACATAGCCCCAGAGTGGCAGCACTCAACCCTCTGGTCTCACAAGTATAGGATAAATGTCAGCTCTTCCAGACTGACTCAGGAATCCAAGATTCAGTGTTACACACACATAAACCGGTAACAGTGGAAAGGAAACGTTTCAAAGGAATGCCTGCACATCCCTGAGAAAAGCCTGGACTTCCTAAACTTTAATCACAAAGCTCAGTGTAGCCCTGTGGCATCTGACCTTGTACCTAAGCAATTAAACAACTATGCCAATGTAAAACTGAGTAACAGCCCATTTGACAGAGATCAAGGATTTTGATACTTCCTTTCTGGGGCAAATCTGGTAAAAACCATCTCATTTGTAAATAAGGAGAAAAGCCCATGGTAACCTGAGAAAGTGGCCATTCCAAAAGGCCCTGCTGTTTTTCCATGGCTTTCTGCCACACCTCAAATGGCCACATGTTTATGTACAAGCTGAGCAGCAAGCACATTGGGAAAACCACAGATTTCCCCATGACACACAATCACACATAATTACCACTGACGGTGATTGCAAATTTGGCACTCTCCTAGTCCTGACCACAGAACACATCTGCACCAAATGTCTGGTTTGGACAGCTGGGTGCTTTAGGAGATCTAGCAAAGGAATATGGAAGCCATTTGCCTACCTCTCATCATCTCAGAACACTGGATTTGTTTGTTCCAGAAGGAAAAAAAACTCTCTAATTGATACTTGGTAGCTGAAGGAATTTTGGCAGAGATGCTAAACCTTATGGAGCGCTCTCACCCACAGAATTCCTTCTTCTAATTCACAGCAAGGATGTTTTCCTCATGCAAAACCATATCCAGGAATAAAAATAAATAAATAAGTAAATAAATAAAGCAAAGATATCCCCCCCAAAAGCCTTCACACCTTTGAATACTTCCAAAGAAATATAAATTTCTGAACTATGACACTACAAATGAAAAAGAAGAAAAATAGAAAAAAACAAAACCCCCAAACCAACCACAGAATAGCAACAACCCCTGATATTTTAATAATAATAATTATATCTTATAATAATATAATTATATACTATATTATGTAACTACATTAACTACATAGTAAAAATCCCTAATATTATAGTTTCTAGTATATTTAAATGTTTCTCTATTATATAGTATACACAGAGAAAACCCAGGTGACAATTATCTTCCAAATTCTTTTTTTTATTTATGAAGTGAACTGACAAGATTAGCAGTGGGTTTTTGAGACCAGAGGACTAATATGGGTTTCATATATATATATATCTCTACAAATCCTCACCTGCCCATTCATGTGTGTGTGTGTGTATATAGATATATATACATATATATATTTCTATCTCTACGCGTACATATATATACTAATTTTCACCACAATGGAAGAGATGCTAAAGGATTAGGAATAATCCCCGGGAACAGCTAAAATGCCTAAATCAAGATCACTGCCAAGAGAAGCTGTGCACAATTATTCCAAAAGAGCCATTTACTAATGGTGCTGAGCACCGAGGTCTATCTGATTTAATGCTCTTCTCAGAGAAAGAAGAGAACTGTATCCAATTCATTGCAAAGCTCTGCTTATAATTCCTCTGAAAACCTTTAGGAGCAGCTACCACCAAGAATTAAGAAAATAAGAATAATGGTAGAGTTTCCCTCAGCCAGGCTCCAGTCAGCTGTCTGTCCTAAGGGCACAGAAGCAGAAAACTGCAATTTCTCAACAGCAAATTGGCTCCTACAGGCTCTTCCCACTACAGTTCCCTCATGAGCTGCCACTGGAAGTGCTTCATAGGGCTCTCCTTCCCCTTAAGGGAGGGTCATCACCCAGGTGAGACTAAATAAAAGAAAATCACTTTAAATTGCCATCTCAAATTATAGCAAATAGTTT
The DNA here is from genome assembly GCA_018881555.1 of Amblyornis subalaris. Taxonomy (NCBI): domain Eukaryota; kingdom Metazoa; phylum Chordata; class Aves; order Passeriformes; family Ptilonorhynchidae; genus Amblyornis; species Amblyornis subalaris. The sequence goes on along the minus strand of JACAXG010000049.1, from coordinate 5,586,514 downwards.
TGTTCCTCACCCAGCTGACAAATATATGCACACACAATCAGAAGGTGGCTTTTACCATTATGTTTTAATGCAACTAAAATGCTGCTACATTTTAACTGATTGTAAATTTCTATTGTAGACTACTAAACCAAGCAGCTGACTCTGGAAATATAAGCCAGAAAAATATTATTAACTACCACCTAGTAAAGAAAGACCAAATTTAAAGCCTTGTGCTTGGTGCTCTGAAGTGAAGGACAGCTCAAGTCCCATTCAGATGATGGGAGCTGTGTGGGTAAACACTTTGCTGAATTTTTCCAGCACAGGCAAGCATTGGAGATGCTGCCTACAGTCATAAGCCCCACACGGCTAACACATATCCCACTGGAAAGCCCTCCCAATGGATTCAGGGAGCGCTGAGTAAGCCAAAATGCTTAACATGTAATAAGCTATTTAAAGTTTCTTTCTAAATGATATTCCCTCATGACTCAGCTGCTTTCAGCTTTCAGATTCTAACCTGGCTATAATTTTTGGAAGAGCCCAAAAACTGCAGTGAGCAACTTGTACCAGATCCTTAACCAGAGAGAAATGAGCCAAACCAGCCCAGCAAGCTCACGTTTCCTTGACACACTCACTTTTTTATTTTTAAAGGGTTTTTCAGCCTCATGACTTATGACTATTAAGTGTAACAGCAGACAGGAAGGAGTCAGACTGCTCACAGTTTTTCACCCACTTTTTCATGAGTTGGCTATTCACAGACAAACTAGACAGATTATCCTGGGAACTGCAAAGCCCTGCTAAGCAGCCCAACCTAGCACCAGTGGAGCTGATGAAGCTCCATCCTCATGGATGACAATGGCCACCACCCTCATGCATCAAAGTCTTCAACTCAGGACAGTGGCCAGAGCCTGGATGACATTTGGTGACCCAAGATCTAACACAAGCTTTACTAACAATGTGCCTTAGCAAGTGCCATGTTTGTATTGTTATTTCCCATTGTTACAATAGTTATGAGCTCATGCCTTTTTTTTTTAAGGAAAATAACAATGATGAACAAAAAGCATTATATATTCTTCATTTCTTGGAAAATAAAAGCTTGCTTGGAGACCTACAGTGGATAAAATCTAATATTGTCATCTTTTGTCTACTGCAATAAGCACTAAGTTTAGCTTATGGGCCTCAAGTGCAGTTGTCTAAAAGTTACTAACCACATGCAGTAACAAACAATAAAAAATGGGCAGATTTGCCCAGCACACTAACAACCAGCACACTGTTAATTCCACCTTCTGAGAACTACAATCACAAACTACAGAGTGTGCAGAGTAACCTCCTCTACCCAGAGATGGTTAAAATAAATCTAGGTTTGCTGCAAATGTTCTCTTAAATGGGCGCTGCACAAGAGTCTTGGAGCTTCTCAAGCCCTTTCCTTGAGTGGTACATCGCACTCATCATGGAATCCTGATTAAAAAAAAACTACTCCTTTAGGCTGGAATTGAGAAAAAGAAAGCTTGAATTAAATAGAAACCCAGGTCGATTATTCTGAGGAAGTAATCCACCTGAACATCTCCTCTAGCTCCACTGTGAGGTCAGAAGGTTTTGTCTATTGCTGGTGCACAACTATGGGCAAAGAGATCACAAAACTTAACTCCATACGGTTAAAGTTTAAAGTAATGACTTTAGTGACTATTAAATGTCCCAAAAAGAATGACACAAAGCAAGGTTTTTGCCTTTCTAGGGCCAAGCAAACATAGCAAATCCTGAAATCTGGAGCAGCCCCACCTCCCTGCTCCCTGCCTCGGTCCTCTGCACAGCCTCAGCGGTCTGTTCCCAGCAGGGCCAGCAGCCGTCGTGTCTGAGCTGACTCTGCCGCCTCCGGCCAGCCCTCCGTGGATGATTGCCCAACTCCCAGACACGCAGCCACGGCTGGCAACTCGGCTGACAGGCCCGGAGAGAAGCCAAAGGGCTGAGCGAGCCACAGAGATTATGGGAAGCTCTTACAACTAGGTGGTCCCTGACATCCAAGCCTTGGGCTGGAGCTCCATCCTAGCACTGGGTACGTCCAGGACCGCAGTCTGTGCTCTCCTGCATCTCCTCCGTGCCCAGAGCTTTGAGGTTTGTGCCTGTCCATCCAGCACTGCCACTGCTGCAGACATTCATGGGGCCGCTTTGCTTTTCTAACAACAAAAGGCACCTGCACACACAAGGGGGAAAAGCTTTGAGCAATTTGCTTTGCTCAGCCTACAGTAAAGGACAAACAGCTGATAAGGGCTGAAGCCACAGCTTCCTTACTGTACAGCCTGGGAGCAGCGCCGGATCCCGGAGCTGGCCTGCGCTCCCAGCTCCCACTGAACATCTGAGAAGGTCATCAGCTCACTTTCTGTTTGTGTTTATTTCCCCTTGTTAACAAAAGCTGAACCGAGTAAAATTCAGTTCATAATGCTCTTTAAATTCTTTCTCCAGACTGAACTCCAGTTCAGTCCAGGTCTATTTCTGTCTCATCTCTGGGTCTGTGTATTTTGGCACTGCTCCTTCTACACTTGTAATGGTGCTGGATAAGGAACTTGCACTGAGGAACCGGGCAGGAATGAATGCAACTACACATTTCACAGTGCTCGTTTGTGATTAATTACCTTAGCATGTTGATGTCAAATCAAGCAAGATTTAAAACCCAATATTTAATTCACAATTTATACTTAATATTGCATTAAAAAATGAAGTTATTTATTGTGACATCTAGCAGAGATTGATTTTGAGCTGCTGCCCACGCTGCTGCCGGCCCGGAATATCCGAGCTCCACCATCGGGAGCCTCCTGGCACTGCAGGGTACCACAACCTCATCCATAAAGCTCCTTCTCCTTCTTCACGGAACTCTGGCTGCCACCGTGTCCCCAGATGTACCTCACCATAAGAGGGGTCCAGAGGCTGACTGGCAAAAAACGTCACAGCTTCTTTTATTTTCCAGGATGGATGAATCCAATTACAAGGGCTAATTAAAAGCTTCTGCTGCTTGGAAGATTATATTCCCAGATTACTTCCTTCAAAGAGAGTTGGAAGATCCTTGGAGAGAACTACCTTACTGAAGCCAAGTCAGCTTTTTGATCTTGAGACATCAGCAAAATTGAAAAAGCAACTGGCTGTTTCCTGCTGAAACTGCAGCTGCATCACTTTCCTGAAGGATATGGTATTACTAATGCACTCAGCACCCACAGCTACACAAAAGCAGACCCCGTAAGCAAATAAAGTCACCACCAGCAACCTGAGCATCCTGTGAGCAGGATAACCCAGTACTGCTCAGTCTAGGATGAGGGGAAATATTCCACATTCCCATTGTGCAGCACACACCAAAGTCCCAAGGCAGGAACAGTACTTAACGGGAGTAATTACCATCCAGTTATTAATAAAGCAGCAGTCAGTGTTTTCTTGAAGGAGCCATTCTCCTAACAAGCTTTATGGAGACCACAGCACTAATCCATCAGTGCTTAAACTGCCAAGAGATCATGGGAACACAGGGACTTCCTAAAGTATGTTCCCATATTAACCCTATGCTGTTCTTTAACAGGCTTATGGTGTGGTTATGCCTTCACAGGCTAAAGATAAATTTTTAAAAAAATCCTCATAGAATCATAAGCTTAGGTGGGAAGGGATCTAACAGTTCATCCAGTTCCATTGGGACAGGGACATTGGCACTAGATCAGGTGCTCCAAGCCCCATCCAACTTGGCCTTGAAGACTTCCAGGGATGGGGCAGCCACAGCTTCTCTGGGCACCCTGTGCCAGGGCCTCACCACCCTCACAGGGAAGAATTCCTTCCCAATATCCCATCTAATCCTGTCCTCTGGCAGTGGGAAGCCATTCCCTCTCATCCTGTCATTCCACCCTTGAAAATAGTCTCTCTCCATCTTTCCTCTAGGCTCCCTTCAGATACTGAAAAGCCACAATCGGGTCGCCCCCCCAGCTTCTCTTCTCCATGCTGAACAATCCCAGTTCCCTCAGCTTTTCCCCACAGGAGAGGTGCTCCATCCCTCTGATCATCTCGGTGGCTCTCGACCTAACTTATAGATGCACTGTGGTGTATTACGTTTAAATGGGTCTGTGGAGGTTTCTTTGACTGGAGGGAGTTCCATGACCTAGGACAAAACACAACAGTTGGACATGAAGCTCATACACAGTGTGGTAAGTTTTAGGCTTTTGTCCCTAAAAGAAACACAAAAAAGTAAAGACTGAGCTAAAATTCCTCCAGATGCCAATACGATCCTTGAAAAGTCAATTAAATTTTGCTTAGCCAATTATCAGCAAACCACATAATTAGTCAACTAGCCCTAAACAAAGCAAAAAGACAGTGAGACACTAACCACAGACCTACCTACACTTGCATAATTCTAACACTACTAAAATAGTCTCCTCAGTTTTCCATACCAAGCTACCTGTTTCTGAATAGAACACAAAGAAGAAAGCAAAAAAGTTTCTTTTTGAAAACTGTAGGAGAATAAAACCAAGGTTCTAGGAGATGACCCCTTGTGTGCATGCACATATATACATACACGTGTATGAACATCATCATTTCAATACTATAAAAGGCTCTATATACCCAGCTGCCATCCTTTGAGAACAAAGATTTCCAAACATAACAAAAATCAAGTAATCTAAGGCCAGCTGCTGGGAGAAAGAAGTGTCACATTCAGTACAAATTTCAGATATTCTGCATGAGGTTACTCTGTAGCTAAAATATTCTTTTTTTTCCTTTTTACTACTAAAAACACATCTGCTTGCTTTCCAAGTAAATGACAGTTTTTAGTGATTTCAATTAGAACAGGTCCCAGCTCCCCTCCAAGTATTCCACTATAAAGTGAATTGCTGAAGGATTACCCAAACCATTAGAAACCCAAACCATGCCCTTTCAGGCATTACAACTGTAAATTCAAATCTCTGTGCATCATTCTAGCTAAGTCTCCACTTCACAAAACTAATCCATGTGCAGCTGACAGAACATGGAATGTTACAGCAGATAACGCTGTCTGTATACATCAATTATTCACTCTGACAATATCCAGTTGGGAATATTATCCCTAGGGCTCTAGCAAGGATCCAATGATGCCTCAAATACCACTGTGAATAAAGAGGCTGTAAATAGTTCATTTTCTATTTCTACCTTAACAGACATTTCTTACTCCTGGTGAGGCTCTACTTGAGAGGTTGGACAAGATGACATTTGGAGGTCCCTTCTAACCTGGGCTGTTGCAGGACTCTGTTGTACAAGAAGGCACTGGGAAAAAGACACAGAAAATAAGACTGCAAAATAGCTTATCTGCCAGAGCCAACCCCGGCAGAAGAGGATACTGAAACATTTTAGTTCTATTTTTAAAAGTATGTGGTTTGGATTTAAATGCCATTTTAAAAAGAAAGATATAGCAAGTTTTTCATGGCCAGATAAGCCTCTCAAAAGCTTCATTAGAGCAGTGTTTACTTTGGTAACTGGCGAGTCAGCTGGAAGCAGCTCTCTCCCATCCCTTCGCTTTTGTCTGTATCATTTGTAATTGTGTCATTTTCTAAAAGGCACCAAGAAAAACATTTTTAAGCAGAAATCATTCAAGTAAGGGATAAACTTCTTGCAGAAGTCTAGAGAATCGAGGCTGAGAAACTGGAATGCTCACCACAACCCAGGGCAAGGGGAAGAGAGTCGGGCCAGGCTGAGCAGTGTCTCCAGAGCTGCCAGAATAGCTCGGTGGTGACAACAGTCTCACGTGTCTCCTTCCTTTCCATGGGCCAAACCAGTGGGAACGCCTTGCCTCTGGTTCTTCCCAGCTCTGACCCTGGCCCAGCAGCACACACAGGGCTCTGTGCCAGCTCTCCTCACCGAGAGAGCCTGCAGCCCCGTGAAGCTGGGCTGCTGGGAGCCATTTACAACCAAGGCACAAGCTGCTCTTCTCCCCTCTCTGCAGCACTGCACTCACTTCATGGTTTCAATCTGCCAGAACGATCGAAAATCAGAACTTGTCCCCACAGTAGTCACACAACCTCTGAGAATGACTATTTGTTACATGAATCCTGTTGCACAGAAGTCTCCCACTCAGTGCTGCCGTGGGTCTGGCTGCAAGACAGACATGTTTACTTATCATTTTGGAAAGGGAATCTGCACATTCACTGACATACATAAGCTCCGTGGTATGTAAACAATCCCCCAGTCCATGTCTAAGCATCATTTCTCCCCACAGCCATTTGTTGTACAAAATTGAGATCTCAGACAGCAAAACACCTTATAATATAGAATCATGTAGGCTGGAAAAACCCTCTAAGATCAGAGTCAAACCATTCTGCCAGCACTACCAAGGCCACCACTAACCATGTCCACAAGGACACATCCATACGGCTTTTAAATCCTTCCAGGGTTGGTGACATTTCCCATGGCAGCCTGTTCCAATGCTTGTCAACCCTTTGAGTGAAGAAATTTTCCTAATATCTAATCTAAACCTCCCCTGGAGCAGCTTGAGGCTGTTTGCTCCTGTCCTATATAACAATATAGATTTAAATGTCAACTGAGAAAAGACTAGAAGAGACCCAATGCTGGAAGAGTCATGCACTCGTTCAGAAAGAATTTCAGGTTGCTTCTCCAGCTGTGAAACAGCAGCTCCGGGGGTTCATCACCAGCAGCCCTGCCAATGCAGAGCATGTCACTGTCTCAGTGCGACCTGCCTCCACGCAGGACTTAGAATTCTGAAAGCTCATCAGGTCCTTTTTTCATCATCCGTCAGTCTCTGTTTAAACCCTCAGGGGTATGAGAAGTTTTTGGAGCAGATGAGCTGCCCTATTAAGCAGAAGGACTTACCCCGAGAGGTTGAGGATGCCTCATCCCTGGAAGTGTCCAAGGCCGGGTTGGACAGAGCTTGGAGCAACCTGGTCTAGTGGAAGGTGTCCCTGCCCACAGCAGGGGGTAGAACTGGGTGGGCATTAATGTCCCTTCCAAAATAAACTGTTCTGGGATCCTATGAGTCTGTGATTCTATGACATTTCTGATGTCTGCACAGAAAAGATACAAACAGAAGGATTTAATAAATTGCATGGATTAAAGCTGAAGAGACCATCAATGTTTTTTTGACTTCACTGCGAAAAAACCAACCAGGCTCTCAGCTGTAGCTGTATCCCATCCCACCCTATAGGGCAAGAGCCTTTGCTGACCACTAGCAGTACTACAGTGCCACGTCTTCACTTCCTGCAGGTTGGGCGCGGGACAAACTCAAAATTAAGCCTCTGGAAGTGTTTTACAAGAAATTAATTTGAAAGGCAAATTTGAGTTGCTGCAGCTGGCAGCCAAGCACAGTAACTGAGGATGCCACCAGTGAACATCATGGAATGGTTTGAGTTGGAAGGGACCTTAAAGATCACCTCGTTCCAACCCCCTGCCATGGACAGGGACACCTTCCAGTAGACTAGGTTGCCCAGCTCACAAAACCAGCACCGATCCCTGTGTGTGTCACAGGGCCTGGCCTGGCACTAGGCCCGTGACCATGCCCAGATGCCACTGCTGAATCCCACAAATGGTATTTGTTCCCTTTCCGCTGGCAGCTCCCTTACAACCACGCCGCCTTTTGCCAACTCCTCTACGCAAGCAATAACTCCAGGCAGCTCATTACAGCAGGATCCACGAGAGCTTAACTGGAGAGCTGCTAATCCGGCCAGCTTTGCCCAGCTTCATCTGCCCAGCAGCAGAATCCCAGCCCTGCAGATCTCTATCACCTCCCCGCACGGGCTCACTGCCCCGGCACTGACCCACGGACACGGCACAGCCCAAATGTGTGCTGGGAAGCTGGAGCAGAACGGGACCTCAGCGGCTACAGGAAAGCTGTTACATGGCTTTGGAAGAAGGAAAAAAAGGCATGAGAATATTTCTGCTCTCGGTGCAGGTTTCAGTGCTCAGTAGTTTTTAGGAAGCTGTGGAAGAGAGGGAAACATTAAATATTATCTGTGGGTTATAAAATTCCACTGAGTTTTACTAGTGTAAAAATGCAAGCATGCTCCAAACTAATTCAAAAAGCAGATGTGAGGAGAGAGGGAGGAGGGAAAGAGGATGAGAACATTAACTTTTTTACCCTAATCAGCTAAACAGGAATACACTAGGCAAAATCTTGCTTTCTGTTAACTCATCTTGTAAAACTTGTTTGAAATAATGCCACTATTTACATTTAGACAGAAATTAATTTAGACTAACTCATTCATCTTGAGCCTTGTGTTTCCCAGATTCACCTTCTGTCTGGCCTAGTCCAAACATACTGAAATGTACTCAGCTGACTACTGGAAAAACATGGAACTCTCACATGGAAATAAAATAATCGATTGCTAAATAATTACCAAAGTTACTCTAAAAGAATGATTACAGTTTAAAAATGGGAGCATTTACCATGATGATTGTTTTCATTAAACTGTTCAGCCTGTTTATACAACACAGAGCACAAAGATTTCTTCTCTGGGGAATTTGGATCTGTGACCATAAAGCCATCAAGCTCCAAAAGTCAATGTTACCACCTGACTTGTGCTGTTTGTGTAGGTCAATCTAAAGCATATTTTTTCAGGGTCTGCATTGTGTCTGGAAGAAAACTCACTCTCTGAACCTGCAGGTCCTTTGAAATACAGTCTGACAGCTCATGCTGGATATTTGAAGTGGTCAGGTCACCACTCCCCTCGCGAGTCAATACGAGTGAAAGGTGAGTGCTAATTCCTGAGCTGCTGCAGCCAAGTATAGTAACTGAGGATGCCACTAGTGAATGGCATGGAATGATTTGGGTTGGAAGGACCTTAAAGCCCATCCAGTCCCATCTCCTGCCATGGGCAGGGACACCTTCCACTATCCCAAGTTGCTCCAAGCGCCGTCCAAGCTGCCCTTGGACACTTCCAGGGATAGGGCAGCCACAGCTCCTAAGAGCAACCTGTGCCAGGGCCTCACCACCCTCACAGGGAACAATTCCTTCTCAATATCCCATCTAACCCTGCCCTCTGGCAGGAGGAAGCCATTCCCCGCCTTGTCCTGTCCCTCCAGGCCTTTGTCCCAAGTTCCTCTCCAGCTCTCTTGGAGCCCCTTTAGGCACTGGAAGGGGCTCTAAGGTCTCCCCAGGGCTTTTTCTTCCCCAGGTGAACACCCCCAGCTCTCCCAGCCTGTCTTCGATCCTCCCCTTAGAGACTGGTCCAGTCTTTGTCCTGCTGTGCCACTCAGTGCTCCAGTTGCACACTCTGGCCCACCCTGCAGTGCCAGTCTCATGCCTGATGCCCTTCACAGTCCAACCACCCAGTCACTTGACACTGAGCCTTTGACTGCCCATTTCACCCCCACTTACACACAAAACCAGCACAAAAATATGCAGCTCTTAGAGACATTCACAAACCAGCATGGAATTTCTGCATACATTGAGAGTCAGGGTAAATTTTTTGAATACTAATGCCAAGGAACAAAGATTGTTTAAAGAGTTAGTGATGCCCTCACAACAGCCTGTCGTGCAGGATCAAGGCACTATTTCTTTGTACCAATTGTCCACTGGAATGGTCACAGTGGAAATTGTCATTCCACGGAATTCTGGAGGCATTCAGGTGACATTCGGGTATGGACTAGAATAGTGATCCAGACTCTGCTGAAGCTCTTGTTCAAGTGTCTGCAGTACAAAATGGCATCCGAATGATGAAGACTGGATGGCTCAGGTTTAAATCACCAGTCCTGCCAAACATCCCCTTTGCTGTCAGAGGCAAATCTTCAGGCCTCACTCAGGAAAACACTGCAGTATATGTGATAATGGTAGCAACATCACCAGAATATATATATAAACATTTTTAAGTGTTTTGTTTAACTACAGAGTTTGTGCCTGAGGTGTCCAAACTGAAGGAGGTGGTGTTTCCCATCTCCTATCCCTTCTTTATCCCTAGAGCAGGAGCTGGATGTCCTGGGCAGGATTATTTATCATCATATGAATGTGGCAATACTGTACCAGCATAAGCCCAACTGTAAAGACAATAAGACAAATGTTATGGATTAGTTTCTGGAACAATTACAAGGCTCAAGACCCCAGCGTCCCAGCTAAACGACATAAACACAGATAAAACTGTCCAAACTTTGAACCTGAATAATAAACCCAGTTTAACTAACAGAATAACCTAGATGAAAGTCCATGTGTCTCTCACACATGGTAAATTAAAATACTCTGTAAGAAAGTTCAGTGTACACTTCTACAAAGGAAATATCAACAAAACCAGGAAAAATTTAATTCATCTCATTCTCCGAAGTCACATCTCGCATTCACTAAGCCCTTCCAAACATGTTACGTTGCTGATTAGCAGTAATGCCTTAAGGCACTATTTCTTTCCTTTTTTCTGATCTTTGGAGTTAAAAACTGCTTTGAAACATCACTGAGGCACATAATTCTTACTGCACGATAACGTCGGGGAGCACCCTGTAATTTAAAACACTGCACTTCTAATGGACAAAATTGAGTCAAGTAGGAAAAGCAGGATGGATCCAGATCCCAGCCTGAGCACAATCAGACTTCAAACAAGGCTGAAAAAATGAAAACCAGCTGAGCTAATAAAAACCAGACCCTGCTTAAACAATCTTTCATCAAGTAAACTTCACCTATGTTGTTACTCTTGGAATTTGGTAAAGTAGGAGGAGCCAGCAAGGTCTGAAAATAAGATGAGAAAGGATATTTGGGAAAGATGTAATATTTAGCAAATTAAGATGGCAGACAACCAAAGCCAGACTCTGAGCTCAGTTATACTGGTGTAAATCCAAACTAACATCACTGACTGTAATGGAATTACTCTGGATTTACTCCATTTTAACTGAGATCAAAACCTGTTCAGAGACAGGGAAGTTCAAAGTGGGAAAAAAGGCTTTTATATCTACACAATGGGACATTTCATTGCAAGTAACTAAGCAAGTGTTTAATGCTACGTAGCTACAACACAAGGTGAGATGGGCTTCAGTCATCCCATAAATACTCACAGCCAAAATTCTCTATAGTTTGAAAGGTTTTATGTACTTCAGATCTACCTCTAAGCAAGATTTATGCAAATTAATGAGTTAATTCAAAACATGCTTCACTTATTCAGGGCTTTTCTTATTTGCTTGTTTTGTAAAGAGTACAGTTTGAGATGAACCAAGACTCATCCCCATGAAGCAGGAATGCAACAGCATCTTTTCAGTTGCTTCCCTAGTGTCCTTTCCAGAAAGGAATTCAGACTCTTACCATTCGCTAAGCTGCGGCTCCAACTCCATACCCTACCATACACCTCTAGCACTGTATTTTTGTGCCTTCCCTCTACAGAAAGTCCCAGCCACAGTGCACATGTCAGTACAGGTGGCTATGCTGAACCACCAAGACATTAAAAGAAGATTTGCTTGATGTGGTAAAATTGCAAATTCTTTAAAATGCCATTTAGCCAACACTGATTATTTTCATCTCCTTATAACATGGCTCACTTTAGGTAACAGAATGACATTCAAATCAACTTTGAAAGGTAGAGAAAGGGCCAGCTTTCTACAGCAATGACATGATCCCCACTTTTCACACCCTAAGCATAAGCCACAGCAGGAATATTTAGAACAAAACTTGACACACAAAGTGGCCACATTTTTTCCCCCACTGTCAGCATTCACAGAGATAGTCCAGATTCTCACACACACAGATCCATGTAACTCAATCCTTCCAGTTCATTAGCACTAGGGATGCTCACTCTCTTCCCGCTGCAGCTATGCCAGCTTAGCCCACTGCCAGCCCTGCTGGCCCGAACAGTCCCAACACCTCCTCTGCTAAGCCCCCGAGCAGCTCATGCACCCTCTAGCCAAGCTCTCAAACTCAAAGAGTTTCTGCAGAGTCTGCTAACCTGAACTATTTGGGGATAAACCCAGAATTCTGAAGCAGCACTCATGGCTAGGCATCAGAAAAAGCCACGACCTTAAAGAAGAGGGCAGCACGAAGTGGTGCAGAACAGTAATTATTCTGCCCACTACAGTTGCAACTTTAGGAAAATGAAAGTCAAAAGATTCAGCACAATTTCAGAGAACAAAATATCAGGGTCACTTGGTCCAATTTTGACCCAAAACAAACTCTATAAATGTACTCACTCCCATGGCCAACACGTGAAGTGTGAATGAGACGTATCGTTGCTACCACCCTCATTCAGGCTGAGGCAAACATCACCCAGCAGGTCAAGAGAGGGGATTTTCCCTCTCGACTCTGCTCCGGTGAGACTCCACCTGGACTACTGCATCCAGGTCTGGTGTCCTCAGCACAAGAAAGACATGGACCTGCTGGAGAGAATCCAGAGGAGGCCATGGAGATGCACTGAGGGCTGGAGTTCCTCTGCTTTGGAACCAGACTGGGAATGCTGGGGGTGATCACCTAGAGAAGGGAAGGCTCTGGGGAAACCTTACGGCTCCTTCCAGTGCCTAAAGGGGCTCCAGGAGAGCTGGAGAAAAGGGCTTGGAGTGACAAGGTGGGGTTTGAGCAACCTGCTCTAGTGTAAGTTGTCTCTGCTCATGGCAGGGAGCTGGCACTAGATGGTCTTTAAAGTCCATTCCAAACCAACTCATTCCATGATTCTCTGTCCTCCTTCACAAACCTTTTCGTGGGTAACACAGCACTTCTTTCAGAGCAAGAATATATTGTCTCTAGCACCAGCACATTTCACCACCAGGATCCAGTGTACATATGCAAAAGATACTCCAGACTGCCAAGAAATCTTGAGATACAGGAGGGGTGTGCTGAGAAGGGACACTGAACCTCTGAGGAAAAAGGGTCAATGGAAATTGTGAGGAAATGATGGGCTGAATGCAGAGACAAAGAAAATAGAAAAGACGAAGAGTCAGACTAGGAAAGAAATGAAAAGAAGAAATAAACATTTCAGGGAGAAAAAAGTGATTTGTGGGTTTGTGGTTAACACAGAGAACTGTGACTCAGGGGTAAGTCACATGAATTCCCTGTGCTTTGATTCAGCTTATGTAAAATTCAAAATGGGAAAGACATGACCAAAACAAAACAAACAAAAAACCCAAGACACCAAAGAAAACAAACCAAAACCAACCATACAGACATCTGAAATGCCCTGAGACACTGAGATGTAGGGTTTTAAGACTTACGTTGTTAAATCAGGAGTAAACAATCCTGGACAAGCAACCCTGCCTAAGCACCTTGTTGTGTTCTCCAAATGCTGTAGGACAGCCAAAATGTCACCCCAGTCAGTGCACACCATGTCTTATTTCAGCAAAGTACCAGGGCATCACTGGGGCTTGACCTGACCTGTGCCACATCGTGGATTCTTGCCATGCTTCTGGTACTCAGACTCTGGTACACAACAGCAATTAGTGTGCACAGGGATGCTAAAGATCTCTAATTAAAACCACACCACTATTGTGTTGGTGTAAGTAACAGAAAATGGGAAAGAATCTACCTAAAGATGGGCAGCAATCACAGGCTCTCTGCCTGGGTGCTCCAGCTATTGCTCTTTTACCTAAAACCGTGTCCTTGCCCAAACATTTCACCTATTCACAGCCTAAAAACCTGGCTGTGACACAGTAGCTTGAAGTCACAATCTTGTGAGGATTTTAGTAAACAAAATACAAATTAATATGGAGGCATAAAACAACCTACAGTACTCCTAGCTGTTCTAAGGCAGAGCAATTCATTTTTCCTGCACAGCTTTCCTCCTCTTCCTCTGTTCCTCAGAAAGTTCCAACAGCAAAAGCATACTACTCCAGTGAACTAACTAAGACCTCACTAACTAAACAAAAAGCTCCATCCTTTGGAAAACAGACTCGGACATACCATTGCAGAGCTTAAGAGAACTCAGGAAATGTTTCAGTGATATTCGGCATCCCCAGAGACACTTCACTTCAGCTCATGAAAATACACTGATGTCCAAGGCATGAAAATTACAATGGCTTCCTGCTGACCCCCCCCAGCCCCCCGGGCTAGCAATCTAATTTAAACAAGCTGGCAGGAATCCAGCAGTAACCTATAGTCACAGCTCAGAGCTGCTATCCCGAGCAAACAGCCCAGACGTTTAGCAGGGACTACAGCAACATAAGACATTCCTTCATTTCCATTCCATGCTGCAAACCCACCCCCACTCACTTCACTTCAGCAGCGTTTTTCCAGGCTGAGAACTGGGGTCCTGTTCTGCCTTGGATACCTCTCATCGCTGAGCAAGCTCTGCTGGTTGCAATTTGTCCTATAAAGTTGATATTAGAAATTTGGCTCTACTATGCATCAGGCTACATGAAACTGGCTTTTTAAGCTGCCTAATATTCATTCATTGCACCTATATCACACACTTACTGGCATGTTCCCAAGAGCATACAGTACGGAAGCCACCATTCCAGAGAGAATGGATGAGCCTGCTAACAGGGACACATCACTGAGAATAAATTCAACACTTTCAGTTCTCTCTGGTTGTATGCAAGGTTTGCCACGTGCTGGCTTAATGTCTGGGAATATGTCATTTGCAAAAATGCATATATCTTACCAGTAATGCTTTGCAGACTGAAATCTGTGGCTAGGAATGTTTTAGGGAAAGGGCTACAACTTGGAAAAGTGCACACGGTGAAAAGGAGTACCAAGGATACCGAAGAAATCAAGATGGAAGAGCTTGGATACAGATACAGGATACAGAACAATAAGTTAACATCGCTGCATAAACACACACAGCCTGTTTACATTTGCAATACACACCACAACGTGCATCCCAGCCCCGGGTTGTGGATTCTCCGGCGGGATTATCAGCCTCATAGCTGCCAGTGTTACTCCTTCAGCCGACACAGAAAGGGTCTCTGAAATCCCACGGTTCAAACCCTGCCAGTAATCTGTGGAAAGGGCAAAGGAGGTGCTCGAGGTTCTGAGTAGCCCCTTCATCAGACATGCACCAAGTCCCTCGGCAAAGCAGGCTCGCAGGAGCCCTCAGTGGTGTGTGCTGGGGCTGCCCGACACGGACATTCTTCAGCTGCCGATCGGAGCCAGGGAGGACATCACCGTGTGGGAATAACCTCTTCCCTCCGTGACCATTTGGTATCCATGTGGCAGGATGAAAACTTATGTGTGAAACAAACCTCAGGGACCATTATTTGGACAGTCAGCCCAGTGCAGGAACACGTTAGAAAGCAGAAAATATCTCAAATAATTTCATACCTTTCAAATTCAGGGCTTTGACTGAACTAACCTCTGTTCCCACTGCAGCCAGTGAAAACAAATGAGATCTCCAAAGAGTATTTAAAAATTCGCAGGGGATTAACTGCTCCTTAAGGCAGCAGCTTGACTTGAGATTTACAGAAAGAGCCTTTGGGTCACCAGTCTCTCAGCTGAGAGTCTTCAGCTAAGTGCCTGAAGTGAAACGGGATTACTTCTGTCCTCAGTGCCATGGCTTCATGTATCTTGACATAACATGATCCCATCCACGTGCTTCAGGAACATGAAGTCATTGTGCTTCTTCTCCTCTAGCAAAACCAGTTACCAAAGAATAAGTTGCACACGTTCTTCAGAAGGCAACAAAAGAAGTTTAACCATGGACCACAAGGGGATATGCCTAACCTAAACCACTCTGATCCCACTTAAAAATGCAACACTGCAAACTATCCCTTTGCAGAATGCAAAGCTTGGGCTCAGAGTTCACCCAACAACAACTGCACAGCATGAAATTCACTACCGGCATCACTGAAGGCTCTCGTAACTCAGATCGCAGAGCAACACACCTCAGACAGGAAATCCTAAACACTAGCAACAGTTAAAAAAAACACATTACATTCAACAATATAACTGAGGGGTAAAACACATTCTCCCTGGCCGCAGTAACGAAAGCACATAAAGCAGCCAGCCCAGAACACATTTCATTAAATCCATCCTATTTCTTCTAACAAAACTGCTGATTACCAAGGCATGGTGAGCCGATCAAGTAACACCATCACTCTCTTTCAACAGAGGAACTGTTTTGCCATTTGCAAACTGAAAAACATATGTTCTCAATATTTTCTCTGATGCATGTGTCTCCTTCAAAACCGAAGTCCACAGCATATGCCAACAATCAAATCATTGATTGGAAAATAAATACCAACTGGCATCTGAGGGCTCTCTTTCTAAAGGGTTCCTCCTGTCATGCTTTAGGCCACATTCAAAGTCCATTAACTAAATGAAATATCTGCTCCTTTCCCATAGCCCTTCTTCTGACTTATCCAGATCCTCCCCCGACTGAACTGAATCCACACTAGTATAAATTCCAAGCAGCCTCTGATACACACACAAAGGATAAAGCACAAGTCAGAAAAAAGATGACGGAGACCTCAAGTCATTGAATCACAGAATATCCTGAGCTGGAAGGGATCCACAAGGATCAACAAGTCCAATCCCTGGCCCTGCACAGACACTCCAATAATCCCACCCTGTGCCTGAGAGCATTGTCCAAACACTCCTGGAGCTCTGGCAGCCTTGGGGCTGTGACCATTCCCTGAGGAGCCTGTTTTCACAGGACAGTGGAAATAGCTCTGAGGTTTCTAACAAGCTGGTACAGTGGGATGCAGAATTGCATCACACACTGAACAAATCACCAACCCAGTATAAGCTCCTTTTGCTCCCCATTGGCTAAGAAAAGCTCAAACACAACTTATACCAGCACAAGGAGTCCCATCACCCAATTCCCCCTCTGCAGGACAGGTACTGTTTACCCTCTGCACAGGTAACACACAGCCCACCCCTGTATCACACAATACTGAGCTCTCAAAAGGCACCTGAGCACGGCCTCGTGCTCGATCCTAATCAAGTCAGTACTGCTGGATGGCAGTGCAGCACACAGAGCAAGGATTAAGCATCTTAAGGATCAGAGTCTCAGTTTCACAGTTTTCAGGTCTCAGGCAATTCTTTTCCTTCATTCTCCCCAGAGAACTCAACTTCACTCTCTTCAGTAAAGGCATTCACTATTAAATCATGTTCAGGGAAGGGAACGGAGCTGGGGAAGGCTCTGGAGCACCAGGAGCAACTGAGGGAGCTGGGGGTGGGGGGGGCTCAGCCTGGAGAAAAGAAGGTTCAGGGGAGACCTTCTAGCTCTCCACAGCTCCCTGACAGGAAGATGCAGCCAGGGGGATCAAGCTCTGCTGCCAGGGAGCAAGGGACAGGATGAGAGGAAAAAGCCTCAAGTTGCTCCAGGGGAGGTTTAGATTGGATATTAGATTATTGGATACTGGATATTATAAAAAGTGATTGGATATTATAAAAATTTCTTCACCAAACAGGTGGTCAGGCACTAGAACAGGCTGCCCAGGGCAGTGGCAGAGTCACCATTCCAGGAGGTGTTCAAAAGACATGTAGATGTGGGGGACATGGTTTAGTGGCGAACACGGCAGTGTTAGATTAGTGGTTGGACTCGATGATCTTAGAGGTCTCATCCAACCTTAACAATTCTATGATTGTAATTCCCCCCAGAGACATTGTTTTTCCTAGTTTTCGTCTAGTACTGGCACTTCAAAAGAGCAAGGTTGGCATTTCAAGAGGCAAACACTCTCCCACTGGCCTCCTTGTCAACTTCCCTCCCATATTTCTGTGACAATTCACTTTACAATGAACGTTATTGCCTTAGTGAAAGTGACATAAAGATGTATACAATATTCATGGCTCTTTATTCACGTCACTACCATGCATTCTCAGAAAAGAATTGTTTTCTCCAGATGAAAAAGGGACACTGTATCAGTCTCAGCGAGGGACAATTTATTCATAGCTTAAAAGCACTTGAGGATCTGCATCAAATATCTTCTTTTTATACACTGTTAGGAATTTGATTTGCGTGCATTTAAACCAATCCAGCAGATGCATACGGCAGCAGAAATTGCCCTTTTCTTTCCATACCACAGAGCTCCCATCAAGACCTGCAGCCAGCGTAGCCTTGTGTTAAACAATTACTGCCATGAATAGGATTAACTGGGCTTCTACATGATTGTGTGAAACACAAGCTGCTCTAACTCCTGGGGAATAAATTCAGAGCGGGGGAAAGAAGAGCAGAAGGCAAATGGGGCAAGGATCTTTGTTTAAAAGGTGGTAAAGAAAATGGGAGAAGATCTCTCTGTGAAATTGTCATGTACCTAAAAGTCAAGTTTGCAGGGGCATTGTGATGGTGACTCCTACCTGGAGCATAAGGGGTGAAGTATCCTCTATGCAAACTCCAGAAGCTCTAGGAAAAAGGTGCACACTGCTAACAGCAAGGCTCACATGGTAAATTACATCAGTAGTAATTATGGGGACAGAATAACACTGGAATACATTACTAATGAGCTGCAGAACTTTCCATGGAATTATCAGCACTTGGAGCTGAGAAGAGCAAAGCAAAATAGAATAAGTAGCTTCTAAGTTCTGTAGGCAACAATTTCAAATGTAACATGAAAAATAATTTGTAATTCAAAGCAGAAAAGAATCATTTATTTGAGGCATTATCACTTTTTTCCCAAGGAAAATAATCTCTACTCTATGTTCAAATAAAAACAGGGATAGTAATTCTTTCCCTTGCCAGAAGGATTCAAGAATCAGAGGAGAAATTTACTATTGTGCATACCTTCAGGGCTGGTCAGGCAGAGTTAAGACAGCAGAAAAATAAGTTGTAAGTGATGCCCTAACAGGCTTTTGGATCATGTCACAACATTTTGGCTGCTTCCGATTTTGGAGCTTCTGGCACTGGCAATACTTACTGTCTTCTATAATCTATATAAACAGCTACTTTTAGAGGGACCCCAGGTAAATCCTTCTAGAGGAACAAGAAAACATCCATGCAACCACATGGAATTCATTTTATAGATATCACAATGTCTCTGCTAAGGGTGACAATAATGTTTCAAACACTCGCTTCCCACATGGTCAGTACAGTTATCACAGAAGACTCAGAGATGGAAAATGTCTGTAGGTGCTTTAGACTTCATCCTTATCAACTCAGAGTGGTTCACTTACAGAGTATTGGTGACAGCCACTCACCTGGTGACAGCAACAGTAATATGTAGTAGTGGTAACAACACAGAGCAGTATTTGAGCCTTAAGGAAGCAGTATTTCCTGCTGGAATTGTCACTAGTGACATATTAATAGCAACACTTCATCACTTCTAGCACAAAAGGGCAGAATTCACAGTTTTTATGCCCAGCTCTGCTTATGTCCTCAGACATACCAAGACAGCACTGAACAGTTGTACATTTACATTGCATCTCATGAAACGTTGAGGAAAAACTCAGAATTTGGATGTGTGCTCATTATTGCTGCCACTGTAAAAGTTCAGAATAAACCAGCCTCCAAAAACCCCAAACCCTTACACATCCTTGAGTTGTTAGACAGGATGTTCACAAATTTGAGGCCACCAAAAAACACCGCTCTGAAAGATCAGCTGTGACAGCTTCAACCTGATATTCTGTGATCCATTAGAAGAACAGGGAGATCAGACTTCTTAAATTAGCTCGTTTTTTCCCACTTTTTATTTTGGTAGTAATATAAAAGCCACTCAACCCTCAAAATAAGACAACTACTTGAATTAAGTGGAGAGCATCACTTTCTTTGCCTCTGGCCTTACCAAACAGAATTGAGGCAATTCTTCTCTTTCTATCATATAAAAACTATGAAATTTTGATAAGTACCCCCTGTTCACAAAATATTTGCCCAGTTTAAGTAAGCAGTTTATTTCTCCTAGCCAACCTAATAATTTGCCTAGTTCAAATCGCAGACAGTTTTCAAACAGTTTCAAGCAGTTTTACCTACTGAGGAGGGTAAGGAGACCCTCAGAATATGGACATTCCTCTCTCTCTTTTTCTGCTGTCTCCATTTTCATTACAACCATAGAATCACAGACCGGTTTGGGTTGGAGGGACCCCAAATACCATCTCATTCCAACCCCCTGCCATGGGCAGGGACACCTCTCACTAAACCAGGTTGCTCCAAGCCCTGTCCAATGTGGCCTCGTACACTTCCAGGGATGGGGCTGCCGCAGCTTCTCAGACACCAATCTTTTCTCATGCTGCCCCCAGCCCTTGTACAACCACCACTTTCGTGGTGTGGGCAAACTCAGACACCAGTACAAAATACCACATTTCTCTTAAATTTGTTCTCTCTGCTTTGAAAACTACTGCCACAGTAGTGTTTCTCCACAGCCACATTCCCATTCTTTAGTAAAACTAATACCAAGTCTGGAAGCACTTCTTCCCCCCTCAAAGGAAGCAGAAGGAATGCTGAAGACAATGACCTTTTTCTTCAGGCTATACCAGAAGGGCCATTCTTCAGCTTCTCCAACTGATTTATACACATTCAGCCTTTGCCTGAGAAGTTTAGACACCCATAAATCTGAGAGCAAAGCCCAAGGCCAAAGACCTCAAATGACAGAAGAATGCAGAAGTGCAGGGCAGCACGTGGGGGAAGGACTATCAGGAGAGCTGGATGCAAGAGGAAGAGGCAGTGACACCATCCATGATAGCATCCAGCTGTAGGTACAGCAAGGACACAGGGGTGGCTTCCCCTCCCCCTTTATTATCCATCTGCATAACCACAGGACTTTTTCTATCAGGAAGTATGAAAAACTTTAACTCCATTAATAGCATAATTTGAATTTCATAGAGTTCCTCCTCTGGAAAAAACATTACTTCATTATAGCTTCTAAAAAAAACTATCAAACCTGCAAACCCCAAACTTCCCAGACTTTTCATATGACCTCCTGAACTTGATCCAAGCTAGTATGTGGCTCAGCAGGCTAACCATGTTATGGACACAGCACTGCCAGTCTGTTAAATAAAGGAGACTCCAGTTAAACATAACTATGTGCACAGCTTCACTTCAAGATAGAATGGAGCTTTACTCTCCCAAAAAAAAAAAAAAAAAAGACAAGTGGGATCAAGGAAAAAAAATAGTATTTCTAGTTCTCCTACACATTTACTGTGTGACTTCAGTTCAATACTGTTTTTCCATCTGAACTAAGCATTATTAATGTTTCCCCTTCTCTCACACAATGTTGTCTATCTGATTTGTAAGAAAAGGGTCAGGAGATGCTCAGGGTTCTGTAGACACGCAGAGTGTGAACAGGCAAACCTGATCCTCTGCCCTAGGAAGTCCAGAGGTTATATATTCCCTTCATTTTTGTTTTAACTAGTTACTGGAGTTTGGTCTATAGAATAGCCATTCAAACTAAAGGAATGCTTGATTAAATCACACAGAGTGAGTTATGACTGGTATAATTCCATTAGCTTTACAGAAAAAATACTAGGCATGAATTCGTCTTCTCAAGCCTATTTTCCATTCCAAAATTCCTTAATGGCATAAAGAAAAAATTGCAAAGCTGGCCACAGATGTTAAATAAAGACATTCTAAGTCCAATCCCATTTCCACAGGATACAAAGGGAGTTGGTAGGACATGAGGACCCACACCACGCAATTACAAAAGCATTTGCTGATCTTAAGCTTTAGCTCCAGTTCAAAATTTTCCTGTGCCAACTCTTCTTAATTTGGGACACTTCCCCCCCCACACTAGTTTTTCCATTGAACACAAGTCTAGCAAGAGATTTCTTACTTAATAGCCCTTTTCACCATCTACAAAACTTCTGTGATCATGTTTAGGCATTGAAAAACCACAATAAAAAAACTCCCTGTAATCTGTTAAAGAATTGCACATGCTTATTCACAAAGTAGAATCCAAAACAAAAGGTTTTTCCAAAATTGAAATCTCTGCATCCCACCAAATGGCACATGGTATAGGAATTCTATGCCAAAAGCTTCAGGTTTGATACTAAAAATATACTTGTATTCCTATTTTACCAAAATGCCATTGCAGTAAGGAAAACACTACATTTAATTCTACTATCAACCACCCCAGTGCATTGGCACATCACAAGCAGGCAATCACAGAATCATTCAGGTTGCAAAAGACCTTTTAGATTCTCAAGTCCAACCATCAACCCAGCAGCACCACCACGGCCACCACTAAACCTTGACCCCAAGTGCCACATCCACACATTTTTCGAACACTTCCAGGAGTCTCCACCACTACCCTGGGCAACCCTTTCCAATGTTTTACAAACCTTACTGTGAAAAAGTTTTCCCTAGTATCCAACCTACACCTCCCCTGGCACAGCTTGAGGCCCTTTCCTCTCATCCTGACCCTTGTTCCCTGGGAGCAGAGCCTGACCCTCCCTGGCTGCATCTTCCTGTCACGGAGCTGTGGAGAGCCAGAAGGTCCTCCTGAGCCTCCTTTTCTCCTGGCTGAGCCACCTCCAGCTCCCTCAGTTGCTCCTGGTGCTCCAGAGCCTTCCCCAGCTCCATTCCCTTCTCTGGGTAAGCTCCAGTGCCTCAATGCAGTATTAATATGCAGCACTTTGAGTTATTTAAAAATCCTCCTATATCCTGCTGGACTACGTTGTTACCAAATTATTTATAATCCAGCTGTACCCTGTGGGATGTTAAGTGCACTTGGTAACATACATTAGGAAAACAATTGAGTCAAAAACCAAATCCACACCCAATTTAAATTGTAATTACCTATCAATAGTGTATCTTCATCAGGACACCTTTATACAAAGAAAAGCTCCTTGGATCTGAGCCCCAACTGTATTTGTACCCCTTGTAGAGTCCCATTTGCCTCAAGGACCACAGCACCTCACCAAAAACATCCCAAAAATTTGCCTGTGGGCCAGCTACATAGAAAGCTTTTTTTTTTGGAAGAAAAATTGAGTAAATAACACAACTTGTGAAAAAAAATAGCTTCATGCCCATTATTTCAGTTAAGCAGCTTTCACAAAGAACAACAGTAGGTAAATAAACTGGATGCTGTGAAGTACTTGCCAAGCAATACATTTTATTAGGTTTTTCAGTAAAGTTACTTCTCTATAAATTCAAAAAGAGAGGTTGAAGTGGTCACAACAGCATTTTCTTTTGAAAATGTCTCGGCTTGGTCATCATCAGATGTAAGGTACAAATGACCAGCAGTCGCATCCATAAAACTCAAGACACTGGCCTGTGGTTTGTCTTTCTAACTCTCAGAAAGACCTAGAGAAATAGTTTTCAGAAACTAGGACAAAATGAAGTTGAAACTTGTACATTCTCCACTTTCATACAGCTCCCTGACCTCACAAGTTATCCATCACGCTACAAAGTAAGGCCCCCTCAGGGAAGTTGTACTTCCACACAGAGAGGTGTAACAGGATACACCAAGGCACGTTTGCCAGCAGCTCTTTGCTGCGTAGGTCAGCTCTGTGCAGGTTTAAGTTTCAGTTACTCCACTGAATGAAGTCTAACATTTGCCAGGAAAGGGATCTCCTGTGGAAAGCGAGGGAATGGGGGAGGAGGCAAGGAAGCAAGGAGTCAGTGAGTAGGAAAATGTGACTCAAGCAGGGGAAGGTGGCAGTGGATTTGTTGCTGGTGAGGTTTGTACAGAGCAAGGAGGGGTGGCAGTAAAGCATGGTTAAAGGAGCCAGTATGGAACACAAGCAAAGATCCTGGAGAGGCAGTGGGAGTAAGAATGTGAGGAAGATGGAGAAAAGGTGAAAGTGTGCAGAAGAAAAACTGAATGAAAACATGGGATGAGAAAGAAAAAAGAAGCTATTGAAACAGAGGACTCAAAAGTGGTCTGTGATGAAAACTAAGCACAGGACTACCCATGACAGAAAACACGAGACTGCTTTCTACTGAGGATGCACAAGAATAAAGGACCATGACACAAAGCTGCAAACTAAAAGTGCACTACACAAGATCATCTTGCTCTTGTGGTTGAAACAGTTACCCAAGCCCTCCAAAAAAGAGAACTATCAACCCTTAGAGTGAATCCCTTTCTGCTCACTGAAGATGTATAAAGTGCTATTATGGAGAGAAAAATCAAACCAAAACACTCCCAACCCATCCTCTTCATCTTCTGACCTTTCCATGGAAAAAGAGCTCCAAGGTGATTTAACAACTTGATTTTCCAGAAGGATATAAAAGAGTTCTAGGCTCTACACTTGACCGAAATCTTTCCCTTCTTGCTTATTTCTGTGGTATGATGCTTTTTAAGTCCCATAAAAGTTTGTTCCACAAAATAACAACAACAACAACACCACAAAAAAAAGAGGGGGATGAGAAAGAAGGGAAACAAAAAGAAAGTGACATCAAAGGTGGAAACAGTAAGGAACATAGATTCTTTTGCAATAGAACACTCTGATACCACAATGAAGGACTCTTTTTAAGAAAAAAAAGAGAACCTATTCAAACTTAAAGATGGCAAAGCAGCAAAATTTGCAAAGACAAGTTTCCCTCTAATTTTCTAAGCATTTGGTTTAAGGCATTTATACCAATAGCAAACATATATCTTGTAAGCAGAAGCATCTGTGACTGGTGGGAAATAGAAGGGATGTCTGTTTTCATTTGCTGACATCCCTGCAAAAATGGAACTCTTAAGCACTGATTTCGGGAATGCCACATTCTGAGATATTCCATGGGAACTAGAGACAAAAAGGTAATTTTCAAGGGCTTTTTCCCGATTTCTGATTCTTTTTTTAAAGGGAGTTTTTACGGCGCAGTACAGCACACATCACCAGCCTGGGGCATCCTGTTCTCATTTCCTCTTCAAGTCAACAGAAGAATTTGACAAGGAAAGAGGAAGAAAGCCAGAGAAAAGGGATAGAAGGGGAACGAAAAACAGATGCTGAAAGAGAGGAACACACGACATACAGGAGAAGGGAAAAGAAAGGTAAGATGGGGGAAAGAAATAAGACCCCAAACCAAAAAAGCACACCATGTAAAGCTTCTGGATGATTTCACTGCAACTTTCTGAACGTAAACACGAGACAAGACAGGAGGGAAAGTGCAATGCATTATGCATGTTCTTAACTGCGTTCCCATAGAAGGGCAATGAAAAAAACCTCAGTAGCGTCGTTACTACTACATGTGAAGGTCACTCATATCAGAACTATTAGGAGGAGTATCTGATTTCCTAAGCTACTCTTTGGTACCCACAGTGCACTTATAGCCCACTCCAGTCTATCCTGAAGGCTTTGGGAAGCTCTGTAGGGAGGGGATGGTCACAAAGCGTTACTTGCCCTTGGCGGAGAGACCCGTGCGGCAGGAAGGGCTAGGATGGGGCAGGAATACTCAGGCTCCAGTCTCTGCAAGCTCAGGAAACACAACCTTTTGCCAGTCCTCGGGAGCTCCCTGCTGCCCTTCCCGGCTCCTGCCCCTCCCGCCCGCCCCAGCCCGGATCCCGCTCGGCGCCCCCGGGGGAAAAGCCCTTACCTGGATCATGGAACGGCACCAGCGCGAAGTTGTACAGCGGCCGCTTGGGTCTCTTCAGCGACGTCTCCAGGATCTTGGATGCGCCCTCGATAACTTGCACCAGGTCGTCGTACATGGAGCCGGTCACATCGAAGACGAAGGCCAGGGTGGAGGCTCCCTCGGGCACCGCCTCGGGCTCGGGCACGGCGCGGGCGCTCAGGGCGAGCAGCAGCACCGTGCCCAGCGCGGCTCCCCGCGCCCTGGGGCTCCCACCGGCAGCCATCGCCCCGGCACCCCGCGGCGGCCGGGAAACGCACTCGGGACAGCCGCTCCGGGTGGACGGGGACAGATCGTGGAGAGCGCGGGATAGACCGGGACGGACTCGGGAGACCGCTGGGATAGACCCGGGAAGAGCGGGGATCGGCCGGGGAGAGCGCGGGGACGGAGCGGGACGAGCGGAGCGGGACGAGCGGAGCGGGACGAGCGGAGCGGGACGAGCGGAGCGGGACGAGCGGAGCGGGACGAGCGGAGCGGGACNACGAGCGGAGCGGGACGAGCGGAGCGGGACGAGCGGAGCGGGACGAGCGGAGCGGGACGAGCGGAGCGGGACGAGCGGAGCGGGACGAGCGGAGCCCGTCGCCCACCTCGCTCCCCTCAGACGCAGCGCAGGAAGCGCCGCCGCTTTTGTCTGCGCGCGGCTGCGGCCCCGCTCCGCCTTCCCTACCGGGCAGGGCTGGGGCAGCGCCGCCCCGAGGGACAGAGCTGAGCCCCGGCCATGCCGCGGGGCTGCTGCTGCCGGCTAGGGATGGGGATGGAGCTACGGCTGCCGCGTCGGGAGCACCGGCTGCGGATTAAGGCGGTGCCCGCTCTGGTCCCGCCTCCCGCGGCCCGCCGCGGCCTCTGCTCTCACCTCAGGCTCCTTCCCTCAGCTGGGGTCCCGCCCTCACTTCGAGGTCGCCGTCCTTTCCAAGAGCTCCCGCCTTCACCTCAGGGTCACTCCTTCACCTGGGGGTCCCGCCCTCACCGCGCGGTACGGCCCCCACTTCAGGATCCCGCCCTCACCCGGGGTCCTTCCCTCACTTTGAGGTCGCCGTCCTTACCCCCGGGACCCTCAGTCACCACGGATCCCCTCTCTCTCCTCAGGGTCCCGCCGTCACCTCAGGGTCACTCCCTCACCTCAGGGTCCCGCCCTCACCTGGCGTCACTCCCTCACCACGGGATCGCCGTCCTCACCCCGAGGTCCGGCCTTCCCCTCAGAGTCTCCGTCCTCACCTCAGGGTCCCGTCCTCACCCGGGGTCCTTCCCGCACCTCAGGGTCCCTCCCGCCCCTCACCCCGGCCGCCTCCCCGGCGGGACCGGTCCCTCACGGCCCGGGCTCTGTGCCCGCACCTGCCGCAGGTGAGGGCGGCCGTGCTGGCTCCAGCTCATCCCGAAAGAGCAGGGTTAGAGCGGGATATTGGGAAGGAATTCTTCCCTGTGAGGGTGGGGACGCCCTGGCCCATAGCTCAGAGAGGCTGTGGCTACCCCATCCCTGGGAGTGTCCAAGGCCAGGTTGGACAGGGCTTGGAGCACCCTAGGATAGTAGAAGGTGTCCCTGCCCATGGCAGGAGGTGGGACTGGATGAGCTTTAAGGTCTTTTCCAACCCAAATCATTCTGGGATTCTGTGATTTTTAATGTTTTATTATTGGAAACGTGATACAAGACTGAAATCACTCTGACATGTGCTGCTGCCCTGGCTCTCCCTTGGCTTTAGTTACACATCCAGAACTACTACTGAAGCTCTCCTAAGTGCCTATGAGCATATTCTTAAATTTAATAGCTCAAAGGGAGTAGGAAAGACTCCAGACTGTGACCAGGACCCTGGCTCCAGGCACTGGCAGTCCCTCTTGCAAGAAAAAGTCTGGAAAACAAAGAAAAGGAAGTGGCCAGAGTGGTGTTTTAATCCTTCTTGGGCGATGGAAGAGATTAAAGGCTCTCTGTGTCAGGCCTCCTTAGTTGTTTAAGGATGCAGCAGCATCCCCCAGCAGGTATCTTTGGAAAATCCAGTCCCGCGTGGCTGCCCCAATATCACACAAGGGGGCTCCGTGGAGCGTCGGGACCCAAATTCCCGTTGCTCCAGCTCACCTCAGTGCTGCTATCACAAGCCTTCCTTCCACAGGCTGCATCCTGTGCTGCAGGGAGCAACGGGACATCATTTTAAACACCAAGTGGGAGGGAAATCCCAGCCCTTGCACAGCATTTGGTGCAGCTCAGAAAGGTAGACCGTGAAGCAGGATTTACCTCATTAGTTTCCATCCTCATTTTACTAATCTTCAAATTGCTGCTAAAACTGTGCATTATTGTGACTGGAAAATAAATCATGTAGAAACAGTGCTTATCCTAATCAAGTTATGAGCCTGGAATTGCATTATAAAAAACAGATGTTTACATTCTTTCTTCCCTTCAGCACTGATGTCATGAGAAGGAAGCACATAACCAGAGTTGTGCGAAGCATTCGCAATAAAACCCCAAACCATGGAAAACTTGCCTCATCTGTAACTCCGCTAGCAGAAAACTAGGACCAGGTTTGTCAAAAATACTCACAAATTGTGTAAAGAGAGATGCACTCATGCCACTAAATAGGAGTATGTGTTTTGAACATCCTAAAGACTGGCAGCATTTGGATTTAAGGATTGCCTTCAGTCCTTTAGGAAGGCAAATTCCTGTTATGTTTTGCATCATAAAGATAGTCATGTTCTTTGTGTATCAAATTGTTTCCCAATTTGATATAATCAAGACAGAACAAACCCAGTGCCTGTATGAAAAAATAACCCTCTGGGGTACCTACTTCTGTGTCCCAAAAAACATGTCCTTGAACATGGCTTTTAAGGTACAACAGAAAGCAAAATCTTTGTTTTGTAACAGTGGAAACTGATATTTATTTTGGTTGCCTCACACTTTCCACTATAAAATAGCCTTGCAGCTTGGAAGCTCTGACACTATTATTCACAGCAGGCCTTTGAAATTTGCAGGAAGAAAGCCCTGTAGCAAGAGGAACGATGTTTTTTTCTTCTTCTCCAGTGGAATGATTTTCATAGTTTGCCAAAGATTCATCTATTGAAAAAAAATCTTTGTGTTCCTTCTGACATGCTCTACAGTAACGTTTTGACCCCATGCCAGAATGAGAGCTAACCACAAGCACTCTGAGGCCAGGCCGTGGCACTGGGGAAGTGCTCCATGGCAGGAACACCTGGGGATTATCAGGATGGGGGCTGTGGGCAGGGCAGGGAGGGGAGCAGGGTTGGGGTACCCCGGGGGGAGCAGCCCTGGCTCTGCCACAGCAGGGACCACCCTCAGGAGGTCCACTGGAGTCTACTGCGTATGCACAGATACACTTCAGTTGTATTCTCACCGCCTAATTCTGAGCGTTTCTAACTTCACTTTGACAATCTTTTTGTGGCTATTTTGGGGGCTGGAATTTAACATTTTGATTATGCAATTTGGTAGCATGAAGGAAAACGAAAGGTGTGGGCTTGATTGTGTAATTCCTTCCCACCACTCCTCTACTGCCACACCGAGAGTGTGCAAAGTGTGGGCTAGCCAACCTTTAGAGGTCCCTTCCAACCCAAATAGTCTATGAGTGTATCCCTATATGTTTATCCTGGATAGTTGTAAAGTATTAGCTTTTAGGTGGAGTAAAGAGTTAAGCTGTTTAATTCCTTTTTCTAGCTCATTTCAATTAAAAAGAATAAAATTTGTACACTAGTTTAGAAGATTGGGAAAGTACTTTTTACCCTTTGGGCTTCTGCGTGAATCTGCTCCATTTCGTAATTTGCAGCTAAAAATTGCTACTATCCAGTGGCTGCTAATGAGGAAAGTGCTGCCTGTTTCATCCTTGCTTGTAATAAACAAGACTCCACGTCAAAAACCAAAGTTTCCATCTGAAGGAGAATATCAAAATGATTGTTTTTAAAGCTGATGCTGCTCTCTAATTACAGAGCAACTGCTGGTCCCAAAACAGATGCTCCTCCTGGGATCCCATGGACCACTCACAGCAGGCTGCATCTCCCAGAGCTCTTTCTCACGACACCTCTCTCCTGGCCAGCAAGTTCTGCACGTATTCCAGATATGCTAGACCGCCTTGTCACAGACATTTGACAGTATTTTGTTTCTTCTGGAACTCCATATACATTTTAAAGTTTTTACTCCCACTGTCCCAGAAAGTCCCATCTCTCCTTCTTTTCTTTGTTTGAACTTGATTAATTGTGGAAAAGGAGGGAATGGTTGGTGTTTGTTTTGGGTAGGTGGCTTTGGCTCTCTCAGTGAGAAGTGTGTGTATTGCAGGGTGAGATCTCTCTAGTACACTGACAGAGTGTTTTCTTAGCCAGCCTTTAGTCCTGTCTTTGTATTTTATGCATACAGACACGCTGGTCCTGCATATGAGAGGTGCAAATTCCAAAACTAAAAATAACCTTTTTTGTCTCAAATTCTTGCGTGCAGGCAGAACCTATGCTGCTTTCGGGAAGTACAGGGTTAAAGTGCCATCCCAGGACAGGAATGCTACAACAGGAATTAGCAGGTATGCCGAGGAGTTTGGGAGCAGGTAAGGCAGCTCACTGGAGCTGCTGCTAACAGATCTGCAAAGAAAGATAAACAAGGTGCAGAAACGAGAAAGGGCTGATAGATTAATCTGTGGTTTTATGTGGTATAATCTACATATTCATCTACGGAGACCATGAAAAGACCTGCACAACTCCTGGGGAGATTTTGTAATGTGAATGCCATTATATGATGAGGGTTCAGACTCTGAAGGGATCAAATAATCCCTGAACTTTTTCCAGCCTGTGACTTGTGGTTTTCAGCTGTGCAGCTGCTCTCACATGTGGACAGTATGTTTGTAGTACTCTCCTCTCTGTGACCAAGGCATTTTGCTGGATATGGTTAAAAGCTGTCCTGCAGACAGAACCAGAGAGCCTCTGTACTGAACAATCTCAAGGCCTTCCAGTCACAGAGGATTCACAGCTTCCTGTGAAGTACATCACCTTTGCCAACAATACAAAAACTGTGATTTAACATAAAAATGGGATGTATGTAGCTTTTGTTTAACTTCTGCTGTCTGACTCTTCAGAGGGGTCATACATTGTGAGTTTTCTCCAGAATCCACATGACTAGAAACAACCTGCTCTAGTTAAGGAAACAAACCCTTGGATTCTAGCATGATCACCTGTGTAGGAATTAATGTTTTTATCAGATAATTCAGACTCTGAAGAACTGCAAGTTTCTGATCTTCGCCTTCCCAAAACGTTTGAATCTGAAACCAAGCTAAGGGCTGTATTCCCTGCTCCTACCTTACAGAAAAAAAAAGAGAAGCTGGGAACAGAAATCTACTTTGAAATGTTCACACCTATAATGTCTGGCTGAATTCTGGCCATCCTGTATTTTATGGTTCCTGCTTCCTTTTTAAACTCAGTCTGCTCTAATATTTCATGGCTTTGCCAATTAATGTTTTACAGCAGAATCAAAGCAGAGAGGTGAATGGCAGCAACTCCCTGTGTTCTACAAACATTTCTGATGACAGGCAGCTTTTCATGTAAAGGTTGTAAAAATGAGACATTTTAAGATGCTGTGTGTTCTACATTGTGAAGAATCTACAAGTCCTACAGAGACACTTTTGCCATTTTGCATCTTCTTTTTGTTCCACAGAAGTTTGCTTAAATATAAATGTCAGTTTGTTTCACAGTTCAACACATTTCAAACCATCACATCCTAGTGAAAAAGAGTGAGACAGGCATAAGTAGCTGTAGCAACTGGAGGAGTTTGTTTAACAAACCATGTGTCTGAGCCAAGAGACCATTTCACCCTGCTGCAGCACTGAATCATCTCTCATCTGCAAGATGAAATCACTTTGCATTTGGTTATAAAACTTTTGTTTTATAAAACAGGCCATCCTGTGATCATGACATAGAAGTCAGGGGTCAAAAGTTTTGTTTCTGGCTTAGAAGTAGACTTGCTGCCTTCATTAATACAATTATGGAGCAAGACCAGGACCAAGTTAGGACCTGCTCTGCTGCTCACTTGGAAAAACAAGAGGGTAGATAAACTGATGGATGGAGATTTCAAGATATTAAATATCTAGTGAGAAAAGTAATGTATTTCTTTATGAAAACACTGAGGGCATTATCACACATTGAAAGCAAAAGAAGAACCATACCATAAAGGTAATTTTTCAAGATAATTTTCAAGGTCATTTTCAGGATTCCTAGACTTAAATTTTTTAATTCTGCACATGGGAAATTCATGTTAATTATCCACGATTCCAAGCTATGTTTACCCAAGCCATGTCATCATGCAAACCTTACTTGTTGTGTATTAAATACAGTGCATGAGGCAGCGTGGGATTCCTTGCCCTTAAAATGTCAATATCTCCCCTGATCATAGGTGTCCACATCCAGCCTGAGCACCTTAAGCTCCTTTTCCAGTCCATGGAGATGTCCCATTTGATTTCTCCAAGAAACCCCCACGTATGTACATTGAATTGCACTCATGAACTTTACATCAAATTATAGGGAACTAGATGTATAGATGTAAGGAAACAAGGATGAGAGGAAATGGACTCAGAATTCACCAGGGGAGATTTAGATTGGATATTGGGAAAAATATCTTAATGGAAAGGATTGCCCAGGGCAGTGGTGGAGTCCCAATCCCTGAAGGTGTTTAAAAAACATGTGGATGTGGCACTTGGGGACATGGGTTAGTGGTGGCCCTTGGCAGTGCTGGGGAATGGTTGGACTCAGTGGTCTTGGAAGGCTTTTCCAACCTAAGCAATTCCATGATTCTATGAAAATAAATTACAGCACAGTTACTGCTTTCACCACTGGAATAATTGCCTGTTGCATATAGGAATTTTTTTCAAAATAATAAAAAAAAAGTCTATTAAAATTTTGTCCTTGACAAGGATTGTATTCTCGAGAATTTCAGCATCTTCTATTGGCCAAGCCAGGGTTATCAATACATTTACAATTAGGCAACCACACTGTGTTAGGAAAGGAAGAAGAAAGGTGAATTATCTGATTTGCCTACACTTCGATTGCATTGCCTTGCCTGCACAGAAGGTAAGGCAAGGCAAGGTGACAAGGCAAAGGAGGGGTAGGCAAGGCAAGGCAAAGCAAGGAAGTCATAGGCAGCGCAAGGCAAGACAGACGTAGGCAAGGGAAGCAAAGCAAGGGTAGGCAAGGCAAAACCGGGCAAGGGGCTGAAGGCAAGGCAAGGCCAAGTGACTCCAAGTGCCTTTCCTTGGGAAGCAAAGGACGTAGTCTCAGTGTTGGTGCAGCACATGTTAAGGTAGCATGGGGAAGTCTAGGCAAGACATTTCTGTCCTGGCACCTTCTGTGGAGGAGCAATCATTGGACATATTCAATACTGCAGGTGGTATCGAACTCTCGATTGGGAATTACCTGAAAGAAGTTGGCAATGGTTTTCCGTGGGAAGGAAAGCACGGAGGCCCAGTGTTTCAGCAGCAGAGAAGAAGCTGCCTAGTGGAGGGCAGCAGCAACTGAAGGGCGGCAGCAACTTTCTGTCCTGGCATATTTGGTGTGGAAGCACTGCCTCAGTTTGTACAGTTATGGAGTTGGTATCCATCTTTGGAAGGTGGTCTCCTACAAGATTCAATTGGGCATGTGGTTTCTACTTCTCAAAGGTGATCTCCTGAAATTCTGTCAGTACATTTATCTTGGACAAGGTAAGCAGCTCTGCTCACTCTTGGTGTGCAGCTGATCTAGTGTCCTGGGCAGGTAATGCCCAGTAACAGTGTTCTGGCACCTTTGTGTGGGATCAGTCGCTGGATGTTTTGTGTTTTGGAGGAGGGGATGCCATTTCTTTGGAGATGGCCTTACAGTGCCTCTCTTTGGCAAGGAAACCACTTTTGGATCTGCACGGTGGGTAGTCTTAGTGAATGTCAAGGCTTTTCCTAAGAGGCAGTTCTATCGCTTAGAGCTGTTGAACTGTTGCAGTGGGAATGCAAAAGCCAAGCTGTTGAGTTTTGTCCTGATACTTCTAGGGTGTGAGCAGTCCCTGGTGCCATCAAGTTTGGATCCTGACACTGTGGGATTGAAGGATTATGATAGTCCATAGAGCTGAGAAGGAAAGTGCAGCTAGCAGGGTGTGTGCTGGTAGTTCGATGGGTGCAGTTGAAGTTGTAGGCAGCAAGAGCTTTCTCAGCTGGCACTTTTGTGAGCTCTGTTTTCGCCGGATGGTTTCGAGTTTGTAGGCAGAGTGTGTGAGAGTGAAAACATTTATTGGCGCAAAGGAGTTTGTGTTGCCATTTGAGTGTGGTGCAAATAAGAGTTTGCACTTGGAAGTTGAAGCTCAGTGAAATCTTTTGGTCCTGACCCAGTTGATTGGAGAGCAGTGACGTGTGGAAGTTGGCTGTGCACTTGGGGTGCTTCAGAACTCGGCGAGGTGCGTGTGGTTGTTTTGTAAGTATCCACTGCCATCGTGTGGTTGTTTCTATGCGTGCTGACTGTGCCCAGGAAAAAGCCAAGCGATTCTCTGTGCCGGCACCATTCGAGTGGCAGCAGTTAGTGTAAGAGCTCCGTTGTGGATGCTGGCTCTTGGAGACGGAAAGAATGTGATCCTGCATGTAGCTGGGAGGGAAGACGAATTGTTTCATTGTTGGCTGTGCAGTTGATAGGCTGCAAAAGAAACGGCAATTCCAGCACGGCCTCTTTCTTCGAGAACCTATTCTGTGGGATCAGCTGCTCAACATGTAACTGGCACTTGTTGAACTGCATCAAACTCCCTGCAGATCTGCACTTTCCCTCATGCTCTATCATCCTAGTGTCTCACTCTCGCAGACCCCAAAGCCCTTCAAAACGTCCAGCAACTGCTCCCAAAGAAAAAGTCCTAGAGCAAAAAGCCAGTGCCGGCCTTCATCTTCCCCTTGCAGTCTGTAAACTAGACCAAACACACTAGTGACTGGCACTTTTCTTCTCAACTCTCTCTACAGCAGCACATTCTCTCAAGATGGCGGAGTCCCTGGCTAAAGCGCAGTATTTGCAGCTGCAGTTGGGACTGAGAGGTGTGCCAGCACAGAAAGCATTCGCTCAGCTTCCCTCTTCCCTGTGAAAACTGATCTTTGCAGCGCAATCACTTTCACAGCCCTTCAGTGTCGCCAAGTGCAAGTAGCTCTATCTCCCTAAGAAGAAAGTGTTGGGACAGAAGGCGTTCCTCAATTACGCCCTTCTCCTAGCAGCCTTTAGACTGAGCACAAGACACAATGGCTATGCACTTTCCCTCTCAGATATACGTGTCTTTTCATTTTTCCACTCTCGCAGGTCTCTCTCAAAAGTCCAGCAGCTGCTCCCACAGAAAAGGCCCTAGAAGAAAAAGCCACTGCTGGGCTGCACCTTCCCCTTGCTGCATGTAAACCATGTCAAACTCACCCATGCACTCTGTACTTTCCTTCTCAGCTACGTCTACCATAATATTTTCTGAATCTTGGAGTCTAAAGCTACAGGAATTGCTTCCACTAGGATTCAGACAGGAATATGTACCAGCACAGGCAGCTTTCAGGTCAGTACCATTCCCCAAATGACTGATAACTTGAATTCAATAGGCAGTTGAGTGGCAGCCACGCTCCTCTTGCAGGCTGTACACTGTGCACAAAACCATGGTGCCCCGCATGTTCATTCTCAGCCTCATGTAGTATCACGCTGTTTCATTCTCCCAGTGTTTGAAACATCCATGTACTTCTCATCCAGCACAATGTGCCAGCACAGAAGCAGTCCTGAGCACAGCTTCTGCAGAAACATGTTGGTGCACTTTCTTTCTCAGCTCCACGTACCATCACATTCCATCACTCTCGTAGTCTGAATCTAAACGGAAGAGTTTTTGGCTACATCTCGCACAGAGAACTGTGCCAGGACAAGATGCCCGCTCGGACGTTGCTCCTTAGTGTGGAAACTTGTATTCGCACACACTGCCACAATCTTTCCTTTACATCCTGTAAGCTGCTGTCACATTATGGTGCTCTGCCTGTTCCTTCTCATCTATAAGTATCACCATGTGCTTTACAGCCCCACAATGAACAAAGATCCTGATATACCTCTCATACAGGAAAACGTGCCAGGACAAAATCAGTTTCTTGATTACCCCTTCTCATTTATCTCTCACAGTAACAGACAAGGCATTCCGCGTCATAGATTACATCCCCTGTAAAAATTGGCAATTTAATTCCTTCCTTCTTTATTCATTGTACACAATCTCACAAAGTATACCACTGATGTTCAGATCCAGGCCAATTATTTTCTGTATTTAGTATTACATCTCTGAGCAGCCAAAGTTAACAAATTAGTATCGTGAGCGTTATTCCAAAACGCATCTTGTACAAAAGAATCTGAGCCCAAGACTAAAAACTTCTTAGAGTCCCCTGAATCTAGGGTTACCCCTGATGCTCCTTGGTCGTGCAAATGCACCATCCAAGATAGCAGGGGTTCCCACAAATTCTTTTCTGTTTTTGATATGCAGTTTTTTGATGCATTTCAATACATTCAGCGGTTCAGCTTCTTTTAACTGACTTCCCCTTTGCTCGCACCATCCTCTGATCTTAGCCCACTCAAGAGCCAGCGAACTAACTTCCCATCCAGGAATTTTGGATGGGACGATTCCTTAGACTTAGATTTTAAAAG
Organism: Amblyornis subalaris; assembly: GCA_018881555.1. Lineage (NCBI taxonomy): Eukaryota > Metazoa > Chordata > Aves > Passeriformes > Ptilonorhynchidae > Amblyornis > Amblyornis subalaris. The sequence goes on along the minus strand of JACAXG010000049.1, from coordinate 5,550,671 downwards.
TGACATTTTGTTCTGATCATGCTGACTACGTGAATTTTGTTTTGCATGTGGGCAGGATCAGCACAAAAGACACAGACACCCATTTAAGGAATAAGTATAATTTACTACAATGCAAAACTGCAAAGAATTACAAAAGGATAAGCTAAGCAATGAACCTAATTGTTGTGGATGAGCGGGGCTTTGCAGAAACAAGGCCTTCATTCTGCAAAGCCCCACTCATCCGCAACACCTAATCAATACTACTAAAAATTGCCTGCCTCTAGTGATTAAGAAAGATACATTACTAGTTACTCTTAACACTTTACCACTTCATGCAAGTCCGCACAACAGCTTAGGAAGCTCCTGTGACAGCAGAGGACTGGAGAGCTGCTTCCGGTAACTGGGAAATCCTGCATGATGCGTCCAGCTGCAGGTGAGGCTTCCAACTTTGCTATGAGAGGGTCCAGTTTTATATATTGTTGAATATACAAGCTACCATAACTTCTTCTGCAGGAACATCTGGTTTCATCCTCCTCTTGTGTTCCTCCTAAAGCCTGGCCAGGGCTCAAGGAGGAACCGAGGGAGTTGTCTTTGATCCTACACCCCCAAACAAAGCCAGGTGTCTGATTTTGTGGCCTTATCAGGTAAGGAAAGGTAAATACATGTTTTGCCAATGAGCGGATATATATATATATATATATATATATCATATTTCTAAAAATACTTTGCTAATGAGTGGATATATATAACATTTGGTTGAAAGGTTCATGTAGAGGTCAACTTTGGCTCAAGGCCTGTTGTTCAGGCCTTAGTACTTCACCCAAAAAGTCCCCCAAATTGTCCCACTGCCCTCCCCAAACTTTCCCAACTTAACCCCCCCAAAACAGCTTCAAAGTGCCCCAAAAATTGACGATGGGTCAGGGGGCAGGGGTACACATCAGGACATCCCCATGACCCAGCAGCTCCATGCCCAGCTGGGATAAGGAGTGGAACTGAGGGTGCAGGGGGTCCCCCAAATTTCCTCCATCATGATGACACAGCTGGACATGTGGGGTGTTCAGGGTTTATCATCCCCCTGCATCCCATGATGGAGCAGAAAATCCACCTGCAGCCCGTGGGGGTCCATGATGAAGCAGAGCTCCACATACAAGCCATTTAGGATCCCACACAGGAGCAGATAGATTCTTGAAGGAGGCTGTGACCCTGTGGGAAGGCTGTGATGGAGCAGGATCCTGGCAGGACCTGTGGAACCGTGGAGAGAGGAACCCACCTGGAGCAGGTTTCTGGTGGGATTTATGATCACATGAGGTCCAAAAATGGTCTCTTGTGTTCCACGAGGCCCTGCAGAGTCACAACATACTGTTGGTTCCATTAGGTTACTCAGTGTCACAACGGTGTCCTTGGTTCCGCAGTGTCCCAGTGGCCCCTTGGTTCCATGAGTGGGTGGATTGGAACTCCTGCCCTCTCAGCAGCCGGAGGAGAGGCCACAGGGACACTGTGCAGACAGTCCCATAACCCCTTCTGTCCCCATGCCCAGCCCAGCCCCACGCCTGTCTCCGTCCCTGCCACACACTTGGCATGTAACCCCGCTGAGTCCTTTCGTGAGCAGGCAACCATGCCAGTGTCACGAGCAGGGGCAAGGCTGGTCTCTGGGGGACCCCCTGGGGTAGGAGGCCGGGAGGGATTCATTCCGACATGCTGTAGCTCCCTGTGCCAGGCGGGACTGACACCGTCTCCGAAGCAAGCGCTCCCGGGCACAGCCAGGCCTCAAGGAGCTCCCTGCAAACCACAGCGATCACTTCAAGCCCAAAACCTGAGTCACAGGCAGTTTGCCACTATTTATGTCTATATTTGACCAAGAAATGTCTCATTGTGGGGTGCCCTTTCCTACAGTCACTGCCATACTGGGGACTATACATGGAATGGGCAGAGCAAGGTCCAGATCCAACACCCACAGCCAAAAAAAGGTGGAATATTAAAGTCTCTCATCGAGGACGTCTCAGACATTTAACTGCTAAAAACCAATCCTACACAAACATGGCAAAAAAACCCACCCAACCCTATGCACCTCATGCCTACTCCCACGCTGCTCTCTTACCTGACCCCCTCCTGCGCTGCCTCCCTTGCTTGTCCCACACCTCCCGCCCACGCTCTGCACGCAGTGACCTCCCAGAAGCTCTCTGAGGGCCATGGGGTCTGTGAGGGTTAAGATGGTTCGGGGACCTATGGGGCCTGTGAGGACTACGGGGACTGAGGGCTGTAGGAGCTGTGAGGGCTATGGGGTGTTTGAAGGCTATACAGTTTGTGAGATCTACGGGGTCTGTAAGACCTGAGAAGGGTGTGAGGGCTGTAGGGTCTGTGTGGGCTCTGGGGCCTGTGAGGGCTATGGGGGCTGCGAGGACTTAAATGCCTTGGAGGGCTATGGGGTGTGTGAGGTCTTTCACAGCTTTGAGTTCTCTGGGGTTTGTGAAGGCAGGAGGGTCTGTGAGGGCTGAGATGGCTCTGTAGGCTTCGAAGGCTGTTAGATCTTGGTTGGCTATGGTGTTTGTGAGGTCATTCAGGGCTATGTGGGCTATGGGGGCTGCGAGGGCTATGGGAGCTTTGAAATCTACAAGGGCAGGGTGGGCTATGGGTCCTGTGATGTTTGTGAAGTCTGTGAAGTCAGTGAAGGCTTGTCTTGGACTTTTCAGACATCCAATTGAATCTCATTTAGTTGTGCTTCAGTATGACTCAAGGTCAAGTTGTCCAGGCTCCTGGTAGTTCTTTATGTTCTCCACAGAGATCTCTGTATTTGAAAGGAGATTCCCAGAAATAAGCCCTATTCTTCATGAAAACCTTTTTGAGCTCCTTTTTGAGCAGAATTGTTATTTTGCTCTTGTGTTTGACAGCCTTTTCCTACATTTCAGTAGCATAGTCAGTGTTTGTGCAACACCATATTGTCTCGAGACATTTTGGGAGGCTTGGAATGCCTGTGTGTGTGGTAAGAGGCGGGTCACATACCACTGTTGCCTCATTTTCTATTTGTGAACTGCTCTGAAACTAGATTTTCTATAAAGCAACTGCTTTGCCACTTCGTCTCCAGCTCACATTTTTGAAGGCAATTATTATTCCCAGTTTCTCACCTTATTGAATTACATCCTCTTTAGTTCAGATCTTTGTTCCAAGTTGTCATGATTTGTTCAATTCTAATTACATCTTTCAAAATGATTACAGCACTCACCTGGACAGGATATCCTCCACAGATATGATAAAAATATGCCATATTCTACTGCCTCACAGAAGCAGTTCTGGACTCGGGATGTAAGCATCCGGAAGACTCACTGCAAACTTAACTTGATACTATTTCTGAGTGCCATTTTCTAACCATTTTAACCAAGTTTTGTGTAGCCAATGCTGCTTGATCCCACTTCGGAGAGCGTTAGATGATATATTGTCAGAAGTCTTGCTGCAGTCAAGATTCCGTAATTTGGTTTTGAGATGTCATTGCTGATTGTTATTAATCTTATCATCCAAGGCCTTACAAATAATTTCCTTAATAGTTTCTTCCAGTAATTTGTCTGAATAAATAAAAACAAAATAAAGCTGACTGGCCTCTGATTCCCATATTTTTCTGTATTAGGGTAGGCACTGTTTGCCTTTTGCTGGTGTCATGGAACCTTAGCTATTTTTTCTGAGTTCTTGAAGGGAATTGCTGATAGCCTTGAGATTACTTAAACATTTTTCTAAATGCGTTGTCTAAAATTGCAGATGATTTTTGCAAGCATCTTAAACAGATTGTTTCTTTCTGTAGTTTAGCTTGATCATTTGTTTGTATGTTGTTAACGTGCTCGGTTTGGATGGTAGAATTAATTCTCTTCACAGTGGCTGGTGTGGGGCTGTGTTTTGGATTTGGACTATTCTCTCCCCCTGTAAACCATCTGGTTACGGCTGAGATAGTGGAGAAGAATAAAGCAAAAAGCAGGAGGCTTTGGTTTTCCTCACATGACTTGGTGACTGTTTCCTCGCCCACCTGAGAGCAAGTCCTTCCCCAACAGTCTTTCCCATAAGCTTTCTGCTGTCACTCTTTATGGCTCCTTGATAGTTTTAGCTCATATTGTATGCTAATCTTTCTGGGTTTTCCCGTACATATTACAACAATCACCTTGTTGTTGATTTTAATATTTGAACGTAGATTTTTCTTTTTCAAAGGGTGCAAGCCATGGAAATATTTTAATTTAGCCAGACTCCTCCCTCCCTTTCTTGCTTTCTTGCTGCAGTGGCCTGGTTGCAGGCTTGGAGTTGATTCTCTGGGAAATGAAAAACTTTCCAGAGTGTACTTTTCCTTAATTTGCTACAGTGGGGTTTGACATTCAAATGGTGACTTTGCTGGAACTTATTTTCTTAAAATCCATCCGCTTGATTTTCCTTTCATCCCTTCTGAAAAGTCATTAAATTAATGACCACTATCACCTGTACAGTCTCCCAAACTCTTTCAGGGTAGACACCATGCTATTTCAAGTTTCATTATCACCAATTCTATACTTCCGATGGTTTTACTCAAATTAAGGCACGGTGTACTTCATCTTTTTCATTTTCAGGTTGCTAATGGGGCTTTGCTGTGAGACTTTTCCTTTTTGCCATTATCCAAAGATTATCACTCGTTCTGTACCTTATGTTCCTTTTTTCCTACCTAGGCTTCCTGAACAAACTCTCCATTTCCATAACAATAGTCAGTTATGACTATTTAGTCATAATTCTGGTTATTAATGTAATTACTTTCAGTTCCTCCTGTTTATTACCTACATTCATACACCAGTGTGCAGCACCTGAGTACAGTGCCAGGGATACTTTTCTCTTATTATTCCTCTATTTTAACATTCAGTAAAATAATTTTCCTCCTCTCCCTGAATTCTTCTGCCTTCCCCATGCTCTTGTGGTTTGTCTGAATCTGTTGTGTGATAAAAGTAATCTGAAGGTAATTTAATTTACACCATCTGTAGACAAATAGTAACAACTATTAAGTGGGGAGCTGGCCAGACAGTCCTGCTTTTTTCTTTTTTCTGTGAAATCCTGTCCTTTGCCTGCTTGCCTTGCCAGCTTCGAGACAGGTTTGTTACAACAGTTCGGCTCAAAAAACCTCACATAATAAATAAACCTCTCGACCTCAATGATGAGAAAACAGCCTAAAATCAATGCCCACATGGGCAGTCTGGCTGTCCCAAGGAGAACAGGACCCAGCCCACTGGCTTCCATGCTGAAGTTGTTTTATTGAAGGCTGCGATATGATATTCCTTAAGATCCACATCTGAAATGGGAAGAATACAGACAGGCTGTATAAATGTTGTGGTTAATTTAAATGTAATTTGTTTCACACACAACCCAACAAGACAAGCTGTCGTAATTTAAACATGTTTTATTTAAACATAAACAATGCTGATATTTAATTAAGCATAGATATTTACTTTTTAAATATTTGTTTAGCCACACCAAACCACTGTCTATATGCAAACACAATCTACCACTTGGCGAGACCAGGGTATAAAATCTGAAGGCAAACTTAACTCATTTTTTCTAAAGAGCACCATGATTTACAGGTTGCTTCCACTGTCCTTCAGTTGTGGGTGAGGATTTTGACACATTTCGGTGCCAGCTGGATGCTTTCTGACAGGTGGGAGAGAAGCGTGTATCAAAATCAATGTGGGCAGCAGGAGAGGGGAGGATTCTGCCCCTCTGTTCAGGTGAGACCCCACCTGCCTGCAGCTCTGGGGTCCCGGCACAGGAAGGACACGGACCTATCGGGGCGAGTCCAGGGGGGGCACCAAGATGATCAGAGCGATGGAGCAGCTCTGCTATGGGGGAAGGCTGAGAGAGTTGGAATTGTTCAGCCTGGAAAAGAGGCGGCTTCGCGGTGACCTCATTGTGGCCTTTCAGTACCTTAAGGGAACTTAGAGACAATTTACAAGAGCATGTAGTTACAGGACACGGAGGAATTGCTTTCCACTGACAAAGGGCAGAGTCAGATTACATATTAGGAAGCAATTCTTTCCTGTGAGGGTGGGGAGGCCTTGGCACAGGTTGTCCAGAGAAGCTGTGGCTGCCCCATCGCTATAAGTGTTCCAGGCCAGGTTGGACGGAGCTTGGAGCAACCGGGGATAGTGGAAGGTGTCCTTGCCCATGGCGGGGGGTGGAATGGGATGGTCTTTAAGGCCCCTTCCACCCAAACCATTCTGGGATTCTGTGTTCCAGAGGGGGCACTCGCACGGGGCCGCACAGCACTCCAACACCTACTAGGGGCCGCGCCGACCGCGCGACCGCTCGCCCCTCGCACGGCCCTGGGCGCGCAGAGCCGCCCCGGCTGCCCGGCGGGGCTGTGGCTGCTGAGGGCGGGAGCCGCCCCTCCTTCGCTCCCGCCCTCACGCCGTGTCAGCCGTGCGCGCGCACCCGCCGCCGGAATGTGGGCGACGCTGTCCCGGCCCTGAGGCGGCTGCGCGGCCCCGCCGGGCTGGAGGCGGCGGCGGCGGCGGCGGCGCGGGGAGGACGGCCCGGCTGCACCGGTGAGAGAGCGGGACGCTGCCCCGGGCCTGCCCCGCTGCGGCGAGCGGAGCGGAGGAGCGGGTGTCGTGAAGGGCGCAGGCGGGGAGGTCGCCGCTCCCTCAGGAGAACCGGTGCGGGGGCAGAGGGTGCCGCCGGTCCGCCCCGTGTGACGGATGACAGTGCCCGGTGACCTGAGGTGGTGCCCGCCCTCCTTCAGGGCAGCGGGGGAAGGCGGGGGCGCGGGGTGATGGTTCCGCTGGTTCGTGTTGTGTTGTGTGGTGTGTATGTGTATGTGTATGTGTATGTGTATGTGTATGTGTATGTGTATGTGGGGGGAGTTCCCTGGGCAGTGACGGTCCGGGAGGAGAGGAGTTGGAGCACGGTGCAGGATCTAAAAAATAAAGTTGTTTTCGTGGCCAGGGAAGGGAGAGCGCTGTGGAAGCGTTCATTTCCCTGCCTCCTCCTCGGGAAAAGTGAAGTCACTTCCCAAGAGCCCAAACTACCAAACTGCTGTCCTGTAATCTGTGCCGTCTGCATGGGTCGGATTCATCCATGTTATGTTTTGGTTTGGGGTTGTTTTTGTCTTGGGGGTTTATTTTTTTCTATATTTTTTTTAAGCCCTCTTCCGCTCTCTTCGAAATCGTCAGCTGGTACAAAATTCCTTGTCTTTAGATAAAAGTACTTGAAAACCTGCTGAAACCATCTGAGGCAGGTAAGGCAGTGAATGAAATGGGCTTGGTGACTCCTCGGAAGTTCCTGCAGTGTCGTGTGTACTTTGCTCCTGCTGTCACTCTCTCAAAGCTGTGTTGTTAAGACAGCTTGCTTTGATAGTGCTTTAAATAAGTCATAGCCTACCACATTTCACAGCTCTGTGCCTGAGAGGGAAAAACAAAACACTCAAAGTGTCAGCTCTTCTTCAAGATAGAGAAAAATCTAGCAACAAGTAAGAAATAACTTGCTTAGGTAAGCGTTACTTTTCTCTTTCGCTGTGGCGCTCTAGTCTGACAACCATGCTGGTTTTCAGCTGAAATTTTTGGGAGGGCAGGTGTGCTTTCAGTTTCCAGAGAGAGATTTTGGTGACGTTACAGGCAACATTTACTTATCCCTTTAAATGCAGAAAAGGTAGTGTGGCTTTATTGAACCGAATCTCTGTGGCATAGGCCAGTCCTGAGTGTCTGTCAGACAGACTCGGCTCCAGGTCTTTTGAGGGTTTTGCTGGGTGTATAAGGTTGGTTCTGCAGGTTGTGCCTCAGCCTAGCTTTTAAGTAGGATTGTAGCGAACTGTTTATGTGGGTTAGATGGTATTAATTACATGATTAAGAACTTACTTTGTAGTTTAAACTTGAAAAGACTACAAATAGAGTAAGCACAAATTGACTCCAGTGTTGTAAGAATGCTGCCAGTGAGTATCCGGAGGGGAGCCAGCACCAGCTGATGAACCCCAGAACTCAATGAGTTACAGAGCCTTCCACTACTTCTCTCTGTTTTAGGCAGAGGTGGGAAATCATGCTGGCTTTGTTTTGTTTTATCTGTTTGATTGGTTTTTAAAATAACTGGTTTTTTTCCAAAAGGGCTCTAGGGCTGTGAACAGCTTGGCCGTATGTGTGAGAACTGTAGGAATTGCTCTGCAGTGTTTGCTTTAAGATGGTTACAGTGAAATGTATTGCTTGGTTAAAAATAGCATTCAGTCTTTTAAAAAGTGATTCACAGATTAAAATTTGGTGGTGTTAGTAAGGGGCTTGCACAAAGATCCAGGGAATAATGTGGCTTCCTATGTTCCTGGTGTACTGCCTAGGATTTCAAGACAGTCTGAGTTGTGGCTGCTTCTTCTCTTCTCTCATCAAAGAGACTTCCACAGCCAGGAAGTGAGTTAAAAGAACTCATCTGGTCAAAAAGTTGTACTTTTATTTTGTGGGGTTTTTTTTGTTTTTTTTTTTTTCTTCTGTTCCCGAAGGTACTCTGATTGCAACAACTTCCTGACCCAGCTCACTTGCCCGGCCATGTGGAGGCTCAATCCAGAGAAGAAAGCAGAGTGCTGATAGGGAAGAGAGTGTAACTGCAGTCCTGGAACAGTCCCAGGTGTTGTGATGGTCCTTGGCTGGGATGGCTTTGTGGTCAATAACTTAAGAGCACAAGGAACTGCTGCTAGAAGCAGCTGCTTTGTGGTTTTGCTTGACTTAAGCTACTTGTGGTGAAGGTGGCAATGATAGTAAGGGTGGTAGGAGCTCTTTTTTTCTGCTAGTACTGGGTTAGATTGATGATGAGGCCGTGGTGTAATTTTTTATTTACTTTTGACAGCATTAAATGGACTCAAGAGCCACATCTGTGTCTCTGTTCTTCCATGCGCCCACAGAAGTTGCTGTGGTTTTCTTCTTCTCTCTCCTTTGCTTATCTGTTCTTCTCTCTGAACTTTTTGGTGAGTTCTTAATTTCAGGGAGTGCTCTGGGCATTGTTAGGGGTGTTCGTAAATTTATTCAGCTCTAATTTATAAGTAATTAGTTGTATATTGCTATTACCTCTGCTATAATTGGAAGGCTATTTCAAACTTGACTGACCTTAGTAATTACACACCTTTTGATTTCTAGTCTAAATTAATTTGTCATGGAATTACACCCATTCTATGCACCCAATGGACTGATATGTTTTATATGCACTCTTGATCTTGGTATCTAAGAAGAAAAAAAAACGGCACTTTTAACAAGAAGGGTGCAAAAATGTGTGTAAATGCACCGTGGAAGGTTTGTTTTCTCTTTGGGCCACCAGCTACACTAATCATTCCTGTAATAACTCTTAGCTTCTCCCCATGAATTTTAATCTTGGCCTATTAAGTGAGAATTAGAATGCACCTTTGAGGCATTAACACTGAGCTTCCTGGAGGTGTCCTTTTAGTGGAGGTTAAGTTGTTTTCAAGTATATTTTGATAAGGTGTGTTTTTTGCAATTCAGACCTTTGGCAGTTTGTTCCTGTCTCAATCTTACTCTGTTGCACTGGTACAGCTGTTAAAGGAGCCATTATTGTAACCTGGATTGCTGAAGAGATTCTTTCTTCTTTGAGAGTCCTGGTCCATAAACAAAGCTTGACATGTTTGAAAATTATTTATTTCACCGTTTTCCTGTATTCTTAACTTTAAAAATAAAACGAATGTGTAGGTTATTAGAAAACACCTCTGTGGCTTTTAAGGTGTTCATTTAATTTTTGTATCGGGAGTGTTCCCAGAGGGGACTTTGTGAAGCCGCAGAACTAGTTTGTTGGGTGTGACTGTTTGTAAACAGAACATAAATACATAAATGGGGTTTTGAAATCTGTTTAGTAGAATAGATTACTGTGAAAGATGAGTGAGGTCTTCGTGGAAAACCTCTTATTGTGCCTTTTGTGGAATGTTTCTTACTCTTTGGAAAGGGTAGCAGGGACAACTCTTTCTAATGTTTCTAATTGGACAGAGGGGAAAAAGTAGCTTTTGCCACAAAATGAGATGGGTCACAGCCCTCTGGTTTCCTGCTTTCATCATCCCTGTTATCATGAATCAGGATATCAAAGAAGGTGTGGGTTTTTTTAGACCAAGTAAGCTTAAAAGTGCAAAATTTTTTGGATGCTGAAAACATGTTCCCTGGTTGTGGGGGAAGCACAGCAGTACAAAAGAGAAGAAGCTCTAAGGACAGGTGGATAAGAGAGAGGTACATTTCTGTGTACAACACTGGAGGCAGGCTTACTGTGTGTACAGGAGAACTGAAATTCTGAAATACATGACTAAAAGTAGTAAACCCGGTGCAAAACTTGCCGAAGGAAGGTTTCTGAAATAGAATCATTGGTGGGTCAAATAGTAAATTCTTACAATAGAGTCATTTAGGTTGGCAGGGGCTTCTGGAGGTCATCTAATCCAGCTGCCTGCATAAATTAAAGCAGGAGTAATTTAGATAAGGTTATTCCACCCTTCAACACCTTGCTAGGTAATCTATTTCCACATTTGACTGCACTCAGTGATTTTTTTCTCCTTCCCTTTAAGCTAATTGAACTTTACTTTCCAGCTTGTGTCCGGTGCCTCTTGTCGTGTCACTGTGCAGAAGAGTCCAGTTCTCTCTTCTGCACCCTTTCATTAGGGAGCTGACAGCAATAAGGATTCTTCAGAACTCTTTTCTTGACCAGATTGTGCAAACTCAGTTCCATCAGCCTCTCCTTGTACACCATGTGCTCCTGCCATCTGCCCAGTTCGGCCACTGGACATGGTCCAGAGTGTTTGTGTGAGTCCTGTGCCGGGGAGCCCAAACCTGGGCACAGCACTGCAAACACAGTCCCAGAGGGGCTGAACAGAGGGGATTGATCCTTCCCTGGACCTGCTGCCTGGCCTCCTGCAGACACCCATGCTGTGCTCAGCTGCCTGTGCTGGGAGGATGTACTGCTGACCTGTTTTCAAAACTTTGTCTGCTGGGATCTCCCAGTACTTTTCTGCAAAAGTCACTTTTTATCTGGTTCGTGTCCAGCCCATTTTGTCACAGGGGCTTGTTCTGTCACTGATACAGGACCCAGCACTGGCCTTAGTTGAACTGGACAAGGTCTTGCCTAGTGCCTTTCTCCAGCCTGTCCAGGTCCCCCTGAGTAGGAGCTGACCACTGCTCCTGGTTTGGTGTCATTGGAAACTTTCTGAGGATGCACCCTGTCCTATCATCTAGATGATTAATAAAGACATTGGGTGGTACTGGTGGTTTCAGTGGTGATCCCCTGGGGATGTGACTGCAACTGCTTGTACTGAACTTGGTATTGCTGATGGCTGTTCTTTCAGCTCAGCAGTCCAGTCAAATTCCCGAACACCTTATTGCTCGCTTACCCAGTGCCTGTCTCACCTGTTTGGCTGTAGGGATACTGTGGGAGACTGTTCTTAATGGCCTTCTGTATTCAGTGCTCTTCCATCATCTGCCAAGCCAGTAGTCTTGCACTAAGCTCCTTGGTAAATCCATAGTAGCTATTCCCCATCATCTTCCTGTCCTTCTTCAGCATGGGGATGCCTTCCAGGAGGATTTGCTCCATAATCCTCTCATGGACTCAAGTTAGGCTGGCTGATCCATAGTTGTCTGGATCCTCCACCTAGCTCTTGAAGTTGGGTGTGATGTTTGCCTTTTTTCCTTTCAGAAGGAACTTCTCACGGTCTCGTGACATTTCAAAAAGTGGTAGAGTGTGGTATCTCCGCAACAGTGGCCAGGTCCCTCAGCATTCTTAGGCATATCCCATCCGGTTCCATAGACTGGAAGCACTTCAGGAAATTGGAAACATACAAACTTCATCTTCCTCTTTTGGAAGTAACTGTTTAGTCGAGCAGACTCTGCTACTGGGCTCAAGGGTCTGGGAGGCTTCTGGGTGGACCTTATGGTGAAAATGGGCAAAAAAGATATGTGGATGTCAGCCTTTCCCATGTACTTTGTTAAGAGGTCTCTTGTTCCACTGAGCACAGACAGCACTTCTTCCCTACCTTTCTTTCTGCTGCCAATAGGTGAGTCTGTCCCTGTTGCCCTGCATCCCTTGTCAATTTGGCTCCAGCTGAATGTTGCGTTTTCTTAATGCCATCCTTGCATGACAGCCTGTGTCTTTGGGCTCCTCTTGGGTAGCCTCTTCTGCATCTGCCTGCTGGGTGTCTCTGAAGCAGAGATCAAGACTTTCATATCTGTAAATGTGTAAAACTTTGAAATTGGTTGAAGTGTTGGTTAATAAATGATTCTAACCTCAGCATGAGGTGTTTGAATAAAAGATGTCAGTTCCCCTTGAGCAAACAGCAAGCATTGTCGAGCTCTTGTGATAAGGGGGTAAGTCCTGCCTGAGATGGAGTGCAACTTGTGCCAGGGAGACAGAACAATGAGAAAAATGATCCATGTCTCTTATTTTTTTTTTTCATTTTTCCCGCATCACTAAAATGTTAACTCCAGGTGGAAATTTACAGCTTCAGTGTATGCTCTTCCCCTTTTGTGCATTGTAGTTGAAAAGGAGATGTTGATATTTAGCAGCAGGATGGGTGGATAAATACTCACGTGATTGGTCTGTATATAAGTGCTTTCACTTGGAATTAATTTAATTTTTTTCTGTTGATGCATAAATCCATTCTAGAAATCATTGGAATAAACTAAAATTTTGGAAATTGAAGCATTTTTTTATTCAAGAAAAATAAGGGAACGACTTCTTGAGTTACAATCTGTGTAGACAGTCTGAAACAAAGTTCTTGGTTTAAACCGTCTGCATGTGCTCGATGTTTCCTGACTGGTGTAAGTGTTGTCATCTGTGCTGATGTTCTGGTGACTTAGTGCTAGCAAGGTAAAGCCTTGGCTATGTCAGGTCCTGCTCTGGCTGTTCTGTCCGAGTAGGGCTTTGGTATCTGTTTGGACTAGAAATACTCTTTTGAGCATGGTTGGGAGTTCTGAGGTGATTTCTCATATAGTAGAAAGGTTTTTAAGTGGATTACACTTCGATGCAAAACAGTGCACAGTAACTATGGTAATTAATGGTAAAATTATAATCTGCACATTTTCCTTCATGTGATCTTTCATTTTACAGTAGGCTACTGGCAAACTCTTACATCGTGAAGCTCATTACTAATGATGGTGGACAACTTCCTGTCTTAATTGCTCAAATTCTTGGTATCTCTCATGTGATTTCTAACTAGGAAAGAAAAGATCAAAGGGCAGAAAAAGGGAAAGTGAAAGGTGTTTTTAAGAAGCAGTAAATTGTCAGAACAGGATCTCACTCAGTGATTGAATGAAGAGTGGCTCTTGAAGGCCATTTGCTAAATGGCTCAGTTAGGTTTCCATGTTACTCTTGGGCTTAGAAGTGAAATCACTTGGTTGATACCATACAGTACATCAGTGACGCAGGTGAGGAGTGAAAGCAGCGTGAATGTGACTGCCAACAAAGTCCTTTCTCAGCACTTGCTGTAAGGCTTGTGTAGTAGTAATTCTTTTAATGAAAGGAATCAGTTTGGAGTAACCATTCATGACTAATCCCTGGTCTTCTCTTGCAGGCAAATAAACACACCTCTCAGAGTGTCTCTTCCATTTTGTGTGTGTGTATATATATATATTTATTTACTTATTCTTTCATCACCAAAACCTCTATATGGCAAGTGTTACATTGCAAGGTGTGATGGTATAAGTTTCCAGAGGACAATTACTTAGTAATTATGGAACAGTCTTGAAGTTACACTTCTGGTCAGTCATAAGTGATTCTTAAACCTCTGTACTTTCAGGGTGCTGAGCTAAGTTAAGTAACTGTGCTTTCAGTTCAAGTATTGCTGACCTTTCTGATTAGGTCATGTCTGTTGTACATACCTTAAGTCACTACCAGATTTTTTTGGGGTAGATCACAGATGCTGATCTTTTGCAGTTGTCCATGCATATGAATTTACTTCTGCTTTTGGAAGGAAAAAAAAAGAGAATTGAGGCATTGTCCAAGAATCTTATTCAAAGGATCGACTTTTAGTGTAAACTAATTGTTTAGTAAAATTTAAATAATCTTTGCCACTATTTAGGGAAATGGATCCTATTCTGGTAAACTGTTTTTTGTTTTAACCAGAAATGCATCTCCATCTCTGTTCCCCAGAATGTTTTATTTGAAAAGTAGTTACATTTGAATATTCTGCTTTTCTGTTCAGTACAATTACTCACATGGTGTTATGGCTTCACAGTGGTGTAAGGGTGGCATGTTTTCAGGTGGTTTGGAATGTTTTGGTTATAAATTACGTTGCAACCTGCCTTTTCTGAAGTTCCTCCAGTGGAAAACAGTTTAAAGTAGTTCAGTTTAGATATTTTGACTTGATTACTGCACTTTGCGGAGATCTAGAGTCTTGTTATCTGCTATTTCAGCATAGTCAGTAAGGCAGTTCTAATTTGTAATTCTATTATGTATACAAAATATTATTGTTTTTTTCTGAAATTAGACAAAATGATTTTGCTGTGATTACAGATCTGTTGCAATACACAATATATTGTGTGCACATATTGTATACATATTTGTATTTTTAACAAATACGTTACAATAAAAAATGTATGTGTGTTATTTTTGTCTTTGTTTTTTAACTCTTTATTCTTCTCTATTTTAACTTAGGATGAAGGCCTTTTCAATTCTCAGACCTTTGCAGGCAAATTAGTGTGGAAATAAAATGCAAATATTCTTAATCTAATGCATTGTCTCTCTGTGTATTTAGATACAAAATACAAGGTACAGAATTTAAATTTAGAAGTCGGTGGAGAAATTTAATAGCTGGCTAAATTTGAAAATAATTTGGAGATTTTTTCTTTATATTTAAATAAGATATTGGTGTACTTGCCTTTATTAAGAGTTTGAATCCTGCAAGCTGGTATTTTTTTCCATAGAACTTTGGAAGATGTTACTGAGAAACAAATACTAGATTCTATGATTTAGACTGAGCTATCTGAAATGCATCTGGCAGAAAATGGATTTTTTTTTTTTTTTTTTTTTTTTTTTTTTTTTTTTTTTTTTCCTTTGTTTTATTTTGTTTCACTGGTGTATACTTTCATTATTTCCTGTTATTTTGAAGAGAACTCTCAAGTAACTGCTTGGTAGCAGTGCTGCATGGCTGTCCCCAGTGCTGGCTGCTGGGTTTGGTCTGTGTTCTGGGCATTGTGCTCACTTTGGTGCTTGTGTAGCCAAGTGTGGTCTCAGCAGAGAAGGTAGGAAGAGTTGCAGCTTTTTTTAGGTGGTTTTTCACCTCCTGCATCTTCCAGATACTACTGAAATCTCTGTAGCTTGTAAGTACCATCATCTTCCACTGGAACTTCAGTGTTTGTGAGCACAGGAGTGCAAAACAGCAGTGGAGTTGAATGAGAACTCTTTTGTGTGTGCCAGGAGTTGTTTCGGGAGTAAAACTTGGGTTGGAACTTGGATCAGGCAGTGTGGTGAAGGGACCTATGGCTCTTGGAGACATTGGTCCCTTCTGTTCGTGTAGACAGTTTGGGTTTGCTCATAGAGATATGCTTGTATCATAAGAGGTATTTTAACCCTGCTGTACTTGATCCTAATTGTTAAAAATTAGTGTTGGCAGTATAAACTTGCAAGGAATCGGGAACTGAGAGCTAGAATTATTCTTGGACATAACTGTTAAACCATCCTGAGGAAATGAGAAAGGGATCAAAGTCAGTAACTGATTTTTACATTGTTTTGAATGTTAAATCTTATGTTTATTTCTATAGGTGTGTATAAAACTGTGAGGGGAGAGAGGAAAAGGGTTGATCAAAATGTCCAAGAAAATACTTTGTCAAGTTTCAAAACAGTAATGTGAAGTTGGAAGTTCTCCAGAGTTGTTCTGAGTGATAATTTGCCTTTGACCCTTGTAGCTTCCCCTTTCTGATTCTTCCTTTCTTTCATCATATTGAGACATCAGTCAGTCAGACTGAACATAAAGGGGTCAGACTGAAGTGTGATTTAGAATTGAGCTTTCGATAGTAGCCAGAGAAATCAAAGGGTATAATAAGACAAATGCAAATGATCCTTGTTCCAGCAGTCCCTCCCAGTTTCTCTCTGGCCCTTGTGATTCGTTTTTTTGGTCTTTGTGGCACTAAGTGAACTCCAGGGGTCTTATCGGGGAGTGTGGAAACAGCAGTTGAGTTATTGTGTACATTTCCCAGAAAATTCATGGGAGGTGCCGTAGTAGTTCTACATTTGCACATCTACATTTGTGGTGTTATCACCTGTTTTGCTGGGGATTCTGACCACCTGCCTGATGCCTTAGCACAGCCTCAGCTCTGACCTGGTTGAATGGTGGGATGCTGATGCTCCGCTGGGTCACACTTTGTATTTTGGGTTTGGATTCCGTGTATTGAAAATGCTGTATTTACTCCATGAGTTTGTTCCTGGTGGGGCAGCAGTACTCACTTGGGCTCTGAGGCTGATGGGGGCACTCTCCCTTTGGTGGTTGTAATCTCTTAACTGTGTTTGACATTTCGGTAGCTTGTCCATAACTCATCACTCTCACTTAAAGGAGACTGAGTAGGATGCTGAAAACGAGGTTGTGGAAAATATAGGCTTATATAAGCACTTCAGAGAGATGACCTTTCCTCCTACTTCACCTTTGTGGGAATTTTTTCTTTTAGATTAGCTGCCTGTAACTTCCTCTCTTTGTTTCCAGAAGTAAAAGTATTTTGTGGAAGTATTCTGTATGTAAACACTGATAGTAAGTTTTCGTATCTACATTTAATGAAAACCATGCACCATTTATGTTGAAACTGATAGTACAGTGTGGTTATATTTGGGAAGCTCTCTGAAACTTGGAGAGAGAGACTGTGATTAAAAAAAGGGAAAGGAAAAAAAGGCATAGCAATCACAGATGCAGCTTTTTGGCTTCTCATGTCTTGTTTTATGCCATCAAGTGAATTTATCAAACTAGAAGTATGATGTAACAGTCAAAATTCAAACTGCTCTGGGTAGCCTGTCTCAACAGACAGGTACTGGGTTTGTTCAAGGTTGTTGGCTAATGTGAGACAAGAAAATTGCATCAAGAAAATGAATGACTTCTCCTGTATTTTTTGCAAGAACTGCAGGTAGTGCAATAGAAACATCTTTGTGTAACTTTTTCAATTACTAGCTCATACAGATTTGAAGCATATTTCCTTTAGGTCAAATATTTTTTTTAGATCAGAATTATAAAATATTCTTATTTGTTTATGATCTGAATTAGCAAGTTTTTGTATAGGGCTGAGTTGATTTCTTTCATACTACCTTTCCAAGCTGTAGTTCTTACTTGAATTACAGAATGAATTTGAAATAATTTGATTAGTGAATTTGATCACACGGAGGAATCATCTCAGTGAATACACTGCCTTTTAAAAAACCAGTAAATCTCTTTCTCTTTCAGTTAAGAAAGCACACATCATTCCTTGGTGCTTGTCTTCCAGAAGCTTTCATATGCACAGCTCATACCAGTTCCTAGAAGAGTTTAGGTAATTTGAAAGACTTTTAGCAGTAATCTGAATGTTGAGGCAAAACCCTGCTTTTCCTCCTCTTGATCAATGTCATGAGCAAAGTGGTTTCCTCCTTCAGACTTCAAATGGAAAAAGCAGAAAGGGAAGCAAAGCCTTTGATTTTTTTATTCCAGTATGATCAGGGGGGATAGAGTGGTGTGTTAGTACTAGGTATGCCTGATTACATATTGACCTCTCCTTAGCAATGGAAGATCATCTTTCTGTTAAGGAAATGGTCTTATGGTCTTTTATGAGTTTCCATTCTCCATTTTCTAAGACCTCTCAAGGCCTTTGGAATTAACAACAGAGCTGCATTGTGGAGTGTATTTATAAAAACTTGCCCGAGCAATGTGAAATGCCAGCACATCAGTTCTGGCATGCAGAGGATGTTGAGAATTCACTGGTCAAATGAAAATTAGAGTGATAGTTGAACCAGTGCACTTTGTCATACACAGGACTGGGAGGGACAGTGGTTAGAAAGAGGGTCCTTTGGTGTGGCTTTTAATTGTCATGCACACTGTTCCCTATTTCTCAATTTCAAACATGTAACTTGCAGAAGGTTTCGCTTGGTCTTTAAAATAACTATGATTCCTCTCTCCATCTTCTCGTGTTATATCTAAATATTTAGATGTTCAAGTGACAATGTAAAATTTTAGCTTCTGTCCTAAAGGATTTTCAATATATGTGAAAGTGTTTATTTTAAATGTAAATGGAAATGTTTAACTTATGTGGGAGTATTTTATTTTTTTCAAGAAGCTTGGTTTTGTTTCATATTATAAAGGAAGAGGGTTTTGTGCTTATTAAGTATTGGGGACATTGTCGAAACTATGGTTTTGATACAACAGCAGTAGAAGTCTAGATGGCTGTCTAATCAAAACTCATAGTCCTTGCAATTTTGGAAAATCTGCAATTGAACTATGAAAAAGAAGCCTAGCGTTGCTGTTCATTTATAACTTGTGATTGCCTTTGACAACTATTAGAATGAAAGACTTAAGATTAAAAAAAGAGATCTAAAGAAAGTGAGATCAGAAAAGACCACGAAACCTTTTCTAGTCCATGCCACAGTCAGTGCTGCACTGACTGCAGGTTAACAGCTTCTGAGAAATACTGTCTGTGGTTGGTAGTGCAAAGCTACCTTCTGAGCTTGAGAGAAAAACATGCTTTGAAGTTAAATCTGCAAAACCTAATATTGCCAGAATGCATGTTGGAAGCCTCAAGGCAACAATTGTCATGATTTCCAGTTCTAGCTTTGAGGAATAAGGATTTTACTGACTCTGCAGGTGGGCGGTGCAGGGCAGTGAGTCAGGATTCCTGGTGGGTTTCACTGACACTGTATGAGGCACTGGTTTGGCATGGAGAAGGAAGGACTGGCACCCGGGATCGCTGCTGCATTGCCTCCTGCTGCTGTTCCATATGGTCTCATTTGCTCTACATCATGGAATTATTTCTGGACGTAGTAGCTTGTGCAGAAAATTCCTGGTTGAAATACTCAATATATTTAATGGACGTAAGTTGTTCCGTTGACTGCATTAGACCAACACTGTTATTTTTACATTTTTTAAATAAATTTTTACATATTTTTAAATAAACCATTATATAATCTCCTTAAAACAAGGATTGCATTATGCTTCTGCTTTCCTCTGGAATATAGGTCATTATATTTTTGAGTGAGTGGTCATACAGTTCAGTAACTTGGCTGGTGATGGGTTTCAATTTGAATGCTGCCTACAAGCATCATGTAGCAATGAAAAAAAATAAGCAACTCGGGTTTGTCAAACTCCAGCTACGAAAAATTGCATGCTGTTACTTGCTACTTTATATTTTCCAAAGTTAAAAATTAATTACTGGCTCCAGAAGCTGAAGGGTTAGTGTTTAGTTGATGTCAGGGAAACAGTGTGAAGTTGTACTAGAATTGCTTTATTTGCATTGTTTGCTTTATCCTTGAGGCAGAATGTGCTGCTGCTTAAATGAGTGAACCTGTTTGCCAGAACTTGATGTACAAAGTGTGATTATTTTTTTTTGTAAGATACACGTAAAGACTGATAACATCTCTAGAGTAGCAGAAGTAGTACACTTATTTGTTGTACTCTTTGGAAGGGAATAAATAGAGAGGAGAAAGGTTTTTCTCAGAAGTGACTGAAAATAAAATGTATTTTATGAGGTTGGTTAAACACTAGTTGGATAAGCTAACATTGATTATGCTTTTAAACAGCATGAGTTAGTCTGTGTCAGCAAGAGGCATGAGTGCTTGTGTAATCTGTTCTTCTATTGATGTCTCTTCTGTGTGTGGACAAATCTTAGGCCTGAAAATTTATTTAAATAACTGTTCAAAAGAATTCCACCAACTTAATTTTTAACTCTGTTTTGTCTAAGGTGTAGCTCTTCCTCCATGACTCTTGCTCAAATTGTAAAAAAAAAAAGAAGCCCCCAGTTTGCTGGGGGCCAGCAGCATACCCCTGACATGCTTTCACTTACCTGGCATTTCATCTAGTATTCATGATGCTTCTGCCACCCAATATGTACATTTTAGGGGTTCAAATCAGTGGTCTGTTTTTTTTCAATTTGCCTCTTGTCTTTCTTCATAGCTTTGACTTGCAGTGAGTGATGGTCTCTGCTGAGGAGGAGGAGGGATGGTGCTGCTGTGTTTGGTGTAAATGTCAGCTGCTGCCTCGCCTGAGTCATGTTCCAGCTCAGTACCAACCACATGCCCAACCATTCTGGAAGGGTTCTTCACCTTGCTGGTTTTAACTTTAAGATAAATAAAAGCAGTATTTTTTCCCTCAAGCAACTGCAAACTATGACTGTGTAATGTCTGAGTGGTTCAGTGGGTTATGTGTAACCCAGAGATTCAAGTCAGGAAAGCTGCTTCTCTCCTTTACAGTAAATGTCTCAGTATTCACACTGAGATGTGTTTGACAAGTGCTGCTTATCATTTGTTTGAGGAGATGCAGATGTTTTTGAAGGAGAACAAACATTTTCTTGTTTGTGTAGTTCTCTTTTGATTCTGTTTTCCTTAAATTGTTATTCTTTGGCTATGAGATTGACGTGGAAAAAGAATCTGGAAAAACCTCTGTATCCAGGCACCCAGTACAACAATTCCAAACAGTTTGCCATTCATGAACAGACTAATTATTTGCTGTTGGCTACATAGTGGAGCTTTGCTTTCTCAGAGGAGACAGTATTGCCAAAATAAGTCAGTGGTTACTTTCTAGTTGTGGGGTGTTTTTGCTTTTTTTTTGTTGGGGGTTTTTTGTTTGTTTGTGTTGTGGTGGTGGTGGTGTTTTAAATTTCAGAAAGGTTTTTGTTCTTAACAGTACTTTCCTGAAAATAAGGAGGATTTTTAATATATAAATATGTGTATGTACTTTAAAATACAGTGATGCAGCTCCGTTGCTTATTAAGTTGATTTTATTCCTGGGAAGTAGTATCAGTAAGCCAAAGAAATGGTTGGTTGTTTTTTCCCTTATGCGCTTTACATAGTGTTTCACTGCCAGAGATAAGACATTGGGAAACAATTTATGGGTAATAAAACAGTTGTTAGTATGAGCACAGAGACAGTTTCTCATAAAAAGATTACACAGAGAGAAGTTGAGATTAAAGTTGAAATTAAAATTATAGTGCTGTTGTGATCAGTGAGATTTAAACAAACTGATTTTATGACACCTAGAATTTTCTTCCGCATATGTGTCCGCTCAGTCAATAGAGAAGAGAGTTTTGGGGCAGATGGTGAGCTGTACTGCCTCAACATACGGTGTCATATGGAATTTTAACAGCTTGTTTAGTCTTTCAGTGGAGAAGCATTGCAAAGGTAAAGCTTTGTGTATTTGTAGCACCTCTGGGTTCTGGGGAAGGTGTCCCCCATTGAAGTTGCTGAGCTCGTGGGGTGGGAGCCAGGGTAAGGCAGAGTTTGATACATTCCTTAAAGTAAGATGAGGTGGCTGAGACCCTCAGTTATGTGTGTTTGTGTGTGTGGAACTGTCAGTGTCCTGTTCTCTGAGGGGTGAGTTAGACTGTCACCACAGCACTTCAGTAATCTGGAAATCTGGGTCATGGAGTGTCTGTGACTGCAAGTCCAGTTAGTTTCATGCTCATTTTGCTGTCCTGCACTGTATCATGTAGCTCAGAAAAGGGAGTAAACCATGCTTTTTCATGTATGTTTCTACATCAGACTTCTGTTAGCAAAAGATGAATTTCTGCATAGCTCTGCTGGACCTTCCTCTTCACAAAGGTCCCAGAGAGTCTCTTGAGGAGCCATAGTTCTGAAAATAGGTAGAATTTATTTCCCAATGTTTTTTTTGCAGTTTGAGATGGTCAGGCAAACTGTATGGCTTTGGAGCCTGCCTTTAATACAGGTCTGTCTGTAATACAGGAGCATTTTGTTTGCTAAAAGGAAGTATGAGTTAGCCTGCTCTTGATTGACTTCTTTCAAGCAGGTAAGAAACTTCCTTTTGAAACATGTTTCTTGTTGCTTACTGGAAATAGGTCAACATTTATCCTGCTTGTTTGCTGTCTTTTCATAGCTCCACATTTTCTAATTTTTTTGGTGCTTATAATGCTGGTAAAAGATTTTTTTTTCTTTCCCCAAACCAACAGTGAACTAGAGCAGTAACTTTGAAATATTTTTTAAACACAAACTGGAAGTAAACAGAAAAAAGTCTGGTAACTGCTTCAGAAGACTGGTTTATGTAAAAATTATGTTTACTTTTGGGGACCAGTTTGGGGAGGAGGTTTTTGAATCTATCGGGTGTGCAAAGCAGTTTCCATCTGAAAGATTAGTGGCTTTCCAGAACCTTTGGTTCTTTCTCCTGTGATGATGAGTGCATGTTGCCAGCAGTGCCTTGTCCTGAACTGTTCTGCCCAGCAATCCCATGGACATACATCCCTACCTAGGTATTTGTGTTCTGTATGGGATGTGTTTTTGCAAGTCTGGATTCAGTGTGAAATGCATGGAAGAGTTATGGAAGGAAGGAATCTGAAGCATTTCTGTTCTGTGTCCCTTACTCTGATTCAGTTCGAATCCACCTGGATTTTGTAGGATCACTGTTCTTCACCTTCTCTTGCTCGTCAACCACTTAGCCTCCTTTACAAAGGGAGCTGTAGTGAACCTGGGATGCCTTTCTGGAATGAAGTGAGGAAGCTGCTGGGTTTGAGCCTTCCACAGCTTAGTACTGTACATATGTGAAGTTCTGATCACTGGTCCCCAAACACCTACATTCCAAGTGTGTGGCTTAGTTACCTTTTATCCAGGTTTTGTATAAGCAAAACACTGGGAACCAATGTACATCAGAGAGGGTGGCTTGACCAAAACTACATGATAGAGCTCACAGAGAAAAGCAACCATTTTTCTGCAGTCCTTGTATTATCCCTATGGCTTAGAATATGTTTTGAAGCAAGATCCACACACCATACCACACCTCCACACACACTCTCTCTTACAATGAAATTATTCAGACATAGTTTTATCTCAAAAGTTCTTTGGTCTGAAATTCTGTTTGTCAGAAAACTTTTTCTGAAACTCTTCCTTTTAAAGATTTTAATTCTTATGTCACAGTAGGCTTTATTTTACTGAGTTTAGAAAAATTTCCTTGTGTGTATTCGTTGTGGGTTTCTGACTTTTTGCGTGCGTGATATTGTTCACCAGAGTATGGGGGAAAAAGTATCTTCTCTATAGGAAGGAACATGACTATTCAAGGTACTTCTTTTGCAGCAATGACTTCCTCGCAGTAGTAGTACCCACTTCCGGTATTTCCGACTGAGAAGAGAACTTTGACAGCACAGTTTGTTGTCATCTTTCAGAAGGTGGTGTTGGAAGAGCAGCTTTGACTCCTGGCTCTGGTGATTTGGGAAGGTACCATCTGGTCTGAGGTTTCAATCCTTGGATCAGTGTTGGCAGAACAGAGAGTGTATTTTTCATTTGAAACTG
Source organism: Amblyornis subalaris (assembly GCA_018881555.1). Classification (NCBI taxonomy): domain Eukaryota; kingdom Metazoa; phylum Chordata; class Aves; order Passeriformes; family Ptilonorhynchidae; genus Amblyornis; species Amblyornis subalaris. The sequence goes on along the minus strand of JACAXG010000049.1, from coordinate 5,527,304 downwards.
AACTGGAGCAGCAGCTTAAACAAGGCCCTGGGCTTGGAGCCGAGGTAGCTGAAGTGTGTTACGTTTGCTGTCTTTCCTGCCCCGACTGTCAGCCCCTCACTGCTGCTTGCTGCCCTCCCAGAAACTTCAAACTGCTAAAGCAAACACTAAACCTCATTCCTCGGGATTCTGAGCAAGCATTCAGCTGTTGAGGTCTTCAGGGAGCAAACCTGAAGTGGTTGTAGAGTGTACAACTGCCTATATGTTCTGACTAATGCTATGGGAAGTAAATTCTTACGTTCTTAATTTCAAACTTTTCATCAAAAAGGACGATTCAAAAAATGAGTGGCTCGAGTTTAGTAGTAGGGGTCTGTTCTTAGATTTTGCTCGTGTCTAGTAGGTGAACTGTTGTTTTTTCTTTACATTTGTAGGAGAAGGGGGATTTGAGGTGCATAATTCAGTAATGAGTAAAAAAGAGGACTAGAGCCAATGACAAAAGGGAAATGACAATAACCACCCGCTGACTGCAGGTGACTGGAAAGTCCAGAATGCATGTGTGTCTCTTCCTGTTACTAAAGAATAAAAAAGCCTCTTCAGATGTTTCTCTCTTCCTCAAATAACCTTGATGCATGATTCTTTTAGCGGGGTTTTTATTCTTTTTACTGCTTTTCCCCAGAAGTGCTTAGCTGAAGTATTAGATCATGTGTCTTTATAATGAAAAAATAGAAAATTTTTCTCTCATAGTAGCTTACTACTTAAGATGGTGTAAATCTCAGTAGTCTTCGTGAGACTCACAGTTACACTCGAGTAGTTGTTTCTGTCAGAATTGAAGTCATTTAGTTTGAAAAAATGATTTGTTCATGATTTTTGGTGTTTAGTTTGGCACTAAAACGTATTTTTGGTCAAAGCCTGATGATAAAATACGGTGTATAAAGCTTTTCCCGAATGCCTGACCTGCTTGTGTTCATGTTTTACTGCTAAGGTGGAGCTACAGTGGCTCTGTTTGTACTGCACTGGGACAGAGTAACACTGACAGGAGGTTGGAATAGTCTGGAAAGAAGGACTGGAATTAGGGGTTCTGGAGTGCTGACTTACTCAGTTGATACATTTGTGTATGGACAGAGGTGTGTGTCTGCACTGGCTGTGGTGGCTTAAGCTGCTTGTGAAGGCAAGCTTGGAGTACGCTGTTCAAGACATTAAAGCCCTTGTAACTCAAAAGTAATTGCAAGATACCATATGGTGTGCTTTGGAGTATCTGATCTGAATAAGGAGCTCCTTGCAGTCATCTAATGTTTATAATGGTTCCTTTACTTTCAGATTAATATTTAGGAAGCAGAAATTCTCTTAAACTGTCTTTACCCACATGGGGCAAGAACAAGTATTTTGTGTGTCGCTGTGCTTCTCTAGTTGCATTATCCTAATTTTCTTTGGCTTTACAAATGGTACATTTTCCCTGGTTTTATTATTGAAATACTACTGCAGAAAACATTTCATAGTTCACATTGTGCCTGTTGGTTCCTACTTCATTGCAGAAAGAACTGGTGATACACTAATATTAGCAACTTGCATTTGGCTTTGATAATTAATAGGGTAGAACCATCTTATGTTGGAGTTTTTGTGTTACTCTCCCATAAGTAAGCCAAAAATTAAACTTAAATAGACTAAAACACAAAAAACTGACAAAATAGGGTGCCTTCCTTTTGATTTCCTCCTTTCTGCAGATGTGCTGGAAGTAGTGGTTGAGGCTTCATCTTTGTCACCATCAGGTGCAGCAAGAAAAGGTGTGCGGGGGGAGGAAGAGGGGCCTCTGCTAGCCTGGACCTTTGCTTCTGATGTGGCTGACAGTCTCCTCGGCTGTTTTCTCCGGTGGTGATGTCACTGCAGAGATAATGATTCCTCAGGATATGCTGTGTGGGGACCATAATTTATGTCCTTTCGTTGCCTTCAAAGAGTTCTGTAATAGTTCACCTTCACTGTCATATAGAGGATTTACTTTGAAATTACTATTTTGAGCTAGACTTGCTGTTTATTGCAAACAAGCTCTTCAGCAATGTTTTTACATTTGTTTAAAAATACATAGAGTTAATAAACTGTCTGTAACATACTTAAAATCTTGTGTGTTAAAAGTTTGTCTTTCTCTTGCCAAGAAAATCTTTAAAGCAAAGATGCTTTAAAAAATTGAAACAAAACTTCTTGCAGCAGTGAGTCCATTACTTAGGCTGGGTGGAGCTCAGATTACATCATCTGTCAAGAAAATATTCCTGCTTGTGAGTTCATGGCTAGTCTGGAGATATGAAAGATGTCAGAGCAAGCTTTTATGCCATACGAGTCAGTTATCTGAAGAACCTGAGTTCTTTATTCTGGGATTCCTACATGTAATACCCTCACTGGGTTGATGGGTAAAACTGAGGCTAGGTTAGGGAGAGGGAAGAGCTTTTCGAGGAGTTGCGTGTTGAAATGGTTATGCCAAGCCAAGACTTTGAAAGGGCAAAAGCATGTTGACTGTAATTTCAAAAATGGTAGAAAATATTACAGTATTGGAAGTTGTCTAGTTCCCACACTTAGTTTTTTGGTTTGAAATTGATAAACTTCCTCTTGTGGCTAGCATCCTAAGTAGCATCTGTTCAAAATGGTGGAGAACGTGCATGTCTTTGTTTTTTATGTGCTGTTTTTCTGGTTCCCTATAGCTAGACCTGAATTAGCATTCTTTTCTTGATCACTGGGTTGCTGGAGTTGTGAGAGAAGCAAGTGTGGTGTAGTTCTGCTCCTTGGTGTTGCTGGGAAGGGCAGGGAGAAGCTTAACATCTCCTTGTTCCTGGTCACAACAAACATGGGTTGAGCTGTCCCTGCTTGGGCACTTTTCAGCCTTGCAAAGGTGACAGTCACAGGTTGTTTTCCCCTGTGCTGTGTGTGACTCTTCTGAACCCTGAGACTTAAGCACAATAAATCCCAGCACTCCGCCAGAGAAGTATTTTTCAGGAAACTGGAATGGAAATAGATCATATCTGGAAGTGTATGCTCTTTATAACGTTTATTCAAAAATATATTTTCTCTTTTTTGACACAGAAAATATAAAAACATAGATGCATTTAAAATACAGAGAGTCTAAGATCCAACTCTTCACTCCCTAAAGGAATCAGGGAAGACATTCTGAATTAATGTAGGTGATGCTGTCTTTTGGATACATACAGTAGCTGTCCTCGTGCTGGCAATGCTTGAAATGTTTCAGTTCTGTATTTTTATATGAACTCTTAATGTATAGGCTGCCCATTATTTTGCCCATTTAGTTTGTTTCTAGATTTATTTTTTGTTGTGCAGAAAAACTTGTTCTTGGTTGCCATAATATTTATAGTTTTGTTGTGGCTTGTGTTTATGTTTTTTTGAATGGTGTGGTTAGTTTTAACTATTACAGGTGGTTTCAGGGAAATTTGGTGAGAAGGATATGATTGTGGTTTAGTATCACTTTGGACTTCACCACTTATAGATAAAAAATATGACAAAAGCCCCTAACATTATCGATTGCTAAGTGATGTTTTTATGTGGAGAGCAGGCACTTTGGTATGCAGTTTTTGGGAAATTAGGTAATCTGTATCTTCACCTGACCTGTGTGACACTCTGGGTAAGGAATGTATTTGTATGAGGGGGAACCAAGGGCACAGATTAGGGAGGAAGAGGGAGCAGACTCTGGAAGATTAAAAACAGGAGAAGTGAAAACTCTGGGTGAACCTGTTCATTTATTATCTATACACATAGATAACAGCCATTGCTGTTAAATCATAGGATTTTTAAATACCAACCTAAAAATCACAAGATTCCTTATACTGGTTGAAATCAGCGTTTGAGAAATACAGTATAATACAGTAGTATAATTTTAAGTGTTATATTATTCCACAATAACTTAATATTATACCTATTAACATATTGTCTACAGCTTAAAAACTAATTATTTAATATTTTTTCTTTTTTATTAGGTTCAGGTGGCAGGAGGAGAATACTGACCAGAGATGGAAGTCAAAACATCATTTAGCAAAGCCAGTAGGATTCCTGAAACTGTATCCACATTAATTAATGAAGAATTTGTCTTGGTTCATCAGAAATCTGAGGACACCTCTGGTAAAGATGAAAAACCGCAGCTGAAGGTTTGCTGTGATTTTATTTTTAAATGTGTAGTAAGGCTTGTATTGATGCAGACTTGTGTGTACTTGAGGAGAGTCTCAGACTGCAATTTTTGTCCTTGCTTATTACCAGTGAAACAAACAGCTCAGATTAAGCAAATCTGTCCAAAAGTGGCAGTTCTGGTTTTCTTTTAAGAACTTCTTTGGAGGTCACCTTTGTTTTATTCTGTGGATTTATACATTAGTAAAGGACTTCACAAAGAATGAGCTTTGGTTTAAAGCTTAATATTCTTTATTGGGGGAGCAGAGACTCTGAGTGTTGTTATCTTAAATCATGTAATTAGACTACATAGGAATAGATTGCAGAGGGTCTTGGGCTTTACTTTTTAATTTAGTTTTCCTGCTTAGTGCTACTTCAGGCATGAGTAAGACCTTTTCTAAAAGCTTTCTCCCTCTAAATAGCAGAATATTTTAGCACTTGGGTGACAGCTGATTGGTTAATTAGAAATTTCTCCACTTGAGCTGTAGTAGCTGATGGACTGGTTTTGGTCTGCTTAGAACAATAGGAATTTGTTCCCCCTGAAATGACAGTAAGTACCTAGTCTGTCTTTGCAGTACTCTTTGGCAGTTATTTACAGCTGACAATTTCTGTCTGTACTAAACATTATCTGCTTCTTTAGTCTGGAAAGGGGCTGGTCAACTGAAGGCAGAATCCGTGATGCAGCTTTGGCCATAGTTTTCTTTTGTCTGAGAAGCTGGTACTTGTGAAAGGCTCTATTTTTCTTTCTAGGGACTGTGTCTCTCTAATTTTTTTTCATTTCCTTAGGCTTGCACCCCTCTTATGTGTGGTAAAATTGGTGAAGCAACTGAAATGGACTGGATATGACTAAGAAAGTAAAATTTTCTTTAAGACTAATCTATAGCAAAGTTTATTGATTTTTGGTTCAAATGGAGGTACTCTAAATATGCAAACCTGTTACTCTAAGAGAAGTCTGTAGTTTTTTGGTGGATGGTTTTTGGATTACCAATGAGAACATATGCATTTTATGTAAGGGGATGTGGCACTGGATTATATTTAATTTTGTTGATTCTTGGTGTGTTGTCTCATTCAACAGTTTCTTAACTTCTGCAATAAGTAAGACTATATGTTTGAAAAATAATAGTGAGAGTAAAACTACAAGTACCTTTCAAAAAATATCACGTCCTTCTGCTTGCAGGTATTTTCAAATGGAGATGAGGAGTTGGAGAAGGCAATGGAAGAGATCCTGCGCGATTCTGAGAAAGAGCAGCAGGTCCCTGCACTCTCAGAAGGTCTCAGGGATGCCAGCGGCCAGACAGCTGTGGACGGCTCAGCAGGTCCAACAAACCAGCCAGCTTTGCACCTTGTTCTAGACCCTTCTACTACAGGTATTGCCTGAGAGCTTTTCCCCTTAACCACACATGGCAGCTTTTTTCTTTCTGCAGTTTCAAGTTAACCTTAAAATGAACGTAAAGCTTTCTGGAGCTTCATTCCAAAACTGTGCTGGAAAATACCTGGGGGCCTGCTCTTACTATTAGTTGGGGATTATAGACAGGAATAGATTATCATCACATTGATACCCTGAGCTGCTCTGCTTTGGTCAAGATAATTTTCATTTTGTCTTCAGCCTGGGATGAGTTGGGACTGAGTATTGTGTGAGTTGCTGAGTGAATGATAGTTGAGGTGGATCTGCTGCTGCTGGAGCACAAGAAGTTTCAGGGCGGTGTTGATTGATGGTGCTGCCTGCAAGTGAAATACACCCTAAGCAAACTGATTAAACTGTTCAGCTCTGATTCTGTCACCAGGCAGCAGTAAGGTCAGCTTTGGATTTGATATTTGCTGGGAATGGTTGTGGTACTTTCCTGGTGTTTGAAGCTTTCGTGAAAAGGGGAGGACTGAAAGCTTTTGATGTAAACTATGTTGTATATATTTTATGTAAAATATGTTGCAGCTTTTTTAGATACACATAAGAAAAGCTACAATATAAACCTGCATGTATTCCATTGCATATATTAGAAAGGTTTAAAATGTCCGTGCTGTGTTCTAGTGCTGCTAAGGAGAATCAAAAGGCAGTTGGTACCCATGCCACTCTTGGGAACATGCATTAGATTAGAACAGACTTCACAGTAATATTAAGCTCCCAAATGGATTTCTTGCTATTGGAGCTGAACTGTCAACTCTCATGTCCATTCCTGGAAAATGTACAAGATTTTGCTGTGGAACTCCTTGGGAAAAAAAATGTGTGAAAATAAAAGCAAATGGCTAAAGAAGGGTTTTGTTCATTTTCAGAAATCTCTGCACCAAGGCCATCTTCTCCCAGTGAACCCCTGGAAGAGGACAGTGTGTTGTTTAACAAACTGACTTATTTAGGCTGCACAAAGGTGTCAGCCCCACGGAATGAACCAGAAGCTCTCCATGCCATGGCAAACATGAAGTCCTCAAGTCAAGCTCCTTTACCTGTAACGCTCTATGTTCCGAACATTCCAGAAGGCTCTGTGAGGTAACACACAAGTGTTTCGTTTGTTGCTTAAGCAGACACACAGGGGATTTCTGACTTTGTTACTTGCACAGGGAAGTAGAATTGCTGGATTTGTGCCTGAAGTTCTTGCTGAAGACAGTTAATTTTGAGAAATTCCTCTGAAGCAACAAAATGTGTGCTCAAATTTACCGTGCGGTGCATGGCTGCTGGTACCAGTTGCCACACAGTGTCAACGAAAGCATCTCTTTCTACCTTAGTATCTGTTTAGATATGATAATGAGAGATACTGGAAAGGGAGAGCTGATAACACCTGTGCTCTCCTAACCTCCCTAGTCTGTCATCACCTCCAAGGTGCACGTGTTGCAGGAGTCCTGCTGGCTGTGGGTTTGCTGCAGAAGTGTCAGTTTAGACTCTCCCATTTATGCTGCAGCGTTGAGATGCCAGTCTCTGCTTCCAGCCATTGCTGTGCAAAAGCCAGCTCTGACCTGTGTCTGCCTCAAGATGCAGATGCTGACAATCTCTAGATAGTAGAAAAGATTTACTTTCCCCATGTGAGAAAGGGCTTTTAATTAGTGATGAGAGAGTCAAGGGTTCTTAATCAGGGTGCACTAAACATGCACCTGTAGCATTCTTGCATGGAGAAGTAGGGAGCATCTCAGTATTCAAGATGTTTATTTTTAAGCTCTGATACCAAGGTGTCTGAAGGACATGATTAGATTTCCTTCCTTGTCTGAGCTGTGCTTATGTACTGACTATGACCTTGTTGAGGAAGAGGGAAGGACTTTCAAGAATCTGTATTATTTTCTTCCATTTTGTTCTTTGAACCCAATTTAAGATTTCATTTGAGATTAGAAAATACTTCGAGTTAGGAAATTACACTATATACTTTTACGATGGCAGCTGTTGCCCAGACACAAGATGTAAGGTGTTCTGTACCTATTTTTGTACCGAATGTGGCCATTCAGCAGGGTTGTTTTGCAAGTGGAACAGCAGGTTCCTTTGATCTTTAATTTCAGAGGATATCAGTAAGTGAAGGACTGCCTAAGAACCTGCACAGTCCTGGAAAGGTGAATCCATGTGTGACATAATACATTCCATCAAAGCTTATGTGACACCAGTGTTGGCTTGAGGAGTGTATCCACTCCCAGTGTCTGAATGCTTGTCCGGTGGAGGTCTAGTTATCCTGTCCCACCAATATTACAGTGTGCTAAAGCCTCTCTTGTCTTTAGATTAATCCTCTATTTTTATTGCTACAGACTTAGAATTCCAGGTGACTAATGTTTATTGACCCTTGATGTGAATGTGCATATGGACAAGTAGTGAAAGATAGAGGAGAACACTGTGGCTCCTATATTATTCTTTAAAAGTCACTGTCCAGCAGTCTGTTCTGAAACACCACTCCTCTGCTTCAAAGTTTCTGAAATACTCTTTGGGTTCTGTGTTTGAGAGTATTTTAAAATTTTGTATGAGGTCTTAGATCTGTGATTAGTATTCACCTGAATGTGGCAGCGAGCATTTGCTAAGCTCTGTAGTCCTGTTGACTCTGAAATTATTTTCGTAATGATTTCTTAAACAGATATTTAAATTCCTTTATAACGTTGCATTTTCTTTGATCTGTGTATGCAAATCACATTTTCATGGTTTCTGTGGTTTCTACATTTCTTCTTTTGTGCTTTTCACAAGCAATTGCAGAGCAGTGATGGCCATTGTTACTGCATGATACAGGGGTACTGTATTTGTCTGTACTATGGCATGTTAAAGAAATTAAGTCAATGTTACAACCGGAAACATTTACATATTAAATTTGTAAAGCATAACATTTCTGTTCTGCTGCCCATCTCATCTACTTGAATTTAGTTGTAATTAGAATTTAGGTTCTTATTTATCTAATTGCAGAAAAGCCTTTTAGTTAGGCCTGTCTGTTTTACTGACCTGTTCCTTTGATCTTCACTGTTTCTTTTCCTGCCAGAATAATAGATCAGTTGAGCAATGTGGAGATAGCCTCATTTCCCATCTATAAGGTGTTGTTTTGTGTGCGTGGGCAAAATGGGACTTCAGAGAGTGACTGCTTTGCATTTACTGAGAGCAGCTGTGGAACAGAAGAGTTCCAGATCCATGTTTTCTCCTGTGAGATTAAAGAGGCTGTAAGTATTCTGTCTTGTGCAGGGACTGGGGAAAAGGATACAAGCAATATTTGAAGAGGTCATTCCCAGCCTGGAAATGTTGTATAGTGCCTTGGAAAATATATTATTACCACATATTAATGGGTTTTGCAGAATGTGCAGCTAATCATACATGAATATTACTATAATTTTAAGTTTTTGCTTCTAGTATTTCAACAAAATTCCAAAGTTCACTGTAATGGGAAGATTTAGAAAACCTCATTTGGGGCTTTTGCAGGCCTCATTTGGGTATGTTTGAATTACAAAGATCCATGTTACAGTACTCTCCTGTAGGTATTTTAGGAAGAACGATGTGATGTGACAATTTGGGAGAAAAGGACTTTTTAGGGTGGAAAAATAGAGGTTGGAAAAGAAGAAATCTGCTTCGGTTTTGACATCTGCCAGAGCAAGCTGTGTGTTGTGCTGTTAAATACGCAACCTGAAAAGTACATCATCCAAGTCCTCTAATGAGCTGCATGCCTAATCTCTAATCTAATTTATATTAACTCACTGAGCATGGTGTGAGCAGGGAATGTGACAGGAATGGGAATAGGAGACGTTGTTACTGAATTGGCTTGGTTATTGAACATGTGATGTTGGGTGTTTTGTGTTACATGAGGCATGATTTGTGTTCAGTATAAGAGGCAAGGGACGGTGGTTTTATGACCTTCAAAAACATCACAATACCTCATTAAAAAGACCCTTATTTTTGATGAAAATATTAATTCTTTTGCTTTTGTGCAGGTCAGCCGAATTTTGTATAGTTTCTCCACAGCATTCAAGCGTTCTTCCAAACAAGCATCTGATCATGTGAAGGACTTTGTTCTGCCCACTCCAGACAGTGATGTGTACACTTTCAGTGTCTCCTTAGAAGTCAAAGAAGATGATGGAAAAGGAAATTTTAGGTAATCAGAATGGAAAGGGAGAAGCAGAAATTTCTTTGGAAAAAGTGCACAGCTACTTTCAGAATGCACAGCTACTGTGTTGCAACAAAATTCGTTTGACCTCTTTTCATAAGCAGACTTGCTATAAATAGGAAGCTGCTGTTTTGATGTTAGAATTTTCTGCTCTGTATTGTTTCTGTAAAAAGATTAAAATCCAGGATACCTTTTTTCAAGTTAGTTTCTTTTCACTACATCATTTCTTTCAGGGATGCGCAATGTAGGCCTGTGTAAATGGCAAAGATAGTAAGAAGTCCATTAAAAACTTCAGTCAGACCAAGTTTCTTGAGTAAATACAATCTCGTGGTCTCTTCTTTTGATTTTTTTTTTTAAAGCTAATGAATTTTGAATTTATTGAAAATTTAGAAAATGTGAACTCTTCTGTATTTAACAGTTCGTGTTCTATACCTGCTGAAGAATGTTTTCTGTTCTTTTAGCCCTGTTCCAAAGGATAGAGATAAATTGTATTTCAAGCTTAAACAGGGAATTGAGAAGAAAGTGGTGATCACAGTTCAGCAACTCTCAAATAAAGAACTGGCCATTGAAAGGTAAAAGTCTTACAAAAATGATGTAGATTTTTGAAAGAATGGTATTTATTGTCGTTTTCTCTGACTTTGCAAGTTATGTGACAGAAAAAAATGCACCAATAACAGAAAGTATGAGTGCACAATAGAATTAATGCCACCAGATGGCAATCTTACCAAAGAGTAACAATAGGAGAATTCAGTTCTAGTGAAAAGGAAATTCAAGATAACAGGAGAATCAAAAAAACCTGCCCCCCAGCCCTCCTAAAGCCTGACTGATCTCTTGACTTGCTTTCAAGCTTTTACTTCAGAACAGAAATTATAATTTTAGAAAAGGAATATACAGTAGAATTCTTTTATCATCTTTTTCGTGTTCTAAAATTATGCCTTTGCTACTCATAGACTTTTAAAAACATTCTGTTTTCAATGTAATTTTAATTTAAATAATTTCGCCTTCAGGATTCAGTTAATGAGGCATTCATGAATGGCATTTGATTATTGCTTTTCACCCCAAAGTAAAACTACCTTTCTTAGAAATTAGCTTTTATTTTGGTGGTGTTTAGAATATTCAATTGGGGTGTTATTTTTATCACCACAAGCTTTGCTGTGAAAAAGTTATTTAATTGGAATGACATACACAGGCTTGTAAGTTGTTTTATGTGCTTACCCCCGATAATATTAAAATTCAAAACTGATAAAAGATAAATGCAGGTTACATCAGAGTGAGCTTCTGAGCAATTTAATATGTCTTCAAAAGTGGAAATTACAATGCAACAAAATATTGCTAAAGAAATTTGGTCTCTGCTGTGAAGATTACAAAAATCTTTTGTCATGGTCTCAGGAGATCAAATTGCCCCCTCCTGGTATTTAGGCAGAGCCTAGGCTTGGGTCAGGGTGATGGAGAAAGTTACTCTCATGGGTTACTTTGGCCCTTCTTGCTCTTGTGCCTAGTTTGACCTGGGTTTTGCCAGTTTTTATTTGGATCAAAGCAGGTAAAGAAATGATGTTCATTCCTGAGTCATGTGTGGTACTACGTAGGTTCAGTCCCACAATGGGGGATGTCAAGTCTCAGTTTATAGGATTCAAGAAGAAAGCTCTGGTTAATGATCAGGGGCTTTAAGGAAGTTGTTCTGAATATTGAAATAGCCTTTTATTCTGAGAGGTGGGAGGATTGACTCTCTTCTCAATACAGTGGTGTTTAGAGATAGTTTGCTACCAGTCATACGTGAGAGTTAATCCCAGGTTATGTAACCTGTATTTTAACCTTAGGTTAAAATGTAGGCTGGTATCCTTAGAACTGAATTACAGAATATTGGTTGCTTTCTCAATAGTAGTGGAAACTCTTAAAGACCACAGAATACCAGAATGGTTTGGGTTGGAAGGGACATTAAAGACCATCTCGCCCTGTCATGGGACACCTTCCGCTCTCGCAGGTTGCTCCAAGCCCTGTCCAGCCTGGCCATGGACACTTCCAGGGATGAGGCAGCCACAGCTTCTCTGGGAAACCTGTGCCAGGGCCTCCCCACCCTCACAGGGAAGAAAATTTACTTCCTAATACCTAATCTAACCCTGCCCTCTGTTAGCATGAAGCCATTCCCCCTTCTCCTGTCATGTTACTGTGTTAACTGAATGCTCTCAGCCTTATCCACGGGTAGCATTTGTATTTTTATAAATGGAAATATACGTTAGTGAATAACCATTTCAGTTCTTGTTTTTTTGCTGGTCTGGAAACCAGTGGAGTATGTGCAGGTGCACAGAGCTGCTCGGTAGCCAGCTGTAAGTGCAGAAACTCAGCAAGTTGGAAGTGAGACTGAGGCCCACAGCCTGTGCAGGTCATTTTGAATCCTGGCTGTGTGGTTGAGCGTCCTCATGTCGGAGGCTGAATGTGTTGACAGCCGTTTCTGTAAATCCAGCTCCTCTGCAAGTGAGGCTCCTGACCTCATTTGAACTCATTTTCCTCTGTGAAATAAGAGGGAAGAGAAGCCCTGACTTTTCTGGCAGCAGGATGCTTCTAGGCATCATAACTCTCTGCTTCTGTGAGAGGCAGGGGTTACTTCTTCCTGACTCCCACTCTTTTAGAAACATACTTCCCAAAAACTTTGGGCATCGTGCATCAGAACTCGTGTACATCTGGGTGATGCACAGCAGGAGTGGGATGTGGGAGCTGTTGTATTTGAAAGGCACAGGTATTTTGCTGGCCTCTGGATCTCGGCCTTACCTTTCTCTGTAGCAGCAGTACCAGACGCTGGTGAGCCCCTTACTGTTATCAATTATAGCTCCCTCAGAGCTATTTCTGCCCCAGGAACAAGTAGTAAGTGTACTGTTAGGTTCTGCCTGGTTTAATTAGTCTCTCAGAAAATCTGGCTTGTGTGGCTAAATCCAAGTCCTGCATCCAAGCTGCCTTGGGTGCTTTACAGGGCACTGCATTATGGATACAGATAAATCAAAATTGTTGTCTACTGGTTTATTTACCACTTGGATTTTTATGATTCTAGTAGTGAAAGAGTATGGAGAGTGGAAAATACAATTGTGGATGTAAGTTACTGTTAAGTGTAATGAGGTGGAAAATGAAAACCATATACCCTAATGTAATAGGGGAAAGCTAGGTGGGGTAGTAATTGTATATCTTGAGACTTTTACAGTTAATAGTATTATCAAAATTTTAGTTGCTGGTGTTCATATGTCCAAGCAATATTATTCAGCGTATTACGTAGTTCTGAGAGTCGGTGAGATAAAGTGGTTTGGTTATCAGAGAACCAAACAGAAGAAAAATTCTTGAAATAAACCCCTCTGAAATACAACCCCAATTTTCCGTAATATTTCCACATGCAATTGCTTTCAATTTTTTTTTTCTTTTTTCATTCAAGATCTAAGGTTTTTAAAAACCTGTGCAAGACAGCTTGCTGTTTGTTGCAGATACATAATTCTGTTTGGTGTTTTTATTCATAATGGAGTATGTTCAAAGGAGAGAAAGATGTAGATGATTTGCAGAAACTTCAGAGTTGGATTTGTGCCTTCATTAGTCAAGAAGTTTGAAAATCTGAATGTCTGAAAAATTTTGTTTTTTTTTTTCTCTTAAAGATATCAGGAACATTTTCTTGTAAGATGATTGGACTGGAATTCTTGAATTCAAGGCCCTGTATAATACACAAATTCAGATGTAAAAAATGAAGAATGAAGTCTAAAAATTGAGCAAATTGGGGGGAGGGGTTAAGGGCCTATGACACTATGTGATTTTTTGCAGCAGTGCTATTATGGATGATAGAATGAATGAATTTGTACTTTTTCCTATCTTTGAACTCAATATTAGAAGTCTTTAGGAGTAATTGAGTTCTCACTGGTCAGATGCTAATTTCTGCCATCTTCATTCTGACAAATAATTTCATTGTTTTTTCTGTAACATGTATTGTGTTGTTTCCTGAGCGTTGCCATAACAATAACAAACAACTTTGCTGAAAGGTACTCTTAAAATTAGAAGCAGTAGGTGGCTGTCCATTATGTTCAAGCAAAGACTTTTGTATTGTGAAAAGCTAATGTATGTCCCTTTTTCCTTTTTTTTTTTTTTTTTGTTTTAAATAAACTTCACAGGTGCTTTGGGATGTTGCTAAGCCCTGGACGAAATGTGAAGAACAGTGACATGCATTTACTAGACATGGTAATACTTAGCTCTAGTAACCTGTTAAATAATATAAGGTTATTTGAAAAAAAAACACCAAATAAACCTCGACAAAACAAACTTCTCATCTCTTTTGCTTTGGTTTTTTTTTTGTTTCTTACATCCTGGGATTTGATATTTTCAATCATAAGACGGACAAAACATTTCAATTAGTGTCAAAACCTGTGGCATCTGGTTTTTGTTCAATTGATGAAGCACAGATTAGGTTGTTACAAATAACTGAGCTTTCTGTATTGTGTTAAGCATGTTCCCTAAAAATTTAGAGCAAATAATTGCTTTTATATTTGGGTGCCAGGAAAGTGCTTTTACTTTTCCAAGGCGCTGAAAACTTTGCCTTTATTTCCTTCATTTGATTTTAAATTCTTTCCCAGTGTTTGAAGTATTCACTTGTCTTCTACAATATTCCATTTCTTAAAGTTGCTTCTGAGAGAACTACAAAACAATGTGATCCTTTCTGTGATAATACCAATTTCCTTTCTCTCTGTGGATAAGAATACAGCTATTTTCAAGTTATGAACTGCTAGAGTTAAACCCATGAGACCTTTTGTGGCTCTACAGTTGTCCCAGTTTTGCCTGGTTCATTTCTGTGCTCATGCTGCTGATTCTAGCTATCAGTATTGAGTTCTCTTGTCAGACTCATTTATTTGACTGATTATATCTACTAGCTCATTTTTTTTCCTGGTTTTATTTGCTGAAATTGGCTCAGAATTTTCCTTTGTATTATTTGACTATAAAACTGACTAAATTATAATGAGTTTTGGAGTATTGTTGTTTCTATAAACCTGTATAACACCTTTTTACTGCATTTGAATTCCTGTCTTTACTCCACCTTGAATTCTATTTACATTTACACTCCAAGTACATATAAGTTCTGGATGTAATGAATTGTTTGTTCATTTCTTGACCGTAGCATAGAAACGGACATTTGTGATTTCCTTTCAACCTGCTTTGTCCAGATTTAAGTCTGGAGAATGGTCACTTTTATTTCTCTACCAACACACTGGATTGCAGAGAGGGAACATCAGTCTCCTTCATCCATAAGGAGGCTACCAAACAGGCCTGGTAGGGACTGTTCCAGAAAATTTCGGGAAGCATATACTTGCCTCATACTAGTAATAGCTCGTTCTATTAATTCATTTTCTTTACTCTAAGGTTCCTAGAATTGTTTCTCATCCCCATGCTCCATCTCTTTTTGATCTCAAACCACAACTGTAATAGAATCCTCTATGATTTCATTTTTAGGAATCCATGGGAAAGAGTTCTGATGGGAAGGCTTATGTCATTACTGGAATGTGGAATCCTAATGCACCCATGTTTCTAGTACTTAATGAGGAAACTCCTAAAGGTAGTGAAATCTAATCTGTGTATTTGTTTTACCCAGCATGGGTTTGGTGAATGTACTTTCTCTTGGCAATCACAGTGCATGTCTAAATACATGAACCATTATATTCCGAGAGTCCATTGCTAGGAATTTTTCTGTATAAAAAAGTGCAACATAGAGTTGTGAATAATTGTTCATAGAACAGTGTGTTTCTGGTTTGGAGATGCTAAATTAGTGTTTGGGGCTGATGTGCCTGTCTGTGGTTATCAGGACTTTTGGTCCTAAGCATTTGAAAGTTGTTTCCTACCTGCTGTACTCAGCAAAGCAGTATGAATAGCAGGCACTGGGGTTCTCCTCCTTTTAGTCGTGCGTTGAGTACAAATAGCACCTCATCCCCTGCATCTTGGGACAGCTGGCAATGATGCATCCAAGTGCTTGATTATATAGCACGGTTTCTTATTGCTGGAATTTACATACTCTGATGGGATTTAAAAGCTTTGAATGTAAATCTGGAGTTTGTTTTCTGTCCCAAGGCAGAGCTCACTTCATTTGCTTACAGGCATATCCAAGCATCTACACCCAGCTATGTTCCTCCTGATGGATTTTCAATCCACATTATTTCTAGTAGCATATAACAGAACTCCTTACACTTCACAATGTGACCTTATCCTGTGCATGTTCCTTTTGTCTGATGGGGATCATGTGTCTATCTAAGTGGTGTTTTTTTGCATGATGTCTTGCCCCTGTCTTTAAAGCAAGGACATACTGTCTTGGTTTTTAACGTCGCCAGAGTTGCTTGGTGCGCTGGTTAATGCACACTCATTCTGTGCAACAGGCATGCAGGGTGTAGAACTCAGGCAACTAAAGCAGGTGCAATAGAAGCATTCGTTAAACAGAAGGGGCTTTCGATTTGAACTGCAGCTCACAAATGTGAACTCTGACCAGTTTTTCTCGTGTGTGTGTTTCAGATAAGCGTGTGTTCATGACTGTGGCCGTGGACATGGTTGTTACTGAAGTCGTAGAGCCGGTGCGGTTCTTGCTGGAGACCGTTGTGCGCGTGTATCCTGCCAACGAGCGCTTCTGGTACTTCAGCAGGAAAACCTTCACAGAAACATTTTATATGAAGCTAAAACAGGTGATGCCTCTTTGGTTTTTTTAGAACATTGGTCCCATCTGTCTTAATTTGGCCTTTATAAAAGTTAGTATGGCACCTGTTCCTCCGCAGTTTGTTGCTTTTAACTTTATTTCAGGAATGCTCTAATGCATAAGGATTAAGTAGCACGTATATAGGTTCAGTGCCTTTGTGTCATGGTTTAACCCCAGCTGGCAAGTAAGGCCCACACAGCCGCTCGCTCACTCCCCCACAGTGGGATGGAGGAGAGAATCAGAAGGGTAAAAGTGAGAAAAGTCGTGGGTTGAGATGGAGACAGTTCAGTAGGGAAAGCAAAAGCTGTGTGCTCAAGCAAAGCAAAACAGGGAATTCATTCACCACTTCCCATGGGCAGGCAGGTGCTCAGCCATCCCCTGGGAAACAGTGTAACAGTGGCTTGGGAAGACAGATGCCATCATTCCAAGCATCCCCTCTTCTTCCCCCTGCTTTGCATACTCAGCATGATGCCATATGGTCTGGAACATTCCTTAGGTCAGTTGGGGTCAGCTGTCCTGTCTGTGTCTCCTCTCAACTTCCTGTGCACCCCCAGCCCTTTTACTGGTGGAGTGGGATGAGGCGAGCAGAAAAGGCCCTGGCTCTGTGTAAGCGACTGCTTGGCAGCAGCTAAAACACCCCTGTGTTATCAACAGAGTTTCCAGCAGAAACCCAAAGCACAGCCTCATACAAGCCACTGTGAAGGAAAGTGACTCTAAGCCAGCCAAACCCAGCACACTTTATAAGCTGAATTGTAATGACTTGTAAGTCACTGGCTTTGTGGGCTTAAACTATTTTGTACCTGCCTACTGAATTCTCTTTAATTGTCTACAGTCTGGCCTCTAAAGCAAGTCCATTTGACTGGTAAAGTTGGGAAACGACTCTTTAATTGTTCATTGTAAAATCAAAGGGCTGCTGACATTCACAGTGTGAAGGTAGGTGGCTGTAGGAATATAACCCGTTAAAGGCAAAGGAACCTGATGCAGAGGTTTAAGAGAGTGAAGCTGTTACGATTGTAGCTCAAGTCCCTTCTCTTTCTGGCACTGGCTGAGGTACATAGAAGAGATGTGCCTGCCCAGGGTCACTGTACAGTGGTGCACAGCTGCATCCTCCTGCAGCCACTGTTGACCTGCTTTTTCCAAAGACTTACGTTTTGCCGGTTGTCCTGTGTGCATTGGAACAGCGGTCCGTCATCTTTGACTGATGGAACCCAAAGAGCAGGCATTTAATTTTACTGAGCCTAATGGGACTATTTAAATTGTCGTCTTTCTGTGGGGCACAGCAATAGGTCTGAAAAAACAAGCTGTGTTGATATTACATGGGAAAACTTCTGCTGTGTTTAACACTTAGGGAGTAAATAAATCTCATGCAATGTTGTTTCTGTATTTCTTCTAGAGATTAGCATAGCAACTTAGAATTTAGGAAAATCTGAGCCTACTGTTACATGCAAATGAGAATATCTGCATTTTGAAATTGAAAAAAATACATTTCAAAATATTCCGTTCTCAGCTGTTTGATACTTATCTCTAATCAGTTCAGCTTGCCTTTTAAATCACTTGCAACTGTACCATTTTAAAGTAAGCAATAGAGATGCTTTCTTTTTCTCACCCCTTATAATGTGACAAACATACACGTGCCTCTCTTCCCTGAAGAAACACATGCATTTCTTCCTGCTGCAAAATTCAGGGAGTCTGTTCTGCAGATCTTTAGGAAAGGAATGTTTTTAGTGCCAGTAATGTTTCTACAAGATGAGGTCTTGATTATGGTTGTCAGGATCTCTTTGGGTGACTTGTAGCAAGCCTTTATTTCACCAATTCTCAGTTGGACAGTTTGCATTGCAGTAGCTGTTCCTGCCGATACCTTTGAAAGATACTGTACCTCAGGGCACTGTTACTCCTTGGAAAACAGCTCTGCAGCTGGCATTGGGATCAGCCAATTATGAACTTCTTGGGAAAGCAGTTCAGCATTAGGTAGATTCTAGAAAAATCAGAACCCTTCTGAGGCAGGATTCAGACAGATTTAATAGTCTGAACTGAGATTGGTAAGGTGCAGTCAGATATGAAAAATGACAGAAATGCAGGTTAATGTGTAATTTAGGATTGTTCTTTCTAGCTATCTTGCTGTATTGCTCTTGCACATTTTCATTGTTAGAACATGGTCCTTGTAATGGTGGGTTCGTGCTTCAGAGAAAACCAATAATCAAATTATTTCCATTTTATACAGATGGGTTTTGCAGTTAACCAGAACATGTGCAAGGAGCTGAAGACTTGTAATTATTGTAACATACAGCAAAACCCACTCATGCCTTACTCTCTCAAAAATAATAGCTATGGAGAGCCGTGGTTAATAACATTAGTGGCATCAATACTTGTTTGATTTAACCAAGTACTTTGTAATTACTCAATAATGGTGTTCTGTGAGAATAAAACAGGGGTAATGGGTCTAATATTATCCTGCTAAATGTTGCAAAATGCAGGGCATTTATGCCTAGACCCCAAAATTCATTAAACTGCCTTCGTGAGAATATCACTCAGCAAAACTGGCTGAGAAGTGCAGCCTCTGCTGTAACGGAAGCAGGTCCGAATGATTAAAATAAACGAGGAAAGCTTTCTCAGTGTAAAATAATTTATATTGTATCACTCCAAACAGTGCCTGTTTAAGCTGCTCATCTGCATAATTTCACCAGGTGGTTGAAATTGCAAATGTTGGTCAGTAGTTCGTGTCTGTCTCCAGTGCAGGTATCGTGGAGTCTTTCAACTTTATCATAACTTTTTCAAGCAAATTGAGTGTACTCTAACTGAAACTGTGTTCTTTTTCATGGCTAATTTGATGTTTTTAATATGTTCCAAAAATTACCTTATTTTAACTGATTAGGCAAGATGCACAAAGAACAAAATAGTACATCATCTTTGCCTGCTTCATTTAATATCATCATTAGTTTGCAGTTAGATACAATTCTCTAAAAATACAGTAATCACTGCATGTCACTGAAAAATAACTGTGTTCATTAACTCAGAGGAGAAACTAATACTCCTTTTATTTTAAAACTTGCAACCGCTTAAAATACAGTTAACTGACTTCTTTTTCATAAGGAAGTCATAGAGTCATTGAACAGTTTGGGTTCACATGGACCTTCAAGATCATCTATTTCCAACCCCCTGCCATGGGGTTCCATTACATTTCGCCATTGGAAGGACTGTATTTCAAATTATACTGCATGGAAAAAAGATAAATTTTTTAATGAAGAAAGCACTGAAAAGAGCTTTTCGCAATTTATGGCTTTTCAGAAGCATGAGGTTTTCTTTCTTCTTTAGTCTTGTCTTTACCTATAAAAAACTCTTACCATTATTTTTTTCCCCCTCAGGCATTCATTTCCTGTTTCAGTTACTCCAATATTTTTCCTCTTTGTTCTCTCCCCTTTTCTTTAGCTGAGATTTCTCTTTGACCTCATCTCATTATAGCTGTTTAAATTGGAAAGCTTTTTTTATCATTGTTCTGAACAATACTGAAAATGGTTGTTAAGAGGCAGCTTTGGAGATAATGTAGTTTTATTTATATTTTCTATCTGTAAAACTGAGAGAAACAGAACTGTCAGATACTGCCATCTACTTGTGCCAAGGCAAAGAAATCTGGGGGAGTCTTGCCCAAACTATTGTTTAGTCTTTGATAGCCTTATTTTTCTTCAGTGGGAACCTAATAAATACCCATATTTTGGTTTAGTCTGAAGGAAAAAGCCACACAAGTGCTGGAGATGCAATTTATGAAGTTGTCAGTCTACAAAGAGAATCTGCCAGAGAGGAAGAATTAGTCACCCCAACAAGTGGAGGAGGGCCCATGTCATCCCAGGAGGATGAGGCAGAAGAAGGTAAGGATAAACGAGCACTTACAGTTTCCATAGATAGTACTATTATATTTCTGCTGTTAATTTACTAATTTAATTCTTAATACAACTGTTTTGGACAAAAAGATCACCAGTAATTTTCTATGAGCAGTAATGGTATTTTTAGCAAGCCGTGGTTTGGATGTCTTCCAGTAGCAGCAGCAGACAACGCGTGTCCATCTCTGTGTGCTTCAGAACGCGTTACTGAGGCACGTGTGCTCTGCCGGCAGCTTAGAAAATGTTTTCCAGAGGTATTTTCTTCTGATCAGAAGCCATTTGGCTTGAACGTGCTGCTAAAGAGGACAGCATGAAATTAGGCTTTGAAATGGCAGGTTTTAGATGCCTGTTTGTAAAGAAAACCGAAAAAATATCCCAGGCAGACTCACGTGGGGAATTTGCCCATCCCCTGACTGTCTGCTTAGCGTGTGATTTGTTTTCCCTCACTTACATCTAGGGCTTATTAAAATATCTCCTGGTTCAGTTGGAGGTTGCTGCAGGTATTTGCCTACCCAGTGTATTTGCCTGCCCCTTCCAAAGCTTACAGTACCTCAATATGTTTCCCATTGGTGGTTTGGGTTGATTTTTTTTGGGAGGGGTGGTATTTTTTGTTTTGTTTTGTTTTTTTGAAGGCCCTTGGCCTGCTGTTGTCTCTCTGTACTCTGGGGGTTAGCCCATAGTATTCAGAATAGGCTTTCTATGTGCCATTTTTGATCTGAATGTCTGACCTACTAGAAATTGTGAGAGTTTTACCCAGTTATTCTTCAGATTTCCACCACTGTTCTGTCATTACTGTGAAAGTCTCACATCACTACTGTGGAAAAATTCTTTCTTGATTCTTAGTTACAGGTAAGTATTGGATATTACCTGATGCACTATGAGTCAGAACCCTGGGATTAACACAGGCTGGAGCAGGCAGGTGTGGTTTGTCTCTTCCAGTTACAAACCAAACCCCTCACATATCCCAGATGACACCAAGATTGCAAAACCCACAGTCAGATGCTCTGATCTTCCATCTGATTCCTGAAGGGGAGGGGAATGAGCATGGACTAGCAATGTCATTCCCCTCTTTGTATCAAGTACCACTTCTGAATAGTAAAAGTACTATTTTCTCCAGAGGAATTCTTCTATTTAATTGGTGTTTGGGATTGCTTTGCTGTTCATAGCAAGAGTTAGTTCAGATTTGGCCTTTGAAACTTGTGGATCAGTGTAGTGTAATTCAGCTGTTGGTGTTCTTTTCCTTGCTGGATGTGTGAGTTGTAGAGCCAGAATGATTTCTGGGGCTTGTTTGATAGGTTAGAGTTTAAATAATTGAATACTTTTTTTTCCCAATATTGCTCTTATTGGGAAGAATAAAACTGTTCCAGAATGTGGTGAATGCAGCACAAATAGGAATAACATGGATACCATCCTCTTGGTACTACTACAGAATGGCTTTATCTTATTACAGACAAAAAGTATTCCACTGAGGTATGAACCTCAGTTTAACTTTGCTTTAGCTCCCTAATGCTAGTTTCCATATTTTAAATGTAGATTACTTCCTAAGAGAAGACATTAAAAATATGATGTGCCTCTGTTCTCATGGAAACCACATTTAGAGTTCTGTGCTGAGAAGTTCTCTATCCTGGAGGATATGCAGGTTCAATGAGTCATTTGCAGTTGTTCTAAATAAATCTCTTCATTCTTTTTTTTTCTTTTTCTTTTCAGGGTACTAATTATGATGGTGGAAAAAACCCCCTTGAGTTTACAATGTCTTGTCTTAGCCTTGGAAGAAGGCTTTTTCTTTTCCTAATGTTAAGTGTGGTAGCTACCTGGCTATGTAGGTTTTTTTTACTTTTCTCCTTTTTTTTCTTTCCTTTTTTTTTTCTTTCTTTTTCCTTCTATGCCCCCAAAATATTCCTTAATTGATTTCAAAAGCACTACACGTTGCATTTTTGTTTGTATAAGAATGCACTGTACCTGATTCCTGTGTACTCTGCATGCACACAGCTCGCTGGGATGTCTTGTGCTATGAGAATATGAATAAAGATGGTCATAAAAAGAAGGCATTTTTTCAATATTCTTTTCTTTTTGTTTTAAAGAAAGGCCAAACATGATACCCGCTGATAATGATTTTAAATACTATACTAATGTTACACCTAGTATCTTTCAACAACTGCATGTAGAAAATGGAGATCATGTACTCCCTAAATAACATTCTTAGCTTTTAATATTTTTTCTCATTCTAGCTTGATTTTTCATGTGAACATCTATATTAAAAAAATTAAGACCTTTGCTAAGATTGTGCCGTTGCTACTTAGAGATCTTTCGGGTCAACCTCACTTTTGTCTTTTAATTATTAATATTGTAATAGATATTTCTGGCAACCCAATCACTTAAGGCTCCTTGCTTTGGAGATGATAATTTTAAAAATATATTTAATATTAATAATCTCTTGTCAAAACCTAGAATATAAAGTGCACCTCCTTACTAAGAAGCTTTCTGTTAAATTCCAAATATAATTTTAAAAGGATTAAAATATATATAATGAGGAAATTCTTGCACTTTCTGGAAAGGTTTCAGATAAAGTGGATTTAAGTATCAACTTTTATTAATAAGCAGAAAAGTTCACTGTTGATATTTAATTTTGAGTAGAGCCTTGTAACAAGGTGCAGAGCACAGCTGGTTGAACTCCTTTTTCTCCTTTTTGGAGCATTAAGAGAGGTGAGAGCATGCCCAGAATCGATGGTGTGGATGCTGCAGTATTGAAAAAGGCAAAGCTCATGGAGCATTTTATTGTAGTATTGTTCTGTGGTAGGATGAAGCGGCTGGCTGCACTTGTGAGTCTAAGGATTGGGGAAAATAGCTTTCCAGCGGAAGCATTTAAAGGAGGATGTAGTCCTAGGAATAAATAGCAAAGGGAGAAAGGGAAGAATACGTTGGCTGCTTTTAGCAGCAGTGCCTGCTCAGGCTGTATGTGAAATGATGACCTTCCTTTGGCTCTAATATTTGAATTCTTTTTTTTTTTTAACTATATGTAACGTTTCAGGAGAGCACTACATAACTCCATTGGAGTTTCTTCTGGAGTCAGAATAATGTTGGAAGGTTTAAGCTGATTGTAACTGAGTTGAAGATACTTTTGCTGAAGCTTTCTGTGGTCCCAGGTGTCTGGTTACGAGCTCTTGTTCCCATCTAGAAGTTGGCCGCAGAGTAAGCACAGAATGTTTAGCAGACGTTCTGAAACAGGTAAAAGGTCATTCAGATGACTTGCCTACCAAAGAGAAGCTTCTGAACATGAGTTGTAGGGTGCCTCTGGAACACTCTCAAGTGACTTCCAGGAATGCAGAACTGTTTCCATTTGTGTTTTGCTTGCCAAGAGAAGAAATAAAAAACTTAAGAAAGTAAAACTTTTATCTTCATGCTCTCTCTAGCTGTCTGAACACTAAGAACAAAAATAGAGAAGATAGACAATAGAAAAATTAACTTCAGAGGTATGGAAGTTCAGTGTGGAGGTGGTAGGATTTGACATTGAAAAGAGACATGAAAGAATAAGGGACTGTGGAAGTTTCCGAAAAGCTCTGGGTGTGTGGTGTTGGTCACACAAAAGATGGTGTGTGCAGTAGGTAAGGGGTGGGCAATGCTGAATGATCAGGGATGATCAGCCAGACTAAATCAGGATGCTGTGTCAAGTGTTGTGGGTGGGGAGAGGCTGTTCTCAGTGTTCAGGAAAGCAAAGAAGTAGAGGAGGTGATGTTTTAGGAGTCAATAGAACTACTGAAAGAGTATTTAGTGATAAAATAGGGGTTATGATGGGAACAAATGAGGGTGACTGAGTGAGAAAAATGAGTTGTGTTGAAATAGTCAACTCTGCATTTTAATCCAAATTAAAAATAGCTTTATGTACTTCATAGGAACCGTTCTTTATATTAATCCAACACAGAGTAAAGCTGGTGGGTCCGAAATGAGATCAATTAAATCTGTCTTGGAGTCTTTTTGCTATCTCCATAAAAATGCACTAAAACTTCACAAATCCTACATTCATGAGGTCATTTGGCCAGTGGCTGTCTCCAAACAAGAACCCTTTGCTGCAGTTCCACAAGAGATGGGTTTTAAAATACAGACACTACTAAGAATAGCATGCAAATGAAAATAAAATATTCCTGATGAGCCCGATGTCATTTTATGGACTCTACTGTCCATTCTCATGCACTGGATTATTTTCACACCTTACAAGTTCACTTGTGTTATTAAAAATCATAAAATAAATGCACTCGATTGACTTCTGCAGCTATTACTGTGCTGCCAGGAGGAATGTGATCATTTGATCCTTTCCTTAGTATATAAAAAAACACTGAGTGCAGAGGACTTGTTATTTTTAATATGGTGGCAGTTGATAGTTACAGTTGTATTTAGATTTGTTCATGATTTAGACTTGTTCATTTGTTCATGTATGGCCTTTCTGTTACAAGGTGAGTATTTCAAATGTTTTGAATTTGAAGCACTTCTGTGGATTGCAGAAGTATTTAATGAAATTGAAGCGTTGCAAATGAAATGGAAAATTGGGGATTTTTAAGGTCGTTTCTGTTCCAGGAAGTGGAACACACCCAAGGAGTGTGATTTATCCTGAGCTGTTTTATCCCCCTCTTCTTCCCCACTGTCCACTTGACACTCCTGCATGGTGTGCCTGGGATCACTCTCTGGGTAGGGCTTTTTTCTTTGATCAGATTTGTTCCTCACACTTGCTTTGTGAGGTTCAAGGCCAAATGTAATTCCCTAATTCTGGCCTGCGGTTCATGAATGCTCCAGGGAAATCTATTGGTACCTTTGGTTTATTTTTGCAGAATGATGGAAAAAGATATTTTCAAGTAAAGGTAGTTTTCAATTCTTTGGGTACATAGGTGAATTCTGTTCCTTGGATTTCAAGCTTTTTTGGTTTTTTTTTATAATTTACATAAAATCTCTTCAGATGGTGTTATAAAATAGACACAAAATGAGCATAAATTGGTGTTTTCATCTTGTCGGGAAGCAATTGCAGATTATTTTGAATTATTTGGATGCTTTATTTATTAGTGGTTGTCTTTCTCTGTCTACCTATAAACAGCATGAAAGCAATTTGAAAAAGGACTTGCAATCCTGTTGGCTTTTTAGGAATTCAAGCTTCCTATTGCTAAAGAATCTCAGGTTTTCAGTCGTAAGTTTTGGGTGGCCTCAAGCTGCCACTGCTTATATAATTGTACCTTTCATATAATTAGAAAAAAATTAAGCACTTTTATATAAAGATTATTAAAAAGACTGTTCTCAACCTAACCACAAAGTGAGAGTCTTCTCTTTTTAGTTTTGGTCATTAGCTTTCTAGTCTATTTTCAGTGTAAGTGCTTTATAATCTAAGTGCCCTGCATACTGCCTTGGCACTTGAAGCAAATGCCAGGCAATACGTAACTTCTAAGTGTTTCTAACACTGCTATTTGTTTTTTTCATTGATTATATCAAAGATGGGAGTAGATACTAATCTACAAATTCATAAATTACTAATGCCTCGCCTTAGAATTGTGACAACATCTGCAGTGTTGTTCCCTTGCCTGTTCTCCGGGGTGTCAGCTCTCAGGCAGCACGGTACGTGTGGAAGATGTTTGTGTTTACGAGACTACCTCCAGTGTGCAGCATTTAGTTGGCTTTGTCATCCGTGTGGGAGCAAAACTACCCAACTGAAGCGATAATTCTTCTCCCCTCTCTTTTATTCAGCTTTAAGCATTTGTACATCAAATTTAGAGATGTCATGGTGGCTCAATTTTGTGTGCAGTACATGAGGGGAGGATCATCTCTTGGATGCCCAGTTAAGGTTTATTTTTGGGACGTTTTAAAATAATTCTCATTTCATATGACAGTGATGCAGGGCCTGTGTTGAAAGTATAGGACATAGAACAAAGATAGTGTTTTAAAGGTAGGGCATATGAGATATATAAGGATAGAAAATAGGGTTTAAAATGCACAATTTGTTGTATTAAAAAGAAAAAGGTCGTTTTGGCTGGCCATTGCACACAACCAGCAGGACTGCTCCCAAGTACAAGTGTAGGTCCTTGGGAGATTTTTGCCCAGTCTTCAACATGTGAAAACCATTTTGGTGTGCAGTGAGGGAAAGGCAGAGATCATCCAGCCACGTGCTGTTCCACCCTCTCAGTGTTTATCAAATACAGAGTTTGGGATCCACAGTTGGCGTTACATAAAGAAGCAATTAAATTTGCAGCCGCTTTGCAAGGTAATCAAAATTTTGTGATTTGTCAGCATTAGGTTTCACTTGAATAATTCTCAGTGAAAAATGTGTATCTTACAATTCATAAGAAGGAATGAGAATCAAAATAATGTTTTTTTCTATTACTGGTTTGCTTTTAGTGAAGAATTCTGTTATCTTGATTTTTTGGTTTTGTTCTCTTTACACATACTTCAGTAGCTGCCAAATTAATTTTTCTTCAAGTTAATTATGTAACTAACATAAACAGAATGTTCTTGTGAGCAGAATTCAATGCAAGTTGTCTTTGTTCAGATTCATAAATCTGTATTTTTCTGCTCCTGATTATTCCTCTTCCCTCTAGGTTAGAAAATATACTGAGGATTGTCATTTCATAAATCAGTTATTTGGAAGGCATTTGGAAATCCTTTTGTGTCCATGAAAATGTTTTGTAATGCACTGAAAA
This sequence comes from Amblyornis subalaris, assembly GCA_018881555.1. Classification (NCBI taxonomy): domain Eukaryota; kingdom Metazoa; phylum Chordata; class Aves; order Passeriformes; family Ptilonorhynchidae; genus Amblyornis; species Amblyornis subalaris. Next base: position 5,500,396 of record JACAXG010000049.1, on the reverse strand, counting down.
GTTGAACCTCTCTGAAAATCTGCCTTATTTAATACTGGAATGACTTTCATGACTTAAACTTTGTTTCACTCTCATCCTTCCTGACAGAACTGTAGTTCATGCTCTCTAATTTCCTTTTACCTTAGAAATGAAAACTTGCTCTTTTTTGTGGCCTTTCTCACGATCCTCTTTTGTCTTGTATGTATGGAGAGATTCCATGTCAGTAATGCTCTATCTTGTGCCCTGATAATACGCTGCCAACTTCAGCTCCCCCTTCATTTTTGTTCTTCTCCTACGTAAAAATCAAACTGTTCCTATTTGAAGTATTCCAATTCTATTCCCACCTATCTTGATGACCTGATTTCCTTCTCCTTCAGGCTGCTCCAACTATATTATTTTTCAGTTCCACCTACTCTTTATTTCACGTGTAACAACTTCTCAATTAAAATTCATTAAATATCCTTTTTTCCCCTTCACATCCGTGCTCAAATCCCACCTGTTCATTTTTTATCTGCTATATTCATGCTTTTCTACTCATTTTAGGAGGTACTTCGCTTATTTACTTCTATGCTCAACATCTCTGAAACAACTCTATCGTTTCCTACCTTATTTCCCTTTTTGTTGACTGACAGAGGAGTTTGATTTCTGAAGTACTGTCATATTTCAGATGAACTGGTAGATTTCCTGAAGAAGAACTGAATCAATTGGAAAAGCTGCTCTATAGCTCTAGAATTGGTGTAAAATATGGATGAGGGGAATATTGTTTAAAGACAAATTTTTAGTGTGATGGAAAAAAAAGGCCCACTGAAAAAACCAACCATCCCAAAACAAACAAACAAAAAGAAACCCCTTTCACTGTAAAACGAGAAAGATGAAAAACATTTAAGCATATTAAATACCTCAGTTTTTGTTGGCATGAGGAAGAGTCCTTCCCTGGAATCTATTTCCTCAAGCCAAAAATGGGAATGCCAATAAACAAAGTTGAGTGTGTTAATCCTTGATCAGAGAGGAACCTCTGTGCTGCCTGACTTTGCTCTGAGTTGGTTTCTCATAGTATTTTGTTACAGTCTTTGCCCAACCTGTCAGTGCTGCTCTGGGTACTGGGGTTACCCTCTGAGGGTGCCCCACATTCTCTATTTGATATTCTGCACTATCAAAATAAGAGATGGGAAAGAAGAGGCCAAGATTTTGTGTTTCTCTGTGTATGTTTCTTTCCTGTGGGGTATTTGCTTATGCTAGTTACTGTGTGTGTAATTCTTCTGAACACTGGATGCCTCGGTATTTTGTTTGAACATCTCTCATCAAGAAAAAATACAGACTGGAGGAGAAAATGGGAAATGAGTGCAAGTCTGGAGAATTTGTGCTTTGAGGAAAAAGGCAGAGTATTCTAGAGAAGAAACAATAAAGGCTAAGAATTTTTTTTTTTGAAAGTGAGATATGCTAAAATTGTTTAGGAGAAAAAAAGTAATTGGCATAAATTGTAGGTTAGAAAAAATTAGGCTTGAGCTGAGAAACATAGTCTAAAGCATAGTAAAGGCCTTGGAGCAAACTGACAAAATTATATGTATCCATAGACTGCCAATCTTGTTTTCAGTTAGATTCACTGTTTTCTAGCTGGTTCTTGAATATCCCTGCAGGTTTTTGAGAGAGTCAGCTTTTTACAGCTTGGTTTGTCTGTAGGTTTACTAACAAAACAGACTACATGCAAAATCTGGCATCCAGGGATCCTCTCCCAGCCCGAGAGATACCTGTGCAGGCTTCCATATTCATCTCATGCAAATGGCAAATATCCAAAAGAAGAAAGTGCCAGAAGGAAGTTCCAGGTCAGTCAATCTACCTCAGTCTGTGGGACTGGTTATGGAGCAAATACTCCTGCAAGTAGTTTCTGAACATGGGAATGTCCGGCGGTGGCATCGGGAACCCCCAGCACAGAGGTGTGGGGACAAATTCTCATGACCAACCTCATCACTTTCACAAGGTGACCGTGCTGTGGGCGAGGGGCAGGCAGTGGATGCTGTACACCTTGATTTGAGCAGGGACTCCAGCACAGTGCCCCATGGTGTCCTTATCATTAAATCAATGAGATAGGGACTGGACAAGGGGAAAATGATGTGGTTGGAAGGTTGAGTTGGGACCGGACTGCTGGGATGAAGGAACCAATCAATGGTGCAGCGTTTGGCTGGCAGCCAGCAACCAGTGGAATCTTTCTGGCATCACTGTTGGGATCAGTGCTGTTAAATGTCCTTATTAATCACCTGTGTGGCAAGACCAAGCGTGCCTCTACCAGGTTTGTGGACACCAGCAAATTGAGAGGAGTGGTCAGTGCTCTGGAGGGCAGGGCTTCTACTCAGAGGCACCTGGACAGGCTGGAGAAAGGCACTAGGCAAGACCTTGTCCAGTTCAACTAAGGCCAGTGCTGGGTCCTGTATCAGTGACAGAACAAGCCCCTGTGACAAAATGGGCTGGGCACGAACCAGATAAAAAGTGACTTTTGCAGAAAAGTACTGGGAGATCCCAGCAGACAAAGTTTTGAAAACAGGTCAGCAGTACATCCTCCCAGCACAGGCAGCTGAGCACAGCATGGGTGTCTGCAGGAGGCCAGGCAGCAGGTCCAGGGAAGGATCAATCCCCTCTGTTCAGCCCCCCTGGGACTGTGTTTGCAGTGCTGTGCCCAGGTTTGGGCTCCCCGGCACAGGACTCACACAAACACTCTGGACCATGTCCAGTGGCCGAGCTGGGCACATGGCAGGAGCACATKCTGTAAATGAGGGGACAAGGGAACTGGGTTTGTTTCAGGCTGGAGAGGAAAACACACAGAGGAGAATCTTATTGCTGTCTACATCTACAACATCAGAGGAGTCAGTGAAGATGGAGCCAGACTCTTCTCAGAGGTGCCCAATAACAGGCTGAGAGGCAACAGGCACCAGACACAAGTTGGAACCTGGGAAATTGTGCTTAGATAAAAGAACATTTTTGGTGGATTGGTTGTTTGGTTTTAGACCATCAGCATGGTCAAATAGGGGAACAGGTTGTCCAGAGAGATTCTGTGATCTCCTTTCTTGAAGGTGTTCAAGCCTTGTGTTGTGGTTTAACCCCAGCTGGCAACTCAGCCCCACACAGCTGCTTGTGGACTCTTCCCTGGTGAGATGGAGGAGAGAGTCAGAAGGTGTAAAAGTGAGAAAAGTCGTGGGTTGAGATGGAGACAGTTCAGCAGGGAAAGCAAAAGCTGTGTGCTCAAGCAAAGCAAAATGGCATTCATTCACCACTTCCCATGGGCAGGCAGGTGCTCAGCCATCCCCTGGGAAACAGTGTAACAGTGGCTTGGGAAGACAGAAGTCATCACTTTGAAGGTCTCTCCTGCCTCCTTTTCCTCCCCGCTTCACGTACTCAGCGTGATGCCATATGGCCTGGAACATCCCTTGGGTCAGTTGGGGTCAGCTGTCCTGTCTGTGTCTCCTCTCAACTTCCTGTGCACCCCTAGCCCTTTTGCTGGTCCCAGGCAAACCCAGCACCCCTCTCGCTCAGCTCCTGGAGTGACCTGATCTAACTAGAGCTTGGAGTAGATCAGACTAGCTGATCTCCAGAGGTCTCTTCCAGCCCAAAGTGTTATTCCATGCTGATGCCATACACAGCAATGCTTGCTGTGGGAGTGTGATCCTTTAAAAAGGCTCTAAATTCAGGGAATTGGTACGTGAGGCCTGACCTTTTTGTGAGTTTTGTGAATCACACTGCAATTCAAAACAAACAAAAAAGAAAACCTCTAAGGCTTACTGTTCCCTGGGAGTGTTCCTAAAGCCTGTTGGTGTGTACACACATTCACAACCCCAAGGTTTGCTCCCTTGAGACATCTTCCATCCTGCACTTGCTCTGATGAGGTTTAAGTTTTATTGCCCATTTGATGGCTCTGAGAGGTCAGGGCAAATATTAGGCAGAAGGGAGAAATACACGGAACATTTAGAAGAAAGGATCTGTGGCATTCTCAGCAGAATAAGGGTGGATTAAATCATGCTTTGGCTAATGCTGCTGGTTTATAGATGTTATGGAATGTGGAAAAAATTGTATAAAAATACTCAGAGAAGAACATCTATAGTTAAATATCCCTCCCATGGCATCTTTTTTTCCTTAGTTTATACCTTAATGCTTTAACAGGTTAGAATATGTAAATACTCTTTAGAATGGAACCAAAGTAGAAATTTTTAAGGCTGTTTATTCTCTCCCCTTTGCCCTGTTCTATTTTGAAGTTTGACGCTCGTGTCTTTTGAAAGGGAGCATATGGCATTTCTAATTAAGGCCTGTGATTTTCTGACATATAACTGAATAATACATTCCAAACACTGCCAAGCCTTCCAGATGAAAGAATTTTCTGACTGAAGCACCAGAATGCATGTACTATGTAACACTGGTCTCCTTAAGAACTTTGAAGAATTTTGCAGGGAACAGCAGCATAGTGAGAAATCAAGGGCTTTGTTCCTTTAGTCTGATGTCAGTGTTCCTTGGCAAGCTCAGGTTTGGATCCAATAGCAGCCAGTGTGCTTTGTTCCTCAAAGGATTCAGTGTAGCTTCATTTTGAAACGTTTTGGTCTGCCGGGGGATTTTAGTCATCTTTATCAAATTTCGTTCCAGGCTGCAGGGTTTGTTTGTGTGGATTTTCACCATTAACTCCTGGAGAGATGTGCTGTAGTTCTTCAGTCTCTCCAAAGAAATTCTAATCTCTTCCTTCCAGCATTTTGTGCCAAATTTTCTTCCTTTACTTTGAATGCATAAGACCTTTCTGAAATTGTGGTTTGTGGTAAATTCCTGGGGTGTGCTACATTTCTTGAGGTTCTTAGTATGCACTGGTATCATTAATATGTACCTTCTGTCTCTGAATGGCAAACGTGCTCATCCCAGAGGTTTCCTCAATTTTTTTTCTTCTTTGCATGTGAAGTAGAAGGGGCTGCAGTTACAGTTGATCCCTCTGAACCCTGTTGTGCAAATCAGGAGAGGAGAGAATTTAAAAAATGTGATGCCTTTAGTTGTTTTGGCTTATTTTTCTTTTTTTTCTTTTCTTTTTCCTTTTTTTTTTCTTTTTTTAGTTATTGCCAGGTCTCTGTGGTTAGTGAGGAAATTTGCCTTAACACTATTTTGGTAATCTTAAAAAGGAAGTTAAGTCTTTAAATACATTTTTTCCCCCCCCCCAGAACACAATTGATTGTTTTGGTTGCTGGGAAATCTATTACTGTGATATCAAGTTTTAGTTCAAATTATAAATTGGGGGTTTTATATCTTCATATATCCATCTTTAGGTCTAATGAATGCATGCAAAAGGTTGGGAAACCGTAAAATCAAGTTTTTTGTTGCTTTGTGGTGCGGGTGGATAGTTATTTTGCTTGGGTTATTTTTAATTCTAATGGGGAAGTATTTAAATGGAGGCTGGGCTTGTACTTGGGGCCTGTAAAGCTGTGCAAACAGGTTCCTAGCTAAAGGCTTTCACTAATGTAGTGTTCATTTTGAAATACAGAGATGTGTGATATGCTTCTCTCAGGGCAGCATTTTTGCTGTTAATTGTCCTTGAAATACAGTGTATGCTGTCTTTGTCCTCACAGCTCACTGTCAGATTCAAGCACTGATGATATTTTACTAATGACTTGTATTTGACAATTGCTAAGAATGTAAATTAGAAGTATGTAATTGAAGTGAGAATGACAAGAATGAAGAGTTAACAGGGTAATTGCACAGATACTGAAGATCCTCTTCTGCCTGAACTATTCTGTTGTTTACATAAAGCTGGAGTTGAAGTGTTTAATGTGCCTGGGGAATTCAGGATGTTAGGTCAGCAACAAGATGTGACAGAGCTGTATGGAAGAGAGGGATTTGGGGAGAAGATAGAGCTTTGATCTTTCTTTTTTTGTTACGTTTTAAGTTCTTGAGACAGTTCAGCTCATAGGAAGGAGCAGCCTTGGAGCCCTCTAACAGCAAAACTGTCCATGGCTTCAGAAGCCTCTGAGGATAACTGGCACAGGTTGCCCAGAGAAGCTGTGGCTGCCCCATCCCTGGAAGTGTCCAAGGCCAGGCTGGACGGGACTTGGAGCAGCCTGGGATCCAGAAAGTGTCTTCTCCCCATAGCAGGGCGTTGGAACTGGATGAGCTTTAACGACCCTTCCAGCACAAACCATTCTGGGATTTTGTGATGATAATAACAGGGCTGTTGCTGGTTTTGGGTTGTGTTTCCTACTAAAGACACTGAGAGCTGGAGCCCTGTCAACATCTGGTGATCTGGTGCTGTTGAAAGTGCACTTGTTTAATTTTGATCGGTATTTTATTCAGATAAAACTGGAAAAAGTCCAAGTAACTGCAATACCACATTCGCATGAGGACTTGGCACATGGAGTTGGACTGTCCAGCCTACTGTGGGCAGCTGCACTGACCCATGAGACACCTGGAAACTTGATGGGCACTTGGATTGGACAGTTATTTGAGCGTGCTGTCCCAGGCCCACATTATCCCTTCTGGGTTTGGTGTTAGTCATGTAATGGCATGTATCTCTCCCTAGGTGTTTCATTCCTAATAGTTACGAGGTTTCACTTGAAGCTATGCTCTTTGTTCCACACGCTATGACCTTTAATGTCACAGTCTTGGTTTTATTCTGCTCATCCATGAGCTTACTTCAGTAAAAAAAATGATTTTGTGGCTCAGAGAAGGCTTCCTGAGCTCAGGGTACCACAGGAGAGCCAAAGGGACGCAGTGTAATGAAGTCTGACTTAAAAAGAGACTTCTCTTTATGTCAGGTTAGGAGTGGATGTGACTTTTAGGTAACACTACACTGTGAAATTTCACTAAATGGAGAGTTGGCAGCCTTGAGACTTTTCCTGGATAATGCTTTTCTAGGTCCCAGTCCTTTCTCCTGTGACACTGCTGTGAATTATTTCCTAGCCCTGTTCTTTTAAACTTTATGGTAGCTTTATTAATACATTTGTTTTGTATAGTCTGCTCAACATTCTCTATGGTGCCACTAAAATTTCATATCTTTTTATGCTTTTAAAACTGAAATGTGAGAAAAAAGTTTTTGATACCTATATGTGTGCATCTTTACTGTCTGTGCTTTTAGTAAACCTGTGCGTGCTTTTGTTTTCTTGTTTTTTCCTTATTTTTACAGAGAGTGATAATGAACTCTCCAGTGGCACCGGTGATGTGTCAAAGGATTGTCCTGAGAAGATTCTGTATTCCTGGGGAGAGTTGCTGGGAAGATGGTAATGCTTAATTTCTTATATTAGATTTTAGATGTTAACCTTTTATTTGGATTGTGACACTGTGTGCTCCTGAGCAGGAGGTTTGACATTCTTCAGCTTATGCAGTTCAAAAACTAAGATGAAAGACACACTGAAGTGTAGTTTTTAAACTTAATTTAAAGGGGACTGGTATAAATAACTTGGAACTTTTTTGACAAATCTTTCCCATAGCATGTGTGAAAGCCTGATTTTGTTCAGTGTTTGAGAGTGTACTTGTATGTGCTCACAGAGCAGGTATGAGTGTTCACAGGCAGAACTTTCTGGTCGTTTGGGGCTGGGTGTTAAATCCTCGTGAAACTCAGTGCCAGGATGGCACAGTCACAGCAGCTGCAGTGTGTCCTATCTCAGCATTTGTGCCAGCTGGTATACATGTAATTTGTTTAGAAGCACCTTTTTTTTTCCTGTTTTTTAATGTGCTATATGTAAGCGCTTGAAAAAGAGTTCTAGAAGGGCTGTGAATCCTCACTGAAACTGTTTCTGCTGGTGAATAAAACGAAGACTGTTTGTAAGCCCAGAGTATGTTCTCAACAGTGTTATTTCTGTTGTTTAATTAAGTGCTTCAGTAGCAGTGCATACTGTGCCAAGAAAGGAAAAATCTGTGTGTTTGCTGCCTCTGAGAGACCTGAGACTATTAGCAAGTGCCAGAACCACTTACTTGGTTTTCTCTTTGTAAGTAACAGCTCCTGCTGCAGGAGACAAAAATAATCAGAGGCCCTTAATCTGCAATCGGCAGTTTCCTTTTCCTGACTCCAAAAAGGGAGCCGAACAATGTTTTAAGGGTTTATTGGGGCAATTCCTCCCTTTACTTGGCCACTTTGTATCTTTGGAGAAACAGCCTCTTGCTGCTGACCTCATCTGTATGGAGATCTCACATGAGGTTTTACTGAAGTTAACTGAACCTTCCCTCTGGAACCCGCTTCTCTGGGTTGTTTTTAACTATTCTGTCACCCAAGTTCCTGACCTTCCTCCAAGATCAGGAGATGCTACTTTTAAATTTAACTTTTTTTAAAATTCATTTTTCAGTTGATTCTTTTATTTTTAAGCTTTGTCCTTGACAAGTATCTGGACTCTATGGATGAGCGTGCTGAAGTAAAGAGACACCCACAGCTTAAGTTTCATGTAACCAACTCTTCCTTCTGGTTACTCAAGTTGAGCAGTCAATGAGACTAAACATTTAAGACTTTTGGAATAAACTATTTTGGAGTCCTAATATAACTTACATGTAACTCAGAGAATCATTTAGTAGTTAAAAGCTTAAAGTTAGTTAAAAATAGGGTGAGGAATGGGAGATCCCAGCCTGTTTGAAGAGTAGCAAACATTTCTTCAAGAGTGTCTCAAGCAATATTACCTCTTGAGAAAAATTCAAGTCTGTAAACTACTTGAATTTTCGAATAGTGTTATGTTACATTTTAAGAACAAAACTTAGAGTAACAGATGAAAAATGGTAAGGATTTGAAAGTTAAAAATAAATTGAAATAAAATCATCTAGTGTGTTGAAAACTGCACCATATGTTAGTAGAAGATCTGTGCACTTGTGAAGAAAGTAAATAAACAAAACCTAACATTTCTACTTGGGGAACTGGTGTGCTTTGTCATTTCATTAAAATGTCACTGTAACCTATTGGACTCAGCAGAAACGGTTCTCTAAGACTCTCCTTCAAACATATAAACAGGAATAAGATAATTTACCAAAAAGATAGAACAAACAAGTGGAAAGTAATGGTACATCTATTTATGTTACTATTTACTGCATCCTCAGCATTAAAGTTGTTCTTGCCAGCTAAGCTGGTTTAGCTGAGTTGTCAACTATTTCTTAAAAAAACCAGCAGCAGTGATCAATAACAGTCTTTGATCAGAAATATTTGTTTGTCAAGTTGGAGCACAGTCTGTGCATTGCTGCTCTGTGTCCATGCTCTCTGATGTTTTAAAATTGGGGTTTTGAGTTTTGTGCAGGAGAATTGCAGCATTTTGTAACAAATTAAAAATGTCGGCATTCATGAGTGGTGACCCCCACGTGATAAAGGATAAGGTTAGAATACGACAATTTTTTATTTTATGCTCATTTCTGTTGTTCTGAGGAAGGATTGTGGATGCTCAAGCTGTTTTCCAAAGAGCCATTCACAACTCAGAAAGCTGGCTGTGGAAGTTAGTGACCCTGTCCAGCAGGGACTCAGGTTGCTGAAGTATTACCTCTTCCCTCAAATAGAAATATAGGACAGAGGCAGTAAAGTCTGGTTGCTTAATTCTCAGTTGGGATTATGTTCAGGATGGTGTTACAGCATGTGTGTTAGTTGTTGCCGTATTTGTATTGTTTCCTTGCTGGTGCTGAATATTTCCCTGTTACGTGTCTGTGGGAATGTCCCTTTTTAGCTGTTCATTTTATCAGCTTGCCCAGCCCTCAGAGGAGCCCTGCTGTGTTCTCAAGTAACACATATGACCAGATACATGTAATAACCAAACTAATCCACAACTTGAGCTTCAGCTTTCTGATGTACTTACTATTTATTTATTCCTGAATGTGCATTTCATAATTCTGTAACTTGCTTGGAGTGTCTAGTCATAGAATCACTGAATAGTTTGGGTTGGAAAGGACCATGAAGCTCATTTCCTTCTACCCCTCTGCCATGGACAGGGACACCTTCCACTATCCCAGGTTACTCCAAGCCTTGTCCAACCTGGCTTTGGACACTTCCAGGGATGGGGCAGCCACAGCTTCTCTGGGCACCCTGTGCCAGAGCCTCCCCACCTTCACAGGGAAGAATTTCTCCCTAGTACCCATCTAACCTTCCCTTCTGGCAGTTTAAAACCATTCCCTCTTGTCCTGTCACTATCTGCCCATATAAAGGCTCTCTTCCTCCTTTTTATAAGTATCTTTTATTCAGTACCTTTAAGGTACTGAAAAGCCATAATAAGGTCTCCCTGGAGCCTTTTTTTCTCCAGGGTGACCCCCAGCTACCCCAGCCTGTGTCCACAGCAGAGAGGCTCCAGCCCTTGGAGCATCTCTGTGGCCTCCTCATGACCCGTGCAAGTCCTTTAAGTCAAGTGCTCAGTGCTTTTAATGTTTCTGTGAATATTGTTTTTCTTTCTAGCTCTTTCCCATCACAAGACCATTAGGCTAATGTGACTGGCTGCAAAATGTACTGAAAAAGAGAAAAGGAACTAGTTTTTATTTGGTTATCTGAGGGATAAAGCTTGAAATTACTTGCATTGCACTGTGCATTTAAAATTAAAAATAATTATTGTGTTTAAAGGAATAAGGGCATTCTATAATCACATTCTTTTCAGTTCTCAGGCCATTTGGAAAACTGGGGATATCATCCCCAAAGCGTAGGGAAAAGAAATGGGTTAGAGCACCTTTTGAATTTAAACAGCAGTGGTAAACTGTTCATGTCCTAATGACCTGTTTCACAGAATGAGTAGTCTAAACATTTACTGCAAATTCAGGGTCAAATTGCAGGTTATTTAATCACAGCTTGCTGGCATTTGGCTAAACAGCCACTCTCACTATTCTCCTACCAGGAGAGCTGGAAAACAACAGTGGTCAAAGCACTTAGAGAGCACAGCACTTCCTGTAGTAGAAAGAGCAGAGAATCAGTTCGGGCAGTCTTGTGCTGCATTGCTCTGAATATTGACATCAGGAGTCTAAGAGAGCTTTCATCTAGATCAGCAAATACTGTTATCTCCAAAAGGGCTTCTAAACACCTGTGACTGAAAGCTCTGTGCAGTGGTTTTTGTATTCCTGCATTTCTTGGGATGTGTGTGTACAACCAGATAGTAACGCACCAGCTCAGACCAACAGGCAGATTTATTTGGAAGAGTGGGATTGTTCAAAGCTATGTGCAGGTGTTCCTGTTTTGTGGGACTTGTAACGTACTCTGGGCATGAAGTGTGGAACTAGAACTTCAGTCTTCATAGCAGTACCCTTAAAATTGTCTTTTATTTGTTTTCCAAAATTTATTTCTCTGTTCAACTTGGGTTATTTTTAATTTATTTTTCTTAACCTAAGCTAAAACATATGTGGTAAACAAATATTTAAATTGAATTGTCTGCACAGATGGCATAGTTTTCTCTTTCGGTTCAAACTGTTCTTCATTAGCCAACATAGTTCAATTTCTGCACTTGTTTATTGTTAATTTTCATTAATGTCTCCACACCTAGAGAATTTGGATATCACTACACTTTGCCACTGGTTCTTACTGTAAATCCTTGCAGAGATTTTGCTTTCCATCTGACAAATACTAACTACCGTAACCAGTGGAAGAAAAGTTTGTGTTGCCAGTTGCTGACTCTGCTGTAGAGAATAACTTTACAGATTGTTGGTGTTTTTAATCTTTATTTTGACTCCTATAGTTGAAGTATAACAGGCAAATACTCATCTTTGTTTCAGGCACAATAACCTTGTTGTGAGACCAAACGGATTGTCCACCCTGGTGAAGAGTGGTGTTCCAGAAGCACTGAGGGCAGAGATCTGGCAGCTGCTGGCAGGATGCCATGACAACCAGGCAATGCTGGATAAATACAGATTGCTCATCACAATGGTGAGGGATTTATTATCTGTTCTTTCCTTTGCTTTTCTTTCCTTTGGTTGAGGTGAATTCCGCTGGGCAGCAGTTTCAGTCAGCGGCGGGGCAGCAGAGGAGTGAAACAGCTGGACTTGTTTTAAGCACCTGGAATTGTGATTACGTGACTTCACCTCCTGCCACAGGTACCCGCTGCATGGCCTTAGCCAGAGAAATTGCTGACCTATATCTGTAGTAATGCTTGACATTTAGCTTTCTATTCTCTTGCTGTGATGATAATAAGGACGTCAACTTGTTGTTCAGGTGTTTCCTTGTGGATTTTTTTATAAACTCGTGACATCCATGGCTTTGTTTTTTCAAAGATTTTGTTCTCTATATGCCCAAATTTTAGGGGTTTCAATTCTTAAAAAACCCAAACAAACGAAAACAAACCGTCACAAAGTTGAGTGTTTCTTCTTTCTGTTGTTTATTTTAAAAAAGAATGTTAAAAACATTTTTGCCTAGTAGGAAACCAGTCTTCTTACAGTATGGGTGAGCTGAGAGGAGAATCCTTTTGGGAATCAATTCCCATTCTGTGTCTTAATGTCATCAGTGCAGTCAGTAAACATTCAAAGAAGTCTGCAGAGCTGTTTGATCTGCTTAGATGTGTGCTGGCAAGAGGAGGACCTCTGTTGTGTAGCTCAAGCTCTGTGCAGTGTCAGAGGGGATCTCAGCATCTGGGGTTCTGAAGCTCTGCCAGTGCAGTTGTAGCTCTGAGAAGAGCAGCAGCCTCAAATATGTTTTTCATGGCAGAAACGGATAGAGATTATTTTATATGTTGCTCAGAGCAAGTGTTGAATTTGTTAGCTGGGTTATGAATTATCTGTCCACACAGAAATGCTGGGGTACATGTTATTACTTGAAGTTCCCTTTCATAATGTTGTCATATTGTTGTGCTACTTGTCCTCTTAATTTGACGTATTTAATTATGTTTGTGAAGTTTAGAAGCATCCCCAGAGTGAGAGCTGTCCTGGTGGCTTCTTTTTTCTTTACCAACAAAGAAGGATGTTTTGATAGTGTAAACTTTCCATTTTGACGTTGTAGCTGGGTTATATTTTCCTTAGAAACCATTCACAGGACATCTGTCAGCTGTATGTTGCATCAAAGCCACCTCCATTATTTGCTCCTGCTTTCCAAAAGTGGGAAAGATGTTTGTTTCATGGCGGAGGAGGGAGTGGAAAACTTCTAAAATGCAAGGTTTATCTTGATGCTGAGGCCTTGTGCCTTAAAAATACCTTGTTACACTTGGCCTTTTCACTATAGAAATATTAGTCATGTGTATTTTGGAAGATGATATTTTGTACAGTATTTAATACGAAATATTATAGTGTTACAGAATGAAAATTTAAATCCTATTCTGAACTGAAGCATTTATGCAAACAGGGTTTTTTTCTGAAGTAAATAATTATCGTTCTGAAATCACAGAATTTCTTCAATAGTCTGACTGTCTAAACTGCTGGCAATCCCATCATTTGGCAGCAAAAGACTCAAGGAAAGAAATGAACAGGAGAGAGCCTGGGCCAAACCAAAGCTAGAGTCCATCTTTGGGTAGAGCTAATATGGGGAGCTCCAGAAAATATCACCAGTGGATTTTTTTTTTTTTTTAAAGGAATTATTATCTGACATTTTTGTCTGGGAACAGAACTTTGCAGTTTCATTTTGGTGTGTTGGTGATGTGAATGAAGCAGAGAGAATAGTAGTATGCATATTTTAATAGTATATACTACTAAAAGCTTGGTTGTAGTGTTACTTTATGTGTGTCAATAATAACATGCATGTTAAGCTTCAGAGTTATTTGGATATTAATGACTGTTCACTTGCTTCTCCTGTATGAGAAAGCAGAACTGATTTCTCGGCGTTATTTGTATGCTACGATCCTAATATACCAACAACATGCACTTTATTTTTTCCGTGCTTATTTATTCTTCCCATCCAATCCATCATTTTCATCTTGATTCTTTCAGTTTATATATATGTTTGCACAAATTCCTTGTCTCCTTGTATTTTGGTCATTCTGCTTGGTGTTTGTCTTCTGGAAGCTGGACATGTTTGTGGGTGTCTTGGCCACTTGAGCCTTCAGCGAAAGTGTTCCTGAGTGTGTTTCTGAGAGCCATTCCCGAGTGGGGGGAGCTGGTGGTGCTCTGCACTTGCAGTCCTGGCAATGAAGTGGGCTGAGATACTGGAAGTAGAAGGTGGTGCAAACATCTGTGAACTTTAGCCACTGCCTACTGACCCCCTCCAAAGCCCCAGAACCTCTCTGTCCCTCAGACAGCTCCCCACTGCTGCCTGGTTCCTGGAGCAGTCCCCGATGTTGTGTCCCATGCTGCCCACGGTACCAGCTCCTTCCTCCGAGCCTGCTCTCCCAGCACCCCAGCCCTTCCCTCCCCATTCAGCCTGACCTGCACTTCTGAATTAAATTGGCAATTGCAGCACCTCAGTGAGAAAGAGGGCACTGGAGACCTCTGGAAAAATCTCTGCCGTGGTTCTGTGACAGCTTGAAAGATCAACCCGATACCTGGAATTGTTAGTGCTGGAATATATGATACCTGATTCATGGTTGCCTCTTACAGGGACAGAGCGAAGTCTGGTAAAAACTCTGACTTTACTACAGTGTCACTGGTTAACTTCTGGTGAAACTGTGCTCACTAGTGAGAGTTGTGTTGTTAGCAGGCCAAAAATGTGTGCCTTGTGATATTCTGAATGACAGCAGACTCTCAGCATTTAAATTTAGTTTAGAGACCATGATATAGACACATTTGTTGTTCTATTCCAGTCTTGTGCAGCAGTGCTGTGCTGGATTGGCCAGCTCTAAGTCCTGTTACCTAACAGGTCTGGCTGTGCAGTTACACTGTAGATATCCATCCGTACCCAGAGCTCTGGAACCTGCTGCAGTGTTCTCAGCTAGAGGAGTGCTTGGTTCAGTGTGTTCTGTAGGGGAAGGTAATTTGGGGCTTGTTGTAGAGTCTCAATTCAGCACAGAAAGCAAAATAAAATGTCTCATGTAGAAAAATCAATGCTGCGCTTATATTCTCCAAAAGGCCTCCATGTCCTCTAGTCCTTCGTGCTGGAGGTCAGCAGTCTGTCAGGAATGATCCAGTGAACCGTGTTCCCTTTCCCCTAGATCAGAGCATTCATTTCCCATCTCTAGGTACGTTTGGAGTTCCAAGAGGGAAGGGAAAAAGAAATACTTCTGCTCTCACAAATACTGACGAAGCACTACCTTGCACTCTCTTAGGTCTCTTAGGCCTCCTGCTGAGTTCCAGCTTGATGATTACTGTGAGTTGCTCAGGAATTTTGACTGGAGCACAATAGTAGGCCTTGCATACAATTTTAGGGAGTAGGAGTTGTGATTTGGCAGCTGCTTCATTTCTGACATATATGTAAATCTGTTCTGTATGACAATCAAGATCTGCCTCACTTCCCTTGCTGGCATGTGTGCCATGGGCTCTTCACCCTGCTGCACGTGGCACCTGATGGGAAGGGGGAAATAAAATACACATCAGTAGAGATAAGTGTGTATTTTTATTTATGCATTTACTTTAAGGAAAATAAAATCAGAGTGAGAAAAATCTGCTTATGATAATGAAGGGGTGATACTGGTACTTAAAGAGCTTTTAAAAAAGCATGTCTGATCTGTTTGTTAAAAGAATATAAGTAGGAAGACGTGCACGAGCTGAGGTCAAGTCATTGACAGAGTGTTTTTTCCTGCCTGCTTGGCATTATTTCACGTTCAGCCTCACTAGTTCTCTCCAGAGACTCAGGAGAATTTTTCCATGATGAGATATATTCAGAGCTCCGATAAACTGATGGGTGCCAAGCCACAGTGTGCCCTGTTTCCAGTGGGAGTGATTGGTAATTGTCTCCAGCAAGAACTGTGCTCCCCCTTGCCCCACGGTGTCCCTGTCAGAGCAGGTGTCAGGCACTGGCAGTGTGGAAACGATTAGGAACCTGCTGTCACTGGATGGCAGCGATGCAGCAACTTCCTGTACAGCACTTGTTGCCTCTGCATGGGGACAGATGTTTTATTTATTGCATCTTATTCTGCTTATTATTAGAATTTTGCTCCTCTGGTTTAGGTGGTTTCATTCTTGTATGTATTCTCACTGCTGAATTTGTAGGGTGAGACTTCTTTCCTGTCAGGGCTGCGTGCAGTTGTGTCAGTAAACTGAGAGCAGAAACAGAAGGCTGTCATTCACATTCTGTAGTTTGAAAACTTTTGGATGGACTGTTTTAAGGTAGCATTTATGATTCTAAAATGTATGATTTCTTCATAAAAGTCTTCCAGTTTACAATATGAATTTCCTTAAGAAATGAGCTGTATGTTAATCTAATGGCATATATAGAGTTATTTTAAATGCAGCTGCTGCTCTGGTTTAAGGAAGCAAAACTTGTTTTAAATTTATTATTATTTTTTGAAGTAAGATCAGAAAAAGAAGCCTGTTCTCAGGTAAAGTAGATGTTGGTAGTATCATGTTGCTCTAAACAATGGAAGTTTGCGTAGGAATGAGAACGCCCATTTTTGAACTGGATGGTGACATTGAGTCGAAGGTCTTAAAGAAAGACTGAATGGCTGTCCTTCCAAATGACTTGTAAGAGAACCAAAAATAAGATTATTTGTTTATTGTCATAATTTCCTTTGGCAATATGAGCATGTGCCCAGAACAGTTAGAGATAATAACTAATTAAAGGGTCAGGCTTCAGAAGAGTTGGCCAAAAAATAGCTTTCTCTACTGACTATTTTTTGGTGTTTTGTGTCTGGGCCAATAACATTTCAAGTCACTCCACACAAAACTGAAAATCCTAAGAATTCCTCCAAGCTCTGAAGCAAATATGAGCATATCATGAAAATAACGGATCTCTAAATAATTTGAAAATGGCACTAATCAGGGGTATCACTACTCCAGTGGTATAATTCTCGTGCAATAGGGACAAGTTATAGGAAAATATGTTCCACTGCTGCAGAAGATGGAGCAAATGGATTGGATTTGGGGCTGGATGAAATTACTTAATTTAGGTCTAATATATGTAGTTTATTTGTTCGGTTTGGACCAGCATTATTATTTCTGATTCCTACAAGACAAATCCTCTTGTTTTAAAGCAAATTTTTAAAAAACCCCCAAAAGTTAAAATTGCGGGTTTCTGGAATTGTCTCTTGTCCAAAATTAAAAGTTAGAAATAGGATAGATGAAAATAGCTAATACTATTGTTGAAGTTTCATCATGTGCTTAAGCACAATCTTCCATGTATTGAATTAACTCGAATTATCTCTTTCTTGGTGCATCTATCTGCAAATTGAGCTCCAAGGACTGAAGTAAAGATCAACTTTCGTGGAAACCTAATGGAGAAATGTATTTATTTTTGAAACTTTGAATTTACCCAAACTGTTCGAACAAGAAAAGGTATTTGCTTCTATGTTTCATACTTAATATTTACTTGGCTTTTTAATTTTTATTGCCCGTTTGCTTGCATAGTTAGTAAGAGGAAAACTGAGGAGATTACAAGTGAGCCACTGTTTCTATACAAAGATTAAAAGCAGTTGACTTTGAAACTGGAGCCTTGATGCCATGTTTGTGTGGTTTTGTTCATTTGGCTTTTTGATTTATTTTACTTGTGAGAAGCAGTTGGGTTGGAACAATTTAGCTGGGAATTGAGAGAATTCCTTACTTAGGAGGGCTATTTTAGTTTGAGTAGAAAATGAATCAAGCTTGTTATTTGCAGCAATACCAAAGGATGTTAAGTTAGCACTAAGAAGGGGAAGAGGAATATTTTTTGTCCCAGTGGCATCGTGCAGAGTTCCACTGCTCAGTGTTCTGAGACTAATTAATCAGTAAGGGTGTCTAATTAAAAAGATGACTGTTCACCAGCTGCCACAGCAGGTTGGTTAATGGACTGAAACATTAGAGTATTTTTGTAGCAAATATTTGTGTTCAGAATGCTGCATCTGTTTGTCCTGACTGAAAATGCGGGAGTTTAGGCTTCTCTGTAGCGAGGAATAGTTTTTTCTTTGCATCTTTATTTCTTCTTCTTACTAATTAGGAATTGTCTCCCTTGACTTTTAGAGGAAATAGGTATCAAGGATGGCATAGCTGCATGCTAAGCAATTAGAAAAGATCCTATCACGTAAGGATCAATGCTCATTATAATAAAAATGTGATTTTTTTTTTTCAGTTGACTAAAAAGAGAAAGAACTAGTACCTTTTATTTTGCTTTTTGAATGAGATACTTGGGTATTAGGTACAATAATTCTGGAGGAACTGATCATTTTTTCCGAGTTTCCTGTTTCTTTTAAATTCTTTTAAATGTATAGGCAGTTTCTGAGGGTTTACTTTACCCCACTTTTTCTTAAAGGATGACTGTTACTTAACTCATCTCTTGAACTGAGATAATTCATTTCATGGCAAGTAGATTCTTGATATTTTTATAATCTAATGTGGTTTGTAGAGACAAATCAGCTCATATGCTGGTTGGAGTGATAGGAAGCCTCATTTTTGGTATGAGCTGAGCTGTTGGTGCTGACAGTTACAGTCACCTACTTTGAATTATTTTAGTGGTGCTGCAATACTGTGGGACAATAAAATATATATGAACTGAAAATACTTACTAGAAATCAGTGAAAAATTATTGTCTCTGAAGAGCAGAAGTTGACACAATTTTAATTCTTTAAATAGCTTAATTTAAATTCAGACTTCAGATAAAAGATTTAGTTTATGATGAATGTACTGGGGGGGGGTACCTAGTTCCACAGCAAATGTTAATATTACTCTTACAAGCTCAGGAATAAAATGTCCCTAAGGTGAATTTAATTTGCCAAGTTTTGATTCATTTAGTGCTCATCTGGAGAAAGTCTTTCAATTTTGTGTGCACAAAAGGGAAAATCTCATGCTCACTCTTCATCTTCAGAGGAATTCTTCAATTTAATGACAGCTCCCTTCAGGAAATAAAGGAGGAGCATCCATTAGTAATTTTTATTTTTATGTTATCTTAATTTTAATGTTTATGTATGATACTTGAGGTGGAAAATATTGCCAATAGTATTTTATTTTCAGGGCCTGCATAAAATTATAAAATGTTCTGCCGCATTAGGAATTTTTCTGCGGTTTCTTTTCCATACGTAACCACATATGAGAACACTAAAATGACACTCACAATACAATTCCTGGCTCTTGGGGTGATGTATGACCTCTCTGCCCTAAAAATCACATAAATAGACACATTTTATTCTGAAGGGTGGAGTATAAATGAGATTTGCACGTGCCCTCTTGGAGTCTGTGTTCTGTCTGTGGGAGTTTATGGTCCATTATCTCCCCAAAGCAGGGGAGCAGAGTTGCCCATCGTTTCAAACAGTGCTAACACCAAGGCTGTATCAGGATTATAAATGATGGTTACTGGAAGAACTGATATTCCAACAGCTAGTGTCATAAGCTCAGGATATATGAATATTGATGCAGATAACAAGTGGTTTTTAAGTAGGATGGAGTTGGGATGTGTCACTGCCTCGCTGTTCCTTCGAGCGTGGTAAGAGCTGCTAGTTCTTGGCACCTCCGAGCTCGTTTGAAAGCCCCCAATATTCCTTCCTGGATAAAACATGAATAGGTATCCCAGCTGAATCTGACTGTTGGTTTGTTAGTAGGTGTTCAGTTTTGCTGTAGCAGTAAAGATGCTGATGCTGAAAGAGCAGCTGTTTTAAATGAAGGTATTCTACCCCCCTGAGTAAAACTGGAACATTTTGGAAGCTCTCTGCAGGGTGTGTTATCTTTGTGGAATTCTGTGTGTGTGATCTTTCCTTGGCAGCACAGGACACTGCTTACCTGAAGCAAATAGTTATGTCTGTGTCCATTACAAGAGCTGTGATTGCTGAGGGATAATTGTGTTTGAAACAATCAACTTGCTCTTGGTATTCCTCTTTCCTCTCAAATCCACTTCTTCCTAACCAGCCTCTGCTTTCAAATAAAGGTTGCATAACTGGCATTCAGGAGGCTGCTGCACTCCAGAGCCAGAGCTTTAGGAATCTTAAATACCTTTATTGAAGAGGGCAAACCACCTTTTCCTGACTATTAGTTGCTGGTTTCAATATGTTAATGTTTGATGCTATAAAAATTAAAGAGCGCTCTAAATGCTTAGAGATAAACACTAAGAATCCAAACATTTGGTGTTTAAAGTCTCTTAAAATGCCTTTGTTAACATCAGTACTGGTGGTCAGCACTTTATCAAAGCATGTTTGACCATAGCAGTGGGCAGCGGTTCAGAACAATTTAAATAGTAACAAAACCCAGCAAGGCTTGAGCTGCATGTGTAGAATATTAAAGCATACAAAAGTGATGAATACATCATTTAAATCCAAACTGGAATTTGATACAGGAGTGAATTCTGAACCTTTTGCTACCTTACCTTATGTATGATTTCTTCATGATAAAACCCTGTGTTCTGTAGGATGTTCCTCTAAGGGGCTGAGCTAGTATTAAAGTAGATATTACAGGAATCACTTCAAAAGAGATGAGAGACCTATAGATCTTCTTTATGGTCTGTGTCCATTAAGGAATTTTTTCCCTTTGCAGTGATGAGTATGTTCTTATAAATTAAGAGTCATTTCCCCCGTCAGCAGGCAAATTTGCAGCTGCTGAGGTAAACTAACCAACAGGAGATCGAGTGCAGTCTGCTGCTCATACACTCTTTCTAACAATCTCTTATGTAGGTTTTTGTGGACATACACAAATATTTTGGCAGCTAGGATTTTTTTTCTTGTTGAGAGTTTTCATCAGTTGTTTTTTAAACTGACAACTGAATACTGATGATACGGAGCCTCACGTATTTTAATCATATCCTACAGATGACAAAGCTGTCTTCATAGGGCTGGTTTGTCTCCAAAGCAATCCAGTTTCAAAATACAACCCTCTTTTGGACTCAGCAGTACAATATCCAGCCTGCCTTAGAACTGAATTGTCGTTAACGGGGGTTGCAGTTTCAGACTGTGTGCCTGCCAAAGGAGGTTCCTTTTACTGCGTGTTCCATGTCTTCTGTATAGCCTGACCTAGGGCTAGTCCCAGTAAGCGTGGGTTTCCTTCCCCCCTTTCTGTCGGAGAGGCTCGCCGTGCAGGGGTGCTGTGAGGGCGACATGGGAGCCAGCGCTGGGCCAGGGCAGGATGGGCAGGTGAGGCAGCCTTAGGTAGGTCAGTGTAACATTGCAGTCTAATTATGCTTCCTGGTACCTGTATGGCAGAGGAGCTGGAGGTACCTTTTGGAACCGTGCCACCTTTCTCTCAGGAGTTTGTAAATGTAATTCCAGAAAGCTCTTTTGGTTTTTGTTGTCACTGTCCAGGATTTCTTTTGCCTTTCTATGAAGACTCTCCAATTCTTCTTTAATGGAAAATTGAAAATATGTAAATGCACATTAGGGATAAAATGTGCCCACAAATGGTAGAATGAATATTCTTTGGCGATGCTTTTATATTTGTATCTCTGTGTGTTCAGTGCAGAATGGCTACCCTGATATAACAAGAATATTGATGCTGAATGCCAGCAGTGGATTTACACAGCTGGCAGTTAAGGAGTAATATTTGGATGTCTGCTCATTTTCTTTGAACTCAAAATCTTACATTTCAGGCAGCCATGCACTTGATTAAGTTCAGGATATTATACAACGAGGAAACTAATTTCATAGAAAGCTCAGAGCAGCAGTTGCTGGTTGTCTTTTCAGGACTGTCTGCAGTGTCTGATTGAGTCAGCAACAAGCCTTGAAAACATGCAGTCTGGCTCCTTTAGCCCAAGCAGAGACAGAATACTTCTAAAACTTTGATTTAAAGTCTTGATATTCCCATGTCTAAGATTGATCCTGACTAATGAAAATGTATGTAGAGTGAGTGTTGTAGAAGGAGTTTCCTTTGCAGAAGCTGTTGACTTGATCATAGATCCACTAGATAAGATACTTACCTACATAATTTTTATTTCTAGAAATGTTAGCTTCACATGCTGCTTAATAGGGAATGAGTTAACTGTGTGTCCAGCCTGAAGGATTAGTGTTGGAGCTGGGGAAGCAAAACTACAGAAACACACTTGAATCAGCAGTGTTAGCCTTGCTGCACAGCCTCGTGTGTTATTTGAATTTCTAGTGTAAATCTGATTTCTGTGCTGCAGTAAGGAGTTAATCTGATTCTTTCCCATTTAGTGCAAGTGAAGAGTCTGACTTTGAGCTGTGTTCTTGGCCGTGCTAGTCCTGCTCACTGAGAGCTCTTGTGGACTGGGCTGAGAGACTTTTGACATGGGTCAGAAAAGAGTTACGAGTACTGCCAGTAGGAACCTTCATTTTCAGTGCTGTGAAGCCAAAATATAAGGCACGTGCTGTGTTAAAATGCCAGCTTACACTGGAATCCTAGCACATGCTACGTACATGGTTTAAGTGCAAATATTTCCAGTACAAGTTACTGTTTCTAGTCATAATTTCCTGAAGTATCTGTTAAACACTTCACTTTTTTCATTAATTAAGGCTTGTCTCAGTATGGGTTTTAGACTATTTCACGGTGCACACAGTTCTGTTAATTTTTAATAGAAGTAGCAGTTTTGACAATCTGAGAAATATTGGATGGGAGATGAGTTCTCTGAGATTGTTGTGGAAGTGCTTGTATAATTAGGAGCCCTGTAATGATCATCAAGGATGTATCAGAAATTTAAATATATTATCATATTGTAGTCATAGTCATCTTTATAATTCCATACGTATAAAGGGGCAGAATTCTGCTGCTTCAGACAAATAAATTTTGGTACTTCCTAACTTTTCAGTACTTAATTTAATATCATTAAAGTAACTTTTCTCATGGAATCCTAGAATGGTTTGAGTTGAAAGGGACTTCAAATCTCATCTTTGTTGCACCCCCTGCCATGGGCAGGGACACCTTCTGCTATCCAGGTTGTTCCAAGCCCCGTCCAACCTGGCCTTGGACACTTGCAGGGATGGGGCAGCCACAGCTTCTCTGGGCAGCCTGATACATTTTATGGCTCTAGGTAAGGCCCCCAGAACATCAGATAAGTGGCATAGGGTGTTTGTTCTTTCCTACTGACTGTGAGAACTTGGAATGCATAATTTTCTACTCACCTTGATCTGCTCCCTTGTACTCCTTACAGTTCTCTGGAACTGTAAGAATTGTGATCTCTCTAAAGCAGAATTCCAGAAAAACCCCCAACCTCTACTTGTCTCTGAAGCTCTTTCTGTAAATTGAGTCATAGATGTTACATTTTAAGCCAGCAGAATGTTTGATTATTCTACTTTTGACTGCCTTTAAAATTCTAGTTGCCATAACAACTTTATTTCTTTATTTTTAGCACATCAGTTGCCATAACAATAAAATATAGCTTTTTGAATGTAACCATTTTTCCCTTACTTTTTTTGCTTTGTTGTATAGAAAACCTTCTTTGGGGGTGAAAGGAAATGTAGCAAAGCTCATTCCTGTGAGCACTTGGGTTAGAACATTAGCTGAAAAATAAGGGTTTTTTTAATCCAGCCTTATTCCATTTCTATGGCATTTTTTTGACTACTGAGTATTTTCATAAGTTAGACAGAAAAATGAAGGCAAATCACTTGTGTAAAACCTTTCCTTTGTAGAAAATGCTGTTTCTCATTCTTATTTCTTGTAGTTAGTGTATTAGAAATAACCTTAACAGTTAGAGAGTAATTTCCAATATCTTATTTCATTATCCAGAATGGCTGTAAATAAGGTCACCAAGCTAGAGGCGGTGTTTTGTTCAGCATGTTGATATTCCCTGTTTGGGGCAGTTTTATGTGATATATCTTTAAAATATATGAACTAAGAGGTTGACATTTAGCTTCAAGCCATAATCTTGAGCAGAGGGGACAGGTTTATGTGTGAATTTAATATTGGTGAAGGAAGTTGGCCTTGAACTTAATCTATAGACTTCTCCATTCCCTGATAGTGTCCTTTCCAAAGGATTCGCAGATCTCAATGTTGTCTTTATATTTAACCTATTCTTAGTGCTGATAAAGTATATATCTAATTTCATTTTTTTCCTAAGAGATGGCAAATAATATCAGGTTTGGTATTTCTTCTAGAATAAATGATTTCTCGGTTAACATAACATTTTACATGTGCCAATTTCTAGCTATAAATATAAATGTCCTCATTATCTAATACAATCAAAGTAATTTAAGACAAAATTTGCTAGTTATTGGAAGTTGAATGTATTTAGATGTTATTAATTTTGAAACACAGTTATCAGATGTGAGATGATTTTATAAATAATTTAATTAGCTAATTTTTAACTCGGGAGTGGGGGGGAGGGTGGAAGTCAGTAATTCTTGCTTTCAGTGGCATTTTCCAAACACCTCTCATTTCTGGATTCCATGTCTGTGAGTTACCCAGGAATGTACTTCCACTGTTATTTGCAGAATTTTCCCTGTAGACCATTCTCGGTAGGAAGCTATTCCTTGTCTTTTCTCATATATGGATATTGATGGAAGTGTGTGCTGATACAGATCCATGCTGGAGCAGAATGGAAGTGATACCTTTTCAGCACTTCCAGCTGGGAGGAAGATTTGGTCTAAACGAAGCTGAGCTTAAAATCCATAAAAAGAAAATATGCCACCCTTCAGGTTATAAATAGTTTTCGTGCCGTATCCTTTCCATGTTCCTCTTTTCTATTTCTTCACAATGTGGTAGAATAGTAATCCCGAGTAACACTTAGTTTTAAAATAGTCTTTAAAAATCCACTATTTGCTTTGATTGTTTTTAGATTTCTGGTAGTGGAATTGGATTTCCTGGGATCTGGGCTTAGTACCACCTGCTCCCCAGCAGACCCTGCACTAAAACAAATAGCAGCTCTTCAGTCTTGAACTGATTTTGCCCATTCCAACAGTTGGAGCTGTGACTTCATCTCCTCAGTGATCCTGGTTGTTCAGTGCTTTCCTGAGCCACCTCTCATCTCCTTGAGGAAGAATTATTTTTAAAAAATCTATTACAGGAAGAGTTTAGGGTGGAATGTGTCAATTGTATAATCAACTGAAAAACAAATTGTTGGTGTGACCAGGCACATATTCCCAGCCAGCCTGTCTAGGTTAGACTGGACGTTCCAGGAGAATAGTCTATGACCCTTTAACTCAAGCCACACCAGTGGAAAGTGGATTTGAATCTGTTCCTGATGTGTCTCTGTGAGTTTGTCACATAAGAGCTGGCAGTTCACAATACTTAGAAGAGAGAATTAGTCTGAAGTGAAACTTTATTCTGTGGTACATCCAAACTTTTGATTTTGAAAGACAGACAGGTGTATGTGGGTTCAATCCTCGTGTTCTTAGTAGTTGCTTTTGCATGGGCCTTGCAAGTTGGCTTCCTAATTAAGGCTGCAATAAATTATTCATCAGTTGAACTCATTAAATCAGAATTGCTTGCCTTTTAAAAGGTCATGCTGTAGTTTAAGAGAACTGTTTGGCTTGCAGTGTGTGAGAAATGGCTTGACATAGACAAAAGTGTTAGTAAAAGTACAACTATGTCAAAATATGCCTCTAAAAAGTTTGAATGAATGCAGTACTAAAATCTTTTAAGTATTATTTTGAAATATGAAAAATGATTCCCACAGGAAAGGGTAATACTACCTGCACTGTGCAGACTATTCTCTACATTTCCGCATTTCTTCATTTACAGTTTACTTAATTGCTGTCTTTTGTCCTGGGATTTAACAGGTGAATATTTTAATCATCTCTTGAAAGATGGGAGCAATGGGAGGTAGTAAGTTTATGTTCTTTTGCCAGTATACTTTTTCTTTTTTAAACTGCTGCTAGTGTAAGAGCAGATGGTTTAGTTTTAGTGGGACATGCATGAAACTGTCTGAGGGAACATGTTTAATTTTTTGCTTTTCATAACATCCTAAGATATTTTTCTTGTACTTCCAATGCATTTCTTATTATATGTGGTCAGTCAGTAAAAAGCATCCTTCTGTAGCTTAAGTGCTGTTTGTTTAAAGCAAATGCAGTTTGGCTCCTGAAAAATGTTAATTATCACCATTCAGTAGGCTGCACAGCATTTCCCTGAAGTAAATTCACTTCTTGACTGATAGTTTATTGCACAGATTTTTATTTCTATTGATTCAGGGCACAGGAATTTGGTGGTATTTGTCGCTCCGAATTGAGCTTATAAAGTGGATTCCATTTGTCATAGGACCATCAATATCATCTTCAGGGAAGCTCCTCCTTAAGGAAAATGTTCTTTTATGTAAAATCTAGAAAAGTATTTGCTTTGTATTCGTCTGTGGGTGGCATCCCTGCCCATGGTGGGGAGGGTTGGAACAAGATGATCTTTAAGGTCCCTTCCAACCCAAACCATTCTGTGATTCTGTGAAATATAATCCATGAGATCGCAGGCAATAATGTTTAAAGAGAGACTATAGCAATTTACTGCAAAAACTTGGTTAATATTTATTAAATACATGAATAATGTTGGGAGTAGTTTAAAAGCTTCGAACTTTAGAAGCATTTAATGTAATTGTTGCTTAACAGCATGAAAAGACTGCACAATAAACTTGGAAATGCGAATGCCCATCTCTCTCTACTGATCCACATGGAAAAAAAATATTATTTGCCCATTTCTTCTTGTTCTGCATCACAGCATCCTAATTACCTAACATTTATGTGATACTGGCTCATATTTGCATTTGACTGGGCTGTGAGTCCAGCAGAAGATCAGGCTGAACCTGAGCCTGCTGGAGTAGTAGTAAAAGGCAAAGGAATCACTAGCTCCCTTCACATCTCGTGACCATTTAGAAAGCTACTGTTCCCTTCCAGTCGTTCCTGAACGGCCCCCACCCTTCACTCCAAATTATACCGGCCCCTTCCTTCTCCCCCACTTTACAGAACCTACTCTGCTGCTGCCACCAAATTCAGTTTTGCCCTAATGCAGAAGAGGCCTGTGCTGGCTTTGGGGATAATTTTTTCCTGCACCCATGAGGTAGGAGCTCCACAAGAGCATCTGCATTTCAGAAATGCAGCCGTGTACCTGCTGTCTCTTGATCTTTGTTGCAGCGCAGGGTATGTGAGCCACAGCACTGTAAAATGATTTATGGCATTCTTTAAGATCATAGGGTGGGAGGGAGAAGGATGGGAACTGATCTCTGATAGCAAAACTGATAAATGAGACTAGCAGGTGGAGAAATGGTTTTAAATTTTCTGCAATATACTCTTTCCTTCAGAACTGACACTTCTGCGATTTCACCGCTGGCTCAAGTGTGTTTGGTCTTGATGAGGATGGAGACAAACCACAGCAAGAAAAATTCTGAGCTGGTGGTGGGAGTCACAGGGACAGTGGTCAGACATTGGAACAGGGGCCCAGGCAGGCTGTGAAACCTCCGTCCTTGCAGATGTTCACAGCTCAGCTGAATGTAGGACCCAGCACAGCATGGCTTACATTTGGTGTTGGACCTGACTTTGAACTCGGCCCTGCCTTCCGCAGGGCATGGGGCCAGATGGTATCCAGAGGGTATAAGGGGTTTGAGAAGCCTAAGCTTGTTTTGAGAAAAAAGAAAGGGTTTATTTGTATATATGTATACCAGTTCTTTCTCATCATATCCTGTGCTCAGGTCAGAATCCCTGAGTGTTCTGTGTAAGCGTGAGCTCTCCGTGGTGGGTTTTAAATAGACAGCTGTAGTGGGTGGATTTGGGGAAGAGGCTTTATATTCCAAATAACAAATAGAACCAATTTCTGCCTTAAATACAGCAGCAATATGACTTCATAGAGCAACTTCAGACACTGATATGATGTAGAAAAACCCAACTATGTACACACACACACACACACACGATTTTTAAGGCAACAACTGATTTTTCTTCCGCCTCTGCTGCTTTAAGCTGCACTACAACTGTAAGCTTTATAGAACAGAATTATTCTGGAGGCATTAAAAACAAAACCAGGCTGTCCATAACATATGTGGACAAGTAAATGCCAGAGGCAGCTAAAATCAAAAATAAAGCGAACTGAAAGAAACACCTTTGTTCTATAGGCTTAGGAGAAAGTACCTAAAAGAAAAAAAATACTTAAAAAAAAAAAAAAAGGGATTGGGCAGGAAAAAACAGAAGCTGATGAGCTGGTATGTATATCACTGTCATTCAGGTCTGCACCTAAATAAATAACTACTGTGTTCCTCATCCCACACTCCTAGCTGCACCTGCTTGCTCTCATCAATGCCTTTTTAAAAGATTTTTTTGAAATTATCGTTGTCCATTGAATCCAGCTGACCATCCAATAATTTAACAAGGAAAGACTTCAAACTAGAAATGAGTGCTGTGTCTGAGATGCTGCTGTGTGCACTACACGGATTGCTTCCATCAGTCCTGTTGCCTTACAAAAAAGATTTAGGAAACAAATTTTGCTATTGCTTTCCAAAGAGAATGACTAACAGATTGTTTTCTTGCTTGAAGTTTCTAAATCTCCCTCTGTACAGACTTTTTCTGTCCGAGAAGCTCTATCTGGTTTCCTTTCAGGGTCACACATCACCACTGCTTTCACAGCCTTGCTTTGCATACACAAAGCTCATGCTCCTACCACATCCCCTCTGTTTTCAGCAGGATCAGATGGTGTGAGTCTTCTGTTTTGGATGGCGACTTGTGTTGTTTCTAGCTGATGTAATTTATAAAGAAGGTGTAGAATTGCTCCTTCTATTCAGCTTGAAGAGTGCTCAGTCCACCAGCTGGATGTAACCAGCTATGGAACTTGTGCACTATGTGGGTGCTGCCTTGGTGATGGCAAGGCAATGCTTCCAATAGAACTTTTCTCACTTCCTTTTCTTTACACACAAACTAAAGGAAAAAACCAAAAGCATGATTTGTTTAAAACTGTGCCAGAGCTGCAAATGTGCCTCTAATCTCCAAATAAAAAACTTTTCCCATAGAGCTTTTAACCTCCTGCCTCTGATACAACATTCTGGTATTGCCACATTTTGTGAAATTCCGTGTGTAATTGCATGGTTTCGTCAGGACTAGCTGATTTCTGCTTCATTTCCCCTTGCCTCTGAATATACATAGAACAGTACAAATTAGTGCCATGGTGCAGTTTACGGCGAGTGGCTGAGGTGATAAAGCCACTGGCAGCTTGCAGCAGGACTGGTTTTTTGGTAGTGACGGATGCCTGCTCGTATTTCCACAGAGAAGTCAAACTCCCCTACTTTTGAATCACTTTGTCCCTTTAGCTATAATTTCTTTAGAGGAAGTGTTTTACCTGCATCTAGAACCAACCAGCAGAGGTTGCCATTGATTTTCGTGTTACCTGCTCAGCAGAGCCTGGATTCCTTGTACCAGACCCGAAACATACGGCTGCCACGAGTGCTCGTTCGCAGAGCTGGGCACTCTGGGCACACACAGCAGGCACCGGCCGGGGCCGACCTGGGATCAGGGTGACTCAGTGGTCGCTGAGACATTGGCAGCTTTAGTAGTTCCCAGTCCTTAAATCTGCACGCAGCAGGATGTACTGAGCACGTAGTTCCTGTGGTCCGCTTTGTCAGGCTGTATCTTTGCTTATCTCACGTCTCTGTGTACCTTTGGGGCTCCCTAATGTCCATTTTAAGGAGTTTTGGCCCTTTATATCCCTGGTGCCAACCACAAGCCGTCCCAAGGAGAAGTGGGAGAAGTACTGGTCGCTGCCATGCCTGTGCACAGTGTTGTTTATTCTCCTCCTCCCCCACAGGAGGAGTGGGAAGAGGAAGAATAAAAATTGCTCCCTATTGTTCTGCCCTTGGTATGGATAGCTTGGGCTTAAAGCTGTGCTCAGGGACTAAATTTAGTCGTTAAGTCTGTTATTGCAGAATGTTGTTACCATTCTGAGGTATTGGAGTTAGTTTAATTTTTTTCTTAAATCCTCTGATAGAAGGCTTTGGAATGATCACACGCCCTTACTGCAAACCACTCTTACACTGCTGCAGTTTGTGCTGCTTCACATTGCTACAGACCTGTCATTCAGCCTTGGATATTTGCTCCAGGCAGTACTCGAAATACAAGATGTTAACCCAGGAGCAGCTTATTAAAATTTTGCCTTTGGTTTGCCTTGGAACTAAAAGGATTGTAATCACTGTAGTTTCTAACGACTTGGTTGGTTAAAGCCTCCGATACCATCCAAGGCGTGTCTTCTGCTGATCAATAGCTCAAAATGCTGTTCTGTGGTTGGTATTTTGGTATCTAAATTTGCTGTTTCAGTGTCTAAGGACACATGGAATGTCTGTGTAAGATAACTTTGATGGTTGTACTTCTCTGACTGGGTTTATTTTTAGGAAGCATAAAGTAAACAAAAGTTCTGAGTCCTTAATTGGGGGATAGCAGCATACGTTTGCAGGAGTAGAGAGCTCAGTTAATTGGGTTCAGTTTGGAAAATAACGTATTACTCACGAGTATTTGTATTTCAACTGATGTTGAAGCAATTAAGGTACTATTAGGGTACTACTGATACTGGTACAGTATTGAAACCAGGCACAGATAAGTTTTGTGACATATGTGTTAAGTTTGGAAGTAATTAACTAGGGGATGCAATTAAAAAGGGGGCTGTAATTTTGCCTTTTAAGAAGGACTAGAAAATTTGTATGGCACCATAGCAGATATTTTACCAAGCTAAACCTTAGCAGGTGATGCTTAAAAGGTGTGTGAGCAATTAGTAACGCGGGAATAAATTGTAGTAAACAGTTTCTGGTGGTGGTGTATTGGATTCTATGTGGATTCTGTATGCACATCTCCCTGTGAGGGACGGGCTGGCTGCCTCCCCAGGCTGCCGGGGCGCTCCGCCGGGGTGCAGCGGTTCGTGCCGCGGGTGCCTCGGCTCGGCTCGGCTCGGCTCGGCTCTGTCCGGTGCGGTGCCCGCGCTGCTCCGCTCCGCTCCCTCCGGCCGGGAGGCGCCATTGGACGGGCCGGCGGCAGGGGAGCGGCCCCGCTCCAGCGGCTGCGGCGGGGAGGAGGAGGACGAGGAGAAGGAGGAGGAGGAGCAGGAGCAGGAGAGCAGCAGCAGGAGGAGGAGGAGGAGCGGGCTCAGGTGCAGGCGAGCGTCGCACGGGGGGAGCAGCGAGGCAGCGGCAGCCGCTCCAGCCGCACCGCGCTAACAGGACTCCCTGGCAGGCATTGGACAGAGCGGCTGCTGAGGATGCGTGTAGGTGAGAAAGCTTCTCTATTGCTTTAGCAGGGAATTGGAGAAAGGAGTGATTTTGTACGTGCTCTGTTGCTTATAGACAAAGGGAGCGAATAGCCGGAAATATTCGGGGATGTTATAAAATCTAAAAGGACTTTCTCTACAGTGTGGCGATGCACGACAGGAAATTAACTCCAAAAAGAATGCTTTCTCTCAAAGAGCTGCGACAGAATTGAACATTTGGCTTTTCTAGTATCTGAAATTCCTCCTGAAGACACGGCAAGGACTGTCAGAAACATCAGAGAGATCCTGGTACTTTCAAAGAGACTTAAAGCAAATGCCAGTGTATTATCTGAATGACCTTGGAGAGCATTTTATGTGGATTCATTAATTTTCACTGCTAGTCTTCTAGTCTCAGGAACTCTAGGATTAACGATGGTTTTAACGTTTTAGGGGCCTTTCAAAAAACAAGATTGTATACGTTTAATTACCTGCCTAATGATTTCTGAACTAATCAAGCATTTACTTAAAACTGAACACAGAAGATGCTTTCTCTTAATGTTTTCTCTCTCCATAACTCTGAATAAAATGACCAAGGTAATGTCCTGCAAATAGAAGAACAATTTTTAAAGCAACTGTTTATTATGCTGATCATCTAATAAACATAGAAACCCTAAACCCCTGTGAAGATGAAGCTGAGTAACAGAATAATGGAGTAGTAAACAATGGCAGCTTTTCTAGTCAAATCAGCATTTCATTAGCTTCCCAGCAGAATGCAGATGGAAGTTTCTGAGCTCGTTGTGTGGGGGTTTGTGAAATGATTCAGTTGTTGCTACAGAGGTGAGCAATATCATGGATATACCTATGAACGCCTTGGTACTGATCCACTGTAGCACATATGACAGAGTTTCTAAAGATGATTATTTTAAATTGCCATTGCTGAAATTAAATTCAAGAGGATTTATTTTGTCTGTGGGGACACTGAATTATGATTCTGACATCAGTAATTGTAATGGACTATAATTGTTTAAAGGAACTGTGAATATTGACATAAATCTCAGAATTCTATTCTTAAATTATTTTCATTTTTAAATGAATAGACACAATCTTCCTCATTGTATGTGAGATGTATGTTTTCTTTCTTGGGAGCCAGAGGACAAATCTGCCTCATCCCCCACCCGTCTCCCCCCAAATAAAATTCATTATTCATACCCAAACAGTGGTGAGTCTATTGGAATTAACCTTGACAAAAATGTTTTCCTTACCTTTCCAATGAATAGGATGGATAAGATGGAGTACCATCTTCTGAATGGAACCAGAAAAGACAGCGTTAGAGGATGAACTTTTTCTTTTAGTCTCCAGTCAGTCCGTGATTTAAACTGAGACATTATAAAGATTACCTCCAGTAACTGCTGGTCCAGGAAACCTGAGCTGTACTGAGGTTCCTCCTTCTCCTCCTCTCCCTCTCCCCGGTATATTCCAAAGTAAAGGACTTTCTCAGGAAAATAAGTCAGAGATTTCCCTCCTCTCCTTCCCTGGGAAATGAATGTGTCTCTTTTGCGAGTTTTTATTTCTGTTTGTTTTAGAAGTGCCTTGTGTTTGCTAAAGATGGGTCAAGAGCACTGGAGGAGCTGATCAGTGGCCTTTCTCTTTCTGGCTTTTGTTTTTCTTTTCTTTCTTTCTTTCTTTCTTTCCTTAAAGCCAAGGTGTGCCAGAGGTGATGCACTGATGCTGAGGAGGCATCAAGAGCTATGGGACTGTAATGCCCTCACATGTAAGCACTGGCAGTGTCTGCAAAGAGAGACCGTGAGACGCTGAAGCAGAGTTTAGCTGCTGTTCAGCAGGTCACCTGCTCACTAAGGCTCAGATTGCAGTATTCCCTAAGCACAAAACATGAACCAGTCCCGATGGAGTGAATGGAGGACTCTGAATATGAGCAGTAGTGTTATGAACATATCTGAKCACCTCTCCTGCCCTCTTGGATTTGGTCACTACAATGCAGTTGACATCTGTATCCTTGAGACAGTCGTTATTGTCTTGCTAACATTTTTAATTATTGCGGGTAACTTAACTGTGATATTTGTTTTCCACTGTGCTCCACTCCTGCACCATTACACCACGAGCTATTTTATTCAGACCATGGCCTATGCTGATCTTTTTGTTGGAGTCAGCTGCTTGGTTCCTACTTTGTCACTGCTCCACTACTCAACAGGTGTCCACGAGTCCTTGACTTGTCAAGTTTTTGGATACATCATCTCTGTGCTCAAAAGCGTCTCTATGGCATGTCTTGCTTGCATCAGTGTGGATCGCTATCTCGCTATAACAAAGCCTCTCTCCTATAATCAACTGGTCACCCCTTGTCGCTTGAGAATCTGCATCAGTTTGATCTGGATATACTCTTGTCTGATCTTTTTGCCTTCCTTTTTTGGTTGGGGAAAACCTGGTTACCACGGAGATATTTTTGAATGGTGTGCTACCTCCTGGCTAACTAATGCCTATTTTACTGGCTTTATCGTGTGCTTACTATACGCTCCTGCTGCCTTTGTCATATGTTTCACCTATTTCCACATCTTTAAAATTTGCCGGCAGCACACCAAAGAGATAAACGATCGGAGAGCTCGATTTCCTAGCCACGAAGTGGATGCTGCTGGGGAGACTGGGCACAGCCCCGATCGCCGCTATGCCATGGTTTTGTTCCGGATAACCAGTGTGTTCTACGTGCTGTGGCTCCCTTATATCATATACTTTCTGCTGGAGAGCTCGAGGGTGTTGGAAAACCCGGCACTCTCCTTCCTAACAACGTGGCTTGCTATAAGCAATAGTTTCTGCAACTGTGTGATATATAGCCTCTCCAACAGCGTGTTCAGGCTGGGACTGCGGAGACTGTCAGAGACAATATGTTCATCTTGTATGTGCTCAAAAGACAGGGATGTACGGGACCCTAAACCAAGGAAACGGGCTAATTCCTGCTCCATTTGAAGAAAACTGGCGCATGTAATCAAATGCGGAGTTTTGATAGTATTTGTTGTACCTGGAAACTTGCCAGAGAGAAGTGTTTACCTGAACAGCTTGCCGTGGTGTTAGCATAAGTTTAAAAGGGATCCTGGAAAGGCAAAGGCAGCTGTAAGAAGGGTAACTGAACTCTTGTGAAATTGTGAGGAGAGCAGTTCGACAGAGACGATGGAGAAAGAAATAAAAATCTTCCAAAGGGCATGAAATAACTACCACATCAGAGGAGGTTCCTCATAAAACAAATTAGTTAGTTACTATCTTATATTTTCCCCCTTGTAGACAAGTTGTCTTTGTGTCAGAATATACTGTAGCCTTCAGAATTTCAATATATTTAAGAGGAAGCAATCAACACCACAGTATGCAGCTATCCGTAAATTATATACCTGAGGACTGTAGTAGATACTGCAGGTACTAGTCAGCTCTATCTCTGCTCACATCCTGTACAATTTACAGTTGTACAAACAATCCGCAATGCATAAAACCTACCCTGGGCATGACGCTTTGGGATAAACTGGCACGTTTTGGTACAACGTACACAGAAGCTCTCCCTCTCATTTCCCCTTTTTTTTGTCCATGCTGTGCATCCCTATATTCCATAGCGTCCAGGTGGGTTAGTTTGAGGGCACCTGTGAGATGAAGTTAGTTCCAAACCATTCTTTCTGCAGAAAGCAATAGCCCTCCCTGCCTGGCTGGGTGACTGCAGCTGCTCGTGTACAATAATTTCTTCAGTTGTTCACTCTCTCGACCCTGTTAAATCAGCACAGGTATCGATGTAGTGTCCTTTAGGGTGTACTAAAGCTTTTCCTTATTGGTTCCACAGATGCTCCTAACGCAGATATGATAATGGCACACAGCAGTGTGTGGCACTACTTAGAAAATTAAAACTAACCAACCCTTTTCTTTGGGCAGTCTAAAGAGCTTACTGTTGTAGCTGTCAGTCTGTTGTGTGAACCTCGCTTGCACATACTGTATTTTTTTAAGAGACAACATAAATTGTGGTCTGTGCCTGATGTTTTCATAGCACATGGAATAGGTCAATGCTACAGGATTAAAAAATTTACACTTGCTTTAAGAGAAATACTTCTGTGCAGTTGTCGAATAGCTGTTTGTTAGACAAGTGTTCTTGGAGGAGGTGAACAAGACAGTTTAGTGTTAAATACAGGCCAAGAGCTTCGGTATTTCCTTTTGTACTGAACTGACTTTTACGTCCACTGATGAAATCTTCTTTGATTTTGCAAGGGCGCACATTAGGTTTGTGTAATAAATTGCCAGGGGTTCAGATGCATGCCAGTCAATACAATATTTAAATTATAACTTTGAACCAAATGTAATTTTCTTAGATGGTTATTGGCTTTTAAAAAAGGCCCAATTATTGATTATTGGTGCCTTTTAACACTGCACTATTACTCCTTCTTTCACCAAAATGCATATGTAAAGATCGTGCCTATTACTTTTTGTAATGAAAGCTGACCACGTGTGCACACTTGTGGTTTGACTCTAGAGCTCCCTTAATTCTGTACTCTTTGTTCTGTTGAGGTGGTTCTGAACCCCTGTACATTTTTTTTTAAACCTGTAAGAAAGTTGAAACAATGGAATAAAGTAGTATTATGTCTATCAAACTCAGCCTTGGCGTTAGTTCCCTGATGTTACACTCTGTTCTCTGTGAAAGTCCTTTTGGGTTAGGACTCAAGTGAACAATTTCGAATCCAAATCTCAAAGCTGCTTACTTGATGTCTAAAATGTTCATATTCTAGTTTCTGGCATTGCATACTCTTCAAAGCAGATTCAGATATGACTTGAAACATTCCTTGAGCTGAGCCGAGCTGTTGCTGACAACCAGCTCTCATAGATATTAGGGAAAAATGAATATTATCCTTCACACGGACCTCGTAATGCTCCATGTCTACAGGAATGTGTCTCCTGCCTTCTTCTGACAAGTTGCTGTTTATTTCGGGAGGCTCTTTGGGCTCACTGCTGCTCTGCATGGTTGTGTAACCCCGCCTGCTCTTACAAACACGACTTGGGTTCACTTTGTTTTGGCATTATTTTGTCATTGTTTCCTGCTTAGTAGGCCCTTGGCAGGCAAGACTTGGACAAGGAGCAATGAAATACCTCATTTCTCACAGTTCACAGGACTAGTTTCTTACCAGTAAAGTCATTTTATATCTGTGCTCCAGAGCTGGCCGCTTACAGCTTCTAGTTTCCGTTGGCATTTCTGATGCCAAGTTTCTATGGGACCTTCTGAAATTCAAGAAAAGTTCTGGCAAGTGTCTGAAGTTGAAGTAACATTTATTGAACCCAGCCTGGAGGCAGCAGATGTGTTTTGAGTGTGGTACTGTAACTGCAAACATGTATAAACACCCTAGCAAACTCATCTAGGTCGGTTGTGCCTTAGTTGAACGCTGTTTGTGTGACCTCAGCAAGTGCAGTTGATGTACAGCAACTTCAAGCTTTACTGCCGGAAGATGGCAGGGCAGAGGGAGGGCTTGGTCCCAGGGGCTGCAGCACAAAGTTTGCTCACCCTGAAGGGCACAGGTAGCAATATGTTCCTCTTTAGCATCGTGGTTAGTGTGTGGATTTGTTGGGTGGAACTACAGATTTCCTTTTTCCTCAGGCTGTTCTTGGAGAGGGAGAATATAGGAGAAATCCAATACCCTGCAAACTACTTGTAGGTTCCAAGGTTCTTCACCCCTTTTTGAAACTTTTTTTATTCGTTAGACACAGGCTTCATGTTGTGGGTGCAAGAACACTAATTTGCTTACCTGGACCCTGAATTTCAGCTGTTCTAAAGTCACATTTGAACCTATTCTCTGTAAATCTCCTGGAATCTGTCAAATTAAACATCCTCAGCAGATTCAAATATTGCTTTTCTTCTTCCTGATTCCCGGGTGACAGGATTTGACCTGATCAGTCACATGAATCTTTAAATTAGGATGTATGTTTCATTTCATGGAAGTGTTTTCAGAAGTCATGATTTAAAATTTTTATTTGAGGGAGGTTTGTTATTGTTTTACTAATGCTGTCTGAAGATTCCAGCTGGTGCTAAATTCTCTTCCAAGATTAGAAGGCTGGGCATTTTAATGGATTTAAAAACTCACTGAAATTCCAGTTGCCCAGTCTGTCATTTTTGATTTTCATTCTGTCATAATATAAAGTCTCATGTTCTTGTATGAAAATCTGACTAAACAATGATACTTTTAAAGCTGGCATCTAAAGTACATATCTCACTTTCATGTGCCTGAAGATCTTTATGATTTATGAAATACCTGCTAAATAGGAGACCAAACACTAACCAAAGAAGTTGATGTGAAAAATCATTGTTGATAATACAGGTAACAGCAAGGGAACAGATGTAACATACTAAACGAAAAATGAAAATATATGCCTGATAGATAAGCAAAACAAATATATATATGAAAAACTCCTTTATGCAGGTAGATTCTGTTGTGCTGTCACATTTCTCTGGAATACTTATGCTTGCAGCATACCGGGGCAATGTCAAGGTCAATTGCCTTACCATTTTTGGAACCTCATGTCTGCAGCCTAAGGAAAAGTCCAAAAAATTGTGTAATGGCAGCAGAAGCACTACCAGAAAAGTAATTTTTTCTTCACCAAATTCCATGTGCTTCCTTATTTTCTGGAATGGCTAAGTAAATTTGTCCTTAAAATACTCTTCTTCAAAGAGAAAGAAAACTGTAGTGATGAAAAACACATTGTTATCTTTCAAAGTTTACGTATTTTCTTCTAGTAAGATATTCTTCCCTGTTTCTGCTTAAGAATCCATTTTGTATTCGTACTTGGTGAAGCATGAGGTACTGTACAAGTTTTATTTTTGTGCAGTCTTAGTGCTTCCTCTGCTGAAAAGTTGGGAAAAGTTGCTTTATTGAGCTGCCTTTCGCAGGTACAGTTTAGGAAGACCTTTTAAAAATAGTGGTTTTATTGGTTTTATGATTAATTTTCATTCATTAGTGTTTGACAATCAAATATCCATGACTACACTTAGTTTTTACACTCGGCAAAAGTAGTGAAATGTCCTTTTATGGCTAAATTAACTTAGCGGTTGATATTAGAAATTGAGATGTACTGATGAGTTATTTCATTAGCTGTTTCATTTCAACGTGGAGCTATTTTATCTTTCCATATTACAGTTGTAGCTAAACACATAAATATACAGATTTCTTATTTTTTAAAGTTGGTGGCGGGATGCTGGAGGTCTGTACCTCTGAGCCCAAGCGTCTGCTGTTCCCAGAGTGGGAACATGCCTTTGACAGCTCTCCATCGCAGCGTGCTGGGCAGCACCGTGGTCCTGGGGCTGAGTGTGCCAGGGAGCAGTGCCAGAGGTTCAGCAGGACGGTGCTGCTGTGGGGGAGGAATGTCAGTGAAGGTGCCAGTGGCCTCACCAGGATCAGCTGATTTGCAGATCTTTCAATTTTATTGTCACTGACACCAAAAGGAGAAGTTTAAGCCTTTGACTTCATCCCTGCCCCCTGTTCCCTCTGGCTCTTTTTTATGGATGGAATGGTGCATCTTTCTACTGAAGAACTGCATTTGATGGATTTTGTTGGGTTTTTTTAATTGAAAAATTTTGTGTATGTCATTTGAATGGCCAAATCAAACACTGTTTTGCTAACTAGATGCTCATTAATTTGTAGACCTTTCCAGAAATGGCAGCATCGCTGAAGTGGTGTTTTCCTGTCATTTGCAGCATTGCCTGGAACATTGCTTAAAGATAGCACTTGCCAAAGGTTATGGTTTTTGCTAAACCAGATAGTGAGTTCAAGTAAAGCCTGATTTTTTCCCCCTATTTTACATTAAATTCTTTTTAAGTATGTACTGAATTTATACATAGATCTCAACATGTTTATTTGTTAAGCAAAGTCTATGCCATTATTGTTGATGGGGTGAAAGCAATATATAGAAGGGTATTTAAGAGGAGCTTCCTACACGTGGATTTTTCTAGCCATCCTGTAAAGAAATTATTCCTTTCCCCATCTGATATTAGGACAATCCTCCAAGCTCCACGAGCTGTAAGTGCTAAAGGAGTGGGATGTGAATGGAGAAGAAGCTGTTAATGGCTCCATGCCTCAGCACAGCCTTGAGAAAATACTAAAACCCCCTCACTTTTACATCCATTATTTCTATGGGCTCCTCCTTTGTGCAAGTACTGTGAAAGGTAGGATGAATATAAGGAAACCTTCATGTCTTCAGCTGCACTGACTGGTGGCTACGAAAAGTAATTTCAGGCAGTAAAATCTTTGGGACTTTATCCCAGCCTTACAGACTACTGCCAAACTTAACCCTCTGGAGCAGACTCTGACAGCAGTGCTGGAGGGTTTCCGTTTTAACCACCGCGTGACTCTGTCTGGACAAAGAAAAGGTGATTGGGAGCAAAATGAAAGTTTTCTAAGTGCACTGATTACCAGGGAAAAGAGTTTCTCTTTTCCTATGTGATGTTCATCCCTGCCTCAAAGCTCGCCATCTCAAGTTTCCAGCTGGCAGTGTTAGATTAACACCAAGGTTTTGAGAGGGGCAAGTTCAGAGATGCCAGCGTCATCATGTGAGGGCACTTCTGCATCTTGACAGCATTGCTCTTTCTTTGTTTTCTTTAAATGAAATGTCTTCTCTTTCCTTCTTCTATATATTATTTAAATAAGCACAAATTCTTCTCATCATGGGAGAAGTCCATTTTATGAGATATTTAAGTGAGGGATAGGGTAGTGATTTGGGCAAGTATAACAGAGGGTCCCAAGTATGTTACTTGTGAAAACATGTACTACTTCGAATGTCATACTCTTTAGGCAGGATCGTCTTCAAATACCTGTCCCAGATGAGGGTTTCCAGTCCTTGTGTCATCTCTCCAGTGTTTATGCTTGTTGCAGGTATTATTGAAAAGTTCTTGTGGGACAACTAAATTTAGAATTGTAAATGGACAAATGATGTTTTTCATGATAAAGCAAATTTGTTCTGCCTTAGGAAAAGCACTGGCAGGACTTCATCCTATCTCGGTCATTCGGGGCTGTTGGCAGCTCAGCACAAACCCATTTTTGGGTACCACTGGGTAGGGCTGAAGCATGTGCCTGTCTCTTACTCGCGGAGTTAATCCTCTGCAGATGGGGTGAGAGACAGCTGAAGGCAATAATGCCTTAAACTGCCTCAGCAAGGCTTTTGCAGAGCTGTGTTTATTAGGGTTTTTAATGGTAAGGAAATTCGTTGTAATTAAAAAAAGAGAGATCTATGTGCTGTGAGTAATGACTTGTTATTAGGTCAAGAACAGAGCAGTCTGGTTTTCATCTGTGCCCTCAATAGGCCAAGAGGATCTTCGTAAGAGAATTTTATTATATTCCAATATGATACTATGATTTTGGGTAGGTTTTTGAGCGCTGCAGTTTTTATAGGGAGTTTTAATGCTACTGTATGTGCATAAGGGTTGTAAACAGTCATAGAATGGCAAGGTTTCCGTGGCAGCTGCTGCTGTGTTTCAAGGGCTAAGGGGACCACTTCGTGGCTCGAGGTGGATAAGTGCTCAGTGCGTGCTGAAATTGCCAAAGCCAAGGCAGCAAACACAGGCTGTAAATGCAAGACTTTGGTCCAAAACTACTTTCTCTGTAATATTGGATATTTCATATTGTCCAGCCAATTATCTCATATTCGCTTATGAAGATGCCATGCAGAAAAGCAAGAAATCTAACACATGTAAGTGGAACTACATGCTGTTGTAATGAAATTATGTTCAAGGTTTTTGATTTTTCAATTCAGGACTTTTGGAGACCATATTTTCTGTGATCTCTTACCTTGGGAGCTGCTAACCAATTAATTATTTTTCTTTGCTGGCTGTGTTTTACTTGATCTCTGGCTTTTGGGTTTTTGTAATACAATTTTAAATTTGAATTTTCAGTCCAGTTTTGCTGTTTTGTAGCTGTGTTCTTCACTTGATTCATGTACAGACTTTTATGGAGTGTTGGAAAGATCATGTCCTTGAGGGGAACTACATCCAGTCTGAAATGTACTTAGGCTGCATTTCATTGTATCTAAGAGAAGTGTTGCTGTACCTTGTTTACCAGATTTTAGGTGTCTTGGCAAGAGCCTCAGTGACAGATAACAAGTTCTCCAACCTCTTCTGTTGGGATGAAATAGTATTTGCCACTGATTTTGTTTGCAAATGTTGCTAACTAAAGAAACTATTTTGGTGGTGAAGCAGTATTTTGGATGGGGTTTATGGAGATACTCTATCTGTTGTATTTCCTGTGTTGGTGGAATAGGAAGGTTATTCCTTAAGTGCTGCTGGAAGTTCTGTCCACTTAGCCTTTTTTGGGGGGTAAAAGTATGTCTGTGATGGTTGGTCATTGATACAATTGGGCTTCAATGATCATCTTATTTTATGAATTTCATTGCATTAGTAATGCCTGTAATTTGAAAATAAAAATCATAACAAAGTGCTCTTGTAATAATGGTATTGATTTTGTTTAAAAATAAATTTATACCAAGATGAAAATTCTTTACATTGGTACAAAGACATTTGAAATGTGGTGTATGTGAGGAATACCTGCTGATAATTTATTTGGGGAAAGATTTGGATTTCAAGTGGCAGATGAAACTCAAGAGATTAAATATAAATATTAATTCTGAAGAAAAGCAGGTCTTGCTTTTCATACAATAATAAAATGAGTTCAATCTGAATTGAATTTTGGGTTTCTGTAAATCACATTATAGAGATGGTAGTTTAATGAGCCATGGCTTACCAAAAAGTGTTGAGATATTAGTAATGATAAAAATAATTAAGAAGATTACCAGAAATCATCTCTGCCATCACCATGGTGTGCCTGTACCTTGAATCCCGAATGTAACTAGTCCATGGGAGCACAGCTGGAAGGAATTCTGAGGAATGGCAAAGGAACTCCTCTTCTGTAGGGGAGAGTTAAAGTCTTTAGGATTTTCCAACTTGGAAAAGAAAGGATTAAGGTACAGGGGAGTTTGAGAAGTCTGTGAGGTTGGGGGTGCCCTGGGTCAGAACTGGGTATAATTACTCACTGTTTCTGTTCCAGTGAAAAAAAAATATTAATTAAAATGAAGGTAGCACTGTGAAAACAAACCGCCTGTATAGTGAACCGTGGGGTACATTGGCCAGAGACTCTGCATGGGAAAAGCTGACACGGGTTACAAATTCAGGGGAGCTGAGGGAGGAACAGTGTTAAATGCTGTCATCCTGTTCTGGCCCGAGAG
This sequence comes from Amblyornis subalaris, assembly GCA_018881555.1. NCBI lineage: Eukaryota > Metazoa > Chordata > Aves > Passeriformes > Ptilonorhynchidae > Amblyornis > Amblyornis subalaris. The sequence continues at coordinate 5,458,267 of JACAXG010000049.1, read as the reverse complement.
CCCGTGTGCTGCAGATTACCCGGGGCTGGGAGACTGTGCTGGGCGAGACTCTATGTCCCAGTATGTTTGTCCTGTTCTTATCCTTATCCTTAGGCATCTGTTCCTAGGTGCTGCCACAGACAGTGCTGATGCCAGACGAACGACGGGCAGACCTGCAGCTTCTGCTCTTCCCTTCCTGCTCTATTCCCTTGCTACATCTTTCGCGCTTCTCGTACACTAACTCTGGATATTTCTCTCCGCATTTGGTCTGTCAGGAGTAGAGTGCCCCGTTTACTTCAGCTGCTTTTTCTGAATAAAATTGTGAGGGATAAATGGACATCTGTGGCTGTGTGTCTTGGCGTGTGTGTGTGTAAGGTGGCAGTGAGGGAAGTGTCAGGATGATCAACTGTCTCCATCTTTTCTCACTACGGAAGCAAAATACCTTCTGGAAAAGCACCAATAAAGCAGTCATGAAGGGAACTATACTGCTAGTTCTGATATCAAGTATTTAGGGATAACCTTTTAACTTTAAAAAAAAATAATTACAGTAGTTAAGAGCCAAGCTATTTTATTGGCAATCACAGCAGAAAGGGTTTCTTAACCCTAGCTAAATACCAGGAATTTTTAGAAGAAGAAGGGATGCTGCCAGCGCAGGTTGCTGACACTCCATGGGGGTAAGTCGGGTACCCCAACCGAGCTGCGGTTGGCTCAGCAGAAGTCCAACAAGTCCTGCACTTCATGGTGCCATTGGAAAACTTGTATCAAACCCGCAGGAGAAAAGAAAGGGCGGGGAGTGCCATGTTGTATTTAAGGAGGAATAACAAAATCCTTGATAAATTCCTTGCCCTGACAGCCTATTGTGGCTGACAACACATAGTTTGCAGTTCCCAACGACAAATGGGTATTTTCTCAGGTATTTCTTCACTCCCCAAAGTTAATAATGGAGCAACAGCAAAGTCGAGGCAAGTACCTTAAGGAGCCCGTGATGAGGATCCAATCCAACAACATTGTTCCACTCCTCATCTGCAGAATGTTATCTGTTTTCTGAAATAATGTGTTATCTATCGAGAAATAAAACCAGAATTCAAGCTAGATCTGTAAAGAACTGGTGCTGATGTATTTATAGAGTTGGAAACAGCTCTGCTTGTCAGCAAAACTCCAAAACTATATATCCTTGTTAGTTTTTTTAGAGAGAAAAGCTGTTCCATCCTACTCCTTTCATTTTGCAATTAGATTGGTTAACATAGGTTTGCCCCAATAACATTTTCTCATTTGCTTTCAGAACCAGTATTGATAGTTATGTTCTGTGAATAAAATGTCATTTTTTTTAAGATGCATTCTGGTTTGTCCTTTGCTAGATTTGAATTCCTAAATCATGAAGAGAATTCTTTGTGCTCAGATTTGTTTTCCTGTGTTGCAGCTCCATGTACTCCTGCGCCTTCAGGCTAACTTGAATTGTCTTGCTCTTCTTCACGCTGAGGAAAAGATGGGAAAATGTCAGGCAAAATTGCAGCTCCGGATGTCAGTGTTTAAGTTATTTTGATGACTGGGTTTGTCTTGTTTGTTTTCTTAGAGTAGAATTTCTCATCAAGCTTGCAGAAGCCAGCAAGACCATGACTATTTTTGGTTTTTTCTTATAAAGTAATTATTATTTGAAAAGAAAAGTGCTTGTACAGAAAATGTTGAAATTTCAAGTGGATATTTGGGTTATACTGTAGGGGTTTTTTTTGTTACCATACTGGAAATGTCATTGTCACTGATAATTTAAAATACTGGAAAAGGAAGGTGTGGGCACTGGCAGGCATTTCTAACATGTCTCTTAACAATGTTTGCAGTCGAGAAATCATCAAAACTTGTCAATATTTTTCTCCAAAAGAATTTTTGCAGCTTATAAATATGATTGCATTGTTATTTATGTACATTTTGGTCCAACCCTTCATTCCTGCTGCAAGAAAATTCCCATTTCCTCAGGGGAACCTTGGAATTTTAAGGAAGTTTGACTCAGTTTTCTATATTCAGCCTAACAGTGATATGGCAAGCCCTAAACTCCTGATTTTTCAGCAAGTACACACATGACTCACTAGATCTCCTTCCCAGAGCCCGGAGAGGAGCAGGAGCATTGCTACTGAAACAAATGTGCGTCTGTGTGTGTGTGCTGGGCTGGAGACAATATGGTAACATACGTACCAAAAAATCCCATTTGCCATCTCTCTTCAAAAATACTGCTAACAAATCACCGACCATGAAAGAGGAAAGGGAGAGGGCACTTGGCTCTGGTTTGCTACATTGCACTTCACATTTTTGGTCTATTTTTCAAATAAGCAAATTGACAGGCAGGATATAAGAAAAGCATTTTTTTCATGCATATAAAAATGCTACTTCTAGGAATATTATGCTATATTATTTCACATTAGTAAAAAAGCTTCTTTAAATATAGATTGTTGTGGTAAACACAGAACAGCTCAAGTAATATCCTTGAGTTATAACTTTAAAAACTTTGTATCTCAGCTCTAAAGAGTTTGGCTAAATTTTATTTTAGTTTATTTGTTGAGCCTTCCCTTTCTGCCTAATTGCATTGCTTTGATTTTTTTTTTTAAATTTAACAGGATCTTGGCCATTTTTCCTTCAGGTGAAATATGACTATATGAACATAAAAGGCATTAAACCATTCCATGACTAGATTAAAGATTGAGATTTAATCTTGGCTCAGTCTTACTTTTGTTGCTGTCATCTGTTACTGTCCCGTTTGTCTGATGGACTGTTTGAACATTCAAAATTAGAGTTGGAATCTCAATTGCTATAGGGAGTGGGGGGGGATTTTTTATGAAAAACCTTCTTTTCTATTTATATGAGACTGTAATCTTAAAAAAAGAAAAATGTTCTGTAGCTGTTTTATGATGTGTAGAACTTTTGTTAGATATTTGCTTCCTTGACTGCTGCTACAAGAAGCCTTTTTTCATCCTGTGAGAACATCCTGCATAGCAGAAGGTTGTTGGCCACACTTCAGTTTATTATTCTGCTGCCTTTATCGTCCACAACAAAATAACCTCATGCATATTGATCAAGTTCAGGTTGTGGCTTTTGCTGTTAGAACTGGACACAATGATTTATCTTGGTTCAGTCTTTTTAGTTCTTCCTGGTTCTTTGCAGCAGCATCTCTGGCAGTGTTTGAGTTGACCTCCTTTCTTATTAATCGTTTTCTTTCGAAATTAGGGCAATATTAGCATACAGTGTGTTATATTTAGATTTCATTCTTCTTGGAGTTCCGTGAATTCACAGTTAGATTTAGAATGGGAATTCAGTATTTTGTGCCATGGAATTGTATCCTGGTTTGGTAACTGTTCCAACCTCTTAGGCCTGGTTTGGAAGATTGGTAGCGAAATCTTGGCTCTGAATCCCAGTAAAAATCCATATTCATAATATTTATAATTAGTTTAGTTTTAACACTTACAAAAATGTAACTAGCATTGAAGGTAGACCCAGTTGTTTACTTCTCCTAACAGATGAGTAGTTTTGATAAACCAATGTGATTGAAAACTTGCTTTTAACACTGAGGGAAAAGGTACTTCTTTTTGGTTTTGTTTTGATCTCTTGTTTTTAGAGCAGAAATATTGATCAAATATATAGTTAAAGGCTGTAAAAACGGACAGTGTTCAATTCACACTCATTTCATTATTAGTTAGATAACTCACAGGAGGTAAATGTGTGTATAGGAAAAGGCAGGAATCCATTCTGAGCTAGGGTGAAGGAGGACGTCCTTCCTCCTCCCCCTGTCACATGCAGAGATCCCATCTGGGAGCACGGAATGAACTCCAGCTCGGGATTGGAACTCATCCAGTCGGTGTTACCGAAACCTTGAAGCAAACAGAACAAAGCACAACCGGAGGAATCGTTTCACCAGCACTGATCCCTTCAATGACAGGATGGTTTTTAGTGACAGTGATGCTGCAAAGCAGTAATTCCCTTCAGTCAGTGTGGGAAGTTGTGGAAAGGTGTAAGTTTGAAGTGTTTTCAGAATATTTTGTCTAAAACCTTCGCCTTATTTGTGAGGGTGTTTCTTCTTGTGGTGTTATCAAATACTGGCTTCTGGAGCAGTTGTTTTTTTTACACTTCTGATTAGTTAATTGATTTCTCTCAGTAGGACAAAGTGTGACAGAAAAGAGAAGCAACTTAGTTATCTTCACCTTTACTAGTTTTGATTTCTTTACTTTTCATTTTTTTCCCTATGAAAATAATTTACTTACACCAGTGAAGAGGAAGATTAATTAGAAAAGCTTGTTACTTTTTTAAGTCCTAAATTTTTATTAATTGCTAAATTTTATTACTAAAAATTACTTGAAAAAAAAAGATTTTTTTTTTTGATGGTTCCAAACAGCCACTTTTTCTCCTAGTTGCACATCATTGGGTTTTTTTCTGAAGAAAGTACCTGATGATCCAAATTTGATCTGCTCTGGCACCTTCTCAGTCTCTAAGCTTATGTTCTATTTATATTGCTTAAACTTCAAGTAGTATTTTTTCGTATTTCAAGTATAAATTCTCTATCCTGTAATATATCTGTTTAAGACAGATTCCCCCCCCCCCCAATTATTAAGATATGACCAAGAGCTGATCAGGTGGGTTCTAACCAATTTTGCACTTCTTGAATTGTTTGCCTCTCTGAGGTTCCCTACTCCTGGCATATCAGTAACCTCACTGCTCCTCTTCCAAACCTCAGTATTGTAAGGTAGATACCCACAGGGAAAGACGTTTAAATTTAAAGGTCATTCTCAAATGGCTATTAGAGAGGCAATAAATAATCAAGAATAGCTAGGACTTTTGGAGACAAAAATTGCATCTCATAGCTTTTAGAGCTTTGGATATTGTGATCTTTTTTGAGGTGTAGCAGAGATAGAACAGCACTTGGATACCTGGGGATTTAAAGTAAAGTCCCCAAACACTCATTTGAAGCTCCTAAATAGACCTGGCCTGATTCCTCAGGATTGCTGAGCAACCCAAAATCTCATTCAAGTAACTCAACAACTGCGGATTTCTTACTAAAACAGGAAATAACCTTCGCAGATAGTCTGTGAACTTACTGAGATCTGAAATCTGATTATTTTCTTCTGACTCATATTACATGAGGATTTTTTTTTAGCCAAGATAGGGATTACAGTTATTTAACCTAAATCTACTTTGTGATTATTATGTTGTCTCCCTGGAACTGATGGTTACACTACTGACAGAGATACTATTATCAGTTAAATTTAATGGGTTGTTTTCACTCCTTCTATTTTTCATTCATCTATATTTTTTAAAATTCTGTTTATTTTGTCATTCTTCTCTTTTCCTGATTCTCCCTTTTGCATGTAGTTGCAGCCAGGTTTTCAGGCTTTTCTAGCAAGGAGTGCTCTGTGTTGTCCTGAGAGCATCGTGGGTGGCAGCAGCATGAGTGGAGAAAGAGAGGAAGAGCTGTTGTAAGAGGGGACTGAAACTAATGAAAGTTTGAATTGTTTTCAAAAGTGTGTTTAGGTGGTTGCTCCTAATAATGAGGTGTCAAATAGCACATTTTTTACTACTGCTTTTTAGTTTAAATTGGGAACTGCAAGTCTCCAGGGCATGAACAATTAATATAAAGCAGTTGCAAACCAGGAAGGATTTTGATCAACAAAAACTATTTCCAAGATGCAGAGTTCTACTCCAAAAGAGAGATTTGAACCGGATAAAAAAACTTGGGTGAAAGATTGAACAGTGTGGGGATAAATGGAATCAAATGAAACAAATGCTGGAGCCTGGGTTTGCCATTGCTTGCAGCGGTGGCACCCATTGCACTCTTATGGAGGGCTTGGTTTTGCTGGGCTGTGGTTCCATTAAATTTATTTTTTAAGTTGCCTGTGCTCCTAAACTCAGCAGTCCAATGTCCAGGATGGGTGACAGAGTGGGTGAGTTACCCTGCTCATCATCTAATACATAGGAGGTTGGTATAAGAAATAAAATTGGTAGTAGCAAGTGGGTGAGAATAAATCACATTTCTGCTCTGTTGGAACAGACAGCAGGTTTTTTTCCTCTCTCTTTCCAGCATCTAGTAGAGAATTTTTAACTTCTTGTTAATGTCAAGAAGCAGACAACATCCATTCTTTCACTGTGTTTTTTTCCAATTTCATGGTTATGTAACAAAACAATCATGTTAGAAATAAGAGTTTTCTTAGGAGTTGGCACTGTTACATTTGTATGTGCTATCTTGATTTGAGCAGTAATAGCTGTAAAATAGGGTTAGAAAAGTATCAGCTGAAACAGTTGTTTGGGAACACCTTGTTTGCTCGGTCCCTGGGAATTCTTGGTGTGAGGCAAAACTGCACCAGAGTGATCATTCCTTGTCTAAGGAATGAACCAGTTTCTTTAGTGGGCCAGTGATGTAACTTTGTTGAGATGAATGATGCATTTTAAAAAATGAAGTTTTAGAACTACACTTCTTAGTATTGTCCCCACCAACCACACAGTTCCGAGCTTTTATGGGTCTGGGTGAAGGCGGCCTCTGCTAGAATTGGTATTATTATTTTCCTAGCCTGTAGGGAGCAGGACAAGAGGACACAGCCTCAAGCTGAGGCAGGAGAGGTTCAGATTGGACATCAGAAGGAGTTTCTTCACAAAAAGGGTGATCAGGCATTGGAAGGGGCTGCCCAGGGAGGTATTGGAGTCCCCATCCCTGGAGCTGTTCAAGGAGCGACTGGCTGTGGTACTCAGTGCTCTGGGCTGGGTGACAAAGTGGGCATGGACCATAGGTTGGACTCAGTGATCATGGAGGCCTTTTCCAACTTAACTGGTTGTGTGATTCTGTGAAACTGAAAGCACAGCAAAGGCTTTCTCAGGAAAGCTGTCAGTGCATTTCTCAGGATAACCAGACAGGCCGATTTCCAGAGTTTGGAAATTTTCCTGCTTAAACTGTGAAGAAAACTTCTGCTTCTGGTGAGGCTGCATTTTCTACAGATCAACCCCAAAAATACCTTGCAACCAAAACCAGTAAGAAAAATCTTACACTGACATGAGTGGCAAGTTGGTCCCCATAAAAATAATTAGAAGAATCAGAAGAGTGATGTAGTATTTTAGAAAACTATCCTGGAGAGTCAGCATGCTTTAGAATGGGCCTCTGTAATTTTTGCGTAAGGCAGGGAAGCATTCAGCAATTCCTTTTGTCACAGCCAGTGTTCTAAAATCTGATGGATGCTGCAGCCTTCGGCAGAGGTTGCTGTATGCTCTGTCTGCACTGACTGTCATTCTGCTACCATCAGAAAAGAAATACTGTACAGTGAAAAATTAACTTTTTGGTACCAACTTTACCAGACTTCCCAGGCTTTCAATTACAGTTAGTTATTCATGCTTATGGCATTTCTAGGTGGATAAGAGAATATGAATAATACCCCAGCTATACGGATTGGGCAATAAAATTCTAGTGAGAGTCTAGGTTGTTAGTGCAGGAAGTACTGGTTCACCAGCTTTCTAAAGCCTGAATAAAATAGCAGGATAATTCCAATACTTCTATGGATGTGACTATGGAGGCTTAAATCAGTGGTTTATAGGATTGTTGTAGCATTGCTTATGGGCAGGTTATATGAGCGATAAATTGTACTGGTGGTGTATTTATGGAGAATGGGGATGGGGATGAATTGCTAACTGTAAATGAATGTATGGCTTTGAAGCACTGTTTGTAGTGTAAGTCATAATGCTTTATTCAAAATGGGGAGCTGAGAAAAGATATTATTGCTGTGAATAGATACAGCAATAGATGAGTGCTGCAGGGATGTTCCGCAGGCGGTGCCGATTATCCTTGATTAGCACGGGCCTTTCACTGCCTTCTGCCTTCGTGTAGGAGCAAAGGTCTCAGTCCTCCCATCCTCCCCAAAAGCACAGCTAAATACTTGAAGTTATCAAGGAAAGGGTGGAATTAATTTTGTTTTAATAATGATGAAGACACAGCTGACCCCAAAAGTAAAAATAATGAAGGTACTCGTCTATGGACAGAGGTGTAATTGTGGTTCCTTTTGTGAAAGAAATTGTGCTGTACGTTACTATCTGAGAACTAATTTGAATCTTAGCAAAATAACAAGAGTGAACAACATAGAAGAAATTGATGTGAGAGCAACTTGCTCAGAGTTACCTAGATATCAAACAGAAGTGTGTACACAGCAACGGAGAAGGTGGTTTTGGCCAAAATTTAAAACAAGACCGACTTTTATCATAGATTTTAACCTCCCAAGCTGCCTCTACTCAAGCTTTCAGGACCAACCCCTCAGAAATAAAAAAAACCACTCTAAATGTAGTGTTCCAGCCTTTGAGAAATACGCAGGTGGGTTTGGGTGTGTAACTAGCTGGTTATTCACAGGTACAGCAAGTATTGCCTTTCAATCAGTGCTGGGCGGGACAGATTTGTAGAGGCAAGGATTTAGTGAAAACACTAATTTTGAAGTAATTTATTTTCTTTTTCTGATCTCTTGATCTTAAACAGTTTGTTTAACAATAATAAAACGGACAACAATTACAAGTGCCAAGTGCCTTTCCGGTATGTTTCAGTGAAAATCTCCTCCTGCTGCCCCTGGCCGTGGGTAGTGAAGGAGATACAAACTGAGAGAAAGCTAGAGTAGGTGGGAAAGATTCATTTCCATAAGAAATGAGGCTAAAAATACATTTTAATGCATCGCTAATAGTGATGTATTGGTGAGAGCAAGTTTAATGAAAAGCTGTCTTATGCAGTTAGAGGATAACATTGTTCTGTAATTGGGCACTGAAAGCAGCCTTGGGATTTGTTGCTACAAATATGAGAGAACTGACAAGATAAAGGAGAGGTCACAGAGTGGTGGTGAAACTCTTACAAACAGATTTGAGACAGAAACAATCCCCATTAACACTTTCAATGACAAGATGGTGTGTGAGTGGTGTCAGTGCTAACATTTAGTCACCGCTATTAAAGTTACTGAAACAGAACATGTTTTCAGGAGGAAGGCAAAGTTTTGCAAAGCCTGCTCAACTGATTCAACAAAACACTTGGGAGAATAAAGAGATAGGATAATAAGTATGTTGAAAGTGGAGTGTATAGTAGACTGCTTTTACCTGAAGCACTCTGTGAGGATTCCTTTGGACATGGCTGTTCTTAGCTTTGGATGCAACCGCCTACAGTCTACAGGACAGAACTTTAAATTACATGGGGCTGAAGGCAGAAGGGCAGGCCCAGGCAAAACTTGAGTAGTCTGGTAGTTGCCCATGTTGCCAAGTTCTGTTCTTGGTGTTTTACTGGGAGGAAATAACTGATAGGCTGCAGGTCTGAAGGAGACCGAGGGATCACTCAGTGATCCTGCCTCCTGTGTCACATTTATCACGTACCTGTCCATTTGCCCAAAGAGGAGCGTGCTGGAGCTCTGAGCTGTGCTGGGCACTCCTGCAGGGAGCGAGGTGTGATGCGGATGGTGATGGCTGTAGATGGTTGTCCTTTATCCGAGATGATTGTTGGATTTGGCCAATAAAGTAGAAGGAAAATAATTGCAGAATAGGTGTCAGTTGAGATGCTCTCAGGCTACTGCTGAGGAGCCAAAGGGACATAGAGGCTGTTTGCCTGCTGAAACCGAGGAGGTTCCTTTCAGCAGAGACTTAATTTTCTTAAGGAGGGGCAGGAAAATGAAATTTGTCAACTTCAATTTACCTTACTTAATTTTGTAACTTTATGTTAGTAGTTATTTAAAGTAACTTCAGTTTTTCTCAGAAATTGCTTTGTAATTTGCACTGTAAGAGTGTCAGTAGACTTTCAAATGTCTCGTCTTCATTTCTTGTTACAAACCATCTACATTGCTGGTGTACTGCATGGCAGCAACGCTTCTTTGCCTCTGTCATGTCCAACAGAGTAGGTGCTCGTAGGCAGAAGCCAATTAGAGAAAATTACTTCTTCTGAATGCCACTGTCTAAAAAAAATAACCTTTGTTGCTGTTAACATTGGTCGTATTTAATGCCTGTACTTACTGCAAAGAGATTCAACCACAGTTAAGTGGAAATGACACGTGTCTGCTTCAAGAAAGGTTTAGGCATAAAATGTTCCAAATCCAGTGACAATGTCTAATGTTCTGCATGCTAAATGGGAATGTAGTGTAGTCATTTGTCTTAATTATAGTCACTCGTTTTCTCCTTCCAAGTCAGATGTTAATATGCTTTTTAATTTTTATAATGTTCAAACTCCTTTAGTGTCTAACACATTACCTATATATACATACACAAATTAAATGTTAACAACGGTTGCACAAATTTTAGTAGTTATTATCATATTTCCTATTTATGTTAAGAACCTTTGTATTACTACGTTCAGTTGCCTGCTGGTCTTGTTCTGTAATACATGGATCTCTTTATAGTTCTGATTCCCCATTGTGCCAAAAAGCTAGGAAAATATTATGTGATGGATGCGTGGAAAACCAGTATTCTTTTCTTAGCAAAGCAATTGCATTTTGTGTTAAAATCAAGAACTAAAAGTAAAAACCAAGAGTAGTAATGGTTAGAGCACTGTTCAGCCTGACAGTGTGGAGAATAATGACGGGAGAATGAGGATGTCTCAGTCAGAGCTGGGTTAGACTTGTGCTGCTCTGGGTAAAACGAGGCAGCAACCTCATTGCCGTTAGTGGTGGTAATGGAAATAATATGGGCCCTAGGGAGTATTTACTGATGTTGGAGGTCTTTCATTAGTGAGACTGAGGATTTGCAAACAAAGGGAGGAGCTTGCAGTGAGGCTGCTCAATAAGACAAGAAATAGCCTGCACAGGGCATGCAAGGGGGTTTGGGGTAGCATACTCCCTCAAATTGAAGGCTTTTCAGTACTTGCACAGAAACAGGCAAATGATGTCATCGCAATACATACATATCTTTAAAAAATTGCTCCTTTGGTTACTGTTTAAGGAAGATTTTGAATCTTTGTGGAAGTATATGCAAAAAGGAATCTCTAAATGATGATGAATACAATCAAGCTGAGTGGTTTTCCGTTCCGAAAACTTTCAGGTATTTTTTGTTTTATAAACAAGGCCCATATGTTGCTGGTCACTGAACTGCTCAGTTCCAGTGCCCAGCATGGGCCATAGTGTTGCTATTCAAACTTAGATATTTATGTTCAATCATTTGTTCTATTTTATGTGAAAGAAATTGAGTTACATCTGTACAAGTCATTGCATACTTAGACTCAGCTGGTTGGGTATATATTGTGGTTCCCAGAGTGTACAGGTACTAATAAAAGTAATTTGCTTTGTGCAACTTCCTTCCTGAGCAAGAGCCCAGGCTGTTGCCTTACTCCTATTCCTTTATTTGTGCTTTAGATTTTCTTGGACATATATTTGCTAAGAGGAATTATTGGTAGGAATCTTGGAAGGGGAAGGTCTCAGGTGAGAGTTTCTCTTAAAAACTAACCTTGGTTTTGTTCCTCTTCTAAAAATACCTTTCTCTTCCTTGTCACTGTTGTGAAAAATTAATTCAGTCCATTTGCCTGCCCCACCTCTAGTGTGAAAGTGGGAAAAGTCTGTCTTGGTAGGATTTGCCAGTGCTAATTCCATGTCCACAATCCTTTGGACAGTGCTATTTTCTGTTTCTGCTATTAGATATTTAGAAAGAAATGTTTGGGATTTTTTTATTTGCAGGACATAGAAGCATTCTCCATGCTGAAAAATATTGGAGGGAAAAAAACCATACATTTATTTATATACCCATTTAATTGGGTGCAAACTGACTCTCTGAACATGTTATTTTGCTATGTCTACACGCCAGACCAATTCTGGATATGACTGTATTATTAAAACCAGAGGACTTGGAATCTACAGGGTCTGAGCATTTATTAAGGCTTTGATAAAATTTGTATTTGGGGAGTTAAAAATTAATAGTTATTTGATTTTGTTAAACACATCTGTAGAGGATAAACAGGATTAAACACTGAATGATGGAGAGCCTTGCTCATATCAACAGGGATGCTGTTCTTTGGGAGAAATTATCAATCACTAGTTTTTTCTCTTTAATTGGAACAATTCCTAAATAATCACTGAAAAATTGCAGAACTTTGTCTACAGCTTTCAGTAAACGCTTTCATTTCACAAAATCTATTCTTAACTAAAAAGCAGAGTAGAAATATAAACAGATTATCTACTGTCTGCACTTTGTTTGTGTCTGTTGGTCTCTGTTAATGTCAAAGAGATGTATGTTGTGGTATTAGCAGTCTGACATGGATTACTTTAAAATGCATTCCCTTTCTCCCAATTCCCATCTCCTGGGCCTGAGCACTGATAGAATTACTGCTCTTTCTCCTTGAAAAAAAGAACCTTGAAGAAAAGGAACCTGCAAGCTCCTTATTTTTACAGCCTTCTGTTTTGGCCCCATGATGTTATTTTCATGCACTTCAAGTTGATTTAAAATGCAATTTTAAAAAATTTATTTTTTTTTTTCACTTTGTGTTTCCCTTCTTTATCTTAAATATAAAATGTTACCTGTGTGTTTTATATATAAAATTTCTTTAAGACTTTCTGTGTTGGACTTGGAGATAGTAATTTATCTAAATTTAGAGCTGAAATACAGCATATTGTACATACCATTGTCTTTTAATTGTAGGGAGTGCTGAGCAATTTTAAGTCCTTACAACATTTAGTTCTTATTCTTCAAATGTGACCAATTATCCAATACAATTCGTTGTGGGTGTGGGTTGGTGTGGATGTGGCACAGAAAGCGGTGACATGCAATATCCTTTTTGAGGAGTGTGTATTGTAGTTCTAAAATACCTGCTGACAATAGCTGCCAAAATTAGGTAGAAAATTGAGAGTAAGAAGAGATTTGAAGCAAGAACTTAAAATCTTGCCACTGATCTGTAAATGAGCATCCATGAAAATCTGAACATGGTGGACACCATGATGCCTATTCTCTTTCCCTATTTTTAAGATTCTCTCTGCTCTTGCTTTATATTTCATATCATCAGGGCAGTCTAGCTTTATTTAAAAGATGACCTGCACTCAAAGATTTGGGACACTTTTTTAAGATGTAATTTTTAGAACATAAACAAAATTAGAAATTCAGCTGCAGGGGGAGGTGCTGGAGTCACCATCCCTGGAAGTTTTCAAAAAACGTATGGATGTGGCACTTGAGGACCTGGGTTGGTGGTGAACACAGGGGTAGTGATGGGTTGACAGTTGCACTTGATCTTGGAGGGCTTTTCCAACCTTTAGGATTCCATGTTTCCTGACGGCACCATCAAAGGCATATTGGAGGTGAATAATTTCCCTGTGGAAGCTGCAGTATTTTCCCAGCCCTTCAGTGGCAGGAGAAGGCGGCCGAGGGCAGCCCCCAGGGCAGCGCAGGCGGATGCGGCACTGCTGACACGTCACCCTTCACTGCGGGGAAAATGCAACTTCCCCTTGCTTTTGGTTAAAAGTTTCAGCATGGTTTGCTGTCGTTTCTGTCTCCCATAGGATCAAGGTGTAGTTTTCCATCAGGAGCTGAGTAGGAGTGTCTCAAAGCAGCATGGCTGAGGAACGGCAGAGCTCCGGCTCCTCTCTGATGCCTCCCCACGAGTTTTTTCTTGCCCTTCACAACTGCGAGTCAGGTTCTGTTTTTCAGTATGGAATTTAAAGTAATTGTGCAAGAAACTAAAAGCAGCACAGAAAAAATGAGGAAAAGCCTTTAAAATGTAATTGTACCTAGTATTGAACTCCTAAAAGCTGCTCAGGACTACATGTCATGAGTCTTTAATTACAGAAGTTAAAAGATTGGTACTTGTGATTTTCCAGATGATTGAAGGCATTCAAAGCTTTTCAAGTCCTTGCCACTTCTCAACTCTCCTCCCACCTCTATTTGTTCATTCTCCTTTGGTCGCCTCAGTGTGTGAGTCAGGGAGAGATGAAAAGAAATAATTATCAAAGCAGAAGAACATAGAATGAACGAATTAGGTATTTTTAAAAAATATTGTCAGGATTTGAGCTATACTTAGCATTCCTTTAGTTTTCCAGAACAATGAAGAGTTGCATTATATTTTGAGTTAGCACATATGTGCAAGTTACACAATGCAAAGAATATTCCTAAAAAGCATTTATTGCCCCAGTTCAAAATGTGTAAAAGAGAGAAGCCTTTCAAATCAAACAGCATGAATTTTTAATGTTTTGGGATCTTTGCTCCTTCTTTCTATTCTTCACCTTTTAAACTTGTGTTAATAGACTGTCTACCAAGATTTGGATTTATTACAAATAGTTTTTCGTAGTAATAGATCGATTTTTTCCTCTCTCCTTTGTCCATCCTTTGACCCCCCTTGTGATGATAGTCTGCTTTCTTTGAATGTTTGAGAAAGAGCTTAGAGAGAGATGCCTTTGAACGCTCGCTGGGGAGGATGCGGAAGAATTGGATTAAATTTTCTCCTTGGTTTAAGAAGGATTTAGATAGATGTTTCTCATGTCTGAAGGTCCCAGCTTTGAGGCAGACAGCAGATGTGAGATGGGTGTGCTCGGCCTCTCTTGGTGTGCTCAGCCGTCGGGCGTTAAAAATTGTAAGGGTTGTTTGGCCAAAAAAAGCCCATCTGAACATGACTCCAAATCCTTGTCAGAACCTTTCAAGGAAAAGGAAATTTTTGAAAAAGCTTTTGGCACTAGTTCCAATTTAAAGTGCTGCTTGTGTGTGTTAGTCTGTGACAGTTCCCTTGTTTTTCCCCTGCATCCCTATGTTTGGGTTCATTTTTGAAGTGTTTGCTGTAATCACTGTGTGGGTTCTTGCTGGGCTGTGTCTTCTTACATGGTCAGTGGGCAACTTTTCCTTTCTTTCCAGTGGACTGCTCTCCTGCCTTTTCTCAGTATCCAGGTGTACAGTTTGCCTGTTTACAGAATAGAATCACAGGGTCACTTAGATTGGAAAAGGCCTCCAAGGTCATGAAGTCCAAGCTGTGCCCAATCCCACCTCGTCACCCAGCCCGGAGCACTGAGTGCCATGTCCAGTCATTCCTTGAACAGCTCCAGGGATGGGGACTCCACCGCCTCCCTGGGCAGCCCCTTCCAATGCCTGAGCACCCTTTCTGTGAAGAAATTCTTCTTGATGTCCAACCTGAACCTGCCCTGGCAAGGTTAAGGCCGTTTCCTCTTGTTGTGTCACTTGTTCTCTGGAAGGAGAGCCCAACCCCCACCTGGCCACAACCTCCTGTCAGGGAATTGTGGAGAGCAAAGATCCCCACTGAGCCTCTTTTCCTCCAGGTTAAACAACCCCAGCTCCCTCAGCTGTTCCTCATAGGACTTTTTTTGTGGGTTTGTGGCTTTTTTCTTCTAAATTTCTTTCCAAAATTCAGTGTTGAAGGTGGCTTCAGTGCTGGACACCTTTTATCCAGCACCTCCAGAAAAGCTCATCTTCCATCTAACTCAGAATGTAGATTTATCTCATGTAAAGAAGCCTGCTTACGAAATTGATGATAAGTAAAACTGAAAGGTTTTAGTATCAATCATTGTGATCTAATAAAAGTATTTAGTAACCTTCTGTTGCTTTTTGGCAAATATTACCATTTTAGTGACAAATACTAACTCTGAAAGTGATGATAAACAAAAAAAGCAAAAGGTGTTTTGGTTGTTCATTTTCTCAAGGGATGTATAAAAAAAGATACCACATAAGTAATAATAAATGCCTTGTCAATTTGTATTTGCACTATTACAAATGTTATTTCCACTGCAAAATAGCAGATCTTTTAATGACTGCTCACTCCTGCTACTGAAGTGCTAAATCATTTCAGTGTATCCTTTGGTTTTCTTTTATAATTTGTGGATATTTAGCTAACAACTTTAACCTCAAATTGTGTCTGGAAGTTGCTGTTTTCAAATTGATTGGTGTGTAAATATCCTGTGGTACTTTCTGCACAAATATATTAAGTTTTATTTGGGATAGACCTGTCTAAGTAGAGAAGAATGAAATCTGTGTTAAGTTAATGTAATTACAGAATCATTGGTAGGGTTTAAAAATAGCTTGTCTCAGTTGGCATTTGATAAAGGTGATTAAAGCATGAAGAGTAATTATAAAACCCTTTTGTTCTGCTACTCTCCTGTAGTGCTTCAGGCTTAGTATTTTACAAGCAAAACACTGGTTTCTGGCCTGGAAACCTCACTGTGATGGAAACTTCCTGTCTGATGCAGAAATGGAAACAATTTTGTTAATCTCCTCTAAATATTATTAGAGAAATATGCTATTTCAAAAGGTATTAGTTTGTGAACTTGGTGTGTTTTACCCATTCACAGCAGTGCTGCAGTTTTGGAAGACACAGTGTCCAGAGGGAGCCACATGCTCATAAAATGTGACCTCTTAACTGCTCATGTGCATAGTTTTAAATGTTAGTGGCTGATACACATCAAGGGCATGTTGAACCGAGTCCATCACAGGGGCACAGAGATCATAAGGGACTTGGGGCATCCATTGTTAAGGAGAGGCTGGGAGCTGGGATCATTTAGCTCAGAGAAGAGAAGAGAAGGCTCAGGGAGATCTTACCCATGTGTACAAAAACCTGGTGATGGGGGCTGGTAAGGGAGAGAGGCAAACATGATGTTACCCAGGGACAGGACAAAAGGCAGTGGTCACAGACTGAAATACAGGATCTTCTGTTTAATGATCAGAAAAAACAGGCAGCTGAGTCTCCATCCCTGGAGATACTCAAGCCCTGACTGGATGTGGTCCGGAGCAACCCTGCTGTGAGCAGAGCTTGGACTGGCCAAATCTCCAGAGGTCCCTTCCAACCTCAACACCTCTGTGATTCTTTTTCAGTCAAAAAACCCTAAAATTGCAGACAAGTTTGGCAGTTTATTTCTGTACTGATCAGAGGGTTTTTTAAGATAGTTGATTATACCTCGAGTTTTCCATGACTTCTAGTTCTCCGTGCTTAGAAAAAACCTCATCTCTGCTTTTTTGCTTATTCAGGCAGGTGAATTTATCTTTTCAGGGATGAGATGAAAGTTAAACAAAGGATGTGTTTTATCCAATTTGGCAGTCTGAACATATAATTGAACAAAATCGTTGATAGAGTCACGTACAATTCTGCTGGCTGCCTAGAAAGAGGCATGTTCCTATTTCACCGGCTCCGCTGCTGGGACGAATTCCCATATGAAGCAAAAGTGGATATTTAAAGTGTCAAGAGTGTACTAGTTAACAGTACGTGGGTTAGAGTACATTAGAGATTACCTTGTCAGAAAGATTACCTTGTAAAAAGTAAATGTGAATATTTGCTATCTCCTCCTACTGCCTTGCTGTGTAGGTACTGAAGTGACTGCTCCTCGCTCGTACCGCACTACTCACAAACCCATCTTTGTGTGCAGGCGGGCGTGGTGCGCGCTCACGCAAAGGAAGTGGGAAAGCTTTGGAAGATCCTGGCTGCTGTCAGGGAAAAAATACTGATCCCCAGCTGTCATCCTTCTGAACCAGTGCCTCTGGTGACGCCCTGGCACAGGTTGCCCAGGGAAGTTGTGGCTGCTGCATCCCTGGAAGTGTTCAAGGCCGGGTTGGATGGGGCTTGGAACACCCTTGTCTAGTGGAAGGTGTCCCTGCCCATGGCAGGCAGTTGGAACAAATGATCTTCAGGGTCCCTTCCAACCCAAACTATTCTATGATTCTGTGAACCAGAGAGTTGAGCTGGGGCATGTTCTCACCACATACAGCAAATGACTTTGAGCCAGAGTTAGTAGCATGATTCCCAAGTTGAATCTTCATTTACCAATTTCTTCTTCTCTTTGCCAAGTGTTCTTGAAGAACTCCAGTCTTTATAGCAGAGGTCCTAAATAGATGCAGAGACGGGACAGACTTCTTTGTCTGCCTGCAGAGTCCATGCAGGAGGCACAGCCAAAGATGGGGAAGGGGTATCTAGAGGACATGTAGTTAGGCCTTTCCCTGGGAGCAGGACTGTGACTGTCAGTACATCAAGGCAGCTACAGCTTGGTCTAGAAAAACTGACAGACCTCACAGGGGGGTCCTGAACACGCTCTGGATAACCTATTGTGGTAGTGCACTGCCTTCCCAGTGTCCCATCACTGCACAGCATGAGTGTAGAGCATGTCTCGGAGGAAAACAGCCCAGGATAAATGAGATTTTGTTATTCTAGCACCTCCTTTGTGAAGGTGAATGGCAGTTGTGTTGGTGTGACCGTGCTCACAAAGCTGTTGGTGTGAGTAGTCCATGTGCTGGCAATTCACTGGGCCTTACCTGGCATTTAAAACCCGGTGCAGACAGGTCTGAGACTGCAACTCCATTCTGCACCTGTTAGATTTTATAGGTAGAGGAAATACGTATTTTCTTTAGAATTTGACAGACCTCCAAAAGCTGGAAGACTGCAGGTGAAATTGAGCTTATAGTGCATTCTCATATAATGATGCAATTAGCATTACCTTTTAGGAAAACATTTGGGACTTTTTTGCTTGATTTGGTGGCAGAACACTTGGACTAGGTTTGAGTGCTGCTGGAGACATTTCTGTAGAGGCTATAAAATTACTCAGTTATTCAGAAATATTGATATGGTAAACAAAAAGTTATCACTTAATGTTGTTTTTTTCTAACTGAAAAGGCTTTGGGCAGTTATGGTTTATGTCAAACCAGTTTTTGTATCAAAATGGTAGAAAATTAAAATTTCCTATGCTAAAGAAAATACCAGTGTACCGATACAAACAAGCTATGTCCTAACTGCAGAAAAAAAGTGCTTGGCTTAAATGACTCTGAGATTTTATAACTATAGAAATCATAGAAAGATGTCTTCCTCTTGATAGACTGCAGTTGGCTTGCACTTTGGCCTTCTCTTTCTCGGCTTAAACCAGGCAGTCCTGGCCTTTCTCATGTCATGGGCTTCAGCCTCAAGCCATCCTGATGGATCTCTGCCGCTCCCTCTCCGCTTTGTAGTTACAGAGAGCGATGTCACCGAGGGACCTGACCCAGGGCACGCAGGGATCCACGTGCAGGACCGCAGGTGCTGAGTGCAGAACAATTACCAGTGCCTGTGATCTGCACTATGGGAGGAATACAGGAGCAAGCAGGGAAACCAGAGCTGTGTTTAAAGCATCGAGAATATTGGGGAACCCAATGTACTCAGAACCGCACCATTTAAAAAAATTAAGCAGCGTGTGCTTTCTGAATCGATTGATTGCAACTCTACAAGGATAGATTTATAAGTATAAGAAGCACTTGGCTGAATTTTATATAATTTCTGAATAATTATGTCAGAATCTTTCTGTAGATACGACTTTTATTTATGAACAGTGTGGCCGTAGCACAGCTAAATCGGTAGCAGTTCTACCTCTGGCCACAGTGAGAGCAGAATCAAGCCCCAAAGTATTTCATCAGGAAAAAAAAGAGATCAAATATCATAGAACCATGAAATGATTTAGTTTGGAAAGGACCTTGAAGCTCATCTGGTTCAAGGGGCAAGGACATCTTCCACTAGACCAGTTTGGTCAGGGCCTCGTCCAACATGGCCTTGAACACTTCCAATATAATGTCTTTTTCCCAAATTAGCAATGTTATTTGGCAGTGCCAGACAATAATTTTGTAGTCAACTTTAGTGCAGTGTATTTTGCAGAGAAATCAGGACCTTCTTAGCCATGGTGGTCACACGTGCTCACAGGGTCACATTGTTCCACGGGGTGGGCAATGCATGAAAGGTGTTGAACTGCGAACCAACAGCGTGAGGCTTTGCTTCTGAAATTCCAAGCTGTCTGCATTACTCTGGAAGGAGAAGATGCTTTCCTGTCATCTTCTGTCTTGCAACAGCAGTAACAGGGTCTGCCCTGGTGTCTGTGCTGGTGTAGGATGCTGGGCAGGAGAGGGCAAACCCCGGTCTCTTACCTCGCTCCAGTTTCTTGGTGCTGACTCATTCAGAACGTTAGATTTGGCTTCCCAACTGGGTTATTTTTGGCTACTGCAGTTGATATTTGGGGTTTATTTTTACCTATTCGTAATTTCTATGAAACTGAAAGCGAGGCCAGTGTCATTGTGAGGAACCGTGTCTGAACTGTACAGTAAGAGAAGCGCCTGCACACTGTATTACTAATTGTACTTTTACAGATTCCCTTAGCATTCATCCCATTTCTTTACAGTAATGACTACCAAAGCAGCAGTTAATTACAGCAGTGCCAGTTTTGCTCCTCACCTCATTATGTGAGCCTCGCAGTGTGGTCCTGCAGGCCTGGCAAAGGTCCGGCCGTGCGCTGCGGCGCCGGCGGCACGGAGATCGTGCGGGATAGGGTGGCAGATGGCAGCAGCACTATTTATAGCTCCAGCCGGGCTGCCCGAGGTGAGTGCTGCCCAAAGAGTCTGGCAGGGTTGTTTTTAGCTATTAGGGCACCGTGGAGGGCAATTTCAGATGGGGAAAAAAGAAAAAGAACTCAGAATTTGCATTCCTCAGAAGTCACCCTGGAAACGCCAAAGGCTCGTTTAATATCGATTCCTGCGTTTTCTGTCCAGTCGAAGCTATTTTTTCCTCATAATCTCTGCCCTGTCTCCACTGGTTGCCCTGAAACCTTCCAAATCCAGCCTGCCTCTAGCTTTGTAGCCTTGGCCCTGGCTGAGCTGGAAGAATTTATTGTGCTGTGGAAGTTGTGCTGCCATGGCAACTCAGGCACACGGAATTTTAATTGCAAGGCACAATATATGTTTATGAAGATAATTAATAAAAATGCTAACGGGGTGTTTCTGTTATATTAGAGGTATCTTTTGTACCATGCTTCTCGCTCTTGTTTGCACAAAAGGAGTTCAGTGAGGCAGGGGGGTTAAAATTACTAATTGTACTGTTTTCATCATGAAGTTTGAGGTTTTGTTTGTTTTATTTTTTATTTAAAATCAGATCAGATGAAACATGGTTTTGTTCAGTGTTTAAGCTAAGTGTGTATGGTTGATTTGGGGTCCGATGGCGCATTTATAAAAAGCTGTAACAAATATTTCATAGAATCATTTCATACCACAGCAGTGGAACTTTTGCCCTTGGATGCCTGCAGTCCTGCAGATCCAGGTGCCTGGCTGACAGAAGCCTGTGAGGAGGAAGGATAAGGAGAGATTACCTGAAGTTTTGTATTATCCAAGGAAACTTCCTACACCTTGCAGCTCTTCCTGTCTTTTCAGTGCTGTGCAAGTGTTTGCCAGGAGCCGAACCAGGGGCCGGTGCTGCTGTGCCAGAGCGTCCCTCTGCTTCCCTCAGCGCCTCAAGCAGCACAGCCATATTTTTGTGGAATAGCACGGAACTGGAGACACAGGGCTGTCGATAACTCGAAATGGAGGCATAATGCACTGTGCCTAATCTGTGCTGGAGGTGAATTTTCTTGCTTCATCTTATTGATAGTTAAAGCCTGTTGTATGGTTTTGTTATTGAATTTTTTTTTTACTGTAAGCCATGCACTAATTCTGTCTTCTTATGAGTAATATTGTTTGTTATGAAGCATTCTAGATTTTTATTTTGAAAAGAATTAAAGACAACCCAATAAAAATGCAGTTATTTTCATTTTGAATTGTATGCAGCACTGACATAGTGATCTAGATGGGGTAAGTCTGTTTAGTTATTCCACGTTTTCCTCGTCTCCCTCTGACCCTCAAGCATGAAGATTTTAATTCTGTAGCTGCCAGCAAAGTGAAATGTCATCTAAGTCATTACCATCATTTTTCCCATGTACATGCAATAGATGAATTTAAATGCTAATGAGAGTATTTTTTTAAAGTGTGTTGCCATGTAAAGTTTCTTTTAGAAATAACTGAACAAGACTTCTTCCTTTAATGATGAGTAGTATGGGATACCAATTGATCTTTATATTGGGACAGGAAAGTTACCTACAGTTCAATTCAATTTTATCTCTGTATTTCATCAATTGCTACAAACTTTCTCAGGTGTTCACAAAATACTACCTCTGTTATAATACATTGTGCATTTATTGTGCTGGCTAAATGATTTTATTGCTGTGTGATTGCTTTCAAATGGATGGGAAAACAAAAATACATTCTGCTCATTAAAGGGTTGTGTATCAAGT
This sequence comes from Amblyornis subalaris, assembly GCA_018881555.1. Classification (NCBI taxonomy): domain Eukaryota; kingdom Metazoa; phylum Chordata; class Aves; order Passeriformes; family Ptilonorhynchidae; genus Amblyornis; species Amblyornis subalaris. Next base: position 5,436,317 of record JACAXG010000049.1, on the reverse strand, counting down.
TCAACTTCATTAGTTTTGATTAGGACTGAGTCGGTGCCATCTGTGCTGTCAATGTTGCACGTTTTTCACAGAAAAGATGAGAGATTGGAAATCCAGTTCTCTCCTTGGTGTATTGCCCTCTTGCTTGGTGTGGTTTTGTACAAAATTAACTTGGCTAGATTCCATTTCTTTGTAGCTGAGGTTTTTATTTTTGACTTCAGTTACCTGGCAGAGGAGTCTTTGGGCCAAGTTTTGATCTTCTGTACCTCAGTGGTTACCATGTAAATGATTTTTTTTTTAAAGCTTCCAAGTGTGTTGGTTTCAATGCATTTTTGAGATTAAGAAATACCACAGTTATGTTTCTGCTGGGTTTAGAAATACGTTAGAAATATCGTTGTCTGTGGTAATACTGAAATACATTAAAAACTATTTAAGGGAGGAAAATAAAACAGTATCGGTTGCTAGAGATGCAGATAACTTTCCTGAGTAGAGAGAGCTAAGTAGTGTTATGGGGAGCACTGGGTGAAGGTAGGGGGCATTTAAATCTCCAAGAGAGGTTAATGAGCTCCCAGTCAGGCAGACCTGGTCTCTTTGTTGATAATGGATGTCCCTTCCTACACTGCTTCATCGGACAGAATTCTTTATATGTATCTGTATCTATCTATCTATATATATCTGTATCTATACACGTTTAAGCGGTGGAAGTGAGTGTAGCAGGTGCACAGGTAATCTGGGAGATTCTGTGGCACAGCTGCTAATGAATCGTGCCACGTCCTGCCTGAGCTCTTGCTTTGGGAAGCAGCTTCTGTCCCAAGTGTTCTTTCCAGTACCTTTGGTTGCACAGGATGTTTAAACTTTGTCCTCCGTGAAATACGAAGTGGCACAGAACTGCAGCTTTTGGTAAAGCTGATAGAGAGTGAGTTCTTTGACAGCTCCAGCTGCTCTAAATTGGGGTGGCTGCAGTCCTGACCCCTGGCCTGCCCTGCTGACCGTTCCCACCTCCTCTGCTTTTCAGCTGCCACTGGAGCTCATGTGAGCAGCCGGGAAGAGACATCAGGGAGCTGACCTGGATGGAAATTAATGATATATTTTCCTCTGGGGTAGCTGTGGCCTAGATTAGTTCGGTGTACGATCAGATAAGTGCTGGTCCTGGCTTGGGGGAGTGTGTGGGATGCGTAGCCAACGGGAGGGGCAGCACAAGCCGTGGACAGTGCGATTGCCATGGGCCTCAGTGCTGGCATACAGGATTTCACAAGGGGATTGCTAACTGAGGCACAGGTTAAGTTGCCCTTTGACTTGAAGTGTGTTTAATCCTCTTAATTTCCAATAGGATTATGATTTCTTTTTAGGGTTAAACAGCCATCACTTGGCCTCACAAAAGTAGTTCTGAAGTATAAAACACAGTTCTACAAGTTACTGACTTTAGTTTTTGTGAGTTGCCGTGCAGGTTGGAGCTGCACGCTTTTCCATAACGGCGGTTTTATCCTTAGAAATGAAAAGATTACTTTCGTGTTACAGATACTCCTTGAGGTCTTGAAAAATTCCAGTAGTTTTGCTGACAAAAAGTCACAGCAGAACCCAGGCAGTGTCTTTAGTGATTTCAGTCATCCCCTGGTGCTTTCTCTAGTGTTAAAAACCCCTTAAAATGTGGATTTTAGACACCTCCTGGATGCAGTTTTATTTTGACTAGCTGGAATAAATCCCTTTCTTGGCTTTTTCCCTTTCTCTTTGAAGTGATGTGTGGGAACCTCTGAGCAGCCTCATGTGTTCTCAGTGCTCAGGCTGTAACTGTTGCCAATCCGTAAGAGCTGCTCTTCTGCTCTCTCTGGGAGCCAGCTGGAAAATAAGTAGTAAGCCTAACGAAGCATGAAGAATTATTGGCCTACAAATTAACAGTTAAATACTTAAGGGTCTGGGTTGTTGGTTTGGTGGTTGTTTTTTTTTTTTTCAGACTTCCCGATGTACATGTTTGTTCTCTCAAAAAACAACTCTGCAACATCATGGACCATTTCTAGGTTATCCACTGGAAAATAGGTGTGAAAAATACCTTTGAAAAATACATCTGCTTTGGACCTGCAGTGATAGTAATGCAGTTTGGTCTGGATTTAAGGTGTGTTCAGTGTACTTTGAATGTAATATTTTTGTGTCCGTCATCACTCTTGTATTATTTCATGAAGACAGAGACTTCTGCCAACCCTAAACACCTGGTTTGCTGCTTCATCCTGTGGTGGTCACAGTGTCAGTGATGAGTCATGATTTAAGTTATCTTAACCCACATTAGTGTAGTTCGTGAGCATTTATTCCGTATTTTTCCTCCTTATTTTTGTCCAGAGGTTTCCCAGTGCTGTTTATTTCTGTCTTGCAAGGTTCCTCCTATCATCCTGTGAATTATTGATGAGGTCTGCTCTTGGAGCATTTGTTCATAATGAATAATTTCAAAGACAAATAAAAGACCCCTCTGCAAATTTAATGTATTGCCCTTTTGCAGTGTGTTGTATTGCATTCTTGGAACGGTGCACTGGGAAAAACAATCCAAAGCAAAAGCTATTTTCTTTGAAGTTTTATGCATTATGTATTTTTTTTTTCTATGAAGCTACAATATGTGACATATTTAGGATGACTAAGAATGATAGGAATTATATGATTTGCAAATGGAATAACAAATACTTTTAAATTAGTAATTTATATATTAGTATTTTGGGTTTATGTGTTAAAGGACATACAAGCAAAAGATTGGATGGATTGTTTAATTATATGATGGGCCTGAGAATTACAGACAATTGGTGCTGTGAGTTGGTTTTTTCCTGTTCATAGCCCAACCTAAAATGTGCTGCATGGAGGAAGGGATAATCATTAGGTCTCCTGGACATCGTGAACCTGCACCTCTTGTGTGTGTTATCAGAAGAGAGGTGGAAACTCACCTGCTCTGTACTGAGTTTTAAGTCATCTGAGATGAAATCAGGAATTCTTATCTTTCTCCCCACCACTTTGATTTGTGATGAGCTCCTTAAACACTGGAGTATATGAAGTAATATAAGGCAACTTAAAAATTACCATCATTGTATCTTAGATATGATAGATCTCTGGAGTTTTAAACCTGGAATCTTACCCTCCCCACCTTTTGTTATTCAATTTTCATATCACTTTAATATCGCAATTTTTGATATGTAACTGACACTGCTGCTCAGATTGGGCAGAACTTCTAGGTCATTTTTCTACTACTTGCTTTGAAACAGCAAATTTAGCTGCAGAAAAATGATACTGATAATTTTAAAATCTGTCTTGAGACTGAACTTCAATCTTTTGTCTTTTTTCCTATCACACAAAGCAAGACTGAACTAAAAATAGTGGGCTGTGAACTTTAATGTTAACTGCTGATTGAGCCACTGTCACACTGCATTGGCTTTTAGGACCAACCAGTGTGCATGGAGATTTAATTTGGTTTAAAAAACTTAGATAAAAGCTTTTTCAATTATGAAACTAGAATTATCTGTTAAATTAATAGCTCCCTACCTTACTCTGAGACATACATAGTAATTTGTTTATTTAAATTTTCATTATGAATAGGATATCCTAGTGTTCTGATAGCTTTGTAAGAAATTGTGCATCAAGCCAAAAACTTCTGCAATCTTTGGTGATAAAATATTTTCTGATTAAAAGAAAACTTGGGGAAATGGGCACTGTCTTGCAGGAGAGCAGAAGGATGAGAGACTCGAGGTGTTTCCTGGACACACATTTTTTAGTTTTCCTATAAATAGCAACCTGTGTTTATGCTCAGTGATTCTTTGCAGAAAAAGCTGCGGGTACTTCATGGAAAACTTCATACCGTGTGGTGTTCAGACTGGGATCTGGTTTTATCTAGTTTTGATGTTTTCCATCTTTTATATTCTATCTTGATAAGACATTTATATAATGGGACATTAATCTTTTCCTTCTGCTTAATCTTGCCGTGAAAAGCTGTAACCTACTTTCTGTAACAGTAAATTTAGTTTTCTGTCTTGGTCTTGAGAGGGTGAAACTGCTGTTGAGACTCAATACTGCTAATGCCCTGATCAACATTTGTTCTGGCTGTTAAGATAATGAGTCTGGTTTTTGTAGGAGCAAAGTCATTTAGATGGATCACTAGACAAGGTACACCTGCCTTTTGGGTCATAGTTATAAAACAGTTTGGGGAGGTTTACAATGCCAAAATGCATATTAAAGATGTTCACCGTAATGCTGTCCCATGGTAATTAGCATATCCAGAAAGAAATGTGCTAATTTTATTTAATTTTTTCTAAGCAGGGGTCTATTTGTGACACACTAAGCAGCTATAAATGTCCTTCTGACTGTGCTCTGAGCTTGTATGGGCTGTGTGCCCTCAAAGTTTGCTGTGATTTCTGCTCTCTGTGCTCTCCTGAAGATACCAGACAGGAATTGTAAGATCAGAGGGGTGAGTAGAGGTGCACTGTATCTTTGAAGTTTTAAAATAAAATGGAATAAAGCGGTTTGGTTGGAAGGGGCCTACAACAATCATCCAGTCCAACTAAATGCTTCAGGGCTGACCAAAAGTTAAAAGTGTGTTATCGAGGGCGTTGTTCAAATGCTCTTTATACCATGGAAAGCATTGGATCCCTGTGTAAGGCAGCAAAATGAGATGCCAGTTGCAATGGGTTGTGCAGCTTAATCATCCTTCTGCTCCAAAGCTCAGGTTTTATTGCAAAAATGTAGTGGGGTAGCTGCGTTGCAGTCCTTATGAAGACTTAATACAGTTTTTTTGGATTAAAAAAAATTTTTTTTCACTGTTTCTTGTACGTAAACTAAGGTTTCAGCAACTGCCAGCAGCACATGGAGCCAGTATTAAATATGAGACCCCTCGAGTGAGGAGAGATTTCTCCCTCCACTGAACTGAGCTTCTTGGCAGATTTTTCCTGACCTGAAGGGAAGGCATTTCCAAGATGAAGTTTGGCCACTATGCCACAGTCTATGATGGGAGAGTCCCAATTTTGCAAATTTGGTACATAGGTGCATTTGGTTTGTGTCTTAATTTAGATGCACATCGTCTTTTAAGGAAAAGTTATCAGCTCTCCTACTTCTTGGTACTTTTTTTTGGCATTAACTTGTTTGCATATGTCAGCAATAAGAATAACTTTTGTAAAGCAGTTTTGTCCTTACTTTGCTGTTGGGAACAGAATGTATTTGAGTATCATGTGATGTTCTTCGGGACTTACTTATTCCTCTGGCCGTGCTATGTGCTTCTTGAAAGTGGTGATATACAAACCTATCACAGAATAACCTGATTTGGAAAGGACCCACATGAATCAGCAACTCCAGGTCCTGATCCCCAAGCTCTCGTTGGGACCTTCCACTACAAAGGGTATCATGCCACTGATGTGGCTAACACGTGAATGGCATTCAGTTTTTAAACAGCACTAAATAAAAAATAGAACACAATCAATTGCTTTTCATGTTCTAGATTGAGCTTTCCATATTAAGTGTCCTAAACCTTGTGTGGATCTCATTTTTATAAGCCAACTGACCCAAAGTAATATAATCTATTAGTCTGTAACTGCATAGATACTGAAAGGCTACTCACTTTTCCAGAAAGAACAGCCTCTGAAAATAGAAAAAATATAAACTGCATGTGACTCATAAATACTGCTTACGTGGAAATGTGGTTGTTACATATAAAAGGATGGAAATGGAAGTATAAATGAACATGTGATGTTACAGAAATGTGGATTCAGAGGTAGTAAGAAGCTATCCTTATTTGCAATTTTCCCTGATATGCATTTATACACTTTTAAGTGGCTCTTCCAATTAATATTTCCTTCACTTTGTGAGTTTAACAGTTGTCCATGGTGGTAAAAGTGGCAAATCTGCTATTAAAGCCCTGTAAGGGAAGTGTGAGGGAGCGAAGGTCACAGAGATAAGGAACTACCCATTGGAACCAAATGAGATCTGAAAAGGTCAATTGAGAAACACGGTGGGGAAGTGTAATGCAAATACAGCACTGCTTGTTGGAAAGAGTGATGGGAACATGACCCAGCGTTGGTTTTCTGCACTCATTTCAGGAATACCTGTAAGTGCCTGGATCAGAGAGCATTGCAGGGCACACAAGGCTTGCTTCAATAGTGCTTTCTAGCTGTGATAATTAAGTACAAGAAGTAAGCAGTAGTATCCAAAAAAGTCACTGTCCACTTAAATAAGTACAAAGATAAGCAACTTTAAGAAGTTTAAATGTTAATCTCTATCAGCTGTGTATTGTAGGACTTGAAGAATTCTTGAACCAGTAGGATTGCTTTAATAGTCTGATATATGTAATAGTCAAAAAGGGAAAAAACCTTTTTTACCTCTCTAGTAGCTGTAACTAGGTTTTATAAAGTTCTGTAGTTTGCGTAGTATAAAACCAATTTGAATTTTCCTTCAAACGGATTTTCATGGATTTAAATGAAGATATTTGATTTATTCCTTTTATGAATCAATGAGAACTAAAAACAATCCATCTGGTACTTCTTTCATCTCCCATCCTTTATCTTGTTTTATTTCTTTTTTTGTCCTCTCCATTTGACCACCTCTTCTTGTCTTCATTTCTGTCCCTTCTTTTTAATTCTGTTTCCCTCTCTCCTGCTTTAGATTTTTAAGTCCCTGCTTGCTGCTTGCTGCCCACTCACCCTTCTGCACGGTGAGAGTCCAGTAGAACTTTTTTCCCCCTTTGCAGTTGACCATAAGCACATTTGTGAAGCACTTGAGGTGATTTAACCACAGGTTGGAGCCTCTCCTTCACCTCCGGCAAATATACAAAGCATACAGAAACAAAATTCCATGAGAAGTGTTTTGTCTGGAAATCCAAAAAGGAAAAAAGAGGAGGAGGAAAAGCGAAATGAAGGTTAGCCCTGGCTGAAACCTTGTCTCCGTGTGTTACCCCTTGTTGTGCAGCAGGGGCGCTGCCCAGCTCGGGGAATACGTTTGCAAATAGCAGCTTACCTTGATCTCTCTTGATTTATGAGGAGTCATTTGTGTTGGCAGTTTGGAGAAGGCCTCAGGAGTCCCAGGTTTCTTTCCAGCCAGCCCTGCTGAGCCCCGTAGGAGGTACCCTTTGTGCCTTTCCAGTTTCCTGTCATTCCTGATTACAGCATGCCCTTTTTGTTACTGCTTCTGCCAATAACATCTGAGATGTTCCTGGAGGTGAAAAGGATATGGTGACATGGAAGTTGCCAAGTCAGTTTAATTTCCTGGAGGTTTTTTTGAGGTGAGTTTTGGCAGACTTTGCAGCACAGCCTGGTACATGAGAATTAACTGTGGGTAGATACAACCTTGTTTAACAAATGGGGAAGGGATTTTCTTTCTGCTCAATGTAATGACCTAGAAATACTGTAAAGAAACCCTGCAAATCATAAAATTGCATTTAATTGATGGTGACCCTTGAAAGGTCTTGTAGGAAAATACACTTCAGTCCAGCTGTGGGGCTTTTCTTGGGTATTACACTTAATAAGTGAGTAAATTTAGCTTTACTGAAAAGGTCCATGGTTGCTGGCTTTTAATGTAGACTTTAACATCCTGAGTTATATAACTGAGCCATGTTATGACTGCAAATACATAGAAGGTGCTTCTGTAGCATTAAAAGCAGGTGCTGTCTCATTGTATTTTTTCAGAAATATCCTTTACACGAAGGGATTAGTGTCTCTTCGTGGTTTGTTTTCATTTTATCATTATAACTTTGCTTTATTCTTCCTTGTCTGAGAGTTTATACTGAAATGAGTTAATTGCATCTTATGATGATGAAAGTAGCTGGTTTTATATGTCTCATGGTTATTCCTTGTTTCTTAAGGGATGGGAAATCATTGATTTTCCCTTTTGTATTGCCCATTGGCAGAAATGTCAGAGGTGCCAAGGAGGCAGTGTTGGTTCACTTAGAATTAGCATATTTAAACAGATTAACTGTTTTTTTTGTCATGGAAAGTGTTTGCATAGACATCAACAGACATTTTGTTCATGTCTTATTTTGAACATGAAGGAATTCAGTGAGAGATCATTGTGAAGTGACAGGGTTATGTGTAAACCCAGATAACCTCCCCATTATAGTCAGAATAATCGGAATAACTAAACTTAATCATTAAATAAGAGATGGACATAGAGTTCCTTGATTTCTGACAGGCAGAGGGAACGGCTGCAGTATCCCTAAAATCTGATTTTTCCTATGCAGTGCCTGTATGAAGTGCTTGAGAAATGTTCAAATACACTAAAAAGCAGTATATAGAAGACCGGTAACATTTAAAACTAAGTTAGGATTATTTTTGTGTACTGGGCTGTCCTTTCACTGTCTGATCTTCATGGTTATGACCCATATGTGACCAGATAAATACTGTCTGATGTCAGTGCTGTATTGATCTGAATCTGAGGAGGCAATCGAAAGTGAATTCCAGTTTTCCAACAATAGGAATAAACTGGGTCAATATAAAAAGGCAAAAATGGGGTTTCTTGTGATTCACACGTGACCCCACAGGTCCCAATTACATGCAGAGCTCTACAGCATGGCATTTCTTTGTCCTATGTGATGCTGTTCTCTCTGCTGGGAAGAGTGGGACTTTGGGAACTCGGGAAAGCTGACTTCAGAGATCTCTGTAGCCTGGTTTGTTTGGGAGTTTGGGACACAGAATGAGCTGATTGGCAGGACAGTTTGTAGCACCCTTAGACACTCGAGTCTGACAAGGGCCAGTGAGGAGGTGAAGGTACTGGAACATCTCTCCTAGGAAGAAAGCTGGGACTGTTCAGCCTGGAGCAGAAAAGGCTCAAGGGGGTCTTATCAATGTGTGTAAGTACCTGGAGGGAGGTTGCAAAGAAGCCAGAGCCAGGCTCTCCTCAGTGGTGCCCAGCGAGAGGGGCAGGGGCAGTGGGCACACAGGAGGCCCCACTGAACATATGGAGAAACTCCTTTTCTGTGGGGGTGAGCCAGGACAGGTTGCCCAGGGGAATTGTGGAGTCTTCACCATTAGAGACATTGAAAAGCTGCTTGGACATGGTCCAGGGCAGCAAGCCCTGCCCTGCCAGGCAGGTTGGACCAGATGAGCTCCAGAGGTCCCTTCCCACTTAAACATTTGTGATTCTTGTCCTTCCAGTATTTTTCTTCATTAGTGAATCTAAAGTTGTGTTAAAGCAATAAGCTTTAATTGCTCCTAGCAATAAGCTCTGATACTGACAACTCGTTGTAAGCCTAGGCAGCATCTGCTTAAACCTACTTTCAGCTACCCATAGCGTCCCTGTGTGCTGCATTCCCTCTCCTTGAAACTAGGAGAAGACTTGAGGAAAGGGTTAAGGGTGATCTGTACTCTCCTTGTATCAGCATCTCTGAGTTGCTTATGCCCACAATCCATCTTGCAGCCAACTGCAGAGCTGCACTGGCAGTACACGGTGCTCGCTGCGGCAGCGCTGGGGGCTCAGCAGGGACCTGCATGGCTGCAGGTTCAGCAGCTCTCTTCAGTGTCCTGTGCACTCTGAAGGGTTCAGCTAGGAATTGTAGATGAACAGGTCTTTAAACTAGATTTGTGTAAAATCCAGGAATAAAATAGAATAAAGAGGTATGGACACTGATAAGCTGGCCTTACCTAACTTTTCCTTTCAGCACAGTGTTAATGGCATCTTCATAATTACTTCCACATTCTGACTGAGGCAGGCACAAAAGCCATGTGCTTGCATTTCTCTCCTTTTCCCTAAACTGTTTGGCTGGCCTTCATCTTCTGCCATGCAGTGTTTCCTCAGGCTGGAGTAAAGACTTACAGATCTTGTTGAAAAGTGATCTTTTATCTTCCCAAAGAGCCAGAGTCTGTGGTCTGGTGGTCTGATGTCAGTGCTGAGTGATGCAAAGGGCTCTGAAGTCAACAAACCCACTGGCTTTTGGATTTCTTACAAAGACAATAGAGAAGATTCCTCTGTGATGGAATCTTAACAGTCCTGGAAGATGAGTGGTTGAAAAAACTACGTACTAACCTCCAAATCATGAGGTTCCTTTGCAGAAAAGAAAAGGTAAAGGTGATGTTATCACAGCAAGTATTAAAGTGAGGTGTCCAGGATATCAAATGATTGCTGAATTTTGGAGCTGTTGCCAGGGAGCAGGTCTGGGAGGTAGCGGAGTTGCTGTGTGAACATTACAGCTGGCCTTGGGTCTTGCTGAAGTGTTTCTGCCTGCATTATTGGAAGAACTCCATTGTTCAAGAAAACAAGGGACAGGTGTTCCCTTTTTGAAGAAGCAGTCTGTGCACTTCAACGACTACAAGCTTAAGGAGCTTTTTAAAATCAATATATTGGCAGTTCTCTATCTGCATGCTGCTGCAAGGCATTTCCTCCTTGTTAAAATCAGTGTCACTGAATTGGATAAACTTGCAGCATTTTCTCTTTTTATAAACGTTTTGCTAGCAGGAGGCAACACAGATGCCAAAGGTCAGGGTGTGCCAGCAGAGCGTAGCCAGGAGTTTTGTTGGAATTCTTCCTTAGACCTGGCTTGTAAAGGACAAGTCAAGCAACTCTGGAAAACAAGACTTGAACTGGTTACATTGATCATGTCATCTTTTGATGGCCAAAAGTGGGCTTAATCTCAGAAGCTGTAAAAATGTGTTGAAAGAAACCCTGACTAGACAGACATCTGCTTGGTCGGTAATGCTGCAGGAAACTCATCTTCCAAGACCTAGGGTTTTCTTTTTAAAGATTTGGTTTTTTAAAGAGTTACTATATTTTGGGGGGCTTATACTTCTTGTAGTGAAGATTTCTAGGCACTTGTTTAAAATTGAAGTAAGTTTTGTAGCACCATCAATTGGGGTAGATAAGTACGAGTTGAGAATTCAAATACACCACTTTTTCCATTTCCTGTGAAGTTTCACGTGAATTTTCCACAACCGTGGAATACTGGGGCAGTTAAGTATTGATTGTTAGAAACAGGCCTTAACCTTTCCACTTCCTTCTGGAAATTACCCCATGAGTTGGTGATAGAATCAGAAATACTTGAATGTCAAATTGCAGATTAATTACAAGAATATTTTTTCCAATCTTTACAAATACAGTTGTGACTTTACCAGAGGAGACATAATCAGAAACCTAGTCTAAAAATCAGCAGACAAGAAGGAACTTGGACAAAATTACTTGCTACAGGGATTAGTCTGTTGGTTACCATTTTACTTGTCTGTTGGTGAGGTAGTGCCTATACACATATCAGAGAAAAAGTGAAGTGGTCACGAATAAACTGGTTAACATGGCTTTTACTTGGGCTAATCTATCCTCATGTCCTCTGGAGAGCCAACCTTGTGGAGAACTAGCCATTAAAAACCAGATCAAACCTCAGACAAAATCCAGTGCTTAAACAATTGTCTCGAACCTTTAACAAAAGAATGCTTGATATTATATATGCTAAAGATCGTGTGACCCAAATAAAACCCCAAACATAATAAAATAGGAATTGAAATACTGTGGTTATCTACAAACAGATGTGCCAACTATGCGTGATCACATGGGGAAAAACGTACCCAAACCCCATCAGGGGGTGTACAGAGCACCCTATCTCCTGGGGGAGACCAGGGAGCTTCCAAGCTAAGTGCTTAAGAGTGACTCTGAACTCATGGCGTTCCATGCCAGTGGTAGAAAATTCAGCCTGCTACGATTCAGAAGTTGATCTTTTGCCCAGTAGCACAAATAGTGTTTTTCTTTAGTCAACAACTTTCAGAGAGGATATGGCAGAGTAAGGAGAATAAATTATGTATCAGTACCATAGGAGAAGAGAGAGTGTGTACAGAATGGGAGAGGGAGAGGGAAAACAAACCACAAAGATAGTAAAGGTCATGGATATCTTTTGTTTTTCAGAACAAGAGAGTGTATGCAGAATTGATTGGTTTGTGTCTGATCTAATTTTGCTGTGATTTTTTGCAGAAGAATGTCATCTCCTCTGTTGCTGATTGATGGCTCAACCCTGCTAAGGGCTGAGCTGTTTCTGTCTTATCTCTGTGACTGCTACAATATAGAATCCCAGAATGGTTTGGGTCGGAAGGGACCTTAAAGCCCATCCAGTGCCACCCCCTGCCATGGGCAGGGACACCTTCCACTATCCCAGGTTGCTCCAAGCCCTGTCCAACCTGGCCTTGGACGCTTCCAGGGATGGGGCAGCCACAGCTTCTCTGGGCACCCTGTGCCAGGGCCTCAGCACCCTCACAGGGAGGAATTTCCTCCCAATATCCCATCTAACCCCCTGTGTTAGTGTGAAGCCATTCCCTGTGTTCTGTCACTTCAGTTCCTGATGCAGAGTCCCTCTCCAGGTTCCTTGTAGCCCCTTCAGATACTGGAACATGCTGTGACGTCTCCCCACAACCTTCTCCAGGCTCAACGGCCACAGCTTTCTCAGCCTTTCTCCATAGGGCAGCAGCTCTAGTCCTCATAGCAACTTCGTGGCCTCCTCTGGATTTGCTCCAGCAGTTCCTTGTCCTTTTTAGGAAGGTCATCACAGCACATCACTTTCTGTTTTATAGCTCCCCACAGAATGGTATTGACATAGGTATCTATTATTCTTGGACTCCCTTTTCCTTCTACCGTCTTTAAGAACCTTGGAATTGTCATCCTCTGTTATCCAGGTCTGCCTTGTCCAGCATCTTGTAGCTAAAAACTACAATATGTCCTCCTCATCCTGCTCCCAAGCAGTTTTAAGATTGATTTAAGTGTTGAGAGAAACTGTCTGACAGGATGAGAGGAAATGGCTTCAAGCTGGGCCAGGGCAGGTTTCGATTAGATATTAGGGTGATTTTTTTTCTCTGAAAGGGTGATTAGGCATTGGAGCAGACTGCCCAGAGCAGTGATGGAGTCACCAGCCTTCAAGAAATGTGTGGGTGTGGCACTTGAGGACATGGCTTAGTGGTGAACACAGCATTGCTGGCTTGACAGTTGGACTCGATGAACTTTCTTAAAGGTCTCTCCCAACCTTAATGATCCTGTGATTCTGTGAAATACACTGACAGCCTTCCAAACTAAGCATCATTCCCCATTTCCTTGGCAGTCACGTGGGTGATGGTATAAATAACACAACAGTTCCTAACAAGCTCTGGGCTAGTGCAGTCCCACTGGTAGTGCATCTAAAAGCAGCAGAGCCCATCCCACAAGCTTTTTGACTATTAGAGAATTGTCTGTTTAGAAGTGATTGGTAAATTTATACTCCTGGTCTAAAAAGAGACATATTGTAGATTGCTTCTGAGGATCCTGTCTTGGGAATTCTCAAAATTTGCCCACTACCTTGTCAAATACAGCTTGAGAAGAATGGGGGATAATTGGATAAAAGAAGATGTTTACTTCCTTTGGGCAGAGCTATATTAGTAATCCAAAATGATGAGAGAAGAGAGACTTTGACACTAAATTTAGCTCCAGGTGTGACCTGCCAGAAGCCCAGGGCTGCTCAGATACAAACTATTGATCTGGCCCCGTGTCCAGAAGGACTTCTGTTCCTTCTGCTTGTGGAAAGCAGTTTTGTCCAAACAGCAATAAATACAGCTGATAGTGAGCCAGAATTTGCAAAGTTCAGCTGACCAGGGTGTTTACTGAATTAACCTAAATACTGTGTTCACTTTCATTATATTGATGTCTAACTGATAAAAAGGCTCTAAAGAATAATCTGCTTTTTTCTCCGTTTCTGTTTCCCTGTTAATTAGTAATCTCTCAGTGTTAGATGCTCTCAGCTGAATAAAAGCTGATGATGATTGAAAGAAAATCTATTTATAGACAAGAGCTGAACTATAAGGTATGTGTTACAAAAATGCTACAGAACTGAGCATAAGCCAAACATCTTTTATTCAATGTTTTTAAAAGGAAGAGCTATTGTTGTTTTTTTTCCGTGTAGGGAACCTGGGATTTTCTTGGATCACACCTTCTACTTGGAGGGTTATAATGTGTATGGAAAACGAGGAGAGGAAGGGGATTGATGATTTGTGCAAGATGTGTTGGCACAATGTGCTGTCAGGTTTCACTGAAAGCAGGAATTTGGTAGGACATCAGTAATAACAGGGGACAGAGCTACGTGCCAGTTGTGCAGATCATTTCAAACCCAGGCTCACTGACCTCATCACTTTTGTGTATTTTGCATTTTTTGCCTGTTTGTGACTGTGTTTTAGAGGGTTTAAAGTTATTATTCGTATTCCTATGGGCATGTGTGTGGAACTGCCCAGGACCATAGAGAACTTTAAGGAACAAAATTAAAAATATGCAAAAAGTCTGTTCCTTCAGCAAACACTTGGGTACTGAAACAATGTCATAAGGTCAGTGAAGTGCACCTGGCCAGTCAGTGTTTAAATTTATGGCTTTTCAGGATTAAGAGATGGTTTATTGAAGGTACCTCCAACTCCAGATGTCAGCAGAAGGTGTGTTTTCACGTCTTGGCTAAACAAGTGATGAACGTCTGCAGCAGCCTAGGGATTTTGACTTTCCATACTACATGTAGAAAACTTTCAGTATCTAATCCTTAAGAAGCATGACACACCAGATTTCCAGGGCATGGTAATTTTAGTTGTTGAAAGCCCATTTTGAATTTTTTTTCGCTTTTCTTACTTTCCTTGGTACTCTGGATCTGTCTTTTTTTAGCTAGTGAAGAGATGAAGTACAGGCAGGACAATGTGATGCAAAATCAGCTGTTTGAGCCTCACCAGAGACGCAGAACTTTTAAATGGGCCAATCAGGTGAACTGGCACTGAGTCTCCAGCACGGAGAATCCCAGAGTGGTTTGTGTTGGAAGAGACCTTAAAACTTGTCTTGTTCCAGCCCTGTGCCATGGATAGGGACACCTTCCACTAGAAAATGCAAATCATATTTTTGTGTGTAAACACATGTGATAAAACCAAACTTGAATGAGTTTAAGGTTCGATACAAGCCTTTGGAAGTGAGATACAGTATGAAAATTGCCTGCTGATATACATAATGATATCTTCTTGATCACACAGTTCTGTCATTTTGGGTTGTCTTCTTCCCAGGATCTCTGCCTGGTTGTGTGTGCAAGGAATAGTGCCTATCTAATCAGCTGCTTTGGTTTTCTTCTTCTCCCTCCTTACTATTTTTGCTTTGTGTAGCCCTGTGCCTTACTAGACACCATTCAGATCAGGATTTGAGGCTGGAGTTATTATTTTCCTATCTGGCATTTCTGCAGGACTCATCACTGCAGTATTTCAGTGCTTCGATCTTAATTGATTTTCATAACACCCCACTGAGATGGGGAATTATTATTAACCAGGGAAATGGAGCACAAGGAGATTGAGGTCAGAAGTGCTGCTCAGTTTGAATGCCAGGTTTCAGACACCTGTGACACAGTTTATTATTTATGTAGTATTCACATTAAACTCTTGGATTCCTTTAATTGCAGCTGTAATTCTGCATCTCTCCAAAGGGAATCAAAAGTTGTAATGCAGGCAGCGGTTCAGTAAGGAAAACTCAGTTGACCACTTTCGGAATTTTTTTCGTAAGGGATGTGCCTGTTTTCATGGAAGTTTTGAGTTTCAGCACAGCATTGAGATGTTACACCCCAAGAGATTTTTCTTTCTTAATAAATTCTTCTGGGTGATACAATGCATATTCTCCAGTTGTTGGAACAAAGGAAGCAAGGCTCTATCTCCAGGAGTGGCTTCTGCTCCCTAATTGGAATTCATCACCAGAGTGGGTCCACTTGTGACAACAAATGAGTAGAGGTCCTTTTTGGAGTGTGTGTGAGATGTTCTTAATTAAAAAACAATTCCTGAAGTATGTGCATAAAGATTGCCCTGTGTTTCTCAATTGTGATTGCCTATGTACCCTTAATTTTCTTTTAACATTTGTTTAATATAAACAGTTTTCAGTTCTCTTCATTATTTCTGTGTTGATGTGCCTTCTGGCATCAAGTGCCCATTTTCAGCAGCTTCTTGATAGCTGGAAATGGCAGCAGTGTCAGGGAGTCAGCATTGCAGTACAGTTGCTCCACTGCAGAAGTTCAGCTGCTTTAGAAGAGAGACAACTCGAGGCAGAGCTTGTTCAGTAGCATGGCAGCTGTCATAGCATTGACATATGAAGATAATTCTTTTCCTCAGTAGAATATTATTTCTCTGAGTTGGCAGCACTGAAATGATTATTAGAAGTGAGAAAGATCATTAGAACTCTGAATGCCTTGATAGCCATCTCATCTTAGCTTTTTTTCATAATAAATTAACTAATCATGACTTTCAGAAAAATAAAAATTGTCTGAAAACCTAAATTAAGGTATCTGTAAAGTCATGTGCTTTGGTACTTGAGAACAGTGCTGTCAACAAACTCTACCTGGAAAAAGGTATAAACTTAAGCAAAGTATTTTTGATATATTTTAAGAAATAGTTCTACACTGATCTTCACTCTGGAGTAATTACTTGCTTTTCTTACATTATGGGTTTATCATATACTGAGATGCTGTCTTTTGAGAAAGAGTTAGTTCTCCAGCCTTTGCGTGTAAATCTTAGTTTGGGTCCATTTAATTGCTTTCCTCTAGATTTTTAGAAGCATCTTTTGTTATTAGGGCTGAATGAAGACTGCTTCAGGCTCCTTTTAACTCGGTAAAAGGGGATGTGCATTTGGGCCTTTACACAAATATTTTTTGGCCCTGCCTTGGGCATCCTCCTGGTCAACTTCTGTGTGCTCAGTTCTGTGTTGGCCTCCCTGATCAAGATGAGAGAAGTACAGGGCACTCAAGCACGATGTCACGGCTTGACAGGAAAGCCTTGTGTGTGCTGCACGTGGTGGCTTTCCTGTGACTTTCCCTGGATCTTTTCAAGTTCCTGCTGAAAAATTCATGTAACGGATTTTTATAATGGATTCTGTAACTTTGCTGGGAGATCTTAAATGCTGCTTCAGGCATTTCCTCACAATGTAACTAAATGGTCAGATGGATCTGGGAGGCAGACTGCAGTTATCCAGCCTCTCTGGTATTTGGAACCCATGTAAATGAAAATAATCATTAAAGAAGTCTAATTAGAGAATGGCTTGTTATTAAATTTTTGTTATTAGTCTGTGTTTTGTTGCTTGTGATTTATACAGTGTGGTTAGTTTTGGTTGCTGGTAGTTGCATGGTGCTTAGATGTTCTGAGAATAATCATGATAACATGGTGAAAGCACAAAAATGTGTTTATTTTCTCCAGCAGTACCAGCTGGCATAATAAAAACATCACCTTTCTTTGTAAGCATTCCTTTTCATAGCCCATAAAAATATGCCAGGTATTTTAGAGGGCTGGAGCACCTCTCCTATGAGGAAAGGCTGAGAGGGCTGGGGGTGTTCAGCCTGGAGAAGAGAAGTCTCCAGGGAAACCTTAAAGCCCCTTCCAGTGCCTAAAGGGGCTCCAGGAGAGCTGGAGAGGGACTTGGGACAAGGGATGGAGGGACAACACAAGGCAGAATGGCTTCCCACTGCCAGAGGGCAGGGTTATCTGGGATATTGGGAAGGAATTGTTCCCTGTGAGGGTGGGGAGGCCCTGGCAAAGGGTGCCCAGGGACGCTGTGGCTGCCCCATCCCTGGAAGTGTTCCAGGCCAGGCTGGACAGGGCTTGGAGCAACCTGGGATACTGGAAGGTGTCCCTGCCCATGGCTGAGGTGGGACTGGATGGGCTTTAAGGTTCCTTCCAACCCAGACCATTCTGGGGTTCTGTGACTTTACAAGGTACAGATCATGTTGCTGTCTGGTACTAGAGGTGTTAATGTCAGGCAAAGGGAAAGCCACAGCTGAGATCGTTGAACATTAGAACATTGTAATTGGATAAACTAATGGTAGCCAAGATCCAGAGAAGCCATCAGCTTTAGGGAGAAAACACAAAGTGATGCTTAAGCTTCTTGCATCCATTGCTGTTTCCTCTGCTGCCACTAAAGGGAGCGGAGAAATGCAGCGATGGGTTTTCATCTCTGGGGCAGCCTCGTCTACCCTGGGGTGAGTCCCTTGAGTGTGTTGGCTACAGATGGATCCAAAAGGGAACTGGAGTTGTGAATTGCTGTACACTTCTGGCCAAGCCTGCCAGGCAGCTGCATTGCTGTGTGGCACAGGCTCACTGTAAGGGCTTTAGGAAATTAGGAAAGCACCTAAATTCGGGAGATTACCTGGTTGCTGACTCGAGCAGGTGTAAAGAAGCTTTTTTATGGAGAGCCCTGGTTAACAAGACACAGTCTGAGAATTTAGAAGCTTTTCTGTAACAGAAATACTCTGTTTTCAAGATAAAAGTATTTATAAAGGATTTATTTTCCAAGTTACAGGACAGGGTTTTGTTGGCTTCTCCTTCAGGATTACAAAGGTAATGGAGAAAAACACCATTTGATATTTACCAACCTAAAGATACATCTCACACTGAGGGGAACTGGAACCTGAAGATAATAGTTATAGTTCCAGCTCTGACATTTGGATACCACTTCCTCATCCACACGGTGGTGTTCCTCAGGGCTGTTTGTAGTGATTCCCATCTTTCTATAGAAATTCCTTATCGGTTTTTAATTAACACTTTTTATGGTAGATTGATAGACATTTCAAATTAGTACCTTTGAGCTTGCAAGACAGAGACAGCCTAATTATCTTTTTTTTTTTTTTTTTATGCCAGAGCAATACAGTAAGTATATGATCTGTGGGAAAATCACACCAACAATTAAATAAATAGTAATTTCCTCTGCATTCTGAAGCTGAACCTTAAGCCTGGAGCACAGAAAACATGCCATGTTGCTCTTATTAAACTGTCAAACTATAACTGCATAAGAGACAATAAAGGATTTTCAGTTTCTTCTCAGAGCATTTTTGGAGGATAAGTCAGTAAAGCGGTTATCTAATGTATCCATGTTGAGTACACATTGAATTTTCTATTACATTATGTTTAATTATAGTGTTACTGCGTTAACACGTCGGGATTTTTCTCTTTTTTTTTACAGGATTCTGCTCAAGAGAGTGTCATTAAACGAGATATCCATCGTACATACCCAGCACATGATTATTTTAAGGATACAGAAGGAGACGGTCAGGAAGCTCTGTACAAAATCTGTAAGGTACAGTCAGTACTCTGAATTTTAAAGCCTGTTCCATATTTTGCTGTGACTTCGTTGCCCTGCTAACCCTGTTCTGGTGTGAGTTGCCAATCAATAAGATTTTAACGCTTTGTTTAGATTGCATGTGGAGAGTGTGGGGTTTCTGCAGTACCTCTTACAACCTTGCATTTGGGATTTCCTAAGGTGCGGGTGAGAAGAGGCTCGAGCTGGCTTTGCTGAGGTCAGAGCTCCTCTTCAGGAGGGGTGTGGTGTAGGAGAACCTTCTTTGCTGTGGGGTGGAGAGATTTGCAGAGGAAGAGAAACAAAGCCTCAGAGCAGGTTCTGCTGTGGGGTTAAACAGGAGTGTCTGTAGATAATTATCGAGAGAACAGGTTTGCTGACTGTTCCACAAGCAGTATGTGAGCAGAGCTTTTCTCTCAGAGCTGCCAGGTCACCTCTGATAAAAAACACTCTTTAAGTTTTCCAATTTGCACATGGGAAACTTGAGGTATTAAATGAATAGATTTGTCCATGTTGTACAGACAGACTTCTGTTGTTCAGGAGAGATCCAGAAGGTAAAATATTGCAGCCAGGCGGGTACTTCTCTGGCTGGCAGTTGTAGATTTTGCTGTGGTTTTGGCTGAAAACTGAAACCACTTTGTTTCACAGTTTTTTTTCTAAAATTCATGAAATTCATGTAGAATTCAAGTCTGTAGAATATTATACAATGCAGAATTCATTCTACTCGTGTAGAATCCATGATTGCCTTAGACAAAGCCATTTCCCTTTCCCTTCCTCTTCCTTGTTGTTGTTTCCACCTCCTGCTGGTTACTAGAAATGATGGAGTTATCATAACAATTAGAAAAAAGTGTTCTGCCTTTGGGGTATAATGATATATATTCCTGTTCCCCAGATAAATTCTGTGGTGATACAACTTCCTATTCACATAAACATTTGGATGACTGTTAAATATAGCTGCTTAGGTATTGGAGTTCAGTATTGTGAGTAATTCACATTAAAAAAAGTATAAAATTAAGGAAGAGAGAGAACTTTGAACCAATGATATTGATTTCTCACTAATCTTGAAGTACTCTAGAGGGCTACAGGAAAACAGTTCCTGTGCCAATCTATGAAAAGAATAACCAGGACAATGCAGGTAATTGTGGGCTTGTCACTTTGATATCAGTTAAGTGAAA
Source organism: Amblyornis subalaris (assembly GCA_018881555.1). Classification (NCBI taxonomy): domain Eukaryota; kingdom Metazoa; phylum Chordata; class Aves; order Passeriformes; family Ptilonorhynchidae; genus Amblyornis; species Amblyornis subalaris. The sequence continues at coordinate 5,416,167 of JACAXG010000049.1, read as the reverse complement.
AATGATGGAATAATATTCAGCTTTTCAAGAATTAAGTGTGAGAAGTATGTTATAATGAAGGCCTGTGAGTTTACTGAGAATAGCTCGTGACAAGCTAACACAAAAAACCAGAAGTACAGGTTTCATTGGTGAAGGTGTTTTTATCAAAATTCTGTAGCTCTTGTAGCCTGCTATGCTAAGAATGGATAAATGCTGGACAAGTCAGAGCACAAGCAAGATACACATTAAGGAATTAACGCCTAGCTAGCAGGTTCCTAAACATCAGCAATGAATAAATGCATGTCAGTCAGGGCGTCATGAATATGCCTTGCTCATTCTGTGTACTCTGGTTAGTCACCTGAAAGAAACCAGAAAATCCTTTCTCATGAAGCTGTCTTGGTGACACAGAGAAAAAGGGAATGGTAAATAATGAGGTGTAGAGGATGTATAGATGGATGAGCCTTGTGTAGGAACAGAATGACTGCAGTAACTCAGTGTTTCGCAGCTTCTGCAGCTGCTTTTAGTTACAGTGTCCAGGATTAAAGACAACTATTCTACATCGGAAAAAATCTGTAAAGTTCCGTGGGGGTGATGAAAGGATTTGGGAACATTCTTTGGAAAGAAAAACTTTTTCACGAATAAGTGTCTCAGTCTATTTTGTTTGATAAAGAACAAATAAAAGAATGAATCTGTCTGAACTAGAAGCAGCTTATAGGAATTATCTGTGCAGCAGGCACAGATCTCAGACCTTCCTGGATTTTCTGTAGGAAATGTGAAGAATTCTGCTTGCCTTCCAAATCTGGGAGCCTTCCTTGCTCTCAAGGCCTCTGCTGCTCCTGCAGAGAAAGTTGCTGTAGCTGTCAGTTCTCTTGTCTTGAAGGATCTTGAAGCTCAGAAATGGTGCATCGTTGATGAAGAGAAAGTCAGGGAAAAACTCCAGGAGGCCTGTATGGATGAACAAGGTGCTCCTGGACAAACTCAAACACAAAAGGAAGCCTACAGAGGGTGGAAGCAAGGGCAGGTAGCCTGGTAGGAATATAGAGAAATTGTCCAAGCAGCCAGAGATCAGGTTAGGGGAACTAAAACCCTGATAGAATTACATCTGGCCATGGATGTGAAGGGTGACAAGAAAAGATTCTATAGGTACTTCTGTGATGAAACTAAGACTAGAGAAAATGTGGGCCCTCTCCAGAAGGGAAGGGCAGACCTGCTAACTCGGGACATGGAGAAGGCTGAGGTGCTCAATGACTTCTTTGCCTCAGTCTTCACTGGCAGGTGCTCCAGCCACGCCGCTAAGGTCACAGAAGGCAAAGGCAGGGACAGGGAGAATGAAAAACTGCCTGATGTAAGACAGTATCAGGTTTGAGACCATTCAAGGAGCTGAAAGGCCGTGGGACCTGATGAGATGCATCTATGGGTCCTGAGGGAACTGGCAGATGAAGTTGCTGAGCCACTGTCCATGGTATTTGAGAAGTCATGGGTGTCAGGTGAAGTTCCCACTGCAGGAAAATGGGAAAACGTAAGCCCCGTTTTTAAAAAGGCAAGAAGAGAAGGCTCCAGGGAGACCTTGGAGCCCCTTCCAGTGCCTAAAGAGGCTCCAAGAGAGCTGGAGAGGGACTTGGGACAAGGGATGGAGGGACAGCACAAGATGGAATGGCTTCCCACTGCCAGAGGGCAGGATTAGCTGGGATATTGGGAAGGAATTGTTCCCTGTGAGGGTGGAGAGGCCCTGGCACAGGGTTGCCCTCAGAAGCTGTGGCTGCCCCATCCCTGGAAGTGTTCCAGGCCAGGTTGGGCAGGGCTTGAAGCAACCTGGGGTAGTAGAAGGTGTGGATGGCAGGGGGGTGGGCTGGGAAGATCTTTAAGGTGCCTCTCAATCCAATCCATTCTGGAATTCTGTGATCTGGATCAGAGACCTTTCAGTGTGTCCATCAAGTTGAGGGCTGCTCTTCCTGTGAAGCATTTCGTATTTACCTAGAGTTGAATGACCTCTGCCACTTGGCCACTTCCTCTTGATAGAACATGTTCTGCAGAGCAGCTTTGCAGTCAGTGTTCAGTTCCCTGCTCCAAACAGCTTTGTCTCATCAGCAATCTTTGCTACTGTGCTATTTTTATGTGTTCTTTAAGGTTTGTGAATATTTGCAGCATGTCTTTCTGCAGGGTTCTGTGAGTGACCCCACCTTCATTCTCTGGGTAAGAACTGACTGTTTATTCCTACCTTTTGCTTTCTATCCTTCAATCAATTATTTGAGTGTATAAGGGGACGCTCTATAGCAGCTTAGTTCTCTAAAAAGCCTTTGAGAAGGGATCTTGTTGAAGGGTTCATGAAAATCCTGGTAATCTTATTGACGCCCTCATTCTTTTATTTGCTCATGGGTTCAGAAAAGGATTTGGGAATCGTTGCCTTCTGGTAGAATAGCCACATCCAATCTTCAGCATGGAATTATTCATAAGTTGACTGATTTTACACTTGAGGGTTTATACCTACTTGCCAGTATTGAGATCAGACACAACTCCTGTGGAGGTTTCCAGGCAATAACTTTTCCTTCATCCTGGCACAGTTTTCTTAAATGACTGTGGCTGTGACAGATGTCTGTTTGGGTCTGGCTGGACCTTGAGTTTATGATTGATGTGGTGGGTTTTCCAGAAATACTGTTAAAGCCTAATTAATTTGCTTATAAACTTGTCATTCCATTGGGAATAAAAAGTAATAACCTGCGTTGAAAGTAATAACATGGCAGCTTTATATTACTAGAATAACTTTTACCAGTGGTGCTGGGAACTCATGCCCTTCTTCTAATATGAAAGCAAGAAGTTTGAAGAATGGGATTATTGAATATGGCTGGGAAAGGTCTGTCCTCAAGTAGGAGGGTAAAAAGCTGAAGAGCATTTTCTTCATTCCCCACTGAAAAGAGAGATGATCTGAGTTGTCAGATAAAAAGGCAAACCATTAAAAGCTCACTGCCTTATTTTAACAGGTCTGTCAGTTTTTGTTCCATCCCTTAATCTCCTCTTCAGAACAGTAGGAAATCAGGAAAGATGGAAACTTTTTCTGTTGCAGAACATTTATGTGACAAAGTACCTAAAAATAAACTTCGAAGACTGACAATGGTGATAAGGAATGAAAAGAGTTCCAGATTCTAGACTGGAGATTTCACTTGAGGACATTGCTTAAACTGGATTTTCACAGAGCAAATTTTGGGGAATCTTTGGGAAAACTGCTGCTTCTTGCATGCTTGCTGTCTAAATACTCTGCAAATTCTAGCTCTATTTGAAGAGCTCACCTCAGTGTTACAATGCATAAGTGAGCAGTACTCTGGGCCTGTTTCCATGCTGCATAGGTACTCCCAGCTCGATGCTCTGGGGAATCGAGCACTTGGCAGAATGAATCGCCTCGGCTCTCGGGAGTGCGTGCAGTGCAGAATTGAACACCACGCGTGTTTTCTCTAATTTTCTGATTAAAGTAACTCCTGTTCGACAAACAACCACTGTGACTGTAATGGGAAAAAGGGAGCATGGAGCAGGAAAATCAATCAGGTTAGCTCGGTGGGTGCTCTTACTGGGCTGACTGGGAAAATAGACACAATGCTTCCTTGTTTTTCAGAAAATGGTTGAATTACTTCTCAGAGACTCAGAGTTGGTGTCAGTGTTTCTCAGTAAGCCGAGGCGTTGCGGAAGGATATGAATCATTTGTATCAGGACATATTTTGTTACTAAATACTTATCCCTTTGTGGATCAGTTCTGTAGGTTTTTTCCCAGTCCCGGTCTCACTCGCCTGAAGGTTTTAGGAGCAGGATCAGTGTGATGACTGGTTTGCTGGGAGACCAGACACCGCGTTTTAGTTGTCATTCCAATGTCTGGTTTTTGGTACCCACATTAGCAGAGAGAATAACAAACTGTTTTCTAGCAAAGCTAACACTGAGTGGGCTCTGCTATGGTGTTTTTAGCTTTTGTTGCTGTAAATTGAAATGTGAAAATATCTTTGAGTTGCTCTTGTGTGACCAGTAGCTTCTGTGCCCATGATGAGCTGTGAAGGATGGATTACGCTTCACTAGAGCTGCTGCTTAGTGCTGGCCTGTAAGCTGGAAGTCTCATTTTCATACTTTTTTTTACATTTTCATTTCCATTTCATTGCAGCATGCCTTTTCAGATGGTCACCTCTTCTCACCAAACACGTATTCTCCCATATTTTTCAATCCGTGGTATCTCCTCAGATTTACAAATGGGAAGTTTCAGTGTTTGCCCACTTAGGTGTAAGTATTTGTCAGAGAGCAGACCTCTTGTGTTCCTACAGGAATCTCTTTGCCAATTTTAGGATAAACACAGGAGCATAAACACAATCGGTTACGAATTATTTTTCATCTTTTTTTAGTTGTTTATTTTCTTTGCTCCTGGGTTGAAGAGCAATGCTGGTAACTATTGTCTTGTTTCATGCAAAGGATTTTTAATGTTATCTTGTCCTCTTTCATTTACATATTCATAAAGATCCTTCTCTGTGCATCTGTGCTCAGCAGTGCTGCTCTTGCACACGGGGTTTCTGCTGAGCCTGTACTAGTGGGAAGGTCAGCACTGGAATCCTGAATGCTGGAAAGGGTCTGTTCAGGGATCTGCCTGAATGAAGGTGGAGGTTTCTTCATTCTCTCAGCCCTCCCAGCTCTGGAGGAGGCATATTGTGTAACAGCCACGTGCCTCTTCCTGATACTCAATAAATGAAATGTCTGAAAATACGGTTTCCAGTAAATGCAGAAATTTCTTGTATAATGTGATACATCCTCAGTGCTGCACCCATAGCAATATTGTTACTTTCAGCCTGTTAGCCTTATAATAAATTTAGGTATGGAGTTTTAAGTTGTATTATCACTAAAATTATTCAGCGACTGAGCATGTAATAAAATACCTTGTTGGGTGAGAAGTCTGCATCAAAGTATGGATGTTTCCCTGAGACAGTCTGAGTTTCAGACACGGGGTAAATCTTTTCAGTCTATAAAGCAGACTTCAGCACAGAGCTATGTCTGTACCAAACATTCAGTAGCTTCTGTTGGTCATTTCATAGAGATCACAGAGAGACATACTCTGTACTCTCCTTATTGAAATCTGCTGGGACTCAGGGACAGTAGTTACAGAAATCCCAAATCTGAGGTTTTGAATTCAAAACAGCCACCTTTCCATTCGTCTTTTAAATGCTACGTACTCGGAATTTTTCTGTCTACAGAGGACTCTGATCTTGGGAGATTTTCCTCTATTAATTATTTTGGAGAAAAGTTTCTGCCCAGCCCTGGATCCTTGGTTCACTTTCCCAACATGCAGGTGATTGTCTGTCATGGACTTGATTTGAGAAGACTCTGTTTCCAAAGAATTCACTTTCTAATGATGATGTACTAATAACTGCACAGTAGTTCTTCTCTTTGGAATACAGATAACTATTAAAAAGATGTTTTAATTCTGTGAGACCTTCATTTAGTTAAAATGAAGGAAAATAGGCTTCAAGTCAGAACCTTCATTAAGTCCCGTTTATGAGACAGAGAGTATTTAAAATCTCAGTTAACTGGGGAATTGTAATTGGAAGTTCCTCAAGAGCTTAGAAAAATAATAAGTTAAAAGACTGTGAGATTGTCACAAGTTGTCATGAGAAAAATCTCATCCTCTTGAAATTGCAAAGTTACAATGAGTGCAGTGGAAATAGGGGATTTGGGATTTTGCATTGGTTTCATATTTCACATGGAAAGAGAAAGTTAATGCTCCTCAGTCCCTTAGAAGCATAAATCTTAAATAATTAATGTTAGATCTTTTGTTAATAATATGATATTGTGGTGGTATTTGTAGGCAGCATCCTTATTTTTGAGGTTATTTTGGTTAATTACATCATATTTCAGCACCATCAAATCCCATAGGTTGCTTAAAAATAAAGTAGTATAATTGGAAATGTAATATGCATAAAGCTTCAAAAGTCTCTTTGCATTGAGTAGATGCAACAAAATCATGTAGGTTTTAGAGACTTCATTAAAAACTAAATATTTAGTTGTCAGGATTATGATTTTTTGACTTAAAAGCAGAATTGTTCTTAGTTTGATCTAATTCTGATGCAGAACTGAAGTTTGTGTCCAAGTATCTGATAACAGTTGCTTGCCAAGATCAGATTTTGGGCAAGGACGTGGTGGAAGTGAATTTCAAAAAGCAAGTGGATCAAGCAGTTCATTTTTATTTTTCATGGTTGTTGGTTGCTTCAAAGGTTTGTTAATGATGACATCCTTTTACTGGGGCCCTTGGACATTTTTCTCCTGTACTGCCAGTGTCCACTAATTAATTTAATATTTTTATGTAAGCCAAATTATCCAGTAGTTGCTGATTTGTACTTCTATGGATCAACCTTTTTAGAAAAGTTTCAATTTTTTCATCTGTTCTTCTGTTTTAATCAGTGGTTTATTAGTTTACTTCCCCTCTCAAGCTTTTTGGGTGAATACCGTCTGTTCTTAATAAATTTTCAGTAATTTTATTCCCTTTAATTTATCATCTCTTCTGATACTCAGTTGGACACAGATCCTTCAACACATCCCCTGTCAGAAATGGTTCCAGCAGGATGACAAGCCCTGGGATTCTTCTGTAATGAAACAGACACAAGGAAAGTTCATGGGGATTTTCTGCTGGAGTCTAAATACAACTTTCTTACATTGACCATATATTTTCCAAGCAGAGACTTTGCCTTCCTGCTCTGAATGTGTTTGAAATGGATTTACAAGCTCAAATGTGTTTAGGAAGTTGATTATGAGAAAATTTGCTGTTCTTCCTTCGTATTTTTGTATTTAACTGCAGTGAGGATTTTTTTTGTACCCTCCTCGTTTTCCCTCTTTTGCCATAATTTCAGCTTCTTTCAGAACCTCAGAAGAAGTATGTTTTTATTTCTTATAACTTTCTGTACTTTTCAATCTAGGTCAGTTTTGGAAGCACTTTGTTTTCTCCAGTGTGTTGGTTTCTCAATACTTATCTTAAAATAACTTGTTTGGATTAATTTATTGCTTTTTTCAGCAAATTATTCGCTATAATGCTTCACACAACACAGAACCCCCAGGCATTGATAATTTGATGTTAATTTTTAAGCCTAGATTTTTTTAAAGTAAATTAGAAGTGTTCTTATATAGTATGAAGCAATCATAAATGAAATTTCTCATTTGTTACTCTGCACATCTGTTTCTAAGCGGAGCTGGCCTTTCAAAAACAGGAATAATACATCATTTAGGAAAGTTACAGAGACAAAATATTAGGCATCTATAAACTGATAGATCTGGGGAACAAATAGATAAAGACTCATGATGGTGATTAATCAGTGGATGATTCTAGTTAGTCATATAAAACATTAATTTAAGCGTTTAAAGTAATTTCTGTTAATTTAGTGCTTAGTAGCTAAAGACTAATTTTAAATTAACTTTTTAAAAGACAGCATCCTTTTTTTTTTCCAATTGAAATTTTATATCTGCCATTGTACACTTCGGGGGTTACTTTTTATATTTGACTTTTGTGACCAGAGCTGTTTTAAACTAGTCAGCAGATTGTAATCGTTCATTAAACGTTTCTCAGTGATTTCTGTGACTTCTTGAATTTTCTTGTCCACTGAAACTGAGCAATGGGCTGGGATTATTTTCACTCAGCTCCTAAGTAATCCCATCTAACAGCCTTCAAAAGATTGGTGAGCAGTACAGACAAAGGGCAAAGAGCTGCAAGTCCCAGGTCAGCTTTTCACGAAGGCAATGTATGGGTGAGTTGTTCAGAAACAGTGACCTTTAAAGGAATACTCAGGCTGTACTTACAGAAATCCTGTCTTCTGGAATCATTTCAGAATTCCTCACATATACTACATTCTGCCCATCAGAATGAAAAAGGAAAGTGATTTAAAGACTAACTATGGTTTGTCCTTCATTTCTGCGTTTCTGGCAGAATTAATTTGCATTTTTGTTGGCTGGAAAGGAGTCGCATTTTTTGAGTCACGGTTATTATCTTTTGGGAGAGGCAGCATATGCACCTTTGGAATACTGTAGGACAGCCCCAGGTGGATTTGGTTCCCTCGGACCCCTGACCATCTTTATTCCCATGTTGATTTATTTAGTACTCTCAGCTTCCATTCAGGGTGCTTATTCCAGACTGTAGTGGGTTGACCTTGGCTGGGCATCAGGTGCCCACGAAGCCACTCTATCACTCCTTTTCCCAGAGGGACAGAGGAGAGAGAATAAGATGGAAAACAGCCAGTAGGTTGCGATAAGGCAGTTTACTAAAGTTTACTAAAATTCGCACGTGCATAAGCAAAGGAAAAAGTTAGTCTCTACTTGCTGTGAGCGAGCAATGTTCGGACACTTCCCGGGAAGCAGGGCCTCAGCACACGGAGTGGGTGCTCTGGAAAGCAAACATTAAAGAATAACCAATTCCCCCTGTTCCTCCCCTCCCTTTGCTTTTATATCTGAGCTGATGTCACATGGTATGGAATATCCCTTTGGTTAATTTGGGTCAGCTGGCCTGGCTGTGTCCCCTCCCAGGACCTTGCCAGCTGCCAGCCCCTGGATGGGGAAGGAATGTTAGAGGGACAGCGCTGCTCAGCAGGAGCCAAAACACTGCTGTGTTATCAACACCCTTCCAGCTCCCAGTGCAAAGCACAGCACTGGGAGGGCTGCTAAGGAAAAATAATCTCAGTCAGACCCAGTACAAAGACTTAAAAAAGAAGATAAGTATGGTGTTTTGGGCGTGTGGTTCCTTCCTCCCCCTGGCTCTGCCCTTTGCTTTGGTTTTCCCTGGCTGGAACCTCAGTACCTTGCTTATTCTCTCAGGATGTCTCTCACTCTGATGTCAGTCCTGCTGCTGCTTAGACTTTCTCAAGTTTCCTCAAATTCTTAACATCCTCTGACATCTCTTTAAAAACAGTATCTGTCTTCTTGTCTTGGAAGAGTAAGGGGGAAGGAAAGGTTAGTTATTTTAGTTCGGGGGTTTTTTGAGAGTAAGAAAAAGCATGTCAGTCATATGATAGGAAAATGAGTCTTGTTCATTCTTCAGCATAACAAGGGCATGGAAAAACTGTTTCTGATGAAATCTTCAGGTTAGAGTAGTTCTTGGCAGTTTTCTAACTTCAGGTCCTGTACTTCCATAATGTCAGAACTTGTTTTTCCAAAAACAAACATGCACTCTCCCCACAGCACAAACTACCCTGGTTTTCAAGTCATATTTGTTGTATCAGTAAAGTTCTATCATTACTCACCTCAGCAGAATTACCCTTGATTTAAGTGAAGGGAAATTGCATTCAACTCTTTTCATGCTGTTTGAAAAATAAAAATAATAATTTACAACTACAGCATCTCTGGAGGATTGAGAGTGACCTGTGGGTGTTTTCTGAAGAGCCCTGAAAGCACAAGAGTGGTTACGGTTTCACCCCCTTTATTATTTTAGCCTGAGTAGTGTTATATAGAGAATGATGGAATGGTTTGGGTTGGAAGGAACCTTAAAGTTCATCCCATTCCACCCCCTGCCGTGGGCGGGGACACCTTCCACTATCCCAGGCTGCTCCAAGCCCCGTCCAGCCTGGCCTTGGACTTCAGGGATGGAGCAGCCACAGCTTCTCTGGACAACCTGTGCCAGGGCCTCCCCACCCTCACAGGGAAGAATTTCTTGCCAATATCCCATCTAACCCTGCCCTGTGTTAAAGGGAAGCCATTCCCCCTCGTCCTGTCCCTCCAGTTTCTGATGGAATGTCCCTCTTTAACTTCCTTGCAGGCCCCTTCAGATACTGGAGGGCAATATCCTGAAATATCCTCAACAGCTCATTGACGAGAACACATTCTGGTAATGTCTGTGTGCATTTTAAGTACAGTTTGACGTTTCTTTTTTCCAGGCCTATTCTGTGTATGATGAAGACATTGGCTATTGCCAGGGCCAGTCCTTCCTCGCAGCTGTGCTTCTGCTTCATGTGAGTTAATTGCAAAATGAACGCTTTGATGTTTGAAACCAACGCAGCTGGAAAATCTGTAGTGCTGCAGCCGTGCTGTTTGGCACATATTTACTGTTGTTTATCTGCCTGTATTAATTTTCCTCTCGTTGCTTTTTGGCCATAGAGACTAATGGCTTCTGTCTTTATGAATGTAGATTTCCTTTATCTGGGAGAAATCCATTAAATTGTCAAGTACTTCTGTGTCAAAACCTGAAACCGATTTGTTACATACTAATATTTTCTTTTAATTTAGTTGTTCCTAAGTGGGCTCCCTTTTGTGTATGGGGAATTTAATTCTGGGAGACATTCTCAGAGTAGCTCAACAATGCAAGCAGTCTCATTAATTTTTTGGGAGACTTTTTCTCCTAGGGTCATTTTATAATATCTTCTGAGTGAAAGCTGATTTTTAACCTTGATATTTTAGCCTGTAATCAAAAACTGCACGAACTTTAATCTGTTGTTTCCTTTGTAAACACATGGGTATATGTCCAGAGATCGAAAAATACACAATTTTTATAGGTGCAAGATGCTTTACATCATGCATTTGATGTCTCAGGAGAAAAGCAGCAGATTCAAGTAGTGTATTTATTCAGATAAAATAGATCTGAATAAACCACCCCAAACCTCAACCACAACTCTTACTCAGGCTCTCGCCTGCTTTTTCTGATAGGTTTTAATTAGTAAATTATCAGTCAGATTTGAAATACCTTTTGAAATGTGGGTTTGAACCAGCTTTTGGCAGTGTATATGTTACACACGCACTTCCTAAGGGATTCACAACTCAAATTCAGATTAGTTTCAGTTGTAATTCCTGGTGAGAACTGTGACGCCTTGAAGTCTTGAGGAACATGATGCACAGCAACAGTGTTGCAGAGAAGCTTTAGATCTTTCAAGGATAAACCTGAATTAGTCGCGTTATTGCAGCCCAACATATACTGTAAAATAGCTTATCTAACAGTTATTTTGCAGTTAATTTTTTATCCAAAGCAGGATTTTGAAGTTCCACTGGAAGAATAAGCCATTTTCAATACCAGAGTTGTTTAGAAATGTGTGGGTGTCACATTCCTAGCATTTGACTAATACTTCAGCTCCTCTCTGTTAGTTCAGTGCTGTCATTACTACAGAGAATCAACTCTGTTTCTGGTGTTTCTGGAGCTGGGAGAAATTGCCCTGTACACAGGGAACACTAAATGGAAATTACACTCATTTTAATATGCCCTTTATAATCTTTGCTTTCATAATAGGATATTAAAGTGAAATGCTCAGAGAAAGGGGGGAAGGGAAGCAGTCTCAATGAGCTCATGTAAGTTGGGAGCTTCCCAGGATGTCCTCAAACTCCTGTGTTTCTCAAATTCTCCAGTCAATCTGTATGCTGTGAATGCTTGTAAGATCCTCTTTAACTCTCCTTTCTGTGCATGGATTTCTAGACCCCTTCCTTTCCCTTTTTTTTCTGGGACAGGTTATCCTTTCTCTTCAATGTAGATATGTTTCAGGGATGGTTGGGTAGCCTGAACATCCATCCTCGATTTTTGTGATTTTGCTTCTTTGATGAAATTCCCATCAAGGGTGAGCAGGTAACTTCTAATCACAGGGGAACAGTGTTGCCAACTCTAATAATTGTACTGTAAGTCTCACAGTATTTGACATTTTTTTCTTGTCTATTTTTCAGAGTCATTGTCTGTGAAAAAAACCATCTAGAACTTCATTTAAAAAAATTACAAATTTCTGGCTTTTGTGATTTCAAAGAAAAGATAGCAAAGGGCAAATACCTAAATGCTAAAAATTTGTGTTCCGCTTGAATAAAATAAGAAGTGAACATTTGATTTATTTGATTTTGAATTCTTGGGGTTGGTAATATTGGAGAACCTCTGTTCACTGCGAGCGAGGACTTGGGGAGCTCTTTGGCCTAGTCCTGACCTCTGTTCCTTCTCCCTGTCTTGGGGCAGGGACAGTTGTCAATGCACGAGTGTCTGACTGAGCATGCAGGGTAGATGTGCCTGTGCATGAGCACCTGTCCTTTCATTAGAAATAATTGGTTTTTACCAAAACCCCTGAAATTTGCATTCATTGTCTTACAAAGCAGATTCAAGCCTTCTGGTCAGGATAAAATGATTTCTTCCCTTTACTCTGTGTGCAGCTTTTATATGCTGTCAGTGGGGATCATTCCAACCAGATAATATAGTGATTAAGAGCTTTGAAATTCCTAAGAACTTGTCCTGGGTAAATGAAGCCCAGACTGATAGCCAGAAGCCAATCTGGCAGTACTTTGTGCTAACCAGTTACTTTCCTTTATGATGTCTGAAAATGAAAATGAAACTGTCTGCCTGTGGCCTTGGAGACAAGCCCTAATCATGGGCTGAGAATAAAAGATGAAACCCTGGAGGGAAATATCAAGAGCCTAAAATTCTCTTTGAAGAAAATACCGAGCTTTTATCTGTAGCTGATATTTGATAAGGAGTTGGCAATAGGCCAAATGAGTGAATACAGTAAAAGGTCAAGCGTTGTTCTTGATCCTCAGTAACTGTTGTTGTTTGTTACAATCTGGTGCTTCAGAAAGAAAGGTGGTTTTTAACGTGGTTGAAAGGTTGATTCGGGTTCTGTGTGTGCCTGTTATTACTGTGTTACCTGAAGGCACAGTGGGGGAGATGATGCAGAGGTTTCATGACACAGGCTTCCCACCAATTCAGCATGCAGTGTGATGCCTTAGCTGGGCCTACCTAAAAAGAGAGGCTTGACAAAATTAAAAGGGTGAAAAGCGGTTGTATTTATTTGAAGGCCTTCTGGTGCATCCAGGGCAGTCAGAGCTCACTCAGGGGTTACACCCTAAGGTGGACCCCCTAAGATGAGCTCCCCAAGATGGACAACCGGTCACGAGTTCTCCATACTTTTATAAGTTTGGTCCATTTGCATATTGGGCTTAGTTCTTCCAATTACAGCTTCAGGTAATGAAGTAATTCACCTCAAGTTTGCTCCCCCCTTACCAACTGTTGTTTACAGTTCTCCGGCCTGAGGCAGCACGTTGTCCTTGAGCTTCAGGCCTGAAGATGGATTGTTTTGTCTGAAAGCAGTAGCTAACACTCTATATGGACTTTAGAGTTACACACTAAGAACTGCAGGGTTACAAATATATGAAAAATATAAAAGCTAAAATCCTAAGGCATCAAGTGGGCTCCAGCCAACAATGGAAGTGTAGAGTGGCTCAGACAGCTTGTGTTAGTACTACCTTCCAAACCACTGTGGGATGAGAAATTTTGGTCAGAATGAAACAGAGATTATGGATGGAGGCCTTCTGAAAAAGTCAGGATGTTAATAGATGAGATTGTGGGAAACCTGACTTCAGAGTTTGGTGTCCTGGGGTTTGGATGAAAGTAGATGAGTATTCTCACTAGGGGTTGGTTGGACCTTAGTTTTCCTGAATTTTTCCCATTTAACCAAGTCTCTCTCAGTAGAAATCACTGTCACGGGTTGTTGCCTTTTTATTATATTTTCGTTCTTTTTTTTTTTTTTTTTTAAATTGTTTTTCTGTACCTGAGAGTTGTGTGCTGGTTGTTCTCATACCTTTTTGGCAGAAAGAACTCTGCTGACAGTTGTGCTGCTGTAGGGATGTATACCTACATGAACCTATGATGTGATCCCACATTTTCTTCAAAGAAGGCCTTACAGAGCCAAATCCAGGTGCTCATCAATGAGAATAGTCCCCTTGAGATTTTAGTTGGTTAATTCTGCATTCATGGTACTTTGCTGAAAACTTTACTATCTCCCTGGTTCTGAATTCATTGTGCATAAGGTATTTAAGTGTGTGTATCTGTGTAAGGCATTTCCAGCCTTAGCTCCGTTATTAACCTTATTTTTGTGCGTTTTTCCAAACAGATGCCAGAGGAACAGGCATTCTGTGTATTTGTGAAAATAATGTATGACTATGGCTTGAGGGACCTCTACAGAAATAACTTTGAAGATCTCCATTGCAAATTTTTCCAGCTGGAGAAGTTAATGCAGGTGGGGCCAGAGTTACAAATTCTCCTACTTTCATAAATGGAAATACTGGCATGAAGAAGAGGTTAATGCTTTGCTTCCAAAAGCTACTGGACAACAAAACCCCTCTTCTTTTAGAGGTGGGGTAGAACCAAAGCAGGGAAGTTTAATAGCTGAATTCAAACATCAGGAGTCAGATTTGTTTCTAGTTTCTTTTGTCTTTGATACACCACTCTTGCTGCTAATCTTTGTATCCAAGCAGAGCAGGTATCTGGCTTTTCCCCCCCTCTCTGTTTGCTTGCTCCCTCTCTTTCTATTTCTGCTATTGCTTAGAGAGAATGTCTCTGTGCTCTTGAGGCCAGTGTATCCTCTGGACTGCCACCATCAGTGTCCTACTTTCCATGAATTATGTTGATAGTTAAGAAGTCAGGCAAATCGGGACATCCTGACGCTTATGAAATACCAATCAAGCGTGGATCATTGGGCAGGTTTTACTGTCTCTTCAAGACTCTGCTTTTTTTTCAGGAGGAACTATTTCATCGAGCACTTTAACATCACGCAACGGCTGCAAGTTTTATACGTTGTTGTTCTGACTAATAAGGAATTACTGACAGTTCACTGAGCCCTGCCCTGCTGCTGGCACAGTGAAAAGCTGGTTGCTGAAGTCAGTTCTCACAGATGACCATAGATACCTCTGTGGGATATACTGAAACCAAACAAAACAGACCATTCTTAATTCAATGATATTTTTTCTGATGTCAAATTGTGCATATTTCCTACTTGATGGAGTGGAATTACAAACTAATTAATGTGATACTTCAGCATATGGTCTTCTCAATGTTTACAAATGTTCACAAAGATTTTTATTCACAAACAAAACAGATTTTATTAACAAATATACTCTTAACAAAAATACTTTTTAAAATCCCTGTTCAATAGGATTTTCAGTACTTATTTTGTGCTGCTTACATATACTCCTAGTTAGACAAATTGATGGAGTTGTCCACTCTGTTACTTTCAAGCTCTGCAAGGTGATCTGGTTCCAGTATCCATCGTTTTTTATGGCAGAAGCATTTATAGCAAGACACAGCAAAGGAATAACTTAAAAATATACACTGTGACATAGATTTTACAACTGCTCTGCTTTTCAAATGTTGAAGATTTTGTGATTTCTCAGTATAATCTCAGTATGTTCTTTGATACTGTGATAGAATCCACTGTGGATATCTTACTAAAAACTGTAACCATGGGCACTGAAATTTATCAAGAAATGTATTTCCATTGCTCAAAAGAAGCCAGGCTTTCCCTTTGTTGTGTTTTTTGGTGTTTGGCAACCCTGCTCCTTACTGGCAGTATAGATGAAGAGCTCAGATTAATGAGTAATACTGAAACATTTATTTTTTTCTTTTATTCCAGGAGCAGTTACCAGACTTGCACAGCCATTTCTCAGACCTCAATTTGGAAGCTCATATGTATGCATCCCAGTGGTTCCTCACTCTTTTTACTGCCAAGTTTCCACTCTGCATGGTCTTCCACATCATTGACTTACTACTTTGTGAGGTAAAAAAATACTGAATCAGAAAGCCCTTCCTCCACTCCATGACTGTTTCTTCTTGGTTTCTTTCGTTTTGTTGAAGTCCTTTACTGCTTGATTATAAAATGTGTGTAACTAAGCTACGTAGAAACCATGGTTATATTGAACAGAAGATGTTCAGTGAAACACTGGTTTGGTTTTAAAATTAGAACTGTGGCTTGCCTCACTCTTTGCTGAGGGATCTAATCAAGAATATCTGATGCACACATCTGTTTTTCACTGAATTTGTTAAATGATTATTCAGAGTTAGGAATTGTAACTTTTGAAGACACCTAGTAGGGAAAGCTCTCCAAATGGCCTGATTCAGAGTGCCCACAAATAGTAAGAGTGGTACATGTTGCTTTGGTGGCCTGATACTAAACAAATGGTGAGAGGGGCCAAACACACAGCTGAATGAAGCTCCTTCCTTTTGTTTTTTCCCTGCTATTCCAACTAGGAACACCCTACTCCAGATACAAAGTGGTGTGTGTCTGTACTGTAAATATATTTACACTTCTCTTTAAAAAGCCAGTGAGAACAGGTTGATAGTCTAGAATATTTATTTTGGTAAAATACCAGTACTTCCTTTGGTCAGCAGGAAGTCGGAGCATCCACGGCATTACACCTGTTTTTGGAATTGTCACTGATTTTAGTATGAAACTGTTTTAGTATGTCACTGTTTAGTATGAAACACTGTCGACTAGTTCATTCTGTTAATTTTTATTGTGAAGTATTTTCTCTGGGAATCTTCAGGCTTGCTGCATGTGCCTTGGTAGGATTTGTTTCCTTAAGACTGTTTCTTATTCTGCATATTGGTGCTCAGTTATCAGAACGAGGTAGGGTAACACTGGCAATATTTATCTCCACGTGTCTGAAGCAATTACAGTGGGAAAGAAGGTGAAAGAATCCAAGGAGAAAGTGAGAGAGTGCAACACTAGAACATGCAAGGGAAGGGGAAACTTGTTAGTGTTTGTGGAGGGTGATCACTCACAGCTAAAGGAGCCTCTGTTACTACAGCTAAAAATAAACCGGGAAGAGTAAGAAGATTTATTTCAAGTGAGAAGATACACACAGACATCTTGAGAGACAGTGGGGCAGTGTGGAGACAACGTTCTGAGGCACCAGTGTAGACTATCAGAAAAGTGCTCCTAAGATTCAGGAGTCAACCACTCTCAAGTAACAGGCACTTCTGAGAATTTGTGGAAGAGCGTAGATTAAAATCATATTAAAATAAGAATCTAGTTTGTCCTCAGTGTAGATGGAAAGTCAAATCTGAAGGTGTATGGCCGAAGGCAGAACCAGAAAGAAGCCGTTCTTGACAGAGGACTGAAGCTGTGTGTCCAGCCAGCCTCTGGAAGGAGCTATGGGGAAATCAAAACATAATTTTTTCTGCATTAAATTGTTCCTTACTTTATCTCTGAACAACCAGCATGCTGATAATTCTGGCAACTGGAAGGAGAAAAAACAGTGGCAGCTGCTAACACTGAAATATATTCTGCAGAAAAAATCCCCAGAAAAGCAAGAAGCCTTTGAAGTGAATGGTCTTAAGGTTTTAAAAACAAGCTTCCAGCCTTCTCCTTAATTTGTCATAGATACAGATGTATTTTAAATACCCTTCAACTTCCTGACTGTGCTTTCTCCACATCCCTGTCCTGTCTGTCGTTACAAAATGTTCACATCCTATGCAACTCTTTTATGAAAGAAAAAATTAGGGGAAGAAAACTATTTTAAAAACCATTGCTGAATGCATGTTGCCAGCTAATAATTCCAAGGGAGCCTCTCTGGTCCCCTTGAAAATATTTGAATTATGGATGAACAATTTGTGTCTTAGATTAGCTGATCTCCAGAGGTCCCTTCCAACCCCAGCCCTTCAGTGATTCCCTTTTTTTGTATGGGCTTGGGTTTTTCATTTTCGATTGTGGCTGGAAGAGTGAAATTGGCACTTACAGATACTCAACTTTCAATCCAGAGAGGAAAAATACCTGTTGGAAGTCCTGCAGTTTCACAGCTGACCAGGCAAGCACATTTCCTTCCTTTGCATGCACGGTGGAACAATGGCACAAGCTGAGGATGGACCTCCTGGGCAGGAGCATAACTGTGAAAAAGGAGCTAAAGTTGTGATGGGAATTAAGTTTTATGGAGAAATTTTTAAAATCCCATCAAAGTGAGTGCCACTACAGTCCAGGTCTTCTCATCATTCTCACTTTAAATATCACTTCAGCGCAGTTTTATGTAAATTTGCACCGGTTTGGGATTTGCCATGGCTTCTGTGGGACTATTTCATTCTGTTGTTGTCTTAGCACCTTTTTCATTTTTATTTTTTAAGTTGTCTCCAGGCTGTTGAAGATGGGATTAAACCCTCCAAATGACTTAAATTTCCAGTGGTCTTAGAATATTGCCTAAGTAACTCTGGGGCAGAATATGTCACTCATCCTCATGTAGAAGTAAAATATTTTGGAATTCTTTGTCTTCTGTGTGACAGAAGTGTGAAGAGAATTTGGGTCTTCCAGGCAGGTACATCACCACAGTGCCATGGTACATATTATAAGCCTCAGCTGCTTGTAATAAAACCACAAACCTATTGATCTGGGTGAAAGTTTTTATGTGATTACAGCAAACTGTGTGGGTTGGAGCCTGGAGATCTTTCTACAGCGTTCCTTTTAGCTGCCTGTTTCAGCTGCTTCATTTGTCTCTTCCCCTTTGCTATTTCTGTTTGCATTGAAGAACATCTTTGTTGATGAAACTCAGAGTTGTATTTGGACTTGTCAGTCTTATCTATCAATACGACATGATGTTATTGAACACTTTGCACGCCTGCTCTGTTTTGCTGTCTCTTTTTGTTCCATTTTATTTATTTAAAGTCATGCTCGGAAATAGCAACTCGTCTAGGTAAAGCTCTTGTCACTCGGAGCTGTCCCCAGTGCAACAGCTGCACCTTGGCTATGCTAGAGAATATCAAACAGTTGACGTTTCGCTTCATTTTGCGTTCTAAAATATTCAATTTTAAATGACAATATGTGTTTTAAAAGCACTAAATGAATGACCTTCAGTAGGCATTTAGAAGAGAAAAACAACCCAAACCAGTTGGCAGATAATCTGTAAGCATTTTTAAAATTGTCATGACTTTTTTTCTGCTTAAAAAAGAAAATACTTTAACCCTTTGTGATATATACAGTGCTGCCAAAACTAAAGGAGGTTCAGAGCTCAAGCTGTCATTGCATTATTAACTGAGAATTTTGAGACACTATGGGTAACCTCCATTTTAAGTCAATCTGGCTGTTTTTGTGTGCAGTTTTTGGGGATATAAAATACTTAAGGATGGTGCTTCCCTCCTTTTAGGGAATATGCAAAACCCCCTCCTGCACGCTGCCCTTTCTGGGGTGGCACAGGTAGTTGTTTATTTTAGTGTCACAATACATAATTTGACTGTGTAGTTTGACTACTAAGTAAGCAGTTTGACTACTGAGCTGCCATTCTGTGATCATGGCTGGATACAAAGGGATGCAACTGATTATCAGTTTTGAATATGAAATTATTTAATGTTTACTAATGTAGCTAATAGCAAAGAAGGGAAAGTGCCTTCCACAGGACCACATAGCACAGTGGAAGAAGGGGGAATCAAAGGCTAGGATACCATCACTCCTTGGCCTTTAGTTATCAACTGTTGCTTGCAGAATATTGTGTAAAGTATTTTTTATAATCGATTTTGAGAAACTGTCTGTTATCATGAAGGCTGATGGGTGCCTAAAAATCCTTTAAAATGTGACCAACATGGTGCTGGTAAGTGAACACTTATTGATAGTTAAAACGTGGCACCACGTTGTGGAGACGCAGTTATTGGGAGCACTCCTTCCTAATGAAACATTGAAAATCATAGCAGAATTACAAGTATTGGTGCTGCAGATTTGATTTCTGTCTTGTGCGTGTCTTGCTGAGGATGGATGTGCCAGGAAACGCCGTATGGTACCGCTCAGGGCCGGCCGGCGCGGCGCTGGTGCTGACTGAGGAGGAGAGACCATAATAGCCTGCTATTTTTTATCTGTCACTGTCAGATACTGCTGTGATGCCTTCAACAGAGTTGAGAAAGAACAGATTAACATTTCAATTTATTAAACTTCCTCAGGAATTGAGTCAGGAACAAGCCCACTTCCTCTGTGAATCTGCACTGAGATGAAATGTGAATTAAATAAAAGATCGTGCACAGTTGTTTGTCTTCTGTAGATCTATAGAGCAAGAAAAACTGAACTTTTTGGAATTACTTGTTATTGCCATGTCGTTTACATTTGTTAACCCTTCCAGTTACGAATATTTTAAGAAATCTTGCAAAACAGCAGAATGAACTTGCTAGAAATAAAATCTCTTACGGTAACAGCGTATTAAAAGCTGGGCTGAAATTCTAAGTAGGCATAGATCTGTGCTGGTGCTGTCTGTGTTATTTCAGTACTATTTACCAAGACAAAGTCAATGTCATACCTGTGAGTTAAAAAAGGCTGGGACACGCGTGTTTGTTTTCCTTTTAGGAATGGAGGCAAATCAGTTCTGGCCTTTAGACTGTGTCTTTCCTCCTGCCCCTTCCCTTTGCATCAGGCATGCTGGAGAGCTGAATCTTGCTGAAGTCCTTATCAGCCACCGCTGTTTCATGTAGAGACTGGAGAGGATTTCTTTCCCAGACTGCTATAATTAGCTTTTAATTAATTTAAGAGGGAGGAGAACAGGTTTTCTGAGACTCCAGATGGACAACTAGAATTTGAACGTGGATGTCCAGTGGTGATGCTGGTTTGTTGCATTCAAGCATCTGTTGACATGTTAGCCATCATAATCTTTTTTTTTTGCAGAAATGGGAGGTCTGCAATGGAGATAACCTCAGGTTTACTAGCGCTGGATGTTTGGCTTTTATGTAGTTAGATGAGTTATTTAAATCCACAGGAAAAGTAATTTTAGCCTAATTCATCTGATGACTACAGTGTAATCTACTGTGGGGGCTTTTCAACACTAGAACGGAAATTAAAGTAAAAAGAAAGAAGGGTGTAGGATTTGATTGTGTGTTTGCTGCATGAGGAACTTCTTAAAGCTTTTGGATGTGTGTGTTTAAAACATTCAGATTAAAATTGTTTATCATTATAAGTTCTTTCCAAAGTGAAGATTCTAAGTAGTATAAGGTGTTTGCATATAAAATTCAGCCAGCAGCAGAAATACTGGAGGTGTTCTGTATTGCTGCGGGGACTGGGGGACACAAACGTTCTAAAGCTACCCAGAATTTATAATAATTCAGGCCTGGACCAAGGAGAAGAGTGTTTTAATAGAGAACATCTGAGAGGTTCTAGGAGAGCCACAGGGTTTAGCATAAACCTTGACACAATGTTGTCCAGCGGTTCCTGTGAGCATCCATAATTTATGTATCTTCCATTCATGGCTGCTGCTTGTTTATCCCCAAAATAACAAGGCTGATGATAAATGCTCAGCACGAGCAAAGGAAAAACAGTCTCACAACAATCTGCAATCCAAGATAACTTATGTGAACAGAAGGTACCTTTTGGGTGATGTTGATAAATTTTGTGGCCCTAAAATGTTGAGGCTGCTTCTATTTCAGAAAATGTTCTAAGATCCAGGTGAAAAAGGTCCCAAAGATGAGGGAACTGTTTGAATGACCTAGTTTGTGCCTTAGAGGGTGACACATCTAATGCCATGCCATATTCTGTCTCTGAATTACTTTCCCCATTGCTCATGAAATATTTTAGCCACCTGCTAGTTGATGTTCACTTGGTTGGTTTTTCTAGGAATACAGTAAATTTCCATAATGCTTAGTTAACACCAGTGCCATCTGCTGTATTGGAATAACAGCATATCCTAAACAGTTTTGGCAGGCCTCAGAAACACTTTAGAAATAACTGAAGGAAAGTATCACAAACGGGAGAGTGATATTCTGTGAACAAATCAGGAAGCTGAGCTAATTTGGGGACTATTTTTAAAGAAGAGGGTAGTGCAGTCTGCCCGTGCCAAAGCACTTTCCATTGCTTTGTGCTTGGAATCTGGGGCTGTTAGGAATTTTCTAAATACGTAAAATCAAAATGTGAACTTTGCATTTGACTCATTGTCGGAAAGGGAAGACCAACATTAGGGTGCAGACAGACGAGGGCCAGGGCTGTGTTGTGGCAGGGAAAGGGAGAGGATGAGGAATAAACACTGGGAAGGAGATCAGACGGAGAGCAGGGGGGCAGATGTTGATTTAGTACGGGCGTGTATTTTTCTCTGTGGTGTGTAAGCACATGTAGAGAGTGGAGGAGGCACAGCTCTGTCAGGAGATGTTCTGAACCCCTCACCTCGTCTCCTCTCATGAAAGCTGGGATCTGGAAGGTTCCTTCTCCTCTGAACACATCTAACAGCCGTTCCCTGTTTCCATACCAGAGCTGGAGGACCTGTCTTACCTGCAGAGATATGAGGCCTCTTTTTCGCTCCTTGTATGTGATAAGGCCCTTGGTGCCTGCTGTGGATTTAGGCCCCTTTCTTTGTCGCTGTATGAATCAGGTTTGGAAAAAGGGACAGAAATGTCTAAACCCCTGCAATTTAACCCTCTGCAAGCCAGAAAAGTAATGTTAGTGTATGGCTTGGTTAACAAATGCTGCTAACTCATAACCAGTTGCTGGTGAATTAGGAATGTGCCACTGCAGAAATGCCACATGTAAGGGAGCAGTTTGATATATGGAAAAGACTTCAAATTCTGTGGCTGTAATTTTTATCCTTTGCAAACAGTGACAGAAGGTGAAGGGGAAAAAAACGTTAATCCCACAGCAGCCTCTACCTTCATTCAGCCATAGCAACATCTCAGCAGCAAATTACATGAAAATCACCAAAACATGTAAATATTCAGTCCTACATCTCATTCATTTCTATTAAAAGCAACCAAGCAAACAAAATTTCAAGCAAAATCATACTAATACAGGTTCATGGCTGCCTGATATTTATTGTGTACTTTTTTATGCTGCAAAATACAGAAAAGTGACACAAATCAATACGGAATCCCCCGGTGGTGTTTTTACCATCTCCCTGGTAGCTGCTTCTCTAATAATTCAATCAACTGGTTTTAATTGGGTTTGTGTATTTTTCACAGCATCATGGGATCAGGAGGGAGATTTCTGTGTTTTCTTCTTTCTTGTGTTGTGGCATTTCCTGGTGTGAGTTATTGTACGGGCAATGTATATGGAGTCACTGGGGGAAGCCCAGTCTGAGAACTCGACTGTACTCACACATTAGCAGTAAGATCTCTTTGTAATTTGTTTTTTGCTTTTTTTTTCCCTTTCTAATATAACTATTTAGTAAGAAAGCTGTATCTGTTGTTTACACAAAGCCTGCTAATTCGTGTTGTGTCTTATTTGAGCAAGAGCTTTAACCTTGTTTTCCTTTAGTCATCTTGTCATTGAAGTAGAATAAATGTACAAGCTACGTGAACTCTGCCTAAGAGATGTTAATTAACATGCATGTCCCTGCAGAGCGTGTATCAAGGCTGCCCTGCTTACACAGGGAAGTTTGAGCTTCAGACCATATATTCATGCTGTCAGCAAAACAAAGACATTTGTGACATTCCTAAAGTTTATTGTGTGTTCTCAACATATTAGAGTTGCCAAGTAAATGTTTTGCTGGAACCCATCCAAAACATAAATAGAATTTTAATTCTCCTTTGGAGTCTGTAACCCCAATTACCCTCTGTAGCTCCTTTGAAAGACTGTGCAACTGAACACATAATTATGAAACGCTTTCGCATTATGAAACAATGTCAAGTTAACTTCAGTTGAATAGCTAGTCTCCCTTTAAAGAAAGGAAAATTCAGTTACTAGAAAGCAGGAAAAGGTTCGTGTCATGTGAGGCTTGAGATTTCTCAGCCCTTAAGGAGGTGCTTAGCTGACTCTCACATCTGTCTTTTTAGCTTGTGCTGAACTTTAGACAGAATCGCATCAGTATCTTCACTGTTTCCTTCTACATGTCATGCATAGGTAGGGAAAAACCACAGATAAGGACATCGATGAATTAAATTTCTCCTTTTTTTAAGAGATTCACTTCCTTTGGTTGGTGAAGATAGTGCCGAGGGTATTGCTGTGTAACCAGAGGAAGGTCTGTCAGGGGGTCTGGGTTGGAGAGGAAGAATATTGAATGTAGCCTGCCTTCTCCCAGGGCTTCTGTCACTGAACAGAAGCTCTAAAACAGGAGAGAAATTCCACAGTTGTCCCCAGTGCAAATTTTGTCCAGAGATACACGACTACATTGTTTGGCCTCACTCAGCTCTGTGCTTGGCTGTTGAGCTTTGCTCGTAGCTGCTGCCCCTGGGCTTCCTTCCTTCCAGCCTGTGGGCAGATTTGCCGGCTCGGATGAATGAATCTGCCTCCTCCCTTCACCAGGAAGCCACAGGAAGCCTTTCTGTCACAGAGCTCTCACTGAATGCAAACTAGGTCCCACAGAATCACATCTTTACCAGTCTCAGTTTGTTCTTTGTTCCCAGCCTTCTTTTCAGGCCTTTTCAAAAGTCATCTTGTTTCAGAGTGCAGAGGGACTCAAAGGGAGGACTCCTCAAAGAGGCTTCTATCTGCAGAAGGCATCTTGGCTTCGGAGGGAGTAAAGGAGCTGGGAAAACCTCTCACTAGACCGGAGTTAACATCATAAGATTGCCATTTACTTTCAGCCAGTCTTAATTTCAGTGCACATGTATAATTTCATTTTTACAGTCTCATGAGAGAGAGTTTCACTGGTTTGCCTGTGAGAACATTACCTCCAATCATGGTCAGAAATTACAGGGTTTTGACATACAGTTCGAAGAAGCAGATGCTTCTGTGAAGCACAGTCTTCATGAATTAAATGGGGACTTCCTGGATGGTGAGTGTTCATCCCAGTACCAGGAGTTATGAAGGGCTCTTCTGCTAAATGATGCTCTTTCTTCTGGAGCAAGTGCTCCTGTAAAGCAGAGTGTGTCTATAAAGCAGAGGATGGCCAGTGTGGCAGTCAGCAGGGGCCGTAAGGAGGTTGTAATATGCCACAAACTCCAACATTCTCTTTTTCTGACCCTTACCTTACCATATTGATCTCTTTGAGTTGGGATTGTTCCTTCTCCAAAAATCCTGAGCTTCATGAGCTGTCTTAAAGTTCTCTAGGCCTCTACACAAGTTTAAGAGGGTCCTTAAATAACACTGTGATTCTGTGATATATGATGATAAGCCCCTCACCATTCCTGTGCTCTTAGAAGTTCTTGTTTATAAGTGTATAATTTTACTTTTGACTGTTCTATATTAAAAAAAAGTGCTAAGGTAATTATGAACAACTTTCACACATGCAAATCTTTTAAATATCAAGATGAGATCTGCGTGATATTATGGCATTTATTTCAAAATGCCTAGTTAAACAGATGACCTTTGGTTTTAAAAAGTAATTATCCAAAGCTTATTTCGTATGGGCTTCGTTCTCTTTCCCCTCGTCGATGATTTGTATGTATTTCCATGTTTCCATTATAAAATTGCTGGAGGGATATTGCTACCGATGATTTATATGTCTGGTGCACATTGGTATTTTCCATCTTTCTTCTAAAATAGCTGAAGAAGTTTAAGCTGAAGCTTATAAATCACTGTATGGTAAATTAAGTAGGATTTTAAATAAGAGATTTAAAATGAGAAATATGAGCTGAGCCTTCTTTTTCATAATCATAGTCATTAAACTTGGCTGTGGAAGAACAGTCTTGCATGAATTAGGACAAATAACTCCAGTGTATGGATCAGTGGTTATCGAGTGTGTTGTTCCAACGTGGGCTAAGACATTTCACTGCTTTGAAATCTAGAGCATCCACCTCCAATCCACTCAGCTCCTGGGGTGTATTGGCCCTGCAGGTCCTCACTAGTCAGCATGAAACTGCAGCGGTTGATGCCTCAGCTCTAAAATTTTGTGTTGGTTTGGGACTTTCCTCTGCCTTGGAGGAAGAGGAGGGTGCAGGTCGTTTTCTGTTGCTCGGAGTAGCGGAATGCTGCTCAGGACAGCTGGACAGGGGGGTTTGAAGTCCTTTCATGTTCTGATTTTAGGGTGCTTGAGCCTTGAACAAATTATCTCAAGTAACAGGAGCAGGTCCGTGAGCTGCCCCTTGCCTGGTAGGGCTTAAAAAAGATGGGGATTCTCAAGGGAGGTAGAACCCTATTTCTGCTGCATTTGCTGTCCGTGTGTGAGGAGTGATGGTGTGAGAGGAGTACCAGGAGAGAGTTTGAATTGTTTAAATTCAGGAACAGTGTTAGTTTCAGGCAGATCAGAAAAAAAATATTTAGAAAATAAATGGCAACTGGTGTGCTTTTCTTTATGCTTATGCCAGAAAATACACAGGACACTAATTCCTCAGTAGCCCAACAATCACACATAATACTCCTACTCATAACATAACAAAATCTGATCAGTTTGTTAAGAATAAAATACAGTGTTCGTGATGGCTTGTAGATATTCCTCTTACTTACACGTTGTATGTTCATGTCAGTCCTCTCTGCTAGAAAGTAAAAGCTGTGAATGTCATGACTGTGTGGAATTAACTGTTGACTTCGGATTGATATTTGAAATAAACCTGAGAGTACCATGACCTTATTTTACTGCTGCTGCAGCTCTGGTATAATCAGTGTCGTGACTGAAAGTCACAACCGGACATTTTCTATTAAAAAGAAATACATAAAGCCAAATAACTTGAAATCATTGTTACCCCATTTGGAAGAAGGGTTTCCTAGTAATGAAGCAAGATTCAGTCCTGCTGCAATTGTGACCTCTAGTGGGAAAAACCAGTTTGTTATCACAATGGTAATGCAGTGAATTGCAAAGTAATTCAGTGTTGCAATATTCATTATGTCTAATGTTGCAGCATTTCCAGCACTCATTAATGGTACAATCCCTTCAAGGCACCATACTATCTATGTGAAAAATACAATATTTTCCCAAGAAAACTTCTGTAATGTCTCAGCACGTTTTTATAAAAGCTGATTTTTATAGAAACTTGGTCTCAGGCTTTCAGGAAGAAGCTTGGAAAAACACAATTGCAGAAGCAGAAATTGCTTGGAGAAGGTTCTCTTGTCGAAAGTCTTGTTGTTATCCCACAACAATATAATATAATATAATATAATATAATTGCAGTGCCAGTATTACTTGTGTGCAAATCTGTTGAGATGTTTCTAGATACCAGCTCTGGGAGCCATTGTAAGAAAAGATTTATCATGCCATTAAACAGGGCAAGAAAATTCGGGAAATATTTTCGAGGAGAACAGTCTGAACACAAGGTACATGGTACAGCAAATGAGAATTGCATATGGTATTTTTCATATTTGGATGAAGACAAAGCTATTTATAATCTCAAATAATCAAGATACATAGGCTGCAGACTTCCTTTAATCTTCAAATAAATGCGTATTGTTTGTATTTCTCCCTGAATGCATTTCTCTACGTTTGTATTTCCAGCTTTTGCAAACCAGCAAGCAACTACTGGATACAGACAGCAGCTTGTTTAGCTTTGAAATAGTTGTGACTTTTGGCTAATAGCAGTAAAAAAAGGTGCACTATGTACTTGTGGGGTTGTCTTTGTTTTATTTTGGGTTTTTTTACAGTTTGAGCATGACAGATTGTGCACGATAAATCATAGCTAAGCTCAGTTACTTGACAGAAATCCTATCACCTGGAATATTTATCCCACGTTGTTGATGCCCTGCTCATGACAATGTCCTGCCCTGTTCATGAGAGCCAGCACTGACAGGCACTGAGACGACGTGAGGGCCAGCCTGTCACATCCACGGCACCCGAGTCACTGAAGGGTCCCAAAGCTCCTGAGAGCCATCATCTTCCCCGGCTGGGAGTTGGGGAACTGCGCCTTGGGGCTTTCATGATGAACTTTGAAGTGTAGCAGGAAAAGGGAAGCATTCCCTAGGGACTTGCAGCATTGAGTTTTGATGCCACATAATGATAAGTATGAAAAGAGGTTTGTATGCTGAGACTGATTGAAGTCTCTTTCTTCTTATTTTCAGGGTATGAACATAATCTTCCATGTAGCTTTGGCTCTTTTGAAGGTAAGTAATTTTTAAAAAATTTTATTTTGTTTTATTAAACTAAAATATTGAAATATTCTTTTGCTTAATATATCATGTCTGAAGGAACAATAATAGTAGGACTTCTGGAGTAGGTAATGAAGGAGAAATATCATCCATTTGCGTAGAGATGTCTTCAAAATTGTGCTAATGATAGATATGCTTTTATTAAACTTATAAAGCTTGTGGAACAAGGAGTGCAGTCTAAAGATTTAAATGTCTTATGTAATTACTATTAAGAAAACAATTCATATTCATTTCACAGCAAATCTGTTTTGTGTCTGGGTTCATTTGTACAAAACGTGATTGATTTGGTATCAAATGTATTTGTGATATTGAGAGAGGAATAGAAATCTTGGATAACACGGGGAACTTTTGTCTTCGGCTTGGACACAGAATTTACCTAAACAAGTAAACCTGCAGGTAAAGCACTGGCCCTTTGGATGCAGGGAGATGAGCTCCAAGTTAACTTACACTGACCTGGCTCTAGTTGAAATCCAGCCCACAGGCAGGCACATGGTATGGAATTTGAAATGCCACCTTTGAGTTCAAATGATATTCCCGGGAAATAACTTAGGCTAAAGCTCGAGCAACCTGTCAGTTGTACCACAGCCACCCCGTAACGTGGACACAGACTAGAACCATGGGGCTGTTGCTGGTCCTCTGGTGGGATTTCCTCATCATTTTCCTAGGAGAAGCAAACAGCTACTGGGTGAGTTACTCCGCGAGGAGTAATTCTCAGAGATTCAGCTTCTGCGGCTCGAAATCCTACGGCAGGAGTGCTCCACACCAGGAGTGTACATCCATATGCTGCTGTGAACAGAGCAGTTTGAAATTCCCAAACATGTGCATTTTCACAGAATCAAAGAATCTCCTTAGCTGGAAGGGACCCAAAGGATCATCGAGTCCAACTTGAGGAGGGGTGCCTTTGGTGAAGTACTGCAGTGTAGGCAGGAGATAGTGTATATCCTTATGGTGAGGAAATGTCCAAAATAACTTGTGCTTGACACTAACTCAGCTAATGTTGAAAGTGGGGTTGGGACTCTCTACTTGAGAGTCTACTTGCATGCATTTAATGGAGACTCCTGTAAACAGGAAATGGGTTTCACGTGTGTTTCCAGGGAAGTGCTCCTACACAAATCTAAATTTGTAAAACGGGGGGAGGGAAGTGTGTGCTCTTTTCTTCCTGTTTCATGTTTTATTTGCAAATGTGCGGGCTTGTTAATATTCCAGTTTTCAAGGCCAGTATGAATAACAGGAAACCTGGTAGGTTATGGCATGATAGGTGGTGAGGAAGGGAAAGGAAGCACCCAGACAACGGCCAAGAGGTTTGCTGCCATCATAGTAGGAACAGGTTCTGGGAAGAGGCAGAGATACCAATTTACAGATCTTAAAACCAAAGAAGAAGAAAGAAAAGGAAGAATTCTTGCACAGAGCTGAAGATGGCTGGCAAGGTTCTCGGGGAAGGAGAACTTCAGTTAAGTTGGGAAGGATGGCTTTGGGACCACCTGCTTGACGTTTCCTGCTGCTGTGTGAGGAAAGGGTTGAACCAAGGCTAGCAGCAGAACAACTGTTTAGGAAATGTGATAACTTTGGAAAGAATTCATGGGTGTCATACATCAAATAAGGAATTTTTTTCCTCTTGAATAATTAGCCAAATTTCTTTTAACCAGAAGTGCTCAGTCTTTTCATTTTATATATACCCCATGACACGCTGCTTCTCCAATTGAACATTTCTGTTTGGATGTTCCAGAGGAGGAAAATTCAATAAAGTAATTTGTCACTCTTATTTATAACTATTTTCTAAGTTTAAGACTCGGTTTTAATTCTGCTTGTAGCAGTTATAGCAGTTCTTCTCACATGTGTATGCTGTAGCTGCCTGTTCTAGCAGCAATAGACACTAAATAAATGGTAAAGGAGGTGTTATCCTGAGAAAGTATTTCTATAGTGCAGCCAAAAATAAGTACAAAGAAAATGGAGGTAAGAAAGATAAGATTCTAAGTCAGAAACGCTCACCTAAGAACACAGTTCCATAGAGGCACGGAGATGGAGCTGGTGCTTACATACAATTGAATTAGCATTATAATTTGCTTTCAGCAAGAATTGCTCTTCTGTTAAGGAAGGAAATAGTTGAGAACTGAAGTAATTTTTTTTCTATTCAAATGTGTTCATAATATCTCCTAAGCATTAGGAACAAAGTGGTTTAGTATACTGCTCTTTTCAAGTTACAGAACCTGAGTATGCTGCAGAAAAACCACCTTAGAAACTGTATTTTGAAGCTCTTGTTTGTCTCTGATTCTGAAATGAATGAAAACAACTCCCAAGGATTTGTTCTTTGTTAGAACAGAGCAATTATTCTCTCATCCACAATCTCTTGGATTATTTTAAACCTGTATGAGGGAATCCTTCATCACTGGAATATTGGAGTCGTCATTGTGTAAATGCCATTTTCCTCGCTTCTAGTGAAGTATGTGCATCCAAATCCCTCATAAATAGCTGTGGAAGAGAAGCTTTTATCTGGAACTGCCTTGTACTCAGTGCTGTGTCTCAGTGTTCCAGCTGCTGGTGCTCACAGTGAATGCTTGTTAGTTTGGAAATGACAGAGCTACTTCTGTGACCAATTACCTGAGACATCTCGGTGCAGTCATCCTCGGAAAATAAACATTTATGGCACGAGGGGAATCCTTCCCCTTTCCTTCTCCCACGTTCCGAGTATGCCTGTAGCAATGAACAGCTAGAGGATTAAAGCTCTTTAGCTGTGAAGGCCATCATTTGTAACAGGGCATTAATCTGATTTCTTATCGAAGGAAAAGCACTGGGTTTTTTCTCTAGCATCCAAATGTGCTTTTCTGTGCTTCCCAGCCTGCGCAGGTCCCCAGCTGGTGGCACTGTTTTACACCGGGAGCCGGTGACTTGCATCGTGTAGCGACTGCACCTGAATTACCGTTCAGGAAGCTGAGCTGGCAGCAGATGTAATCCCTCTCCTCTCATTTTCTGAGCAGTGGAAAATGAAGTGAAGCGCTGGGGTGTGAAAAGAACCCCAGCATGGAAAAAGACAGCGTAAAAACCTGTGGTTTAGAACAACTCAACAAACAGCACTGATATTTTAATTTTAAAAATCCCAATTAAGACCATTAATTGGGAACGACAGAGGAAAATATACCATTCCAGTGCCAGCATACTTCCCAATGCCCTGTACGATCAACTAGTTTGTTTCTTTGTTGGAAATTAAAAACATTAAAATCTTCACATATGCTAAGAAAAAGAAATAAATGGTAAGCTTTCTTTCCTATTTTAATACTTTACAGAATCATAGAATGCCCTGAGCTGGAAGGGACCCCCAAGAACGATCAAAGCCCAACCCCTGTCCCTGCACAAACACCCCAACAGTCCCACCCTGTGCATCCCTGGGAGTGTTGTCCAAACGCTCCTGGAGCTCTGGCAGCCTCGGGGCCGTGACCATTCCCTGGGGAGCCTGCTCAGTGCCCACCACCCTCTGGGGGAAGAACCTTTCCCTGATCTCCAACCTGACCCTCCCCTGGCCCAGCTCCAGCTGCTCCCTTGGGTCCTGTCACTGGTCACCAGAGGGATTTCATTGATTAATTATTAAATCTTTTGTTTATCATCTTACAACTTGGCAAAACTAGCTAAAGGCACACTTTATTTTGGAATTAGCAAACTGAGGCATGAATTAAAATATGTGATTGTGGAGAATTCAGGCTCTAGATTCAGTACTGTCTTGGCTGCTAATTCCTGAAAAGGCAGGAAAGAGCACATAGTCACTGGAAATGCCAGAGTGAACCAGAGGCTTTTAAAATAGGTCCATGTCCAGACTTTTCTTTTTGAGGGCTCATCTCCTCATGGAGTGTGTGATTCATAACACTTAAGCTCAACACTTGGCTTGTTGAGATTTAATCTACATGACTGTTAATAAATGTGCTAGAGGAAAGTCATAGTTATGATCAGGAAGGTTTTGTGATACTGAAATGAAAATGGGTAGAAAATAGTGAGAAACAATGATGTGTTTTTTACTGCTTGTGTCTTCCAGACAGTGCTTTGTTACCTTGCAGAGATTCACTTTGGTACCTATAACATCTAAACCCAGTACTTTTATATGTCATTCCTTGAACTCAGGTGAAGGTGAGCAGCATTTCTAACAGGGCTTGTGGGTTCTGACACTCCTCCTCTCTGTATGTTACCAGGAGATAACTGAGTATTACATGAGTAGGACAGTTGTGTTTCTTGGTTACTTCTGTTGGCACCTTTCAGTCTCAAAGCTCTTCATGTCAGTCTGTGCCCCAGAGATCAGGGAGAAGTATCCCAATTACAATGGCAGGGATGGCAGGTGGAGATTTTAAAAGAAAAAGTGTCAAAATTACCTTGGATATTTATTATCTTTATTTCATTCTGTATCTGGACTGAAAAGGACCTCCTGGGCTGAAGAACTGCTTCTTTGCTCTCTTGTGCCATTATGTGACACAGCATCTATTTCAGAACCTGTAGCAGCAGCTCTCAGTATTGCTGGTGGAAGGCCATTTCCCTTAGTCCTGATAAAATTGATTACTGATCGTTTTACCCTCAGCTGCTCTTATGTCAGGATTGACCTTCAGCTTAAACAGTCCCCTTCCAGCCCCACTCACACTCGTGTTTATCCCCTTGAAGTGTTTATAGATACCATTCACATTGTTCATTAAATAACCCAATACTCTCAGTGTTCTTGAACACCAGGGCATCTTAGCCATTCTCTTCTGCATCACCTCCAGAGGTGACTGGATGTTTAAGAGAGGTCACACCATATTTTCTGTATTCATGTTGTAATTCCTTATGTTAAAACATCTACTTGCTCTGATAACTCTGAGGATTGTGCTGAGTGTTGTGCTCTTATGTTTGTATGAAATATTATTCCTGACTAACCAGAGGGTTCCACAAATACTGTTTCCCCACCTTAGATAGGAATTTGTGTAAGAGCACAAATTCTGAATAAAATTGTGCTGTACTTCTGTATACATTTACATTTCAATTCTTAAGGAACATATAATGAATTATACGTTTTCTTTTTTCACTTTGTCTTCCTTGGGCAGACATCTGACCTAACCCTTCTCAGATTTTGCCTGTCAGTTCTCTCCTGAATGACCACGTGCACCAGAACTTGAAAATCATGAAGATCTGAAATATTGTTCTGTGTTAAAGAAACAGCTCAAAAATTTCTGCTTGTGAGAAGCAGAGGTAGTCAGA
Organism: Amblyornis subalaris; assembly: GCA_018881555.1. NCBI lineage: Eukaryota > Metazoa > Chordata > Aves > Passeriformes > Ptilonorhynchidae > Amblyornis > Amblyornis subalaris. The sequence continues at coordinate 5,383,372 of JACAXG010000049.1, read as the reverse complement.
GCAGTCATCTGTCTTTGAGCACCTTAGATCCTGCTGATCATGGGAAAGTTCTACCCATTCCCTCAGGGATGTGTGGCCGGCAGTGGAAACTGAAGTGACCAGTGTGACATCCTTTGGGACTGTGCCTCCCTTTTTCGTCTGCTCCTGAAATTATCTCTGGCCACATTCTAGCCTGGGGCATTAATGTTTCAAAAGTAGTGTTGTCTTTTAAGGAAATGAAGAAGGAAAAACCCAAAGGGTTCAAGTCATCACAGCAAGTAAGGAAATCAGTGTTATCCATCAGATGAAAGCAAGCAGTACAAGAAGCAGCTTAAGCTGAGCAACCAACTCCTTCCGTACCTCACAGAAATTTTATATGATCTTACTGGCTAAACTTCCAAAGTCAGTGAAGACTGCACAGGTGCTTGTTTTAGGTAAAACTTGCATATTGTCAATCCAGATAATTTAAAAATGTCAATTGTCTTTGAGTCGGGAATGAAATGGTGGCGATTATTGTAATTTTTTGAGAGGTATCAGATAAAAGTGCACTGAGTCTGTAGGTAATGTGACTTAGGCCTTGTGTCCAAGAGTTACTACAGTTGTTGCATTCTCACTCTGTTGTTTCTTTGTATTTGCAATGGCTCGAGGAGCCTGAACTGATTTTTAAGTCAGCACTGCTTTAAGCCAGTAGTTGATGAAGTGACAAGCAGAGCTCCTTTCCAGCCAAAACTGGGGTTGATTCTAGGTGAGCTGGTTTAGTCCACTCTGTAATTGCATTGCATTTTCAAAAGGCTCTTCTCAAGAAAAAAAATAGAAATGTCCACATTAGAATCTAAGGCAAAATCGATGTCCTTTATTTTTACACACCCTTTTTTAATAGCTTCTTTATGTAGCTGATCCCAGGGTAAGAGCTAACACTTCTGCAAGAGAAGAGGATCCTGACTCTTTGGAGCTAGAGATCAGAACCATCTGTTCTCTTTTCAAGGCCTTCTGCATTGGGCAGAGGACAAGAAATTCAGCCTGTAAGAGGCTCTCAGATCACTGTTTTTGTATTTCTAGTTCCTAAATTGAAGATGTCCTAAATTTTTAAGTTTTGCGGGGCTGAATAATTCTTCCCCCAGACCCACTCTCCCTACCCCAAAAACCTGCCCTGGGTGACTTGTTGGAGATGATCTCTTTAGAAAGAGAAATCTGTGCCTGACAATGTCCAGAATCATTCAACTTCTAGACCACTGATTTTCCAGCCTTAGTATAATCAATTTTCTATTTCTAAAAGTCCACATTTATCTGTGTGCTGAAAATCCATCCTGTCGTGATTAGTTTCCCTCTTAGCCCATTTGATCTCCACACAGCTAAAATCAGTTCTATTCCTTTCAGGGGAATGTTCACCGTAAGTTTAGAATTTTGAGCACAGAGACATACTCTCTTTTCAAAGGAAAAAAAGACTGATGTTAGAGAAAATAACATGAAATTTGTTGACCTGCAGTTCTTTAGCAGCACTGAACCCTGATTTAGATATTGATGACTCCTCCTCTTATATCATCTGTTGGTAATTTCTAGATGTTGGAAAATGAAGATGGTGTTTACAGGGTTGCATACAGTTCTGACTGAAACTATTATTTTTATCATTTTTTAAATATAATTTAAATATAGTGTGTATATCTCATGTACCTAGCAAATCTCGTCATTCTGTGGGAAAATATTTTCTCCAGTTATGTAATTGAAGTGAATAAAAACATACAAATAGTCACTCCAGACCAGACTTGCACTGGCTTATCTACCCCAGTGTCTCACAGCCAGCAGGACTTGTGAGAACAGGACAATAATATTCTTTTCTTTTGCCTCTGGCAATTTGTGTCTTGAAGACTCTCTGAGAAGGAAGTGGTGTCTCATGTTTAATAACTCTGCATGGATTGTTATTCCATGGCTTTTTTGTTGGCTTTTTGAACATGTGTAAATGAGTAGCCCCAGAGGTTTTCTCAACTTCACGATTGTTTGCTTTGGACCTGTCACCTGGGACTTTCACGTGAGGTTCCTGTGTCGGGAGGCATTTTGGACACTTGGTATTTTTTCCATTTTCTCCACACCACTCAGGACTTTATAAATCTACGTACCCCTCCTCAGCTTCTGTTTTCCAAGCTTCATAATCATAGTCTGTTTTTGTCTCCTCCTTTGGAAGCCTATGATGAGCCCTATTCCCTCTTATCTAAATACTTTTCCATCTCCTTTTTGAGATGGGAGGATGAGAGTAATGCATAATATTGGAGAAGAATCACACATGGAGTTACACTGCAGAATAATGGCATTCTCTGTTTAGATCTCTATTCTTTTCCTGTTAATTCCTACCATTTGATGCATTTTGTTGACCTCCACTGAGCACTGAACTGATATTTTCATAGAACTCTCCCCAGTGACTCCCAAGATTCGTTCCTGAGTAGCAATTGTCAGCTCACAGTCTATCATTTATGTGGAAAATTGATGCTGTTCTCCATATGCATCAATTTAGATTTATCTACATTGACTTTCCTTGGCTGTTCTATTGCCCACTTACTCAGTCTCTTCTGGCCCTTCTGCAGTTCTTTACTGTAACCCCTGTCTTTAAATCCCTGAATAATTTAGGAGCATCTGCAGACATTGTCGTCTCACCCTTCGCCCTCTTTCCAAGCTGTTTAAGAACATGGATCGCTGCTGGAATCTGCTATGGAAATTAGATGGTTTATTGTGTTCTCTCTAATAATGATCAAGATGTAACCTTTGCTAAATCCAGATTACACAGTTGTAATTAGCCCTGAAGAACAGAAAGGACAAAGTAATTTCTGATAAGGTAAGGGGTGAAGTTCTTATTGTGGCCATGATGTCATTTATATGGATTTTCAGAGCTGTTGTGGTGCAGAATGTCATCATTTTACAGGAGTAAACTTGAAAGAGAACTTTTTCTTTTTTTCTTTGTTTTACTCTATTTAGCTTTTCAAACTCAGTCATTTTTGCCACTAAAAGATAGAGATTTAATATTTTAAAATACAGAGATTATATTATAAAGGACTGCTCATCAAGATCCTTGGTATCTTGCTACAGAATATAGATCATTTGAAGTTATATTTTGTATGGTTTTATTTGCTTTGAGACTATTGGGGCATTATTCTCTTCTGAGTTCGGTGGGCCTCAGCCGTGTAAGTCTGAGCAGCTCTGAACTGCATCAGAACCGTGTGAGTGAACAGGCATTTCATGGATAGGAAGGCCAGGAACAGAATTTAACTGCACCTGAAGACCAGATAGTCCATGACACAGAGGTCGAAGCAAGAGTAATGCGTGTTTATCCTCAGACATCTTAGTTACTGCCTTAGTTACTTCCTTTTGGGCCATTTTTAGTTTTTAAGTTCACTTCAGTCAGTTAAGTTCCCTTCTGAAGAATTTGGGACAGTAATCCAATGGCATACATGAAGGAAAAATCATAATTCCTGGTCAGACATGGATAAGAATAAGATGTAGTGTTCAGTGAGAATATGGAAATAAGTAAGAATGCTGGGGAGTGCAAAAATCTGAATGATGGTTCACTTGTTACACTGTGTGAAAGGAGTTCCTGAAAAACACGGACTGATGGATTTCAGCTGAAAATTGAGGGTTTTTTTTGGTCAAGCCTTGGAAGTTTTTGGATTTGAGATCTCTTTTTAAATCCAGGGATTTAAATCCAGAAATCCAGGCCCGATGTAAAAAATATAATGACGGTAGTAGACTACATCTCTTGGGAGGCTAATCCTGTAGTTAATTTTCCTCCTTCCTAAAAATTTGCACCTTATTCATAACCTGAATTCATCTGGTTTTAACCTCTAACTGTTGGATCCTATTGTAACTTTTTGGACTTACAGACTTCATTTAATCACCAGTTAATTCCATTTTTTGTAAGCCCAGACCTTACCCAAATGAACCAAAACTGAATTTCTATAAGGATCAGAGCTATTAACTGATTAAAGTCTGACTTAGGCAATAGAGAATTTAAGGCTTTTTACACTCTTGGTGCTCTGAATTCTCTGTCCTCTTGCCTGTTTGCCCCCAACTCACTGATGACTCTGCTCCTCATCAGATCTGTAACTTCCTTTCTAACACCCACAGTTACAGTGCTCTTACTTCTTCCTTTTTAATGTTTTGAACAATGTGTTCATTCGCATATAGAAGATAGAACCTGATGTTTCTAGAACATCACGCTTACCAGCATGTGTTTAAGATAGAATTCAGAAAAAATAGGCAAAGCCACTTTCTTTGCTTTAAACCCTTACTCTACAAATGTGCAGTCTGGTTGTGCAACCTGTGGGGGGTTAGCTGGTGGGCACTGTGTGCAGAGTAACAGACTGAATAATAAACCAGAATCTCTGGAACTGCGTGTGGATGGAGTTTGGGAAGAATGGGAGAGTTCCCATCACCGTCTTGCCTACAGTCTTAAACTGGAATGAAATGTTTTTTGGTTGTTGCTTCTTTGTCCTGAAGAGAGTCACGGCTTCTGTCCACAAGTAGAATACCTTAATCTCAGTCTGGCAGAACTGCAGGAGCCTTTGTGGATTTTCACCTGCAGAGCAGTGGTTTGTGAGCTGAGGGACTGAAATTGGCTTTCAGAGCAGCACCTGAGCTAAGCAGCCCGGTCCCTCCTGCACATTTGCTGTAGTTGAGTCAATCCTGTATCATCATCCTTGAGGCCTCGTTGGTTTCTTCTGTTGTCTTTGACCTCTGACTTCTGCTTTAACGCCTTTCCCAACTCCTTCATGTGTCACCTTAAGCCAACAATGTGTGGATGATATTTTGTATTTTAGCTACACATTAACATGTTTATTATTTTAAATCAGTGACCCCATCCTATGGATATTTACTTTGCATTAGTATTTTAAGTAAATATGGTTTTTCTTGCTATGTTAGCCAAATGATTTTTAGAGTTTAAATATACGTTTACAGAAGTATGTGCCATTAATGTAGTTTTGATTGGTAGAGCTGCTCACAATATTTTAAATTGCGACCTCTATGTTAGAAATGTATGGAATACTTCTATCTGCTCCGATTGGAAATGGGTGTTGTTTTGTTACATACCCCATTTTATAATGAGGCAAATCAAAAACGAAGGAGCATAAAGACATGCTTTCTAAAATCCAGGCCCGTGACATGGAGCAGTACCTGCCTGGCTGCCTTTAGCAGATGGCAGAGGCACGTGGGCTGTTCTGTGCACGGGGTGATGGCCAGGCAATTCCAGGTGTGACATCATTGCATTTTCCTTACAAACGTGCAGTAGTTTTCTAGAATCCATTCAAATGCATGTGCTGACATCATTCCGTCTTTGCCCATCGTCTCCACGTTTAGAAATGCCTCCTGAGAGCACAGCGCTGGAAATGATCGGTTTTTAAATTATTTAATTCCACCCAGCACGAGCTGTGCAGAGACAGGCCATGGCTTCCCAGGCTCTCCGAGCCGCATCCCCGCAGCCTGGCCCCTCTCCTGGTCACCATCGGGGAGGGCGAGGCTCTCCTGCCCCACCTGCACCGCCTCTGGGTTTCATCTTTGGGAAGCAGATTGAATAGACAAGTCATTGTATCGGCCGGGAGGCCAATCCCTCCCAGCCATGGAGCGTCAGAGGATGCAGGGGATGTGCTGCAAGCTGGGATTCAACAGCCAAACCCCAGCAGGGAACTGATGGAGGGTAGCGGGGTGGGAGCCTGGCTGTCCCCGCCGCTCACCATTGGTTTCTTATTACGGCATTCTCCCCCGAGAGGCTCCCGGTGCCCAGGCACCCCCTCCTCCTCCTCCTCCTCCTCCTCCTTCTCCTGCTCCCAGCCCCCTCTCTCCCACCCCTTCGTGTCTGATGCTCAGCGAGCGGCAGCGCTGGTCACGGAGCAGGGATTGCAATGAGCTCATCCTTTTCTCTGTGCAGCCTCCCAACTGCCCGGGCTCTGCTGCCCTTCCTGCTGCCGCTCCCGGCTCCCACACACCCCCACGGGCACTGAGCCCCCACAGCTCGCCCTTGCTTTGCTCCCAGCCCAGCTTCCTTGCGCTCGTTCTCTGCCATTTTCCTGCTTTTTATGTGCATTTTTAGATCCATGTTTTCTCTGGTTTGTTTTTCAAATCTCCTCCGGACTCTGGCTGAGCCAGAGCGGTGGATCATATTTTTCCTTGATTCTTAGCAAAGATGCTTTTCTCCTCCTGAGAGACCAAGGGGCGTTGCTGGAGCGGCCATCCAAGCCCATTCCAGGGATCGGAGGCTGGCTCTCCTAATCTTGCACTTTCGGAAATTGCCGTTCACAAAGCCTGTTCTTCTCACTCTGGATACTTACTACTTACTGCTCATGGAAGAAGGGGTACCTTGCAAAAGCCCAGCTGCCAAGCTTACCCCACCTGCCAAGAAGTCCCAGGACATGCACGACGAGAGGAGCAAGCTGGTGAATGAATACGCGTGTCGGGTGCTGGAACTTCTGGGCATGGGGCATCGCCTCTTTGTGCCTCGGCTGCTTGCGGTGAGATCACCTTTTCGTGAAATTCATTCATTGGGAATTTGCCATCCTCCCTCCCAACCCTGCCTCTGCCCCCAGGAGGGATGAGAGGGCTCTTATTTTTTCCTCTTGGCTTCTCATAATCCATCTCCTAAGCACCGAGTCCTTCTTTCTGGTGTTAGCTCGGGAAGGCTGGATRCTAGTCCTGCTAATGGGGACCGGGGCCACTCCTTCACTATCTTGAAGGATCCACGACCAGGGCTGAATTATAAAACAACATCTTTCCTAAATCCCCGAGTGCTTTTGTTCTCAGTCCTGTAATGATTCCAGATAAGCAGTGTGGCCAGTCACCTTCTAGGTACTGAYGCAAAGTGCATTAATACTCAGGATTTCAGATTTTATACTTTTGAATCAAAGGTTGTCTTTACAGATTCGTAAAAAATCAAGCTGTGTTGATGCCTTTTGGCTTTCAGCTGTTTCTGTGTTTGATTTTGGAAAGGCAGTTGACAGTATGTAAAAAAGTTGAAAATACCTGTGTAGAATGATGTGGGAAATAAATTGTTAAGGGTGTTTTCATCCATCATAGCAAATGCTGTCTGTGTGTGGGGTGCCTGCAGTCGGTGTGGCATGTTAGGGCACAGGGAACACGCTTTTATCATTTCTCCTGCTATTCAAAGCAGCCTCAGACCCACAGAACAGTGGCAAATCCGGGAGCCAATGCCTAGTCCTGGCTGGGTCTGCTCAAGGTGTTGTAACCACACCTGGCTGCAGCTCAGAGCAGTGCTCAGTCCATGGCCTGGCACACCAGAATGGCATTTTTGCGTGATCCATGGGAAGASAGTCCTTTCCTGATCCCCCTTGTTTCCTCTGGTGCCTTTCCTTTATTCCCATGCCTATATTGTGGTTATATACAGTGACCTGTCCGGTGTTTGCGTTGTACTGCCAAACCCATCTCAGTGCTCTGCAGTACTCACAGAAATCCATGTGCTCTGCGTGTTACAACCTGTTCAGTGGTACAGGCAGGCTGGGTGGCTGGACCAGCGTGTCCCTGCACTGGGAGATGCCAGATAAAAACCAACAATTCGCCAACTCCTCGATCGCTACAGTGCAGCTGGACCTACAGTCACTTGTGGAATTGAGTCTAGTGCCTGATGATGCAGGCGTGTGAGCTCTTGGGTGTGTTACCRTTATTCCAGTTCTCTCCCAGGGTACCAAAACCCTCATCCTGCTGCTGGTTTCTTGGGCAAGGGCTGCCAAATCACTCTGAATTGTGCTGTGATGAGCTCTAAGGAAAGCAGAGAGAAAACCACTGAGCTCTTTTTCACTTGACTTAATCAGGCTTTGTATCTGGCCCTCCAGATGGAGAGCACCAGGAAATCTCACGTCCTTCATCTCCCAGGCAGTTTGGCTTTGCTGAGTGGCATAGTATGGTTTATTAAAAAAGAATATGGTTTATTAAAAAAGAAAGAAAGTGTGAAAAAGGCAAAATAATACAAATTGTGCTTTGTGTTATGAGAGACTTGACTTGTGGAGTCAATGTGATTCCCTGTCAGGTTTCATTAGCTAAATATACCTCTCCTGACATACATCCCTTTTGACACACACCCTTTTCAGAAAGGAGAGACTGTGTTCTGATAATATTTTAGAAATGAGAAGTCTCTAAGGACCRAGAATTTGTACTTTAATCAGAACTGAAGATCCTTCAAGACATCATTGTTTCATAAAATTAGGAACTAGATTTTTTTTTTAATGTGCATAGCTTCTCTCTCTGCTGTGGTTTTGGGGATAAACACCTGGGATGGGCAGAGTATGTGCCACTGCAGTGTTATGTGATAAATACAATCTATAACCTTTGTGCCAGTCTTAGAAAAATTCTGATCACCTCCTCTCTGCATCAGCTGACCAYGCTTTTGGGCAGGTGGAACAGCACCGGTTCTTCGGGGTTTACTCCCTTTGGGATGAGCAGGGGTGGATGAGGCCAGGAGATTTTCCTACCCACCTTCATCAGTGCTTTATGTGGCAGAATGAACTTTGCCGTTGAAGTCTGGAGCTCCATAGAAAGGCCAGGGTGAAGTGTTGAGAAGAGGGATGTCACTGGGTGTGCACAAGATGTGAGTGCCGTGTGTGTGGATCCCAACTCTCTGCCCACAAACCTAGAGGTGGGGTTTTTCCCACAGCATTTTTTGTACCAAACAGTATGTTACAGAGTGTGGATTTTATTTAGGAAAAGAAGTGTTTAATAAATAGCTGGACGTAAGAGATGCCAGCAAAGGAGTCGTTTGATGTATTGCCCTAGAAGTGTGTTCTGATGTTGCTGCAGCAGCATAGCCTTGTCCACAAAACTTCCCCAGGCCTGGAGCCCAAGCTGATCCAGCACAGAAGGTCGGGATCATCCTCTCTGAGTCACTGAGCAGCTGTCAGGTCTGTGGCTCATGTTAAAGGGCAGCACAGAGCAAAGTCGTGCAACATGCAGCACTGCAGTCAGGGTTAGAAATGAATAGCTCACGTACCTTGATTTKACACTGCGTATCGTTTCTAAGAAGTTAAAACCACATCTGTGCGTTATAGGCAGTAAATAGATAGAAATKGATACTTTTATATATATGTTTATGTATATAAATACCATGTTCTGAAAAATTGGAGGATACTTACATACATTTTGAATTTCCTAGAAGCAGATTTAACAGTACAGTAGAGCATGGCCAGGTTCTTTTCGGTCTTTAACTTGGCCTCGTTTCTGACACATGTTCATTACAGTGTAAAACAGGCAGTTTATGCTCACTGACATTCTGCAGAAAATCTAAAAATATMCTTAGAATTCTATGGAAATTGGTAATTTTGATCTGTTTGCATGAAGAAGAAGAATGAAATTAAGGAATTGCAGTGTGGTYGATCCAAAATTTCTTCTGCTGTGTTAGTTCCCAGGTGGGAATAAGAATTTTGATTGATACAGTCAGTAATAAATGAGGCTGTAGAATTAATAATTGAAGAGAGAGAAATTAAATTAAAGAAAAAAGCCAAGGCTTTTCCTTTTGTCTTAATCACAGTTTCCTAAATATTTTGGGGAAAGTAGTAGTAACATTATTTACTTTAAAAATATTAACATCATTTAAATCTCTCAAATTCTGTTCTTGTTTTTTGGACATTTGCTTGTTTTTCCAAACTTTACCTTTAGATTTGAAAGCTTTGCTAGTACTTGTGGGACAGGGCTTTTCCTTAATTTCAACTCACCCATTTAAGACAATTTTATGACTATATTGAAATACTTAGATGATATGGGAAGGACATTTGAGGACATATTTACTCAAACCCCAGAAGGCAAACTGAGCCTTTTGGTCATAGTTCTCACTGAGTTTCCTTGCTTGCCTGGGTTTAAAAATAGATTTTAACCAAAAATATGTTTATTTAAAAACAACATCTAGAATAATAAAAACTTTCCTGAAGTTCCCAAATGTGCAAAAATGCAATGAACCTGCCCAACTTTAATTATTGGCTCATTCAACTTACAGCTGGTTTAGTGAAATCAGCCGTTGGTGAGTTCCAGGAGTTCAGTGACTCCAACCAAGGATTTACAAATCTCTGCCTCTCAAACAGCTGCCGGAAGGTTCCAGAAACATCTTTATGATTTCTTTATTAAAGTCACAAAATGTCTAGAAATGTGAATCTTGGGATGCCAAAATTTCTATTTTTTTTTTATTCTTGTGATTTTAATAGTGAAACTAATATTTTGATGAACAGATTATTTTAAGRAAGTTAAAATATTCAGTGAAGCAGAAGGAGCTGAACGAGTCTGGGCTCTACCACTCATTTAACCAACCTGTACAATGTGATGGTTTGCAGTTTTCATAACTATAATTTTTGTTCAGCAAACTCTGTCASAGAAGTTCTTATTTCCATGATCTTACAGGATTTTCATTGACTACAGATTTTCCAGCATTGAGAACTCGAAGTTGTCAATAGTTACAGTTTAGTAAGAGTAATTTGTTGGGAACTGTTAAAGATAGTATTATAACAGTGATTCAAGCAGAGGCCGAGGAGAATTAAATCTGATTTTAAATGTTTTACGTGTAATTGCTGTTTTCTGATGTATTCCCCTCTGTCCTTTTTTTTTTTTTTTTTTTTTTTTTTGCTTATTTTTAAATGAAATGATATGGACATAACGGTAGTTGCATCTACATTTCTGAAGTTTGACAGGGTTATTTAATGGTTGATTATTACCTTTTTTGAAGATTTTTTTCTCCTCTGCTTTCTAAAAAGAATTACAATACTCTCAGTGTATTATGTTAATTTAAGAAAAATAGATTAAATTCAGAGTTAAAATAAAAATGCCTAGTCAGGATCTCTTGSAAGAATCCATGCTTCAAATTTGGGTAGCAATTTGTTACTGCACATCAGATAGCAAATTGTTAGGATGCAAAAATCCCAACAAAATGCTCAAACTTTGGCAAAAAGTATGTTTGGTGTTTGTTTTGTGCTGGGAGCAACTGTCCAGGAGTGCGGATTGCAAACACCTCCCACTTGCTGGAAGCAGGCACCATCCAGCCTTGGAGCGCATCCGGCTACGGCTCGGTGGGAGCTGAGCACCCCGGGGGGACAGGGGGTCTTCCGTGGCACGTGGAGCCAATGCTGTGTTTGGGGCCACATTTCAGAGGAGTCTGGGAGAGGCTGTCACAGGCCAGGGAAGAGGAGAGGACTGGATGTGCAGGAGYATCCCAAGTAGGCAAATTGGCAATGTAATCGGGAAATCTGTTTGAATTGCRTAGTGATGGCAGATACCAACACGGCTGAGAACAAAGGAAGAGAGATCCATTTCTGTGAGCTGGGTATCAAAATTGAGTTTTTTCCTAATTTYCATTAGATTGGATATTAGTAAAAATTTCTTCACTGAGAGGGTGATCAGGCATTGGAACAGGCTGCCCAGGGAAATGGTGGGGTCACCATGCCTGAAAGAATTCAAAAGATGTACGAATGTGGCACTTAGAACCATGGTTTAGCAGTGGGCTTTGCAGTGCTGGGTTAGTAGTTGGGCTCAATGATTTTGAAAGGCTTTTCCAACCTTAATGATTCTGTGATCCTATGAAACCTTTACTGGTTTTCCACCACCGTTACTCACTGAACTTCCCCGGAAGCGCTTGTTTTCCAGCACGGGTTTGGCAGTGGTGCTGGGCATGACCAGCTGCTCCCACCACACTTGGCAGCTTCCAACCACCAGCCCACTGAGGGTATGAAACAGTGATCTGGCCTCAAGTGTGCCAAGAGCATTCATAACCTCAGGAAAACTCATCCTGGAGAAGTGTGCTGTTGGCCATAGTGGATCTGATTCATTGGATACCAACTGCCCCGGCTTTCTGTCAACACCACGTCGGCCTCGTCTGATCGAGCCTCAGCCAAGTCGTGCTGCTGCCAAATTTTTGTGGCCAGGGTCAGATCTGATAGTTTGTAAAACTGAACTTTTCTCATCACCATCTCGAAGGCAGCTTTTCCTATGTCCCTGCAGGGATGACCCAGCAGCTTCTTTGGCAATGAATGAAGGGAGGATCAAATAGGTCTTGGGAGAACTCARTAAGGAAATAAAAGAAGAGAGCTGGACATGGACTTTGGACRAGGGCCTGGARTGACAGGACAAGGGGGAATGGCTTCCCACTGCCAGAGGGCAGCGTTAGCTGGAAAGGAGTTCTTCCCTGTGAGGCTGGTGAGACCCTGRCACAGGTTGCCCAGAGAAGGCTACCCCATCCCTGGAAGGGATGGTTGGATGGGGCTAGGTTAGATGGGGCTCTGAACAACCTGGTCTAGTGGAAGGTATCCCTGCCCATGGCAGAGGGGTTGGAATGAGGTGGGCTTTAAGGTCCTTTCCATCCCAAACCAGTTTATGATTCTAAAATACTGTTAAAAACCCTTCTCCCTTTCACCCCCCAATTAAAGTTTGGATAAATTGCTATTTTTGGTGGACCCTGTGGATAGGATGTTGTAGCATTTTCAGCAGAGATGTGGAATATGTGTGGCTAGGTTTGAGTATTGATGTTACATACCTGCAGCAACATACTGAATTACATTTTGCTTTGCAAAACAATGTATTTGTACTTTCAAAAAGGGCTTTTACATACTAGACATAATTATTGTCATGGGAATGAACCAGTGATGCTAGTTTGTAGGGTGCACGGGGAGGATTCATAAAGAACGGTTAAATTTTCTCTGCGTTGTAGCAATAATTGTTCTTCTTTTTATTTACTTAAATCCAACACCAAAGAGAAATAATATCATGGAGTCTCACCTGTGCTCATCAAAGGCTGCACAGTTTCTCTCCATTCTCCCCATGTCGAGCCAATTGGAGACAGCAAAGGATCACGCAGGGATAGGACAAGGGGAATGGTTTTAAACTGCCAGAGGGCAGGGTTAGATGGGATATTGGAAGAAATTCTTCCCTGAGGGTGGGGAGGCCCTGGCACAGGTTGCTCAGAGAAGCTGTGGCTGCCTCATCCCTGGAAGTGTCCAAGGCCAGGTTGGACAGGGCTTGAAGCAACCTGGGATAGTGGAAGGTGTCCCTGCCCATTGCAGGGCATTGGAACCAAATGGTCTTTAAGGTCTCTTCAACCCAAGCCACTGTGAGATTCTCTGGATTTGAGTGGATAACAACATAGTTAAGAATCAAACTTTGAAACTGTGTATGTAACGTACCCACTGTGTGTAATGAGGCAAAAAATGACACTGGGTGTTTGTTACTCGTGAGAAAGCAGAGGATGCCCACATGGAAATGTTGGCACACATGGAAATGGTGGTGGTGGTACTTGAGCAATTAATTCAGCAATTGATCTTAACCAGAGGTGCCTGTGCTGCTCCTGAGGTATTTTCAGTAATACACATTACACGGTGTAGGTCTCCACCATACGAGTACCTATGGTGASAGAGTTTTGTTTACTCTTTTCTGGGTTAAAACCCTTGAGATTCGCATTTTTGAGATGATGTCCTGAATGCTTGCTTAGGACATTCAGTTTCTGTGAACCATTTAAAGGAACTATCCCAAGGCTTGGGATTTGGTACCTGCTGAATCTCTTGGTGCAGGTCTGAGTAACCCGGAGGAGGAATGCATTTGTCCCTGTGAATCACATTGCTCCGTCAGTGGCAGAACTGGATTAATGCTGAATGTGTAACGACATCTGACCTGTTAGACTTGATACCACTGAGAGGTACTGGAGTATGGGAGAYGTAGGAATAAGCATGTAGAACATTTTCTGGCACGGTGTTCTTAGAGAAATTGTGTCACAGGCTTCAGCACATTGACTTGCTGATGGCTTGTATGAATCATGTGCTTCTGCTCTTCGTGTCTGTAACTATATATATATTAAATATATATACATTGTCTTTCTGAGGCAGTACTGTGAGAATCAGCAATGGTCTAAAGCATAAGCTTTCCAGAAAATATTATAATTTCTCCTAGATTTTTGTTGTTTGCTTGGGTTTTGTTTTTCTCCTCACTAACATCTTGACAGGCTGAGCCAGGTAAGACCACCTTCTTACCTGGCAGGTATAGGAGAATCAAATCCATTCCCATGTTGCAATGTTCTGTGCTGGCCTGCCTAGGGTTCCTTGGATGGGCTTTAACCTCTGTTTGTTTTATGAAGCAGAGTTACAGAGCTGATTTCAAGGAGGATGRTTTTGAGCTGATGTGAATATTGGTGGTCTGGAATGCATCCAGTAAATGACAAATCCAGTAGAAGAACGTGATTGCATGTTCCCAGGGCTCACTGTACTTCCCTGTGTTTAATTGTAGACCTCCAAAGAGGACCTTCTACAAGCTGATTTTGAAGGAGCTTTAAAATTCTTCAGGGTTCAGTTACCCAAGAGGTACAGAGCTGAGGAGAACGCCCGGAGACTCATGGAACAAGCTTGCAACATTAAGGTAAGGATGGACTTCATTGCTTCTCATTCACCTGGGAATTAGTACAGGCAGAGTAAAATGCAACATTAAGAATGGCAGTAGCGTGTGGAAAGTAAAGAAATGAAATCATTGTTTTATTGTTTTTTATAAATGTTTGTATAATTACATGCACACCTTTAATCTTTAAAGAAAGTGAATCTGTCACCTTTTCCCTCTTTGCCTGCTTGGGTACAAGCTAATAATTAAAACAGAAAAATGGTGCATTATCAACAAACAATTACTAGAACTCACTAATTCATTGTTTGTTTTGTAAACAGTGATTACACTAAACCAGTTAATCACTGTATGATAATCATGCAACCAAAGCTCAGATATTATTTGTTTTGCTCAGAAGCTCTTTATCTGCTGAGTGCTGCATATAATACGTTTGAATTGGGGTAGAAATTAGTTTTGTTTCTATATCAAGCTTACCAAGACCGAGTGATGTTTTTATATTCTACCCTACCCAAGACTCTGCTGTCGAAAGTCAGGCTACTCTGAACATCTTGACTACAAGTATTGGACTTGAACCAAATGAGAGGAGTCTTGAGTGTAAGTTGTTGGGGATGGAAATCTGCTTAAAATGGCTGCAGAGATTCTTAAGCCATCATTTGAAAGGTCCAGGATTTTTTTTGTTGTTGCAATATGTATTGCTATGGATGGGCCTAATGTTTGATCTTGGAGAAAAAGTGTTTTTGTCATTTCTTGGAATGTGAGCTCTGATGGGAAATGCATGTTTGATGTGGCCCAGTGATGTATGGAGAACATCCCACCAGGAAGAATGTTCCTCCAACACTCTTCCTCTTTTTATCTCTCTCAATATATTCATTGATTTCCCTTGTGCTGCTTAATTTCATCATTTATTAAGCAAGGGCTTTTTCCCTTCTGGTTAAAGCACTGATCTTATGAAAGAAAAGGTCTTGCAATCCAAGTGTTTATTCCAGCCAAGAAAAAGATCTGGGCAAAGGTTTTAGTAAAATTGGACTTGAAAGAGAGTATTTGTGAGTACAAGGCTTTAATTTGATGTTTAGTATTTAGTCCTTGGCTTGGTTGTTGCAAATGAGTAATTTAAGGACTTAGCAAGTACAGGRGAATTACCTTTATGCTGTTTACTGAGTGTGTATTTTCTGATGGGAGGTTGAAGTCTTCATGGTACTTGTTGGAAGAGATATTTGTCGATTTTCTCATGCCTACCTTTCTCCTTCTCTTGTGCAATATATTGTGTGCCACATGATGTTATTTGCCATTTATTTTTCATTCAGTACTGGATGTATGTGTGTGTGATGTGCTTTGTTGAGGAAGTGTTTTGAAATGTGCCTGAGGCAGATGCTCAGTGCTTAGGGCCTCGTACGGGTTCAGCACCTGGGGCCTGTTCTAAGCRGAGAATGAAATTCTGAACTGTTTGTTGACATGAATGGGAAGGGTTTGACAGTGAATTCACTGCATACACAGGATTTCACACACTGTGGAGTCTGGTGTGAGAGAAAAGCTCAGGTGAGTGTAACAAACGTGGAGTCAAATCACTCCCTTGTGTGTTAGAGAAGTATGTGAGGATTAGTAAGAATTACTGGAAAGGAGGGAGAATTCAGAGCCAAGACCTGGGGTTAGCAGGGATGGGAGAAAGTAGAAGGCTGAAGTCACCTTCTGCTGTGTCAATAAGAGCCTGCTCTTGTATAATTTGGGAGTTGGGCTCTGCTAACTCTCTGAGAACACAACTCATCCTGTGAAAGACTTCAGGAACTTAATGTGAGGAAACTCAGTSCAAGACCCTGTTGGAGGGAGGCTGATATTTATTTTGAATGAGTCTGTGTTCACTCACRTTCTCTCCTGTCGCAGGTGCCGCTCGTCCCCATGCTCACGTGCTCCCCGAGACCGGAGCGTCTGTCTGGCCACRGTCACTGGTGTGGGATGAGGATGAGGGGCACTGGCTGTGAAGTCCTCACTGTGTCCAGRGATCCCCTTAATTGATGACAATAAACTGGCTTTTGGACACGTTTTTTGTACTCCCTGGGAGGGACAGGAACACGTTGCCCAAGGCGGTTCTGGAATCCCCATCTGTGGAGATCCTCAAAACACAGATCGCCCTGAGTGAGCTGCCGTAGGTCACCCTCCTGCAAAGGGCTGCTTTAGACAAGATGTTCTCCACTGGTCACTTCCAACCTCAACTTGTCCATGATTCTGTAATTAGATGTTATAATAATGATATATATTTACCAACARGTTCTAATAATTGCAGTTGTTGTCGTGCTCAAACAGGAAATTATAGCCTTGATCACCATCAYTGGAAGAGCCCTAGGGAATGCAGAGGTTGTATGAAGAGCAGTTGTCTTTCTTGTTGAATGCAGCAAAACCTGTTCCAAAAAAAGCCAAATCAAACCCTTAAACATACTTTTTTGTGCTGTATGAGAGAGGCACTGTGTGTCTTTCCACTGCTTGTGGGCTGTATTAGTACTTGTACACTAAACAGTAGATAGTTCTAGAGCAAGTATCACACAATAAGTGAAGGGAGGATTTTCTTCAGATTTCTCAGCTAATAACAGAGGCATAAAAATCTGAAAACAGAACCATGGTATGGCCAGGCTTCCTAGCGTGGCTATATCTTTTCCAGTGTTTCTTTTTATTTTGTTCCCACATTACTGCAAAACAGAGCAGGAGTTTAACATGTAATAAAAATCCATCTCTCCTTGCTTGCTTTTTTCCCTTGAGCTGTAGCTGGGCTAGTTCTAGTCCTACAGAAGGCAAATTTAAAACTACTTGGTGTTTTTTCTGTCCTTAATTTCACAACTTTTCAATTGAGTTTGGGATGTAACTCTTGGATTTTGAAGGTGCTGTATTGGAAATAGTTTTATCATCCTGTTTTTAAAACAAAAAGGATTAGCATCAATCTTCCCCTCAAGAATGGATCTGCAAGTACAAAGAAAAAAGCTGCTGTTAAATGAAATTTCTCTGTAGAATGTGCTAGAGAATGTCTTTTTCAATTAAGAATTATGTTTGATGGTTATTCACCGGGTCTGAATTTCCATTATTTAGCAGTAGGGAAATCACTGGGAACAAAGTCAGTGGAAATTAGAATCAACAGTAGTGTTTTCCTACAGTAGCTTGTTGGGTTGTGTTGCATTGTTAAGGAGCATTTTGAGCTAATTCATACTATGAAAGAATATGGCCTGGATTTGTAGTCATAGAATGTTTTTTATGCTTATGCTTTGGGGAGAGGATTTTTTTACTTTCCTCATTTTTCTGTCTTTACGAGAGTTTTCAGAAGTTTTTCTGTGTCCCTGGAAGCCCAATTTGATGAACGAATGAAGGAACACCCTTTTCTAAATTTAATGAAGGTTACTCTTAATGGTACTTTTTTATGAAAACAGCTGACAGATTCTATCTGCATGCTCACAACGTCTGCCTCAGTTGCCTTTTGCATTGCGTAATGCAGTTTCTCTTGTAGACATCTGTGTGTGTCCTAAAGAAGTTGTAATGACCTTGGATTTTAATAGAGGAGTCCTGTCACCTCTGCTCTTACACCTGACTTCAGGCAGGTGAGGTGTGGAATGGGAGAAAGTCTCATTGGGAGATCTGCTCCATATGAAAATTTCCTGGGTTTTCAGTTTTCAAGTGAATTCAGGGAGCTGTGCCTGTTCCTCCATGACTGTCCTGTGGCATTTGGAAACGGAGCAGAGCTGACATTCAGAAAGTGTTACATTGCAGCTCTGGAATTGCCATGAGGTTGTGTACCAGATGGATAGGTGGGGACATCCTGGCAATTACCTGTGCGGTGTCACCCCTTGTGCCCAGGGAAGGTGAGGCGAGCACAAGGGATGGGATATACAGAARCCTGCAGGGAAGGTGGTTCTATTATGGGGCAGCATCTGTAATGACACCTTCTTTTACCTCGTTCGGGGACTACAGTGACTCCTGGTCTCATCTTTCACCATCCTCAGTGGCAGGAAGGACCTAGAATAGTGAACTTCTKCTGAGAGAAGCTTCTTCCTAACCGTGTAAAGCCCCTCTGGAGGAAATTGGGCCTCCTACCAGCCTTATGAGGTTGCTGCTTTCAGCACCTTCATTCAGAAGAGCAAATGGCCCTGAATGAAAACGGTGCCTTTTCCAAGGCAAAGCAAACACACACATTTGCGTCACCCCTCACTGTAGTGACAAGGCTGTCAATCCCACCTGGGTGCACCCACAGCTGGAGCTGGCACCAGGGCCGTGGATAACAGCAGAGACAAGGAGAACTGGCTGTGGTAGCAGGAGCTGTGCGAAGATTTTTCTCATTTCAGAATTGTTTCTTTGTGACATTTAAAGCAGATTTACTTTCTAATGTTGCGGTTTAAATGTTTTCAATTCAAAGTGGTGATTTGAAGCTCACACCTTACTGATGTGGGTGACTGACTTGATTCACACCTCTGTTGCTCTTTTATCTGGAAGTGATTTTTTGCAGGCATGGTTTAACTCACATATTGATTTATGTGAGTTTCAATGGATAGGAGTAAAAATAGCTGGTTTGCTCTCTCTCCTCTCTTTAGAGCAGTCTCTCTGCTTGTCTGTATATATGTGTATTTATCCAGATACTTGGGGATTTTGCTATCGTGGTAACACAAGTGCGAGAGAAAAGCAAAGGAGGTAACTGCAGAAAGGCCCTGAAACTGCACAAGCCTTTTATTCCTCTGGTTCTACCAGTGGTGTATCTAATTAATCCTCCAATATAAAGGACAGGGGAAAAATTTTTCATGTATCAATTTCTCAAGAAAAGGCCAAACCAAGTTGAAAAGGATTGGGTTTAGATCTATAGAAAACCCTGCCATGCCTCTATGCAATTTCTTATTGAAAGCCAATGATCAATTCCCCTTATGATGTTTGTGCTATTATCTCTGAAGTACAGATCCAGTTGTCCTTGTGACGAGAGTCGTATTTTTAATGCCTGTTCTGTTGGCAGCTCCAGCTTCCTTCTTTCTGCTCAGCTTTGTGGTGTGAGGCACCACAATGAGCCAGCACCTGGACATCAGATTGAAGTGCCTGCAGTGGAGTTAGACATTAAATATTACTGTAATCATGGTAGTAAGTGATAACACTGTAGAAAGGAATGTTGTTAATTTAAGACAATAGTTTCAGCTTGAACTGCTTATTTATTTTAACTTATAATGCTTATCTATTATTCCATTGAGCAGGCATGTTGCCCAGTAGCGAGGCTATATTTTCATGGTGTTTAAGCATTGGTAAAACTGTTCAGTTATTTTATTTTGTTTGGTTGGTTTGGTTTTTTTCATTTGCACTGAGTTGGTATTATAAGGGAGATCAGGTACGTTGTTAATTCTTTATCAATAGGAAGGGAATAGAGTTTTATTATTAATAGTTAAATATAATCACATTTTAACAATCTAAAGTAGCTTTGCAACATGATTGAGTACAAATATTTTGGTGTCCTTGTATTAGTCACTAGTTGGCCCATGTACTTGTGAGCAATGGCATCAACCAGAGCAGTGTTGCAGGTAAGGGTCTTCAAAGAACTATAAAAGTTTGAGGTGGAAAAATGGATACAAACATTTATTTTCTCTGTTCCCAGCAGTTGTATTGCTTTGCCCAAATTATCAGTGGTTTCATTCAGCAAGGTATGGGGGGCATCTGAAATCTGCCCCATGGTTTAGCAGACCACCTAAATCTGTTTTGTTCACCCTGGTGCCATCAGGAGTCAGGGCTTTCCAGGATGAGAGCAGATGTTTCCCGTTCCAAATGGAAGCAGAAGAGGATCCTCAGAAGGTCTTTTGGCTTGAGCTTCTTGAATCTGGCGCTTTCCCCTGGATGAATAACAGCTGCTTTCCATCCTTGGTTCTGAAAATAGTACACAGAGCAAGAGATGAAGGTGGCAGGGAGTCGCACTGTTTGACAGTTCTGTCTTCTGGCATCTTTGCCAGAATGTGTCTAAAATAACTCAGCTCTAGAAGTAAGAGGAAGTGAACCTATTTCCCAAGCTGAACTTGAATCCCAGATGCATGTTGGCTGGAGCATTGACTCACCTCCTGTGCGGTCACACATTAAAATGTCTTGAAAAGTTTTCTACCTGCAGTGGTCTGTATGTTCAACAGTAGCAGTGTCTGGAGTTCCTATTGACAGCACAGTGCTCATCTAAGTTTTTTAGAGAAGGAGGTCTCAAATCTCTCTTCCTTTGGAGGAAATAAACCCAGTACCTGATTTTCCCAAAGAATGCCTTGAGTTTGACTGAGAGGAAAGCCTGTGATGATGGTGCCTGGCAGGTTTGCCGTACCTCTTATTCTCCCAGTAACATGGTGTCTGTTTTGAAGACACTTCTGTCATGCAAAAGAGGCTGTAGAGGAAGAAGAAATGTATTCCAGGATCAGCACTGACACCCATAATTAAAAGGAACAAACCCACAGGATTTCATATTTTGTGGAGAAGGACATGTAAAAGTACAGATGCAGAAATGCCTGGAAACGAGCTCTGTGCCCCATATTTATGCTGGCCAAGAAGTGTTCCTTGATACTGACTTTGGCATCAACAAAACTGTTGAGACTTAAGATGGTGAAATCTCTGTGGAGGTGAAGTTCCTCTGTGCTTTTCCTGGATCCCTTTCAGGCAGTCGGGTCTGAGGGAGCAGGTAGCAGCTCGGCAGTGATCAGTGTAGTAATTCTGAGGAAATCTGTTTACACATATACAAAAGACACTGGGGCCAAGGCACTTCCCTTGCCAGCCAAAGTCTTGGTGTTGTGTATGACCCTGAAAATTGTTACATCTTTATTTTTTTAGAACTCAATTCCTGTGACCTGAGAAACTCTGTACTCTCTCCTGTGAACAGCAGAGGAAGAAGCTCTGTTGTCTACTGGGAGTTCAGGGCACCCACGGAGAATTATCTTTTATTTCTTAAGTCTAGAAATATTAGGATACATGCATGGAGAAGTGATTGCATTTAGGCAAAACAATTTCAAGCTGCCTTTTGTCTTTTTTGATTAGCCTTTGTAGTATGTGTCCTTCTCAGAAATGCTGCGGTTATTTTATTCCTGCAGATGTTACAGAATAAAAAAAAATTAAGTCTTTGGAAACAGGACTGTGGTTTGGTGTGATTGCCCAGAGAAACTGTGGCTGCCCCATCCCTGGAAGTGTTCAACACCAGGCTGGACTGGACTTGGAGAAACCTGGCCTATGGGAAGGTATCTCTGCCCGTGGCAGAGGAGTGGGACAAGATGAGATTTCAGGTCCCTCCCAACCCAAGCCATTCTGTGAGTCTATTCTATGATTCTCTGTTCCAGAAAGCTCTGATAATCCAGAGCTAATGGCTAATGCATGCAGTGATTTGGGAGAAAGAACAGTGATTCACTCTCAGTGTAGCACAGAGAACAGTTGGGGTGGGACATTTGTTTCATTTCATTTGTTTTTTGACAAATTAAATGATGTGACAAATTCTGAAGTACTGTGCTATGCTGAGACCTGGAGCTAAACTTTTAAAAATAATTGGGAGGAGAAGGAGAAGAAGAGGCAAAGCCTAACAATGTTCCCTTTTTTTCCCCCAGGGCTTTTGCAAATAAACAGGAGAGGCACTGGGGACAGTGTCTTCATGCATTTTTGCTGGTGTTTGATTTCTCAGGCACCTGCACTTGGATTTCTCTGCTTTGAAAATGAGGGAACAAACAAAACTAAGTATAGAAAGGTGGTGTCTGCATTTCATAAACGCAGAGCTCTGCAGGGACAGCAGCTTTTAGAGCTGAAGGCCTTATTAATAACTTGCCATTACAAACCCAGGCATTGTTTTTGGCATTATTGACACTGTGGAAGTTAAATTCAGCAAGTAGTTCTTGGCTGTTCTCTAAGCAGTGTGTAGCTACTGGAGCAGGACTGTAGCTGGGTGCTTTGTAAGGGCAATATGCACATTTTTAGGATCTCCTGATTGCTATGCTTCAGGATTCTCTGGTTTCCTGCAGTTAATTGCTTTTATTTTTAGCATATTGTAGCCTTGTTTCTCTTGTGGAGGTTGAATGGTATGGTAAACATAGTGTTAAATTGTTTATATTGTTAAGTTTGGCAGTGTTTGGACACAAGTCGATTACATCTGGCTGGTAAACAGGTGAGGAGCTGTATGCCAGAGGCTTTGGAGAATACAGATAAAGTGCTGTAGAGAAACATCTCAATATATTTATCTCCATTTGTAGAGGGGTTTCATTCTGTTTAAGAACAACAATGTGCCAGTTTGCTCTTCCACAGGTATTTGAGTAGTGGTGTGGTGTTCGGCTGTTTCATATTGCTGAAATCTGAAATAATTCCTCTGTAAATGGTTATTTTTCATGCAATGCAGCGAACACCTGGGCAGGGAGGTGTTGATTGCCACACCAGGCAGCGGCAGTTCAGTGCCATTACGGCTGTTCCAGGGGTGCACCCACAGCCCTCGGGTGCTCTGATGAGTTGTGGTAACCAGTGAGAGCATGACAGGTTCCTTCTCCTCTTTGCTCTCACTTTCCCACCTTCCTTATATCCACAACAAAAACTCAAAGGATGGGAAGAAGTTGAAAGCATTATTATGTGTGTGTTCACTGGGAGGCCTTGACCATGTCCCTCATTGTTCTATCCAGTTGTTCAGGCAGCAGATGGAGATCAGACCTCATTGCGTTGCCCTGTCTGTTATTCTTTCAACTTCCTTTGCTTAATTAATTAATACAATTTCCTGGACAATAATTCTTAACCAAAATTTGATTCTGCAAGTTAGTTGAAAGCCATGGAAAAACAGAAAATCTCATCGAGTAATTAATCAGCATAATAATTTAGTATAGATGCAGAAATCCAGAGAGGAACTGTTTACAAGGGCATGGAGTGATAAAACAAGAGAGAGTGGCTTCAAACTGAGAGTAGATTCAGATTGGATATTGGAAGGGAATCCTTCCCTGCGAAGGTGAGGCCCTAACACAGGTTGCCCGGAGAAGCTGTGGCTGCCCCATCCCTGGAAGTGTCCAAGGCCAGGTTGGACAGGGTTTGGAGCAGCCTTGTCTAGAGGAAGGTGTCTCTTCCCATGGCAGGGGATTGAAACAAGATGGTCTTTAAGGTCTCTTCCTACCCAAACCATTTTGTGATTCTCTGTTAATAAATAATCTCTTTAATCTGGAAGTATAGGCATGAATTCAGTGTGCACGCATGGCTTGGGGCCAGTGTCAGCTTGAGTCACTCAGTTACTGTGACAACAGAGCTGCAAAATGTTCAGCTTCTACAGTCCCCCGGCCCAGCTGCATCTGCACATGGCACCAGCCTGGAGGGTCCTCATCACTCCTTCCCCGAGTGGGAAATACAGGTGTGTGTTCTCTAACACACACACACTGTGGCTGACACGGCTCAGAGAGGCTCAGAGGGGCTCAGAGGTTAACGCCTCAACCTCTGGGGAAAAAAAAATTAAGCTATAGCTGAGGCTCTTCACAGAGTCAAGTGGCTGTCTGAGCAGCTCCTTTGTAATCTCAGCAATCCTTTCATTAACCCGTGGCTTGCAGCACAAGATCAGTGACCTTGCCATGCATCCTCGCGAGGAACAATTTCATGGCAGTCTGAGTAAGCCACCTGATTGTGCCCCCCGCCACGCTCCCTCTTTACACAGCAGGGAATATTGATCCTATTTCAGCTAGTCAAGAGCAGTGGAGAGAACTGGCAAGGGATCAGGGCTTTGGTCCCTACCTGCCCAACGGGGGTGCCGTATTCCGCTTGCTCCCGCGCTCCCCAAGGCGCCTGTTGCAAGCGGCTGGATTTAATAACACCTTCGCCCTCTGAGGAACTGCCTTCCCCACCTCGGGCTCATTTCTTTTCCCACCGTCAGTGACACACAAAAAGTTTATTGTCAGGCTGTTCCTTTGGATGACTTTGCAATCTACCAGACGTGTCAGAAACGGGGAAAAAAATTCTGTCACCTTGTCACTGTTGCATTACTTTCAAATGTTAAATAGTCCTGAAAACAGTAAGTGTGATGTCTTTCCTCATGAGGTAGCAGTGAAAGGGAGTTCTCTTGCTGAAAGGAGCTG
Organism: Amblyornis subalaris; assembly: GCA_018881555.1. Taxonomy (NCBI): domain Eukaryota; kingdom Metazoa; phylum Chordata; class Aves; order Passeriformes; family Ptilonorhynchidae; genus Amblyornis; species Amblyornis subalaris. The sequence goes on along the minus strand of JACAXG010000049.1, from coordinate 5,359,019 downwards.
TATTTTGGTGCCTACAGAATACAGATCCCAGCACACAGCTTTCTTCATTCCAGCTGCTTGTCCAGACTGTCATACTCATGGAGGCCTGTATGGACACAAACCCCGTTGCTTTTAGTAGCAGCAGGAAGCTCTGAGGCAAATTTGGCTCTTATTTTTCTTGTAATGCAAAGTGAAATGTAGGTTTGTGTTGCAATGAACTTCTCCAAGAGAACTTGCTTAGTTTTTCCCTTTTCTAAGCACAATGTGAAGCAGGGCATGTTCCTTTTGGAGGAGGAAGGACATGCGATAGGAAAGGAGCAAGAATCTTCCCTGGCACAGTTTGTGTTTCCCAGAATTTTGACGAGATGTTCTGCAAAGGCAATGACTCTCTAGCCCAGGGGTGTCTGTTTTAGCCATATGTTTTTTTCTTTTGTTCCAAGATGCACCAGAGCCATCTTCTCCAGCCAACATGACAAACCCAAGTGCTTCAAGACTGGATAAAAACACTTCAGGTCAGGGCCAGGGGTATAAAGGGGAAGAAGGTGCTGCCTGGAGTTGGTGACCCTGGAAAACCTCCACCCCTGCTCTCTGACAGCAGAGGAACTCCCAGCCTGATGTGAAAGGGCTCTTCCCAGGCACAGCAGTACTTGCTGAGGGGAATTGGGAGCACGGCTGGTTGTGGGCCAGAGCCCATCTTGTGCTCCGCTGCTCTCATCCATCTCCCTCCATCAGGCAGCGTCTCCTCTGGTGGCTCAGTCTCTAATGGAAAGGAGCAGCACATTTATAGATCCAGCGCTGGGCTGGGAGCTCACACAGGGCTTGTTGGGAACCCAGGCTCCCCTGGGAACAGCCAGGAGTCCCTCTCTATTTTCCTTTCATCTTTCTTTATTGTGACATCCACAAAATGTCAGTAACGATCCTGTCTGGCAGAAGGACTTTGCCACACGCAGTGTTTACGGCTGCCTGTTTAAACAATGGAACTGTTTACCTATAAGACTCACGGATTTTCAACCTTTGATCCATCACACAGGAATGTTATACAAGATTATATGCTGTCACAGGAATTCGGGGAAAAACTGGTGGAAAGGTGGAGAAAACAGAAATATTCAAGTCCCTGATGTTGTAAGGGGTTTCACACATCCTTAATCACGGAGGGCTCGAGTAAAAGAAGCATCTTCTATAAGGTTACATGGGTCTGGGTTTTGTATTTGTTTCCTTTTTGTTGCTGTTACGATATGAAGTGAATTGGAAGGATTAGGAGGAGGATAAAGACATCTGTGCTCTGGGAGGCTTCTCAGAAAGATCAGTAATGATGGCTCTTAATTTTTTAATGTGCCTTACACTGCACTAATGGACTTAAAACCAGCATTTTATGCTGAAGGCAAATTTGTTGCCATCAGAAAAGGAGGCTTGTCTGCTCCAGAAGTGTAAGAACATACAGCACCTGTAATGGAGGAAAGTACTGAGCTTTTATTTTTGTGACCTTGTCCAAATAGGATGTAATTACAGTATAATTCAATTCTGACAGTCTGGAAACCATGGCAGTTGACAGAGAGTGACATTTCAGGAGAAATAGGCATGTGTTTTAGTACATCTTCTCTTTCAGACTCTGAAGCATTGTTGATGCTATTCGCTCTTCCTGCTTCCCTTGCTCCACTCTTAATACACAATCAGAACGCTGGATTTTGGAAAATGTGCAGCAGTAGATCGTAGTTAAACTTGTAAATAAAATCTGGTGTGGTGGAGAGTGATGTGAGCTGGTTGCTGTATGCCTGGTATATTTTTATTAATATGTCAGTATCTTTTAATCTCCTTGGAGAGATTTAATCCTGGCATGCACACCTTCAAGGACTCATTTAGGAAAGCAGAGAATAACATTCCATTTGAGTTTTGATATGGTCTTTGGTTCTTGTGACCCAAACCAAGGCTCTCCTCCTCCGGTCACGGATTTTGCTCAGGCTCAGGGAGCACCAACAGTTCCACCTGATGCTTGACTCTGCAGATACCCCAGAGAGATGTGTTACAGCACGATTTTGCCATCCCTCGTTCTGAGGAGAAGCTGGAGCTAGGAGCTCAGGCACAGACAACTCCAGCCTGCAAAAAGGAAAAATGCCAAGGTGTTTTCCATTATTCCCAGTTAACTCTTGTAACACATAGGTTGTTTTCTTGTGCAGTAGGAATATCTCGGTACAGTCAGTTATCTGTGTGTGTGTGTCTCCTCTAAGACTGGTCGTTACACCTTTGATGAGTCACTTAATAGACTCATTAAGGAAATGGAGGGTATCTCATCTAATTGTTTGCCACTCACTGAGCCTCAGTCGCCTTCCTCTCAACCCCAGACAAAGAGGAAACAAAACATTGCCAAATGCATCTCTGTGTGCAGCTCCCAGGGACACAGAAATCATTATTAAAATTGTAAGAATTGAAAATAGCCATCCTGCTCTACACTATGTAATTTCCTGCCGATGGAATTGAGGATGGCTTCTCTGCAGCCCACCCCAGTCACAGGAAGGATTAAGTACTGTGATGGGGCACTGAGGAGGATGAAATGCAGGTGGGAAGTTTTCCCTGCTCCAAGTAAATTTGGTTCACATGAAGCCCCCAGATGGGTCTCACCGTGGCTGAAGTGCCACACAAATACAAATTATCTGTAAATAAGGAGTAAAAKGACTTACCATTGCTTTGTGTGTGTATAAAGGGGACAAGGCCACTGTCTTTTCCCTTTCCTCCTCCTGTTGGATTCCTGGACAAGCCACTTAGCACCTCTGCTGACCCGACCACCATTCCACACCACCTTTACATGGATCATGTGCCACACAGGTCCCTGGTTGTGCCTTGCTGCCAGGATCCAGTTGCATTTAGCAGTGAAAAACAATTAACTGGGACACTCCAGCCCCAGATTAGGTGACCCAGAAAAACCTTTCATTCAGAACTCTCATTGAAGTYCTCCATGAAACATACCCACATGCTCTCATAGCTCAGTTCTCTCTAGTAGCTGCTGTCTGTATGATGATCCTCTGTGTCSACACGAGGTTGTTCCAGAAGGCTGGAGAAGCAATCAGGTTAAGAAGAATTACCTGGCCAGAATAAGTGGATCTGTACCATTGAGATTCAGTTATTTAAAGATTCACAAGGTCCACATTCCTTTAGTGARTGCAGAGATGGCATGGAGATAAAACCTGGACCTGCAATATTGGGGGAATATATTAGATAAGTGCCACTGAAAATGTGCTCTGTGGTCAACTGGCACTAGCATAGCTAGAGGAGTCCGATAGAATTGGGTTTGAGCTATTTAAGATCGTTAATAAGTAATTAACCCAGGAGGTGACTGTAACAGACATCATTTTAATCAAGATTGAATTATTGGTTTCCCAGGCATGCTTTGGAATTTATCAGTGTGCTGGCAGGACAAAGCCCCTCAGCCATGTTAATTAACAATCCCTGCACTCAGGAACTGCTCCAAAAGGATGCCCACAGGATCAGAGTCACCAGTTACTTCTTTTACTCCCTGCTGCCAGGCAGAGGCCACCTCCCCACATTTCCATTCAGTTTGTCTTTTGCTGCAAAGATCCTGATTGCAAGCTCTTTTGCCCTGCAGCAGCCAGCCTGTTGCTAAGCGACCTCYGAAATCCTGAAGGGGCCAGGGTCTGGGTGCTTTTCCTCAGCCCAATCCTATTCTTATTTATTTATTTCTGCATCTTATTTGCATAGCTAAACAGATTCCTTCCGTACCGTGGAAGCAGAGCCACAAGCCTCTGGGTTGCAGCAGGGTGCCTYCACTTGCAGAGCTGCTTGTCTTCCCTCCAACACCATCCTCTGCCCTGTTTTTCCTGGTGTTCTGTTCATCAACTGGGCAAACTCCTCAGGGTATTTGTTGAGCTGGAGTAACATCCAGGAGTGTGATGAAGTATGTTTTAAAGGCATAGCTGGCCATGGACTGCCGTACCAAGTGTTTGGTCCCAGCAGTCCTTGATGGAAATAAAAAGGGTCAAAACAAAGGTGGCTTTAAGCCATTTTTCTGCTTACTTTATTTCTGGCTGCTTTAATTTCAGCGGTGTCCACATTCCAAGCTTCTTGTAGCCTGACTAGCTCTGCTGGGAGTGAGAAGATGGTTATCCTTCCCTGCCCAGCAGTGCTGGGAAGAGCCCTGCTGTAGAGGCAGTTCAGCAGGACCAACTGCATTTTTGTAGGGTGGGGTTGGGATCCCAGCCAGGGCGCAGATTTGCCTGAAATTATATCCACRACAGGAGCAGGTTGCTGATGGAGTGTGGGGTGCACAGATGAACTGGCAGAGTGTTTGTAGTGGCTGCMTGTGGACAGAGGAGGAGGGCAGAGGTGTAATGAAGATGTTATTGTGCCATTTGTTGCAAATGTGCTCCCAAAACCAGGGAAGCTGGAAGTGGCTGGTGTGCTCTGTTACATCCTGCATCGCCCAGAGAACCTCCTTTGCAAGCAAAATATCAGGAGCACTGATTTGAATCTCTTCTCACAACCAGGAAAGCATTAAGCAGGAATGCTGTACCAGAGCCTGGCTGTGTTTGTCCTGTTTGTCTTTCTTTGGTGAAGGAACTGCCACACTCTTCAGTAAAAGCTTCAGAGACAATTCAGAGCCTCTCAGAAGCTCCAGTATTTTGCACGTTTACTCCAGCACCATACTGTAGCTTGAGAAAGAGGGGAGTGAATCCTGTAGAGATTTATTTGGAGCAAACAGGGACCAAACTGTTTCTTCTCCCAATTTTTGTTTCAGGAAGCAGAGCCAACATTCATGAGCTGAGTCTCTGTACTATACTTCTTCCACAGATGTTGCCTTTTGGGCCTCTCCTTAACAGCCTTTGGCTGCACTAACTGACAGCTTCTTTGTCTAACTGCTGTAGTTTGTGGAATTCTTTTTGCTCAAAAAGTCATTTTTCTGCTTTGATGATGCAGCCATTACCTGATCCTCTCTGGAGAAGAACAGAGAGAAGGACATTAACACTTAGGTTTGTACATACAGTCCTGCAGAGCAGGGGTTGTGCACAAGGCCAGATGTAATTTTTTTTACATCAAAGTGAGATGAGGAAGGTGATGTTCTAAGTCCAGATTGAATTTTCCCCTTATTTACTTTAAGCATTCAATTACCCATTTGGAAAGCTAAATTGTGTCTGAGCGGCTTGGCATGCTCATGCTGTATTCTCATTTTTTCGAAATGGACTCTGTCTTGTCGTTTATGACACATCTGTCACTGGGATGTCCACTTCTTCACACCCAGAGGAGCGCTGATTTTAAACCTTTGCTGACCAGCAGCTCTGTGTACTTTTTGATTATGGTTGAGATTTCACACCTTGCATTACACCCAGAAACAGACAAGTAGCTGGGGTGGGTGGGGATCTCTGTATTTCTGGTTCTGGCTCTTCCCACCTGATGTACTCAGATGTCACTGYTGAACTCTCAGAGCTCTGGCAAAACGTGGGGTGCTCTGCAGTGCTGAGAAAGGACAAAGTACACCTGAGGGGACACGGGCATTGCAGGGGACACGGCTGCCCCGTGGCTGTCAGTCACCGAGCTGTGCTGCTGACTTGTTCCCTCTGCGGTGGGAGTGGGCCCACCCTGAGGTCCTGTAACTCTGAAGGATCCAAGAAGAGCACAGGAATGCAAACAGTACTGATAAACAGAGCACCAGTTGTGCATTCCTAATGGAAAAATGAAAAAAAGGTGAGAATAAAATCATAGTATTGCCCAACAGAATACTCTGGATGCTTTGCAGTGCTCTGCTGATAAGGGATGGCCAAAGGCATCGAGGCAGAGTTAGGGCGCTCCATCTCCAGCTCACGCTGGGCTTTTTCTCTTGCTGCTGTTACATTTAATTAGGAGAGATAAGAAAAATCTGACTCAGACCTGTTTCTGGTCTTTCTCAATTTCATAGCTCTAACTAGTGTCAAGGAAATGACCCTTTTGGTTTTATTTTTTTCCCCATGAGGTACCTTTGCCCTCATGTCAACACCAGCAGTGTCAGGGATACGCTGTAACCGAAGTGTTACCAGTGTGACTCATTTGTTTCACACTCCTTAAAGCTGGGGGTGTCCGGTTGATGTCCTGATAAATCAGTTGCCAGTCCCCAGGCAACTCTTCCAGTCTCATGTGTAGTTAAAGTTCTGCAGTGAGAAGCATCTGTAGAAGAAAGGTACTGCGTGGCATGCCAAGAAACAACCAATATATATTTTTCATCTATGATTCTATGTCCGAGAAAGGTGATCAAATCCTTCACTGCTTTTAAAGAGTAAAGGTGTCTCTGCTCATTGCAGCGRGGTTGAACAAGATGACCTTTAAAGGTCCCTTCCAAACCACTCTGTTTAGTTCTTTACTGTGCTAAAGAGTAATTGGAAAGTTATGCTGCCACAAATGAGAGAAGGACATCTATAACCTTTCAAACCATTAGGCAGGTACCTGGACTGATATTACATCTGATATTCCCTGAAGATAGCAACATAGCTTTTCTTTTTTGTGTTAGTTATTACTTTCTCGTGAGTTGGTTTATTTTGCTTCATTGACTTTCCAAACAGTGAAAATAATGATGGTGATCATATAAAATACATATTTTGGAAATACATTGTGGAATTTTATGATGGCGGAAACCTCTTTTTAAAAACTTCTTTTTGCAAATCATCCTAAATTTTATTGCATCCTTTGTTTTTCTTTGTTTGATGGGGTTTTTCCTTCAGAGCAAGCAAAAATCAGCTCTCATTCATTACAGGCACTGTAATGCCTTGCATTCCTTGCAGAAGAAATTTTGTGCAAACACTTCCCCTACATGAAAGACATTAGCAAATGAAGTACAGATTAGAAGTTATGGCTCAATTTTCTCTCTAAATGTAGGCCTTTAGCTGGATGTGGAGAGGAGTCAACAGGAGCACTGGGAGTGAGGGAGCTTCCAAGGGAGCTCAGCCCTTGCACTGATCTCAGCTCGAGCAGCACATTGTGCCCAGCCTGAGCACGTGGATATGAGGAGAAAACGTTCTCTTGCCCTGTGGACATCTGTGCTGAGCTGGACCAATTCCTCATGTTGTTATTTATTATTTTTTTAGGGAGTGTCTCATTTCTTTCAGTTGCATAGGTATCTTAGTAATAGAAGATTACTAAGAAGAATAGAAGTAAGTAATAGAAGACCTATAGTCGAGTTTTTAAATAAAAGACAAGCTTGGAATAAGACATATGGGAAGGGTAGAAGAATATATGGAAATATCTCTGGTCTCTGTTTTCTGAAGAAATACCTAATTATCACATAGAGAGCTCTTTGGTAACTGGTGGCAGCACTTGCCTTCTCTGCCCCTCCATACGTACCATTTGAGCTCTTAAAATAAGCTTATTAACAGTCAAATCAAGACAGGGTAATCTTTAAATCATATGTAAATACAGAAGCTTTTCTCATTGTGGTATATTGAAGCATTAAATGTAGATGCAGATTTTCCCAGTGGGAGACTAGATCAGCACAGTTAAGTACTGGAGTAGTTTGTCTCCCAAATCATCTTCTGAGAACAGTTTCCCTTTCGCTGTACTGGATGATGATGAATAGGGATTTAGGGGCAGAGGATTATGTGGAGTTTAGATTAGTGGATGCTGTGGGTAGTCTTATATGGCTGATCAGCTTGCACAGTTCTGAGCTTCTTTCCTCCTCTGGAGCTGACCCRTGCAAATTCCCAGGGAATTTGTCCAGGGGAGTACAGAGACTTAGCTGCCTTCTGTCTCTCCTAGCAAATGGGTCTCTGGTCAAATGCCTTCTCTGTATCAGCTGGCTGTTCATCAGCTTTGGTATCAACATCTCCCAGCAAGTGCTGTTTGCTGGACTGTTTTGGGCTGCATTCAGTCCCGTGACTTCCAAGTCGATGCCTTGATTTTTGACTCCAGCATTGAGGGGCACACTGCTCTCCTGGAAAGTGTCAGTAGTTTGTACTTTTGATGTATAATGCATGAAATGACCTCATTTCAGAGTCACCGGGTATGCCTCAGTCTAGACTGTGTCTCACGGTCACACTGACTGCTAAACCTCAGGGAGGGTCCCCGGACTGGTCTGTCTGGTTTAGCCCAGTTTGGCTGACACTGTGTGCAATTTCCTGCTCACCCRCATCACTTCAGTCTTAATTACTCGTTACCTCATCTTCCAAGCAATCATACTGCAGATTTATTTATTGTTTTGGGAATATGCCATTGCTCTTGTGCCATTTACACATGGAAATGTCTCACCTTTTCCATGAGGCTCCTGTCAGGGTGTCCATGGGGTACCAGCATAGCCAAAGGTATTGTAGTGGGTTTGTGCCTGGGCAGCTCCTGGGGCTTTGATGAGCAGARGATGTGCTGTGCTCCTGCCTTTTTCTTCCTGCTACTTAACTACAAGAATTTCTCACGGCATCTGGCTCTCCAGCCTTTTGTTCTCTCTCCTTTTTTTCTTGTCCCAGGCTGAAGGTGAGGTGCAAAGCGATAGTCAGTAAAGATACCAGAATCTGACATGATACAGGGTGCTTCAGGTCATCCAGGTAAACATGTCACTGCTCTCCCTGTGCAGCATGGCTGGTTCTGCACTGGASGAAACTTCAACATCATAATAACAACAACAATAATAGCACTCCTTACAGTTTTGCATTTTCCATTTGTTTTACCTTTATWAGTCTTCATTAGGGATGTAGATACGCAGCATTAACCCCTCTTTGGGGAGGGAATGAAAAATAGGGAGAGATTGAAAGAGAAAGAAAGTCAAGCGTGGGTTTAGAATGAGAGGGCCRGAATCCTGGGCCCTGCCTGAGTCTCTTCATGTGACAGATGTCACTATTTAATGTGCTGATTAATGTTAATTAGTATCTTTTGTTTGCTGATCATCTGCTGCAAGTGAAAAGACAGCGGGCTGTTTGGGTGAAATCCCTGAATCAAGCTGTACTGAAACCAGGCCAGGAATCCATGTAAATCATTGGAAGTGCAAAGCATCCCTATACAACTCCTATGCTAATTTTCTTGGATAATACGCTTGACCCATTTTTTTTATTTTCACCACCRAGTGAAGTGATAAATGCAACCAGTTTAAAATACATTTCACAGGTAGCGTTGAGTTGATTATGGAATTTAGCTCTAAATGACATTTGCATAGTCTGAATGCCATACAAGCATTATTCAGTTGTTGGATTAATAGCCCCAGGGAATATATATCAGAGACACTTGTAATGGCAAACAGGTTGTTAATGTTTGTCCCTTCAGCAGCAGGGGGACCTGTTGAGGGACCTGTTGGCAGTGATTTGGCTCAGAGGTTGGGGAGACACTGGCCATGGCCATGGGGCAGCTGTGGGAAGGTCCCTGGTACCTGGCCCTGCTCCGGGGCTGCCACCACTGCCCTCAGTTGCGGAGTTGAGTCGTTTGTGGGTGTCTGCTGGTGTGGAACTGGAAGGAGATAAAAAGGGGTCCCCAAAGAGAAGGGGTGACACAGAAGCCTGCTGTTTTTCAGGAAATTATGCTCTAAGGGAGATTAGGAATTTCTGCCCATTCCTTCTGCATGGTTTCTGTAAAGTTCTCTCTGGTCCAAACTAGCCTGGCTTACTCAGAGGGCATTAGGCTGGAGGAGTATTTGCCTGCTGGAGAGYTCACTGGTACCACCCCTTGCTTCTCCAAACAGGAAAAATAATACCCTATTTTGCCAAAATAAAAGGATGGGGAAAGAGGAAATACGTTCAGCTAAGTCGGTTCTATTAGATAAATAGAAAGTATATCCCAAATATCCTGTCAAATCTGTTTTTTCAACAGCTGAAGTTTGGAATTTTCCAAATCTCACACAAAGATTCCTTTACTTGGTATCGATACTGGCTCAGGGATGTCTGGGTCTTCCCTTGTTCCTCTGCCACCTGTCACACCACAGCTCTTTTWGGGGCCAAGCAATAAAATGCACTGATAGTTCAGTCAGAGTCCTGTGATGCCTTTGCCACTGGAAAAACATGAACAAGCAAAAAGTTTTCCCAACTCTAACCCAGAATCTCAGCAGGCAAGAAGGAAGTTCATGAAGCAAAATATTTCTGGCAGATGGTTCACATCTGAAGGAAGCTTAGCTGGAGAAAGGAAATAAATTCTATTGCCCTTAGAAAGTGATAGTGGCAGGATAGGGAAGATGTATGAAAACATAAAGTAAAAATGTGAATTTAATAAATTTAAAATCCAAAGGGTTCATTTTAAARGCTTCAAAATAATCTGGAATGGGCTGAGCTGAATAATAAGCATGAACCYGTAGGCTGCTGTCCCAGCTGTGCTGATGTTTAATTTAGTTCAGATTTGTGTGGTTTTAGAAATCAAAATGAGCAGATTTATTTTGGGCATGCCTTRTTTAGCTGTAGTTCTAAGTTGTGTAAAACCTGAAATGAAGAGCAAGCTTGACCCAAACCCTTAAAATTTCAAGTGCTAATAACCACCTCAGTGAGAAACAGAGCAAATACACAGAACAGAATTAGTCAAGAATGTGCTTACAGATATCCAGGGAGTCACCCTTCAGCAGGCTGGGGAGTGATTGGCTGGGCTGCTCTTCCCCCTTTGGAGTCTTAGGGGTGAGGCTAATAAATAGTTTTGCTTCTTTTCTTTAAAGATCATCTATAGGAACATTGTGGAAGAAAATACTCACGCAGCAGTTGTTGCATGGAAGCATGAGTAGCTTTTTGTGGGGCGTGCAGCGGATTTGGGGGGGCTGGGAGAGGGGAATTTGGGTATTTGGCACCATAAAATGAGGATTCCCAAGTCCTCAGGATGGGCTACACAGTTCCACTGAGGGGGAGTGCAACACCAGTTTGTCAGGAATGCCTCAGCCTCAGCAATTCCAGCCATGCTGACCTCTGCCACCACTGGGAGAACACATTCCCTCTCTCCAGCGGGATGGCTTTGCTGACTTTAATCCGCAGAAATGGGTTTACAGTTGTGCCTGCTTTCAAACCAGGAGCRAGCTAATCAGGAGGAACCCCTGTAACTATATGTGCTAAAGCACATCACGCCCAGATTTTTCCACACATTTAGAGGATTATTTTAGGAGAGACACAGGTGCATTCACCCACTTCTTTTGGGAAACAAAAAAATTGGGCCATGCTAATTTGACATTTTAAATAATAAAAATAAATCTTGGAGAAGCAATCGCTGATCAGTCAGAGCCTGGCAAGTGCATTTCTGGGATGGTGCGGGGCATTCCCGCGAGCCACGGTGACTCCGCGTTCAGTCTCATGTGGAATCCAGGAACGCCTCCAAAACTGGAACAGAGTTCCAGTATCTGCTGCTCCCGTTGGTTGACCAGCCTTGTGTGGGTGAGGAGAGAACAGAGCCGTGGGTGTGATCCACGACGTTGGACTTGTGACCAGGGGGTTTTTGCTTGCTGGTTGTGTCTGAAAAAGCCCTTCCAGGTCATTAGTGGGCACAGGAATTACAGGAAGAGCTGCTACTACCGTTATTCATTCCCACTGGGGGAAAAAGACACGTAAACTGATCGTGAAGATTGCCAAATGCCATTCCAAGTGCTCTGAAAGGAGTTTTATGTTTCCTTCTCTGAAGACGGCTGTGATCTTCCCGGATTCATTAATACATGAAAGGCAGATCGCAGAAAAGGCCTTTGTGTTCCTGGAGCTGGTGGCAGGAAGGGAGCGCTCACSAAGGAGCTGCACATACCTCACTTCCCCGTCTGTCAGAAGATCCTATCCCTGTCAGATAGCAGCAAGACATTCCTGGGGGTGGAGTGAGAATGAATTTATCTTGGGAGTGAGCAGGATTTTGCTTTGCTAGGAGAGCTGGTTTGCTCAATTCAGGAATTTTCCATTCACCTCTATTATCCACCGGCATATAAATCCCAACAACTGCAATTAGGGGTACTTAGCTTAATTAGTTAACAGCTTTCTGCAGCTCACCTGTCCTTCTGCTGGCTCTCCTCTGYCTCCTGACTGCTTGGTTGCACCGCTTCTCCAAAAATTCCTGCTTTGGAGGTATGCTTTCACAGCTATGTCGTGGAGGGGGCTGCGTTCCTGTTCCTTGAGGAAGGCTGCTGCAAGGTAGATGTGGTGTTAGACAGAGAAGTGCTCTTTGCTTTAAGGAAATATGAACCTTCTACATGGGTTTTACGGTCTTTTGGTAGATTATTCATCACTTCAGCACCCAAAAACCCCGGCAGAGGGGAAGGGTCTGTATGGAAGTGCTGGGAGGAGTGTGTAGTGTGGCCTGAGGAGGTGGTGAAGGGCATCTCTGCTTGCCCCTTCCCTTCCAGTTCCTCTGGTGTGAACGGGCTGACGCTGTGCCTGGGTGGACGTGTTTGCTTCGGTCAGCTTAACTCAAAATATTTGGTTTAACTGGCTTGATAGTTATAATTTTGTGTGCTGATTCAGGGTACAGCAYAGGCTGTTAACAGGGATGTAAAATGCAGGTTTGTAGGGATTTGCAGGCAGCTCAGCTCCATTAGCTTGAAACAACAACTGAAAAACATCCTATTTCAAGAGATGCATCAGCCAACGTCACAAATCAGTCGTTACTTCTTGCAATTGCTAGTTAGAACATGCCAAAATTATAAGCCCTCGGTTATGAATAGATATGAGAATTATTGAACTAATTATACAATAATATGCAGATGTAGTTCTGTTAAATAATTGTAATCTTTCTGTTTAAGAGGAAAAGAAAAAGGTAGTTATATGTTCTGGTCCATAATTCCTTATAAATGAAAATGCCTGTTGGCTAAATCAGGGGAGGGGTTCGAGTAGCTGGAGCTGTGGAGTACGTTTGATAATCTGCATTCCCCACCTCCTGCCCTTATTGCAGAATTAAATTGGTCTCTCATTAACATGGGAATGTTTGCTGTTACACCACCTGCTGCCTCCCCTGCGCCTACCTGACTGTTCCAAGGTAGTGCCARTCCCTGTCGGGAGCCCCTGGCGCGGGTGCCAGCGGGGTGGGAGGGGCTGCGGGAAGGGCCCGTACCTCTGGCAGCAGGTGCCTTTGTCGGAGCAGGGCGCAGGGGCCGGGCGGGGGCCGCTCGCAGCCCCGCGCTTTGAACTCGCCCTGCGAGAGGCAAGCAAACCCCCCCAAGGCAACGGAGGTGAGGAGGAAGCGGCGTTGAAAGGCCTCAGAAAACCCGAGCCGGGTTTGGCAGAGCAGGTAGGAACTCTGTGTAGGTGACATGGAGAGCCGCCGTCTCGTGAGCTGGACTGGAATCTGAAGTCTTCTACGGCTGGAATTAGTTGGAAAAAATTTGCAAGCCTTTGAAGAAAAACAAGGAAAAAATGCTCTATAGGTGCGTCTCAAGGGAAAAATACCTTTCTTCATCCTGCAAGGGTTAAGCATGATCAGAATCTGCTTTAGTCTCAAGAGTTTGACCTCAAGTGCTGCATTTTTTGTTTGCCATAAGCCTATTAGAACTCCCTGTTTCCTAGCAATAACGTGTAATTTCCCACCACTATTTAAGTGGAAGAGATGTTGGGGTTTTAATCCTGCCTGCTACAGCTGTTGCTCAAGTTTCCTATTGAAATGCAGATAGCACCTGGTGCTATTTAGATAGCTGCAATCTTTGAYAAAGATACTCCAGGAGCAGAGGAAGAAGAAAAGCAAGGTGGGTCTGACCCTGTTCATTCTGGAAGGAGGGAGTGTAACCATATGCCACACCAGCCTGCACTGGAAATTTCTACCAGATTTCTTGCATCCAGCACAGACTCTTTTTGGGACAAATGGATGGCTGGAATGATTTCTGTTTCTTGAGCAGGTATGATTTTTCACCAGGAAGAAAAGGCTTCCAGAGAAGATAAAAATGTAATGGATGGAGTTTTACCTCACCTGATTGTCCTGAAAGGAGTTTCTTTTGGGATATTTTGTTTGTTTCTTCAAATCCTTTATTGTTTTCTAGATTTTCATTTGTAGTTTTGAGAGTATTGATTCTTAATTATTTTTTCTGTATTTTCTCCTTGTACTCTTTTTGCTCTGTGTCAGGTAGATAAAAGAAGTTAGAATAAATGAATTGGAAAGTCAGGAGCAATTTGGAAGGCAGCTCCGCTGTTTAGGATTCACAGACAAGAGATAACATATCACTTCTTAACTAAAACAAGACCAGCACCAGATTCAGGTCAAAAACCTTCTTCTGTGGAAAGTTTTAATTGTATAAATTGTTTTCATTTCACTTGTGGAGGTAAAAGTTTATTCAAGGAAGAGCTTTACAGCCTTGTTGCATTTTTCAGAGCTGTTTTACCCTTTCTCTTACATGTGGAAGCTGAAGGACACTTTTTGGAGGGTTGTGACTTGATGCTGTCATTTTCCTGCTGAAATCAAAATATCTACAGGGCACGGAATGCGGTTCAGATCTGTGGAAAAGAGAAAGTCAATGTTTTAAAAGATTTTAAAGGAGAGATTTAGAAACTTGCGGAAAACTTCAAGGAATGCCTGAAAGAAATCAGCATCAGACTGATCTCTGTGAACTTAAAAATAAGCCAGAAGCAGCAATTCATTGGAAGGGGAGGCTCTGCTGAGAGGAATATCAGCTTTCATGGGAGAAAACTGGATATAAAGAATGAACAATTGCTACCAAACCGGAGAAGCGCAGCAGTGATTTCAGTGCTGCTGTCGAGCACTGGCACATCTTCTCTTGTTTAATACTAATCTGCTTTGCCTCCTGCTGTTTCATCTTTGGCCTGATACTGGAATTAAAACAGGTTCCCTGGCTTTCCGCAAACTTCAGCGAACGCCTTTTGCAAGCCAGGCTCTGGGAGCAGGTGTGCCGTGCGTGCTTCCCATGATCCCAAAGGCACCCCGGAGAGGAAAACCCACGCGGGAGCTGATTTGCTGGGTCATGTTTTCTCTCTCATGACACTCCTTCCCCATTAGCGTCTTCAGGTGGGTGTGAACAACTGCCACGGCAGCGAGCCAGGCTCAGCCCTGGACCGCGGACCTGCGCGGCCGCCGTCGGCAGCTGACGGCACAATGATGGAAGAGGTGTCCATAGTGGTGGCCTACGATGCCCACGTGTTTGGCCAGCTGCGGGACGAGGACTTTCTGGCCAATCTGGTGGCAGGCAGCAAACCCAAAGCTGTGGTAGGTGTTGCTCCTTTGCCAGTAATGCTCAAGGTTACTCTGTCCTGGAGTTAAGTCCTTCTGCTGAAAACTATTTACTATTTAGTGCTCTTTTTCGTTCTTTAGTTTCTCTTTTTATTACTTAGTTTCTATTTTATTACTCTTCCAGAAATTTGCTGTCATGCATCAACAAAATGAAAATAATGTATTCAGAAGAGATTATTAAAATCTCTTTCTGGGCGGCTAAGTTTAGAAGAAGGTGATTTGCTCAGTAGGATCATAGTTAAAATAGTATTTTTTACATAATTGAAATAATAGTTAAGCCAGCAAATGACAACCAATCCAACTGTAGGTGCTTAGAATGTCAGTTAAGAGGTTGGGGTAGATGCTGGTTCTGGGGTGCAGGTCACCCTCACCACTAAATCTGAGAGAGTCTATCCCTTCCTTGGGAATGRTGATCCACTTTTATACATTCTGAAATCAGCATAAATATCTGTAAAAACCTTTTAGTTGAATGAATATGCTATTTCTTCATCAATAGCATATCTCTTTATGTAAGTGATGTGTAGAGTGTGGTCATCTCCCTCCTTGATGGAGATCCCAGTGCTTGGAGGGAGCTGCAGGCTCTGAAATTTGGTGCCAAAGTTCATCTTTGGTCTCAGATCCTACAGCTGAGCCCACATGGGAGCCAGGCTGCCTAGAAGCGGTCAGAGGCAGTGTTTGAAAATAAAAATATATGTATAGGTGTTAATGTGCAAGCAGATGCAGTTAACATTTTGGGCTAAATAGAAATCAACTAACTATTCAGCAGCCCAATGAAGCAGTCGTGTGTGCAGATTTGGGGCTGGGTGTGTGTTTGTATCCAGTCAGTTCCTCTGCTGGCACAAAGGAAGGTGTTCTCAAAAAAGGAAAATTTGCTTTATTGTATCTTGTGTAAAGCCTCTCTGTGCCTATTTCCTGCTCGAGTTTTTCTGCCTCTCCATGCTCACGAGATCTCAGGTGCATGAACTCATCTCCTGCATCTCCTGTAGGATCACTGAATCTCTGGTTGTAAACCAGAATTCTGCCCAATCTTTTTATGATGATGCTTTTTCCTGTCTCTGGCCTTCTCTAGGCCAGAATTTCCAAGGCTCATTACAAGTTAGACATTAAATCTGGAAATTCGGTATAGACAAAACTGTTCTTTGATATGACCTGGTTGGCTTTGGTTCTCCAGTGTAGCAGTAGTCCCGCTCTTCCCGTGCTGGATATTTTTAAATGCATGGTATCCCTTAATTCGCTGTCCAGCCACAGCCTTTGCTCTCGTTCTGCCTTGGCTGATTGCTGTGGCAGCATGTATTACTTTTCCTGGAAGGCCAGAGTAGTATCTCTCCTTCAGACAGGCCCTGGTGTTGCAATAGGATTAACTGGAGCCAGGTACCGGCGGCTCTGGGAGAGCATCTTAGGATGAGTTTCTTTCAGCAAGGGATGATGGCAGAGGGGTTTCCTGGGAGCCTCCTGCCCTGAACTGCTGGTGTGTTCTAGAGCCAGCACTTGCAGTTAAATAAAAATCCCTGTGGTAAGAATACATTTTATGGTGGCTTAGCTTGTAATTTAAACCTTCGGGAAGTGCTTCCTTGATGGGCTCAGCRATGGCCTCTGAAAGTCAGGGCAGCTGCAGAGCACAAGTAACAGGAAATGTGTTGTGGATCTCTAGGTTCCTCTAGATCAGCTGTGAGTGACCAGGAGAGAGAGGAACTGGTGTGGAAAGCACCACATTACATCTCCAGCTGATTTCTGTCACTCTGAAAATAAGATGAAAAACATTTCTCTATGAAGTAACTACTTATCTCCTAGTAAACAGAGAACAACTGTGGGAGGAAAAGTATTTTACTTTTATTTGGAAGATCTGACTGATTGACTTTAATGTAAGGGTTTGTTCTGATCAACTATTTTTTTTTTTTTCCCCTGTAATCAAAGAGTATTAACATATCTGTGTATTAACAGGGGGCTTTGAGTACCCTGGTCTAGTGGAAGGTRACCCTGCCCATGGCAGGGGGTTGGAACTTCTGGGTCCTTCGGACCCAAACCATTCTAGGATTCCATGTTTCAGTGTATTATGTACTAGTAAAGAAATTAGGAAAYACTTTTTTTTTGCTGGGTTTACATAGGAAATACCTAACTGCTTTTTAACTGTTTTTTAAAGGATATTAGCTAAGCAAATAATGGTGCAAACAACCTGCAGAGGTTTGAAATGCAGCTCTCCTCAGGATTATGATATGACAAGACAATGCATGGGAGTCTGCACTATGAAGGGATAGGACCTAATGACTCAAAAAGTCTTTCGGTTCTCTGCTGCTAATTGAACCATGGGAYGAGCTGACAGTTGGGATAAGTTGGGGCAAATCCTGTTGACTCTGTCACAGTCGCTTCACCAGCTTGCACAAAGGTATGTACTGTACATAAAGAGACGTTCTGCAGGGAGGATTTGTGGATGTACTGTTTATTCTGAGAGTTCATATTAATAGCACAGGTGTTTTGCAATCTGGGATTCATCTGTAGGGTTTGCAAAATCTAGTTCCGTTTCTTTTGAAAGGCTTTTCTATTATGCTGCTCAGGTTGCAGAGAATAGTTTAAAAAGAAATGTCCTGACTTTCATTCCGTTACGCAGTTTGAATGCTGGGATGGTCGCGTTGGAAGGTTTCTGGCATTACAAGTGACTCATTGTAGTTCCTTTGGGTTGTGCAATGGGCTGGGGTGCACAGGAGTCTTGCTTGCACAGAGAGCCACATGTCCTGACGTGAGGTGACAAAGGATTAACACTGAGACCAAGCCAGGCCAGGTGACAGCTGTGTGGGTTCCTTGTGCTTTAGGCCAGCCCTRTGTGATCTTCTGACATGTCCAGTGTCAGAATCATCTGCTGTTGTCCACATTCCATCACTCCTGGCTGTATTTTTCACTGGAAAGCATAGCAGTGTTTTTATAATGTTGCTTTGATGCTCATAAACAATTAAACAGGATGTGGATTATCTGAGATAAGGTTTTGTTAAATATGCTTCAAAGCAATGCTGCGTGACAGCAATCCCCAGCACATATTTTAATAAAATTAGTCATATTGCAGTGTGACCATGACATGCAGTTGTTTTGCTGTGTGGTCTTGCTTTCAGAATTTCAAGTTGTTCTGAAACTACTTTGCACAGACATGGAGAGCAGCAGATATAAATGGACTGCTGTGTAGTTTGTGCAAGAATTGAGCAGCTTTACTGTGGGGAATTTCAATTCTCAGCTTATCTGCAGAAAACTTGGACTCAAGGGGTTATAAAAATGCTATTCTAAGTGGTATAATCCTCTTAATCCAGAGCTGAAGGACGTTCTTCTGGAAAGCTTCATTGTATTTCCATTTTCCTGCCTGCCTTGCTGTGTTTAGCTCTCTATTCGGGGAATTATCAGCCATTTCATAGAAAGAATTTATGGTTACACACTGGCAGACTCTGCCATAAGGATTTTTAAGCTCTCAGCTTCTCATCRAAGCCAAACTGAGGAGGTTTAGAGTGGGTGAGTGAACTGCAAAGYGGGTGAAAAACTGGGGAGGCCTGGGAGGAGTGCAGGACATGAAGTGCAGGACTGCAGAASTGCAGTCATCCATGGGTTGAAGTCTTAGCTGGCAGGTAGCTGAACGTTTCTGGGAGTTGATAGTGGGGCTGAGAGTGGTCAGGCCTAGACACCAGAAGAGGATGCACCGTGTTTTTCAGGTGGCAGAAAATGGAGGGTAAGTGCTGGGCTGAGAGGAGCTTGCTGAGGTTCAGCAAGTGCAAAGGCAAATGCAAAATCCTGAGTAGGATAAACTCCATCRTCTGTGCGGGATGGGGACCAAATGTCTGCACAGCATGAGTGCAAGCTGGGGGCTGTGGTGGATAACCACTGCCCTGCAGTGCCCAAGGCTGGCTGTGCACAGACAGGTGTCAGGTGAAATGCACCTCGCTCCCTGAATCCGGTTCTGAATCCCACGGACACCAGGGACATTCACGGGCTAAAGCCAGTGCAGCTGAGGACTGCCAGGAAGGCAGGGTCCAACTGCATGGGAGAGGGATGGGAGGATTGGGGCAGCCTCACCTGAGGAGGAGAAAGCTCAGGAGGGATCTAATTGCAGTCTCCTGCCACCTAAAAGAAGGTCTTAGAAAGCAGGGAGCCAAACTCTGAGGCACACAGAGACAGGACATGACATTATGACAAATGGTCATAATTTGCAGCAGAGTCACTTTTGGCTCAGCACAAGGGAAAGCAGTTCTGCCCAGGGAGACCCTGGAATCTCCATCCTTGGAGGCCCTCAGGAGCAGCATGCTCTGCTGTCCCTGCCTGAGCAGGAGCTTGGTCCATATACCCCCTGGAGCCCTTCCAATCTCAGTTTTTCCTTGAATCTCTAATTCTGCCTGTGTGGAGTCTTGCAGTACAGAGGAGCTGGCAGCACTTGAGCTTTTGAAGCCCATCTTTCCCTGGCATCCTGTAGTTGGGGCTGCTGCCAGAGGAGGGAGAAGGAAGTTTGGGTGGTCACTGTTATGGGAATTGGCTCTTTCCACAGATACAATCCTCATCTGAACCCTTTCTTTCCTTCTCAACAGGAGGAGGGATCGTGCTTTCAGGCTGTCTCAAGGTCTGTCCCTTCCTCCTCTGTGGGGCAGGAGCTGCCAGATTCTGCCCCGATCCTCTTGCCTTGTCTTTGGAGCAGCTCCCTTGTGCTGAGAATCCTGAGCTCTAACACCTCTTGCTGCAAGGCATTTACACCCTGCCCAAACAGTGCAGAGGCTCTGCTTCCCATCCTCTTCCTTTTTTATCCCCAACTGCATCTCCCAGGACTAGATGGAGTATTGCAGTATTGGTCTCAGTGACAATCTAGGGTTAACTGTCCCTAGTCAGCCTCCTTCTCCTATCCTTGTGCATCCCAGGGCTCACATTAGCCTTTCTGCTGCAGCCTGCCTCTGACAGTACACGTGTATTTTTGGCACTGGTGACTTGGTAAGGTCTTTTATTTCCTGCCCTTCTTCTGTAGCAGTGTTTATTCCCAGTCCCCACACCACCCTCTGTCCTCCTGAGCAGTGCTGATGCAGCTGCTTGTGGGGCTGAGCTATCAATGGTACTGATGCAATGAACATTTTCAAAAATAATTAAATTAAAATCATTTTGCAGGATTATTTTGGTCAGCTTGCCACCAAGCAGCAAGGCAGGAGGGAGAGGGCTGTGGAGGAAGAGCCAGGTCTTGCCCGGCTGATGGCAGRCTGCTTTCCCAGCATGTGCCTCCCGTTACCACATCCTCTGTCCTCCCCAGAGAGCAGGAAAATTTCCAAACTTGTAGAAGAGTCCAAATGGTGCTTTCTTGGGACTGATCCCATCTCTTCATGGGATTCCACTCCAGCTGGAGGACTACTGCTCCGTGCTGTAGTTAAGTCCTGTGGACGTGTGGTCTGGAGTCAGCACAGTGGGTGTTCCAGGTGAGGAGGCTGTTCCCAGGAATCCAAATGTACATGTGCAGTTTCTGGTTCTTGTTCTTCAATTTCTGTCTATGTGTCATCCACAAATTCTATTAGCTGGACTGTATCTTTCGTTTTCAGGCCACTGATGTAGTGTTTGATAGTGCTGGATCTTTGATGAAGAGACCCAGAACGTCATTGAATAATGATTCCCTTTTACAATGGCTTTTTGGCCCGTTTCCTGAGCTTTTTAATTCATGCTTTATGTGGCTGTTGGATACTCCTCGGGGGTCTAGGTTTTAAGGAAATAAATCCCTCATTCAGTAGTGAAGCCAGTGCTAGAGAAGATTCTTACAACTATAAAGTTACTTTTATCAGTCAGACTTGTGGATAAGGAGTAAGATGGGACCTACAGTGGATGGTGTGGAMCCACTTTATCAGCCAGATCCTTATCAGCTCTTCAGAGCATTTGTGTGGGTTCTTGGTTTCAGCTCACCAACCAAAGTCACCCAGATAGGTTGATTTGTGGTGCTTAAATGTTGTCCGTACAGGGGTTTTGGTCTAAGGGAATCTCTACTGCTTTAAGTACTTACTAGAAACAAACATGAGTGGACCAGAGATCTCTYCTGCTGCTTCTGTCAGTACTTCTGCCCTGCATGCAAACCTGCAGCCTGCTTAGAGCTGAGCTGTTTTCTGGACCATTGTGGCTCATCTGAATCATAATTGGTTTTGGGCTATAATTATTAATGCATATGAGYAACACTTAGAAATCCTCTTTTCCRTATCCTCTAAGATACCATCCAGCCTAATGGAACTCACAGAASAATTTGAACTTTTTTTTCTTCATTTAGTTTAAGTTACTGTTTMATTTGTTCCTAGCTAATAATCTGTATTATTTTCTGGTTATTTTCTCTCTATGTCTGAAAGCATTTCTTCTTGCTGCCTTTTTATTGTCATTGAATCAAGAAAGAATTGTTTAAGCAATGTCTCAAATAGACATTTTATAAATAGAAATAGAATTTTGAAACATTCAAAAGAAGGACATCATTATTTTGAAGCTTCCTCATTTTCTTCTTTAAAAAAGAAATTCAGGAAAATCAGTACAGGTGTTTCTGGGCACTCAAGAAACTCAGCTTGTTTCTGTCATCATTACAAGCTCATTGGGGAGAAGAAATTTGAAATAAGTTTCTAGACATTGGTTATATATGGCAAGTATGTTCATGTACTTYGAAAGGAGTGCTGAAACTAGATGAAAGGGCACTTTATCACTTTATAGAAGTCCAGTTTCTTAATTACTAGGAGATGCAGGTAAACATTAGTTACAAATATTCTGTATTCAATGCCTGCAACTATTTTCATTCTTTCTGAACCCAATTCTCAGAAAAATTTGGCATACTTTGTGCTGAAATTGAAAAATGTATTTCAGTAGGGTTTATCTTGTTGGGTTTGTGCTTTCATACACAGTTCAATATGGGGTTTTTTTATTGCTTCCTTCTACCTGTGTCAACATGAGCTCATCAAAAACCAGCCACCTGTGCTGACTGGAGTGCTGGTTATGCTGGTTGCTGATGTTGTAAAGCTGTGAGCTTCTAGAAAAATCCAGCTGGTTTGATTGTAGCTGTGTTTTTTGTTATGTGTGTCAAGGCAGTGCTCTGTGTGTATACAATCTTGTGCTTTTGCTTCAAGGTAAATCCYAAATTACTATATCAAGGTGTAAGTAAGATATTGTAAATTATTTGTCCGTTACCTTGGAGACCACACTGCATGGGCAAGAAGGAGCACACAGATTGTCCACACTCAGGCTGAACTTCCAGAGCAGGCCAGGCAACASTGGCACGGGATAACAGGGATAGAGCTATCTCAGCACCGAGGGTCTCATTCTTTCCATGGCCAGAGGAACGAGGAATAGACAGCACTGGGACAGAGAGCTCAGGGGAAAAAAGATGGTTTGCTGCTTCTGTGCTGCTGCTGGTACCAGAGGGTGAAAATTGTGGGAGCCAGGTGTTGCTGGTAATATTACCTGGCTTTGTTTTCCAAAGGAAGTGGCCGCTCTCCCTCTGCGGGAGCTCTTTCTCTTGCAGGGCTCCCTTCAGTGGCAGCAGCAGCTTGGCTTTCCTGCTGAAGCACAGGCACATTTCATCTTCTGCCATCAGCCCCTCCTGCCTGACAAACTCCCTGCTTCTGTCCGTGCTTAAGGTGCTGGTGGGATTTTCCCTGCTGGGCGATAAAGTGACAGGTCTGGAGTCCATTGATGATTGATGAGCCTGACAGGGTCTCAGCTAAACATGATGGATGAGTTCTGGTCTGTGCCCAAGTGAAGTGGCAAATGGTAGTGGTGGCCAGTAGTGCTGGTGAGTGGTGGTGGAACCATAGCTGGGGCAGGGAAAGCAGCAGAAGGTTTAAAAAAAACCCCAAAGCAGCCTTGTATGTACAGGTTTGGGAATTGGTACAGCTCCTTTGTATCTCTGGGGACTGATGGGCCATGCAGTTGTGCTGTATCCCCACAAATACTCTAAGGCAGCTGCTTAAACCACATCAATGGCCAAAGAGTGCTTTTAAACCACCCTGCCCTGCCTCCACCTCCCTGCCAGCTCTGTGCCAAGGTGTTCTGCAGGTACCACAGAGGCTGAAAGGTGCAAATAAGGCAAAACCTGAAGCCTCATTCAAGGCGTGGAGGGAACYTCCTTGGCAGAGGAAGGATTAGCGAGGTAACGGAGCAGGGCATGGATTATTGTTGCACTGAAAGGCTGTGCCATGCTTTGGTGAGCCTTGCTGATACCTTGGAGTTGGACACTGTCCCACTTGTATTTTCAAAATGCTGATCATTGAATATGTGGCTGTTTTTAGGGTATTAGCAATTTTGTTTATGGAGCTGGGTAAGCAGAAAAAAGGCAAGACTTTCAGGGAATGGGGTAGAAGTTGTGTTAAGGGCTGAAATGCAGATAAAATTACTGGATATAACAGAGCAGATTGTAGAGCCCTTAATGTAATTATATAATCATAGAATCACAGAATGGTTCAGGTTTTGAGGGGCATTAAAGCCCATCCAGTCTCACCCCCTGCTGTGGGCAGGGACACCTTCCACTATCCCAGGTTGCTCCAAGCCCTGTCCAGCCTGGCCTTGGACACTTCCAGGGATGGGGCAGCCACAGCTTCTCTGGACAACCTGTGCCCAATATCCCATCTAACTCTGCCCTCTGGCAGTGTGAAGCCATTACCCCTTGTCCAAAGTCCCTCTCCAGCTCTCTTGGAGCCCTTTAAGGGCTCTAAGGAATCCCCAGACCCTTCTCCGGGCTGAACAGGCTCTCTCAGCTGGTGTTCATGGGAGAGGTATTCCAGCCCTCAGAGCATCTCCAAGGCCTCCTCCTGGACCCACTGCAACAGGTCCACAATGGTTCAGCTTTAATATACAAAGGGTATTAATTTTCTGCTAGTGGAGTAATGCATTAAAAAGTAATTGCTCTTAATAACTTGTAGGTTTGAAATATTGATAAAAGTAATGAAAGTTGTTGGAGCATCAAGGACCTCCCCACACATCAGAGAAACCTGATGATGATTTGAAAGATGCAAATGAGGATTTTTTTGATACTGTGACTCAGAGTTGATCTAAAATAATATTAACACATATAATGTGTGTTCAAAGAATACTGCAAGGTTCTTTGATTACCTGGGGAATATGGTTCAGAGTTGTGATCTAGCACCCACCCTCCATGTCAGGAAGCAGATTATTTTTCATCTTCTGCTGGACACAGAGTGTGACAGGAGACAAGATGTGGCCTGATCATTCAGCAGAAGCAGAATCTGGTCTTGCAGACAACAGGTTTCACCAGCCTCGTGACAGGTTTCAGAAAATGTGTTGAGCCAGGGCTTTATTAGATGAAAGCTGTGCACTCTGTGGATGAAATATGTTCAATGTGACAGATTTTGCAGCCTTGGTAAAACCCCTAGCTTGAACCTGGGTACTAATCGGTTGCTGGGCTTGTGTTGGCAGTTGTGTGATGGGTCTGTGTTAGCTCCGGGATAAACAAGGTTGGAAGTGAACCCTAACACCATGCGGCTGGGAGAGACTGTTTTCCTGCTAGGTGATGCAAGAAAATGATGTGGTTCTTTCTCCTGGATGTCTGATCGTGTTGTCACAGGGATGGTGCTGAAGGCTGTGTGTGTCTTCCTGCTTGCCCTTGTCATCTCTTGCTGTGATGTGCTGAGAAATGCGACCAAAGCTCTGAAATTGTCGTGGGCATGGGTTAGATCTCGACCAGGATGAATCATGTACCTCTAGTGGGGGAGAGCTGAGAGTTGGATTTTGCATAGTCACTGAAGAGACGTATAAAACCTTCACCGTCAAATGCTGTACATCAAAAGGGGTGTGTATGTAAGGCACAGAATCACCTGGAGCTGTTCTGTTACAAGGTACAAACCAATTAATAAATCCCGTGCTGGAAAAACAGCTGCTGCTCATAGCAACAGTGTTACCCAGAGCAGGGCCTTGTCCCAGATGGCTGGGCAGTGTCACTCTCCCAGTTATCCAATCCTCACTGTGGCTGTGGCATATACGGGTAGTTCCATTTAGCCTGGATAGTCCTGAGTAGCAGAGGTTTCATTGTTCAGGCATACTTTAAGCTAGGTCGGATAATTAAAAATTACCTGTACACAGGTATTTTCCATCTAGAATGTTTCTGATCTTGGTATCCTTCACCACAGCGTTCCTGTTGACCTGAGCCATTGAAATGCAAAACGTGTGCTGGCTGCCAGTGGATCTGGCTGTTCCTTTGCCTGTGTGTGCCCATGTCTTACTGCTGCAGCCCTTATCTGTACAGGAGAGGAAGCACTTGTGTCTGGGGGAGCTGCCAGACATCAGCTGCAAGTACAGAAAACAGTCAGCCATTTCCAAGCACTGCTTTTCAGCCACTCGGGGTGTCCCTTCTTTACTAAAACAAGAAGCGTGGAAGTGGAAAATGAACCCTCCATATGTCAAAGTGAAAATGAATTTTTGAGTGCAGAAAGACAGTTTGAGATTCTGAAAAACGTCTGCCACAGGCAGAACATCCTTTCCTTGACCCTTTTTCTTAGATGCAGGTTCCYTCCCCTGCAGCCTCTCAAACACAAGCACTGTGGTCAGTGTAAAAGTACACACTGGTGTTTAGAATTACAGTTCAGGGAATCCAAATTCCATKCTCTTTTCCTGTTTTGCTGCAGGATCACTGTACGATGGGGCTTATTGAACATCTCTCTGTCTCAGTTTACTCTTTTAACTTAGTTAWCTGTTTTGCTAACTGAGCCTAACTAAGCAGATCTTTACACAGCAGGGCTACGGGAGAATCATGGRTTATACCCAGTTCAGTGAGTTTACATGAATGGAAATACATTGGAGAGATTAAAATCTTACAAAAGGATCTGTGGTTGGAAATGATCCAGCATCACTGACTCTGCTGCTGCAGATTTGAATCACAGTAAATTGTGCAGGTGCTCTGCAAATTTTGCAACCTGCCTTTCTTTTATTTTTATAAATTCCCTTGAATGTGCCAGTTGCAATTGAGGTATTTTGATAATGGACTAATGYGGAGAAATGAAACAAATTCACAGCAATGCTGATTTCCTTTGCCTTCAGCTGCCTTTCAGGTTGGCTTTCTGTTATCCTGAAGACTCTCTTCAGGAATTCTTAAATGTGCAGAGCTGGCAAGGAGGTGACTTGCAGAAGGAAGAAAAACCTCCCTCTGCAAGGAAGGGATACTCAGGTGTGCTGGGGTGGAGCTGCTTTGCTGATGTAAGAAGAGCATTTCTCTCAGTTCTGTTTCCAAACACGAGGTGCGGCGATGCTGTTCTGCAGCAGACTCTCAGGCATGCGCTCAGCAGGAGATCTCTCCAACACTGTGTACGTTTCCAAGGAATTTCAAGGAACAACTGCTTCCTTCTGGCTTAGATGGTAAAACAGCATCTGACAATCAGGGCTTTTCTTGTACCCCAAAACCAGGGATCAGATGGTGCTGAATGAGCTTTACAGTGTGGGGTTGAAGGGAGGACGTGTGGGTCCTGAATGGGATGCTGTAGCATAGTGAATCAGTGGAGGAGGGCTCTTCCACTGGATTTCAAACCTGTGGTGGAACAGCCTTTTGCCAGTGAGCCCTTCTCTGCACAGTGTCAAAAGGAGAAACACAAATTCTTCAAGCTGTGCTCCAGCCTGGAATTTCCTGTAGGCAGCTGATGTTAATCCTACATTAATTTTTACAAATRAGTGCTACAGGTTTTCTTCTCTGCAGAATACCCATCCTGAATAGAGTTTTGTGAGAAATTACAATTTTCCCTTTCAGATTTCACGCTTGTGGCTAAGATCTCACTGGAGATACAGTTGTTGATATTATACTGCGTAATAGCTGAATACAACATCCTGTTCAGCCCCTTGAAAGTCTAATCCAGGAGACAAGTCTGTTGTGTCAACATGGTACTTTGGGGTTGGTTCTTTCTTCTTCATTACTGCCTCCTTCCAGGAGAAAAACGAATGGCTTATCTACTTCTGAGCCTTATTCCTAGACAGATATGGCAGGATACTTCTTCATCCCTTTTGGCCAACCTCATTTTAAGGAAAGGATGATATAGTTGTCCATAGCAATGACTGCACAGACCAGTAGCACCAAGTCAGTTTTTTCATCTAATTTATTACATCGAAGCTTTCATTTGGCTTAATATTTAAATAGAGCTGTATTCCTTAAAATAGAGCTGCTTCCTTCCTTGAACCTGATGTAATTGTATTTAAAATACGAAGTATTAACTGGAACAAATTGGTACAACTTTGAGTGTGAAGTAAGACGTGCGTGATTGGAAATTTTTCATTGCTAATCTGCTGAGGTTCTGTTTAAAGCTCACAGAACCAAGCCTTGTTTTGAAATTGCTTTTGATATTGCTTTAAATCATAAGGCAAAGAAAATTAAGTACACACAAACATAATCCCATGTCCTCACATAGTGAGAGTTTTGTGAGAGGCTCTTGCACCTGGTACTTCTGGCTGTGAGCAGGGCCTGAGCTGGTCCCAGCATTCCTGAGCCAGGCTCCCAGGCATCACCTCTGCTTGGAAATTGTGCTGCTTTGCAGCAGTGGGAAGAGTCTGGGCTTATGCTGGGGATCACAGCCTGATGGGTGTGTGGTGGAGCGATAAAAGGGAGGCTGGGCTGCACACAGTGCCTGTGGTCACTGTCAGYGCTCGCTCAAAGCAAGCTGGGGAGCCTCGCCTTTGGAGGGGTGCACGACCTCACCTCAGCTTGAAATACCAAGCTGAAATCCATCGCCAGTGAAACAGAAAATTATGTCACCCGCTTTAAAGAATGAGAAAGTGTGCAGTGCTTTCCTTTCTTAATTGACTTTTTTCTTTCTTTTTTTTTTTTCTTCTTCCACATTGAGGCAAGAACTAGAGAGGACAAAATGTTAAGAGTGCAGAGATCAGAGAATGCTGGCTACATTGCTGGTGTGGTGGGACAATGTATTTTTGGAGTGTTTATGCAGTGCTAGATAGAGAAAAGAAGTGGGAAGCTGGGAAAAAGATGCCCTGCTCAGTTTGGCATTGTGGTGGTGCTGGAAATCAGAAATCAGGTAATAGGATTTCACTGTCTGGATCAGCCTCTGGCTGTCTGCAATATGTTCGGGAAATCACTTTACATCTCTGCTTCCATTTCCTTGGCTGTCAAGTGAACATAATGATAACTGCCTCCTCTGAGTGCTCAGGCTGCATTAGAGCAATAAAACATTTGGGAGGAAGGAGTCATAGGTGTGATTTATGAATCCAGCAAGGTCAGGCTGAACTGCCTGTAAACAGCTAAAGAAACCACAGAATGAGGGAAAGGTTTCTGAAGCTGAGCAGATGCCAATGCTTGGTGTGCTGCCCATGCCCAAGACTGCCCAAGGAGGTGAAGCAAATCTCTGCAGCCCTGTCTGAACAGGGGGCAGCTAAAACCAAAGCGTTTTTGTTTCTCACCTTCCATGTATCATCTCGCTACACGGAGTCCTTCAAGCATTTGGTTCCGTTGGGTTTTTCAGAAAGAGGTTTTGCTTGTTCAGTTCTTCTGTGGGGATGTTTCATTAAGTTGCTCTGCATGGGTTTTTCCCTACATACAACTACTTGTAACATGATCTTTTACTTGAAGACAATAAAATAAAATTACTCAATGAGATAAGATATTGAGATAAACAATGATGAGGAATGTTTATAAACTGTAAGAGTCTCCTAGATTTGATAACCATCAGTTCAAGCCAATATACCCCCTGGTGCTAAAGAAAGAAAAAAATCAATATTGCAGAAGCTTTTACAGAGAATTTATGAGCACTTTGTTCAGGATCAGTCCATGAAGACTGAAGCATAGCTAGCAGTATGTATTTACTTATGAAAATGCTTACTGAGAAGTCCCTTGCTGAATTCACAAATGGTTCCAGGGAATTAAATTGGGAAATATGGAAATGGGCTTTTAAATATTTTTTTCCATTTATTAGTGTATACTCAGAAGAAGAAAGTGCTGTAATAAATTATCAAACTCCTTTGAGTAATGTGGCTGAATAGACAATAACAGTGAAGCGTAGTCCCTTGCCAAAGTTCTTAGGCATACCTCCTCCAGTTTCTATTTTTTTAGATAAGTGGATTAGTACAGACTGGTTTCTAGTAGGAATTCCTCCCAGCCCCTTAAGATAGACTTTCACTTTATTTAGGTACTACTTCCCAGCTAAGACAGAGTTTGTAGCATAAATAGATACTAACATGCATCGGTCACAATAGTCCTTCAAAGAGCATCGAAGCTGTTTCTGTGTCACACCTGATGCTTACACACCTTTCATGATCTGATGCCTGTTTCAGGTATTATTTACTGTCAGTATTCCTAAGAAAGTGTTGCTGTGCTGTTTGTTTGCTGGGGMGTGTGCCAGGCACACAGACCATCCCTCAGCCCAGGCCACAGCCACGGATGGCTCCTGTGGTGGTGAACGAGGGAACTGATGCCCCAGATGGCCCCAGAGGACCCGTACATGGTCCTGCTTACAGCTGTGAATTAAAATATAAGAAAGTAAGGAGATCATATAGGTAAGAGTGGTTGGTGTAATGAATTACCAGGCATTGAGAAATGGTTGATAGTTGTGAGTGGAGGAAGCCCCCAACAACCAGTGCCAGGCTGAGGCAAGCAGCACTGCTCACGGAAGCATGGTGAGGGTAAAGGGTTGGTACTGTGCAGTTTTTACCTTTTCTTACCACTCTTTTCTCCCTATTTACACACACACACACACACACACACACGTACAGTCTATCTTACATCTCTTGTCCCCTCAGATGGAGGCATTCTTACTGAAGCACTGATGTGTTTGTGTGGATGGGAATCTTGTCTCTCTCCCTGTGTAGTGAAACTTAGTTCTTATATGCACTTCAAAGGTTTCAATGAAAATCATMGGGAATCAGAAAAATCCTTGGTTGAACAGATCATCATCTAAGTTACACCTGTGTTGTGCATTTTTGCCATGCTGCACCACAAAGTCTCCCTCATATTTATCTTTATTTCCTGGTGGTTGCATATTGGAGCACAAGACTCCACAGCAGAACCTGAGAAGTGTGGTTGAAGGGTGTCCTTGCAACATCCCAGCTGGGGAGCCTTGATCTGGTTCTCTGAATGAGAGCCCAGTAATTCTGGTGAAAGGAGGAGATGGATCAGGCTTTGGATGTGTGATGGGTTTGTTTCATTTAAAACACTATGGTGAAATGATTTCTTAGTCTTAGGCTATTAAGTAGCCTGAACAGTTTCAGGCTGCAGCCAAGACAAAGCTGGTTGGGTTTGAGTTAGGAGGATTGTTCAGATGAAATGTATAAAAGCATCTCTGACTTAGTCGTTTTCTATTCATCGTGTTTCGCACTATTAAGTGTCATCAAAGTGAAATTTTCTTGTATGTTTGCCCAATGTACTTCATGTTTTTATCTTTACCCTTTTGTCTTTGTTTGCTTTAAGGGGGTTGATTTCAGATTCCATCAGTAATTGTGGGAATTGGTGCTACTTTATTAATGCTTTGCAGATCATGGGTTTCACGTTTGCTACTTGCACCTCCCTYTGCAGCAACACCGAGCACTTGCTTGGTGCCTTCCTGTACTGCAGAGCAAGGCAGTACTGGGCTGAAAACCAGTAAAGAGAAAACAACACCAAAACTACACAGAAACTCATCTCCCCGCTCACTGGCAGTTGCTTTTTGCCCTCAGGCAAGGTGATAGTGGCATGTCCTCACACCAGGAGGCAGCTCAACRTGATCAATATAGGCAATAGGAATATCTGCATGACAGATCCAGGAAAGCCTGTGTTTATACTCATGGTGGTACATGGTATTAGGGATCTCTCCTGCTGCCAGGAGGTGACTCAAGTAATGCTGTCAAAGGTCTCCAGGGAGAGGTGGGAGCACCACATACCCAACTAAAAGGTGGAGGGAAAGCAGAGGATCCCATGCTTTGTTTAAAAGAATACAGGTTCCTTCTGCTCCGTGTTGGAAGTGGAAGCGTTCCCAGAACCAAGCAGCCTGGGATTTGATCTTTCTGCACAGCTGTGTATTAAATTTGTTTGCAATTTCTCTGAGCCACCTCACTGTTGTCTTGCACTGCAGCATCTCCACCTGTGCCTAGGAGGGCTCTGATGCCAGACTTCATGAGGGCATTGGTCACAGGCTGTAATTTAGACATTAATACTCTCTCAGCAATAAAAACCATTACTTGGATCTCCCCCAGGGAATTGTCCAGTCCTTTTATGTGAGTCCTTTGTTCTCATCTCACTTTTAGCAATTGTCTTGCTAAAGCATTATTTTGGTGAATCATGCATATCAAAGTGTGTTTTTCTCTCCTTGTTCTTCCACTCCTGTTGTTTGTGCTTTTTTTCTTCTTGTTAGTCTTACTAAAATGTCTGTACTTCACTTTTGTTTCCCTTTAAATGTTTGAATAATGAGCAGCAGTGGGCACAAAGATTTCTGTCGATGTGAGCTGTATTGGTAAGTGTTTGACATGGCTTGATGAGCAGGGAAGGGGGGGCACTGGGGAGAGACTTTATTCAGCAGCAGCTTTCGAGCACTTCCTCAGTTTCCTGTTTGCAGGGAGAGCTTTCAGTCAGCTTTTCCGGTGTTCCTCTAATCTTTAAATGCATGCTTCCCAAATCTGTTCCACAGGTGCCAACGAAAAAGCTGAAGAAATATGAGAAAGAGTACCAAACAATGCGAGAGAGCCAGCTGCAGCAGGAAGATCCTATGGACAGATATAAGGTAGGAGYTGCTGTACGGGAACTGTTCCAGTGGTGAATCCCACGAGCAGTGACCTGTCTCCGGCRGTCGAGCAGAGGTGTGTGTACCACGCTCACCTCCCTGGGATGTGCCCATGCAGACCTTAGGGAAGTGAAGTGCCAGGCAAAACTCATCCCCTTGCTTGAATAAGCACTTTGAACATTTGGASTTAGTCTTTTTTTCCAAGTGTATTTCAATCACAATTTGTAACTCTTAAGACATCTGCAAGTAGCCACATATAATATTTTTCTTCTTTCAGTTTATATGTTTGTAGGTAACTCTCCTGCTGTTGCACTTTTACGGGAGATCTTCATGAGCCGCAGAAACAAAGGGTGATTCTCAGCTACAGACACAAAAAGGAGAAAATACACATTGTTCTAGTGCAAGCTGTGTGCAGTGGCATCCACAGAGACTTTGGAAGATGAACTCTTCCTTGGCTGATACAATCCTTGTTACTCATTCCTGTTTATACCAAGTGTTAGTAATTTTTTGTTAAGATAATGCCTCGTATGGTGGGACCCAGAGCTCTCCTGGGGTCCTGGGGTACTACTGCAATAGAATTAATAGTGATGGATAGTCTGCTTTAAAGGAGCAGAGAAGCATGGTTCAGGTGTTAATATGATAGCTTGCTAGTTCACCAAAAAAGAACAGTTCTTTAATTTGGGTCAGCTTTGCTTATCYTTCCAGTGTATTTGCTTTTACTGTCACAGCTACGTTCTGTTGTCATAGATKTTGTGTGCTGGAGGCTCTGCCTCTGGGCACAGACTTTACTGAGTGTTCAGGGTCCAGTTATTTCTCACTCTGTTTTGAACAATTCGGTTTTCTCTAGGTGAAGCTGCCAGAGGTGAAGCACTTTACTGCCCACTGCCCAGGATAGCTGGGAACTGACACTTCTTACATATACTTGTACTRTTTTCCTGCTGTTCTTCATTGTGCCTTAATATGTTAAGTGTCGCGGTGGTTGGTACGAGTCTACCAGGAGTGTGGAGTGGTGAATGCTCACACAGAGTGCAACAGGTTTACATGGTCTGTGAGCATAAGAAAAGTGCACCACGTTCAGAAAACCAAAGTATGGAAATCTGTAGTGACAGAGTGTGCCTTAATTCATAAATGTGACAAGGTAGACTTATATGTACAGACAAAGTCAAACTGACTCTTTTTTTTCTAAAAAAAAGCATTTATCTGTGAGAAAATTATAAGTAGGTTTTTTGCTGTCTAAAGGTGTAGATTTTATTGTTTGTGAGACTTGGRAGTGCTGTAGCAGCTGAGAGCCAATAGCAAGTATGACCTATTTAGAAAAAAACAACTTGCTGCTGATTAACTTTTAAGTATTTTTCCAGTGGTTCATAGTACTGTGGAATTATAATAATGCTTAGAAAACAACTAAGGTTCTYTAAAGCTCGGTGGAAGCATATTAACTGTTTAATCCTGGTCGATGGACAGTGAAGAACTTTATCCCAAGCTGCAAATGAGGATATAGAAAGTGACTCTTGGGTCACTGTTGCTGTGAGTCACTGTCACAGTYAAGATCACAGGCCAGGGTTTTGGCTTGCGCTTCTGAAACTCACTGTGGATTTTTTTATTAAGCTGGATTGGGTCTGATCCTCTTAGGTATGCTGTGATTAGAGAGTCCCTGCAACTGGCTAGTTGCATATTAAGTTCAAAGTTTGGATGCATTCTTCAGTTGATGGGTGYCATGGAAAAATGCTTGTAAGTATTCTTTGTTCCTTGTCTTGCTTGTTAGATTTTATGTGAAGTTGAGGTTGGTAGGAATTGACATTTCAGGAGTGTTTCCAAAGGGCAGCGATAAAATGCCAGCCGTGTGGATCCCCTCAGGCAACATGTGAAAAGCCAGCCTTGCTTTTTGCTTGTCCTTTAAGTGAGCACCCTGCAGCCTGTGTGGTCAGAGATGCRTTTCATTCGGGCAGCTCCTGTGCAGGGTTCTGACCAGCCAGGCTTGGCTTGGGAAAGGACAGAAGCCAGTCTTGCCTCTGAGCACGGCACTGCTGTCAGCTCCTGCTCTGTGGGCTGTGCCTCACAGCCCTACAACGTTCTAATTTTTACAGTTTCTCTTTCCAAAACAAAGTGAGGTTTTAGTTTGCTGCCTAGGAAGGGGATGTTTCTTGGATGGGATCACTGGMCTAGAGGTCCCTGCAGAATATCCCTCATATGGGTCAAGAAGAAAAAGAGCTTTCAATCTGTTGGTAGTTTTTAGCTATAGTTTTTAGAGTTTTTGTTGTCGGCAGGGATTTGTCAGGACCACAGAGACACGGGCACTTGTGAGCTGCAGTGATGAAGGATGTCTGAGGAAGACACCTCCCTGTGACACAGCCCGCAGAGGAAATGCCTGGATGGTCTCTTGAGAGAGAGGGAGATGGGCTGGTTCTGCAGCGTCTGGCCCAGGAACCAGTTGTGTTTGCCTGACAGGTTAAATTCGTGTGCTCCCATGAGCTGTGTTAACCACACAGGTGTTTCTGCCCAGCTCGTACTTTACATGTTGTGATTTGGCTTACCAAAAGAACAGTGTTAAAGAGGGCCATTATTTTTGGTGCTTGTTTCCTTCTGTATTTACAAGTATTATTTAGGAAAAGTGCAAGTTTTTCTGGGCATGTTTTCACTTTATTTTCCATTGCTTACAACAAATTATCACATTTTTGTCAGATTCTTAAAAGGTGCAAAAGTGAAATATGTTCTAAATTGCTGTTTGTCACCGAATTTCATGACTTTTAGTTAAAATAAATAAAAAATTGCCTATAGAAGCCRGGAAGAGAAGTGAGTTGTATGTGCAGAAAAAATAGTAACACAGTTCRGATTGATATTTTTCTAAATATTATGGGGTTTTATTTCTGTTTGAGAACACCTCATGTAATAGGATTTGGGTTGACTTGATGAGAAATTGCCAGAACTGAGCTTGCGAGTTGATTTCAAATAAAGAGGATATAGCCATACAAAGAAGGGCTGGAGTTTTGCAAGCAGACCCTGCTGTTATGTTCCACCTTTTCCTCTGTGAACCTCGTTGTGCAATGGAGAAGTRTGAATAAATGTGTAATTTGGACATAATAGCCTTCTGTGTCTTTGAAGGGGAAGCAAAAATTAATACACTGGTTATTTTTATTCAGTCGTGGCAACTGAACATTAACCATCATGAAGAAGATCATAATGACTTTTGTTGTGGGACATTGTCTGTGGTTTTTAAAACACCAGTGTGCTGGGCCACTTTGGGGAATGCTTCTCCAGAGTCACCAAGCAGAAAACACAACTACCTCCAGGAGCCTCTGTATTGCTTCCCATGCGAGGCTTCCCTGGATAGCTTCCAGTAAAAGCCTTTTGGGTTTCTAGGTGGAGGTTCACAGGGTTTTCCTTCGGAGCTCCYCTAGTATCAAGAGCCCCTTCCATTGGGCTTATGAAGACCTCAGTTTGCTCACATCCAGAAAAGTGAATTTTAATCAGTGTTTTCATTCCACCATTGAGAATCTGTTCACGCTCAGAGCTCTYGGGTTTGGATGTCTTGATTTAACCCAGCCAGCAGCTCAGGCAGCTGCTCGTTCACTCCCCCACAAGTGGCATGGGGGAGAGAATCASCACAGTAATAGTGACAAAACTCATGGGATGAGATGGAGACAGTTCAGTAGGGAAAGCAAAAGCTGTGTGCTCAAGCAAAGCAAAGCAAGGAATTCATCCACCCCTTCCCATGGGCAGGTAGGTGTTCAGCCATCTCCAGCAGAGCAGGGCTCCGTCAAACATAACAGCGACTYGAGAAGACAAACACCATCACTCCAAAGGCTCCCCCTTCCTTCTTCTTCCCCCTGCTTTACATACTCAGCATGATGCCATATGGTCTGGAACATCCCCGGGGTCAGTTGGGATCAGCTGTCCCAGCTRTGTCCYCTSCCAACTTGTTKTGTACCCCCAGCCCTCTYGCTGGTGAGGAGGTACAAGAAGCAGAAAAGGCCTTGRCTCTGTGCAAGCCCTGCTCAGCAATAACCAAACCATCTCTATCCTATCAACACTGTTTCCAACACAAACCCAAAGCACCCAAAGCGTACTAACCACTGTGAAGAAAACTAACTCTCCCGAGCCAAACCCAGCACAGGGTGTTGCTCATCAGAATTGCTTAACRAGGTTGGTGACTCGTTACACCCCACTTGAGTACAGCACAGAGAGGATGCATCGTGGCCACTMATCTCCTCAGGAATTGCTCCTTGGTGCAGCCTGAAAGGGAGCAGAGGGTGGAGTTCAGCCTTTCAGACTTCCTGAACTGGGGCTTGCCTGCTGCTTTCAAGTTTGCCATCTTCTTTCCATCCAGTGCATGATGGAAGCTGGAGTATATCCTCTCTAAAACTCAGAACCCAAAAGCCACTGAAGAATAAGCAAGTTTGTTTTTTTTTTATTAGAAATTATTTTATATCCTGTTTTCACTGTCTTTACACCAATGGTTGAAAGCAGTATTTGGTCTGTGACTTTACAGGAGGTAAGTTTATTTGTGTTTGTGTGTATCAGCATTGTTTGTCCTCTTTGGAAATGCAGTATCCTCCTTTTAAAAGCTAACCTGAGTTCACCAGCCACCTTTTGTAACCAGGAGGAGGAATTTGGGGAAGAGGGATCTGTTCTTTTACTGACCGTAGAAACCGAGCAATGCTGAGGAGAAGGAAATGGTTGTCATAGTCAGTAAATTTAGTGTTGTGTAGAAAGGAGGCAGGAAGCTGTCTGTTTACACCAGGGGCAACTAGCAGGTCTGACTGGTTGGCTGATGCCAGGTTACAAAATGCTGCCTGTGATGTGAGTCCTGCTGTAACGAACCAGCTCCAGCTGTTGAACTTTATGTTATGGCGAGCTTATTTCATAAAASTGTAAATTCAGAGCCATTGGAAATAGCTTGGTACACATGAAAAGTGCTGTTTGCTGTTTCTRTCTTTACTGTGTCACGTTTTTATTTAGACTTAGGCAGACYCAAGAGTTTCCTCCTGAGAAGGGAGGCAGTTTTACACTGCTAGATCTGGGGGGAGGAGCTGGAAAAGACAAACCATCTAATCGGGCATACTGCCCTGGGCGGAGGGAGAGTAAAGGCAGCCCTGCGAGAGGCTCTCGGCTGGACATTAAGAGTATGGTGAAYGGGCTAAAAGCATCTTATAGCTATTGACTGGATGCCCAAGGTAAGAGATCTCTAACTCCCTACCAGCTCCATGTCAGTTGTAGTTTAAGAGGAGGATAGCGCATTTCCAAGCACGGAGCTTGCTTAGCCACTCGTCTGCGAATGCAAAGCAGGAACTCTCCACCTCACACTGTGTGCCTTGCTTTGCAGACACTGCAGCTTTTGGCAAAGACACAGCAAAAATGGTAAAGCCAACTCGGTTATTTTTTGAGAGTCTTAAGAATTTGCTGCTTTTTTCCTCTAAGCAACATCTCTAGGAAAAGGTATTGGTGCTGCAGGACCTGGTCCTACTCTGGGCTCAAGTKTTATGTGAACTCAAGTCACTTTCTGACAACTGGCAGAGCTGTGTCTATAAAAATCAACATTTCTGAGATGGTCTGAACAAAATACAGGAATAAAGATCTGTTAGAGATTATTATTAGTAGTATTATTATTATTGACTGCAATTTGGTTTTACACTTTAAAGTTTATATTATGTTTACAGAAAAATTTTACTTTAATTTTTAAAATTCCTTGTCCGAAACAGACTACAGTGCAATTAAAATAAGAAAGAGCCCCAAACTTTTGTGGTTTTCAGCAGTGGTTATTTTAACTGTGTTAGGACAAAAGCATTTTAGTTACAGTTTCTGTACAAAACAAGTTACTCAAAGTACGATCTTTTGGAAAGGAAACAAACTTACTTTCCTGTACAGGGCAGTGCCTATTCTAGTTACACAATAGGGTCACATTAAGGAGAGAGAATTTGTAGAGGTTCTACTTCCTGCCACAGAGGAAGTTCCCACACAGAARAGATCTTTTTTGCATCCTCTTAGGGCTCTGCTTGTCCTGTTTAAGACAAACATGCAAATTCTGCTTGCAACAGAAATGAAAATTGCAATTTCATAGTTGTGAGTTTGGAAAGAAAAAAATATCTGAGCATAGCTGGTGAGTAGGAGGAAGTGAAAACAGGTGAATAATGTACTTATGCAAGAAATCACATTTTGTAGGAATGCATTCACTGAACAGCTCTTGGAAAACATTTTGGTTTAAGTGGTGATACATATATTATTATATATCATTGATTTTTACTGATATATTTGGACTTTTACTGTTTGGTCTTGGAGAACATAAGTTACCTTTCAGGTGAGAACAGGTCCTTTTTGAAATCTCAGCATATAGGTTATTGTTCTTCCACCTATGAGTTTCCATATGAACATGGCGTTTTTCCTTGAATTTCCATAGTGCAGAGATTCCCTTTGCAGCCTGTTTTGGTAGGAAAGATACACAGTGATGGAAAGCCAGCACAGGTTTTTTTTTTCTCTTAAAATTCTTTTGAGGAGGGCACCTCTATCTCTCCCACCTGGCTTTGTTCTTCTGAAAATGAGGACTTGTGTTCGATGTTGGACACCTGGAAGTGGCCTGGAAGCCCACTGACCCACAGGCATCTTTTGAATACGGTTCTGTTTCTCAGCCCTAGAAAACAGTCACAGAAACTGATTTGTAAAAGACATGGATTACTGCTGTTCATTCTCCTGTTCACTCACCTTCTGTGGTTAGTGCTGCACATAGTCATTTCTGCCTGTGTGGAGTGGGTAGGGAGGGCAGTGCAGTGAGTGCCTGCAGCCTCCAAGTTCCCCATTTTGTGTTCCTGTCAGTGCCCCTGGCAGGTCCTGGGCCTGTGCTCAGGGATGAGCTCCCCTCCCCACCTGGCACTTTCTCTCAGCAGGTTTCCTGTAAAGTACACGCTGGTGTCACAGGCGTGCGTTACAGAGAAGTGCACAAATGGTGATACAGGATGTGTGAGCTGTAGGGAGTTCCCTGCTAAATGCTCTTCTTCGCTGGTCCCACAGGAGATGGGAAGTTGGCACTGCATCACCTATGAAGTGGACTATTTTTATGGATCCCTGCAGACAGAATTTTGTAAAGTGGAGCAGGACAGCTTTCTACTTCGATTGGAAGTATTATTATGAGTAACTCTTAACTGGTCCCTGTTCACTGCTGCTGGGTGGGATTTTGTCTGCCTAATTTCTTTAGATGATGAGCAAGCAGAAACCAAGTGCTTTTGTGGAGAGGTCAGTGTTTACTTTTGACAGGGAAACACTACAATCACAACACAAACCATTGGGATGGAAGTGGAATAGCTGCATTTGCACTGCTGGCTTAATTCACTGTTGTTTCCCAGAGCAGCAGTCCTGTCTTAATGTGCACTCTTGCCTTCTCAGTGTTTTATGCACACGAGGCACTCGCTTATTGCTCTTTACAAGGATTAACCTCCTTTCCTTGTTGTTCCTTTCTTTCCAGAGGGAAAACCGCAGGCTCCAAGAAGCAAGCATGAGGCTGGAGCAGGAGAACGATGACCTTGCCCATGAGCTTGTAACAAGCAAAATCGCCTTACGGAATGACCTGGACCAGGTAATGCTAACAGAGACGGGTCTCAGCTCGGGCTTGGCAACACCAATTTTAGGAGCCCTGCTTTGTGCTCAAGTGAAAGCATGAACATAACATTAAAAGTGTAATTATTTGTGCCTTTATTTTCCTGACGACCTCACTCCTAGCTGCACTCAGCTAGATTTCCACATACCACTCTAGGCTTTCAGGGGTGTCTGGCCAAGACTGACGGCATCTTCTCTGTTGGGGATCATTTAGAAAATGTAGGCTGTAACCTTTAGGCAAATACCAAAGAATGAACATTCGTTGAAAAAGGTATCATAYAATTCTTGAAAGACTAGTTTCAAGGAAAGCTGCCTTGCGAAATGTTTGTGTGGATCTGTTTTTCACAGCAGTTTTAGTACAGCCAACAAAATTCAGAGATAATGAAATGGCATGGCACCAGAAATTCAGAAGGGCTCCTGGGTGTTCATTGATAACTGCTCATGTTCTCTGTGGAGACTGGAATGTGGAGGGCAGCAGCATTCAGAGCCCTTTGCCTCAGGGATGATTTTCAGAGAACTACACATTCACCCCTCTCTTTCTGAAGTGCTTTATATGGTATTGATAAATGCTGAGACAGCTGTTGGTAAGGTACTGAATACAGGAGGGCCAAACTCCACCACACCTCGTGAATAGTCCSTTGCTCAGTGGGGGCTATAGTGCCTGTTATAATGAAAAATCTTCTCGTGCAAGGGCCTCTCAATTGGATTTCCTATAGTTATTTGGCTTGTTTTATCTAACCTCAGAACTGCAAACATCATTGACCACGGTTGTGCAAGTTGTATTTCACTTCAGGCAGATCCTGAACAGTTAGGCTGTGCTGATTTGGATCCGTAGGATTCTGAAATTGTGAGTTGTCTGGGTGAGCACAGGCAGGCAGGGATGTGCTGTGCATGGAGCAGGCACTCTTGTATGGAGGCCAAAAGCAATGTGCTGAGGGGCTCTSTCTCCCCTGGGAATTCCAGGTGTACATGAAGAAGCTTTAAGTCTGTGGCTGCCCATGCTTGTTTTTTCTCAAGAGTCATGACAAGGCTGCCAAGCACATACCTGTGCTAGTCCCATTCCTTGCTCTCCTGCACTTTTCCAGTCTTTCTGTAGACTAGAGTGGCTCCGTGAAGTTTTCCTACACCCCACCTCCATCCCCAGGCACTTAAAGAAAAGCTTTGTGCTACTGCGCTCATCATCTGCAAGGACACGGGATACCGTGTGCCACTGCAGGTGCTTGGAGAAACTGGAATGAACACAAGAAAGGAGGAAAGATTTACATTTCCTCCAAAGCATACCTTGACCAGATCTTTCATCAAAAATATCCTTGTAATCACCGAGTTCTTTTGGTCTAAGATGTTAATCTCATCGATTTTCCATTCTTGCACCGCTTGTTTTCCTTTCTCCCATACAGCCTTATACACACTAAGCAGTGAAGAAATCCTTAATCCGTCTCTTCGGTCACGGAGATGGTGGAACTGGTTCTGCTGCCCACAATCACCACTAACATCCTCATTAATCATTATCACTGTGGCAGAAAGATAAGCTGATACCACCACAGTGGTAGAAAACCAGACTTCAGCTCAGAGACAAGTTCTGTACCGTTCCTTGTTTCCAGTGCCATTTTCCCTTTTGTAATTTCAGCAAACTCAGTATTAATTGGCCACGGCCATTTCCTGTCCTGCACCTTGCTACTGAACAGGAGGGGTGGTGAGATGCCATGTGTATCTCCCAGGTGGGGAGGCCTACAGAATATATCCAAATATTGAGAAATACATTTCTCTCTCGATGATTGGTGAGGACAGTGCTCACAAAAACAAAGCCTTCCCACTATGTGTCACCATAAGCTTGGCCCTTCCAAGAAAGGAGAAAATTCATATTCTCAATTATCAGGTTTCTTCATGTAATACTTATTTGCACTGATAAACCATTTTATCTGGTGGTCCTGTTTGTCTTTTACATTTGTCTTTGCCTGAACACTTTGTAGGGTACAGTGCCCTACAAGTTCTTCCAACCTAAGTTCTTCACAGTTACCTGTTTTCCCTGCTCACACATCAAAAAATGGAATGAGTTATCTGAAGTTACACAGGAGCTAAATCATGCTGCCCTCGCTTAGATTAATATTGGTCCCAACAAAAATACTCTATACATCATTGTTTGTGCTAGCATACAGTATCTGTGCTTATGTGCCATCTGGGCATAGGTAAACACTTGGCCAAAGGGTCCTTTTGCACAGTTGTTGAAACACAGTGAAATAGTTTAGTAAATGGCTCATTGAAAAGGGAATTTCATATCCAAAAGTTATGGGAGCCATTAGAGGGCAGGAAAAGGCAATGCTAGAACCTGAATCTGGTGTGTTTCTGAGCTATGTATCCCAATGTGTTTGTATTGGCACAGATAACATCTGATTTACACCAGTGTCTCTAATTCTAGGCTGAAGACAAAGCAGATGTTTTGAACAAGGAACTTCTCCTGACCAAACAGAAGCTAGTGGAGACTGAGGAAGAAAAAAGGAAACAGGAAGAAGAAACTGCTCAGGTAAGGCATTCTCCAGCTTTGCCCGTTCAGTTAGGAAATGCAAGCAAAAGGATATGCAGAAAAATGTGGATATGTTGCAATTGTGAAAAGGATTTTGTCCTCAAAATGCAGTTTCAATTAGAAGTTCATAGTGCCAGGGTAATTTTTTTCTCCAAAGTATGGTTTTCAGTGTTTTTCTTTACTTGAGCTCTGAATGTTTAGTTTTCCATAGCTTGTCCTCTTCCCAGTATTGTAACGATTGTTGTCACTGGTGGTGAGTAATCTCAGCTAAGGAGACGTGATCAGACCTCTTAAATATCTAAATGAGGAGCTGGAGGAGTTGTTGCCTTGTAAGAGCCCATTCTGGATTCAGCTGCTGGATTACTGAAATAATGTTCCTGCCTGAAGCTAGACCCAACAGCAAAACAGGGGTGAGGGTTGGGAGAATTTTGCTGACTAGACCTGCCCACATACTCACTTGCAGAATACTCAGTCTTACTTTTGTAATCCTATCTATTTAACATGTACGTTTCAAAAGTGATACCCTGATTTTTATTTCTGCTATTTGGCAACAGTGACTGCAACAATAAATGGTAATTCTTTATGTCTCTCTAAAATGGAGTTCTCTGTTTGCCATAAGGCAGTGAGGCCTTTTTTCTACTGAAAGAGCTCTCCAAGTGGAGTGGTTCTGAAGGAGAAATGAGTTAGCTGTGTTTTAACTCAGTGCCACATGCCCAAACAGATTTTTCTTTCCTGTTACGGAGATGACAGTGATAGTGCTGAGAGATTCTTCTTCCTGTTCCATCTCCAAACAAA
This sequence comes from Amblyornis subalaris, assembly GCA_018881555.1. Lineage (NCBI taxonomy): Eukaryota > Metazoa > Chordata > Aves > Passeriformes > Ptilonorhynchidae > Amblyornis > Amblyornis subalaris. Next base: position 5,316,434 of record JACAXG010000049.1, on the reverse strand, counting down.
CAGTCTGGTCAAACCTGCTTCGACAGTGTGCAGAAAAGCAAAAMCTAAATCAGTACACTCCACTTAATAGTAATGCTTCTTTTTTGTGTTCTGTGGACCATGATGTACCACCATTTTACACAGAGAACAGGAATTAAGCCACAGGAGAATTCTCTAAGCAGGGATAAAAGGTCACAGTATAGACTTTTTGGTTATCGCTGGTATAATAAGTATTTGTAAACTGAGTAAATCAGACACTTGTCCAAGAACTGGAATTTGGTTAGAAGCAGCTGTAGAGCTGTTSTAAACACAGTGAGACACGAAGAGAACAATCTGATGACACATTTTGTTCTGTCAGTGTAGTGTGTAACTTTTCTCCTTCGATTCCTAGCTGAAGGAAGTCTTCAGGAAGCAGCTGGAGAAGGCAGAATCTGAGATCAAGAAAACCACAGCCATTATTGCAGAGTATAAACAGGTACCGACACTTTCTTGTATTTCTGGCTTTCAGCCTGTTCCGAGAGCTGAATTTTCAGCGTTGCAGGTCTCATCCTTTAAACAAGCCCCACTACCTTTCAGGCTTTCAGAGACCAGCGTTGTAATTTGTCATAAATCTTCTTGTGGCTTTCCTAATAGTCTCCTAATTAGACAATCAGGAATAACCTGTCTTTCAGCTAATTTCAGTACTGTAGGGTGAATGTTTCTGTACTCCGTGACATAATGCAGTATAAACATAAACCAGTTCATCCATAAAATGTCCCTGTCTCTGTGTTCAGGTTCTGTATTGAATACTGCTGGGGTTTTATCATTATCGGCAGCAGTGGAGTTGTTAAGGGGGAATGCATGTACCTGACTGAGGCAGAATTTAAGAAAAGTTGTTTCTAACAAAAACCATTGTTAAAAAGCACAGATTCTATTTTAGTATAGTAAACTTGAGCTAAGAGACTGCTTTCTCTGCTCCAGATTTGTTCCCAGCTGAGTACCAGGCTGGAAAAACAACAAGCGGCCAGTAAAGATGAGCTGGAAGTTGTGAAGGTGAGAACGATGTCTCTACACACAGGATGTTTCTAACTCAAATATTGCTGAATGCCAGGGACACAGAGCAAAACGTGAACTGAAGCTTAAAGTAACATCAGTAGCCTCACATGCATTTTTCAGCAGATGTAAACAAGGAAAGGCTTTATTTCCTTTCATGGTTCTTTATCTTGTATCAGGCAGTGTGGAACTCTCAAACTGAAGTGCATAGAGTACTTGGCTTTTCTTTTTGCTGTTAAAACGTACACTTTTGGCAAAAAAATGTAGAGAAAACAGTATTTACTTGGATGTTTTGATTAACTGGAAAAAAAACCCAGATTCTCGAGAAGACAAAACATATTTCTCAAGTGTGCACAGTGGAGGGATTGGAATTGGCCATATTGGACAAGGTTTTTACTTGGGTTTCTGTAATTTAAGCAGAATTGGTTTAATTAAACCAAATGGCACAGCTAGGGCCATCCTCAGAATATCCRTAGTGGTTCTTCTCTAAACCCCTTACGAGGAACACCTACCTAAGAGGTGAACGTTTCCTGATCAGGTAATAATAATTCCATCCCTCTGCTCTGTCTACTGAGTAGGCAGGGTTGTTTACCCTCTGCTGTAGCTTCTACGTGTTTCTTTAGTACTCAAGCTGAATTGGATTTGTTGCCTTTTAGTGACTATTTTATGTTATTGATAATAACATAAAATAATTCTAGGACTGATGTTCCTATATTCTGCTGAAATAGCTCAATATTGTGTTTTAGTTTGTGCAAGCCAGGCCACCTGTTTAATCTACTCAGATTTAATTTACTCTTCTGAGTTGTGCTGACATAAATATTACAAAGCTTTGGTAGCAAGAAGATTCTTATATAGGAGCAAAGTCTGTGCTTAGAGCATGCTAAGTAGATTTTAGGAACTTTTATACTGTTTAACATACCCTGGAAATTGTTCATGAACTACTTAGATTATTTTCATGTCAATTATGAAAACTGCAGCACTAGATGGTTTGAGATGGAGGCAGTCTGACAGAAAAATGGCTCTTCCAGGAAGTACAGCAACTCCTGTAACATAGATTAAGAATGAGCTTTCTGGGTGTTTCAGGGTAAAGTGATGGCCTGCAAACACTGCAGTGAGATTTTCAGCAAGGAGGGGGCACTGAAGGTGCCTGCTGTAAGCACGGACAACAAAGGCATCGAAACAGATGATGAGAAGGATGCACTGAAGAAGCAGCTGAGAGAGATGGAACTGGAACTTGCACAGACCAAACTGCAACTCGTGGAAGCCAAGTGCAAAATTCAGGTATGTGGAATCCAAGTACAGTAGGGCAGTCACCTTAACCTCATGCTCAGTCCAAAATTATTCTGAATCATGCAAAAAATTATTCCAAAAGGGAGCACATACCTGCATGGCTGTGTATCTGTGAACTTCCAGAAACATTTTCTGTCTTAAAAAGAAAAAGAGAGTTTTATTTGTGTGTCTAAATATCTTTTGCTGTTTCTGCAGTTTGAATGTCTTCTCTCCCCAGTGCCTGGGAGGTTGCAAGGGAAGTGCTGGACTGCAGGGACTGAGTGTGAAGAAGCTTCTTTGTTAATTAATCGGGTTTTGATCACTTTTGACTATTCTGCTTTCTTAGGAGCTGGAGCACCAGAGAGGAGCCCTTATGAATGAAATCCAAGCTGCCAAAAACTCTTGGTTTAGCAAAACCCTGAACTCTATCAAAACGGCCACAGGCACGCAGGCCCCGCCGCAGCCCCAGCCGCCCCTGCCTCCCAGAGAGGGCAGCACATAGTTCCGGCCACACCCGGCACAAGAGCACAAAGAACAACACAGCTGAAACCCTGGAGGATTCTTCCAGTGGTCTCTCCTCCTGGGGAAAGGACATAAGGCAGGAGTGCAGGCTTGAAGTGAAATTCTTCGGTGTTTTTCATTCATTTTCTGATGTGACCCTTTTCAAAGGGGAAAAAAAAAATCCTGGTTTATGTTGAATTCCTACTTCCCAAACTGCCTTGCTGAAAGCCACGTTCTGATACCTTCACACTTTTACACTTTATTTTATATGACTAGATGTTAAATAAATACTTCAAAACTAGGTCTTTAATACACAACTAATTCAAAATTATTTTTATCTTGCATAGAAGGTTATTTCTTCTTCTGGGGGAAGAGAGAGAGTGGAAAATGTAAAGTACTGCAGCATAATCTGTCCCTAGAAAGCACAGTGTAGTACGTGTAGGCTAACTCACGCCCTGGGACCATCTCAGAAGTTCATCGCAGCGACTGCGTCCTGCAGAGAAGCACTTTTTGTAAAGCTTAGGCCATAGCAGAGATAGGCTTGTGCTCTCCTGGCACAATCGTTATGAGCTTCCCTGATAACTTCTTAGTTGGGATTGTTTTTTCTTCAGAAATGCAAGTAGTGCAGTTTTTTGTAGCACTGTTGTTTAAAGGCTGTTTACAGCTCAACTGGAATTTAACATAAAGTTACCTAGTTCCCTTTTTTAAATTCATGTTTATACTAAGAATTCCAAGGAATATTTCCTTCCACTGGGATAAAGGGAAAACTCTTTTGACACTTATTTGATGTTTTTGCTGAGAAGCAGAGTGAAGACCTTGCATAGCTTTGACCTTTTGTAAATCCTCTGCAATAAAGGGTGGGTTTTGTGAATAAAAGTAATGAAAACCTTTCCCTGGGTCTATATTCAGATTCCAAATTTGACACAGAAATGAGGTATCAAATAAAATACCCAAAAGGCTTCTGCTGCATTGATGAATAAAATATCACAGAAGCAAGGTCTGTTTGCTAGAAGTGTTTGCTAAGGAAACACTTTGTTGGTATTACTTATTTTTATAAAAACAAGCATTTTCAAGTGGAATACAAACCCTAGACTTTCCTGTGGGGGTAGACTTCTCTGGTGATTCCCAAACCTGTCTGGTTGTTTTATATCTCTTAAGGTAAGAAAGTTCAAAAGCATTTGTTTTGACTAAACATAAAGTGTTTATAGAAATACTTATTTCATGGAAAATTAAACTATTGCTTGAACGGATGGAATATTTTTTTAATTATACCTGTCATGTCTAAGGATGGTCTTGCAGGTAAATGTCATTGCTGGACTAAAGGTTGTGTATTAATTGTTTCATTTACAATATTTTTCCAGGGACATTAGTTCTGTTCTGATTTTTTTTTTTTTTTTTAATTCTAAGGAATGCCATATCTTGTCAGTTTTGTACAATAAAATTTAATGATACCCATCTTGTGCTTTGTTGTCAAGCATAATTGTGAATTATTTTCAACAGGGTAGTACAAATTTAATGTTACCAGTGCCAAAGGAAAGATTCTGAAAGGCAGTCAGCTGTCTGAAGTAGAGATCAAAATATAATCACCATCCTGACACAATTTTCTCTTCTAAGAATAAGGGGTTAAAAAAACTTTAATATTTTAAAATGTACCTTCAAGAACAGTGATTATCTGAAAATATTAATACAGTGAGGGAAAAAGAGGGGAAAAGAGAAGGTATTTCTTTTGCAAATGTTAGCAAAGGTCTTTTTCCCTCATCATTTTCTTGCTCATAATATTTGCATAAATGTTTCCATTCTCTTGACTGACTAAACCYAGTGTTAGTCATTCACTTACCAGTTCCGCTTCACACTCAGAATGTGAATCTGAATTCATAATAAATCTGAAGTGACATTTAAGATACCTGGTGAACATCTGATTGTTGCATTTGAGAGTACTGTGCCCATGAGGGAAACTGGTGGTTTGACAAGTGTCTGAATTTCTCATTTCATTTATCTTAAATCATTCTTACAAGTGGATTTAAAACAATGATTGTAAAAGTTCGGTAAGAATTATTAAAGAAATGTGTAAGGCTGTGATTCCCTGAGCAGATAACAGCTCACTGCTGCTCACCCCTCCAGCTCCCCACTGTACAGTCCTGTCCCTCATCCTTGTTGCAGCACGTACTGGAGATGATTAAAAACAACAACAAAAAAAGACGTGGGTGGATTTCCACCCCTCCAGTTCGTCTTTTGTCAAGTGAAGGAGTTAAATCATCTCAGAGGGTCCAATGAGTACAAGCGGATCATGGGAGTGGGACTTCCCAAGTTCATCGAAAGGAACTGGTAAAATAAAGTCACCATGTTTCACGGAATGAGCTTTGACACAACGTTCCTTTTCTCAGTGTAGCTGCTTTCTGACTTTGGAAGTTGAGTTTCAGGAACAAAACCGCATTTGTGGTTTTGCTACCTGCTAGCCATGATGATTTCAAACCCTTGTAGGATGGAAGCTGCCTTACCTCACCAAAAGGAGCTTTCAGAGAGCAATGACATAAAGGCAGTAAGCAATTTCCACCTTTCAGCTGTGGATCCAAGGTAGCATTTATAGCAGTGGCATTTGGAAGAGTAATATTTAGCTGGAAACTGCATCTGCTCAACATTACTGAAAGAGTAAGAAGATAGCTTTATGGCATTATCTTGATGAATATTCAGAAACAAGGAAAGGAGCAGGACTGCAGGAGTAAACCAGGCAAGCTAAAATTCTACCTGCTGACTATAGATGCTATTGGGAAATCTGGTTTCCTGCAAGAAGAGAGATGTGTGTGACACACGTATCCCTGGTGGATTTGTCAGGGATAGCTGGCTCATTGTTCAGCTTTTCAGCAGGAAACATCATCAAAGTCTCACTGAAACTGTTGTTTCCATGTGGCACTGGGACAGCTAACATAGCTCCTAAGTCATCAACCTTTTTTTCCTGAGTCTGTAGCAAATTATGTGTCCACATCAAACCTTTATTAAAATTAATTTGAATTTTATAAATACATATGTGGAACTAAAACCTATTTTTTAATTTTATTGAGAATGCACCATTCTGAAATAAAGCCTTTACTTTGATTAGGAACAAACCTCCAAAGAATATTTTTACTGCAACTTTTATCTTGTTGGATTCTAATCTGTTCCTGAGATGCCCAATGTGGGGGGCAAAAAAAAAGTACTTCTTTTCACTTTAAAAAGTTGTTTTTCCTTTCACTGTAACACTTTACAGGCTAAATGAAGCAAGGCTGATTTAGTTACGTGGTACATCTGTGAACTAGTCTTGTATTATCTTTGTGAACCAAACTTAATATTCTGAACTAATAGGACTTATTCCACTAAGTTGATGTTTCTGAATGTACTTGGAGAGAATTAAAAAGAAAAAAATAGAAACTATCGTGGGTAGAGTTAAGCCAAGAAACTGCAGAATCCCTGAGGTTTATCTGCATTAGTGTTTGGTCAAACCAGTCTCAGGAAAGGTAGTCAGCCGTGTAATCAGTACTGCCAGCTGGCAAACCCACCCTTGTCCTGTCCATGAATTAGGATTTCATTTGCTACAGCTGAGCTACATTGCTGCAGCTAAGTTAAAGTGCTTACACAGGTAAGCAGCATTTTTTCCTTTGTTACACATTTTAAACGACATCTCTTGGTTGGCCCTTGAAATTTCTTTTAAGTTAAATGATCATCTGTCCCGTTGTGTTAAGAACAACTAGAAATAAAACCAGCTGTTTATAAGGGGAGATGAAAAAGTCAAGAACTGCAAGAGTTCGGCCCCTTGACAAAGCATGAAGTATCCCATTGACTTTAGGGTTGTGATGCCACTCACTGACTGAATGTGGTAGTTTAGGAGTAAATAAAAATCTGCATTTACTGGCACTGAAGTATAAAAATTTGGAAGCTACATGCCATGCTTTCTCCACAGGATCAAGGCAGGGCTGTTCCCTTCTATTAAGTAGCTGCAGTGAAATCCATGAAACTACTTGTATGTGTGGGAGAACAATACCTCTGATTTTGATTTACTGTTAGACTCAGGGATAATTGGCAACTTCTGCATCATCTCCTAAGCCTAGACACCCTTGGCTTTGAAACCAGAAGCACTCTTACCTTACAGTGCTGGTTTTCCTTCAGCTGCCAGAGAAAATCGTAGTGTCATTTGAGTGTGAAGAGAGGGCTGAGATGTTCCCCTCAAGGCTGAGGGATTGCTGTGGCTGACAAGCAGCCCCTGTCCCAGGTGGACTCTGCTGAAGGGGCTGCTGTGCAGGGCTGGCTGCACCAGACATGCAAACACAAAGGTTAAAACTAAATTATTGGTCTGTCTGTTGTGCTGACAGGCTACTGGGAGCTGTGCCATTACCTCCTTCCAAGTCATAACAGTAAGGGGAGACATGATGAAACGCTCAAGTTTGGACCTCTCAAGTTTTAGGGTAGGTGTATGTCAGCAGCCTTTAGAACTGAGCTAATCCACAGATGGCTTTTGGGAAATGCAAGGAATTTGCAACTGGATAAATAATGCTCAGCATTGATCAAGACCTTATCTTTCCCAAGCCAGAAGTCTACACAATTTATTTCAGGATTGTGACTTAACACGTACAGGTTAATTCTCCAGGAATACAGGGCTCTCCGTTTCTCCTGGATCCCAACTGCTTTGCTACTGAATGTATTTCATGCTATTTTTACCTGAAAAAGAAAAAAAGATATGGGTAGAGAATTAGGATATTACTTCTTATTATTTTCTTATTCAGTGGGACTTGCTTTTATTTAACCTGTAAAGGAATATATATGTATCTTTGGAGAACTATATCTTATATATAGAATAATATATAAGAAACTGAATGACAAGGGGATAAATACATCAAAAGGATTTGGTATCATAAATTTCATTTGTGATTTGATACCACCGGAATCCTGGGCTGTACTAATTTCCTTACAGTTTCTCTTATTTTTGTATTTTATATAATACATGGATGGTACTACCAATGCAAACAACAACAGATGTTCCCAGATTTTTCTTCAGATCTCAATTCCCATCTTTCAGTAATCCCCGGGTTTGCAATTCTGCTATACCAGCCTCAAAAGCTGTGCCAAGAGCTCTCTTGAGCCTTGGGAACTCTTGCTTTCCCATGGAAGAAGATCCTCTGGCTTCTTTGAACTGGGAAAAGATGGTACATGACTGCAGAGAAGTTTCTAATCAAGCATAATCTATCTCCCTCTGTGTGTGCTATTAAGGTGGATTCACTCCAGCACACTGAAAACAGAGCAGCTTCAAATCTATTGGCTCCATGACAAGGAAGTTTTCCGGGTTTGGAGTTGCCTTTGTGATCTGGATGTGTCCCAAGTTCACAAATCCTCAAGTGTTAGGAAAAAAAGAGCATCATAGAGAGGTCAAACATTTAACTGAGTACTAATTCAGTACTACCAGTACTTGGGTAACACATCCATATATTATATAAAGTACGACATAAAAATATAAGTGTAATGCTTGTTATTAAAAGTGCAATTCAATGTACCTGGTCACAACAAATGTTTACTTTTTTAATTGTTACAGAATTGTTCGGATCAGTACCTTGTTATCATTGTGTGAACGATGCCTTGTAAAATAAATGGAAATGGAAAACAACTTGGGAATAAGGTGCTTATTTTCCTAAGCCATTTACTGAAGAAATGCTTAAATCTGTGTGCAGGAAGAAGCAGCTGCTGTGTCAGGGTTTGTGACGCAGGTCTCACCAGCTGCTCTATTGCAGCAGGGCACAGTGACTTGGCAGGTTGGCTGCCCAAAGTGTGTGACAGCTAATTCCAGCCCGTCTTTAGGATAGTGTACTTGTTCACAGGGAGCTGTGCCAGAGAGCTAACGGCTCACCCTGCTCCTCTGCTCGGCATGCCAGTCTGCGGTGTCCAGCAGAGAATGCTTTTGCTAAAKGTTGGTGATATACAGCAATGGGACAATCGTTGTTGTTAAGGACTTCATGCTTGCGTGGCGTACACAAGCCTTGAGGCAGCATGCCTCCAGGAAGAGACATAGGGAGCAGAAGGAAACAGCAAGAAACTGGCAAGTGACTATTAAGAGGGAGGCAGGGCTGAGCAAGAACAGGACAGAGCAGAATTTGCCGTACTCAAAAGTATCCAAATGCTTTATAAAACTGCTTTTCCATGTAAGCAACTGCTCTAGGATTTCTTTTCTATTACCTGAGATGAACAGCCGTTGCTTCCAGATAACGGGGAAAGCACACAGCACCTCAGGGGGAGATAAGGCAAAGAGGGAGAAAAGCTGAAGATTTAATTTACCAGCCATAACATTTTGTATTGATTTACCTCCACATCACTATCCAAAGTGTTTGTCAGGAGAGGATGCAGCATCCAGATGCTGCTGCAGCTTTATGCAGAGGAGAGCTGTGTGGAGCTTGTTTTTACATGACAAGAGTGACAACTCTTGCCCATGGAAGTTGCCACTCAAAGGCAAGTGCCACGAGTACAGAAATGCTCCTGATTTAAGGAAACTAAATAAACACTTTTTTAAAAAACTCAAGGAAGAAAAGCAAATTACAGACTCACTTCAAATGCATTTCTATRGTAATGAAAGCATTTTCTCCTCTAGCCAGAAATTAAATTAGAAAGCAATATCAATTTAACTTGTAAAAATAAGAGCACTTCCTAATATAAGACCACAACTGAGAGTGGAGAAACTCAAAAATTAGTAGCTAAAGAAAAAAACACAAAATTTTTCTTTGTCTCAGTTGCTGCTCAACAGAAAAAATGGTAAGTAATTCCTGAATAAGCAACTGCCCTTAACCAATTTAAAAAAACATGCCATAAAATTAAATTCCAGTAGATCATATTGTATTTCCTGGATAAAATCAACTATCCTGTCTCCAAATGCTATTCCTGAAGATGATAAGGCTTACTTAGTCCTATGAAAATTTAGAATAACTACAGTTAATTTTGCAGATCTTTCCTCAGCTGCAGATCCTGAAGCAGCAGAGGGTTATAACAAACACCTCAGTACAACATCTGTTAAAACCACTTTGGAGAATGCCAACTTGAACATAAATCCTTGGCTTCAGGGTTTCTATGAATTCATTCTCATCAAATTTCTTCTCTCCATACCTCTACAAAGTAAATCTCTTTACAGATTAATTCCTGCATGTTCACTTTAGAAGAGAAAAAAAACCACCCTAAGCCCATGTATTAGCAAATGAGCTGACATTCCTCAGTTTGGTAAAACAGGTGGTGTAACTGGCACTTTTAGAGAGATTGACTTTTTCAGCACTGCAGGGCTGTGTTCTGCCGTGRGTCACACTGTTTATAGAGGACATCTGGAGGCAAACACCGCCTCCTCCACATTCCTACTGAAAGAATCCATTGCCTTATTTTTTTCTTTCAGAGAAATTCTAATGCCCAGCAGGGACCTGGAGCTATAGACGTTTTTTTTCGGTGGTGCTCACAGCGCTGATTTAGTAACAATGTCGCGAGTCATATTTTTCTTTCGATGAGGAAAATGCTTAAAGAGAATTTTGGTAGCATTACACTAGCATGTTTTTACATGGATATAGCCAAAGGTTCTGTAAATCAAAGCTGTATTTTCCTTGAAAACGGTTTGATAACTAAGTCTCTTACCAAGTCACTCCCAGGGTACACATTGTGACATTACAGGTTAAGAACAATTTCCCAGCAGTAAGTTACACTCTGGTTTTGTTCTAGAAAGCTAATTATGCATTAGTTGTGAAGGTCTCCCTCTGCGGTGGTGCAGGTTGAGGGAACTGTGCCATCTGCCCAATTTCTATTACATTTGGTTAGTTTTTAATTGAAGGAATCTTGGAACTTGAGAGCTTAAACCTTGCTGAAGCTGATCTTGGAGGTCTTTTCCAACCTCAACTTTTTTCCCATGAAAATGAGGAGCATACACAGAACAGGGTACTCRGTTTATAAGCCCATCTCCCGTTAAAGGCCGGGAACAGAGATTTCTTCCCCTTTAGTCACTACTATCTCCACCACATCAGCCTGATATTCTTTGCCTGAAGAAGGAAAACACCACTTTATTTTGCAAAATTATTCGAGGACCTTGATAGCCAGTGGCATCTACCGTAAAACCAGAGGGAGAATTTTGATCGCCAAAGTAAAATCCACTCCGTGCCCGCCTCAGCCGCCCTCTGAGCCCCTCACACTGAGCGGCCACCCGCCCCCCACAGCCCGGGGGTGCGGAACGCTCTGATCCCGCCTGTCCCTCAGACCCGAAGGSTGGGAAAAGCCCGTGATCCCGCCCGTCCCTCAGACCCGAGGGGTGGGAAAAGCCCCTGATCCCGCCCGTCCCTCAGACCCGAGGGGTGGGAAAAGCCCGTGATCCCGACCGTCCCTCAGAGCCCGGGGGGCGGGAAAAGCCGCTGATCCCGTCCGTCCCTCAGAGCCAGCGGGGGGGGGGAAAGTCCCTGATCGCGCCCATCCCTCAGACCCGCGGGGCGGGAAAGTTCCTGGTCCCACCTCCTCAGGGGCGGAGCGCGCGGGACCGACGGCAACCGTCACTTCCCGCGGCCGGAAGGTTCCAGAGGTTGCACAGGGAGCCGCCATGGCCGYGGCGCGGGAGGAGGTGAGGCGGCTCTCGGCGTTGCCCGCCGGGCGCTGGCGGGGCCCGGTGCGAGGGCAGCGGTGTGGCCCCGGCTGGGAGGCGGGGGCGGGGAGCCGTCAGTCCCCGCGTTCGCTGAGGGCTTTGGGGGTCTCCCCCTGCGGCGGTGCGTGTTGACGGAGCTGTGCCATCCGCCCAGCTTCTCTTGGTTTCTGTTGGTTTTTGACTGATGAAGGCTTAGGCATTGAAAGCTTAAGCCTTTTCTGAGTTAATTATCTTGGAGGTCTTTTGCAGCCTTGTGCTCTGAGATGGCCCTGGTTGAGCGGGGCGTTGGGCCCTTCTCGCCCGACCCATTCTGTGAATTAAGATTTTATGGTTGTATATATCCACAGGAGTGGTCGGGGGGTGAGGAAGGGATGATTCCGTGCTTAACCGGTTGTAGTGGGAAACTAAACTACTGMCCTGATAAAGCTGAAACTCCAATATCTGGAACACTTAGAATTGTCATAAAAAGCTGTGAGCCCTGAGCACAAAGAATGTATCTAATGTGATCCTTTGTTTTTGAACCAGTTGCAGAAAGATTTGGAAGAGGTTAAAGAAYTGCTCACGAAAGCCACAAGGAAGCGGGTGCGTGATGTCCTCGTGGCAGAGAAACACAAGCTGGAGCTGGAAATCAAGAATCAGCCTCCGCCGAAGCCAAAAGATGTGGCAGAGGAAGAAAAGTCGTCACTGGGAGGGTACACGGTGAAAATAAACAATTATGGTAGGATTATTTTTCTAGAGCTCCAGCATCTCTCTGAAGAGAAGGCAGGGTGGCATTACGGGGAGTTAGAGTTGCCACTTAGCATCGTAGTGAAGCCTTAAGTGTTTATTCCAAACTAGAGACCCCACCTTAAAAGTGACCACGTGCTTACCTTGCCATAGCATCCCCAATGCGTATTAATCGTGTTTGTGCAATAGCGTTTGGTGGGATACATTAAGTATCCTTGCTGTACCAACTGGTGTTTTTCCATTGGTCATTGCTTAGTAGGAATGAAGTCTTTTGTGCTCGCCATGTAGGTGAGAGGAGAGGGAATTGCTCAAGATGCAGGGAGTAGGGGAGAAAGTGGGTCAAGGAAACTGCAGCAGGAGCAAACAGCTGGCTCTGACTCCCACTGCACAGCCAGGGTTGCTCTCTTTTTAGCTCAGCTGATATRTGGGTTTTCTCAGAATTTGCAGGAGTTACGGAACAGGGCTACATGTGGAGACCTCCTTTTGCTTTTAAGTTATTCCTGAATAATTAATGTTTTTCTTTTATTCCTCTGAAAATTGCTTCAGTAAGGCAAAGATCCTAGTCATTTTAGGGACTTGGGGAAAGTTGGAGTGCATGAAGCTTATGGAGGAAAGGTAGAACTTAATGTCTTTTTTTCACTTGCAGGTTGGGATCAGTCAGATAAGTTTGTTAAGATTTACATCTCTTTAAACGGAGTCCAGAAGCTTCCAGCTGAGAATGTGCAGGTGAATTTCACAGAGAGGTGAGTTCATCTTGTACCACAAGAAGAACACTGAAATGCTGGAGTGTTGGATCAACCTTTTTTTCTCCACTTMGTTTTTCTGTTTTTCAGCTGTATTAGCTTTTAGTAGCACTCGAGGGTATTCAGGGCATTTTTCATTTTACAAGTGCACCTCACCATGCTTGACAGGACACATAGTGTTACCCCTGGGTTTTCATGGTGATAGAACTGAGGTGTACGTTAAGGAAATCTGCTTTTCCAAGGTTGTAGGGGATCACTGAGGTAGAAAGGACCCTGAAGATCTTGATTTGTTGTGAAGTCAGGATTGGTCCTTTTAATTTCTCTATTAAAATTGAGCTGAACATTTTGAGGGCCCTGAGAATAAAGTAATTCAAGCCTTTTGGCCTGCTTTCCCAGAAGTACACCTGCTTTCCTAAGAAATATGCCTGCTAAAGGGTTTTCAGACATTACAACAACTGGGATATTTGTGCCTTGCCTCCCTCCACTTTCTGTGTCCAGGTCATTTGATCTGCTAGTGAAGAATCTGAATGGGAGGAACTATACCATGACCTTCAACAACCTCCTGAAGCCCATCTCTGTGGAAGGCAGCTCTAGAAAGGTCAGTGCACCTTGYCTGTTAGAGATAATTTAGGGCACTCACAAAGTGTCATGTTCATTGCCTGACTAGTTCAGGATACTCGGTTCTAACGTTCAGTCCCTCCCTTCTGCTGCAAAGTCTCTGCACTGTGAACGTGAGTCTTACTAATCTGTGGTTGTCATAACTGTGGAATTAGTCTCTGGAATCCTATTTCAAGAGATCAGGTCTGGATACTGTGTGCTTTTTTTAATAGCTCACCAACAGGATTTCAGAAATAATTAAGCAGAAAATACCACTGAGCATTCATTTGTATCTTTATGCTTTTAAATACCTATGAGAAATTCTTTGCAATTTTAAGAGATTTGTCAGCAGAGTGAAATCTGGGGAAGCTTAAATAGGCTTAATTCTCAAAGCAGTGTGGAACCTGCTCTGCCTTAGTAAGGGTGTGTTGCTCCAGCACTGAACACTGGTGTGATGGTTTAACCCTTGCAGGGGGTTAATTTTCTAAGGGAAAAATTAACTCTATTCCAGCCAAAACCAGGACAACCAGTCACATTTTACTGCTGCTGACTGRTGATATCCATCCTTTGCTACTTGTAGCACCTTTACCAGGCTTAGGGATGTGTCAYATACTGTCTGTGAGTTCTGTGTTGTACTTAGTGTCATCAGATGTGAAGAACTGCTGGTTCAATTGGAAGTTGGCCCAAAATAAGTACAGAGTGAAATTAAACCAGCTGAAATAAATGAGGGTGATGGTCTGGTGATTTTTAACGTGGTGTGAAAGTGAGCAGTGGTCATGTACTGGTTAAGCCAAGCTAGAGCTGCAGTAGACCCCTGTCTGCTGTAGCACACAGGAATTCTTTGCGAAATTTAGGTCAGAGATACAAGTAAACAGGCTTTGTAACTTGTAAACATGTTGCAAGRTTAAGCAATACCCTAAAACTAGTTTCTTATCCTTGGAGAAATAGATTGGAGGAGCCTCTACCTGAACTTGGTATGCTTGGAGAAGTCTAGCAAATACAGTCACCCTTTACCAGGCAGTCCTGGCTACTTGAGCATCCCAAGAATCACTGAATGGCATTTCKGCAGCACTTTATGTTTTTCTGTAGTGGTACTGGAGTTCTGTACTAGTATTGTATTAATCACACATATAAATTGTCCACAGTGAGGTTAATACTTTGTACCCTGAGGCTGAGTACATGCAATAATTTTTGTATGCTACATAATAATGGATAGCTGAGAGAAATGTTTCAGGAATTTGTGAGTATGGAAGAGGTTTATGTTATAAGCTCACCTTATTCATTGTGACCAGCATCCCTTTATGAAGCATTCTAAATTAATGCCTTGCTGTTCACCTTACAGATAAAGACAGAYATGATCCTTGTGATGTGTAAGAAGAAGCGGGAGGAAAAATGGGATTGTCTCACTCAAGTGGAAAAAGAAAGCAAAGAGAAAGAGTAAGTGTCTTTTCAACCTTCATCTTGTTTTCCATTTCTCGTTCTCTTTGTTGCTTTAGGACTGCTGGGAGAGATCTGTACTGACTCTGCAGCTGTCTGTGAGGATTTTTGGTCTGGAGTACAGGCCCTGAGATGTTTGAGGATCATTAGGGTGGGATTTCTTTTGCTACTTGTAGGACTGACAGTGGAGGAAATATACTTTGAGTAGCTGTTTGCCACTCCTCTACTGTTTTATTGCTAATGATGAAGGCTGCATCATGGGCGTACACGACAGGGAAGATCTGCAGTGAGAATGCTAAAGGGAGTCAACCAATTAAAGATTCATTTGCATTTTGATGGCTGCATTCACTGCAAAAACTGCATTAGTGAGGTGACTGTTTTTTGGTCAAGTGTGTATTATATAGAAATATTGATATATCCCCTGCAGCTCTACTTGTCAAAATAATTATTATTTTGTCACCTGTGCGTGAAGTGCCTGCACAAAAATCCCAGCGTGCTTTTGGCAAAACAGGTCTTTGTTTACTTAGATGATTATCCAAAGTCTCAAGCCAATTTGTACCACGTCAAGTGCTTGGGAGCAGCAGGCAGCTTAGACATACACAGGTGTGAGGGTGGTAAATGACAGCAGGAAACACCTGAGGACAAGAGACTTTTTTTATATATATGTGTGTGTGTATATCATATGATTTTATGTTATTTTACATATATATATATAGCCACCTTGAAGCATGACAACACTTACTATTGAGAATGTTATCCYTGCCAACAACAATTCATTTTGTGTATGTTTATAGGATGATTTCCTAAAACTGATCAGGCATAAGTAACTGTACCTGAATTTAGGCCAAAACAACCTTCTCCACTCAAATGGCATCACCGGAGATGAAGAGGAAGTGACTTGACAATTAATGCAGGTTTCTGGAGGGACAGGGTCACTTTGTCAAACCTGTATCTTGTGCAGAGAATTCCTGAAGATCTCCTGTTTGTCAAAAGAGCGGCTCCAGAAATGCTCCCAGCCGTGCTCTGTGCAGCCGGTCGTTAGCCCCAAGCGAGGAAATTGCTCCCTCTGCTGATCTCTCTTCATCTGCCGTGTTTTTCAGCTAGACTGCACTAAGAACTACCTACAGGGTTTTTGAAAATGGGAAAGAGGGGCGGTTTTGCCAGAGAGGGCACTATGTACAGTCAGGTCATACGGGCCATGTCCTCCCCGGGTGCTGACTGCGGGTGGCAGTGTTCGCCACCTGAGAAAACTGCTTTGAAATGCAGTGTGTTAAAAAGGAGTCAGTTAACCTCTGGAGATATCTGGAAACACGGGAAGCAGAAAAAAAGCCTTTTGGGTTATGAAGGTGGTCTCTCCAAAAAGCCTGATGTGGTCGTTTCTCTATTTTTATTCACTTGTCTCATAACACAAGGCAGGTATTGGCACTTTCTGTGTCTGTTTTATTTCACTTCTGCTTCCTACAATTAATTTTGGGCAGTGCTTCCAGGGTCACGTTTACTGCAGCGTGCTTCCCATCAAAATACGGGCCCACCCCATGCAATATCTCTAGGTGTACTTCTCAACTTGCACTTGGTTTAAGGGTGCTTCTTAGGATTCTTGCTATTTGGAAGCTGACTGAGACTGCCGTGATCTAAAGACTTTGCCAAAGCAAAAGTCCTGTTACCTGGGTGTTTCAAACAAATATTAGCACTTAATTTTTTGTGCAGAGTTGTTGGGCATACCTGACCTTCTCATGTATCCGTCTTGCAGGAAGGCTGCCTACGACACTGCGGATCCTAGTGAAGGGCTTATGAACATTTTAAAAAAGATGTATGCGGAAGGGGACGATGAGATGAAGCGCACCATCAACAAGGCCTGGGTTGAAAGCAGAGAAAAGCAGTACAAAGGGGACATACCAATGGATATCTGAAAGTACTCTAAGGGCCGCCTTAATACTGATCTTCCATGTGAGACATGCTGTGCTGCAAAGATCATCGTTTACACAACCTTCTTCCAAGCAAAGACAGTCATTTTCCATTTCAGGTTGGAGAAAATATTTAAATAAAATAGCTTATAAAGCATTTCCTTCAGTCAAGTGGTTCACCATTTCCTGAGGAGTGAAGCATAGGTATATCCTTAGCTCTCCTTGAAAGAGCATCTCAGATGAGTGGGGAATGCTGTGAGACTGAGAACAGAATGTAAAAGTAAAGGAATCTTAAACTAGGATGGGTCAAGGCCTCTGCTGCCAGTAGCAGCTGTACCCATCTGGTTGCTGGGGCTAGTGTCATGCTCACTTCACAGTGATTTTTGATTAGATGTGGGAGAGTGTAAAACTGTAAAGCATGGCACAAAGGGAGAACTGCTGAAGCAAGCAAAACCACATCCTAAGCACTTGATAGTTAAGCAGGAACAAAATGGTGTTAATCCTGCGGTATTCAAATTTAATGATTACTCTCTGAAACTATTACTGCCTCTCCAGCCTCTTATGAATTTTGGAAATCGAAGTGCTTGTGCCAGCTGTGAGCATCTTGATGTGTCTTTGAAATAGCATCAGTCACAGGAGAGCAGTGAGGTGTGGTGCTGGACAGGGAACTTGCCCTGGCTCTAGCAGTGTATGAGGAAAAGAGGGTAAGCTCCACTTCTTCCATCAACTTCGAAGCGTTTTAAGGTAACAAAGAAAGAAGTATATTAAGATGGCTTACACTCAAAAGTATGACTCAGCTGGGGGTGATCGTTTGCTGTCACTTTGCTGCTAGTGGTATTTGGCCTTTTTATTGCCATCTCTCAGCCCCACTGCTGGGGAGGGGGACAAAACAGCCACTGCCCCTTTATTGCACTGCTTTGAAGAAGAGTACAGGACAAACATGAGCTTAGCAGCAAGCCTGTTGTTAACTGTGTCCTGCCTGCCTCCTTCTCATGTGTCTCCCAAGGACAGATTTGTTGTTACCTATGAATTAAGGAATCCATTACTCTCCTGTTAGGGTCTGGATTAGGACTTCCTTGCTACCTTGTTCTTGAAGCATTAGACCGAGCACTGCACTACAAACAGGAGAAATACTAGCACGGTGTAGTTTCTAACAGGTCCTTTAGCCACTCTGTGTGCTTGTTAATATAAGTATGTATTTAGTTTGCATAGCAAGAGTATCTAAACTTGAGGCCATGTTTTATTCCCAGTCTGTGCTTGCCCTCGTTCGTGGCAGAATACGACTTTGCCTTGTTGTGCAGTTTTATTTATGCATTTACCCAAGTTACCATGATGAACTTACCCTCTGTGGCAAAAAAAACTGCTTAAATGAGCCTTGTGCTGTATGTCTTTATTTCTAACGTTGCCCATACCACAAACCTCAGCTTAGTTCTGCAACCATCGGGTAGTGACTTTTCCCTTCACAATCAAACTGCCTCTCACACAGACCAGTTCAGTGCTGTTGTGCTGCTGCTTGTCAGCTGACACCAGTTGTAATCCAATGAGGTTAATGAATCAGCACAACCTCTCGTCCTTCCCTTATTAGTTTGACGTTGATGCTGGATCTCGAGGCTGGACAGTCTTGCCTTAATTACACACACAAATGAGCCTGTTTTTTTTTTTCTGCCTGAATGCACATCCATGTGGTGGTTACTACCACATGGCCCTCTGTACACCGGACATCTGAGCATGGTCAGCAAAGTGGCGGAAAACAATTCGGCTGAGCCTCCAACGCCGCTTCACTCCTCGAGGGCGGGATGTCAGGATACACCTGTTCCGGATCCTCACAGGGCAGCTGTCCCGGGGCAGGGCAGCAATCTCTTTATCAGCCACTTCCTAAAACAGAAGACCACAGCACAGAGTTTATCTGTGTTCCAYAGGATTTAGAGGGGACTTATTGCCAGACCTCAAAATCCAGATGTAGAGTAGGTACCACCACGAGATTCTCTATCACCTCATAGTAAACTTTGTTATTTAATTGGAAACTTTCACCTSTCTTCCTCACTCAGCCCTCTCTTTCTGGGCATTCCAACAGTGAGTGTAAACTGATCCAAATGGAGACCCCAAAATTAATTTGTTACACAGACAGAACAATCTCAAGCCACTAATTATAAGTCAAACCAGCTTGTCTCTGTCCTTGTTACAGGGTGGGCTAGCACTCTTCAGAGACCCAAAATTTAACCTTACTACAGACTGAACAACCTCAAGCCAGGAATTATAGTTAGTCAAAAACCCACTTGGCTTTCTCTTCATTGCAGGAGAGGAGCCTCATTGTAGGCTAGTCCTTTCAGATGCGCTGAATTTAAATATATGTTGTTTATTAACTCCCTGCCCAGGTAACATGTTTTGATGTCAGTAAAAGGGATCTCATATAGTCTACTTTGGAAGGTGTTATAGGATTTCCTTGTGGGTTTTTTTTCTGTATTTCTTGGTTTTGGCCTGTAAGGAGATCCAACACCAGCCTGACTTGCCCAGATAATGATAAAGTCAATATATAAAAGCAAATTGATACACTTTTTCTCCCAGGATGTGTAAGTATCAGGGCCAGATCAAATACATACAGGAATAATCTGATACTTGCAAATGTTTTTGGTGCTTAGTAAGGCAGGCTGAGAGCAGGGCAGTGAATTTTTAGGAACAAATATGATGCAGCTTTCACATRCTTGTAGCTCAGGCAAGAAGTACAATTAAGTATTTCTAATTTAACAGATTGGTGGTTTTGGCTAGATCAGGCTTTCAGGTTTTTAAATAAGCAAAAAAAAATCTAGTGTTTATTTAAAAAACTATAAAAATAACCATATTATATTCCATATTATTGGAAGTAAGGAAAACAGGTTTGTGAATGTATGTTAGGGGCAGTGTGATGAGGGAAAAATGTGACTTYGCTCTATTTAGTGTTACATACACTGCTGACATGAGAAGCACTGGTTTCAAAAAACCCCACAACCCACTGCACACAACCTCCAGTCAGATGAATGTACTGCTGTTGTAAACACCCCCAAAAGGCTGAGGTAGCTGTGCAATATGACGTGATTCTGTGCTTGTAAGCTGGGGAAACATTTGTGAGCTGACACAGCGTTTGGGGCTGTAAAGTGACTGCCACGGCCCTGAGCATGCCACAGCAGCAAGAGCCACACGTGGGCTCGTGCCCTGGCTGGGCACAGCTGTGGAGTGGCTGCCGGTACCTGCAGCTCCTTGGGAAGGATGGAGTTCTTCCGGATGGCGTTGATCCGCAGCCTCTCATCCGCGTGCTCGTATGCCATCTTCCTTCTCTTGACGTCCCGCAGCATCCTCCAGTCCACATAGTAGCTCCGCACCTGCCTGGGGCAGGGCGAGGGAAGAACCTGGTCAAAGAAATGAAATTTGTGATACCTGCCTGTTGCACATAGTTTGCCTCAGTGAAGGACAAATTATTATTTCCATAAAGCGTGGAATATCCTGAGTTGGCAGGGACCGATATGTATCATCGAGTCCAATGCCTGGCCCCAAGACAGCCCCAGCAATCCCACCATGTGCCCGAGAGTGTTGCCCCAACACTGAGCTCTGGCAGCCTTTCGGCCGTGACCATTCCCTGGGGAGCCTGTTCAGTGCCCACCATCCTCTGGGGGAAGGACCTTTTCCTAATCTCCAGCCTGACCCTCCCCTGACATAGCTCCCGCCGTTCCCTCGGGTCCTGTCACCCGTCAAAGATCGGTGTTGCCCCTCGGGAGGAAGCTGTAGATGGCGATGAGGTGTAAGAAGTGTAACGTGYGATCCAGGAGTTTACGGTACCGGAGACACAGAGAGCCCCAAGCTACACCGAACCCCACGTTATACCGGACCCGCGATGTTCCCACGCCGCGGGACCGGGGCCGAGCCCGTAGCGGCCAAACACTACCCGCATCCCCCCTGCCCGCTCCCCGGCGCCTCGGCCGGGCGGACACGGCCCCGAAGAGCCGCGGGGAAGGAGGGTAGGAGGAATGGAGGGGAGGTGGTCMGTCTGACCTGCCGAGCCGCCCTCAGCGCCCAGCACAGCGCGGCCGCCGCCATCTTGTCGCTGCGCCGCGCGTGCGCGCTGGCCCGGGCGGTGCCCGCCCTCAGGGAGCCCCTCARGCCGCTCCCGCCTCTCTCCCGCTGGATTCCTAATGTTCGCGATATTTCCAACGCCTCTGCGGCTAGAAATATAAGAGGGCCAACCGCTTTTGAGAGCTGTGCTGTGTGTATCTCAGAGGTGATGTCAGGGCTTGCTGGTACCACCACCCGTCATTAGAGGCAGCTGAATCTGTCACAGAGACATGAGGGGCCGGCCTTGGATGTAGCAAAGGTATTCCGGGTTGAAGAGGAACGGCTGTAAAAATGACAGGGAAAATTGTCCCAGCAGGAAAATTGATGCAGAGGCATCGYCCCACCATTGTGGGGTCCCTGTCTGGAACAGTACATCCTGACCACCTGTCGTGCTGCGGGACAGGTATCTGCCAGCAGCTCTACTAAATGCTGGGCTAGYTCTCTTCCTTAGGGCTTTTTTTGTTTATCACTTAGGACTGTTCCTAAATTCCTGAATTTATATCTGTGGATTGCAGTGTTTTTTTCCACTTGTAGATTTTGAATCGTAGAATATCCTGAGTTGGAAGGGACCTATAAGGATCGTCGAGTTCAACTCCTGGCCCTGCACAGGACAACTCCAAGAATTGCACCATGTGCTGAGAGTGTTGTCGAAACACTTAAACTCTGGCACACTTGGTGCCATGACCACTTCCCTAGCGAGTCTCTCCCAGTGCCCCACCAGCCTCTGGGAGAAGAAACTTTTGTTAATATCCAAACCTTTGGGTAAGCACTTCCAGCACTTTGCAGAAATTTTTGAATAATCATAACCCTGAACAGTGACAAACATATGGGAAATTCTGTTTCTACTGTTCTTGTTCAGTGAGGGAAACTGTCCTGTTCCACCACCTGGGACTTCGCTTAGGCAATGTTTAAAATATGTCGTATGTCCTGATTTCAGGGAGAACATGCATTAAGGTTCTGATGTTGAATTAATAGTTTTGATTAAATTTTCTGTTTGTATCAGCTCGTTAGCTACATTCAAAAAGTCGTTCAAGAAGCTGGTTCTGTTTGTCAAGCTGCTCCCTCAACACAGCTTCTGGTTGCAGTAAAGCTGTTTTCTGCCTCTGCTGTGGAGAAGCTGTGCTCCCCAGTTTTGGGGACCAGTTGACATTTTGAATGAACTCTGACAGTTATAGGAAAAGAGGGTTTTGGCTTGTCTTTGTCTTCCTAGATGCATTGGTAAGGAGAGCTTTATGAGAGAGTTTTCCTCGTGCCAGTGAGGGTTTAGAAGCTGGAAGGAGTCATCCAGGAAATTATGGTATTTGTTACTGACTGCATTATTCATTTGTATCTAATGATATGCTGTTGAACAGAAAGAAATGGTTAAATCCAAGATGACTACAGGCTGGGAGCTCCAATTCTGCGTTTTCTTACTCAAGTTTGAAGAAATTTCATGCTTGGCCATGTGACAAGTCATGATCCTCATTGCAATGTTTTTCTTTGTTCCTCTTTTAGACCTAGCTCCCCGGAACCTGCAGGTGCTGGAGCCCACAGAGAGCTCTCTGGCTGTCAGCTGGGATCCAATGACCGATGTGGATAATTGCCTCCTTACCTATTATCCAGCTGGGTATGAGATGTTGGCGAAACAAATCCCMAAGAGCAGCTCAGCCATGAGATTGTGAGACTCCATCCTGGCACCATGTACAATGTCACACTTCATCATGTGAAGAAGGGGATTGCCGGTGAGCCCAAGCATCTAGAAGCAAGTACAGGTAGGAGCAGGCAGTATTTTTCTTCAGATTCAGATGTTGTAAATCTTTAAAGTTYGATTTCAGCAAGTGAAGGGAACTGAGTGCTGGAGAGCACTTTCTCTTCTCAGCCTAGAGTTATCTGTTGTTGTTTTCTGGAGAATCTGTTCCCAGATTTGTATCATTAGGAGTGAATGTATTGCAAATTTCCTCTCTTTCCATTTTTCTTGTCCAAATCCTACTTGTGTTGACACCTGTGAATGCCAATGAATTTGTAGTGTTGCCGGCTGCAAGAGGCAGGAATGGAAGCATGCAGGATAAAGGCAGCATGTTACTAAGAATAATGCACTGTTCAACTGGATGCAGAAAGCACTTTAAAGTAGGCAGGGTGTCATCCCTAGGTACTCATTCTCCAAACATGTCTGCAGCAGTGAGTTCCCCTCATAATCTCTTCCCAGGACTGAATGAGCTTGATCCTGCTGAGGTTAAGAGGTTAAGAGTGCAAAGGCTGTGTATTTGAAGCAGTCTCTTGAGAACTGAAATGCTGTTTGGTTAGCAGCTGATATTATGCTGTCTGCTTGCATTTAGCAAAAACAGTGAAAAGCGTGGTGATTTTGACATTTTTCTTGCTTCTAGCACAACAGGTGGGAGTTGAGAGGCAGCAAACTCCAGAGCTGGACTGTTACCATGGATAAAACTAAGCCCAGTCAAGTCATGATTGTGCTGTACTTGCTTGACTCTTCAGTTTAGCTAAGGAAAATGTCTTGGGTCTCAGAGCAGGAAACTGGGCAGGGAAGGAGCACTGTTTAGAAACTTTGTCTTCTSTTTACCTTTTTGTGCTGATGCTGCTTCCCTACATCCCTCTGCTGTCTTTCCCAGTCCTGTCTGCACTCAGTGCCATCTGGGTGACAGAGGAGATGGAGTACTCCCTGGAAGTGGAGTGGGAGAATCCAGCAACAGATGTGGGTTATTACAAGCTGAAGTTCAGATCCCTAGTGGAGATGGATGAGAAGCAGGTCACAGTGCCCAAAAGCAATGGCCCTAAGAGCAGATACATCCTGGCTGGTGAGTACTTGTGGGTATTCCAAACTGGGCAGGAGCAGGGAGAAGTGGCAGGAATGATTGACAGTCAGACTGTAGTTCTGAGACAATTTTTCTCTCACATGTGAATGGCCAGGGGCTCCCCTATCCCGTAAGGATGGGAGAAAGCTATGCTCTGTGGATAGCAGGCTTCCAGGCATATTCATTCATTTAATTCTGTCCTTGTTAGGAATAAAGTGTATTCTTCTGTTTCAGAGCTGGTAACACTGGTATTCCCAAAGTCCCCACCAGCAGTGGTCAATATGCCCTAAGGGCAAGCCTAGACCAAAGGTGCTACCAAGGCATTGAAAAGACAAAAGGAAGTTGGATRGAAATCTAAACTTTAAGTTCCCTTCTGCTACAAACCTAGAGCTGGATAGATTAAACAAAACAGCTTTCTTCAAGAAAAAATACTTCTTCCCTAGTTGTTTGTAATGCTCCCTTTTTCTCTTTGTAGGCCTGAAACCTGGCACAGAATATGAGATCACTGTCGTACCTGTGAAAGACAGCACAGAGGGAAAACCATCCTCAGTGACTGGCAGGACTGGTATGTGAAAAGTTGCTTTTACTACAGGGATGTTACTACAGGGTTTGGGGACAGATCTCTCAAGATTCAAGCACAGAAGGTGCATAATTGACTGCTTTWTCATGTGTGACCTGCAGCCAGGTCTGCTTATACCTTGTTTGAGCTTGCCTACATTGCCTACTAAACCTAGGCCTAGCTCGGTCTTTTGCTTTGATTTTTTACAGTAGCTTCACCCTGAACTTGACTAACGGCTCCATCCAGACACAGGATAAGTGTAGTAAGCTGGCCTCTGTATGGAATAATAACCCTGTTGGCTCACTGACTCTCTTAAAAAAAAAAAGGCAGACCTATTCTATTGCAAAAGAGAGCATGAAGAATTTTAAATTCTCATTCTACTTACAAGATTCTGGAATTTCTGAAATTCAGCCCTTACTAAAGGGTAGGCGTGCTGCTTCCGAAGACTGAAAAATCTCATATCAGGCCTGACATTCCTGAGGTTGTTGTCTAAATTATTACATTAAAAGAAAATTTATTTAAAACAGAACCTRCAACCTCCACATTGTCATTTTAAGGCTGTTCTGCCCTGTGTAGACTCTGATTATTTGGAACACCCTTGACTTGTGTTTTCAAGATGTTCTTGACAGACATGGGGGCTGCAAAACGTCTTAAAAAAGGAAAAAAAAAAWAAATCCCCAATGAGTRGTCTTGCTCATATTCTTATGTAACCCCTGGAATTTAAGAGCTGCAACTAAGACAAATACCAGCTGCTTCAAGAGCTACCACCAAGCTCTGATTCATCAGCTGAAATAGYGAAACGTTGGGGGAGTCTGAGAGACAGGTCTGCAAGGTAGGCAGAAAGGGAGGAGCTGCAGACGGCTGACAGTGGAGGCAGAGAAAGCGTGGGCACTGTACTTGGAGCTGGGAGAGGGCAAGCCAGAAGGTAACCCTCAAGTTGGTACCTATGGAAGGTGAGGCAGGTAGCCTGCAAGCTCTGCCTGCAGAAAGAAATGGAAAGTTTCATCTAAATGGTAGAACATTCCTTCTTTCTCCTGATTTCTCATRGRTGCCTTTCTTCAGGGGTTGTAGGGGGAAACCTACGTGTTTTAGCTGGCCAAAGCAGTAAGGCAAAAATTAAGGAAATGTGTACATGGAATGGTTTGAGTTTGAAGGCATCTTAAAGATCATCTAGTCCAACCCCCTGCCATAGGCAGAGACATCTTCCAGTAGACCAGGTTGGTCCAAAAATTAATGTAATTCTTACTAGTGTGGATGAACAGGTCTCCAGCTCAGCTTAACAYTCTCAGTCCTGTTGTGGACAGGCTCTGTGGCAAGGGACCACTTACTATTAGTAAGAGAACAGTGAACCACAGCCAAAACTAAAACCTTATAACCACCTGAATGTGTAATTCATGCCTTGCCTTTAAAATGCCATCAATCATCTCCAGGCATTTCTTTGGGTGACTGTTGTAGCATTTCCCAACAGGACAGGAGGCTCATACACATTTCACACAGATAATCATGACAARGGGTTTGTTAAAAAGGAAAAATATGCTTATTTGGATCATAACATAAATTCAGAAACGTGGGAAATCAAATCTCCCAAACAGTATATTTGGTTGCTGTCCTTTGGTGACAGGGAGTCTCCATTGGAAGGGTGCTTGCAGCAGTGTCTGCAGCTGGATTGGGAAACTTCCTGAACCACTGTCTTCATGAATTTTCACAATCCAGCCATCCATGTGTGACTGTGAGTACAGAAGCATTTTCAACTGACTACTGACAAATGTCTTACCTATGTGCAATCTGCACTTCTTCACAAAAATTACCTAGAGGAGTGTTTGGGGTGCTCCACTCAGGATGTTAACCAACACATTTAAGCATATAAATTGGACTGGACTCARCAGGAGATGCCTTGGGGGTATTTGTAGGTCTGTCTGAAGCTTTCACTTGAGGGGATCAGTCAAATGCTTAATAATGAAGCATAGTCAATCCCCTACTTTCAAGCTGGCCCATTGTCTCGAGCCAGCCCATGTTCTCACTGGTACAGGTGACTGTCAGGGCAGCTCCTGACCACGCAGGGAGTTRAATAGTTAAAAGCAGTGTATATGCAGAGCAGCATAGCCTGTACCCAGCTGCAGAGCGATTACAGCTAAAGAACAAACTTGATTTTCACAGCACACAAGAAAATAATTTGCTTGATTTTTGTTGCCACAGGTGAGCATCTCATACTGCTAACGAGCTGAGCTGTGATTATTCAAATTGCCAATTCCCAGCATGTGCTGCTCTAGAGTGGCACAAAAAAGCCTCAGCATCTTTCATTAAAACGAAAAGGAAYGTATTTTCATCTCACGTACGAGGTGAGATTAGTACATGCAGATGGAAAATCACAACTTTTACCATAGCTAATGTGTGGTAAATCACAGCGCAGCTAAGCTGGTGTGTGGTAAATTACAGTGTGGCTGTTGTGCGTTTGTGCCCTGCAGTTCAGAGCCTCCAGCAGGATAAGAAATGCTGTTCCAATAATTTGGGAGGCATCATTGCTCAGGCTGCTACGATGTATTTAGCAGTTCAGCGAATTAAAAAACCGAAACCAACCCAACAAAAAAACTTGTTCTCTGTAAAGGTCGTGGGTTG
The DNA here is from genome assembly GCA_018881555.1 of Amblyornis subalaris. Taxonomy (NCBI): domain Eukaryota; kingdom Metazoa; phylum Chordata; class Aves; order Passeriformes; family Ptilonorhynchidae; genus Amblyornis; species Amblyornis subalaris. The sequence continues at coordinate 5,289,588 of JACAXG010000049.1, read as the reverse complement.
TAGGGCTGTTCTCAAAGGGCCACATTCCTGCAGGCTGTGTTGTGGTAAGAACTTAGGACTCCTTAAAAATAGTGTTGTGTTTCCATCTGTGGACGGGGCAGGGGAAGGATTGTAACAGTGGGAGGAGTTTGAAAGTGACAGAGAGCTGCTTTTCACAGATTTGGAGCAGGTGATTTGGGGTTTTTTTGGTTAATTCCCAGAACAACCCAGGCAAGATGTTGTGATCTTCAGAAGGCAGAAGACAGTAACACCATATTCTGCCCAGGCTCTGTCTGCCCGGGCGGTGGCTGCGCTTTTGGTGCTCCCAAAGAAAGAGCCCTGCTCTCATAGCTGTGAGGAGGAGACCTAAACCCCAGCTGAAATACCTCAGAATTGGGCACCATCCAGCTTGCTAGTTCAGGCCCATGCTTGGTAAGAAATAAAGGATGAGAGGGCGAAGAAATCAGCAGGACCCTTGAGGGGAAGGAGTAAGAGTAGCCTTGTTTGGACACCCATGTTTTTCACTCTCAACTGTTCCACAGAAACCAGCAGCGCAGCTTTGCCTGGACACTGAGTATGCCCACCCTAAGACAGTTTAACAGCAGAGGGAAATTCAGGTCAAGTCTTCATGTTAGTGCATCTTGCTGTGAAACCTATTCAGAATCATCACAGAAAGATTCTGGTTACCTGTAGGTACTAGAAGTGGGTCGTGTTGTAAATACTAACAAGGATTAGGGTAAACAAAGCCCTTGCAGCAGTGTCTCTTATGTATTTGTATAGTCTTATTTTAATTGGTTAATTTGTTTATCCTTCATCATGCAGTAGGGAAATATTCAGCTCCTTTAGATGAAGAAAGTGAARTGCAGAGAGGTTAACAGCATGCAGGCCATCTTTCTTTGCAATAGAATGAGTAATCRTGATTTCTCAGTTGTTCTTGTGTTGTCAGTCCTGGTTAAGGATGTGTAATGATCTTCCTAATGTGTTTCCAATTTATAACAACACTGTAAATCTGAATATCTGAATCCATTGAAAGTGGTGGCAAGCATTGACAAGACATSTCTAGGTCAGGGACTTGCTGGAGGGAGATGAATAAATGCATACCTGGGTCACCCTGGGCTCTGAACAAAAGAGCTTTGGTTGTTCCCTCACTTTCTGGACAGATCACATGTATATGAGCTTTGGAGGCTTGTGACCATGACAAAACAGGAAAGTAACAGCATCRTGCTTTGTAAAGGCTCTCCTGTCCAGGTCAGGACTGGCTGTGCTTCCTGTTTCCCAGGAAAGCATCTATAAGAATTAAAGACAGACCTCAAATCACCTCAGACTTTGTCACCTTTCAGCTTTGTGGGTCCAATCAATGTGTGATCAAAAATAGGACTTGAAAAAGGAAGAAACTAGCAAGGCCCTTGAGGGGAAGCAGTGTCACAGGTCACAGCACAGCCTATGACAGCCTGTGTTCGTCACTTTTAACTGTCTCTGCAGAAATGGACAGCCCAGCTCACCTGGTGACTGACCAAGTGACAGAGGACACAGCCACAATCTCCTGGGACAGGCCCAGGCGCTCATGGATAGGTACATGCTGAGCTACACCTCTGTTAGTGGTGACACAGAGGAGATAGAAGTGGGAAAGGATGAGACTACCATGACTGACAGGACTGAAACCTGGCATTGAATATTTCATCTTCCTCTGGGTAGAGAAAGGAACCCAGCAGAGCAAAATGATCAGCACTGAGGCAGTGACAGGTATTCCAAAGAATCTTTGTGCTTCTACATGACACTGTGTTGAGGAAGTGATCTCAATTCTGGCCTGTTTTTTCCTGGCCTTTTTTCTCCTGGCCTTTTGCAGATCATATGCTAGCCACTACTTCAGCTGCTGTCACTGATAAGAATAGCATTCATTAATGAATGAAGAGAGGAAACACTCCTATTTTAATAATCTTTTCCCAAAACACGAAGGAGTAGGAAATGGTTTGAGCCTGGACAAAGTCTCTTAACTATCAGTAATTCCATTTGTATAATCAAGGTTTTTGCTTGCAGAAGTTGTCTGCTTAGCTAGGCTGAAGCCTACCTGATTGGCAGAGGACACTGCTAGTGCTTCCTGGAAATGAGGGAGAGATGAAGCAGGACACAGGTCTTGCTATCCAGATTAGTTTGAAGCCAGATGTGGAGTGCATCATCTGTGTCTGGGCAGGGAAAGGAAGCAAGCAGAGCAAGAGGGCAGGCAAAAACAGTCGTGAGTGACCTGTGGAAATGTTGGAGTGTAATTTTGCAGCTGTGGAAGGAGGAATGTTGTTTCACATGGTGAATTAGCTATGATTATGTTGTTCTTTGACCACTTCTTTTGCTGAGGACTTCCTTTCTCAGTCATAATGTGGAGAAGTGTTACACCTTGCTGGCACCTCACAGCTCGAAAAGAGATATGTGGGAGCAGGCTGTTGGTGCTGCCTCAGGCTCTCACATCTTTTTCTTTGCCTCACTGCATCCACATCATCCAGGAATCCAGAGCCATGAATGCTCCCAAATAACTGATCTAACATTTCTCTCTTAAGGTTCATGAGAACTTAGGTTTGACATAGCCTCAGATTTCAGCTGGACCTTCTTCTGCACAATCATTCTTCCCTGTATCTCYACTTGATATTTTAGTCTTGAGGGTTTCATCTGTGTCTTTCTACTTTGCACTTTATTTCATAGAAATGAACATCCTAAAGAATCTGGTAACTGGCCAGGTGACAGGACTCAGCCACCATCTTCTGGGACAGAGTCCAAGCTCCTATAGACAGGTACATGGTGAGCTACACTTCGGCTGACGGGCACACCAAGGAAATAGAAGTGGGGAAGGACAGGAGCATTACCACCCTGCCAGAACTGAAGCCAGGCATGAAGTTCACCATCCGTCTCTGGGCAGAGCTGGGGAGCAAGTACAGCAAGAAGGCAAGCACTGACACTCTGACAGGTATGTGGGCAGAAGGGAAAGGAAATGGGGGGGAAGGTGTGAGTTGACACAGGCAGGCATCCGGAACAACCACTAAACCATGGCTGAAATGCAAAGAATCAATTTATTTAATTCCTTCGCTAACTGAAGGATCCCAAAGCAACACTTGGGCACAGACACAAGTGGGAATGCCGGCACCAGTAGGCTCAGTCCCATTTATCAGGGGCCCATGCACGTGTCGTTTACCACCATGCTGCGATCTGCTCCGTGTTTTGTCATGATCTCTGAGCTTTCATGTCCTCTCTTTGAAAACAGGGAGCTTAAGCTCGTCCGTGAAAATGCCTCCAAGTCTCTCCAAACACCTACATTATCTTTACACAGAAATTCTACTTCTCGAAACAGACAGAGGATAAACAGCAGTAGGCATAATATATGGGATTTCCCACACTGTTATTCTCCAGGCCTGGGCATTCCCAGCTGCAAGGTCACTGAATGTACCATCCTCCTCACCGTTCTTCCACTTTTAACCCTTTCCTCCCAACAGAAGGATCCTGCTCTTGTTTTATTTTATCTTTTATAAGCTCTTTTTGCATTGCTGGCTATTGAAGATGCACAGTGGTAACTCCACTTAAATCATTAAATTTAGTAATTTAAATACATGCGTACAGGCTACTATAACAGAGACTGCTACTATAGATTATTACAGAAGAGGCAGATGTCATAATACWAGAGTGATGACAGCTGATGGTCCTTATTTCACTAGTCTTTAATCAAAAGAATGCAGTGCTTCATGTGCTGCTATCAAGTCTAACAATAACAGGTTTAACAACCAAAATGAAACCATKTCAGAATTGGAGGCAGTCAAAAATAATTGCCTTCTCTTTGACTTGTGACCCTAGGCCTGTCCTAGGAGACTGCTAAACAGGCTTAAATCTATCCTGTTCAGTTAGCCATCAGGATTGTGATGTACTGGGAACATTCAGGGTTACTCCATATCCATTGACCTTGCTAATGTACTTTTTCTRGTTTATGAATCCAGCTGGTGTGAGATAGAACAGTTGAAGCTTGGATTTAGGGCAAGATGCCAAAGCATTTCCCAGTGCTTACAGAGATCAAGGGCAGCTGATGGGAACAAATCTTGAGGCCAAAAGGCTGAACCTATCTGGAACTAGAAATTCAAGGAGAGTTTCAGCAAATTGAAATGTTGGGKTTTTTTGAACAGGCATGAAAATGGAGGCACCTGGAAATTTCACATGAATGAAACTGCTGGGAGAGGGAATGCATTTAACATTAGTAGTGATAKTTTTGAAATACCTGCACAAAAAAAATGATACCTCTGCTAAAATAATGCAACTTCTGAGGTAAAAAATAATACGTTTTCTCACTCAAGGTGCTGGCTGATTACTCCCTAGCATTAAAACCAGCTGTGGCAGGGAGCTGCCCTGCCRTGGTCTCCTGCACCCATGGGAAGTGCCGGCTGGCCTTTAAGGGCAATGCTGTGAGATTGCAGCCTCTGAGGCTGCCCTTCCCATCCCTTGCTTCTTGGGATGGATTTGGTACCTGTTAGCTCCCTCTCGTGTCCAGCTGGAGGTAYACATGTAGTGAGCTTCTCTGAGGAGGTTTCTGGGTTGTTTCACTTAAAGCATTTGTTTAGTGCTCTCCCAAATGAAGCAGGAGTTCGTTAGATAATGGATTACTGCTTAACTCACGAGCCTAGTGAAAGGTGGTCTTGGGTTGTAATGAACAGACAGCGTTTTAAACAGCATGGGCTGTGAACTGCTCACGCTGTGAGCTCATGCTGTGAGGTTCTGTCCCTGCTCTTATATTTGGTGTTTTGATTTCTTCTTCTCTGCCTTTTTATCTGCTTTAAGCAGTAACTCTGTGCATGAGGAGTGCAGCATTTCCTGGGAGGAGCCACCCTGCTTGACTCTTCTCCTTTATCTAAGACAGACAAAGCATGGCTTTGTGTTTTTCTGTGGCCTTTTCACAACTGCATTCTTTCACTGATGCATTATAATTGTTGYTGTGCTTGTACTCATAGCATTCTTCAAGGCCTGGGACGTTTTGTTGCCTGGTTTGTACAGAGAAAACAGACAACAACATGCCCATAGTTCTCCAGGGAGATTTGTGGAAGAGCAGGGATTGAGATAAATTATTCAGTTATAGTCTGATACAAACTCAGGTGTACTTCAGAGTTGGAGCACTGTTGCCTGGAGGTCAGCACTGCCCACCAAGGACCTCCTCTGTAAAACTTGTAAAGCCAGTAAAACCTTACTCATCAAATTGTTTCCTTAAGGTGTTCCCAAAATATATAGAATATAGCAAGCACAGGATGAAAATTAGGGAGAAGCTGCTTCCAGTGTTGTTACTTTCAACACAGATTTAAAAATTGCATTTATCCTAAGGGAAGCACTGCAGCCCCTTTGTTGGCACTCCATAAGACACTTTTTGACAACTGCTGTGAACTGGMATTGCATTAACATAATTCTGTTCTTCTCCTCATGCTGACCTTGGGCAGTCGGACTGCTCAGGAAAAGTCTGGCTAAGTGTTTGATGCCGATGAAGGAGCTGGTGTCCCATATCCAGCACACACTGGACTAAGAAAGCTCTGGGTTTCTTTGTATTCCTGCATTTACTAAAGAAGACTGAAGCTCGACAACAGCAAGGCCTGTGAAGTCATTCTTCATCTGCAGTAGGGGAACAAGGGGCAGGGGCTCTCAGCAGGCCACATTATGGCCTTGCTCCAGGACTGGGGCATAGAGCCCAAACCTGTCCGATCTGAGTGCTCYTCGGGGATGAGCCTGATGGAGACTCCTCAGGCAGACATGCCAGGAGCTCCTGGACACTGCATAGTTGAGCCAATTGCAGGACTCACAGAACATCCCAAACCAGATCTTTAGCAGGCCTTGCAGTGTTTGGTCTAGGCTTCTGCTGCTTGCTAGCCATGAAGGCCACTGGGTGACTTTCAGGCAACTGCAGTTCAGCCCAAGCCCTATACTGCAGTTTGTGTCTTTCATTTATRCAATGGTTCTTGACTTTTCTTTTTGAATAGAGATTGATCTTCCTAAGAATCTTTGTGTATTGGATGTGACTCATTCTACTGGTGTGGTTACCTGGACTCCTCCTGCAGCACAGATTGATGGCTATTCTCTGACCTACCAGGGTGAAGACGGTACAAGCRAGGTACAGTGAATTCCTTGAACTCCTCAGGCCTGTAGACCTCACTGAAATCACCCCTGTGATTAGAGGCTCTGCCATTTGGGTCTTGTGGGTATGTGGACCACAGAAAAACAGTTTTGATGGTGAATCTATGCTATCCATGACCCAGGGAGGGAGAGCTCAAGGAAGGCAATGTGCTGCTGTCACGAGTAGAAGCTGTGGAGGGACTTTGTGACAGTGGAATCCTCTTCCCAACAGATGTTCAGATGCAGAAAACATGGTTGCCTCTTCTCTTTTCTAGCTTGTTATTACCTGGAAGGGCAGCAGTCACCAAGGGCAGGGTGTTCTCAGTGGCCTAGGAGTGTTTGTGAGACCTTGCCCCAAATCTTCCTTCTGAGGAGATGGACTCCATGTTTCAGGATACGTGGTGAATTTGCCTATCTGAACTGTACCAGAAAAGTGTAAATGCATATGGAGTATGAGGCACTGCRGTCCAGAAAAGCTAAATGCTGTTCTGAGTTGGGTTGAGCTTTGATCTCTGTTACTTGGCAGGGAGTACAGCTGGGTCCCAGTGAGCAGTGGTTTGTGCAGGAAGGCCTGGAACAAGGAGTGAGGTACACTTTCTCTGTGATKGCCTACAAGGGAGATCACCAGAGCTGAAAGACAGAGAGTACCTTCTCATCAAGTAGGAATTTGCCTTGGATGTTGCATTTTTCYCCTGTGCTCTGCAGCTGTTGCACTTCACAGTACAGATCAGAGTTCATGTCCTACAGATGCACAGGAAGACTGGGATCATAAGCAAACCGTTTAGCAAATCAGTGGTGTTACTCCTGGCTGGGTGTSCATTCTAAGCCACACCATCTGGAGGCTTGGGAACACAGTGCAACAGTGTGAGTGGAGATTCCCCACGCTGGTCAGCAGTGCTGGCAAGCCTTGCTAGCCAAGTGCAGGACAAAGCCTGCTGATGAGCTRCCAGTGGGCAGGAGAGAGGATGATCTGCAGGGGATCTTCCTGCACATCCCAGTAATGGCAGGGCACAGCAGTGTAAGTAAGTTCAGGGCCTTGGGTAGCTGCCCAGGTTGTTCAGAGATCAGGAAACGCACACCAGAGTGGCAGCAAATCAAACATTGTGTGCCAGCATGCTGTGGGAGCCTCTCGTCCTGTGCCAGTGCCCACAGGGTTTGCCAATTGTGGATTAATTGTGAAACGGAGAGAAATTAAAGTCCTTATTTTCTGCCACTCCCACCTTTACAAACAAGGGCTCCTCTTCCCACTCCTACTGCGAGCCAAGGCTGGGTCTTTTTATATGGGCAGGCAGTGGCAGGACGAGGGGCARTGGTTTTAAACTGACAGAGGGCAGGTTTAGATTAAAGATCAGGAAGAAATYCTTTACTSASAYGGTGGTGAGGCACTGGCACCGGTTGCCCACAGAGGGTGTGGCTGCCCCATCMYTCGAAGTGTTCAAGGCCAGGCTGGATGGGGCYCTGAGCAGCCTGATCTAGTGAGTGGCATCCCTGCCATTGGCACAGGGTTGGAATGAAATGAGCTTTAAKGTCCCCCCCAACCAAAACCATTCTAGCATTCTGTGGTTCTATCTCTTGCAGCCTTTGGGGACCATATTTATGTGCCAGCTCCCAGGCAGTGGGGAAGGCTGACATCTGCTACCTGCTGATGCAGGTGAGCACTGTGTGAGTGCCCAGTGGGGGCTGCTGGTTTCTGTGCTTCTCTTCCACTACTGTTGTCCATAGGAGCTTCCCAAGGATGCCTCCTCCTGCTCTCTGGCCTGCTTTGCTGATGGGCTGTTTTRCCCACTCTGTTCTCACAGTGAGCTTCCTCTACTGGTATCCAGGGACTGCAGCCAGGTGCAGTGGAACAGAGATGCCTCCAGTGGTGTGTASACCATTTACCTGAACAGGGATGGCAGCAGGCTGCTGCAGGTGTACTGTGACATAGGGAGTGAGGCTCTGCTCCTTTTCCTGCTTTTTGATGAATGTAATCATGTGGACATGACACAGAAGTTAGTTGAGGCTCCTTTCGCTCTGCTGCACCCGTGTGTTTCAGCTCCTTCCTGAACAGAGTAGCATGTTTTAGGGAGGGTAGTGGATGCTGATGTACCCACAGTCTAAGGTTATGTGTAGGTACAGTTAATGCAGTTCAGCTGATGCCTGTTAGTATTTTCATTGCTAGTGCTGTGAGCATGCACTTCAACTCTGGCTACACAGGAAGTGTTGAGTGGCTCAAAGGAATCTGAAGGCAGAAGCACAGATGCTTTGAGGTGGGGAGTGTGTGTGAATGTGGAAGAGTGAATCTGATGTTCTCTGATAGCAATCTCCCTAAACAACCAGAGAAAAATATCTTTATTACCTTTTTCACCTTTCACTTTCAGTGATAATTGATTTTCTCCACTGCARTAAATTGTTGTGTGTTACTACCAAGCCCTTCTGATTTTGGTGAAGTTTAGAAACCCAAAGGCCTTGTGGATTTTGTCTCTAAGCTTGTTTTCTCTAAGTGTTTAGATTATGCTCAGATTTGTGGAAAGTAAATTTTAAAATTTCTAGAACTAGGTATTTGCCCCAGTGCTTATGTGCAGCCAGAAAAYGGAAATGGATTTCTGTGTGTACCCTGCTCAGGTGAAGTGTAAAAATTGCAGAGCACTGGCACGGTGGATTTCTACCAACACTGRAAAAATTATGTGGAAGGCTTTGGAGATCCCACTGGGGAATTTTGGCTTGGTATAGTACATGGGTGTGACTAGTGAAGGGCTGAAGATTGGCTTTGTAGAAGCACTTAAATGTTGAAATATCCAATCCTGTGAGCATGTGGTCTTGAACTGTCAGCTTGTGTGTCTTCCCTAGCAATGCTAACGAAGCATTGAGGGGTCTCTAAAGGGCCACTAAGTATTTCCACTGACATCTTTGGGCTTTGGAGCAGTCCCAGAGCAAGCCAAGCTCTGGGCTCTGTTTATTTCAGACTTGTGTGTTCCTGTGAGAGGGGAAATAAAGACATTTTATTTGTGAAAATGCAAGACCAGGATGCTACACAAAACTTGGTGTACTCAGTCATTTTGTGTCTGTCTTCTTCTGCTAGTGAGCAATGTGAATCAGAGAAGCCAGCATTAAATAGGGCAAGGTTTTTGGAGTAAGAGCCTTTAAATGTTCTGGGAAAAATAATGTTGCAGTACAGCCAGTCTTGTGCTAGTTAAGGTTGTTTGCTTTTTCTGATACTTCTGTCTCTTTCCAGAAACTAAGACAGCATAAACTTGGCAAATTGTCATGAAGCCTCAAGCGAAGGAGGGAGGCAGGAAATAGTTGATTTGACCAAAGTGGCCATGGGGTGAGAGTGTAGGACTGCAAAGGTGAACAGGCTTCTCCCTTTTAAGGGTAATTGCTTTTTATTTCTAGGTCTCSACAAGCTGCGCAACCTCACAAGCAGCAGCTCCATCCAGTCCGAGCTCTGTATGGATTTGCAGACAGCCAGTGAATCTATCTGTGCTGTCTGTGACTTCCTCCAGGCTGCCTCAAGCAGGGACAGACACAGGCTGTCAGTGCYGAATTGCAGAGGCAAAGCTGGTAAGGAGGGCCTTGTACTCGTGCTGTCTCTGCACAGGGGAGCAAATGCTGGGACCTGTGTATTTGTTTTGCAGTAGCCTGAGAGCTCCCTAGGTCAGGTTAGAYCAGATGTGGTTTCTTTGAGGAGAAAAGTCTTCCTAGGGAGACTGAGGAGAGTGTGCCCATGRGCCTGTCTGATGCTGAAGACAGGAGGAAGAGTTGCTTGTTCGTGGGGAAGAGAGGGCTCTGTGACCCAGGGAAATGCCAGCTGAAAAGGCAAGCTGGGTTTCTGTGAGGTAACCTGAGCTGATGGGGCAGCAACTTGTGGGGCTTCCCAGCTGAGAGTGCAAAAAAAGTGTCTTTTATTCAGATGGGAGTTTGCTCGACAGCAGTGCCRGCTTCTGCCACTGGTAAATCCTTACTGTTGCTGTTGTGTCCATAGTCTTCCATTTATCCTTTAATATCCTCTTGCCATAAGGTTTAGATCTTCAGCTGGGAGGATGCAGCCCTTGGACATGCCCTCTAATAGCAGTGCCTTAGAAATTAGTGTCCAGACCTATCCTGTGCTGTGGCTTTTCCCCTGCCAGGCCTGCTGTGTTCCACCTGAAGGGTGGAGAAGCCYTCAGGCTGAGCAGCTGTAGTAACTTACTCCTATCCATGTCTTTGATCTCTTCCCTTGGGGGATGCAGTGACCTACCACAATGGCTGAAAGTTCACAGCGTGGGACAGGGACAATGATGTGGCTCTCAGCAACTGTGCCCTGACACACCACGGTGTGTGGTGGTACAAGAACTGCCACCTAGCCAACCTCAACAGGGAGTAGAGGGAGAGCAGGCACAGTGAGGTGAGCAGCAGAGCTGGTGTGCTGCTTACCTCTTCTTCATAGCCTGGAGAAAATACATGGAGGGAATGTCTTTCCTTGGAGCAGGAAGAATTGCCCTCTTGACTACTTTCATTTGAAAGGAAAATGATCCATAAGAAAACTTAGAGCTCTTACTCTCTTCTCCCTGGATCCAAAGGACCTGAGCTCATGGCTCCCTGATTCTTGTGGGCAGAGATACTTGAGGTGGAGCTGTCTTGATCTCTGAGAGGAACACCTAAAGGAACACTCACTAGGAGCCACACTGGGGTGCTTGCTCAGTGTCTGATGTAGCCTTTGCCTTGGCTTTCAGTGCATGCCTTGGGGTACCTCTCACTGTACAGGCTTATTTTGGGATTGAAGATGGCTCAGTCCTGTTGTGTTCCAAGCTTGATAGAGGTTTGATTTATATTACAAGTGTCTGAAAGACTGATTATAATTAAAGTCTCTSTTTATTGGAGGGTGAAATGGTATTTGAGGCAGGCAGTGCTAGACTCCTAGCACCTGGTCTGGGCACTTTAGTATAAGAAATTCCTTCATCTTTTCGCAGGGTGTGAACTGGGAGCCATGGAAAGGACATGAATTCTCCATCCCTTTTACGGAGATGAAGATCCATCCTCAGTGTTCCAGTAATAAGCCAATCCTGGGGAGGAAGAACAGGTCTTTATCAGGRAAGAGGAAGAAGATCAGGGCTTAAATAGAACTCTGTGCAGGGCCAAAGATAACGATTCAGTATTTCTTAAAGTTTTATTCAGACAGCTTTCTCCAATACAAAGGAAACAATAGCTGACCAACATGCACCCAGGGACATCTGGAGCTGCAGCACAACCTGCTTCCAGCCTTTGGAGCTCCTGATRGGTGATGTTCCAGAGACTGGGAGGGGGCTTGTGGGGCATCCTGTTTGTAGATACTCTGGTTGGCTAAGCATGACAAGGACCTGCTTGATCCAATACATGCAACTTCTGTGAACTTTATGTAAAACAAGCTTTAACATATGCTATTCCTTCTGAAGCCTGGGCTGCAGACTCCTCTTAATTCCTCTTAAAATCTTGCTATTTTGCTTGTGTCATCATGTCTCCCAGCCGAAAGAGAAACCTAAGGAGACATGCAGTAAATTGATGTTCACACTCCAGGGTGAGGCCCAGAACAGGGGGAGTGTAAGCACTCCTCTCCTACAGTCTCTGCTCACCATCCCAAACCCATCTCTCTGTACTGCTTGCCTACAGACAATTAAGAAAATTCTCTATGCGACTGTTCCATCTGCTGCCTTCTGCTTTTTCATTAGCAGTGTGGCAGGTAGTGATGCTGAAATGATAACACTTGTCATCCACCTCTAAAATGAGCATCTCTTGGAGTAACACTGATCCTGCATTCTTTCCCTCATGCCCCAGTGCCTGGTTTCACATTTGACTGCTATTTTTTTTTCTTTTTACTCACAGCCATAAAGGTGAGGTTTATTTTCTTTCCCTGAGAAGRTATTAAAATTCTGGACCTCCAGCTCCAGCCAGGGAAGAAGTATGAGCTCACCAAATGCTGCTTGCTSAAAGGCTTCCTTCTCAGCACATTGGAACATGGTTGTCCCATGTCTTAATGGCCTTTTCTATCCCAGTGCTAAGCTGAGTAATACATTTTAAAGAATCCTTCCCAGACTTGGAGAAAGAAATAAAATCGCAAAGATAGGAGGTCTTAAAATATTTTTGTCTTCTTTGCTTTGTGTGGTAGAATTATTTTTCTTCTTACTTAAACTAAGCATTTTGTGTGGAGCAGGAGCATTACCCAGGCCGGGAGTGGGGCTGTGCAGATTAGGTCCTTGGGATCTGCCCCAAAACAGGGATGAAGACTGTGATCTCTGTGACTTAACTCTGTGAAGTGCTTAACTGATCCGTGCTTGCTAGGACCTGGCTGAGGAGAGCAAGCTAGAGAATTGTCTCTCAAAGGTGAGGACTAAATTCTTCCTAGTACTTTCAGGGCTGTGCCTCTTGGTGGGTGGGCAGGCAGAGAATCATCTGAGCTGCATTAAGATATCCACGCCCTGGTTTGGGAGGAGGAGGAGACTAATGGTGAGAGGAGTAGAAGGGAAAATTGCACTTGAAGTGTTTTGCAGGCTCTGTGCTAAGAGCATGAGAGAAGGACACAGGAAAGCGATGAGGGCTCTTTACTCTGAAGTGCTTTCTCCACGTTGCCCACTTGTCTGTAGGCAAGGACAGGTTTCAGTTTGTTGTTCAGTTAAAGGGCACAGTGAAGTCATCAGGAAGGTGACTGAGAGGGAGAGGAGGACTAGTCTCACACACATACACTCTAAAAGTAAGTGTATGCTCTAAAAAACAGCAGGCATGATTGTTCCCTGCCACTTTTTCCTGTGCAGCAGCAAAACATAATCCCATCCTAAAGCTGAACCCCACCTGGGAGCAGGGAATATTCTCTTAAGTGGTATGAACTTTGTATTTGAGCTAAAGGCARATGAGATACCTTATTTTCAGTTTCTGAGGAGGGTTTATCTGTCACTCCTAATGCGCCCCTCTTTCGCCAGGAAGGGCAAATTGACAGCTGCTGGAAAACCMTTGCGGAAAGTCAGTATTCCCGAACAGCCACAGGATGGCATTGTCTCTTCACACAGGAGAGRCTTCCCTGTATACGGCCGGCCTCTGTGGAAGGAAGTTTTTGGGGTTAAGCAGAGTCTGTGCTACAGCCTGGGAAGCTGGGACTGCTCAGATCATGCAGTTTGTTTGCCTTGAGGAACGGGTTGTTCTGGTTTCCAGGCTCAGGATGGTTGRGGTAGTCCCATAAAAATGTCATATCCTCTTACTGCCCTTGTTTTGCTGTAATACACAGCCCTGTAAACAGTGATGCCGGAGGGCCAACACATTCTCAAAACTTCTGCCTTGCTCTGAGATCACTTAAATTTTATATACTGCCACACACTCAGGGGCAGAATTTGAATCCCAGAACGATCTTCACTGCTTTGGCATCACTGTGTCRAGGATTGTCCTGTTGCTGGGTCCTACCAGCCGGGATCCATCTGTTGTGATATATCTGCTATATCTGGGACCCCAGAGAAATGTTGCTGCATTTACCCAGGAGGAGGAGGGAGAGGGAGAGGATGCCTCTTCCCAAAGATACTGCATTTTCTGTATGGTGTGATTTGGAGAGAAGACTGAAGTGTCTTACTGCACTGGGCACTTGCTTGGAAAGCAGTGGTGTTACTTTTGGTCACTGCTCTATGCTTTGTTGGCTGAATAAATAGWGGAGCGGTCAGTGAAGATCCAATTCTTCGATTATAGAGGGACTTAATGGGCATTTTTGCTCCCCTTCAATCTTTAGACTACTCCAGGATGCTCAGCTTCACCTCAAGCCCTGCATGTTTCTAATCTAGGACCCAGGAACTGTCYCTTTCCCCTGCAGCCCGTGCTACTCAAGAACACCTGGCCCTGAGTCCAGTGTCTGACATCTGGAGAGAAGCAAGGTATGCACTGCTCCTTCCTTCCCCAGAAAGTGTGCCTCTGCCATATCTAGCTGCTCATTGCTGTGGTCCTGCACACCTCTTTCWCCAGTCTCTTCCAGAGCCTCAGCTCTGTGGGCAAGGGACAGCTTGGTGCCTCATCCAGCCGAGAAGCAGGTTTTTGTTTCTTGCCCTTAYGGAGGCAGAGCTCAGTGGTGTAGGATTTGGAAAGGCTCTGCCCAGCAAGCTGCAGACACCATGAAATACTTGTCTGATCAAAACCAACTGGGGTTAACTAGTCCATGCTGCTGATCCTCTGTAAATAAAAACAAACCTTCTGCAGCCCACCTTTCACAGCACAAACACTGCTTTTCTTCTTCCCACAACTTCTTGCCCTTGGGTAGAGGAGCTGGCTGTGCTCATTAACAAGGCAAGGCCATTAAACATGATTAAGTTAAGCTGCTTCTTTAAGAAAACATTTCTGAGCTGCACAGCTGGCTGCAGGCAGAGACTACACAGCCTCTGCCCGCTGAGCTCTCCCCGCCTCTTATCTAGGGCCAGGATACAGATACAGGAAAGATTTCCCCAGGAAAATAAACACACGACTGAGAGATAGAGATACAGTGTTTGTTTGCAGTTTAAGAGTCATTTATTTTTGGTTTAAAAAAGAAATTGCACAAAATTTGTTTTGTTMTCTTTCCCTGTTGCATGGACTTGTTCAGGAAAATTGAAGGCTGACASTGAAATGCAGTTGTGGGAGGCAGGGCTGAGGTGTCTGGAGAGCGGGGACTGTGCAGTGGAGTTTCTGTACTGTGCATCTCTGCCCCCGTGATAACATGGGTGCTGCAGGGTTGCTGCCCCAACCGGTGGGTGACAGGTTCTAGTGCACCTCAGGCAGTCACTGCTCTTTTGCTTTTTCCTCCAGAAGCAGCTGATTCAGTGCATGGTTTGGCTCGAACAGCAGACATCAAGCAAGCCAGCGCTCATGCTTTAGGGAGCACAGAGGCTTGGCCCATCTGCTGGTTGGATGGATCAGGGCAGGGTTGTATCCTGGTCCCTYCCTGTCCAGCCTACGGGTGGTTTGAATGATGATTTTGAAATTCAGACCTAGCTCTGAACTCCCCAAAACCKGAATCTGGAGGTGTGTGATCAATGCTCACATTTTCTTGGCAGTTCTCTGGTTCTTGTAGGAATTGGTTGCCGTTGCCTGAAGAGTTACCTGCTATTCTTTCTGGAGAAGGAACTTCCTGCGGGGAGCCCTGCAAAGCCTAGCTCCTCCACACCAGATAGGCTGTACTCTGACGGTGCTCGCTGCCTCTGTGCCCCTGCTTGTTCAGGTAGGCCTCTGGCCTCCCATCGTGTTTCCCTTTACTCTGATTTTTTTTTGATTCCTCCAGGCAGCACCACCCTGCCTCCAGGGCTGCTCATGCCTCTGGATCACAGCAGAAGCACATGCATGGGCAGCTTTCCTGCCCAAGGGAGGAGGCTGCTTTGACCACCCGGTGAGTGTGGGGGCAGGAGGGCTGGGAAAAGTACTTGGATGGGGGAAAGGAGGAAAGGAAGAAGGAATAATACAAGTGCAGTGCTAGTTCTCCGGGATCCTGGCTGCACTGGGGGCTTGGGACAGAGACCAGAGCTATTTCTGCATTTCCTAGGATTACATGTGGCAAATCCTAATTTTTATACCATTATATGTTGCTTCCTGTTTTGGAGAAGAAGGGCGTCACTAATTTCAATGGTGACAAAGCAAGCTGGAAAATAAGGCACATATGGGGTCAATTTAAAGGGCTGTGTGAGGAGGAGCCCGGCCTCCTGGCTGTTCCCAGCACAGCCACACGCAGCCAAACCCCGTGACGTGATGTGACCATCACAGCCCTGCCTGCGTGAGACAGAACAGGCTGTGCTAGGACCGGGTGGCACAAGCAGTTGCTTCCAACTGGTGGCTTTGTCCCCCAAGCCAGGGGAAGGYGGCATCGCCCTTGCCTGGGCTGGAAGCGGCTGTGTCCGGCAGCTCCATCCAGGCCTGCCCACATGAGTTTGGCTGCTTGTTCCCCAGATGTCTGGCTCTAGCTGGTGGCTCTGGCTGGCAGGTCTGGTCTGCTCCAGCAGCTTAAAAACTGGAAGAAAATGGAAGGAAGACATCCAGTGCATAGACACGGTAAAGACCAGATGTGATGAGGCTTCTCATCACATGCATCCCTCACTGGAAAAAGAGATGGGAGAGACAGAGCCTAGTGGGGCAGAGAGTGGGGAGCAGAGGAGACTTCCAGCTCATGGGACATAGGGTGGGAACACAAGCCTAAGGGAGCAGAGGGCAAAAACCAGAGCGAGGATGGGAGCTGTGTGTGGTCCTGTTAGCTGCCATGCCCAGCCAAGCCATCTTTCCAAGGCACATGAGGATGGAGAGAGGTGCATAGTCTGGCTGTATAATGTATCCCTGTGTAAGAGATTACTGTGGACATGGAATTTACATTGCTTCTACMKCACATTCAAAATCCCAGAGCTGGTCAGCCTGACAGCCATACAGAAGCCTTCAGTGTGGCACACACAGTGTGCCCCYGTGGCATTGGCTGGGGCAGCAYGTGCTCGCGGGTCTGTGTGTGTCTGACACATGGCACACGGGCTGCAGGGAGAGGGGACGGCTGAGCRTGCCAGGGAACGGTGTCTGCTGCTTCAATACCACTTCGGTGTGCCTTGCCCCACTCCAGAGGGGCCTTTGGTCCTGCTCTTCTTTAGTAGTCATTCAATAAATAACTCTAATGCCCATAGCAAAGCTTTTACACAGCCTCAGCTTGTGTTTCTGCTCTTGCAGTAGCATGGTGAGCTCTTTAATGGCAAGTTTGTATTAAAAAGTCTTTCAAGGAAGGGGTTTTCTTAAGTGCTGGTGCAAAAGGGCTGGTCTGGCAGCCTCCTCTCTCCTTCCTGCCTCTAGCCTAGGTGGCAAGGCRTCCTTCTGCTGTGCTGCCTTAGGATGGTGTTGTGAGGTCTCTAAGGTTGGGCTGAGGGCATCTGGCTTCAGGTGCTCGCAAGTGCCTTTGGTTTGGTGGCCCAGGAGATGGCACATYTTTGAGCTGTGGGGTCACTCTGCACTCGGCATTCTTTGCATGTCCACAGCGAGCTGGGTTTGGACGGAGCCTCGACAGTGCATTTATGCCATCTCCATGGCAGGGCAAGCAAACGAGGAGTGTCTGTGCCTGCTTCACTGGCAGCTGTCTGTGCTGTGCAGGGGGAGTGTGCAGGGGGCTTGGTCTTTGGGTGCACGTTGTCCTTGCACCCTGTCTGTGCCCCGGTGTGTGTGCTCGCAGACGAGTGCAGAGGGAGGGCCTCGCGCGCGTTCGCTGCGTGCCAGCCCCATGCGTGTGCGCTGTGCTCGTGGCAGGAGGTACGTAGGGCCCGGTGGCAGGTCACCCCTGTGTGTTCACCTGTCCTTTGCAGGGGTCTCTGCCCCAGGGCATGTTGTCATGGTGGGGGAGAAGGGGCTTGCACAACCTGTGCCTGACTGCCTTGTTCTCTGCTGGCCCTTCAACACGCTGGGCTCAGCCTCTGTCGAAAGTCACCATAAAGTGGCAGCAGCTTTGGTATCTCCTCACCCCTCCTGGTGCACAGGTGAAAGGAGTGGTGGCATCTCAGAGGAGAGRTCCTGAACACCCTCCTGTCCGCTAGATGGGCAAGGAGGGTCTCTTGTCCAGCAAGAGCAGCTTGGGCTGAGCTGAGATCCACAGGTCCTCTTCATCCTGCTTCTTCTTCTTCTTTTTCTTCTTACTCCTCTCAGCATGCAGCTGCCCGTTGCTGCTGGGGCCACCTTTCCTCGTGCTTTCTCTCCTCCGTCTGCAGAAGCAGCAGTGGCAGCAGATGAAAATGAAGGCCATGAGGACAACGAAGGGTAGACCCAACAGCACAGCCAAGCACACAGTGTTGAAGATGCCTTCCTCGTGCTTGGTACGGATGAGCTCCAAGATGGAATTAAAGAAAGAGCTGATCTTCTGCTSCATGTTGGCTCCTCAGTAGGCTGCCTGTACTGCTCCCTCTGATTGAAAGGCACCTTGAGATACACTCAGCTCCTGTAAGCAGCTAGTGGGTTCCACAAGTGTCCTTGGRTGGTGCCTGCAGAGACAAGAAACCRCATGGATCAGGTGCCTGCTCCCTCAGCAGTTTTCTCCATGGAGCTGCCAGAACAGCCTAAGCCTCAGTAGGGTAAGATGTCTCCTGCCTTAGAGGGGCCTGGGATCATGGGGGATGGACTGTGCTGCCTTCTATGTCCCTTTGGGTGTCTCCGTCTGAGAAACACAGCCTCCTGTCTCCTGGGGTTTGTTCTTGGTGGTGGGGATGAGTGAGGAGGGCTTTAGGCATTCATACTTGCCTTGGCATCTGGCCAAGCACAAATCYTGCCCCTTTAGACTTACACATCAGCCATCACTGAGCAGCCACAGCATGGAGCTCTTATTAGCCCTTTGTAAGGCTTGTTACATAGCAGAGGAAATACTGTCTGCAGGAGGAGCTTTCCTGTCTAGGAAGCAACTTGCCTGATCTAGGCTAGCGACCACTGTGGAGAGCAGTACTGCCATAGGAGCCAGGACTCCGTATGTCACAGGTCTCTCCTTATCCCCAGTCCATCCTGGGATGGGGTGTCTTTGGACAGGCTGTTTCTCATGGTCCATCGTCTGGGATGGGCAGCATAGAGGTCAGGTGTGCCTGTCCAAAGCACCACGTCAGGGTCTGGTCTTGCCACCCTTGCACCCGGGGCACTGCCAGCAGGTTTGGCATGGGGGCTGTGGCTAAACCACCTGTATTTTGGATGAGGACTGGTCAGTGGGACTCATAGGCAGTGCTCAGGTGGTGGACCCCAGTGAACAGCCCTGCACCCATAGCTGTCTCCGTGTAAAGGCGGCGGCAGGGGAGGATAAGAGTTGGCTGGRGATGGAGGAGTTGCTGCTGCCGTGCCTCACCTGGGAATTGTTCCAAGAGTTTGGGTAGGGCCAAGGAGCATTTCTGTGGCTTGACGTAAGGTTTTCCCCTTCCCTCAGKGAGGGAGAGGTGCTGCTGAGTGGCAGGGCTCTCAGGGAAGCCCTCCTGCAGGGGCAGAGAGCTGCTGCCTCTGCTCACAGCTTTCTTCCTCTCCCGTGGCCAGGCAAAGTATCTGAGTAGGACAGGGGCCTTTGTGCTGCAARTTTGCAGTTCTGGTTCAACACAGGGGTCACTAAATTAGAGGTGGTACAGATGAAGAGCTGGCAGGGGCAGTATCAGGCTCCAACACCCTATTTCACCCTTGCTCAGCATTTTATATCAGTGTCCTTGCCAGTCTTTGGGATTCAAGCCCTGCAGCCTCTCGAGGGAACGTTGAATTCCCCATGTGCCCAGGAGGGGAAATTGAGGTGCAGTAGAATGAAAACCAACACTTCCATGTAACAAAAACTTGAGAGGTACAGCTTGAATGCCAAAGGTGTCCCAGAAGGGTTGCTGCACTGTTCCCTGTGACACCGACTCCTTGGCTCTCCTTCTGGCAGCTCTCACAGAGCTYGGAGACCTCAAGGGAGGGACAGGAAGGGGACCCAGGCTGGTTTTGGCTGAATCCTTCTTGTCTATAGCACTGCCCTCCCTGCTTTGCACCTCATTTATTCCTGCTGTGGCACCTGCGAAGGGATGCTCTCTCGTATGGAGGATTTTGGGATCCTCCAGTTGGCACCACTGTGCTTCCTTCTGCCTCACTCTGCAATTACACCCCACTCCTAACGAAAGACCAAGCCACCAGCCTCGCCCAAAAAAGCAACTGCCAGTCCCACCCAGCCCTAACCACAGCCCTCGTGATGCTGCTGAGGCRGGAACTCCTGGGCAGCCCCCAAAAAGGCAGCTCCCAAGGGAAAACCTGCCTTCCAAAATGCTGTCCTGGGACRTACAAAGCTGTACAGGGTCTTGGTTTCACCGGTCTCCCCTGGCTGCTAGCTTTCAGACCTGATTGCCAGGACCTSAAGAGCTGAATCCCTCAGTATAAACGTCAAGCTCTCAATTTGGGATTCCCAAAGTGCTCAGATTAAAAATAAGGGGTTTATCCATGTCCCTCAGAAACAGACTGACCACTGGATTTACTGTTTCAATCTGCTGAGCTGGCCCCAGTTAGCTGGTGGTTTCTCTTTTGAACATGAATTTCTCTGGGTGCCTTTCTAAAAAATCCTCATTTGAGATTTACGAAATGAAATGCAGTGCTCTGGGAGGTGGTTTTGGCTTTGGCTGAAAGAAGTTGTTTATTATCATTATTACTGCTGGATATTTGTCCAGTCTGCTGCATCAAAACCGGCTGCTCCTCACATTCCCTCATTTCACTACACAACAGAGGACAGAAATATCATTGCCATCCTCACCTGAGAAATTGCAGGCTACCACTCAGAGACTCAAGTCCCATTCACCCTCTTCCTACCCCCTGCCTGGAGCCTGCTGGGAGCAGATCTGCTTTTGCTCACAGGGGAGATAAGCGAGAGCCACTTCTTAAAGCTGCTCCCTCTCCTGACCTTCATCTTCACCTATGCCTTTTTTTTTGGGCAGCTGTAGTGAAGGTTAAAATGCAACACAAATAAACAGAGCAGCTTTTCCTCAGCCTGAATCATCCATGTGATGCAGGTTTGCCATTTATCCATAAATATCCTGACAGCTCATTATCCAGGCAGGAGTACTGGATGCCTATGATACACTTGACTCCAAAAAAGAAGTAAAAAACCCATACAACCCCCAAACAACAACCGCCTTAATTTCAGACAAAACAGGATGTACAGTTTTATCCCTGTGCTGAACTGCTTTATATTTATTGCCTCTAAACTTCTGGGTAACGAAGGAGGGCTGGAACTTCCTTTTAAACTTGTAATTAATTGTTTGCAGAGGAAAAAAGAAAGGGGGGGAAAAAAAARGCAAAGCCCTTTGAAATGTTTCCACTTTAAACTGGAGTTGAATGCAYTGCAGAGGTTCTGGCTGATTGTTACTGGGAAGCGCCCCGCTGGGGATGTGTGGCCACCCTGGGCAAGCCTGGATGTGCATCCCTTGGAAGGGGAGGGTGGAGGTACCTGCCCCCACCCTGACCAAGCAGCACCCAAATCCCAGCACCATCTTCCAGCATGCAGCTGGTTTTCAAATGCCTTTTCTTTTTGGTGTGTGCATTGCTTTTTGTTTTGTAGATGAAGGGATGTCTGTCTGCTAAATAAAGGGGTTCTTCAGTTTTATATAAAAAAAATGGGGGGGAGGGGAAAGTAGAAAAACTGATGTCTTTGGAGCTGGAATCTCCTAGGGCAGAGGGGTTACCCAAGGCCACCCATCAACCGCTGAAAACCTGAGTGCACCATGAGGAGCTAGATTTAGGAAAATCCATGCTGCTGCTCCATTTGGTGCGACAGCAACACCTCCCCTTAGAGAAGGGATGAACATGGAGAGCTGCTTCCATGCTGTGGTCCAGGATGGGTGTGAACMACTTGACCAAAGCATGTGGAGCAGCCCATTGGGAGGTCAGCTGTTTTTTGGGTCACGATCTGAGACCAAAAACCTGGGTCAGCAAGGCACTGGGAGACAGGGCTGTGTCTCAAGGAGGGCTGTGAAGCACCCTGCTAAATGAGCTCTTTGTTTTTGGGCAGCCAGTGCTGGCAGAGTCAGGGGAAGGCTGACATGGAAACTCGCCTGGGAACTCCCATGGCCAGGAATGGATGGCAGCTCTGCACGGCAGGGCTTTATGCCACTTGTGTAAGTTTTAATCAACGCTGGGCGTCCAACATGAAGTTCTTTAATCCACACTGGCTTCGAAAGAGCCAGTTTGCAAGGGTGGGGAGCATCTGCCACTCCTCTGGAGTTATGGAAGGCCGTGGGTGGAAAACAAGCTCCTTTTGAGGGCCAGCCTGTGATGGCACCACAATCCGTTGGCACGTAGGGCTTGCCTGGCTGAGCTGGAGGGGTAAAGGCTGTCACCCTGAGTGTGGGGAAACCAAAACAGAGAGGTTGCCTTGGCAATGCTTGTCCACATCCTGTGCGCTGCAGAGCAACCGCAGCAACTGGGGATGGAGGTAGAGTTCACAGAAAAGCTGCAGTTTACTGGAAACTGCTATGCTGGGTCACCATGGCAGAGGGGAGAGAGCTGGAGGTCATTTTGCTAGTTAAKTTCTTTAGGCTCAACCCTCAACAGGCTCTTATGTCTTCATGAAGTTCCTCCAACCTAACAAAGCTCAACCTGCTCCTCTCAGCTGAGGTGCCACCTGACTCAGGCAGGAACGGGGCTGCTCTAAGGTGCTTCCTGCATCCACAGTGAGAGCAGGGGCAGTGCCAGGGGATAACTGGCCTGTGGGGTGTGCTCCAAGTATTTCTGGGTTATCTGAACACTCCTGTGCTCAGTGGCAGCTGCAACTCAGGACTCGTGGAGGTGACATGAAATCAACTGACCTACAGCCACCGCATKTCCTTAACACAGATGAGACCACACTTCGTGTGGTTGATGCTTAGTAGTGCAAGGCAGGAGTCACATTATTAAACAACCATTTCCTTCTTTTACTGGCTTTATGTCAGCTTTATACCAGCTTTATACCGACTTTCCATAGCAGTGACAGCTATGGGTCAGTCTGGGAGAGGCTAATTTCTGTCACAGCCTGCAAGCTCCCTGATCCACCCTGCAGAAACACAGCTATGCTGTCACACTAGTGGCATCTATTTTCCCTACTTGCACCTGCAGACTTAAAGGAAAACTGGATGAAACCTGACACCGAGGTTGAGCAGTTTCCTTAGCAGGGATTGCACGTTGCTGTTTCGGAAATGGTGACTAAGAAGAGTTTTGCCTCCGCTCTCCCAGAACTCGCAGCAGGCTGCGGAGACCTTCCTCAAACATGAAAGACAAACATCAAAAGCCRCCACCCAGCAAACACGACCAGCTGAAGCTTCAACTCATTCCCACCACCATCAAACCTTCCTGCCAGAAGCCATGCATACATGCTTTCATCCCTTAAGGGGAGCAGTTTGGAAAACTACTGACAGGGATGTTGGATAACAGGGTTAAAGTGAAACTATTTTGCAAGCTGCTGCCTCGAGCCCATTCGTCATCACTGTCTGCACACGCGCGGCTGCCGTCGGCCCCGGGATCACGGAGACTGGCTAAAAGATCACTTTGGAGTTTAGGTGAGCGCCGCTGTCATCCCTGGATGCACCGGGAGCTCCTCAGAGCCATCCTCGGCTCCTCCAAACTACGGTACAAGCAATGCTGCCTCTCCGGGAGGGCAGCAGCCCCCACCCATGGCCGTCCCTGGGGCGGATGGCGTGTGGTTTGGTTTTGGTTACAAGAGGCTCAGGGGGCTGCCACAGAAGCTGTGGATGCCCCATCCCTGGAAGTGTTCAGGGTCAGGTTGGACGGGGCTTGGAGCTACCTGGTCTAGTGGAAGGTGTCCCTGCCCACGGCAAGGTGGTTGGAGCGAGGTGGTCTTTAAAGTCCATTCCAATCAAACCGTTGTAGGATTCTATCCTGTTCAAAATGTGTGGGTGCAGCTCGGGTGCCCCGAAACCCCAGTGCCAGGGAGACTGCTCCAGACATACATCCCCTGAAAACTTGTTCCTCATCGCTCTTTCCCCGGTGTCACTGTCCTCACTCCAGCCCACCTCGACCCCATCTTCCGTTCGCGCTGCCCCCCCCTCCCCGGGCKGCGGGAAGCAGATGATGTGGCCTTAAAAGAAATACATAAAAAGGAGAGAAAAGCCCTGGATTTGAGTAACACTGAACCGAGGATAACGCCCAGGGAAGCCCAGCACCGGGACCCTCCTCCCGGGTACCCCCCGGGCCCCAGACCTACCTCTGCGCCGCGGCCCCGTCCCGCCCGCTCGTCCCGGCAGCTGCTCCGGCGGCCGGAGGAAATGGGACGCCCCGTCCCGTGGCGGCCCGCCCGCCTCCGCCCCCGGCACGGCCTCGCCGCCCGCCCGCCCCACCTGGGGCTGCCCCCGCGCCTTTCGACGGAGCCCCAAAACTGCGCGGGACGCACGCACCGTACGGCGCGGGCGCTGCCCTGCCAGGCTGCGGGCTTTAGGGTGGGAGAGAGGCGGAGACGGGGCTCAAACCAGCCCCGAAGCTGCTGTGAGGAGGAGGGAGGGCACCAAGTGTTTCGCTCGCCGGGCTTTGGTGCAGACCAGGTTTTCCCAGAAGCGTTTTTGGGAGACAGCAGGGAGAGTTGCAGGGTGGTGATGCCGCTGCTGTGGTGGGGAGGGCAGGGTAGAGCTCCAGCTCCCCAAGAGCAGGGACAGGAGTACCACCCTGTACCCCAGCACCAGTGCCATCCTAGACCCTGCCACTGCCACCCTGCTCCCCCTCACCTCCACCGTGCATGTCGTCACCCCTGCACTGCCCCGACACCCACCCTCTGTCCCTGGAAAGGGGACACTGCGGCCAAGCAGGAGGTGATGGAGCGACCCCACGGAAGGGGGCACCCCAGGAGGTGCCCCTGGCCCATGMAGCACCCAGGAGCACTATGGGTGCTATACAACCATGGATAATGATGGATATTTCAACGTGGGAAGGCACTCCTGGCTGTGCAAGGTTTAGTGGTGGCCGTGGCAGTGCTGGGTTAAGGGTTGGACTTGATCATCTCAGAGGGCTTTCTCAACTTAAACAATTCTGTGATTCAGTATTTTCAAACTGTGATCCCAGTTCCATTGGGACTGCCACCCCCACCCATCACTTAGTACTTTCTCTCCAACTTATTTCTTTTTTAACTCCATRTCAGGGATATCCAGGAATCGCTGAATCCCAGCTGCTTTGCAGTCCAGGGCTCTGTGGCCTCCATGCGGTGTTGCGATGCTGACAGCTGGGCAAGCTGCAACTAGAAAAATGTTCTGCTGGAATTTTTCTGGTTGGCCTGAGTCCTTTTGGATTGCAAAACCCCTGCCCTCCTCACCCTCCTTCATGCTCCAGAGCCAGTGGCTTTGCTTTAGCATTTCAGCCTTGGTGCTGACTTGTCAAGCTGGGGGTAGTCAGGGCTGTCTGAYCCTTCAAGGCTCCTGGAAAACAGCTCCATGTTCCCAGTGCTGTGACTTGGCAGCACCAGGAGCAATGCAGTGCTGGGAATAGGAGGGAAGAGGAATAAAGAGGAGGGTGGAGGGACAGAGGCAAGTTGGCTGCCAGCCTCCGCTGCCCTCCCTCCTGGCTGMCTTCACCCCGGTGCTGGGGTCGGARAGCTGAGAGACCCTCAGAAACACACATTGTAGGCTACAGCTTGTGCTGAGTGCTTCATCATAGCCTTGGGGAAGGTGTTTATGTCYTGTGGGAAACACAAAAAAATTTTTCCCTAAGGATTTGCTGCTTCTTAACACCAGGAACTTTTCCCTTGGTTTTATGCTGCAGGATGAAGATCCCTGGGCTTTACATCTTTTGGCTCACTGCATCTGAGTTTTTCATATCCCAGCTCACCCTATSCTGGCTCATTCCATCCCAACTCTCTATGTCCCAGCTCACCCCATCCTGTTTCTCTCTTGTCGCCTCACTCCAGCGCCCTGCATCCCAGCTTACCCCATCCCAGCTCTCCCCCCTCACTGAGCTGCAGCCATTCCCTCTTTTGTGGGTACCAAATTCCCCTATGAAAAYGTCCTTTCCAGGGCACACAGAAGCCACCTGGGTGCTGACAGTCACCTGAGGGGTACCTGGCCAATCTACAGCACCAGATAGCCCAATGCCACCTTTGAACCCCCTCTAATAGGATCACCTARAAATATTTATTATCAGAGCTCTCCAAGGGCAAGCATGTCTGGAAGCATTAGGCTCAGCGTGCCTGTCCCTGGGGTTGGGAGAGTGAAAGCCCAGCCCACCCCTGGCACCTGGGAGGTTTGCTTTGTTCCCTGGGCAAACAGCCTCGCTGGGGCTCTGTGCTTTTGTGTCACTAATTTAATTTGGCAGAGGCCTCGCCAAGGGAGGAGCTGCCAGCCTGGGCACCTTYGCCGGATTTTCGGGGGCCCCCCTGAGCACAGTGCTTCGGCAGCCTCTTGGGTTCAGGCAGGAGCTTTGTGRTGATGTGGCAGAGGTGGTGGGCACTGATAATGCTGATGTCTTGGAATGCTGCTGCCTGTGAAGGAGGGTCTTGATGCCATTGAGGGTGGTGATGCCATTAAACTGAGCTGGGAAGCATCAGATAGACTTTAAGAAACTTAGAATTAATGCAAGAATATACAAATACAATCAGTCAGTCCACTGCTCTGTCTAACCCAGCCTCCTCTTCCCCACAGCTGACCTGTAAAGGTCCCTTCCAACTCAAACTGTTCTATGATTCCATAGTGGTCCATAGSAGATGCTTTGAATTAATCTAAACAGCATGTGATGCTTGACCATGTGGATGTCTCCTGCAGCACGGTGTGCCACAGCTCCTTCCCATGCTACATGGGAAAAAGGTACATTTGCAGGGATTTTGAACCTGCCACCTCCTAGTTTTGTTTGGCATGCAGGGTATCTGGGATCTAAGGAATCGTGCTTTGTTTCTCAGAAACTTTAATGAGAGGAAGCCGTGACTCAGCCGCTGATGAATCACTGCAGCTCCAGATTACACATCTCCCGGCTTGCCGGTGCCCCTCAAGCACAGGAACTGAGTGAGCCCATGCCAGGTAAGAGCCTGTCACCTCATGGGATGTCAGTCTGAGCCCAGGCCTTAGACCAGCTGGAAATCAAATCCCACTCCCAGCCCCTGTTTTCCATCCATCCTTCCCAAACTCCTTGTTTCCATGTGGTATTAAACCCTTTCCCATGCCAAGAAGCCTCACTGATAACTTCCATTTCCTTCCAAGTCCCCTCAGCCCCTAATTTGATTTTGAAAACACTACGCATTTTACACTGAAAATAGAAACACCCTCTTGCTTCGCCCTTGTTTTGTTGGATTCAGCTACTTTTTTTACCAGTTTGCCCCATTACACAGCTGTGAGCTTCACTCCTTGATAACACCCAGCTGGTACCTCGGGTTGTTTTATTTGGGGTTTTCTTGGCATGGTGGGATGGGGGGAGTGATAGAGTGACTGCATACACAATCACACCTATTTTCCCCAGCTGCTTCCTCTGCTCTCTGGTGGTGATTTCTATTTGGAGACACTAGTCTGGCTTAAAGTAAGCAATGGAAAACTCTGCTCCTGGAGAAACATTCCTCTCATTTTTCCCCCATGCTTCTGCCTTTTCCCCTCCCTCTCCCCCTCCCACAAAAAAAGCCTGCAGTTTAAACACCAAAAATAACGCATGCCCTGGTTGTGGGCTGGATAAAAATAGCAGCTCTTGGTATTTACTTTAGCAGCAGCAATGGGTTTTCTGGCTCTGGAGGAAAATGAGGAGATGGGATGGGATGGGATGGTGACTTGATGCACGAGTGGAGGACAAACACAAAGCTAATGTTTTGGGGRAAGCTGGTTCATCCCCTCCTCTCCCTCGTTTGGTGCCTGCTGGGCTCTGTCTCCTCCAGGAAGGGGGCAGCTCTGGGGGTAAGGTGGGCTCAGGTATCCCAGTCCCACCTAGGTGCCACCTTGGGCTGGTTTGGGGCTGCCAAGTTGTGTTGGGGCTCAGTCCCATGTAGGCAGTGATGGGGGGAAATGCAGCTCTTAGGGAAAATGCCCCAAAGCTGGTGAGTTTTTGGGAGTGCCTCTTGCCCACCCTTCACTTGAGAGGCTTTGCAGCTGGGCTTGCCAAGATGGGCCAGGATTTGCGGGATCATCCCTCCCTGCTGCTTAGAGGAGAAGAATGCTGGGGTAGGGAGTGAGGTGGGGTCCTCAGGTGCCTCCTCAAATTCTGCTTGATGCTTGTGTTGGGGAAGTTGGGGTACAGGGACCTCTGTGCAGGTGAGGAGGAGGAGGAGAATGCATGTCTGCTCAGGGCACATTTCAGTGTTTGGGCTGTTTAGAGCTGATTGTTTTGTGTGTGAGCCTTCAGGAACTCCTTCCTGAGGAAATCCTACAGGCAGCACTGATGGCAGGCGAGGGGGAGAGGAGACACACCAGGAGGTGGGGAAAGCACCAAGGCCAGGCAAGTCCCGGCAGCGTGACGCGGGGCCTTCCCGTTCAGGAATGCTCAAGGATCAGTTATGTGAAAGCCAGGGGAGGAAAACCTGTTGGTGAACGGAGCTGCTTCTTCCCCCAACATGGAAATGGGGTCAGCAGCAGCATCCAAGGGTGGGATTTGTGAAAGGTGTGAACCGAAGGCAGAGGAGCRAGTGATACTTGGGCAGAGTCTGGTGCCCCCAAGGACCCGCATGTGCCCGCAGTTGTAGGAAGAAGTGGCTCACGCCTCCTCCTGGAGCGGCCGCTCCCAGGGGTTTCCCATGCCGGATGGGTGTTGGATCTGATCTGCCAAGGTTGATTTTTAGGTGAAAAACCAGTTGTCMCGGCTGTCCCCTCTGTCACAGTCCTTCCTTTGGCTCAGCCCCACGATGCTGAGGAACAATCAATGGCCATCCCTCAGTGCTGGCTTCCCCCGCAGCCCAGCTGAGGTGGGCGGGGAGGGCCAATCCTGCTTTTTAATGATAAGCGGATGCCAAATTATTAGTAGTATTTTGATTGTTTTTATTATTTATTCCCTTCCATAGGCACTTCCATGGGGGAGGCTGTTCCCGGAGATCTCTGGTGAGCCGATGTCCCTTGGCTCAGGATCACATGAGGATTTTGGCTTCTGGCACCGGAGCAGTTGGGATGTTCTGTGTTGCCCTTGGGGCTTAGCTTCTGCCTGGGGGTGGGACTATCTGACCTTTGTTCTTCACAGTTCAAAGTCTTCCTGCTCCTCATGTTTGCTACCAGAGGCTCGGTAGGGAGGATGCAGCTGGGTGTCAGGGTTTGGGCAGGTCGGCTTGGTGGGAGCTCACCCAGCCTCCGGGAGGGAACCGAGAGAGAAATGCAAATTGCGGTGGGTGAAAGAGGGAAAAAACACCCAAGACCTTTCTCATGGGGGTGTTTTGCCTCTTTCTGCCCCTCTGCGAGGGAGAACAGGTTCCTGTATTTTGRGGGCTAAAGTCCCCCTCAGACAGGGGGCAGAGGCAGCCTTGGGTCGTGGCTGGGGAACCAATATGAGGAGTGAACAGGCAGATGCTGCCTGTTTTTGGCCTTACTCGAGTGCAGCAAGGGGACATGAGACCAGGAGTAGGGGCAGACCCTGTCCCYGGGAGTGGGGGGACAGTGCTGCCAGTGATGCTCTTCCAGCCCCATCCCCTCTGCTTCTCCTCTTCCGACTGCCCATTTCCAATGCCTTCTCCTGAAATTCTTAGAGAGAGGATTTCCTACTTCGTCCCACTCCTTATCGTGCTTTTAGGGAGGATTTTTCTCATAACTATCTGCAGAGTTACTTTTGTCTTTTGTTGTGATGTCACCGAATGCAGGGGACAGCGTGGGGACAAGGGCCTGTTGTGGTGAACAGAGGCAGCTTGTGTTCTCACCACATCCTGGTGTCCACTCTGCTGGCCAGCAGCCGTGCCAGGCCCTGGTTCCTGGGGAGGAGCAATGCCAGGGAGATAACCTGGGCGAGAGCAAGAGGATTAGCCATGCTGCTGGGAAGAAGCCTGCTACAGGACTGCTGCATACTTTTGACTTTCCTACTGACAGCAGAAAGCACTCCAAAAATACTGGGAGGGAGAGAAGTGCTGCTGGAAGGACAAGGGCAGGATGGGTTCACACTGACAGAGGGCGGGGTTAGATGGGATATTGGAAGAAATTCTTCCCTGTGAGGCTGGTGAGGCCCTGGCACAGGTTGCCCAGAGAAGCTGTGGCTGCCCCATCCCTGGCTGTGTCCAAGGCCAGATTGGATGGGACTTGGAGCAACCTGGGATAGTGGAAGGTGTCCCTTCCCATGGCAGGGGTGTTGGAACTAGATGATCTTTCAAGGTCCTTCCCAACTCAGCCCATTCTAGGATTGATTCTATGCTTGTTGAAACAAGTTGCAAGCAGAAGAATTGCTGGCTATAGCGCAGGGAAGGGGCATTAGCCTGGGTGCTGCTATTCACAGCACTCCTCATCCCAGGGAGAGGGGACAAATCAATGAAATTTAAACGCCCTGCATTTAGATTTGATGAAAAGAGATAATTTATAAAATTTTTTACACTCTACATAACTAAACTTTAGAGCCTGTAGCCCCAGGAGTTAAAAGTATAAAAATGGGAATGAGAGTTTTAAAGGGATGATGAACACATCTAGTCTTAGGAGGGGAAATTAAAATCTGAGAATGTTGAAGATAGTCCTATAAAAATCGCATCCCATAAGGCATAAAGCAGCTGTGAATTCATGGCACAAGGCTGCCCGTTCCTCAACCTGCTCCAGCCTTGCTCCTGCAGGCATTGCACCTCGTCCTGCCATGCTCTGTGCTCCTGGGCCAGCAATTTCCCTTGTGAGTTTTTTGGGCTGAGTTTGCAGGATGTGTTATTGGGAATGTGTTGCTTGAGATCTGGGTTTGGGATGCATGCCCATGGTCCTTGCTGAGGACCTTTGTACACCCTCCTGATATTTGCTGTTGGAACAAAGTTCCTGAGCATTGCTCATGCAAAAAGGGGACTTTGGTAAGAGGGCTGTGATGAAATATCTCTGTATAAAGTGCAGACGGGAGGGCTGTGGCAGCTGGAAGTGCCTGAAGAGGAGTGCAGTGTGCCTGGGAAGGCATGCTCCTTGGAGAGGCTGGAAGTGTGAGATCCCACCACGTGTGATACTGCAGGACTGTGTCTAGATTATAGTGATGGATCTGAGCTGTGCAAGAGCAGAGGGGGCCAGAGCGATGAGGGTGGTGGGCACCTGTGATGGGGCAGGAGATCCCCACAGCTCAGTGTGGTGGGGCAAAACACCTCCCTGGCTTAAATCAAAACTTGGAGCATTTAGGAAAGGGCTTGTGCCAGCTCTCCCCTCTTCTCATCCCACCTGAAACATGGAGTTGGACTGTGACTCTGATTTTGGGAGGCGGGTTATGATCCAGAGGGAYGCTGCAGCTCCCCATGTACCTGCCTTCTCTAGGTACCAACCTCTCCGTGATACATACCTGCCTCTTGTGATTGGTTATTGCCATAGGAAGACTGTTTTTCCTCCAGGTGAGCTTTTTTGAGGGTTCTCTGCAGGAAACAAAGGTCCTGGGGGCCTCACTTAGCCACAGACATGCTGAATGGGGGGCACAGTGGAGGGTGTTGCCCTTCTGTAAGAGACCATAAATGAAACCCCCTGGGCTGGGGCAACTGCTTGGCCAAGCACGGTGAAACGGGGATGACAAGTTACCAGCACAGGTAACCCTTCCTCCGCATCCCAAACCCATCTCCATCCTTCAGTTCCTTCATGCACAGGCCTTGCCTGAAGGGTCTTCCCTGGCATTGACTCCCTTCAGACACGAAAAAGTTCATTTAATCCAGACAGTTGAGTCCATCAGGCTTCACACTTGACTTTTTGGTGCACCAAGGGTCATGGCCGAGGCGGGGGATCCCCACTCCCACAACTTCCTTTTTTTTGTCTCACAAATCTGAGCAAGAAAGAGAAGTTGAGAAATTGCCACCAAGCAAACTCCCCTGTTTTGTCTCTCTGAAATCAAATTTAGAAAATATTGAAGTGGTCTGGCGGAAGAGCTTCTTTCGGGCTTTCTCATCCTGTCTGGCTACGTGTCAAATGAGAAAACTTTAAACAAACAGGTTTAGATAAAGTCTGCGTGTGAACTGAGAGAAGAGTTTCAAAATCTTCTGAAATTCACACTTGTCCTAGATACTTTTGCTAATCAATGGTGGGGTTTTGTCTGGGGTTTTTTTGTTTGTTTTCCACTGGGAGCATGTTTTGCTGGAACTAGCCTTCCAGTCTGTTTTTTAGTGGGGTTTCCATCATGTTGGGAATAGATTGCTGTTTAAATCAGGTAAATGGTTTTGACTGAAGATTTTGGGGTTGTTTCCCTTTGCTCCCAAGCATTCATACCACATCTTTGCTTTCTCTGGCTGCAAATTGCAGAGCCAAGAGCCTCTCTAGCTCATGGGAGCAGCTAAATTTATTAGCAAAACATCTCGTGCTGGGCTGAGGCCAAAGTGCAGCTCCCTGCATTCCCGGGGTTACTGGACCAACTGTGCTGACCCAGMTTCGTGGCCACTTTATTGCTATTTATTTTAACAGGATAGTTGGGCCAGGGGAGGCTTGGGAGCCTCTGGTTGCACCTTCTGGCCAAGGCAGCCCTGGGGTTGGCTAAGATTGCTCAGGGCTTTCTTCGGCCTGGTCTTGAACACCTACAAGGATGGAGATGGTACCATCAGCCAAAGYTGGGCTGCCCCGAAACTTCCTCCCACTGTTTTTTTATCACATTGCAAGTGCCAGGTCTCTCAGCTGCTCTGTTCCTCCAGGTTTGAATGTGAATCTGTGCTAATGAGCCCCCCACGCTCCTTCTCCCATGGAATAACCAAAGATTAGGGACAGGGGATGCATGTCGYTTCTTGGCATGAGGTTGGGGCTGGGATGCTGCTGGGCTTGGATGCACCTTGGTCCCACCCCACTCCCAGACAGGCACACATCTCACTCCTTCAGTATCTTTTATTAATGTATAGAAAATGCATTAAAAAAAGGAACTATACATAGCCTAAGAGCGGTCAGGACTAAAAATACCTAGTTAACAATGGTTAACAAGCGTCGATCCCATTCTCCAAGCTACGTTTTCATTACAGGGTGGGGAGGGTTGTTTAATATATTATTTATTTATATTATTTATTTTATTTATGCATTTATTTACTTTTCTCTTCCCCCTCATTTGGTTGCAGTGGTTTGTGTTTGAGTTCATCAGAACCWGTCCAAGGCATTTCATTGCCTCTGTTCTCCCTTCTTATTTACGTTTTTAAAATTTTTTTAATGCATTAAACACATTTCCAGGGTAACACCTGTACACAGGGGGCTGCTTCTTTGCTTGTTTAGTTCTTTGTGTCACCATCCTTCTGAGAAACCACTGACATCTGAAGAGCTGCAGGCTGGGTTTGAGGCGGGTCTAGGCATCAGGATCTCCCCAGGGAAGGGCCTTTCCCTCTCACTTACCCCAAACCTCCCCTGTGGAAGGGGCAAGGAACTGCCACTACCATCAGGATTTTAGGAAAGCGGAAGGTGACCCTGGAGGGTGCTGGTGGWCCTCGAGGGCTCTGTTGGAGTTTATGGCCATCCCAGGGTGCTTGGCTGGCAGAAACAGGGATGGGCTTCTTGTTTGGCCTCAGGACAGAGCCCTTTGTTAGTGGGTGTAAGCATGAATTAAAGGGTTTTTTTGGGATGAGAGCTCTGGCAGTGTTTGGTAAAGTCAAAACTTGTGGGCGTTTCTGAGGGGCACAGGGCAGGGGGTGTTTGGTCACCCCAGCTGTAATGGTGGGGACATAGCAGGAGGGCAGCTCTGGGCTGGAAGGAAGGGCATGTGCTGGCGTGGAAGTGAGGCACTGGGAGGGTACACCCGCTGTGTTTTGTCAGGTCGCTCCGAGCCTGTTGTGGGCATGGGGACACCACTGGCTGAGCCCTCACCAGCTGCATCGCTGGGAACGAAGGTGGCATGAGCTGTGCTTTCCACACCCAGGCATTTCACCTGGGATAAGCATCACTTTGGGAAGGAGGCAAGAGGTTGGGGCAAGAGTGCATTTAGGCCAGTTCTATGCTTTGAGATGTCCATGGTAAAGTAATGCAAAGATAAAGAGTAGAAGCAAAGACTTCTCCCCAGTCTTTGTGTGGATACTCTGCCGGCATCCTCCTGCCAAAACCCAGCTATCCTTGGGGAGAGCCTGGCCTCTCTCCTTCTTGAAATTATTAATTTATAAATGTTATCTTAAGGATCACTTTACTAAAAGTAGCTTTTCCTTTCAGGACTTTTTTTTTCTTTGGTTATGTTTTAGTGCAGTGTGTGATGGGAAGGTGGGCTTGGAGAATGGAAACAGAGGGAAATGAAAATTGGGCAAGAGATGAGAAAGTCCCTTTGTGTTTCCTTCCAGGATTTTGGGGATAGAAATAAGAGGTGGCTTTGAAAGGCTGTGAGGGTCATGGGCATACATGGTGTTCTGCTGGGTGAAGGATTTGATGTGCTTCTTCCYGCTGCTTGTTACACGAGCTGGCATCTCGCAGTGGATAGTGTGGTTTGGGTAACAGCTTCAGGTTCCTCTTTGGGCTCTGAAACAAGCCTGGGCCACACAAGCCCAGGATGGCAGTGGAGCCACCAGAGCCCAGTCATAGTTCACGTGCTGAAGCCAAGGTCTCAAGATGAGCACTGCACCAGATCCAGGCTTGATTTCTGGGAATTTCAGGGCCAAACCTGGTCTGGTTGGAGAATGAATTCAGAGAAAGAACTAGCCCAACCAGTGATGGAGGGTGAGAAGAAACTACTTAATCACGTGGCCATTCTGTAGCATCAACATGAAGCACAAATTTGCTTGAAACTGCTGGCAGGAGCTTTGTCCAAAAAAAAAAAAAATCAGGCAATGAAGAAAAATAACTTTCTGGGAAATTGCTTCTTGTTTACGGACAATGTGAACAGGAGACAATGGCCCAAATGACCGGGTTGTCATTGCTGGTTGTGTGCCTGGGTTTGGGTTGSGTTATCACCAGGAGAAAACTATGATGTGTAGAAGTCTTTCCTTTGAAAGATTGCAGCAACTGTCTTTCACCAAGGTAATGGAAAGACAACACCCTGGTACCACATGAGAGGTCAGGGACTAGCACTGATAGATAACGGCACTGAAAGATTGGATATTGTCTCCAAGAGTGTCTTTCATACTTGAGTATGGAGTTGGGTCTCATCCTGGTTACAGGACTGGTGAAAGGGATGACAGACATGAGGAGGGAGGGAGAGATACATGTCAGTAAAGCTGTTCAGAGAATAATCAGCCATTTTGAGGATCTTCTTTTGAACCTCCTGGAAAAGCTTGGCATGCTTTGATTTTTCTGTTTGAGTCGTACTTTTGAAAAGAGAGGTTTCTTGCCTTTCACTTGATTCTGAATGATGAGCTCTCATGTTTCCACTGACATGTCTTCCTTTCACCTGGGTAGGTAAGCAAACAGCACCATCCACTGCCAMTCTCTGCTCCAAGTTATAACCACTGCTCCGTACAGCTTTTGTTGGGATATTTCTTCTTATAAATTCTGGATGGTTTGGGGAAAAATTTACTTTGCTGGTCTACTAAAAGCCTTCTTGGGCTTTGGTCAGTTCAATCTGCTGCTTTTTGTTGGTTTTTAGGTCTTAAAACAGGGTTGAGCGCTCAGGAGGCGTGACATGCTGGATCTGTAACAGTGGCCATGTCCTGCAAGAGATCCCATCATCTGCAGCCTCTGACTCACCTGCTCCTCAACTGGTTGACTTGCTGCCTGATTTGATGCCAGTGGGAAGTAAGGAGAGATGCCTCATTYACACATGAAATGTTGCTGAGCATCCTTTCTCCGGGTCAGCTTGTAAGCTGACCATGTGAAGGACTGGACCCTGTACCTAATCTTGACCTCGGTGCTAGCTGTGATTTCATGTGCCAGTTTGTGGCATGGAAAAGGAGGTTGCATTCCCYACTTAATGCTTCTTCAGCTCTGCAGCCGTGGCAACTAACGTCACAACAGTAAGGAGTGTGACCATGAAAGAGACACTGGCCTGAATTATAAGCTACTGCAAAGATGCCTTTATGTTGCCATCTGGAAGATGTTTTTGAGACAAAGTAGCTTCAGTGTGACAAAATCAAAAAGCAATGTTTAGCATTTGTAATGCTTCTTTGGCTGCAAACCCAGTGATGAGCTGCATTGTCCTTGGATGTAGAGACAAGTCCCTTCTCCGAGACCAGAGACAATGCCCAGCATTGATGGGAGCCCTTGGCAGAGGAGTGACTTCAGCATGGTGGTCATTTGGGCTATGTGGAGGTGGGGTCAATGACAACAGGGCGCAGACAGAGCTATCCGAAGGGTCCGTCTTCCCCGAGACAGGAGAAGTTAAGGATGGGAAGAGCAAACTCATTAATTCTTCCAAGGGCCTTGAAGTGCTCCAAAATCTGACTAAGCATCCCTTCCAGGAGGGGAAGCAGTTGATTTCCCTGCTAGAGAGATGACAATACCAAGGCACTGAGATTTGTGTCCCTCTTGTGATGGTGTTGAAGAGGGATGGCGTAGGAGAAGGAAGGGAATGGGTATTCCCCAGCTTGCACTTGTCTTCTCTTAGCTACATTGTCATAATTCCCTGTGTGTGTGGAGGCCTGTGAACAGGAGCACCTGAGCTGTGACAGCTGTTGGCTTCAGGCTGGGCTGCAGTTGTGTGATATCTTTTTGTTGCTGCTCGTTCTCTGAGACCCTTTTGTTTGGGACCAATGACCTTGGTGGGCGAGAGCATGATGGAATGTAGGAATAACAGAGGAAATGGGCCCTAGATTTCAGGACCACAAGTAGTGATTTTTCTCCTAGGTCTTCTAATTTAAGTCCTTTTTTTTCCATCAAGTTCAGCATAACCCAGGCAGATGTTGTGGACCTGGAGTGGGATGAGTTCAGCTTGGAGGAGTGGATAATGCAGGTTGGGGTTGGTGGAGTAGTTCTTATTCCTGTACACCCCATGCACACGAGGATGACTTTATGGTGGGACCAACACATGAGCTGTGGACTCTCTGGAGTTTGCCGACATAGGCACATATTTGCCAAACCCCCCTGTGAAAACTGGGGATGGGATGAGCCTTGCATTTGCTCATTCACATTTGGTCTCCATGTGCCCAGAGCCTGCACATAGGGGAGAGATGGGCCTCTGCCTGCTGGAAGAGTTGCTGTCTACAGGATGGCATGAAGCTTGGGACCTCCCTGCCAGGAGGGGACAGGGAGGCAGGGAGAGGACAGGCGCCCCTGGCCATGACTGGGGTGGAAATGGCCACACCAGGGTACCTGTGGGGAAGGTTTCTGCCACAAGCCCCATGACAAACATTTCTAACAGGGTTTGCTGGGGATTTCTATGTCTTTTAAAAAAATATCAAAAAATCTGTCTCTCTTCTCATGTTAAGGGCCAGAGTATTGGGATAAGGAGACTGGAAATTTGGTATGTCTCTGGGATAGATGCAAAGCAATGAGGTCTTTCCTTTCACATGGCCTTTCCTTGTGCCGTGGTTCCCTCCAGCACTCGTGAGGGGCAGGTTGCTATCTCAGACGAGTAGTAATTTTTTTTCCCTTTTCATATTACAAAATACAAACAAATGACAGAAAAGGTCAGGTGGTGGGAGGCAGGAGGGGGTTCAGCTGGCTCAGAGCCGTAGGGACCGTCGCTTCCTCCCAGAGATGTTACGGTGGTTGTAAGGTCGCATCTTCATTTCCACAAAGGGGATGGAGAACTCATGGCCTTTCCAGTGGTACCAGTTAATCCCCTGGCAGGAGGGAGAGAAAGGCAGAGGGTAAAGAAAGACCCTAACAAGAAACTAGAGTGGGAGAGGAAGGAAACAAGGTTGACTGCTGCAGAGAAGCCAGAGGGAAAAACTTACTATAGCAGGAGGAAGAAACTCTCCTGCTGCTGTAGCTTGATTGGGTTTTTTCCCACTGCTCAAAGGCTGATCAATTTTCATGTTTTTAATCTAACAGACTACAGCAAATGAGCATGGCAGCCTGTGTGAGGCACAAAGCATTAGCCTAGATGGTTTGAAGGTGGCTCCCTTCACTCCAGCTGGTGTGGGGTCACGCCACCAGTTCTCCTGACCCTGGTGCGCCAATCACACAGCCCCAGCCCTAACCTAGGCTTGCTGTCATGCTCCCCTAGAAGAAATTCCAGAGGCTTTCAACCCAGCTCTGCCCTTACCTGGCTGTGCCGGGACTCTCCGTACTTGCCGTTGAGGTTGGTGCGGTGGCAGTTCTTATACCACCAGGCCCCTTTGTAGGACATGGCGCAGTTGGTCACAGCAACGTCATTGTCCCTGTCCTTGGTGGAGAAGGGGCGGCCCTGGTGATAGGTGAGGGAGTCTCCTGTGGAAAGACGTGCCATTAAAGGTGATGGAGTCTGAGTTATCTGGTCTTTTCACAAGGAAATTAGGATATTTTGATTATGTGGTAGCCTGCCAATCAATGGCTCAAGCAGCTGACAGTCTGGGAATAACATTAACTGGAATTGCTCACARTTGGTTCATCTGAGGTCCTCTGCTGTCTGTTTAGGATCAGTGCAGACCACAGCAAATCTTAGAGGCTGCTTGGCTTTGTCAGATAAAGTCCTATATGTGTTTGGATCCAAATTTCAGTGTTTCAGAAATTAATTCAATCCCAAATTTTGGCATCCCTGATTTCCTGAGGCTTGGCTCTGCTATATAACTTCAGGATGCTTTCAGCCTCCTTCTTTCTTGTTAACCAAAGGGAGCTTTTTCTCTCAAAGGATACCAAGCATTCATCTCTAGAACCAAGATGCTTGGCCACTTTTTCTCCCTTTGGATAAGGGAAAGAAGTTTTTGGAAGGTGTGTGATGTCTTATTCCACCAAAACCCCCARCCTCATCTCACCTCCTCACTAGAAAGCTAGAGTGCTTCTTTTGGGTGAAAGAAAAGCCAGAGTAAAATAGGGTCATTATTACAATTGAGTGATGTAGTTACAGAAGACATTCTTAATATGCTCCTTGGTGGTCCCTAGGGACATATGGAGTGGACCCATGCTGGCTGTGTGCAATCCAGCCATGGAGAGACTTACTAGAAAACCTCTTGGCAATGAACCATTTGTCGAGCCCTGGCTCCCTTAGCTCAAGGTGGAGCAGAAGCTGCTTGGTTGGACAGCTAGAAGAAGAGTTTGCATGGGGAAGAGGAGGGAATCATGTCTGCATGACACTRTTACTGGCATTTTTGGCAATAGGTTGGGTGCCTTGTGCCCTGGGACTTGAGGTTAGAGCAAGTGCTTTGTTGCACACAACCAGGATTCCGGTTACTTCTCTTCCAGTGGCAACTAACAGGTATTGAATAGGGAAATTCCTGCATCTTAGGTATGTTGTGGGGTTCCTAGCTAAGTACATGGTGGAAGTTTTGTCATGGTGGAAGTTTTGTCATGGAGCGTGCACTGGGCATGCCTATCCCAGCTAAAGGGGCTGCAGTTGTACCCCTTCTCCCTTCTTGAGGAAGAGATCCACTGTGCCCTCCCTCTATCACCCACTGTTTTCTGGTGGGCAACTCAACTCTCCTGAATCGACCAAGCAAGCAGGTGTGACAGTGTCCTTGCAAAACCGGCCAGTGTTTGGCCTCTACGTGAGGAAATGACTCAGAGGATTTCAGATTTTTCCATAGCTGTGGAAAGGCAATAAATACACCCTCCAGCACAGCATCAATAGCCAGCTGTGGTTATTRCCAAGTGAGATGACACCTCTGATGATTGACCTGGTTATTTGAACAGCAATGTCTCTGATATTAAATATCTCATCCCCAATGGAAAATTCCCTRTGTCCTTAGTGGGATTTATCAGCCTGGTTTACATGATGGACTGCAGGAAGGCAGAAAGGACTATGGGTTTGTGTCTTGCCACTCTAGACAAGTGAGCTTCCATGCTGGGATTTCCTTTATGGTCTCAGACCCACCGGTCACAGGATTTCCCAAGATCCTTTCTAGCAGTGAGGTTGTACCTGAAGTGCCRTTGTAGTCCCCAATTCTCAGTTTGTACAGGCTCCGGGAGTCACCAATGGAGAACTTGTCRTAGTAGGCGTACGCCGCTTCCTGACCGTCCC
This sequence comes from Amblyornis subalaris, assembly GCA_018881555.1. Taxonomy (NCBI): domain Eukaryota; kingdom Metazoa; phylum Chordata; class Aves; order Passeriformes; family Ptilonorhynchidae; genus Amblyornis; species Amblyornis subalaris. Next base: position 5,250,090 of record JACAXG010000049.1, on the reverse strand, counting down.
TCATGTCTATTCGCAGCTCGTAGCGCCCTTGGGACGTGATCTTATGGATGTTGTCCAAGCCTGTTGAGACAGTGGAACACTTGGTGAGACCCAGTGCCTGGATCCGCTCTGTGAACAAACAAGGAAAGCTCTAGGCAAATAAAACAGCAATGGAAAATGAGAGCAGGAAGAGGAATCAAAGAGCAGCAGCACTTGTGGTGAGTCTKTGTATCTCCTGGCACTGCTGAGGTCTGAGCTCTCTGTGACCACTCGAGCTTCCCCGTGGCTATGAGCGGTGGGTTCAAATTTCTCCATACTGCTGAAGCTGGGGACATTCATTTGAGCCCTGGTGTTTCTTATGTTGTTGTTAAGCTCCCATACAAGCCAGAGTGTTTATGCTGCAGGTCCCCTTGGTTCACGTTCAGGTTTTGGAAGAGCACACTGAATTTCAGAGCAGTGCTGTCTCCCAGTCACTCCTTTCCTACTTTCATRGGACAACTGACTTTCTGGCCACCAGTGAAACCTGTAGTCATCCAAAGGAGGATAATGTATTTTGGTCCATGAAAGCTGACAGTGTACCCCCCTTCTCTACTAGAAAGAGCAAACTAGGAAGTGCTGACCTTCACAATCTGCTTTTATGTGGTGTGCCTATGCATGACTTCCTAATGTGAAGGGCAGGGAATGAACAGAAGGAAAACTGAGGGAGAATGTAGAGGAATGTGGTGAAGGGCAAGGAGCCAACAKCTGGCACGAGTGAGCAGCACGGTACACATGGAACTCAGGTTTGACACATTGATGAAAGACAACCAGTGAAGGTCATACCCAGCCAAAACTCGTCCTCCAAGTTTCCGAAGCCAACCCGGTAATCTGCCCATTTCCGGAAGAAATCGGTCAGCCCATTCTGCCGCCGCTGGAAGACCTGATATGGAGGAAGATCAGAGGGAAAATCATCATGATGGAGATAGGAAACAGCTTTGCTGGGCTTTGGACACACAAGGTAAAGATAATGCTTTCTCTTTCCATTGTGCCTTTTGGGGGAGAAAATTGCGATGCCCATCCAGTTAGTGTTAATTGCAGCCATGCAATTAATTCGTGTGCAGATGTAGAAACCAAAGAGATGTTAGATAATGTCCAAAGCAGATCAGTGTTAGAATAGGAAGGAATTGGCCTTGGAGCTTTCTGCTTTAACTAACACATGGTGCCTCTGCTTTTCTAGCACATGATTCTGCTTTGAGCTGGCTATTTCTGTGATATCCAAGGGGATGCTCTGAAGCAGAGTGAGAGGGAAGTTTACTGGCTAGAAATCAGCATTCGAGGAAGCCCATTTTTTTGGTTTTGACTATACATCTAGCAGGGTTTTGTGTAATGTGTGTAAGTAAGAGTTTGACATGAATAAGGTCAAAGCACCATGGCATTATTTACTTACGCTGTCAGTCCATCTATGTCAAGACAAGCAGTGTTTGTGCAATTCAAAAGCTAAACAGGCATTTGTTTCTAAAGTGCTCCTGTGCAGACTCAATGGGGGTGATGCCTGACACCCTCCTGCAGGCAGTGTGAATCATTCCCCATGAAAGCTACCGGCCATTAATTTCATTTCTAGAACAATAAATCAGTTTCACTCACAGATTTTGCTCTCCAGAAGCACTGCAAACATGTCAAGTAAATCAAAGGGCATTTCTCCAAGTGTAACTATTATTACCAGAGCGTGGGCCATTCCCTATGGCGTGGGAAATGAAGCGTGCCATATTGAGCCTGCTGTCGTTCCCGCGCAGTGTGCCGCTTGGCTTTGCTGGTAGGCTGAGGCTCAGTTACTTTGTGATGGGGACAACATGTAGGGGACAACCACATGGATACTCACAATCCAGCCACCTCCGTCGGTGGTCATGTCGCAGTACACCGGCACCCGCTGGCTGAGGTCCCCGTTGATGGCGATGGTGTAGACACCGCTCAGCGTGTCTCCGTTCATCAGGTGCTGGGTGCAGTCCTGAGGGTTAGCAAAGACACGTCCTCCTGCAAAATCAAAACAAAAGACAAAATTTAAGCAAAGAGACACCTTTTCCCCATGCCTCAGACCCCACTGGTTACGATCCAGGAAAGGTCTATCTTGGCTTCTGTGTTCCAAGTAATTCCGCGAGGCAGTGAGACTTTACATCTGCCACCAGCCTCAGAGGACTTGATGGAAAAAAAAGTGTGCATATATTAATTATTCTTCCATATGTCTTATATTGGAAAGGTGTATGGTAACACCATGATGAATGATGAGGGATGTCACTTCTTGGACCATCTTTCTGCACCGTGTCTGAAACCCTGGGGTTTAAGCTGTCACCACCAGATTTAGACAGCTGTGAAAATACCAAAACCTGTTCTCCTCTCAGGACTGGCAGCTCCAATCAAGTTTTATAACTTTACTCATTCCAGGGGGATTCTCCTGATTCTCCAGGCTGTTGGAAATGATGGTGGACTTATGCTGAGCTAATTGTCACTTGCAAGCTGAGCAGGAATGAGGCTGTGTGAGATGCTAGAGAAAGGCAGCATGGGTTGTGTGACTGTGCTACAGCTGTCCTCTAATGAGGAAATGTCTCATTTGATGGTCACACTTTAAGAGAGTCTTAATTATGAGACCCCAGCAGAATTGGAATGTCAACTCTGGGAACAATTTTTTCTTATTTAACACAAAAGAGGGAAATACATGTTTTTCTTTGATGTTGGTGCATATGGATGATGAAATAAATGAGTGCAGAGCTGGCAGTGTGGATGTGGTTTTCAAGGATGTCTCTGTCACACATGGAGAAGGTGTGAAGGACCTTCCAATCTTCTATGCTGTGTGTGTCCATCACAGTTGTGTAGTGCCCCATGGGACCAAGGTACAACCCTTGTCTGTTGCTTCCTACTTGGGTGTATTCCCCCCAGCTCATGACCGGAGACTTGGAGGTCATTGCTTTGTCTTAAAAGTTGAAGATCCCCTCTTTTTTCCCATCTTCATGGTCTGTAGCACAGTCTGGCGAGACATTGTTTGTATTTTATAGTATCCAACAATGAAAACTTCTTCAAAGACAACCACTTCAGGCTCCCCTGAGCTCTGCAGAGATTGCTTGTTTCTTAATTTATATTCATATCTTTAAGAGCCAAGGAGACCTTGAAAGACATTTCAAACCACTATAAATTATAAATACTGTATCTGTTTCTTCCTTTTGTCTCATCTGTRTACAATTCCCCAAGAACCTTATTCAAACATGAAATAAAAGAGGCTGAGCTATTAATATGTCAGAGGGAATAGAAGAACCCCAGGATGTGTATTGTAAGCAGAAGGAAGCAAAACAATTTAAATTGAGCCTGGGTGGTTTTCTTTTCTTTTTTTTTTTAGTCCCCTTAAAGACAAGACCTTGTTCTCTACAAAGTGCCCTGATGCATTGCCAGAGTAAATTGAATCCCAGGTCTGGATGCTTTGATGAGAGATGCTGTCCATGGATTGCATTGCCTTGGTGATAGTTCCTGGTTACTTCTGTCTCATCAGTATTGGGGTAGGTGGGGAGAAACTGATTTGTTGCTAATGCCTATCTTCATCTGAAAAGCAAGTTAAATGTGTTGGATGCTGCATCAGCTGACAATGGTGACTAACGCTGCTGAGGTCTGACATTTGTGTTTGATGGGAAAGGTGCTCTCCTTGCCTGATGTGAGCTGCTCTGTCCCAGCTGAGAAGGCACCTCCATGCAGCTTCATCCCTGACTCCCAAACAGCCTCAAAGATTACGTGTATTTTTCCATCAGCTGCCTGAATTGCACTGGCTTTATATGCATGCCTGAGAGGTGAGAATAACAGGAAAGCCTGTTCTGTAGATGCATTAGAGAAGTCTTTACTTTTGTTGATGTAAACAGTTTCTGTTATCTCTTAAAAGCAGGTGAAGGGACCTTTACATGTAACTGAGGTGGGGAAGTGTATCCACAGCAGATTCAAAGAAAACTCTCCTAATTGAACTGGCAGTGCAGATGGAGGAATTTTGGTGGACATCATCTTGAGACTTCTCAATGCTTTTGAAACCCAGCAAAAACATGATTGGATTCAGTCCTGAACAAGATGCATTCTGTCTGTAAGTGCTTAGCCAGGCTTTTGAAAGAGGATGAGGGACAATTTGCTTTGCATAGTTTCTATTAGGAATGGTTGCAGAGGATGGGAGCAATGGTGACATCCTCATGCAAGCTTCATTCTTGGAAGCGTAAGTATTCTGTCTGAGGGTTGTGGTGACTGTGGATGCCCACCTTTTGATTGTGAAAGGAAACCATTCCCATTACTTTAGTGACTTAGTGGATTGTGAATGCTCTAGAATTAGAGTGGGGAGGAGTAATGCAATTAGATAAAGTCAGTGGATCAGATGAAGTACTGGCTGTGCTGTCTGTGACTCCACTGGTGGTGGTGGACATGCACCTGCCTGATATTTCCAGGAATGTCCCATCTCTGGAAACTTTCAAGGTCAAGTTCRACAGGGCTCTTAGCAACCTGATCAAGTTGAAGATGACCCTGCTTGCTGCAGGGGGATTGGACTAGATGACCTTTAAAGATTTTTTTCCCAACCCAAACTATCCTATGATTCTTTGATATTTGTGAGCAATCAGATCATGTCTACAGCATGGAGACTCTGGCTGGGTCCTCTCCCAGGAGCATACCTGTTGATACATGTTGTTGATTTTAGGGGGTATTTTTTTCCTCTATTTATGCAGTTGAGGAGGGGCATGGGCGAGGCAAAGGGCCTGGTAGATGGTTCCTGGTCTGAAGCTCAAATGCCTTTGCCCTGGCCTGGGTCTTGTGTTTGTATTATAGATCCTTCAGCCATTAACTTTTTGTAGCAAAGCAACACTGTGGGTCATGGCATTGTAAGTACCTCTGTATGGATCCTGATGGAATGCTGCCTGAGGAGGGAAAGTCCATAAGAGCAGTCCATTCCTACCAGCATGGTACATGGGCTAACCCGCGCCTGTCCGAGTGGACGGCGTGTGGRTCTCACCTGTGGTGAAGGTGGTGGAGATGGAGCTGCTGCGCACGGTGTTCTGGGCAGCCTGCAGGCGCACAGTGTACTCGGTGGTCTCGGAAAGCCCCTCCAGACGGATCCACGTGTCCTCGGCATCCACAATCAGCTCCTGCACATGGGTCCCAGAAGGAGGCAGACACCAAGAGCAACAGATGAGAAAAGCGATGGGGAGCCTAAAGAGCACGTGAGGAGGGAAGGGAAGCCACAAACTACTGCAGCCCTTGGAGCCTGGCTGAGGAGCATTGCATGACTGCTTACACCCCTGCACTGAGGGAACGTGAGATCAGTCAATATAGTCACCATTTTGGGATGGTTTGGGTGTGAGAAAGCAAGTTGGTTTGGAGACAGATTTAAAGGTTTGCAGTCTGTGTGCTCTGTTTACCGGCTCTGTTGGGATCTGCGTGCCCTCAGTACAAGGCATGACTGATTGCCCAAGCAGCGCAAGGAGTAGAGCTAGCCAAACCTGGTTATCAGCCAGTTTTGACTCCGTCGATTCCTGTCACGTTAATTTTTCTGGTTGTCGGCCAGTGCCACACAGCATTATTGAACCCCTTCTGCAAAGCTATTATCCTTTGGCTGCTGCAAGCCAATCACACCGGCAAAGGAAACCGGACTATTTGCCATGACATATTTCTGATAGTGTTTGTTGCATCTCCTCCAGACGGGCAGATGTGGACACGCTCATTAAATAATCAAATGTATTGTACTGCAGGATTAATTAGCTGTCTGTGCCTATCTTCCTTTTTGCAGGAAGGGCAAATGGCATTTTTAGCATCTCTGTTTGCAGAATAATATTTTCCTGCCTCAGCTTGCTTGTATTTCACAAGCTGTGAATTTCTCCTGTTCCTCCAGAACTTCCAAGTAACCCCTCTATGCCCAGACCAGTAGGTCTGAACAAACATTTTGCCTTGGGCAATCTCTTCTAGCTTTTTTCTATTATCCTGATTATGCAGGAAGTAGTGCCTGCCCTTCTGGTCTCTCTGAGCCACTGAGCATCGTTCTTTTGCTTTGTTTCGTTTCTCCTGTTTGTTCTACCATGGTCTTATTATTCCCTGACTTAATGAGCYTCTTTTTTGTGAGGACTCACTCACCTTCCGGCTGCCATCGGTGGATCTGTAGGTCAGGATGTAGTTCTCGATCTCTCCGATGGGAGGAACCCAGGAGAGCAGGGCGCTCCGTCGGGTGACTTCACTGGCTGTCAGATTTGTTGGAGGATCCAAAACTGCAAGAGTGGATAGGGACCCAGGGAAGTGCAATTTCTCACACACAACCACCCCAGCCCCTCTTCCCAAGTCAGTACACAGGGATTCAACCTTGCAATACTGAGCTACAGCCCAAAGTCCAYCTTCACCCTCAGTTTCAAGACCTCATCGCCCATCCCCAGCCTTGAAGAGAGCTCTGCAAACCCTGTAGAAGTTCTCCTCTACCTGCATGCCTCCTTAAGGGTAACAGCTGTGAAATTCATGTGCTATAGGACCTGTCAAGCTGCTTGTGAGCAAAATGGGTTGTAGTGGTCTTCTGGACTATGGCCTTGGGCAAGAAAAAGACCTAGTCAAGGGTTTTCTCAGGAAACCACATCCAGGGGAAATCCCTGAAAGAAAGGGATGGGTGGATGGATGTTTGGATGGATGTTTGGATGGATGTTTGGATGGATGGATGGATGTTGAAAGAGTGAAAATGATGGTTGCTGCTTGTTGATTAAAATTCTGTTCTTGTGTTGTGCCCTACACTGGTATTTGGGACTGGTGTTTGTGTCCTTTTGGCATGTGGCTGCCTCTACACCCACAGTGTGTAACAAGAGCTTTAGCTCAGCCTTGCTGGTTGCTTTTCCTGGGGTGGGTGCAYGGCAAAGGGTGAGGAGTGAGGGAGGTGATTGTACGTACGAGTTGTGAAGTTGGTGCTGATGGTCTGGCTGGTGAGAGGCCCGTTGGTGGCATACATAGAGACTGTGTAGGTGGTACTGGGCAGCAGGTTGGTCAGCTGGTACTCCTGGTTGTCTCCATCCACAAGAATTGTTTCTCCTGCAACTGTAAGTGAAAAGGGATGAGTTAGGGTAGACATTCAAGGTRGTTCTCTAAAATGTGTCTCTGGGTATGACGTCATGAATAAAAGCACTTCTGTTGCTGAAATGAAGTACTGTGCAGCAGCTGAGCTGTAGGGGTTCTGTTCAGTCTGAAGGATGGTCTTATTCTTCCCACAATCCCTATAAAACCCAAGGCAAGAGCTCCTTCCCTACTCCCTTTGTGAAGGGCACCTGCTGAGCCCGGGGCTTTGGGATGGGAGRGAGGTGGAGGTRAGCTGAAACAGTGCCGGTGTACCTGCACGGCGGGTGAGGATGAGGACATAGCTCTCCACCTCCGACAGCGGCGGGTTCCACTGCAGCAATGCCTCGGTGGGAGTGATGTTGGTGGCTGTGACCCCSAGGGGGACATCCATAGCTGCATGGGGGAGAGATCCAGAGAGGCAGAGGCATTAGGAGACTGGATTATGAACTGGAAGGCACATCGCTCGATGTCTCGCTCTGCTGCCCATTCATATGTGCCTGCAGAGGAGTTACTGCTGCCCAAGCTGGAGTGCAGAGATGTCATAGCTTGTGCTACTCTGCTACCTGGGCTGCTCTTCYGCTGTTTTCCTGATGCACAGCCTGGGATGTTAGGGGTTTTCTTTAGGTTTTGAGGAGTCTGGGGATAGCAGAGGGTTTTATTCTTGCAGCAGATGCTGTTTGTGGCAGGACTTCCCCAGGGATTATTTCTGGAAATCTGTGCTCTGTTTAGGAAAGGTTGTCATGATTGCTCAGCATCATGTTTCTGGCTTCCCTGCGCCTGGTACGCAGGTTTATCACTTTCACCCATGACTGCCCATGAATATTTGAGGTAAGCTTTGCTGAGACATACTTCAAAAGCCCACATTGAGCCCTCATGAGCCTTGCTTATCATCTCCAGCTTGCATCCGGCTGGCGTGCGGTCCAGCTTGCTCTCAGTCACCTGAGTACTAGTGCAAGCAGGGACTGCCAGCCCTGCCCAGGGCTGGACCCAACACTTTTGGATTGTTCCCTGCCCACCAGGAGCTCCTTCCCACCTGTGTACGCAGTGATGGAGGCCAGCTCGCTCTCCTCCCGACCCCGCACGCTCTTCACCCCGATCTCATACTTGGTGGCAGGCTGCAGGTGGTGGAGGGCRTACTCGGTGGCATCTCTGGCGATGGCCATGCTGTCTGTCCTCCCTGCAGAGATGGAGCCAAGAGCTTTGACATCACGGCTGGTGCCATCCCTGGGGCACAGGAGGGGCTTGGGAGGGGAAGACAGTTCCACAAGACACTGGAGGTAACTGGGTTTCATGCCTGCAGGGGCCCTCCTGTGTGCCCATCACTCTGCTGGCCTGACCTTYTCAGCATCATAGGCAAAACTGGGGCCAAGGGAGATGAGGTAATGGAAGCAGGTGAGGGAGGTGGGATTTCAGGATTGAGCCCTGAATTAACCATCTCTGGGGAGTGCGCACTGCTGGGGGACATTCTGTGTGCCCCTCTGTGCCCAGCTGGCCCTTGGCTGCAGTGGTCCCTTCCYATCCTCATCCCAGACACCCCATCCTCTGTCCCTGTAGCCAATCCCAGTTCTTGGTTGCTTTGCCCAGGGCACSAGGATGCTGCCTGGGTGAGGATGACCTGGTGGCTTGCTTGAGCCTGTGGATGGAGGGAGGGTTGGCAGCTGTGAGCTCAGGGCATGAACAGGATTGGTCTGGCCTGTTACCTTCAGCAGCACGGTAGGATATTCTGTAGTGGTCGAAGACAGCCATGGGAGCACTCCAGTAGACCGTCATGGACTCCTGGGTGACGTTGCCCACCCTGAGGTCCTTGGGCGCATCGATTCCTGGTGAGATGGAGCACAAAGAAAAGCTGTGGGAGGCAGGTCCACTCCCCRTCCCCCTGCCTGCCCACCCGGTGACGTCCCGTGCCTGGTGGGGGGTGTCCCGTGGTACCTGTTGTGATGGAGCCCACGACAGGCTCGGAGCTGATGGTGCCGTGCACAGCCACCAGTGACACCAGGTACTCGGTGGACGGCTGCAAGCCCGTCAGGCTGGCGTGCCTGCGGGCGCCGTCGAGTGTGACCTGCTGTGCCTGCTCCTCATCCCGGGGGCTGTAGGTGAGGATGAGGCGGTCTGCTGGTGGGGATGGGTCACTCCATGTGACATTCACACTGGAGGATGTCAGCTGGGAGAAGTGCAGCTGTGAGATGGGCCGAACACCTGGAAGATGGAGAGGAGAGATGCAACCCCAACCATCTGCAGATCCTGACCTCCACATTTTTCCCAGTACTTGTATGGGAAATACCCAAGAGAGGTGGCGAAGTTGAAGATCTGGGCTCTCTATTGATCTGAAACTGCGCTGGGATCAAGAGGAAGAACCAGGAGGGGAAAAATGGTGCTTTTCTCAGCTCCACCTACAAACATCCTCCATCCCAGATCCATAATGGTGGGTGATGGAGCTGTGCCACTACAGATGGTATGTGTTGTCTGCACTTCATGACTGCAGACTTTTCAGCCAGAGGTCCTTGTGAGGTCCCTCAAGGCTTCATTTCTTCTTCTTCTTATGGACACACAGGCCACCCTGACCACAGAGGACAGCAGAGGGCTGTCTGTTCCCSCCAGTCCTGTCTAATCCTTTTGGGACCCTCCAGCCAAACAAGTGTGCTCAGTGCTGCTGGCCAAAGGGATTGTGCCACCACATTGGTAGGGCCATCCTCCTTTTGAGGTCAACAGACCTGTTCCCATGTGGACACACTGAGCCCAGCTCTCATTGCCATCACCACCTCAAGGGTTTTGGTGCCAGGGATGAAGCGGGCTGGCAGAGGTGCCAACAAGGTCTGTGCCCTTGCCCCCATCCCGACTTGTCTTTCTCTACCTGTGAAGGCATCCACGGTGGCCTCCAGGCTCTGCTGTCGTCCCCTCTCGGCGATGATGGAGATGGTGTACTCCGTGCCGGGCTCCAGCTCCGAGAGGGTGAGCTGCGACTCGTCCCGGGACACTGTCACTTCAGAGGCCATCCCTGAGGCAGGGGTGAAGGTGACRCGGTAGTGGTCGATGGGACCCGTGGCTTTGGTCCAGGCCAGTGAGATGGATGTCTCTGTGGAGGCTGTCACCACGAGGTCCCGGGGGCTGTCAAGCTCTGTGGGAGAGGGTTGGTGCAGAGCTTTGTCCCCATACACGGRCTGTCCTATGGGGATATTTGAGCCATAGGAGCCAGCTGTGCTTGGAGCAGGCAGTGGGCAAACTCACCAGTCCTGGCGTTCATGGTTGCTGGCACGCTCTGCTGGCTGTCCATCACGGCTGAAATCCCGATGCCGTACTCTGTTCCTGGCACCAGATCTACCAGGGAGTGCAAAGGACATGAAGGGGTTTGAGAGCAGCACCTGGCAGAGTGACCTCAGGGTGTGACCCCCTCCTCCACCTCCCACAGGTGAGGACAGGGGAGGACCCTCTGGAGCATCCCTGGGATTAGCAGCTCTCCCCCAGGTCAGCAGTTCCTCTGCACATTGCAGGACAGCCGAGGCTTTTTAAAAAGCCCCGTGGATGCCTTTGGACAGGGAATTTGGATTATTTTAGCTCAGAAACAAGCCATTTTTAAAAGTTGTTGCTGAGGTCTGCTGTAATTGCTGGCAGCGAGACAACAGCTCTGTGTGTGTGAGCTGAGATGGGAACGATAAAGTAGCTATATTTGTTTCCAAAGTGATGCAACATCAAATATTGTCACAGGGCTGGTGTCTTGAAGAGAAATAAATTATGCAGAGTAAATGAAATACACATTAATTGGGAAAGGTGCAGTCTTTCTGGGAGGCAAATCAAGCCCTGCTCCTTGGGGTGGACATATCCTGAGGTACCTCTCTCAAGGAACTTGGGAATCAAGCTCATCCAGCTTCTTTCCTCTTGCACTGTTTTATSTCCATGGGGGTATCTCTTGCCTCTTCCTGTCACTTCTGCTTGGCTGCTGGTGGCTTTATTTCCCTCTTCCCTGTGCTTCGTGATCTTTCCCACAAAGTTAGAAAAAACCATAAACTCTCCAGCACAGCCTCAGCATGCCTTGCCCAGGGGCAGCATCCCCTGGAGCCACTAAAACCTTTCCCAAGAGGTCAGAAGAGAGGGAAACTCTGATCCCCTGCTCTTCTCTTGCTACAGTGCAGTCTTGGTGATGGGGAGAAGATGGACCCCCTTGGCCCTGCTCAGTAAGTGTCAGAAGTATCCTGGGAAAAGGGAAGGAGAAGGAAGAAATGAGCAGGAGGATATAAAACAATCCCTTTTCTCTCCCAGGTCTTTTGGGAAGAGCAAAATTCGGGTTATTTCTGTGCAAATGCTGATTTTTAAGAGAGACTATGAGTCAGGGCCAGGCTTGCTGCACTTTTAAGCTTAAATCTTTGGTAAACTGTGCTCAGTGCCATTCCTCACTGCTTTTCCTGCAGGTAGATGAGCTTGACTGAAAGAATTGCTGGTTGCTTTCATGCCATGGATCACACCAGGTCCTGGGTAGCTGGAAACAAATGCCAATGGGTTTTGCACCATGTCCAACAAGACTGGAGGCCACGACTACTCTGTACGTAACGRAGCTATGGGAGAGGCTCATGTGCCATCCACACTATGACTGTGGTGGCTTTTTCTTTTGTGCTAGCAGAATGGTTTTTGGTTATTTTCTGCTATGATTAGATTTTTTTTAATTGGTTTGTTTGTTACATAGTACCCTGGGAACTGGGAACAATGCACTTAAGTGATGATGGAGGCACTATATAAAAATCACTCTCTACTATTGACTTAAGCCTCTGCATCTCTGCAGCTTGCCCTGGTGGGGTTTCTTGCAGCCCTGCCTGAGTCTGGCAGAGACTTGGCAGCTTTTTTAGTTTCATTGAGAGAAACAAGAGCCTTCAGGCTGCCACATCCTCCAAGGCAAGCTTAAGCCAAGCCATGGGTATCATTGCAGTGTGTGTCACTGGAGTAGTGTTGTACCTCTGCCCAGGGAGGGGGATTTGGCCCATTTTTAATGCTTCTTCTCACCTAGAAAGACAATAAATGTCCTAGAGGAAAGCTAGCAGGAGTCCAGCACTGACTGTCTGATCTCATCCTACTTCTCCACACGTGTCCTCATCATGAACACAGCAGAAACCAGCCCTAGCATTTTTCTTCTTTCTGCATTCCCCAGTTTTCAAGATAACTGCTCTAATTGCCTTGCTGCCCTCCAGCCTTTCTTGTGACTCTTCTGCTGTGCCTGTAACTATTGACTTTCCCMCTGAACTTTCTCCTATAACTCCACATGGCAGATTCCTGAGCCCTTGAAGGTCCTGGGAAGAGWGTCAGCATCGAAGAACCTGGTGTCCTGCTATACTGATTCAAGATGAATGACAGAACTTTTTTTGTATGTAAGTAAGTCTTTTCTTTGATCAAAAAATGCTGCTGGGGTGGCGAATCTGCAAGGCAAGCAGTTCTAGTCGAAAAACAAGGAAACCACATCTCACATGGTGCTTTGCTGTGCTGCTGCATGAGGTGTTTGGGGCTTTCCTGGCAGTGGGAAGTGGGTGGTGTTTGCAGCCCCTACGCTGGCCTGAATAATGTACCACTTAAAGACTTGCTCAAAAATAGCATCTCTAGATCTGGRTCTGCTTTGAGCCCAATCTGGAAAAAGGCAACAAACTCGGGCAGTCTGGCTCCCCATCACTGCCCACAGGGCATCATCACCCATGGCTCCTTCCAAGCAAGCAAAAAAGGGAAGAGTGAAATAATATTTTCCTGTAGATCAGCCTGAACAGGCTTCTTGCCATTTCTCACTTTGCACCTTGCCAGCTTTATTTGCCACCTGGACAGATCCTTGCTGGAGGTGCATCCTTGCTGGAGGGCTATCCAGACCCACACAGGGGAAAATGAGCTATATCCCAAGGAAAACCCTCTCTCTAGTATCTAGTAAGTCCAAAGCAACCTCAAACATGTGCCAGCGTAAGGGCACCTGAGCATTGGTGCTGATTTGGGCTCTCCATTGCCCTACCTGCTTGAGAGGAAGAGAGTGAGGAGGGAGGAAGGGCGCACGGGTGCACGCGTACCTGCGAGGGTGGCCCGGGTGGTGGGACCGGTGTCGCGCGGCACCAGGACCTCGTGGTAGTGCTCCCCGGCCAGGGTGCTGTAGACCACCCTGTAGCTGTGCGCCTCGGCCTCGCTGTTGTCCCAGGCGAGCTCGAGGCTGGCGGGGCTCCGCGAGCCCACCCGCAGGTTCTTGGGGGCATCGATCTCTGCGCGACACAAGGGAGAGAGGCACCGTCTCACCGCTGGCACGCACCCTGCAGCCTCGCCGCGGCGCGACGGCAGCGGAGGGTACCTGGCCGTGACATCCAGGAGGTCCCGCATGCGRTCCCTCCTCCCCAGGCCGTGTCCTGGCAGGAAGGGCTGGAACATTTGCTCTCGCCTCCCGCGCAGCACAGACTGGGAAGTGCCACCCAGGAGAGCAATGCAAATGCTGGGGCACTCAGAGCATCCTCAGTAAGTTGGTTTGGGAGCTAATTCCATGTTATTTCAAAAAGAATACTCTTTTCCCCCATGTTAGAGTAAGAGAAACCAAGGCACTCTGAGTAAAAGCAAAAGGGCTCTGTAGCAGCCATGCATTGGCCTGAACTGCTCTTAGAAGAACCTTGAGCATTTTTACAGGCTTATTCACACTCGGACAGTGCCCAAAGGGTTTGTTTATTGATGCTGCTGAGGCTGTGTACTGAATCCGCTCTGGTTTGCACAATAAACCCTCCGGTGAGCAATGGGTTGRGGCTGGGCACCAGCAGACGGTGGGTAATGGTGATAGATCTGAGTTTGGAGGGGTATTTTTTATGTTTCCTTTTAGAAATAAAGCGAGGAAGGCCAACGCAGCAAATCAGTTGGGGTGAGCATCTCGTCCGAAATATTTATCTATAGAGATATGTACACACACAATTCACGTACCACAGTTATTATAGTAGGAGCCTCGTGTCCACCAGTAATGTACATGACAAGTAATTTATATACCATAAACCAGCACAGAAATACACACTCTGCCTCCTCCTTTATGGCACAGTAAATTAAATCCGTTATCTATCTGCAGGCTTAACATTAATTAAAGTTTTACCGACCAGTTAGGGTGTTCAGAGAAGATATAAAATAAGATAACCATGTTTCTGGCTGTGCTGGTTTCAGCTGCTTGACTGCTGATGCCTTGGTCAAGGCACCTGCCTTGGCTCTTGATGCTGAGTGGGAGCAAGTGTTGCCTTGAACTCAGAACTATGCTGACCATTTTGGTGCTTTTGGGAATTGTGTGTTGAGCTATGGGTGCTCTTGAGGATGTAAACTGTTGAGTTCTAGAATTTTAGYTAAGCTGTGGGCCTGAATGGGCACTGGAGCTGCTGGGGATGTGTGCCCCAGGCAGGTTCAGCCTTGATGCTGCAGCAAGACACGGCCAAGATGGGGTTGGCTTGGGGTTTGTCATCTAAATATGGGAGTTTGAGTCCATCCATGCCTTTTCACTGGCATCTGGGATCACCTGGACTGCCCTGGGGACCATATGAGCATCCCTGTGGGGCACAGGGCATAAAGAAGACTTGTTGCACTGGAGGTTTAGTGGCYAAACAGAAGAGTAGGCACTAGTGGGGGGAGGGGGGCAGAGGGCAGTCTTAGGGTGTGTATTTTAGGGTGAGCTGAATCATTTGCTCTGCCTCACTCTGTGACAGGATGCAAGGCACCCGCATTCAGGTGTCTCCATTCACACCTGCATCTTAACCATCTGATTTCATTCCACTTCTTCCTCCTGGCACACCACATTAAACCTCAGCTCACTCGTGCCAGGGGAAAAACAGGTACCACTAAACCCCAGATGCAAAGAACCCTCAGTTTTTCTCTGGATAYGTCCTCGTTGCAGGACAGCCCATCTGCAGATTGCAGCAAGCCATCTGCCCATACTTGCCGGAGGCTCAAAAACTCGCAGCAGTTCTCGCAGCGAGGCCAGCTAGCTACCTGTGGTGAACTGGGCGAGGGCTGGCCGGCTCTCGTTGGCACCCCGCAGGGCGCTGACGGCGAGGTGGTAGCGGGCGCCGGGGCGCAGGGCCTGCAGGGAGTACTGGCTGAGGGGGGGCTGCAGGCGGAACGTGGTCCTGCCGCCCTCCCCGTCCGCCAGCCCGTACTTCAGCAGGATGGCGTCCACCTTGGCACGTGGCGGCGTCCACTCCACGAAGGCCACCGTGTCGGAGACGTCCCGCACCAGGATCTGCGTCGGGCCGTCGATCACTGCGSAGGAGGGGGGGGAAAAGGGCACCTGTTATTTTGGGAGAGTCGGATGGGGAAAGGTGGAAGCTTTGGGGACACCGAGCTTCAGGGATGCTTCAACCTGACCTTCCAAGTGGCTGGAGTTAGCATTTGGGGACAAGGGAGAGAGGTGGCATGAGCAAGAGACATGACCCTGACCCCAAGGTACTTAGGGAATTTGGTCCTCCTGGGTTCCCCATCCCTTCTCCCAGTCTCCTGGCTCTTTCCTAAGCCCTCTCCACTTTCTGTGAACACCAGAGCAGCACCCAGCAGCTCTCTCATTGATACCCATTACAACTGTAATGCAACTCATGCCCCTCTCTCTAGCTGGTTATTGGCAACAATTCCTCCTTGGCTTTTTAAAGTGGTATTTCCCAGGATATAAACCTCCTATATCTAACTGCAATACACTTCTTTTGCTCTTAGATAGCTGCTTGCACTTTTCCATTGAAAAACATGTAATTTTCCTTTGTGCCCAACTCTTCAAACTATCCAAACTACTTTTATTGATGATTTTCCACTCAATTTACTCTTTTCTGAGCCTTTCCATCATTGGCAAAATTTATCAGCAACAATATTATGTCTTTTGAAAGGTGTTGACAATGTGTTAAATAACGTGGGGCCAAGGACAGATCCAAGCATCAAGAACTGAGGAATGTCTCTAGAAATGTTCCTGCTTCAGTGCCAGCTCCTGGTTTGTCCTTAAGCTGAGGGATCAGCTCGTAAAGCTGTTGATGTCTTGGCAGTGGGAAGAGAGGAGAAAATGCACCTGCTCTGGTAAATCTTCATAACTAGCTGAGTGTGGGGCTATGGTGGGTGTCCAACAAACCCCCTCAGATAAAAGGTTTTTAGCTAAATTCATACCAGGGATCATACTGGGAGACCCTTTCAGACATTTCTGCTTTCTTTTGCAGAGATTTGGGCCTGCCCTTCCTCCACATCCCCCAACACATCAACCTTTGGACATCCTGGGCTCAAGCCTGGCTGATGGATGCTTTGAGTCCAGCAGGACTTAACCACTACATGGATGGATGGATGGATGGATGGGGCCAAGCCTGGCCATTGCTCCTGTGCCATGGCAGAGCTGATGCACGAAGCCTGCTGGGCAGCCTGTTTTATCACTTACATGATCACAAGGTGAGTGAAAAAGCCCACTTGGTTCTGTAATTCAGACTATACCACAAATACATCTACCTAACATACTGCAGATATTAGAAAATGACAGTACATAATAAGGGTCTGCTGAATGCTGCACCTCAGGGTCAGAAGTTCTGGGGAACGAGTGTGTGGGCGGGGGGGGAAGGACCAAGGAGGGTTAGAAAAAGATATGAGGGAATTTGGAGCAGTGAGGTGAGGTCTGCGGGTGAAACAGCAAAGGGGGAGGGAGGACAGCTGGGAAGTCCAGTGTTTAGGTAGGAGCTGGGTGTCCAGCTTGGCCAGGACCAGGTCACACATACCCTCAGTTTCCAACTACTTCATGTCGTCCAGTCATCCAGGTAATCCACATCTACTTAGCTGTGTGGCATGAAACCATGCCTTTGCTGCTTGATCCTGGCACAAGGTGTTGAGGCAGAACAAGAGTGATGGGATAAAGCTCTGGGGGTGCTGCAGAGGAAGGCAGACATGCCAGCACAGGGATGCCTTCACGGAGCAGACAGCTGGGAGCCCACCGCTCCACCTGCACTCCCTGCAAAGGTCAATCCTTGAGTTTGAAGTACCAGCCTCTTTATTTTTGCTGGCTTCCCAGGGAAAGGAAGATTTGGGCTTGACCAGGAGGTGTCTCTGTTAAGCCACGTCGAACTGAACGCAGAGGCAAGGCGGGAGGAGAGGACTGTGTCAGGAAGCTCAGACCTGCAGCAAACTGCTGATGGTGGAGGGACCCTCCCTTCGCTCTCACTGCTGCCTCAAATTAGCAGCACCTTGTTACAACCCTCCAGCAGCTATTTAAGTGCTATTTCCTTTTGGAACAGCTCGGATGGAGGTAGCAGACGTCTGCCTGGCTGCCAAGGCAGACTGCAGCAGATCTGGTGTGAAGAGCCTCTTCTCCCCYGTGAGCTCTGCCCATCACTGCGTCTCCTTCGGCAAGAAGACCTAGTTGAATTTTCTCTGGTCTACAGGACGGACCAGTGACTGGGCAAATAAATCAGTTTGGAAGGGACATGCTGTTGCTACTGGCTCCCTGCCCTGCTGCCTGATTTGCCTGAATAGGTGGGAGTTTAGTGGCACAAAAGCAGGTGGGAGTTTTAATCTGTTATATATGAGTAAGTAATACATTTGTAGATATATTTCTTGAGGGCATCCAGCCTCCAAAATGTGAGATTAGCAGAGAAGAAGAATTTATCCAGATATATAATAAAAGCAGAACCAAGTCTTCACTCCCAACCCCATTAACCTTGCCACGGTTTCTGCACTCGTGGCAATTTAGGAGAGAAAGGGGCAAAATACTGCATGAAGAAGCTGTTGCTGCAATGCTTGGGCACCTGGGTGCTGCTAGTTTCATCCCAGCCCATGCAGTGCCAGGCTGCTCTTGCTGATGGGACCTTATTTTTGGGACCAAGCCCTGGGCACTGTTGTGCTGCCCCCACGTCAGGCTCACTCACGGGTTGAGACGCTGTCGGAGGTGGGAGGGCTCCTGGCTTGTTCCTTCAGGGCCACCACGGTGACAGTGTACTCTTCCCCTGGCTTCAGCCCCGTCTGGTTGAAGGTGGTGACAGTGCTGGGGAGCTGGGCAATCACACCACCCTCATTATTCTGAAAGGGAATGAAATAAGCATTAACCCCACCCAAAACTGGTGTTTTGGGGGAGAACTGATGCATGGAGAGGAGGTGACCCCCATGTTGCATCCTTCCACGGCCAGCTCTGCATCCCAAATCACATCATCACCCTGGCACATCCCACCATGGAAGTGCAGAAACCTGGGATGAAGTCACCCACCAAGTGTGGAGCAGTCATTTTGTTGGGCTGCAAAATCCTCCCCCATGCCTCCTCCCTCTCCAGCTTCTGTATTTTGCCATTTGTGCCTCTGCTGTTCTCCAGAAGAGAAAAGATTATAAAACCAAAGCCTTGGCTAGACTCGTTTTCTCTGCTCTTCAGGTGCCAGGAGCCTTCTGTTGTTGATGTACAGGTATGAAACTGTGAGGTCTTTATTTTGCCTTCCTTTGCTTTTTAACCATCTTTATTACACTCATTATACCTTGCAGTTTTGCCCTGAAAAACTGTAAGGCTTTAAACAACTGCAAATGTCACCTTTCCTGCCAGTGTTTGGACAAAGGATCCTTTCTTGCTGCTGTCTTCACTAATAACATGCTAAACAAATCTTTGCACATAACTCTCAATTCATATTCATCTCTTTTCTCATTAAACAGGAAATCTTCCATTTTAGCCATCAATTGCCATTTTACCTTTCCTAATTTTCTYTGCTAAATCTGTCTTTTCTTTGTCTTTTTCCCACCCCATCCCCAGCACAGGCAGCAGATGGGCAATCCCTGCCTGACCCAGCTTTAGGGGGGATGAGAGCACCACGGAGACCATGGAAGGAGCACTGCTCTGCAGGAAGCTGCAAGCAATCTTCGTCGGGCTGCCGACCACCAAATTAGCATCTTCTCACTCAGTTTTTGGGAAGACAGGGAGCTCAGTTTTTCTCACAGAGGTTATTTGTGATGCTGCTGTTATAACTCTGTTGTTTTTAGCCTCTGGGAATAGATTTTGGGTTTATTTGGGGTGTGGCAATGTTTTAGCATGTGGCCAAGCAAGCGTTGCTCGCAGGGTAGTCAAGGACACAGCACCCTCTGCCTAATTTTAGGGGAAAAGCTGATGATGGAGACTCAAAAGAGGCCAGTTTTGGCAGCTGATGGGCAGGGGCATGACTGTGACTTTAYGTCTTGACTCATGGATTTGAGAACTTCAAAGCCCAGTGAGCTACATCCCTTCCGTACCCAAGACTCTGCATCCAGGCACAGCCATCCTTTTGCACCTTATTTGCCTTTAAATCCCAAAATGTTCCCATGTATTTTTAAGTTTTAAGCTTAAAAATGGAAAAGAGAACCAATGGTTTGCATTTATCTGCTTCAGGGGGATGCTGTTCAGCTTAATTCCTGAGTAACAGTGAAATGTTTGAAAGAGAGCTATTTTTTCCTACCAGAAGCTTTTCTCTGATGTTGCCATATTTTTCAGCTTAAATCCTGATGGTGAATGAAAATTATCCCAGGGTTTATACCTGCACTACCTGAGCTTCARCTTCTGACACAATTTGCATGTGGCTATAGGAAACATTGCATCAAGAATCTTCCAGCAGCTCTTTGGAAATGAGGGAATTGAGTTATTTAAGGCAATTGGGCCCTTGCTTTGTGCTGTGTAATGATACTTTATATTTAAGAGCATTTAGAACTTGGGGGCCAAGTTCTGCAGTTCTCCACTGCCCAGAGCTGCCTTTGATTCCAGTGAGGGTTTTGTACAAGTGAAAACGTCATAACTGAGCCCTTAATCAGCATTTCTTTTACTGCTGGGGCTTGAATGCTCTTGTAAAAAGGCTCCATATACAATTGAAGCTATACTTACAGCTAAATGGTGTAGAAATTATGAATATAGATTAAATACTTGATGTACAATTTTTGTTGCTGCGCACAGAAAATACGGGGTATTTAGGGCAACATTTTTATCCTTTCATCTTTTCTGGCACAGTTTTTACCTGTTCATCACTGTGATTGAAATTCCATGGCAGGAATTAGCTGTGCGTGTGACTCGGGGATGTTGAAGGTGGTTGTCTGAGAGCCAGTAGCTGCTCAGCTTGATCCAGCCTGCTTTGGGGGGCTTAGCATAGAGAGCAGGGCAAGGAAGAGGAGGAGGAGGAGGAGGAGGAGGAGGAGGAGGAGGAGGAGGAGGGAGGAGGAGGAGGAGGAGAAAGAGTCATTGCAAAGGAGATGGAAGGAAAAAAGAGGGTGTGACAACCAGAGGCAGCAAGGCTGGAAGGTTTCATTTCCTGTCACTGGATATTTTTGGGGGAGATTTCTTTGAGGACATGTATGTCTTGACATCAAAAACTGGTGGGGAAATGTAGGCTGGCAATGTTTGGGTGTCTGATGTGCAGCACACAAATGGCAAACACGGGTTGGCTATTTTGGGAAGGGGTAATTAGAAGCTGATTTAGGATCCACTCACTCGGTGCTTTCAGGGTGACCGGGTATAGCGCGCGATGCCGTGAGTGTGGCAGCAGTACCTTGGGAATAAAGCTGATCTCCCAGCCATCGAAGGGGAAGGAGAAGGGCTCCCACTGCACCTCTGCTGTTGTCTCTGTGATGGTCTTGAACTTCAGCCCCTGTGGTGTGGCGAGGTCTGGAAGGGAGCAGGGGGTGATGAGCAGAGTGGGATGGGTGTGCATGTGCCATCAGTCCCCACCCTGCTCCCTGTGGTGTTTTGTTATCTGGGCAATGAAAATGGGAAACCTCTTGGTAGCTGTTAGCAAAATTCCTTTGTCCCCGCTCCAGGTGGGTTGGAGGGAAAAGAAGRAAATGCATGGGCTGGTGGACACTGAAGCATCCCACTGCACTATYGTGTGAACGGAGTGAATGACGGGGTTGCAAGGGGGTGTCTGGATAGTTTCTGGTTTTCCCCTGCCTCTGTATCCTTAGACTCCAAGAAACCTTTATAGAGGTTGGCATTACAGCTTGATACTCCTGTTTTCCTCTTTGCATCACAGTCCTGGTCAGGACTGTGTTTCTCCTGATGCACAGCAGCATCCCCTCTTGCTGCACTATCGCCCATATCATGGGGATTCATCATGGAGAATCACCCATCACAGGAGAACCTGTGACTTCTGAGTTATATCGCAGTATTTTCTCTGAGGAAAAAAAAGTAATATTTTGGGCCACATTCTGGGGGCTTCAAACTCTGAAAACTTTTTCTTCTCTTTAGACATTAAGGTTTTTATCCAGACAGCCTTCCTGAAGAGGGTGRACACATTTCATCCTTTCCAATATCCCTGTACAGATAAGACTATCTTTTCATTTTTCTTCCCGAAGGCTCAAGTTTCTGCTGCCGGAAGGATTTTATGGAAAAGGTGAGCCAGCTTGAACATCCCCTCTGGATACACAGGTACCAAGTGACAAGTGCAGTAGGATACTTACTGGTCATCACCTTGGAGGTAACAGGAACGCTCAAGACGTCACTGATGACTGCGTAGATGCTGACATTGTAGGCAACACCAGGCTCCAGGTCTGTGATGGTGATGCTGCTCCAGTCCCCAGGCACCCGCTGCTGGAGCTGGGTGCCCCCCGGCAGCGCAGGCTGGTAGGAGATGACGTACTCGGTGGCTGCCCCGGGGCTGTCCCACGCCAGCTCCACGGAGCTGTCGCTGATCCCYGTCACCCGCAGGTTTTCAGGAGGAGCCACTGGTGGGAAGGGCAGAGGTAAGGAGAGTGTCAGGGTGTGCGTGACTTATCCTTCCACTCCTGTGGGAGGCTGTGTAGGTGTATTTGTGGGACRTGGGCACGGGCTGGGGCTTACGTGCTATCTGTGGTTGTGTTAACAGCTACAGCAAGGTAAAGCTCAGGAGAACCTGTTGCACCAGGGGTTTAGCCCCCATGTTGGGATGAACCTCACTGGCTTTTTGCCCACGTCCCARACCTTTGTCCATGGTGTCTTTGGAGACAGGGATAACAGGGAGGTAGCCGCACTGTGGGGCCAGAGTGGGTCCTAAGTGATGTGCTCTGCCGGGTATGGATTTCTCCCAGGCTTCGCGGTGCTCCTATGAGACTCTGGGCACCTCGAAACCCTTGCTTATACACTCAAGTCYGGCTCTCCTGACGCATCCCCCCTCTACCTGCCGAGCAGTCCTGCCCGTCGTAGCCTTCCTCGCAGACGCAGAGCCCGTCCCGGCAGACGCCGCGGCCGCTGCAGGCGTTGGGGCAGTGCAGCCACGCGCAGTCCTCGCCGGCGTAGCCCTCCTGGCACACGCACGTGCCGTTCTCGCAGCGGCCCCGGCCCGAGCAGTCGCGGGGGCAGCGCAGCTGGGAGCAGTCGTCCCCGGTGAAACCTTCCTCGCACACGCACTCGCCGTCCACGCAGAGCCCGCGGGAGCCGCAGCCGGCGGGGCAGCGCAGCTGGGAGCAGTCCTCGCCCCCGTAGTCGTTGTCGCAGATGCACTGGCCCTCCAGGCACACGCCGCGGCTGGAGCAGCCCCGGGGGCAGCGCGGCTCGGAGCAGTTGCTGCCTGCCCAGCCCTCCATGCACACGCAGCTGCACGACTCCAGGCTGAAATTCCCGTGGCCGCTGCACTGCGGGATGTAATCCAGCTGCCCTGCAAGGATGCGGGACCGAGGGTCAGAACCGACCGGGCGGGAGGTGGAAAAAGGTCAGTTTTGGTCTCAGGTCAGCCCTTTGATGGGCTGGGGAAGGGGCAAACAGGRGATGGTCCTCCCTCAGAGCACACCCAGCTCTGGGGAGCTGATGGCTTTAGGGCTGAAAGGGGAAGAATTGGTGATACGGGGTCATGGTGGGGCTTGGGTGGATCTTCAGGAATTTATCTTTTCCTAGGGAGCAGTGGCTTCCGTAACTGKGGGTGCCATCAGCCTAGTGGTGGTGCAGGTGCTCCCTTCGATTTCTCTCCAGCTCAGCACTCCSTCGATAGGAACCTCCCTAGACCTCTTACTGGAAAAAAACCTTCCCTGGCCAAACCCTCTGCACCAAACTCCTCTGGTCTCATGCCCACCCACTTCTCCTTTTTGTAGGTGAGAGATGCCTATCCGCTTGCTCTCTCTCTTGTAAGAAGCAGGTATGTACCCAAAGACATCATCTTCATCCCTATCCTGGTGAACCTCATTAAGTCAGAGCTGTTGGCTTTGGGCATGCTGATGTTGTGGGAAGCGGGCAAAGCATATGGACACTGTGGCCACCACCTCTAGTGCCCCTCTTTACCTGGCAGCCTTGCACAGGATGCTCTGGGGTGAGGAGGGTTGCAYGGGGATGAAGGCACCAGTCACTAACATTGCTAATGCTCCCCTGTTTTGCCCTGAAACACAGACSCATTACTCCAGCTAAAGGTTCATCCTAGGCAGGCTAATTTTTCCTTGCTGATTTTTGCTGCTTTTCCTCACGTGARCTGAGGAAGAACAGAAACCCGTTCTGTGTTTCCTCCAAACCTTAGGAAACCTTTGCACCATGAAGACCCCGAAGCCTCAGGACTCTGTCCCCAGCTAAATTTTCCATCCTAGATGACCTTTCTGAGCAGCTCTTCCTATGGGGGGTGCAGCAGTGGCACATGTAAAAGCAGCTCAGTCACGTGCTGTGCCAGACAGACCCATTTGGGTCACTTTGCAGGACAATTCCCATCCAAACTGCGAATACTGGGAATGCCAATCAGGATCTCTTCAGATCTCAGCCTCTAGTTAAGTTATCAAAAGAAGAGAGAGGATGCTTGTAAGCGTGCTGGAGGAAAGAGGCTTTCCYCAGGGAAATGCCTCGGGCGGTGGGGTAGGGATCCTGATCTCCTTTGCAGTGCAGTGAATTGCAAGCAACTCTGGTAAAAATAAATGAAATTACTCCAGTTTTAGCTCGGTGCATCTGTGATGGGAGTGGGGACTCCACCAGGCGATGAATGTTTAATGGGACGGTCTGCGTATGTTGTAAGTAACCCAAATAGGCCCATCAGAGTTTCAAATTAATTCCTTTAAAACAGGTTTTTCCCATAGCATTTCCTACGTGATTTTAACCCTCATTTTGCACACACTGGTGTTTTCTGTTCTGTCTTAATTATTAAGGCAGCTGATGAATGTAGCATTGGGAGGGATGTGGGCTGAACCCATGGCTGGGAACACATTGACTTCCATTGGCCACATGATAGAATCCAGCCCAAGCCACCCTGCTGTGTGTCCAGCCTTTTTTCTCCCTTCCTGACTGGCACACCTTTGGTGGAACTCTTGACCTGAGCATGGGTTGAACCTATTTCATTTTAATGTGTCCTACACATAGAGGTGTTGGGGTACCACTGGAAAAATCACATTAATAGCTGCAAAACTTAAAAAAAAAAAGCAGTGAGTACTGGGGGGGAAAGGGTTGCTTTTAATTTCTCTTCCTTCCTATTGCTGTTCTTGGTGTGAAAAGCAGTTTTCCCCTGTAAAGATGCCYTGTGTGGTTCTCCTTGCTTGGTGTTTTCTTCCCTGCAAGAAGCCCTGGTGCRTTTGGGATGGATGCCCTTTGAGACAGCCCCTCTTCCTCGAGACAAGGAAAACTATCAGTAGGCTGGCTCCTGTCTCGTGGAAATGCAGCTACTAGCCCCAACCTTCCTGACCCATCTCTGTTCAGGTGCATGCTGCTTTCCTGGCTCTGAGGTGAAACGAGGGGCCACCTTCGATGGAGTAACCCTAATGGGGCCTCTTGGAGGTCTCCACAAAAGCACATATTTTTATTCASAGGAAATATCCTGTTGATGGTTTTGTGCCTTTTTTATACGTTTTGTTTGCATCTTTCGTGTATTTTTTGCATTTTTTATTCCTTTTTTTTTTAAACTCAGCTTTTCAGATGTGTTCACTCCCCCTACAGAGAAGATGAAGGGGTTTATTGCCAGCTCCCATGGGGCTGCCTTCAGCCCAGGGACAGCTTAGGAGAGCAACAGCTACATCTCTGCTCCCTGTCCCACAAGCAGAGGCAGATGTCTAAGACTGTTGGAATGACTGCAGGGTTGGGAGATCCCCCTGCTCACCCCTAACCAGCCATAATTTCTTTCGTAATGGGGCTTTAGCTCTGACCATTATGGAGTTTTTGCAGCAAGTGGGGTGTGGGGACTCAAGTGACCAAAGCCCTCCCAGGGGTTTTCCTGCCTTAGAGGACTTAAGCTAAGGTTTTTCACTAAGCCACAACCACGTCATGGGTGAACATAGGTTCTCCTCTGTCACCACTCTGAGTGGCATCATCAGGTTTTGTATTATTTCTCCTGCCCTTCGCTCAAGCCCTCAGTCCCCAGCAAGAGCTAACAGGATGGCATTACTACCTGTGGCTGCATTTTCTTGGCAGCAATTGGAGGTGCATTGGTCCCGGAGGATGGAGACCTCCCTCTCCAGCATCTCAATCCTGCTCAGCAGCTCCTGCAGGGACGGGAGGGAGGTGGAGCACTTGCAGGCCTGCTTGGGCATGTTTATCCTGTGGGTGAAGGTGACCTGGCTCTCGCTGTCGGAGGTCTGCTCCGTGTACTCGGCCAGCCGGTCGTCTTCTGAACTCACCTCCTCGGCCGAAGACTTGAACATGGATGAGCAGCAGCTGTCCAGCGGGATGTTGATGTTGTAGATGTGGTGGAAGACCATGGGCTGCTCTTTGATGGGTGGACTGCAGTTGGTGAGGCCACCTGCCTCATCCACCGCTGTCCTCTCAGCCGGCTCTGTTGTCACCTCCAGCCGGCACTCAAAAGGCTTGAGGACAGCGCCCAGCAGAAGTAAGTTGAAGCTTATGAGCACGTTCCTCAGGACTGGGTTTTCACTGTCAGTCCCCATTTTCCTGGGAAAGGAAAGAGTCTTCTAAGCCAGTCTTGGTCAGCCAAAAGCAGGGAGGACCTGGGAACACAGAAGCAAAAGAGTATGGTTGGTGTTAGCCTTGAAACTGTGCTCAACACAGAGAGGCAAATCTTCCTTGGCAGTCATCTAGACACATGTGGGGCCAGCTTGACCCACGTGCAGTCCTGCTGGTTTGGTTGAGCATAAATCAACCCTGAATGGAACCCATGGCTGGTGGGGAGACCCCGTCATAGCCCTTGAGCGGTGACAAAGACAGATTCTTGTTGCTATTGCTTTTTTATTTAGGAAACTGTTAATCTGGTACTATCAAAGTACCAAGCAGTCATCTCAGGGCYGCTTACCAAATCTGACTTTGCCACTCTCTGCCAGTGCCATAACCTTGAGCAATTGCTGTCTCTTGCTTCTAATGGCTCTCCTGCTCTGGAGCTCCTCTCCAGCTCCTTGGGGAACATCCCTGCCTCCCCCGTTACCCTGCTGCTGAATGAAAATATAAGTTTGCTGATTTCTCTCCGACAATACCATGCTGCACCAGAAAATATCGCTATTCAGCCTCCTCATAGTATTTGCAGGGTTATCATCCCATATTACTGCAATGTTTCTACTGCACTTTTCTTCTTGGCTCCCTGCTTAAAGCCTGATTCTCGTGATCAGGCACTTGGGACTCCTTTGGTAGGCTCTCTTTTTTTCTTCCTGGCTTTTGGAAAAGCAAGAAAAATGAAAATAACTCTCTGATGGGGTGACTCTGACCGTGCCTGCAGAAGCCAGTGAGAAGGAGGACACTGGAGATGACAAAGGGAAGGGTGGAGGGGAAATCAATGCTCCGTAAGTGGCAATTTGGGGTTGCATTCTCAGACTCTGACTCCCTCAAGTCCTCCTCTGCCACTGGGCTCTCCAGTGGCTCCAGGGTGGCCCTGGCTGACCCACGGAGAGACTTCATGTCCCTCTGTAATGGGGCGGCCGTGACAGGGGAAGGCACAGGGACTAATTAACGCCGGCTCCCTTTGATTGACTCACTGGCGTTCGAATCTGAGTACCCGCTCCTTGGCCTCTCGCTCGGCTTTTCATGTGTGCTCGAGGTGGAAGTAATTGTGTCCGTGAGCCAGCTGCGCCGGGCCGGGCCGGGCCAGCGCTCCAGAGCAAGACTCCTTGCAGGATTACAGGAGCAGCTTAGACATGGGGAAATGAAATCCTTCCTCTCCCCGCTCTTCGGATCCAGCCTGGCTCAARGGAGACGCCAGAGCCTGTTTGTGAGCACAGCTGGATGGGGGCAGAAGGGTTCCGTGCGGATGCAGGAATGAGGGAGTGGGAGATGGGTGGGGGAATAAAGCAGGGTGAGCAGATACACGCGGAGATTGCTCGCTAATGACAGCGAGCAGGGTAGTTGGGTAGTTAACGACTCTGCAACCCGTAGACCGAAAGCCATTCATTTGCTGGTAGAAGCTGCCAGGCTCATTGATCTGAATCTCTTTATCAGTACATTTATCACAGCTGCCCAGCTCTCTCTGAGTGGCAGCTCACAGCATCCCCCTCCCGCGCCTTAGGCAGGGCGTGATGCTGTGGGAATGTTGGTATCCCTGTGGCATGATGCTAGGGAGATTTCTCTCTTTTATTATTATTAGAAAC
The DNA here is from genome assembly GCA_018881555.1 of Amblyornis subalaris. Lineage (NCBI taxonomy): Eukaryota > Metazoa > Chordata > Aves > Passeriformes > Ptilonorhynchidae > Amblyornis > Amblyornis subalaris. Next base: position 5,222,679 of record JACAXG010000049.1, on the reverse strand, counting down.
AGGATCACGGAAGGAAGGAGGGAAGGAAGGAAGGAAGGAAGGAAGGAAGGAAGGAAGGAAGGAAGGAAGGAAGGGACAGAGAGAGAGAAAGAGAAACAAAAAGAGAGAAAGAGAAAGAAAAAGAGAGAAAGAGAGAAAGAGAAAGAAAAAGAAAAAGAGAGAAAGAGAGAAAGAGAGAAAGAAAGAAAAAGAAGAAAGAAAGAAAGAGTGAGTAATCCTGCATTAATTAGTTGCTGGATCAGACTTCACTGGTAGGGCTCTTAGTTGTAAAATGGTGAAAAGTCACCACGGTTCTGGCTGACCCTGGCTCAAACCAGGCTGAATCCACAGGTCCTGCAGGGCGGGCAGATGCCCCTTGGTGTCCTCCAACCCAGAGCAGGCCATGAGTTAATCCTCAACTTCTTCCTGGAGGCTTGGGCTGACAGCTCTGAAGCCCTGCCAAATTTGTGAATGCATTCCCAAGATTTGTTCTCCATTCCCTATCTGGTCCTGCTCTGTCTTCTCCTCGTGTCAACAATTTGCTTTTCCCTAAAGGACCCATCATGGTGAGCTCAGTCAGGGTGGGCTGGGAAGGCTCTGGGGCTGTGTGAGCAGTCTGACAGCTTGAGTCTTATCTACCTGGGAAGAGAAGTTGCATGAACATTCCTCCTTTGAGTTCCTCATTTTCCTGTGCTCCTGATGCTTCCCAGTCCAGCTCACACTGCAGTGACAGAACCATTAGAAACTGTTGACTGGGGGAACAGATCCAGGACTATGTCTTTTTTCTCCCTCCTTTACAAGGAAAAGAAGCCAATTTCTGTTGTCACTTAATGTGTAAAATTGGCTGCATTAGAGCAAATTTATCTAGGTTGCTTTTAGTCCTTTTTTTAAATTACATCTTTGTTGTCCCCAAATTCAGATAAAACTCTCAGCTGGTGGTATTCCTGGTGCCTTTGATCCCTTCATACCTAGAGGTGGCCTTGGACAACMTCCCATCCAGGGCAATGAAGGCAGCTTTGAGCCGATCACTTTCCTGGCGTCTGAYGTCAATGTCCTTCTCCTTCACTTTCCACTGGACTGGGACAATGCCTCTCCATCCCAGAATGACCTATCCCGGATAGGACAGCTGCTTTCCAGTTGCCTCTGGCACAGCACAAGCTTGGGACTGCTTCTGTATTTTACCAGAACTGCTTTGGTTTGCTTTGCTTTTTTTTGGTTTTTTCCCCTGCAATCCCCCTGAAACATGGGTATTTGAATTAAAGTTCAAATTAAAGAGTTATTACAGTTAATTATGAAGTTTGGCAGGCATTGAGCTTTCGGCTCCAAAGCATTTCAACTTTGGGGAGCTGTGAAAGAATCAATCTGCTGCAATTTCTCTGTGGTGCTCAATAAAAAATACAGACAATATAAAACTGAGAAAAATATTTGAGGGTTTTGCCAAACATACACCAGAGCAAAGCGCTCTCTTTCCCTCCCCATCAGCCTCTCTCCATCCAGGATTTGTGTCTTATGGGCCAGCGAAGGAAGAAATATAAAAACCCTATTAAATCCACAGTGCATCCACCCTAATTATATATTTTCAGCTATTTTTACATTTTGCTGATGGGCTGTATCTGTGTGAGCAGCTTGGTGAGAATGAATGCAAAAGGGAACCTGTGTGCGGGGATGCTGGGAGCAGCTGCGCTGAGAAAGTCATTAATGGTGTGGCAGCGGTTTGGGGCGGGGACAGCACCCCCCAAAATGCAGCATCAGGTCCCCCAGCAGCATCTGCAGCCTCTTTTTTATAACTTAGCAATGGGAATGTAGCAAATGCAAACTGTGCCCCAGGGGCTGCTGTAGGATGGGTACAGAGACATCAGATCTGCACAACGAGGATGATGCTAGCAGTTTTGTCTCTGGCATTTTGTGGGGATAATTTAATATTTGGAYGGTCCAACAATATTTCTGTTTTCATGGCAGTTTTGATAAATTGCTTTGGTTAAAAAAAAAAAGGTCAATTGTTGCCTGGGAAGATCCTTGAAAAAGGAAAACATTTGTTTCTTCAGCCAGAGATTGTGTATTAAAATGTTTTTGAAGTCACTAAAGATGTGAAAATGAAGTGAACATTTTGTTTTGGGTGAGAAACCTTTTAATCTACCCAGAGCGTATAGAGATGTATATGTTTTATATATATACATATATGTGTGTGTATATATATATATATGTACATTTAGTGCATTCACTTTTTCTGAACACCAGATAAACCCCAAGCCCAGCTGTCTGGTGCAGATACAAACTGGAAAATCAGATCTATTCAGACTTCAGCCYGGATCTCATCCTTGATGCTGACCAACAAACCCTCAAGTAACAGAGTTTGCTGCCTGTTCCCTCGGCATGGCAGAAGCAGGCAGGTATTTGCTAACACCCAGCAGTCCCTGAGCTGTGCAGTTAGAGCTGTGATGTGTTCCCTTCCGGAGCACAACTGGCAGGAGCCGRACCTCTGTGATGGATTTGCTCCCACTGCTGTTACTGGTGAGAGCGAGCCCAGGGTATGGGGATACRGGAAGCTTTGGAGTGTATTATTTGGACTTTTATGTTGGAAAGTGTCTTGCAGGTTTCCCATAACCCAAAAACACCCGCTGAGGGATGGTTTTCAAGGCTGCCAAAACCACCCTGGAGATACCCAAACGCTCAGTGCAGATGGTGCCTGCTCCATGTTGCGGCRAAATGCAGCCCATTCAGCTTTCCTCCTGGGCTCCATGGTATCCCCGGTTGGCTTCCCAGCCTCACACACTTTTCATTCCCAGGTGATCACACAGCTGGGAAACTGAAGTGGATTGCATTGCAAGCTCTGAATCCCAACTCTGGAGTATTTTAGGATCTCCAAAGTGAGGCTGCTGTACTTGCTGGTTTAGGGCAAYTCATTGTTCCCGTTCATCAGCATCATTACTGCCTTGACGCTGAAATCTCTTCTGGGTGCCATGTCCTCCAGCCATGGCAGGTGAGGATGTGTACATGGGAAAGCACATGTTGTCAAGCACTAGCACCCAGGGAAGTGGTGAATCACCATCCTTGGAGGGATTTTGAAAAACTTGTATACATGGCACCTGGGGACATGGTTCAATGGTGGACTTGGCAGTGCCGAGTTAATGGTTGGACCTTGATCTTAGAGGTCTTTTCCAACCCAAATGATTCTAGAATTCTCAGCTTCTATGGTGTGTGCCTTGCTTTTGCTTTGCTTTGTGATTCAGGAAGAAACTCTTGTGATTTTCTTGTCCCACTGGAAAGAACTTGCATTGCAGCAGCTGCTAACAAAGAACTAGTGGAAATAATTGGGTCAGCTCCTCAGCAGCTTGAAACTGCTGCAAGTTTGGTGTCACAAGACTGGTCTGCACCAGTAGAACCCTCCTGAGCAGATACAGAGATGCAGCATGGCCTGCAGACCAATTACCTCCTGCAACTTTCTGAGGGGAAACAGCACTGGTGCCCAGTTATTACTCATTTAATGATGTGTAATTTGTCTGTTTAAAATGGTTTTCATTGCATTAATTCCATGGGCAGAGAGAAGGTCCTTGTGACATGCAAGCAAATGAAGCAGTCTCCCTGATCAACTCCTTCTGTGCCCCCTGCTTAATTGCAATCCTTATTGCCCCTCTAAACACAGCCTGTTGCAAGATTTTGGGGGAATTAAAGGAAGTGGAAAGCTAAGAGGAGCAAACCATCCACTGTAACACGGGTTGCTTGAAGGCCAGGCCCTGTGGACTCATGGGGCCAGAGCTGAGGACCAACAAGGAAACCTGCACCATGCCAAAGAAACACAACTGAGTATTCCATGCTGCCACCAAGCAGCCCTCAGACAGGGAATGATTTTCACCCTGCTGACTAATTACATGTTTAAGGATGAAATACTTTGATGCTTTTACCAATTTTCCCTAACTATATCCAGAGGAAGAAATCTATCCTTCCCCCAACTGACTGCAAATGCTGCCAGTTTAAAAATTCACGCACACCTCTGTCATTGCAACCTACATTATGTCTTGCTTTCATTACATATTCTTTTATTGAATCGCAATGGAATATATCAATAGCCTCTATAAACTCCCACAGGAAAGCAAGCAGCAGCTTAGTGCAGAGGTTTGGGAGGGGAATCCCCTTTAATTTTCCCATTAACAGCCTGGATCCAGCATGTCTGGCTTCACATCACCTTGACAGCTGCCTCCCACCCGCTCCCCTGCAAAGCCTGGGAATCACCAGGTTAAGTCTTATTTTAGCAAGGGTGCCACCTCTAATCTGAGCCTATGCCAGCATTTTACAGAGCAAATTTTGGTGCTGTCTTCATTTACATATATATTTACAGGAATGTTACCAGCTTCCCCTTCAAAGCAACTGTGCTTAACCACATGCCACAAAAAAATACTTCCTCTGTGCAAAATTTGCTTCTGTGACTGGCTTGCAAAGGTGGGCACCTAATTCTATACTGAAGACCAAGGTGGGTGCCCAATTTCATAATGGAAGCTGTTAGCAGTGAGCTTGGCCTGGCCACTGCCTGTCCCTCCTCACCGTGATCAGCCCCAGTGCTCCGTGGGCGATGCTGGGATGCAGCACAGGCTGCACACCCATGGTGTGGCATGGGATGGCTCATGGTTAAAGGCTTTCCTCTATTCTCCAACACAAATATAAAGACCTATAAACACCCATAGTGTCCAGTGTCCTGCAGGAAGGTGACCTGTTCCCTTCTGGATGCCTCTGTAACACCCGGGTCTGGCAGTGCCTGAACTCCCAGCTCCTAATGGGAGTTGCTGCCTGCTGAAACTGAGCCCTTCCATACCAACTTSTGAGGCTGGATGTGTGTTTTGAGTTGTGACAGGTGAGTATTTGGTAGCTTGGCCCTTTGAGTATTAAGATTTGATGTCTGTGGGGATGGCCTCGGCTGCCCTGCTGCCAGGACAGCCCTGTCCTTTGGGACTTCCTGCCTGTGAAAAATCCTCATATCCTGCACTTCACACCATGTATTTATTCACACTCAGCTGTGAAATAAATCCCCCCTCAGCAGGCCTGCACGTTGCAGAAGGGTTTATTTCATCCTTACACAGAGGATGGGATAGCTCCTGCTGCTGCTTTCACCAGCACCCCCATTTGCCCATAATGTTGCTCCTTGGGGCATCGCTCCTGCCCTGTGCCTGGGGAGAGTTTAAATTTCTAAAGAAAGATTTTGGGATGGGGACAAACCTTTCCAAGATGCTACCTTTCAGTGCTAAAGCTCTGCACTGTGTTTCCAAGCCATGTGGTGGCCACTGGCCCTGCCCTGGCAGCTCCTGGAGCTCCACTGGAGATGCTTAGAACCTSTAAAGGAGAAATTAACTGCAATTATGGAGCATTGCAGGGCATAAATACCCTCTAAATCCTCTTTAATTATATGGTACCACTTAATTACATGGCAACTAGAATGTAAGCATAAAAATAAACATGATTTCAGTTTTATCTTCAGCAGGGGCACTGGTAATTAATTTTAGAGGGTAATGTAGGACCTGCATGGTGAGGACTCCACTAACACAGTACTGCAAAGGTGCTGCTGCCCAGGACAGACAAACCTCCCTTCTTCTCCCTCTCCAACAGCCATGACTTCGTCACCTCTTCGYATTCCCCCCTCAGTGTCATCCCTCTGTCTGTCTGCCTGTTGATGCACAGGCAAATACTTGCAGATGTCAGGATAAGGCAGGACCAGTCAGTGTAGTATCCACTCAGCCTCCTACATGGAGAAAACCAGGCATGAGAGCCTCAACGGTTCCTTCATCCCACCTCAGTTACGCTGTGAACTCACATCCCGTMACCAGTGGGATTTGGATCATCCTCAGCCATGGGCACGAGGATTTTTCCCCATTTGCTCCCAGCGCTCCGCTCGGGTGCCGGCAGCGAGTCCCCGTGCTCGTCTGGCTGGTGCTTGGCTGTCAGGTTGCATTAGAGTCTGCAAGTCAGCCCAGACCTCCTCGGGGCTCAGCTGGAGCGGATGCAAACCTGGCTTGGGATGCTCCTTTGCCCAACGCTGCCACCCATCACCCCCAGCACAGATCGAGCACATGCCTTGGTGAAGATGAAGGAGTGCGCAGTGAAGCACAAAGTCACGTGGAGGAACTTGGATGCACCTTAACCTTTGTCACCCTGTAGAACCACCCTGACCGCGCTTAAATGGAGAACAGCACTGCAGACCAGCAGAGGAAAACCCCTGCTATTTCCCCAGATTTTTTAACCATAAATAGTGGATTGCAGCATTTTTCCCTGGGAACTCTGAGCAGAATCACACAGGAACTGGGTTTACTTTCCGTAAAAGCAAAACCACCTGCTGAAGTCAAATGAGCACAGTTTTTTGACTTGCTTTTTGGTTTGCTAAGTCATTTATATCCTCACCCAAAGTCAGGGGGATGGAAAAGAAATGCTCATCTGGTGCATTTTTGCATTAATTTTCCCCCCACATGTGTAATTTTACACCACAGAGATGAAGAAGAGCTGATGTGATTGGGGTTGAGTGTRCTGTGACTTTCCCCCACCTGCTTTTTAACCCCCCATACTGGAAAAAAATCAGATTTTCCTTTCTTTTTAATGTATTACTCAAACTAAACAGCACRTTACAGCTGATTTACATGCACATGCAACCTGGAAGGTAGCAGCAGGGATCATGCTGTTTGAACCCTCCAATAATTGATAYTTTCTACTCGCCTTCCCATTGTAATTTCTCTGGAATATAAAGAGCAGCAACAGATACTTGTGGAACAGATTTGAGGCTGGAACAAAGCTGCCACGGTGGGGCTGGCTGGAGGGTGATYTTCCTTGGGCAAAGCTTGTACCAGGTCCCTTTTGGGGACCTGCAGGATCTCCTCCGGAGGGGAACAACCTTTGGTCAGTGACCACAAGGAGCCTGCAAAGATTTTCTATCATCTCCCAGCGAAAAGAYAACTAAAGAGAGCATGAGCAAGCTGGAGCAGAGAAATGAATTGTAGTCCTGCTGCAGAGACTTCATTTGATAAATAATGTATATAGAGTTTGCAGTAATAACAGCTTTTTTCCCACCCAGGCAGCTGGGCTGGGTTTGGATATATTCCTCCTTCCAGGCAGTGTGACAGGCTCTGTTTTGTCAAAGAGGTTAATCTGGGGCTTTTTTCACCGCTGACCATGTGAATATGGAGGGGAGGTGGCATTCCCAGACACGGCAGGAGGAAGGAAATGCTCTGGGAGTGCAGTGTTTGTGAGATCTCACGAGGTTAATGCGTGCCATGGATGTAGGGCTGAGAGGAGATGCATAGCCCTGGGGCTGCACGTGGGTACCAGCTGCCCCAACACCAGGGTGCTGCACCCTGACCTGCCCACCAGCCCTGGTGCAGCCTGATGCTGGAGAGGTGGCTTCSCCATCCCAGGACCCAGTCCCTCATCCCACCCCTGAAATCTCTTTTTTGTGTTCAAGTATGCTTTCCAAGGAGCACATGGTATCTCCCACAGGTGAGCTCCCACAGGAAAGATGGGACCTTGGAGGTGACCAGCTAAATCACCCCTGGTTGTCCCTSTAGAGTGCTGGAGCAAGGATTATCCTTTGTGATCCCATGCCGCTGTTACARTAACATGAAGCGAGGTGTTCCCATCACCTTCCCTGCCCAATTTTCCACCCGTTTGACCCTAACAGCCATCACAATAGGGCAACCCAAACTATGGGCTAGCCCTTACCCTTCCTCTTGTGACATCTCAAGACATGGAGATGGGAAAATGGGCGGTGAAAGCGGGTCTCTTTAGTAAGCAAAAAAAAAAGGGAGAAATTTCCTCTTGCCTCTCCTGTTTTTGGGCTTCTGAAGAAGAGCGAGATGGGATAGGGGAGGACAGAGGAGGACTGTGACCACTCCTGAGCCTCAGAGATCCTAGTGACTCAAGGATTTCCTAACCTGCAAGAGCCTGTCTGGCTTCAGGTAGCGAGAGGGGCTCACAGGTGTAGGACAGAGCTGGTCTAGGCTTTTAGGATCAGGGTTTAGGATCAGGATCAGGATCACCACCCTGTGGGGGTGCAATCCCAATCCCAGATTTCCTTAGGTTATGCCTCCTGCCAGCTGGGATAGCCTCCACAGACACATCAGGATCTGARGAGCTGGCTGGGCAGCTGCGTGGACCCGCTGGTGCCGCTGGAGGAATACCAAATGGCTTTAATGAAAGCACACCACAGATAATGCTCTTCAGTCATTTTTACAGCAGGCCTGGAAGGCTTTGACTGGAGTGATTTGGTTAAAAATAGATTTGCTTCTGTTGGACTTTGGCAGAAAACCTGAGATACCATATTCATGAAGGTAAGTGGGAAAACCCATATCTCTCCCCATTTTGCATCCCTGTGGAAGAACTGGAAATAGGCTCAGCACTTTTACTGCAGAGATAAACAAGATCCTTGGGAGGGAAAATAGCTGTAGTCAATGTGGGTTTGAACCAGCTGAAGACTGGAGTCAGTTTGGAGTTTTATTGCCCTATAATAGGCAAGTACCTCATTAAGGAGTGGATATAAATGCATAACATAATTTAATGGAGCCAGTGTGGGGTGTGGGAGCTTGGAAGCCAGCCCACTGCTTTGCTATGTATTTTAAGTGAGAGCTTGGTTTTGCTCACTTTAGTTCTCCCCCTAGTATTGTAAGTGTCGGGGTTAGTTCACAAGCCAACACTTAAAATCAATTTTAAGGCTGTTTTTATACTGAAGGACTCRGTGGAGATGTAAGATTCAGGATGAAGGAGACCCCTTCAGTCCTGTGACAGACAGTGATGTGATGTAAGTCCTTTCATGAATGGGTCAAAATTCATCTTTGGATTGACTCCTGTAATCCCCAGTGTCCCAGAATTCTGCCTCAGCACCTTGCATTTCCAAGACTTCTATAATTTCTAAGCCAAAATTAACCAGTCAGTTGAAACACACTTTCTTGCATGCTTTTGCTGTCCTCCTTCACTTCTGATCAAAGCAAMAGATAAATAATGACAAATAACACGCTGTGGCCATTTGAGTAGSGCTTGCTGAACTGAGAAATGAGATCTCTCGGGCAGCAATTGCAGCACTGGAAAGAGACAAAAATATTTGCAGAGTTGGAGCACCACAATTTGAAACTGAGGAATTACTGGCTGCGTCCTATTCCTACAGAAAGTGAGGAGCAAACGCCCCTTGACGCCTGCTGGGAGYGGGACAGCCCTGTGAAATTAGGCCAACTCAACCTGCTAATTGAGGTGGACTTGGACTGCTTCTTACCCACCTGAAACAGAGCAAATAGGAGAGCRTTTGGAGAGATTTCATCCAGAGGGACCTGGACAAGCTCAAGCAGTGGGCCCATGGGAACCTCATGAGGTTCAACAAGGTCAAGAGCAAGGTTTTGCACCTGGGTCAGGGCAGCTCCTGCTATCAACACAAGCAAAGAAAGAAGGCATAGAGAGCAACCCTGAGAAGTTCTTGGCAGTAATGGTGGGTGAAAGGCTGGGCATGAGCTGAGAGTGTGTATTCCCAGCCCAGAAACGGACTCTCATCCTGGGTGGGCAGTGTGGGCAGTGGGYCAAGGAGGTGATGCCCCCTTCTACTCTCATGAGATCCCACCCCTGGAGTGCTGCATCCAGCCCTGGGGTCCTCAGCACAGGAAAGACAACCTGTTGGAGCAGGTCCAGAGGAGGCTATGAAGAAGCTCTGAGGGCTGGAGCATCTCTGCTGTGGAGCCAGGCTGGGAGAGCTGGGGATTTTCAGCCTGGGGAAGAGAAGGCTCCATGGAGACCTAAGAGCACCTTCCAGTGTCTAAAGGGGCTCCAAGAGAGCTGGAGAGGCGCTTGGGACAAGAGCCTGGAGAGACAGGACAAAGGGAATGGCTTCAAACTGCAAGAGCRGTTTCCCGTGAAATGCTGAAATGACAGCCTACAGCAGAGTACCAGGASCTGGTGGAAGTTCCCTTCTGTGCAGTGCTGCCAATCTAATTTTCCATTTTAGACAGATATTTTAGAACTTAAAGTCTTCTTACTTCAGTGGGATTTTCTATGTAGCACTTTTCTTTCTCAAATTCCAAAATACTCTACTAGAATGCACATGAGAAAGGAAAATAAGAGCCTTGTAAGAGACCCCTCAGACACGTGCTTGGCTGGGCAGGTGACAGGGATGACTCCACTGCCCAAACTGTGGAAAAAGTGTAAKTCTACAATCTGGCCTGAAATTTGGATGGGTTCCCTTCCTGTCTTGGCTGGCCTTGCCCACATCTAATGTGGTGTTTGGCTGTTCTCTAGGCGATACAACTGAGCTGTGATGTCTCTGATTCCTTGTCTTCTTTTATAAGTGCAGTAAGTGGAAAAAAATGGTCTTTCAATGCAAGCCTTGGCTGGAAGATCAATAGCAGCTTCACTTTTTTTTTCCTAATATTCAGTTTTGKAGGGCTTGGGGAGTGTGTGTGGGAAACTGTTCATGCAGCACATGGACTTGATGAGCTCTGCTGCAAGGTTCTGGGCTTTCATCACAAATTGCCTCCCCAGCCCRTGTCATTGGAGCCAAAACCATGTGCCCAGGGGCAGGCAGCAAGCCAGGACTGCCTGAACTCATCTCAGAGCTCTCCTGCCCGAATAGATGGACACCCTAAGCTAGAGCATGGTTGGTGTTTAGCCTACAGTGTCCTGATGTGCCTCACAGAAGCTCTTCCACTTGTTACTGCYTGTGTAGTGCTCCACGATGCTCTGACAGAAGATTTTCCGGTTGTAAGTCATTATAATAATTTTCATATAYGATTATGTTTCCTGGCAGGGAATTGAGTCTGCTAGACACACGCCTGCCTGGGCTGCTCTGGAGAAACTAAAGAAACACCAAGCATTGCTAATAGTTATTTTGAAATTCCACTTTGCTCCCTGTGCTGGTTCTTTCTAGAACTGCTGCAGCTCTGCCAGGTGAGATGGGTGATTGGAGGGGTGGTGCCAGCCACAACTCATTAGGCTGGTGGATCAACTCCTTCAAGCCTGTGTGGCTTCACTGATTTCTGTGCTCATTTRTGTCTGCTGAGATAGGTCAGGAGCAGAGGATTGTGGTGAAGGGAGGGGTTGATGTTCTGGACAGRTGGGGTAAGAAGGAAAGGAAAGGGGGCTGATTGTTTTGGGGGGTTTTTTTGTGCTTCAAGAGGAATATCTCAAGTTTGGTGTTGTGCCCATGGGAAGTTGTCTTTGATACTGAGCAGAGAAAATGCCAGAGGACTCAGTAGGGCTGTTTCTGTCTCATTCCAGTGGGTGCATTAGGATGCTGCTGGCGTGCTGCCTTCCTGAGTGTCACAGAGGAGGAAATGCATCAATCTTCTGTGACCTGGGTCCTGTGCTCTGGAGTTCAGGTGTGCTTCTTGTGTTGATTTTCTGCTGTCTCATTTTCTACAATGCTGTGCCCTCTTCTGTATCTCATGTTTATACAAAATATCAACATATATATATATTCTCCAGTTTTTTGATGTGTGGTCAACCCCTGATCTATGCAAAGCCAGGATGGTGGAAGGACATAGCAGTTAATCATAAGGAAAGCCACATGTTTGGAGAAGATTCAAGTATTGTCTTTAAATCTCTAAACCTGAGAAGAATGACATTTAAAAACCAACATCCAGTCTCAAATTTTTCACAGCTGGCTGTCAAGCATGGATGGGAGGAGGCAGGCAGGGAAGGTCTCATCAGATCATCTGTCTCTTCACTCTGTGTTTCCCCATCAGTGGTTTTGAGGGGGCTTGGTTCATGCCAGGACTTCATGGTGTGCCCAGCAGATGCTGTCTCTGAGCTGCTTTTATATCTCCTCTGAGCTGCTCCTGCAGCTCTGAGTGTGCCAGTGCCTGTCAGMAGCTTTTCTGGCCCTCCTGGGTGACCTGAGGGCCCTCCTATTCCCCCAAACATGGGTGCTTAGGAGCATACAGACTTTGACATGGTCTAAACCAAATTTAGAGGAACAGTTGAAGGCGGTAAGATGCTTTGTGTTTGCCAAAGTYAGGAGGCACAACTGTCAAGAGGCAACAGTACAGTCACCAGATGGGGGTACTGGAGACACTGGCAACTTCTGCCCTGAGCACATAAGGCAAACATAATCCAGATGCCCTAGAGCTTCTCCTGGGTGTTTTGTCTGGATTATTGCCTTGGGAAGTGATGAGTGTGGCTGTAAAAGATGGAGGGAGGATCTTGTTCCAGCTGGAAACAGTGCATCTGGATGAGGAGAAGCTGCTGGACACTGAGAAAGGGAACTGTTTCCTCTGAGCTGCCATGGTCCCTCTCCCTCAACTGATTTAAAACTCAGTCAGCAGCTCAACAAAATTCTGTTTATCCTTGCTGGATATCATGTTTTGCATTTTTGCTACACTTAAAGCACAGGATAATGCTGCTGTGCATGATTATAATCTGATAGAGCCCCCACAGAAGCACCTGCCTTTCCAAGGAGCTTAAGTACTATTTTTCGAAAAGCACTCCAGTGACCTTTGAATTCCTGTGGAGCTCTTCAGTATGTGTGACCTGAGGCTTTGGGGGTATGAATCCAATTTTAAAAAGGTCTGGAAACTGATTCATGGCCAAGCTGCACAAAGGCTTTSGAGACACGGGAGAGATGATGGCTTGTTATCTAGAAGTGCTTTATTGTTGGACCACAGCCACGGTGCACCCATAGTGGCCCCTCCAACCTGTAGCAGACACACTCATGGTCTCGCCAGGCACTTCCCACCACAGGAAAATGCGAGTTCATGTTGAGCTGAGTTTAAAAATAAGGGGATTTGCTAGTTTGGGGAGCCCAAACTTTTGAAGTAAAAAGTGTTGGTGCTGATGGGATCCATCAATTGTGGTGGCTCTGCTGTGTTCACACAGCTCCATCTGTCTGCTTCAGGTCTGCAGTTATGTTCTTGTCAACACGGGATCTTCTTAGAATCACAGAATAGTTTGGGCTGTAAAGCTCATCTAATCCAACCCCCCTGCCATGGGCAGGGACACCTTCYGCTAGACCAGGCTGCTCAGAGCCTTGTCCAGCCTGGCCTTGGACATTTACAGGATAAGGCATCCACAGCTTCTCTGGACAACCTGTGCCAGTGCCTCTCCACCCTAATTGTGAAAAAACTTCTTCCTTAYATCTAGTCTAAGTTGTTTTTTTTTGGGGGGAGAGGATAGATGATGGAAACTTGCCTGCATTTCATGTCAGCCTTCCTTGGCACATGAAAAATTACTTTTTTTCTTTGCTGTGACAACAGGGACTTAAATCTTATCTTAAATAGCCGTAAAAGTGTATTAGTTGTGGAAGGCTCTGCTTCCTGGGGCTGGGAGAAAGTACCATGGCTGCTGGAAAGGACCATCATGTGTTGCCAAATACACAGAAAAATGGGACCTGGGACAAGATAAAACATTGAGGGAGCAAATCTGCTCCTGAGCAGCAGGTCTGTGAGCCCTGCCGAGTGCTGTCGATGGCAGTGGAGCATCCTGTGGGCACTGCTCCAGCTCCTGGCTTCGGTCTGGGTCTGCCTGCTGGAGTAATGTGTTGGTTGGCAGAGGCAGATTGAGGCATATCAAATCAGCTCACCAACTTGAATGTAGTTAAACTTGGTATGGTTTTGGTTGGGAAATGGCCCTGAAGCCTGACTATTTATTTTAAAGGAAATCTCTCAAGCCATGTTTCAGTATAACTTGTGTTCCAAGTAACCTTGCACTATGGGGAGGGAGGAGAAATTACTGCAAAGCCAAATTTTGGTGGGTCTTAGCTTCCTGTTGCCAAATCTGGCTGGAGTGCTAATGCTAAGAAAGCAGAGCGGCCTTTGTGGAGAGCCAGATGCTGCCTGTGAGCTGAGCTTGCCAGGGGAGAATAAATTTCCCAAATATACTGCTCCAGAGGGTGCGACCAAGCCTGCAACGGGGCAGCACCGGCACAAAACCTGAGGGAAGTGGGTGAGGATTTACAGCATGGTGATCACAGCCTTCTGCACCAGCCACCTGGGGCTTGGCACGGCCTTTTGGATTTTTCCTTTGCTTTGTTTTTCCTTTCCTCCCTAAAAATGAGGGAGGGAGATGGCATCCCCTCTGCTGCRCACCCAGCACACTCAATCCAGAGCTGTGCTTCCAACCTCCTGGGCTTTGCCATCTCCTCTCCCCTTAATCCCAGTGTCTCCTGAGGGGCTCTGGGACAGAGTTGAGGCTAAGAATACTTTTTTCCTTTCTAATGTTATTTTTAGACCCAGCCCTGAGGGTGCAATGTGAGAGCTGCTGCTGCTTGCCYAAAGGCTGACTCACGCTGGGCTGATGCCCAGGTGAAAGAGCTCATGTCTCCACTCCTCGTGTTTGTCTGCCATGGGAGATGATGTCCTGGTCCTGGGCTCATCAGCAGTGTTTGGAGAAGACAGCCTCCTTCCCAGCTGTGCACAAGGTACGTGCAGGTGGTGACAGGTGCTCTGCAGCCCCTGTGTGTCCCTGCTTCTGCACCACGTGGGGAAAATCAGCTTCCCTGAAGACAGGGGCAGCCAAGAGCTGCAAGGATGCCTTGACTGCACCAAACCCCACTTCTGTGGTGTCTCCATCTGGCACCTGCACCCCTGGTGGCACTGCTTGGGGCTCATGGTGATGGTTGGGAGGGTGTCAGGACCTCTCTGCAGCATCTGTTCTAAGTGAGGAGGCTGCCAAGGAGCATCCCTCAGAGCGGGGTGTGTTGTGAGTGACTGGGGTGGCTGCTCAGCTTTAATCCCACTGAGCAGCTCCAGCCAGGGATGTCAAACCCAAGAGCCAAGTGTCCCCCAAGATGTGCCACCACACTGCTCTCTATTGGGGGGCCTGTGATGCTGCAGGAACTTTAAAGGCAGCCCCATCTCTGCAGGATGCCACCTTTGTATCAGAGAAGCCTTTTCCTCTTCCTCCTTCTCCTCCTAAAATTAATATAAGGATGAGGAGGAGATGTTTTTCCTCCTGTTTTTGAAATGGATACCAGTAAATTTTTGCCCAGTTCTTACTGGCTATTTTATAAAACAAGTTGTATCTCTCACTACTTGGACACCAAAGCAATGGCCATGAAAATCCCCTCTGTTAGTTTGTGTGGCAACCCCTGAACTGGAAACTSTACATTTGGGTTCAGTCCAAAGCTGGGTCCCAGTGAGACCCGTGAGCTCTTGGCTATGATGTACCTGATTTTTACTGCAAACTAAATAACCATGGATGCCAGGAGTGGAGAGTCCAACTCTCAAATCCTAACTTAAACTAAGAAGTACGAAGAAACCATAACTTTGGGGAAACGTATCTTGAGTGATGTTTCCTGGCCTTTTTTACCCCCTTGAAAGCAGTAGATCTTAATAGAAAATGGCTTTCATGCTGGTTCTTGTGAATTATACTCTATGAAAGGGCAAGAATAATTCTCCCTGCCCTAAGAAAGCCTGCACTGGATGTTTAAAACCACTCTTAGAAAGAGCTGTGAAATCCTGCAGGTTTCAGGGTAACTCCATTAGCTGTATTGCTATTGCAGCCTGTAGGATTCTCCCACAGGCTGTGGTTTCTCAGGGAGCTTTAACTGTGTACACCAACACTCAGGCATCCCCAAAAGCCAAAATAACATAATTTCTTCTACTGGATAATGGGGATTTCATCTGCCTTTCTCTTTTCTTCTCTCTCCAGCTATTTCAGAAGCACCCTGAGGTTATGCCCAGATGCTGATGCCTTCACACACTTGGGTTTTCTACTCTCCTGCCACACTTCGAGGCTGTCTAATCCCTTGATGGCAGCAGGATGTGTCCCTGTGACAAGGTGGGAGAATGTGGATGATGCCATCTCCTGTTGCTGCAGACACCCCAGTGCCTCTGGGTCCCAGCACAGCACCTCGCACACAAGCCTTGCACTCAGCACCCACATTTGCATTCCTGGCTTACCACAGAGCCTGGAAGGGCTTACCACAGATGCCTGGAGGTTCTGAAGACACAAGACTGGGAACTTAGTGAGAAGCAGGTGGCAGAGGGCACTAGGAGAGTTCAGTTCTTACTCTGTGGGGTTTCCTTAAGCAGGAAGAAAAGTCCTGCTCTGAATCTCCCTCTGGCAGCCAGCATCACGTCAGACTAAATTTCTTTTCCCCCAGCCTATGCTTTTGTTCTTTGTCTCTATCTTGCCATCCCTGAAGGGAAATCACAGTCACTCATGCACAGACTGGAGGGAGCCCTCAACCCTGGGCATTTCTCAGTGTAGATAATACTGCTGCAGCACTCACAGACCGGCTGAGCAGAGAGCTCTGTGGGAAAGCAGGCTCCAAACAGCTTAAATGCTTTATCCTAGGGCTGTTGGACAAGGCATTGATCCTTTCCAGCTCTGTGTCCTGGTGCCTTCCCATGCACTACCATGGCTTTTAAATTTTTTTTTCTCTGCTCTAGCTGTTTTCAGGTTTTTCTCATACTTTTTCAAAATAACCAGCAAATATCCTGATCCATTGAAATCCTTGTGCAACCTCCTCCTGGGCTCCCTAGCCTTCCCTGTATTGGAGATAAGGGACATCTTCCTGGTACAAACCTCCCAAGTAACAGCATGTGAAAGCTGACTATTACAGTTTCTCTTCAAAGCTCCGTTGCCTTCTGTGATTTCTATTACATGACAGTGCTCACAAAGTCTCCAACTTGTTACTTATCAGGGCTGGAGCCTCTGGTGATGACAAAAATGGGAGGTTTTTCTACAAACTTCCTCGGGCAGCCACAGCAGGTTAGTCATTAAGGGCTCTGTGCACAAGTTCATCCTGAAGTCGAGCAGAGCTTCTCTTCCAATTTCCCCTCCTATCCTTCACCCTAGTTCTGTCTTCCCTTTGGGAGACCTGTTGTAGTGAATTTTTTTATTCTCCCCTGTATCTAGCAGAGTTTGATTTGGCAACTGTCCAGGAGAGAAAGGACTTGCAATTGCTTTGTCCTTTGGTGATTTAGGTTATTGCGACTTCATGGTTTGCTGTTGGGAAAGCGATTAAGAGGAAGAAGTCCCATCTGTGACTGAAAATGGACTTTTTGTGATAAAAAACGACCCTGGGTTATCTCTGAGGCTGGTGCAATCTCCAGCATTCTTCTTTTTCCATTTTTTTCCACCCTTAGTATTTTTTTTTCTGTTAGGTCTTCTATTTATTTCCCAGGTCCTTTGCATTTGAAGGATATTTCTTCTCCGCTTCTGCTTGGAGATGTGCAGATGGTACTTTAAGCCCATTAAACACTTTGTGCTGGAAACAGGGGCAGAATCCCTGTTTTGAGGTTTTGAGGAGCTCCAGGTCAAATGAGCTGAGAGGTGTCTGGTGGAGACAGGTTGAGTTGATATTTACAGGATGTCCTCTCAAGGGGAGATTGGGGTCACCTTAATAAGAAAAGGCACCTGGTCAAGCTGACAGGCTGTCAAAGTAAGGAGGTGCCACTTACCCACAGGTGATCAGAAGAAGTGCCAACAAATGGCAGGAAAAAACGTGGTGGTGAGGTCAGAAAAGGGAGGAGAAAGCAAATAACAGGGTGAACGTGTCTGTATACATGTGGCTGAGTGCTGGCAAATAAAAAGGCTGATGTAGACACCTTAGTACCTTGCTCAGACTAGGGCTTAAGTAGCATTACAGGGATTTGGTAGGATGAACAGGAGTTGCTGGGGAAGAGCAAGTGAGGAAGGAAGGAAAGCAGTGCACCAAGAATGGGGTGTGTTTGTCCTGCAGGTTAGCAAGGGGCTGGGAACAGGCAACTTCAATGTGGGCATCTTAAAAGGGGTGAAGCTGGTGGGACAGACCTCATGTGAGGTGCAAGGAGGAGGTGGGTGGATGTGAGAGGCTCTTAAAACACAGAGTACCTCCATCTTGGTGGTAAATGGCATCTTAAACTCCAACATAAGTGATAACAGCAGGACAGAGCTGTTCAGTTCCCTGGGTGTGTTTAGTGCAACATCTCCTTTCTAATGGTGACGAAGGCTACTGGAAAAGCTGCTATTTTGAGCTTGATTTGGGATAATAGAGCAGAACTGGCTGAAAGAAGTGGAAGGTAATTTCAGGAAATAAGTCATGAAATAGTGGAGCCAAGAATGCCACGAGAAAGGGAGTGAGAACAGCAGAGTAAGGATAATGGGCTGCAAAAATCTCAGGGAATCAGTAGGTAGCAACTCTAGGGAAGGTAATCCAAGGGCTTAAGGAGCGCAGGGAAGTTGGCAATTACTTAAAGTGACTGCATTAGGGGCACCCCAACAACTCATCCCAAGGAACAAGAGGAAGATGATGCAAAGACCTCATGGACCTCAGACACAGAGAAGAGTTGCAGGGAAGGGGACCTGATGCCAGAGACCTGGCAACAGGGACAACAGAGCAGTGGCTGTGCAGTTACACATTGGAGATGCGAAGGAGCAGAACAAGCTCCAGTGGGTTGTCCATTTTAAGGCTGAGCAAAACCTTTCATAAATGCACAGAAGGAGGAGAGCTGAGGAAAGCCCAGCATGTTGCTTAAATGAGGACTTTGCTTCAGCCTTCCCTTGCACCCAGCTAATTAGGACAGGATGATTAAATGGGGCAAGAGTCCAACTTGAACAGAGGGGAGAAGACCTGCCAGGGTATTTAGAGCAGTCAGGTGTGCTGGTGGTGGCAGATCCTGCTGAATTGCCCCTTGGGTGTACTTCCAGAGCTAACCCAACCTTAGAAGTGTTCAGGGTTTTTCCAGTACTGCAGGGCAGGGCAGGCTGGGAGCTGCAGTGGGGCAAACTCAGGAGTTAGAGGCTTCAAAACAGGGGGCACTGCAGGAAGATGTTATTAACCAATCAATCYGTAAGAACCTGGAGGATAATGAGGTTAGCAAGTGACATCTGACATGGGTTTGTCGAGGACAAGTGAAGTGAAATGATTGTAATTTTCTCCTCTGACAGGAAGGAGAACCAGGCTCGTGGATAGGGGAGTGGTGCTGGATGGGATGGGGTCGCTGGTGTGTGCAGCTCTGCCCTTGCTAATTCCTGCCTGTGGTCATCAAGTGGTCCCCATCACCATCAGCTCTGCTGCAGTGGCTCCCCATCCTCATCCTTGTGCTGGGCTGCCCTCACTGGGAGCATGAGGCCATCAGGAGCTGCTTCCCCCCCACCCCATCYGTCTCCTCGGTTCAAAACTCGGAAGGGCAGCCCGGCCCTTAAGCAAACGTCGCAGGACTTGCCCAGGTCATTTGTCACAGTACTTTTTATTGTTTCCTCTGCTTTGTAGCTCATGCTGCAGCCCAGCATCCCTCCTCCCCAGGATCTGCACCTCCACTTTGCATCTCCAGGGACTGCAGTCCTGCCGTGCTCATGGCATGCCTGCATTTGTCTTAAGGATTGACCCTTCAGTTATTATTATCCTCATGGTCACCTCCAGCACTGCCTGTCATGATGAATCAGAAATAGAATCTTCTCTGCATCATAGTCCTCGTTAAACCGACCATCCCCTTCTACCTGCTGCAGTCTTTGCCTCATTATAACTCCATTACCTTTAACAACAACCCCATTACCATCCATTATCTTTCTTATCATCTCCTTTACAAGGCTGTTATTTGCACCTCCTCCTTTACAGCCATCCCCTCCTCAATTACGATTCCATTATCTTTATTACCACTCCATTACAGTCATAATTATTCCCATTACAATTTTGAGAACTGCGTCTCCATCCAGACAAGTCCGTGTCTCCGTCAGCCCCATCACCAGCTTCTGCTGCTCCGTGTTCCTCATTGCCTTCATCCACCTTCCCTGCATTCATAACTATCCCCGTACCTATGGTTGTATTCTAATTATTTTTCATTATGGTTTTATAGTCTTTTGCTGTTATTGCTTCCTTTATCAGCCATTCTCATCTCCCTGAAGTATCATAGCTGGAATGGGTACCGGGGTGGGAGCTGAGACTCAGGTCAGTGATATTATACTGATTTGCACCAGCCCTGAGCAGGTAATTACAGCCCATCCCTGTCCTCCTTTGCAATTCCAGCACTTAATCTCCATTGCAGCCCTAATTACTGATGTTATCTTTCTGTTATCCTTCGGCTCATCTCCATTGCAGCTTCCCAGGCATGACCACCTCCTCCAGCCCTCCTCCTCCTGCTTGGGTAGAGGAGCATCCCTGATCCTACCTGATTTTCCATACCTGGAGCTGGACAATGGCTCTAGGGACCTTTTACTACTTTAAATGAAAAGAATATCTGTGTCATATTAGTAAAAGTCGTTTTGTCGCAAGGATTCATAAATTCTCATGGTACAACACTAAGCATCACATCCCAGAGAGGCTGTGGAGTCTCTTTCCCTGGAGAAATTCAAAAGCTATCTGGACACATCCTGGGTAGTATGCTCCAGGAGACCCTGCTTGAGCAGCGAGGTTGGACTAGACAACCCCCAGTGGTCCCCTCTAACCTGGACCATTCTGTGGTCCCGTTGGTGTTGCYGTTGCCATAGTTCCAGCTGTGTGCCCACCCCAAGAGCTGCCAGACCTCCCTCCACTCCACCCATACCACTGTCATCTTCCACAAGCCATGGTGGGGACTCAGGAGCAGCCCTTGGAAGCTTTTTCATCAGCACTAAGAAGAGGGAAAAGGCTTCTTGGCTGGCATAGAGTGGGTTGCACCCTTTAGGGTGCCACAGAGGAATTGGGTACCATGCTATATCCTATATAGCACGGATCCAGCCAAGGACAAGCGCCCTGCCAGCAGATCCTGTGCCCACGCTCCTCGAGAGGACAGTGAGAGATTGGAGTGGTTACAGAGAGAGTCACAAAACTGCCCAAGGATGGGGAAGCTGCCAGCTTTGCAGAGCTCAGTGTGCTTAGTTTATCACCAAGATTGAGAGGTGACTTCATGGCTCCCTATAAGAACTGTCAGGGCAGGGAAATACTAAAGAAGGTACTAAAGAGCCCTTTACGGCAGGGAAAGGCAGCAYGGGAGCGATGGCTGGGAGCTGAGGCAGGCAAATTTGGATGACTGATGCAGCATGTGGGGTTTAAGTGAGAGCGATGCCCATCTCCAGCGGCTCCTGGAGACTGCGAGGTGGGTGCGATATTCCTCACACCCCTAACCCCTGTGGGCAGAGAAGCTGGTAGCAGCTTGCAGGTAATTAACAGCTCCGGTGAAAGAGGGGATGTAGCTCATGTTGGAACGCCCCTGGGTTATTTCCCACAATCGATAAGCTTCATAAATAATGTATCCCTCAGGGGGGAAAGCTACCTTGCGTTTATCAGATTTTGTACTTGTTTGGCTTAGCAACGCTAAGAGGGAATACGGTTCAGAGGGAAAAGCAGGAGCTATAAATAAGTACAGGGGAGTGTAAGCACGGGCACAGCCAGGGAGCTCAGGCTGGTGACCCAGTGCTGTGCCACCACCCCACAGATGCCACTGGGGAGCACCGGAGCCGGAAAGCTGAATTAAAGCTAATGAAAGGAGAGTGAGCTGCCATGTAGGAGCAGGTAACAGCTCCCAGCACCACACTGCGCCCCCCCTGCAAAATTTGGGGCAGTTTTTCCTAATTCTGACTTGGTTAAAGGCAACCAAAGAGGGAGAGATGAAGCACTTGGCATCACTCTCCTATTGCTTCTTCGCTGCTCTGCCTGCAAGGGCACCTATCGGAGCTGAGCTTGCTGCAAACCAGGGGCAGTGCCCTCCAGAAGGGACGCGGGGATAGCTGGCACTCTTGCTCTGCCATTCCCGCTAGGATCTGGGGAGAGCATTTAAACACTCAGCGATGCCCTCTCCACACCTCAGCGATGGCCTGGGGRAGGCTGAATATAACACAGGACGGCAGGAAATTTAAGCTCTTTCGGGATCAAGGGGAAACATTTCACTGAAAAATTGGGAAGCAGCGTGAGGATGGAGACTGGTTCTTCTGCCTTTTGGGGTTAATCCACAGCCACAGGTTTCCTCTTACAAAGCATAGACTGGGATTTCCTGAGAGAGCTGCTTCTCTACYGTAACCTGCCACCTGCACTTTAGGTTTTATCCAAAATAAAAGGAGCAAGGAGCTGGCAGGAAGCTGACAGCATGGTGGAAAACAACTTTGGGATTAAAATAACACCCTCGGTAAGCCCTGGCTAGCGGGTTTGTGCTGCCCAGGCTGCTCACTGCACAGCTGGAGCCAGAACATCTGGGAGGTTTTATAAATTAAAAGAAAACACAGGTTTCCTTGTTGTAAAACACAGAGTTACGATGGGCAGTAGAGCACGGAGGTTCTTACGAGCTTCAAGGAGATGGAAATTTTTGGCGAGGCCAGTAAATAATTCTGGGGTTGAAGTGTGGTAGCACCGTTTTCCACAGAGCCCCTTCTGAGGGGCTGACCCTGGTGCTCGGCAGCCCACATTCCCTGAGAGCGGGCTGGGCCCAGCACCAGGCAGAACAGCTTTCGCCCCGCCCGTGGCGATCCAGCTGCAGGCAGCAGCCGCGGGTGCGCTGSGCTGCGGTCAGGAGCGGGAACGCTGCGAACTGCCGGGCTGAGAAGGGAGCGCCTTGGGGAGTCTTTAACTGCAGCTCAATTACATTAGTGATACACCAGCCGAGGGGATAATTTACCGTCTCCAGACAGATGCTTTACTCCTTGCAACGAGACAAAACAAAAGCCGGCGCAGCCCCCACGCAGGCGCCGCCCGCGCTGGGGACTCCCCGGTCCCCGAGCATCTCCGGCGGGTCAAGAGCTGCTGCTCTTTCCTTGCAAAGCATCAGCCCCAGGGGCTTTGCTGACAAGTGGTTTTCTACATGTGCCTGGCCTAGGAATACCCACGTACAGCCCTGCCTGTAGGAGTAAATTAATATTTGTTCAGCTGCTGTGTAAGGGGCTGCGTTTGCTCCCCTCTGCCCTTGGGAGAGTGTTTTTTGAGGGGGGATGGATGCTCACCGGTCCCCACTGGCAGGAAAGCTTTGTTCTGGAGCCTGGCTGCTGGACCATTCAGCTGTTTCATGGTTTAAATTTCAAGTTTCGTGGAGCTGGCACCATCTCCTGATCTAATTTTGCCCCAACCACAACCTCAGCACACCCTGCCAGGGACKAAGCCTTGCTCACTCCAAGGAGCTGCTGCACTGGCAGCAGCGTTGCTTTGCAGGGACTGACAGGAGCCAGCACGTCCCCATCGGGGTATCTCTCCATCACCATACCTCAAAAAAAATCCCAGCTTTCCGTGCTGCTGTGGCTGGGGCTTGTTAAAGCTTTCCAGCCCCCGTCAAGGCCGCTCTGGGAGCTGGAGCCCAGATGGTCTGAACAGATTACTGCAGCCTCCTGGGCTATCCATCCCAGGCACTTTGGCAGGCCTGAATTTCCTCCAAATGACAAAAATAAATAAAATCTCTCAGCATTAAATGCTGGGAAGCCTATGAAAAAGCTGTGTACACAATGAAAACAAATATATGGTTAAATAACCTCTCTAACAGTATTTCTATAAAATAGCTCTCTAAATAATGCCAAGTGAAAGGCTCGCTCCGTCCTGATTAACCTCAGTTGGGGAAGATTGTCTGTATCAAATCACTACCGTCAGCCGATTAAAAATGAATTAAACTGAACGGAAAACAATTCCCAAAACATCCCTTCTCCTTTCCAATTCAGGGGCAAAATAAAAATAGCAATAAACCCTAAACGCTCCAGAGCAAGCACAGCACTAAGTCACCCCAGCTTGAGGGTGAAGCAGGTGATGAGGACCTGGGAGGGGGTGAGATGGGACTGGATGGGGTGAGATAGGGAGCTTGGCCATGGTCACTCCATGGAGAGGTGGCTGGACCAGTGTAAGTCATAAGGGATAAAGGGGATGCTGATACAGATTAATTAAAACAACCTAAGCGAGCGATCCAGTCCTTTGCCTCTTGAACAGACCCCCTTTTTTAAAAGATTGGAGTCAGCTAAAGTGACTTTTTAACATTTCTCTCTTATTTTTATTTTTAGCAAGCCAAGCAGACCTTTGGGGTCAATATATCCAAAGGAAAGCACAAAGTCACAAACCTCAAGTGTCGGCCAGACAAATCCATCCCAACAAGAGCATGCTCCAGTACTGACAGCCAACAGGTGATGCTCTTTTGTGCAGCAAAATCCCATCCCAGTATGTTTCCGGGAAAACATCCCCAGCAGCATCACTGGCAAGCACTGAGGGAAACAGTGAGCAAACCCTGTGTTTGATACCCTGCACCAGCACCCTCCWTCCCCATTTTCCCCAGGAAAAGCCTCCAAGTAACAGAAAAGCCTCAAACATTTCTTCTCCTACTTATTTTTCAGTTGTTCCCATTTTCTCAATTATTGTAATTGTTGAGTCCTATCAGCACCCAGCTGGTGCTCCAAGGTCCTCCCTGTCTTGGGGTTGGACAAGAGGCATCCTAGGCTGGAGCAATGAAGGAGAAAGGTCTGAAAATTTTGGGGTGAGAGGGTGCATGCTTCACTGAAGTTGTTGTGGTGACCCTGCTGCAATGTCCCCATGGTCCCCTACATGAGCTGGACAGAGAGTTTCAGGTCTCAGGGTAGGACTGCTGGCAACATCCACATTCCCAGCACTTCTTGGACACAAACCCAGCATGTTATGGACAGTCTAGTTACTAACTCTAATTAATAAGAGGAGTGTCTCACCCAGATGATTTTATTTTTTGGTTTTCACTGTCTGTCTTTGATATAATAAAGAAGAATAACTGACAACCAATGGGACCTGCCATCCTGACACTTTACGACAGCCTATTTTGAGACACCAGAACTGCAACTCAGTGGTTCTAGAAGTTGTAAAAACTGTTGTAAAACCTACTCTTTGTCCAAGGAGTTGTAAAAACTTGTCTCCAATGATAAGGGGAGCATGAGTGCTGCCAGGTGCCTTGGGGCATGGGTGTCCCTGCAGGGTCCATCCCTGTCCCCAGAACGAGGGGATCGTCCCTGATCCCCATCAGCATCTGACCCTGTGGGATGTGTGCAGACCTGATGGCTGTGGGGGAGAGCAAAGAATCATCGAGGTGGGTTTTTTCTCCACCAAGCCATGCTGTGAAATGTACATTTAATCCCCTAGCCAGTGGCAGGGGGAGAGGGGAGTAAGCCAAGAGCAAAGCTGGGCATGGAGAAGCTGTGGCAGGGGAGATTTGCTCTTCCACGAGATGTCAAAAATGACTCTATGCCTGAGGGAGATTTTCTGCTTTTTGCTCTGCCTCTCTCTAGTTTTCCAACACCAGGACATCCCTGCATTTTCCCCCCARTGCTGCCACCCTAAATCCAGAAGAAACCCCCATTATGAGTGTTAGGAGGAGGAGGGTGCATGCTGCGCATGCATGCATGTATTTTGGAGCATCTTCTCAGGGAGTAAGGTGATGCAATTAGAACTGCAGCCCTGCCAGGAGCTCATTACGGGTCAGGGAAGGCAGCGTGGCGGGGGCTGGGTCGGTGCCTGGCTGCAGCCAGGAGTTAGCACCGAGGTGCCTCTCACTTTGTTTCAAACAGCTCTTTTGACTCGGGCCATAAAATTAATGTCTGAGCAGATAGCTGGGAAAATAGGAAGCCTATAAAGCCACTCGGTGCTTGGTGGGGAAATGGAGATGAGTTGCATTTGGGACATGCTGGGGTTTGATTGTATTTCTTTCCCCTCCGGAGGTGCTGAGTGCCCTGGCACGGCAGGTACCACGTCCCCATCCCTCCACCCACCCCCCTCAGCACTCCCTGACCTTCAGCTCCGCGGTAGTGCTCTCATTCTGCTTCTTATTTATCCTCCGCCCCTTGCACATTTATCCAGCCCTCTGGCCACTCACTGCTTTATTCACTGTGTCCTCTGCCCAGCCTCTGCTGTGTGCTCCAGGTTTCAGCCTTACCTATTTATATTCTCAACCTTTGTCTCCCTTTCCTCTCTCTCTTTAATCCACACATCAATCTTGTTTATGGCCTCCATCACACATTACCCATGAGCTAATGCTGCCCCATCCTTCTGCCCTCTCTCCTAAGCCATCCTCAGCTCCAGCTCCCCCACACAGCAAGATGTGGTGGAAGAAGACCTGGCAAAGGAGCATTAGGTGCAGGAGCTCAGCATCCCACACTGGGGATGCATSCCCTCCCTGATGCACTTTTTACCCCATTTTGGGGGTTAGACTTTGCCCTGTGCATCGACATCAAGAAACCTGCAGCAGAAAAACAGATGTGGCATACCCAACCTCCTGCATCCTTTCCCCTGGGGATGCTCAGGACCTGGCCACCCTGCACAGTGGGTCTGGGGACAAAGCTCACGTTTCAGAGCTGTTGTGAGACTGGTACCTAGGGCAGCTTTCCCAAGCTTCCTGGCAGCTGAAATTCAAGCCTGGAGGACCATTAGCTGACCATCCTCAATACATTGTCCCATTGCTACACCCCACTGGCTGCTCTGGCACCACAGCTCCACGCCTTTCCTTGCCCTCCCTATTCCTACTCCACCACTGCATCCCATAAACTTGCCTCAGAGAGTCCAGCCTGTAATTTTTCTGCCTCCTTTCCTTTCCCAAATGATGGGAATTTTCCTCTTGCTGATTCACGCCTCCATCGCGTCACATTTTTTTTTTTAGCGCTGACGCTGGCTGTGCTCACCCCAGGGAAAGGCTAAAACCCCAAGCTGCTGCTTCGGGGACTGGCCCTCTGCCAGCCACGTGCTGCCAACTCAGCCAAAAACCTGCACCTGTGCTGAGCAAACCCAAACCTCTCCCACTGTTGGGGTCAAATAAGGGAAATTTCAGGGGTTCATTTTCTCCCCAGCACCATAACCCCAACCCCATGCTCCCAACCGAGTCCTCATGCTGGGTACGGCACACCTCCAGCTTCCAAAGACCCCCTTTTTTTAGTATAAAACTCCTCTGGCTCTTCCCTCTGGGCCATTAAATTGGCATAAAAAGGTGGAGGGCCCCATGGGCATCACCTGCATCCCCGGGGGGATGGAGCCATTTGCAGCCCTGGAAGGGTTTTGGGAAAGGGGAGCATCCACAACCTCCTGCAGGCACCTTTTGGGAGGTTCAACAGCTGGACTGGGTTTACGCCACTGCTAATTCCTCCTGGAAATAGTAATTGTGGGAATTTCCCCTTTCCCTCTGTTTCTTCTCACCTGCCCCTGATGGATCCATCCCCTATGGAGGGGTGTCTTGCCCAGCAGGAACAGCATCTCACGCCATGACAGGCACTTTCAATGGACCTTTCAATTTACTTTTTGTCCTGGGAGCTGTCTTTTATTTTTTGCTACTGAAAAGGCTCAGAAAGCATCCTCCTGCCCAAGCACCACTAACTTCAGCATCCCTGCCAACCCCTTGCTCAGCAGTAATTCTGCCTCTCACCAGCGGGTTAGAGCAGGACCACGCACTACCTGGGAATTCCAAGCAATTCCCACTCTGCAAAGGGATGTGCTGGTCCTCGTGATCAGCTCAGGAGCGCCGCTGCCTGCTCGGGCAAGGTCCCAGCAGACATCCGAGGGATGTCTCTCCAAATCCCATATCATGGACGGATGACTACTGGGCACCTGGTTCAGGGAGCAGCCCATGGGCAGACTCGCACTCCTGTTCAGGGAAAGCAGGATGCATCCCATCCCTTGCCCTGGGATGGCAGCAAAATCCCTGGTTCGGTGCCTGTGCCTCGGTTTCCCTAAGCAAGATGAGGAATAAACTGAATAAGGAATTCCCTAAATAGACTTTAGATTAAATTCTTCATTTTGGGACTTCTCCTTCCTGGCTGGGAGGGGTCTCCGGAGTGCACCCACACAATCAGGGAGCCCTCATGGGGTGGAATGAGTTTGGAAGGTCTCAGTCACGCCGGGGTAATCCTGCCGGCAAAGCCTGCCTGTGCCCTGCCTGCACACTCTGCCTGGGAGGGGAAAACCCTACCGAGGGGCCAGCGCAGCTCTGCGTCTCCCGTGGCCATCCCAGGGGACATCTCCTCTCTCCCCCACCATCCTGCTGAGTCCAGAGGATAATTATGGAGTAACGAGCCCCAGTCACAAAGTCAGGGTGGCTTTAGCTCCGGCTGCTCTGCCGCGGTGCAAATTACAGGGAAATGGGGATTTTGGCATTCAGCTGCATCGCCGTCATTAGGGATAATCGCGAGATGCCCCTAACAGGGATGAGGCTGCAGGGTGCGGGGAGGAAGGCGGGGGAATGAGAATACAGTAATTACGGGGTAATTGCTGAGTAACGAGGGGCGCTGCTGCCTGTGATGAGGTGGCATTTGCAGCCGTGGGCTTGGGACACCATGGGGCATTTTTCGTATCAGATACGCCATAAATACATCATAAATGAAAGATTTTGGGTTGTTTGCCCCCTTCTTTGCATCAAATAACTTATTTCCAAGCGACCATGAAGAAAAAAAGAAAGGAGGAGAAGGGATGCAGCTTCCTGTGGATGATAGTCAGAGAAGGCTGGTACTCATGAGTGTCACGAGTTTGCAGTGCCACTGCCACGCTGAGCCCAGGGCTGGGGCAGCCACAGCTCCCAGGGGGAGCAACGAGCCGAGAGCTTTGCCCTGTGCAAAGCCCTGGAGGAGACAAAGTAAGGCAAGAAGCTCCCTTTCCCTGGTCGTATAGCTGGGGTGTCACTCACTGAGCCCTCAGCATGGAGCCCGAGCCAGCAATTAACTGCACTGGTGCCTGTGATCTCATTTGGAGTGAGGGCCAAGTGACAGGGGATGTATTTCTGTAGCTGTCCACAGGMTTCAGGAGGAAATACCCCCAAAATCTGATTTTTTCACCCCAATTTAATTTTTAGCCTAACAAGGATGACTGGTGCTCCCTCCTGAGCCTGCTCAGGTTACAGTCCACAGCATCCCAAAGCATCCCATCCTCAGATGCAGGACTTATCCCTGGATGGCTGTCAGGGTCTGGGCACAGCCACGTCAGCAGCTTAGTGGGATTTGAGAGAGGATTAGACACCAAAGGGGATAACAAGAGAGGATAAAAGCTTAGAGGGAATAAAAGACCCCAGCACATCGGGGTGAGAGGCAAAYACTAATTGCCTGGGGTCGGGAAGGCAGATTCCGTCCAGGAGGRTGGTTTATGGCTGTGAGCAGGATGTTGCTGGGCCCGGGCACAGAGACCAACTGATGTGGCTGCAGCCTTTCCCTAGAAACAGCTGAGATTTTCCCCCAGTTTGGGTAGAGAGGTGTACAGGTTCATGTGCAAAAAGTACTTGAAAAGGAAAATAAGTTGAAGAAAGCATCCCCAGCTTGGCATCAGCTCATGGGTCAGTTTGTACCCCAGAGATGCTGGTGTCCTGTTTAATACGACCCCAGCGCTGGCATTGAGCAGGTAAATGATGAAGGCTGCTGTTTTCTTGGTGTGGCATTCGCCACATACACTTACTTTTGGAGGAAGGGAGCCCATGCTGGGCTGAAATTCAGCAGCTCCTCTGTGCCAGCTCCACAGGCCCCACACACACATCATCCACAGCAGGAGCAGGAGCAGTGCAGAAACAAGCAGCTCCACGTGCCTCCAGAAGCCACTCTGGGGTCCCTCCTGCCTTTTCCAGCTGATGGAGGACCATCCCATTGGCTGGGTGTGGTGGGCCACGTGCCCAAATTCAATGAGAGCTCTGCACCAGGCGCTGTGGGACCTGCACTCCTGGAGGCTCGGAAATAAAAGCSACCGGTGCCAACCTGCTGTGCCTGGTGGCCTCATGTCAGGCAGTGGCTTTATTAGGAAGCCATCAGGGCTGGGCTGACACGCGCTGTGTGTGCCACAGCGCGGGAGAGATGTGTGTGCCAGCACTCTCTGCGCGTGGTTGGGGGGGTCCCTTCTCTCCCRCTGGTGGTGTGGGTGGGATCCTTCTCCAGGATGGTGACACTTGGACATCCACTCGGGGCTGGATGGCTTCAAATCAGCACTCTGGGTAAGGATCAGCTCTGGGGGAGAAGGGCASGTCCTCCACTGCTCTGCAGCGTGGCCCTTGACTGCACGTGGGGGTGGCATCACCACCCTGTCTCAAATCCTGCAGGATGTGGGAGAAGAGCATGTCACTGGGGCACGGCCAGGGCTTGCAAATGCAAGGATCCTCATCCATGGGCTGCTGACTGGGCTCCTAAAATCCCCCCCCACCCAGCCAGGCTGCACAGGGCCTGGGCATAAGTGAGCCTGCCAGCGGCACGCAGATGTGCGGGATGCAGCGACGGCGCACACATCCCTCCTCCAGCTGGGTGTAAACCCAGGACAATGCCTTATTCTTCCCTGTGGCACCACCAGCTCCATCTCTGCTCTGCTTTACCCGGCCTCAGGCAGAGGAGAAGCGGTTCTCTCACAGCTGAAAGGAGCCACACGCCTTCCCAGTTCCCAAGTGATGCTCATTGGGATGCTCATCCCGCTGCTTGTGCAGGACCCATGTGTGCAACGCCCCTGGTGATGGAAGAAATCTGCTTTTGCCAGCTGGATCTTGCTCTGCCCTCATGGGATCCCACATGAGGATTTCTCCTCCAGTTACACTGGGATATGAATGGGATATGCAAGGGCAGGGCTGAAAGGCAGTGCTACTCCTACCCGGGAGCTGAAACATGGACTGAGGCTGGCATACGGATGAGTGAGAGATTGCCTGGGATTTAACAGGCATTTTTAAGACCAGATGTAAAACCCAGCCCTTGCTATTTAGAGTCATTAAATGTCCCCCGGTTCATTCTGCAAAGGRTAGGCACATTAACCTGCTGGCCTGGCCGCCCTCTGCTAACCACATCCTCCTCACACAAACTCCCCTGACATTTGAAACTGCTCTTTTTTCCAAACCCGCTGCCTACTTTCATTCCCAACCCAATATTTTGAGGCTGGGCATTTGCTCCTTGTCATTCCTGAGGATCTTACAGCATAAATGATGCTGTGGAGGAAGAAGAAAAAATCTGTAACCACAGCATCAGGGATAAGCAGACCTCCATCACAGAGATTAATTTTTCTTGAATTAAAAGCCTAAAACTGCAGGGAGAAGCCCTCCCTTGGGAGTGAGGGGCATGGCAGAGCATCACCCCTGCCAGGGCTCACACTGCCTGTTCTGCCTTCGCCACCTCTCCTGCCAGCTCCCATTTCCATGGAAACCTGCCCTCCTCACTCTTTCCCCTGCCTGCACTCTTGCTAATTTAAGGAAACCAACTTTCTGCTCCCTGAGGGGTTGCCTGGATGGAGACATGCCACTGGGGCAGGCAGGGATGTGCCCCTGCCCACCTGGGGACATCCCACCAGGACAGGCAGGGATGTCCCCCTGCCCACCAGTACCTGTCAGCCCCTGCCCACCACTAACAGGGGCCGTGCAAAGCTCAGGGTGGGCRCAACCCCTATTCCTGCCCTCTTGAGCAGGGAAAGGCAGGGCCCCTCCTCATCTCCACCCTTATCACCTGCTCCGGGTCCTTTCCAGGACTGTCTCTCCTCTCCCAACCCTCCTTATCTGTTCTTCCCCCATCCCTCTCCCCAGCTTTGTTTACATCAGTAAAACACTTGTCCAGGTCAAACACAGTTTTCTGATAAACACATTTCCATTGATTGCTGGAAAGGAAAAATCCTCCGGAGTAGCACATTCTTTGCTCTGGGAATCAATAACTTCCAAACCCTCTTATCCCCCACCCCAGCCCTCCAATCTGGTTGGTGAGGAGGATGTGTTTTGGGGACCCCCTCAGAATGGAGGCAGGAGGGACCCGCTCCTGCAGGGACTGGACGTAAGATGTGACACCTGAAGATGTATGATATGAGGAACCTATAAATCCCCCTGACCTCTTCCATGCTGCACCCATGGATGACAAACCCCTTCCAGCTGCTTCCCCAGGCAAGCGCCCCAGCACATCAGCACCTGCACCCATGTCCGTGCAGGGGATGCATCTCATCCCTCTTCTCCCTGGGCCTGCCCAAACGTTCCCATTTCAGGCTGGAAATCGAGGCTGCTTGGGTGCTGCCAGAAGCCCTGGGGGGGACAGTAGGTGTGCTGCTGCTGTGCAGCGCCCTGTGACAGCTGGAGTCCCGCAGGCCACTAAAGCACTGGTGAGGGGGAAGCTCCTGTGTCGCTGCAGGGAGTGATTTAGCTGTAAAGCCACAATCGATAAACAGAAATTCAAAGGGATTAAACTTTCTGCCACTGCCGCAAATGTGGTGCTCTCCATAGTGGTCTCCCCTCCTGGGATGCATCAGGACTTTGTGAATGAGGTGTGTGACCCGCACTGAGACCCCCGGCTACCTACAGCCTTCACTCAAGAGGCTTTTTTTAGACTAAAAATGCTGAACAACACAGAATTTACTGTGCAAAATGATGCTTTGCCCACCTCTCCAGTCAGTGGTTCATCT
Source organism: Amblyornis subalaris (assembly GCA_018881555.1). Taxonomy (NCBI): domain Eukaryota; kingdom Metazoa; phylum Chordata; class Aves; order Passeriformes; family Ptilonorhynchidae; genus Amblyornis; species Amblyornis subalaris. The sequence goes on along the minus strand of JACAXG010000049.1, from coordinate 5,190,572 downwards.
GCTCTATAGCAAAACACACACAGGGTGCTGCTGGGAAGCATCCCAGCCCAGGGAGCCTCACCATTTGGTGCAGGGAGAAAACAAATTCAATTATCATAATAAATAATTAATGATACATAATTAACAAAGACATAAAAATGATAAATAATAATTTGGGCTAGGAAGAAACAAGCCCAAGTGCTCCGTAGGGCCCATATAAACTACCAGAGCCCTGACCCGAGGGAGCCAGCAAAGTGCTGTGTGACGGAGCATAAGGAGCTGTAATGAATTCAGAGTTTCCACCAGGCTTTAATAAAGTCCTTCTGCAGAGGCTATTAAGGGAACTAAGACGAGAGGTGAAAGTTTGTTATGGATTAGAAACCGTCTAGAACACAGAGGAAAAGATAAAAGAGCCGAGCAGTGCTGAAGGCACCCGAAGGGTCGGGGAGGCTGGGACGTCTCCCGTGGGGCACATGCCCCAGAGAGGCGCCTGGGCCGGGGTGGGGCCTGCGGGAGGATGCCCTGTGCCCGTCCTCAGGAGCTGGGCTGGGTTTAAGGCAGACGCTGAGCCTCATTCATCGCTGGTGCGGGCGTTCATTCAAAAGGAACGCTGCCTTCGCTGCTGAGGATGCTCGTGCCATCTCCCTCCCTCCCGGCAGCATCCGGCCTGCACACCAACAACGCAGCCCTTATCCCCCCCAAAAGGCTGGCTTTACCCAGCTCAGCCTCACGGACGCTGCCAGGCACGCTGCTGCCAGTCAGAGCCCGCGGACCACAGCTCCATCACGGACGTACACCCAGCTCCGTCCCGATTTTCAACCAGCACTGGCCATGGGGGGCTTTGGGGCTGCCATGGGGACACTCCTGCCTCTCCTTGGGGTGTCAGCTTTGTGTCTACCCCTCGCTGAGAGGACAAGGATGACCTTACCCAAAGGCAACACAAGCCTCTGGGGTATCCAGAAACTGAGGGCGGCGGGGGGGGAGGGTTACACCAGACCAGCCCCCCCCACTCTCACTCAGCTTCACGCCTCCAAGCCCCCAGTGTGAGAGCTGCAACCACCCAGCGCCTCCAAACCCTGCCCTGCTGGGATGGATTTTTAAATTGGATTGTGACAAACATTTAATACCTAATAGAGCTCACACCAGCACAGTTAATTAAGAAGGTGACTAATCCAATTCACTCGTGGGAGCGCAGAGAGTGAGGAGAGGGAGGGAGGGAGCCTGCGTTAGTGCGGGGAGAGAGCAGGAGAAAATCGGTTTGGCTGCTATCACCCTTCATTTCATTTTGTGTGTGTGCACACACGATGAAGAAGGACTTTCCTTCCCTGTTGGAAGCTCTGGAGCTGCTGGGTAGAAGCTGAGCTGTCCCAGGCTCCGTGTGAGCCTCCCTGGGGTACCAGACCAGGTGAGGGTAGAAATTCACGGCAGGTCGGGTACTGGCAGCTGGGGGCTCCCTGAGGCTCGGCCGTAGACATGCCCAGAGCCCACATCTTGCTCTAATTTTAAAACATGCCCCAGGAGTTTTCCAGCTCTGGAAGGGATGCTGAGACACAGACACTGCAGAGCATCCCCCCAATCCACACGGGACTGTGCCGTGGGACCCGTCCCAGGCACATCGGGCTGGCAGAGCCAGCTGTGGCAACATCTGTATGCCGCTCACTCCCCGTCCCCCCGGAGTTGATAAATAAAACAAGTGGAGTTATTTTGGCCCCGGGGACAGGGCTGTCTCCCGGAGCACAGAGTGGCTCTTTCTCTGTCTCTCTGTGGCGCCCGAGTTCATTGTTATTCCCCAGTGGAGAACAGGACGTGGATTGAGCCGAGGTCCCCATCTGCGGAGGGCAGCCGGAGAGAGACTCTCTTCATATTCGCGCCTAATGGCATCAATGGCGCTTTTAAATGGAGCCCAGGGGGAAACAAAAGGTCGGAGCGGGGAAGAGCGTGTGGGCGAAGCGGGAGCGGGATGGGGGGGGGACCGGGACGGAGCCACGGGAGGAGGGCAAGCAGGATGAGCTGGAGAGGAGGACAAGGGGGGAAAACAGAAATGAAGCAGCTCCATCTAAACCATGTTTCCGACAGCAAACTGGGCAGCTGGAGGACTTCAGGATGCAGGCAGCAGTGCCACAAGCGTCAGGTAGCAGGGATGCTGGAGCACCGCCCGCTGCCAGCTCAGCCATTGCCCGCTGCCACTCACCCAGCGGGGAAGAGTCCTGCACGTTAATCAGTGTCCCACTGCAATTAGTCTTCATTAGGCAAAGCTAGCGAAAGGGAATGCTGCCTTTATAACATGACAAGCAGATGGGTTAAAATTGGAGATGAACAGAATAAAAAACGAAACAACCCAAAGGAAAACCAACCAAGCTCTGCCCAGGAATGCTGCCAGGCTGGGGCCAGTGGTTTCCACGGGCAGCACTGAAAGCACCCACTGGGAGCCCGCGGCTGTCCCGGGGTGCACGGGGCAATGGGTGCATGTCAGGCACAGGGGAGCAGGCAGTGACAGCATCGAGTAATTAATGAGGAAGTACACGACCGGCTCATCCCTCCTGCGGCCAGAAAAGCCCCCAGGGTGCTCCCAGCATCCTCCCCCTTGCAGGAAATAATTACTTAAAATTATTTACCAAATGAGGCAATTCTCGGCGTGCTATCTCGCAGCCGTTTGCCTGGTTTACATTGTTACTAGTGCTACATAATAAATTAACTGTGTAATTAAAGACAATTTTAATGCCGATGCTTTGCAGAGGGATTTTCTTTTAAGTCTCCCTGCAAGWACAAGCAACACATGCATGACGTGAGGGGCCGTGGCCACGGGCAGGGACCGGCAGAGCCAGGCAGGACCAGGCAGGACACCGATCCCCCACAACAAACGTGTCCCTCGCTTCCCCAAGGGACAACAACCAGATCGAATCAAATCAATCTGCGTTTTAATTACCAGCCACACTCTCTCCGCGGGGATGCTGAGCCGTCTGCAGTGGGAGCAGCCAGAATCGCCTCTGGTGAAGCTCCCCGCTTGTCCCCATTATTTAGCAGGGACATGGATGTGCTCCATCAACAGCACCTCTTCCCAACTGCGGTGATCAACCAAGCGAGGCTGCAAAACCCCACCGGGATGAGAGATCTCAACCACCAAAAAGAATTAAGGAAAATAAACAATGCACTTCAGGAATCTGCGTTTTCAGTGATTTCTGCTGACTAACATGATTTCAGCCAAAACGAAGGAAGCCACCAGAGAAATGGTTCGAGAGCTTCACCAGGAAACATTTCCTTATTGGACACAACGCTCTAGGAACACAGTGGTGGGCACTGAGCTCCAACAATGGGGTCCACATGTGTGACCCAGGACATGCTTTGCTCCTCCTGCAGCTCATCCATCCYGCTCCCCTCGCACCCCGGGCTCCAGCGCGGTGTGGGCTGGGCTCAGTGCGGGCAGGGCTCAGGGGTCACCTCCCCTGCCAGCCATGAGGTGGAGAGCCAGAGCCCAGCCTTTCCCGTGCAGCCGTCGGTGGGGCAGCCGTCCCCCAGCGCCTGCCTCCCGCCGCCGGCAGCCCCGAACGCATCGGGATTGACGCGGCAATCGATTTGCAAACCCCAGGCAGCYGGGCCAAGGAAGAGCAATTACACAGCCATGTGCTCCAGCTAATGCCAGCGGAGCAGCGTTCCCCCGGGACGTTGCCACAGTCCCATGATGCCAGGCGGGCAGGGCAAGGCTGTTTTCCTTCCTCCAGGGAGGATATTTGCACTTCAGAAGCAGAGCCAGCACCCAATGGAGCACTTCCACTCCCCAGGCACGTCTCCAGCCCCACCCCCAGCCTTCAGCCCTGCGTGATCTCAAGTGGGATCTTCTTCCCAAGTGAGTGAGAGAAAGAGGAGGGTACTGCCCTGGAGATGAAGGACAGAGAATTAATTTCTCCCTCCTGTGATGCCTCTCATGAGTGGAGACGAAGGACAGAGCAAATCCCTCCTTTGCCAAGCCATTACCAAAGCACATTCCTACACTTGTAGTAGCTACAAGCATTTCATTTCCCCAAAGCTTGAGGGATTTGTGATCTCCTCCAACAGGAGAAAGAATTCTGGCTGGGCCAAAGGAACATCCCACATCCACCCAGGTACCATTTAAACACCTCTGCATAGTTTCTCTAGTGATGATCCACACCCCTACACACTGGCAAGAGTCTCCAAATCTCATCCTCCCATGGTGACTTGCTGTCCACCGTGAGGAAAGAGATGGGGAGCAGAAATCCCTCCCCAAAAGCCTTTATTTAGCAAAAAAGCTGAGAGAGGGAGGCAGGGAGGGGTGGAAAGTGGTAGCTGGGGTGGTTTCTAGCATGTCCTGGATCAAGCTGCCCACAAAACCAAACAGCTTAGATGAAAAATGTCCAGATGAAGATCTCTGCTCACCAGACTTCCTAGGAACAGGGACCTCAGCAGCCCTTATCACCTCTGCTGTCCTTTTGCTGAGGATTTTGGGGGAATCTAGACCCCTTCCTAAACCCCAGCCACCTCAGGGAGCATGGGGGGAGAATTTAGCATCCTTGGGATTTCCACCCCACCAGCAAATCTRGCAGCAACTGGCCATAGAGTATCAAACCCCACACACAGGGGAAGGAGGAGAGGGGACGTGTGACATCCCACAGCCATGACACCTCCACCTGCTCATCTTTTCCCAAACTTTGCCATCTGGGCTGCTCATGTGCCAGCAGGACAAGCTCACCATGGCAGCTTATTAAAAGTGCTGTGTTTTACTGAAGGCAGCTGATGGAAGCTGGGAGACAGGMAAGGCAGCTGACAGCTTCCCTGCCTGCACCTTGCCAAGGCTCCTGCCCGGTGGATGGAAATTATGGAAATACCAGGCTTTGACATTGCAAAGCACCAAGGAAAATAGAGGGGGGGAAAAAAAAAAGAACCAAACAATTACCTGGGGCTCATCAAGGAGCTGCTGGGAGAAATTGTGATGGCTAATTAGAAAGGGAAAATCAAATCAAGCTCTGAGATGAAGACAACAAGCTGGGGTAAATAKGAAGGTGCAGGAGGAGTTGGGATCCCAGCACCCCATGGCAGCTTGTGGGTGGGATGTTTGGCGCTGAGATTCTGGCAAGGAAGGATGTTCCTATGAATAGTCCCAGTGGGAAGGGGCTCGCTCACTGACATTCCTTCGGCTAGGTGGTAGCAGGGAGGATGGAGGGAGAGGCCCTTGCAATTCCCATGGGMCCAAGATGAAGCAGCTCCCCTTGGGGCTGTGGGAGCAGAGGCAGCCGATAGGAAAATCTTTAACTAAAGGTCAGGCTGAAAYGGTGCTGGGCATCCCGGGATTCATTTCAAGCACGTCGGTAAGGGAGACTGGACCTGYCTTGTGAGACGTGAAAGTGATGAGGGGAAAATCCCTTCCAGACAAATGGCCCATGCTGAACCTGCCCCATATTTTCTATTTTATAATTTCCTATCCCTATCCCTTCTGATTTCCTTGTTTTATTTCTAGTGCAGTGGGGTGGGTTAGGGGAGACCAGGAACTAATCATGCTGTCAAACAGGTCCYGCAGAGACCGTGAGCTTCAAGCACTTAACGCCATTAAACTCAGCAGCCACCTCCCAGCAGCTCCAGCCAGCAGACTGGGCTTGTGGACCAGCACCCAACAGCTGGGACCATCCAAGTGGTCCCACATTTTACCCTCACTGGGATTTTTACCCTGGCTCTAGGATGCTGCTCCCCTGGCTGGGACCACCTTATGGAYGGAAGCAGCATCTAACGACATTGACATTTTGTTTCTCATTAGTGGTGCAATTAAAAGGCGAGAAGATTACAGGCAGCGGCTGCCTCGTGTCCCCGTCCCTCAGCCGCCTCACGCTGCCTTTATCTCTTCTGCCTGGGCAGTTCCATCGATGAATCGACTTCTTCCCCCGCCTAATTTATGGCTCCTTTATGTTTGTTTATATAATATGGTTAAGCATCTACTTTACACCCTACACGCTTGTACTTGTTAATTAGCGTTTTTCTCGGGTTTTATTGCATTTGCTACAGGCTCTGACAAGATGAATGATAGTGGGGAGAGGGCTGGGAACCCCCCAGACACCCTGTGCCAGGGAAGGAGCTGCAGCCCGCAGCCCACCCCAGCCCAGCAGGTTTTGGTACCTGTTACCCCCACCAAGAGCTACAGATGAAGCTGTTGGTAGTCAGAGCCACAGCAGTGGCAGGGAAGGGCTCCCACAGGGTTTGTTKCTGCTTCATAATACAGTTCGTGAGCTGTTTTCGGGGGATGGAGAAGCTTGGAGCATCACCATCCGGAGAACAGCAAGAGATCCCATGTGTTCCCCCATGGCTGCTGCCCATGGTGACAAACTGTCCCTGCAGGCTCACCTTGCTGATGCTCAAATCCACCTGATGAGCCCCTGTGAGCAGGTTTGGGGTGCAGGGCAGGGCAGGGAGTTCTCCATGGGGGTGGCTTGAGACCCGTGTACCCCACAAGCAGCCTCAAAACGTGGGGAGCCCAGCCTTTCCCTGCCTGCAAAGCCACCTCATTTGCCAGGACCTGAGCCCAGAGGAAACCTCAGCCTCAGCCCAGGAACAGACTCTCTCTTCATCCTTGGTTTGCCAGGATTTACAGTCAAATCCCTCCCCAGCACCAGCATGATGAGCCCCAGCAACCAGCACGGTTTTTTCCAGTCCTGGCAGTATGGATCTAAATATGGATCTGCTGTATAACCCCAGGGCCCACCTTTGCCCTGTGGCCCCACTAAAAACCCCAGCTCCCGAGGAGTCACCACCTCTTGCTGCTCAGGTACCTGGGAGGGAGGACCTGCTCCTCCCAGCAGGCTGGCAGGGCTGGTGGTGCTCCGTGGCCTCTCTCCCCCACCGAGCCTCCCTGTACAAACCCGGGCATTTGTACCTCATTGCTGTGAGCACAGACTCGAGAGTCAAAGCAACAGCCGGGCTCCTGCTCGACCAAAAGCGCAGGAAAAACCCCTCTGACCCCTCTGCCTGCCTGCCCAGCCTCCTCCTCATGCCTATTCCCCACGCMGCAGATTCCCTGGCTGCAGACACGCGTCCCACGGGGGTGCGATGCAGGGGGCAGCCACAGGGACGCAGCCGGCAGAAAGCAACTCCCAAATCTGACCCTTCCTTGAGACCCCAGTGCCAGCGCAGGGGGAGATGTCTGGTCTCAGCTGCCCAGCCGAYACACAGGCAAGAGCTTAAAGCGGCGCGGTGCTCCCCATTTCCAGCCAGGACGGCAGGATACAGGGATGCTTCTTTCCTCCGGGCTCCACAGCACCTCCGTGAACCCCTCGCCTCTCCAGGAAGGATCCCCCGCACCGGGCTTAGCCTCCTCCTCCTCTCCGGATAGATGGATTCTGCCAGAAGCCGTAAGAGGTAACTGCTAATGAAGCACGCTTAATTAATGTGATCCTCAGACACACCCTCGGCGTCCCTTCCTCCAGATGCTCTGCCACCCCTCCGTCAGCGGTGACCTCGCCAAGCGAGCGCTCCGCTCCCTGGTTTTAAAAAAGTCGCAGCTCAGCACAGGATCAGGGAGCATCTTTCAGCCCAAAACTCTGCGATGGCCCCTTCCAGGGGTCAGCTCTCCTACAGAAAGGCACCGATGCTGCTTGAGCAGGCAGGAGAGGAGGCAAAAACCGTGTTCAAACTTTGGTGAATTGAAGCAGAAAGCCGGGGCTAAGGCTCAGCAGAGCCTGGGTGGGCTTCGCGCTCGCCAACAGCATCCACGCGCGGGCGGCAGCCGGTGCGGGAGGGAGGGAAAGGCTGTTCAGGCTTGTTCCCAGCGCTCGGAGTTGGGGATGCTGCTGCCCCCGCGGCCCTGCGGGGAGTGGGAGTCGTGGGCAGGAGAAGGGAGGGAGCGGGCTGAGAAGGAGAGACGGAGCCTGGGTTTGACGGGGAGAGGGTGTGAATGAGCCCCCCAGCGCTGCCTGCAAGGATGCAGCAAGGAGCCTCCTCCCTCCACGAACTGTCTCCGTATGACGCAGGTGCCAAGAGCCAAATTTCTTTAATCTCGTGCCAGGCACAAAAGGAACTTGCAGAAAGTGCGGGCAGCCTTTACCACCCCAGAAAACAACCAACGYGCCCCCCTTCCCCCGCACAGCCGCCCGCGGCAGGGCCGGGGAGACGCCGCGGGTCCTGCCCCCCGCCGCTTCCCTCCGCGCCCAACTCCGCGCCCCCCGCCCGGCCGCGGGGCTGGGCCGGGGGTCCACACACACAGAGCAGAGCGCGCAGGCTGCCGGGGCCGGGGCCGGGGCGCGGCTGCCGGGGGGCCGGGGCGCTCGGGGCAGCGGAGCGCGGAGCTGCCGCCCGCGGAGCGCGGAGCCCCGGGGCGCGGAGCCGCGGAGCTCAGAGCCGTAACGCGGAGCTCAGCATCGCGGAGCGGGGAGCGCAGACCGCGGAAGGCGGAGCCGTGCAGCCCGGAGCGCGGAGCCGGAGCGCGAAGCGCGGAGTACGGAGCGCGCGGCTCGGAGCGCGGAGCCGGAACGCGGAGCGCGGAGCTGTCCGCGGTGCTGAGGACACTCACCGGGCCGGGCCGGGCCGGGCCGGCTCCTCCTGCCGCCGCCGGGAAGCGCGTGGGGCGGCCCCGCTCCGCGGGTACCCGGGCTCGGCCTGGCGCCCTGCCTGGCACCGGCAGCCCCGCTGGCTGCTGCGGCCGAGAGGAGCGACCCTGGGACTGCCTCGCTGCCGCTCCGTCCCCTCCTTAAATTTCAGCAGCTTCCTTTTTTTTCTCCCCCCCTGTTTTTTTTCCCTTGCTCTYCCCTGTTCTCCGCTCCCCGCTCCGGGCGCTCCCGCACGCAGCCGCCTAGTGGGCAGAGGCGGGAGGAAAATCCCACCCGCAAACCCGGGCGGCACCGCCGCATCGCCTCCCACCGCCCTCGGCTGCCCCGCGGCCCCCCCGCGCACCGCCCGCCGCCGGGACTCGGCTCCCGGAGGAGTGCGGCCACTGGAAAAGAAGAGGAGGGGGAAAAGAAGGAGGAAAGGGGGTAAAATGGGATGCAAAAAAAAGGTGAGAGCCGACTGAGTTTGACCTCAGCTTTCCTGGGCTCAGGATGCAAACCAGCGTGGGCACAGAAATGGTCGGGGAGCTGGAATTCCTCTGTTATGAGGGAAGGCTGAGAGAGCTGGCGTTGGTCAGCCTGGAGAAGAGGACGTCCGAGGGAGACCTTAGAGCTCCTTCCGGTGRCTAAAGGGGCTCCAAGAGAGAGGACTTTGGACAAGGAAATGGAGTAACTGAACAAGGGGGAATCACTTCCCACTGTCAGAGGACAGGTTAGATGGGATATTGGGAAGAAATTCTTCCCTGTGAGGGTGGGGAGGCCCTGGCACGGACTGTCTGGAGAAGCTGTGGCTGCCCCATCCCTGGAAGTGTTCAAGGCCAGGTTGGRTGGAGTTTGGAGCAGCCTGRTCTAGTGGAAGGGGGGTGGAATGAGATGATCTTTAAAGTCCCTTCCAACCCAAACCGTTCTGGAATTCTATAATACCACACAACACTGTGGGCAGAACTCACACGTCTGGGTTCTGACCACCCACTGAAGGTTAATTAACAGTCTGGAGGGGTTTCTTCAGCTGGGAGGTCAGGSTATCAATTGTGCATGGCAGGACAGGGGACACAGGGGGGCAGAGCTGCCTGGGGACGAGAGAGCAGCAGCCACAGCCTCCACAGGAAGGCTGAGGACGCTCCTGTTGAGGGTCACATGCAGCTTCTAAGCAGGGTGGTGAAAGAGCCATGTTGGCATTGTATGTTGCCTCCAACCAGCTGTCAGACCTTGGGGAAGTGGAAGGACAAATGGCCAAGCTGGCACCAGGTATTTTTACACCCATCCTTACTGAACGTGGTTAAAAAGACCCAAATTCAGCACTTCCCACTGCTCCTTGAGGGCCAGAGACTGGCCTCACCAAAAACGTGTGAAATGAGTCTCTGTTCCCAGTGGTCACTTCCTCAAACACAGCCGGGAGAGATTTTCAATGGAATTCTCTCCTTGCAGGCTGAGAGCCATTGAGGTCATTTCCGAATTAGTGACAAATTCACCCAATTACCATTACTCAACCAAAATAACGCAGAAAAGATGCCGGAGAGGCTGTAATGTTGTATTTTAGCATATTTGGAGCACTCTRATACCTTTTAACATCATAACCTACCTGAATATTTGAAGTAATGACCCTCCAAAAGCTTTTTGCTCAACAATGAGTAGCATTGTTGACAGTAGAAAGTATTTTTTCCCGGTTGAGCTGGTGAACCAAAGTTGTGAAGAGCAATTCCACCTAATTCTGCATACAACTTTGACAGGTTTCCTGGCAAGCTGCTTGCTCTCTYAGCTGTGAGATGCCTGTCCTGATCTGTTAAATCAGACCTTTCTCAGTCACAGGCACAAGGTGGTCCTAAATGTATCCATGACTCCTGAGATATGATTTCATTTCTCAATTTCCCTGCATTGCTTTGGGTAAATTGCCTAATCTACCTCCTACTTCCATAAAATGGAAGCTCAATGAGAGAGATAAAGGCCATTAATAATGATGAGCTGTTCAGCTCTGTAGATAAGTACCCACTTAGATGTATAGGGAGTCCTACACCTCCACCTACACAGAGAGACATCCGACACAGAGTGAAACCCACCATTCCAAGGAAACCAACTGCGATTTTTCAATGGTCTCAGAGATAACCTGGTTGATAACTAACCCTGGGTGCCACCAGTGAGGTGAGAGGCAACTTTCCTGATGATCATGCAAAAGCCTGAGTTGGAAATGAGATATTGCAGCTTTGGCTTTACAGATGTACCAGCACCATGACAAAAATCATGTTCCATGGACCACGCCAAGAAGCCATATGTAAGCAAGATTGAAAAAGCTGGTCAGCCCCTCCTGGCTTTCTTCAGCTGGAGAAGAGGAGGTCACTGCCCTGCTTCACCTTCCAGCCATAACAACGAGCCTGCAAGTCAAAGTCCAGGAAGATGTCTCTGAAACTCAGGTGTTTTGAGTGTGACCATGAGCCAAGGAGTGGTTTCTCACCCGGTTCCTTGGAGCARGGCGGCTGGCTGTGAACCCCACCTGCTCCAACTCCAGCTGTAAAACCCACCGGCTCCAGTTCCTGTGTAGGGAAGGTGCAGGGAAAAGCAGGCTCAGGCAGAGCGCAAAGCTGTCACCCCGTCTGAGGGTCCTTAATRAAACCTTAATGATGCTGAGGAGAGACAGAAAAAATCCCTTGGTCTTACATGTACTTCAGAGCAAAAGACACCCCAGAATGGGAAACTTGCTTGTTTTGTAGCCAACACAARAAGTTTTCCAAGGGATGGTCTCTGGAGGCAGGAGCGTGTGGTTTGCATGAGGCATGGATGGTCTGAAGGGGTCCCTGGGGGCCATGCTGGGAAGAACTAGAGACCTTAATTTAGAAAAATATTTTGGGAGATCATTTCAAATCCCTTTTTTCTCTGTTTTGCTCATGCTCATTTTGGGACTCTGGGCCATAATCACCCACATAGCACAGGCAGCCTCATGCTTCACAAGCCTGCCTCGCTGATGCCAGTGGGAATGGAGCCTCAGGGACACCSCAGGGGTTTCCATCACTGCAGTATTAGGGGAAGGCACTCTCCAGTGAACGAGACCTTCTGGACTGGCCTGAAAGCCCCAAGATCTCTTCCCTGTGCGGTCCTGGGGGGATGCCCAGCAGTGAGCTGCCGCTGTTCCCATCCCTCCCCTCCTGCTGCTCCTCTCCCAGCACATCCCTCAAAAAATAKCTGGGTGGAAACAGATCTGGTGCCAGTGCCCACCCGCTTCCCTGGGCTTTGAGCATCCTTGCTATTTCCCTGGAGGTGTGTGGCGATGGGAATTCTGCAGAAAAAGTTTGAGAGATGGCTCCTATTCCTTCCCCCCTCGGGGATGCGGGGGACTGCAGCCCCAGGGAGCAGCTCTTACGCAGAGCTGCGCGAACGGAGCGAAGCCGCCCCTTGGCAGCGCTGATCCCTCCCTGAGCAGGGAACGAGCCGAGGCTCCCAGCCTGAATTACCAGAAAATTAAACATAYGTCTCCATTCACCCAGGCGAGGAATTAGATGTTGATCCGTCCTGATTCCATCTATTTCAATTATAGACAAGGACAGGCACTGCCTTCCCCACACAGAGACCCCAGGAAGGCTGAATAGTCCTGGAGGGGTCTCCAGCCTGCAGGGCTCGTTCTGGGCAGGAGAGCATCCCAGGCACTGCAGCCCCTTTGAGCCCCATGGGGGGGATGCTCAAGGCCATGGAAGGATGCTTGGGGCTGAGGGGAGATATTTGGGGACCTAGGGTAGATGCTCAGCACCGTGGGGGGTTCTTCGGGCCATGGTGGGAGGAAGTTCTTAGGGCTTTGGGTGGATTCTTGAGGTTCTAGGGTGGATGTTTGGAGACCTGGGGTGTATCCTCAGGGCTCTGGGGAGATACTTGGAGCTGTGGATGGGATGCTCAGAATTCCAGGGGGCTGTTAGGGGCCATGGGGGGCTGACAGCAGGAACTTGTAGGATACACAGGGCTGTGTGTCTATAGTAAGAGGGAGCAGCACAGTGTAAACCAGAGGTGATATTAAAAAGGTTTGACTATAATCACGAGAGCAATAAACCCTTCAGTCAAAGCCCCCAGATTATCTGCTGTCATGCAATGGCTGACAATTCTCACTGAATGTGAGCACTGGCAGGGGTGTGGAGAATGGCAACAGAGCCCAAAAACAGTCCCACAAAACAGATGTGAGCTTTATGGCAAGGCAGCCCTGGTGCTTTATTGGTCTATAGCAGCAGGGCTCCAATCCTCCTGGTGATGGGCTGGGAAAGCCACTCCCCAGCCCACTGCAAAGAGAAAGACCTTGAGTGCTCCAGTGGTGGGAAATGCAGGCAAGCTCAGATGAGTGATGTGCTGGCAGCTACAATGATGCTGCCCATGAGGGTGTCTCCACCTTTGACCCTGCTGGGGAGAAGCAAACACCTTTGCTGTGAAGCCAGGGCAAGTTTGTCTTTTAATGACCAAACAGTGTCTAACGTTTTATATGTGAATAATAAATACCAATGTTATAGAACAGCGACGATGTGAGGCCTGACTACTGCAGCAGGCGTGTTAAGCCAGTGTGCCTGTATGTACAATACCCATTAGGAGAGGAGACTTTTCGGAAAACATCCATTAAACCTGTGCTTAGGGATCACCGGGAGCACACAAGAAACCAAATGGATTCTTTGATTTCACATGTTAAGAATGGACACAGCTTTGATGAGCATGGAGACACATTGCTCCTTGTGAGAGGCACACAGGATGTGGCAGCTCCTGGCATTAAGTGTTGGTCGTGTCCACCCTCCTCTATCTCCAGCCCYTCCTCGAGCACGCCCAGGAGAAGGCAGTCACCCATGGGGCATCCCCGAGGTTGGTCACCACTGCTGGGGGAAGGGRGTGCAAAGCCATGCCCCATCCTTGGGTTTCAGGGTGCTGCTGGAAGCAATTTCTCTGCTCCTCYCCAGCATCAGCTGTGTCTCTGTGCATTTAATAGTTGCTTTGTTGCCAGCCTGTGCTCAGATATGTTCCCAAATACCTCTCCATCCCCAGACAGCTCTCCACCCTGTTTGAGACGGCTGGTGCCCAGGGAGAGAGGGGGGAGAGGTGCCACCCTGCAGGGGCTCACTCYTCCAAGGGTCCCTCCTGGAGCCCAGAGCCCAGTGGGAGCCGTAGCCAGGCTGGCAGCGCTGTGGGGCAGGGCTGTGGGGCAGCACATTGCCCCCATGGCAGAGGGCTGTGCCACGGTGCTGTCATGCCACAGCCTCAAAACATGCAGGAAACTTGGAAAGCAACCAAGTGGCTTTCCCAGCTCACCAGGATGGGGACARCAGCCTGAATTTGGGCAGGCAGGGACTGAGAGCAGGCATTGGACAGAGCATCTCCTCCTTGTCAAAACACAACACAACCCCTTTGGTGTCCTGAGGTYCTTCCCTGCAAGGCAAGCTGGAAATCTCCCCCTGCTCTCAGGRCCAACCCAAAAAGAGGGTTTATCTAAGTCCAGACACTTTTGTCCTGGCAAAGCACAACAGTTTCCAGCTTTGTACATCACACTGTGTGCTTTGGGACATCGTCTTCACTTTTTTCTTCCCGCTCTGTCCCACTGCTCACAGCAGAAGGCGCAGCAGCAAGGCCACCCTTAGCTGCTCAGGAATGCCCAGAGCTGTGTTCCTTCCCTGGGCAGGCAGCACCAGTTTGGCTTTTCCCCCTCTTTTCCACCTGTCCAGGGTAAGCCATGCCGAGGGTAACACTTCATCATCATTAAAGCATCATCACTGTGATGAGCCTTTGCTTTCTCAYCCATCAGCAGCGCCAGACACGCAGAGCATCTCCATCGCCAGAACAAACAGCCCTTAAGAGCACTGGCAAGAGGCAAACAGCCTCTGTGGGCTCAGAACAATTGGTGCTGCAGCTCCCTAAAACCTTTTGGAAGCTTTTCCTGAGATTCCTGCCTCCCAAACAGCAGCGCTGACCCCCCCTAGCCCGTGCCATTGAAACTTGTGGCTTTGCATCCCATCAGTAGAGGCTCTGCAGGCTCACACACAGACAAACAGCTATAAAAAGAGCCATGGGGGAAATTGGTACCCAAGGGATGTCAGTCCATGGCTAAAGGCAAGGATTTAAAATCCTGATTTTTATTGCAAACAAGCATCGTATGCTCTCGGCACACTCACTCATTTGGTGCAGCCAAGCAGGAACTGTCTCCTTCCCCCTATGCAGAAGAGGCCTCCCACCCCACCCCAAATTCTCCTACTCCTCCACGTGAGAGCCTCGGGGGTGCCCCATGCCTGGAACACACCACACTGGAGTTGTCTCCTCACTGGCTGCACGGTGCTGGGCTCCCTCTCCCTCCTCCTCCTCCTCCTCCTCCTCCTCCTCCTCCTGCTCCTCTTTCTTCCAGCCCTGTGGGGCAAAGGCAGCTTTCCAGCTCTGGTGGGAATTGCAGCATACCTCAGCGACATCAGGATATTACAGATTCCTGGGGTTTTTTAAAGTGCAGAATGCCCTTTAGCGCTGCTATTGCCATGCACAAGGCTTTTTAGATGTCACAGGAATGTAGTGAAATAATTAAAACCCATGTTCAGACCTTAAATCTGGTATTAAAATGAAACTCTGGCAGCTCCAGAGCTGTACAGACGCTCCACGAAGGAAGGAACCTTAACCCTGTGCCTCTGCCTTGGGATAAGGCCATGCCATTCCACCTTTGCCAGCAGGTCGGGCACATCCCCAGTGCTTCGTGTGCCCCTCCAGCTTTACTCCTGCAGACCCACCTTCCTACATATATGGGGTTTGTATGGAGGCAAATTTCTGCCCATTTTACAGTTGGATAAAGCTGATCCTGGAAGTAGTGAGGGCAAGGCAGGAATTATGGGGATGGCTCACCACCCCAGACATCACYTTTGCCAACAGATGGGGGTTGGGGCAGCCAGAGCGGCTCAGTGGGTCCTCTTGGGCTGGGGGAGGTGAGGGGGACACTTTTCCTGCAAGGAACCAGCACACAGGTACTGGAATTTCCATCACTTGGCTGCACACAGGTTGTTAGGAAAAAAAAGAAGATAAATAAAGATAAATGGAGGAGAGGTGAGCGTGGCRGCAACCCTTCTCTGTCATTCCTTTTCTTCTTTAAGCAGATCAAATTATGACCTGAAATCACTGAATACATATTTTATTATGTGGATAATTTAAAGGATGAGGATGAGACAGAGAATTCATAAGGTACAGTCATGTTAGAAGACAAAGAGTTCCCATTAATCTCCTACGGGAAAAAAATTGAACAGGAGAAAAGGAGGGGGGCACAGGTTGTAATCGATGCTGTCCTCTGCTCTTCTCTGTGGGTGAGCTGGGACATGCAGGGATGTCTTCTCCACTAACACCAGACAGAAGCTGCTCCTTAAGATCTCACAAAACAGATGTGGTGCTCCAAACTCTTCCCGGCTCCGCTGCCCTTCTCATCCCATTTAATGAACTTGGAAATCAGCTCTCCTCCTCCTCAGTGCGGAGCTGGGGAGCAGGGGCTGCCCCCCTCCCTTCCCCACAGCCCTGGGGAGGGCTGTCCCATGTCCCCCCCCGGGACCGCCGGCCTCCCCGGGGCTGTGCCATCGCGGTCTGCTGGGCTTTGGCCCATTTCCCCCCGGCCCTGCGCCCGTCTGGCGCCAGCTCGAGCGCGGTGCTCCGGTGCCTCTGAGGGGTCAGCCCCGCTCTCCTCCCCTCAGCATCCCCTGCCCCACCCAGTCGCGGGTCGCYCTGCTCTCTGCAGATCAATGCCGGCTTCACGATGTTTTTCGCTCACCACAGGACCAGAAAAGAGCCGCTGGCTCTTGGTAATTGTTTTCATAACTATTAAACAATAAACAAAATAAGTCCATAGTTTATGGGCAGCTGAGCCCTGGCACGGGGCTGGGGGGGTGAGGGCTCGTCCCTGGAGGCAGCACCCCCAGCATGTGCCTCTGACCCAGGACAGGAGCAGTTGGCCTGCTGGCTGCAGACCAGTTCCTGCTCAGATCTAAGGGGTAAGAGGAGTGTGTTTTCCCTCTTAAACACCTAAATGGTTTTATGGGGATTTTGACAAGTCAGATTAAACACTGTAATCAAGACAAACTTGTTGTTGAAATAAGGCCCCCGAGGACAAAATCAGAGCAGCTGAGTGTTTTMCCTTCCCAGCCCCACACATCTCACAGTGGAGAGACAGGTGCTGGGATGGGATTGTGCCTGCAGACGGAGTTGCTCATCCTCCAGCGGTCACTGTCCTCACCCTGGGATCCAGAGAAGGCACACACAGGACTGTCCAGTGCCTTCACATCTCCACAGCTTGGTCCATCAGAGCCCAGCACTGTGCTTGTGGCTGCCCACAGCCCCACCGTGGTGGTTGGTCCYCTCTGGGAGACTCCTGGTGTTGAGGAGGCTATGATGAGGTAACCTTGAGGTGAACACTTGTAATTCATGAATTAAAAGCTGCTGGGGCTGCAAGGGCACATCAGTGCTCGTGGGTTTGGGACTCATGTTGGGCTCATGCTGCTGGCTCAGTTCCAGCTGTCACATGCTATTACTCATGCYTCCTAAGGACAGCCTTTACCTCCAAAATTATTTCCCAAATTATGTTCCTTGTCTGCCTGAAACAATCTTACGACACTAAACGACAGCGTGCTCCCCCGCTCTGGGAGGGTGGAGGCACTGGAGKAATTTCAGGGAGGATGATGGTGTTAGAGGTGCTCATGGAGCTCACACTGCTCTGCTACTCATGCACGTAAGTCTCCACCCCCACATTTTGGGAGTCAAACAAGAGCATCGAGGTARCACAACTCCCTGAACAGACTGGGGAGACAGCAGAGAAGGCAAAACTGGGAGAGGAATAAAACCTGTCTCTCTGCATGGATCAGAGGTTTTGGGCAAGCAGCTATCAGATGAGATTGGTTTTGTCCCCTCACTCCGCCATGAGCTGTTTTGCACCACAGCCCACTGAGGGTAGCAGGCACACAGCAAACATTCTATTCCAGGTAGATTAAAGAGGCTGTGATGGGGGTGTGGAGCCCTTCTTCACCTGAAAGGTTCATGATGCCGGGAGCTCTGCGAGATGCTGCAGTCCTGGGAGASCTGGAGCCACCTTCTCCCCTTCCCCTGCACACTGGTCAAGGAAAGTTCATACTAAATTTTCTTTCTCATAATTTATTTCTATGAAATGTCAAAATACCCTCACTTTTTTTCTCCTCCTAAGAAATTTTCCCTGCTGCTTGATGTTAGAGGGCAAATTCTTGTCCTGCCTCTGCTAAGYAACAATGGCCAGCCATCAGCCAGAGCCAGATTTAAGGTGTGAAAGTTAGGATGGAGAGAKTTAAAACAATTTTTTGGCAAGACCTACTCAACTCAAATGGCTGGTTAACAYACAGAGCAGAGAATTCATCTTGCTTTAACCCAACTAACCATTTTAAAATTAATTTATGAAGAAATTAAAGAGTTAGAATACCCAAATACTGCCTTGTAGCTCAACAGAGATGAGATGACCATCACTTCAAGAATCCATTTGCAGCTCACTCTGAAAGCAAAATTAAAGCAAACCATTTGCAGCTCACTCTGAAAGCAAAATTAAAGCAAACCATGTGGTGATGGTTACCAGAAGGCTGTGGGGATTAGGACTACAGGTGCCTCTCCAGGACACAGATGTGGGCTCTGGTCCTTATGCCACAGTTAGTGCTCTAATTTGTGGCTTCCCATGGTCTCAGCACACTTTCCTAGCCAAACCTCTTGGATCCTCAACATTTAAAGCAAGTGACACTCCCTGACTTCTACAGATGCTCTGTAGGAACACTGCACCCATTACCAAGTGCAGCACATGGTCTCCACACTGCTAAGAGGAAGGAAAATCCCTCTCCTAGATCAGGCAAGGAACATCCCATGAGTTTGGTCTCAAAGAAGTCTTTGCAGGCAGCGGTGAGGGCTGGCAGGAGGCAGGATGCAATCACCTCCTGTGGATGCCCCCCGGGACACTGGGGTTCACACTGCTGCTGACACACAAGATGAATTCTTCAAGGCAAACACCACAGTGAACACTCTACCTCACCCCTGGACTGCTGCAGGTCTGTGCTGGGTATTTCTGGCCTCCAGAAAAGCAGTGAGAAAGGAAAGATGACTTTTGAGCAGGGAAGGAGTTGGATTTGCCTTCCYAATTATCTGCTGATGTCATTATGACCTTCCATAGTTAAACAAAATTACCCTAAACAAACAAGGCTCCGCACTCGGGTCGAACGCTGGCATTAGCAGCTGGCCGCACTCACTGCTGGAGAGCCCTGACATATTGATATTAATTTAAATTTCCCACTGACCATCATTTTCAATTCCCTGCAGCACTGGACTTCTTTTTAGCACAGAGGCATGTTCCTCCTACTCCTCTGTTAAATGCTTTAAAATTAATTAAAGAGGCTGGCTAGCCAAGAAGGGTTTTAAATTCCCTTTCTCAAAGAAAAATCTGACTCACCCAGCGCCTTGTGCAGGGACGTSAGCGCTGGAGGCAAAACCATCTGGGACAGCTCCAGTCAAGGGCTTTGTAACYTGGTTCTCTCAAAAGAAGAAAGTGAGAATAAAGACTCCAAGTGCCCACCACCTGCAATTAATTTCCACAACGAGAGCACTTAAGTGCTGGAACAGGTTTTCCAGAGGGATTTAGGAATCCCCAATCCTTGCTTGGTTGAGTTGGGAACATCTCCAAGCCCTGGAGCAACCTCATCCAACTTTGAGTAAGCCCTGCTCTGGGCAGGGGGTTGGAGCGAGGACCTCTGGAGATCCCTCCCAAAGTCAATCACTCCCCGACTCTGAAAAGGCTGAAAACCTGACAGGGACCATTTGCTGAGGAGGTGACTAATTAAAAAAATATTGACCACATGCTGTTTAAAAAAACCAAACAAAATTACAGTAAGTAATTATATGTGACTTAATATGTCAACTGTGAAGAGTTACCTGAAGGAAAGAAAATTACAGGGATTAAAATAAGGAGCGTTACCTCATGTCACAAAGAGACGAAGACAAAAAATGCCATCAACTTGTGTTTATGAACTGCTGTGTTTCTAATTAGGGCCAGACACCAAATTTGCATTTTATCTTGATTGAAATAGAATGAAAACTGAAAAAATAAAGGCRGCTGATGTTAAACAGCTTTCCCTGTTTAATTCAAGGAGTAACCTTATARCATTCAAAACAGCTGCTTTTTTCTTCTGTTTTTGAGATCTCGGCTTTGTCAGAGCAATTTCAATTTAAAACACAGAGGATCTTCAAGTGGGGGGAGAGAAGGAATGAGGTCACTTGCCACAGYGGCTGCGTGGCACCAGGCTGGGGTACCATAGCAGCCAGGGCAGTTTGCAAAATAAATTAGTAGGCATCGATAAACAAGCCAGAGGCTGGGGGAAACCCAGACCTGAAACCAGGGGAAGCAGGAGGAGCAATGGCAATGGATCATCGCACCAGCCCTGCTTTTGGAGGGGCTTGCCTGGGAAGGATGCTCAGCAGAGTCACTCCACACCAAATTCCCTTAAAATGCAGCAAAATGGAAATCAAGCTASTGCTCAGTGGGACGTGTCAGACAGCTGCCATCAGGCAGAAGGAACCAATTTTATTTTCTTCTGCCACAGTGACTCGGGTGACTCATACAATGGAGACCTGCAGGTAGTACTTCCGAGCAGGACACAAGCTAATGTGCTCTCTTCTCTCTCCTTTCCTTCTCTCCTCACTCTCACCCCCACTGCCACACCAGAAATCATGGAAGAAAACCAGCAGGCAGCATCTGAGATCCATCCATCCATCCATCCATCCATCCATCCATCCATCCATCCATCCCTTGGAGCTCAGCATCACTTTTCTCCCCCCTGGACAAGACTCTCCAGAAGCTACCAGTGGTGTGTCCCACATCCTGCCTTTGAAGGAGCATAGATGGCCCCACTAGGAACATGCACCGGCACTGAACCAGAACAGGACCTGTCCCCAGTTCTGCTATAAGGCTTTATCTCTGCTGCTTTGTTCATATCCCCAGGACCATCCTTGCTCTTCTTCCCTGCTCTGGGACCAAAGGGTGTGAGAAGACCACGCTTTCCTCCTGGGAAGATCAGAATCAGGCTTTTACCACCTGGAGGACACGAGACCTGTCAGGGTTCCTGGATGGGTAGCCCATTCCCACGGCAGGGCCTTGCTTTGCCGCCGCGGAGAGCGAAATCCCTGCARCAATCCCAGCCCGCGAGGGAGCCGCGCACTGCAGTGAATGAACGGAGAGGGATTCTGTTTGCAAACCAAAACACTTCCCACAGGTATCACTGTCTGCATCGCACCTTTGCCACCCACGGCAGGGAAAAGACGCTACGCCCACCAATTCCACTTTCGGGCTTAATGAGTTCTGGCAGCAATCCTGACAGCTCAGCCTGGCTGCTGCTCAYGACGACCGTCTGCACCTTATCTGCCCCGCTATCCTGCCAAGAAAGCAACAACAACTCTCAGCATCATGGTTTATTCCCCCTCCATATGTACAATTAAGTGTATGCATGACCATTAAAAATAAGGCTACTTATATCATGGCTCTGAAACACATTACAAACCAACTCCGTCCCCTCTCTTATTACAACATTCAAAATGCTTGGCTTCCATGGTGTGCAGAGAGGGGCAAACACAACCAGACCACAAGGGCAATTGAGTGGTGCAGGGCTTTGGTAACTGGTTCTAGAAGCTTCCTCCTCTAGCTGAGATAGTCAAACACAGCCAGGTCAGTGGGAGCGAGATCTTTATCCCACGATGTCTTGGCGAGGTCAGTCCAGGTCCCAGGAACTGTAGGCCCCCTCATCTCAGCACGTTGCTGGTGGCAGGTGGCTCACACGGACAGGAGGACAACTTAATCCTCTCCTTCAGAGCTGCCCCTTTGGGGCAAGGAAGGGGTCTAAGGAGAGGAGGAGGGGAAGGTGTCCTTCTCTTCTTGATGACTAGAGGACTTCCGTCTCCAGTGGTGCCAACCTCGGTGACATTTCTCAACATATAATGCATCTAAAAAATAATTAATAAATCAAAGGAACGATAGAACCGTATCATGATGGGATTTCAAAGAGAATTGCTTGCATGTCCAGGTAAGGCTTAGAGACTTTCTTTTTCCAGTGGGGATGAAGAACAGTCCAGATGAAAGTAACTGGAGATGTGCAACTGAGGACAGCCCCTGTGTGCTCCTGTAAGCTCCCTTCCCAAGTAAATCTGTTCCCGTATGCAACAAGACAGAATCTTCCAGCTTCAGCTTGTGGCTCAATAAATTTTATTATTCCTTTTTGTTTTTATTTAAAAGAATTTGTTTTCCTATCATAAAAATTAGACAACCATACCACCACCATCACCAGCAGCAAAGTCTGTGGAGTTAATGTTGATGGCAGACAGTTCACTGGTGYTTCCAGTGTCTCAAAATGTCCTAGAAAGTCCATAAATGGAAAAAAACCCGAACATGATGGTTTTGGGGAGGAACATCAAGGTGGTTTTGGTTTCTTGTCCTGCTGTGGTTCCCAGATGAATACTGTAGCATATCAGCAGGACCAAGTACCTCATGCCTTGAGAGAAAACCCTTCATACCAGCTCCAGTACCTGATTAGTAGGGAAGACGAGACATTTAGAATAGGAATTTATGACATTCATTATTTCCTACGTCAGCAGATAGATCACTAAGACAGGACTGACCGTTCCATCTCCACCCCTTACCCTTTATTCACCAGCATGCAATAATATCCCACAAATGGGATAAGCACTTGGCAAGCATCCCAATTTGGATGTCTGCTTGTGTGATGATAAATTAGCCATGAAGCAAAACCATCCACGGATGCCTCATTTCCCCTCATTGCAATCACACAGCTCTTGGAAATCTCCTAACAGAGATCAGAGCTTTTGTCCTCCCAGCCCTCTGTGCTTTTGTTACTCTTGTCCAGGCTGGGATGGAGCAGCAGCCTCTGAAGGCATGGACTAGAGACAGCAGAAATGTGCCTGTGGGGCTGCCACAGTCTGCATTAACCTGGTTTGGCTTTACTGGGAAAAGCTTTAGAGCTGTAGGCTGTGGGTAGTGCTCAGTTTGGCATCTGTCCCCAGACTGGTGTGGGTTTGTGCAAACCCAGGCCTTTCCCAGACCATCTCACCTTCCTGCTGCATGCTGCCAAAGGCAAATGGAGATACCAGAGTTCTGACAGCCCTGTCTGTTTGCACATTTCTTTCYGTCTACCTTCTCTCATTAACAAGCAAAGTGCATGAGCAAAACCTCTCCTCTCTAATCATTGCTCTTTCTGCTGGATTCATTTCAAAATATCAAAAGCCTCTGTGCATTTTGTCCATTTTACTAAGGAGGAAGTGACCAACCAATTCCAAAACCTGATAAGACAGATAAATAAATGCCCTACGAATGAGAGGCCACAGCATCACATACTGCAACAGCAGGAGTAACCCAGCCACCTGAGTCCTAAGAAGGGGGGAAAAAAATCTTGACATGCAGTTCAACACAGACCTCTTGGGTCTCTCACCATTCCTGCATTTTTGGTGATTTTTCCAGGTGGTTCAGACCAGAAGCTCTGGTCTGGTTCCAGAGCGCTGCTATTGCCACAGGGATGCAAGGGACAATCAGGACCTCAGCCTCGTGACAGTGACAATGCAGTGTATAACTCTGCAGACAGCACTTAAAGCCCTTTACCAGCAGCTCCACAACACTGCCAGGGATCTGGGCTACAAGCTTGGGGCAGTAACCACCAAACCCAACAGCAAGGTGGAGGTCAGTGCTGCTGTGCAGAATGTGGGATAAAGTCCTGGGTTTGGGCTGAGTTTGGTACTGCCTTGGGTACTGGTTTTKCTTGGCTGATAGACACATAAAGAAGGACAGTCTTTTCCATATCACTTGACCTTTCATGGGTAGAAATACATTGAAGAGACACTCTGGGAGACCGAATTCCAGCGCTGACAACCTGGCTCGGCGCTGGTGTCTCGGAGCAGGGGGAAGGCCGTGCTCTCACAGACCCCGCGCCGGCAGCTGCTGGCTGTCAGCGCCCGTCCGAGCACCAGAGCCAGCCCGGGCAGGGACAGCCCCGCTCCGTTCGGCGCCCGCCGGCCGGCCGCACGCCGGGAGCTCAGCCTCCAGCCCTGCAGCACCGGGGGATGGGCTCGGGTGAGCGAACGCTCGGCCTCCGCTGCCGGGGGAGCCAGCACCGGCCCGGGGGGTGCTTGTGCCAGGCCCTCCGTGCTGCCAGGACTCCAAGGAGCCGCGGCGGGTGCTGGATGGCCACCGGCAGCTCTTCCACAACTCACTGCAACTGGTTTCACTGCTGGTGCTCTGCCTGCTCACTCCACCGTGTGCCAGAGGCAAATACATCATTTAAATTACAAACGTCCACAGCCGGGATGACCTCCTCTAATGGTTTCTCCTGGCTGTTCAGTGTCTCTGACCTTGCTCTTTACTATCAACAGATTCAAGTGTTTAAAGGGGAGATTTGTAAAATAACTTACCTTAATTGTACCCTGACTGTTAGCAGCAATCAGCACGTTGGACTCCTGGGAAAAAAAAAAAAGAGGCACTATCACAACCTGCCATTGCTTTTTTTTTTCCTCCTTTTTTTGGATGAAGCAGCAGAGAAGACGTTATTTTTATCTTAAACATGAGAAGTATATCTAATTTCAAAGGGATTTAACTCTTCCTATATCCAAGATGCTTTCGAGGTTAGAAGKCTTTATAAAAGTTATACTACCTTGAAGAATAGAAAGCAATAATCCTTAGTGCTTGTACAGAGCTTTAAATCTCCAAAGCAATTTACAAACATGCATTAATTCTCACAGCCTCCCTGTGAAGTGGGCTAATAAAAATAATAGTTATTTTCATCTTTTGGCAGCATATGGACAAAGGTCTCCAGCGCCCTAACTAAACCAACTAATCACCATTACAAAACCTCTCTGGCTCTGAGGCCACACCACCTCTCCCTCAGCCAAGAGGCTTAAGATAAGTAAAAGAAAGAGGAGAAGAGATTAGAGAGCAATAGCAGATGCACGCAGTTTGAAAGGGAAGATAAACAGAGAGGGCTCCAGCCCTGCCTTAAGCAGAGAGGCAGCATCTATTTACCTCCTGCCAATTGGAGRTACCCTGGTTGACTGCAAATTAATGGTCTGCTGCATCAGTCAGGCAAGCCCCAGGCAAAAACTCGGGGAGAGAGAGCCCCTGCTCTCCTCASAGTGCATTCCTCACGTGAGCAGCAAGTGCAGACGCACCCTCCCCAGCCAAAATCCTATAGACAGGGAAATCCAAAGGAATGATACGGTGCCAATAAACCTAAAGCACATAAGCACTGGGGTGCTGGCAAGGGCCCTGGAGATGCTGACGGAGAAGCACTGCTCCCAGACCGGTGTCCTGCAGCCATCCTCGTGCCGGTGGATGCAGCGCACGCTGCCGAACCGCCTGCCGCCAACTGTTTTCTCTCAAGACAGTTGATATCTTCTCAGACACATTTTTAAACTTCTCTCGCTGCTGCTGTCCGTCCCCAGACAAACTCGCTGTAATTATCCCACCGCTTAACACATGCATTTTTAATAAACTCAGTGACTAGAACATGTCCAGCTCCAAAGGGAGCAGGAAGGCAGCTCGACACAGCCCCAACCTTACCATGAGTTTCAGGACTTTGCACAGCCTCCAGATTTGGGGCAAAGGGAGAAAGAGCCTCTTCAGTGTAAAAACCCACTTATCAGTACCCACTAAGAGTAGCCTTGTGGTGGACCACTGGGCTAATTGATACTGATAGATTTGCTCACCCTGGTACAATCATTAGAGGATTAGTTAAAACTCCTGATATTATCTCACCAATGATCCTCCAAATCTAAGCTCCTGAAAAGAAAGTATATCCTCAAAGGAAGAATATACTCCAATTTCCATGATTTGGTGGGTAAGAGTCTAATCCAGTGAACTGCTCAGCTTCTGGTTAACAGCATTAAAATCAAAACCCACTGGGGGAGAATGCAGATATAAATATTACTTGGGGACTAAAACAGGGACCGAGATGCCCGGTAGGATTTTGGAAGCAAGGGAGAGGGACCAGCAGCTATCTGCTGTGCAGCCCAGGAGAACTGAACTCCTGAGTACAGATGATGCAGGGTTTGAATGATTCCCGTTTGCACTGTGAGTGATTGGTAATTCATCCTGCTGCTGCAGTCTGCTGGGGTGCCACTGTAAATGAACTCTGGTTCAATGAACAGTTTTACCTGCTAAATAAAATAAAAATGCCAGAGGGTAATTTACTTTCACTCCCTTGTTCTTCAGAAGCCCCTGGGTGTTGGTTTTTTTTTCAGCAGGGTCTGAGCTAATCACTGCTCTGCTGCTTTCATCCACAACCATGAGATGCAAACAGGAGCAGACAGCAGCAAAATTAGCACCAAATCTGTCACCAAACAAACAGTGACTTGCTTGTTAAGGCACTCTAGCACTGCTTCTCCAGAAACACAGCTAAGTAACTTGTTTTTAATCCTCCAAAGAAACAATTCACTTCCTTTTGTGCTGCCTGTAAAACAGTCAATATACTCAACACGTTAAACACCTAAAGAAGTCACGAAGTTGTTTAATCTGTAGGCTTGTAACTCGTGACAGCCGTGTGCAYGTTAAACCGATCTTTTTGCCAGGACATGTATGGATGGAGTCACTATGGCCTCAAAAGAAAACCATTATCACCACTCAACTGGCAGAACAYCTATTTCCCAAACACACTACTGCGACCACCTGTATCACCGAGGCATGAAAAACAGGGTCTGACCATCCATTGTGGCTGCATGTTCTACTTTACCATAGTCACTTGGTGTTTCTAGGCAGGGCAAGAAGGTTTAAAGACTGGCCTTCCTCATCCCTTCCATTTCTGCTGCCTGCAGGAGCCAGCAACTCCCACAGCAGAGGCAGGGGGTATGTTAAAGATCCAGCCCTGCTCTGAAGAAAGCAGCTATTAAAATGATTCTTCTACACATGAATCTTCTCCTGTGAGTGGTTTGCCCCTGCAGCCCCTCTTAGCAGGAGAGGCAGAAGGAGCCAGCTGCCTTTGCTAAAACAAGATTGAAGAAGAAAAATGAACAAACATAACAAAAATTGAGAGATGAGGGTTTACTGCCTGGCAAGCAACAGCATTTTGTTCTGTGTGGCTGCTCATGTCAAGTATTACTGCACCCCCGTGGAAAGCCACCGGCTGTGTCACCTGGTGAGACGTGGCAGCCTCTCCTCCGCACACCGCGGCGGATCAGGAGCGAGCGCAGGAGGCGCGGCGCGCTCGGCTCCCTGCCAGGAGATAGCACAGCACCTCAACGAGCCCCTGAGAGCCATAAAACTGACAGGACACAGCTTAAGAGTCTTGGTCCTTTTAAGGCAATAGAAAAAAGCTCTGGGGATGTCAAAATTATGCATCTTCYTGTCTTTTAGCGTTTCATATTAATTAAAAAATTTAATTGGCAAATGTAGGTGCATCTCAGGACTCATGTTAAGATTAATATAGGGTGCAGTTCCAGAACTGCTCTAACATGCTCCAGGGCTGAGTTCTGTGCCAGGACCTATGAAAAACCTTCCACATCTGCCTGCTTTTTTTTTTTTTTTTGACTGCAGAGACAGTATTATGGGAAATCTGAAGGGCA
Source organism: Amblyornis subalaris (assembly GCA_018881555.1). NCBI lineage: Eukaryota > Metazoa > Chordata > Aves > Passeriformes > Ptilonorhynchidae > Amblyornis > Amblyornis subalaris. The sequence continues at coordinate 5,163,486 of JACAXG010000049.1, read as the reverse complement.
GTTCCTTGACATGGGAAGGACTTGACTCCACCACAAATCTCTGTTATTGCACAGGCTGGATGCATATTTGCAAGGAGAAAAGCATTATGTAAAATGAAGTTGTAAATTGGTCTCGAGTGCCAAAACAGACCAGACAGAAGCACCTGTGTCCTGAACCTGACACATCCCTGTTTCTCCTGTCTGAATATGACCAGTCCACCCACAGGAACTTTGGAGCGTTCACCCTTGGGATTTAAAGGGACTTTCACYGATTGTGCCAAAAAAAGAAATTTTTGCAGCACGTTCTTGATGGCAAAGAAAAACAAAATCAAGTGTAGGACCTTCCTGAGTAGATGAGATACCTGCTACATTCATCATTTGAAGGAATTATTCACCTGGTTACAGCTGAGTTTTGAAGCACACTGATTTCCTTCCSTCCTAGATGAGCCCTGTATTTGGATGGCCCTGGGGAAGCAATTTGTACAGGGAAGGAAGGGAAGAGAAGGAAAGTCTGGTTGACTGCTGGTATTCATGCAAGAGCAGTCAACATTAAGACAATCAGAAAGGCTCTGGATGTTTTGTGAGGTTTGAGGAAACGCARCTGAACAACTGAAAAGTTGTCAGAGCTGCTTCAGTGCAACAGGGAGTCAGAGTCAGCTGAGGTTGTAGCTCTTCCACTGCTTTATATCTTTGTGTAAGAAAACATTGCAGGGAGGGGACGATACTTAAATGAATGTGATCCCAGATGGACAACTGTTCAAACCACGCACACATCTCTCCTTGAAGGGACACACACTGATCCCCAAGCACACTCAGCTCTGCAGAGCAAGGGAAAGCTCTGGACAGACCCTCTAGTGAAGCCGTGGCCCTTCCTCCCAGGACCTGCCAGGCTGTCCCTCTTCACCAATGAAGATGCCCCACTGCAGCTGCAGGGGTTACACATCCCTCTCACCAGAGGGCTCGTGCAAAATCATAGCTGAGTATTTTAGCCTTCCCCTCCTGATATCTAACAGCCTGTCCCAAAAGGGCTCAAAATAGACATGATGATCACAAAATTTTTTCCCTTTAATACAATCCTTTCTGAGACCACTCCTCCTCTGTTATCCCACACATATCAATCCTTGAAGTGGAATTCAGAAGCCCACACTGAAGGAAAAGCTGAAGAGATTGTTCCTTAGGATTATAAAGATGCAGAGGGGTGAAGCAGGATGTGTCTCCAAGTTGTATGTGCAYGTTTTCACACAATGGACTGGAAATCATATTTGAGACTTTCACCATATTATAAATAATTACAGGCCATAATGTTTGTGCTTCTTTGTTATCCTCCCTTTTCTGCACAAATAAAGGAGATTCACCTCAAACTGCCAGCACAGCCATCACTGAGGTAAGCATGAGTTTTCTGGATTTTCAGCTAGGTTTGTTCTATGGATTCACAGTTAGGGTTCTTAAAGATCTTATTTTAAATTAACAACTTCTCACCTTCCTTCTCCAGCAGATGTTTTGGCTAACAAATGGCTGGTTTGTCAGCACTTCTCTTTCAAGCAGACAGACTCGCTGCCAGCAAACCCTGAACACTTACTCCAAGGAGCAGGAGCCTAATTAAGCAAAGCTGTTGATACAATGGGAAAATCACCTGGGTGAGAAAGCTTGCACTCAAGCGGCCATTGTCTTCTGTTATTTATAGGTAGAATAAAAGTATATAGTTGAACTAAATCTAGCGTTGTTTGTACAGAAAACCCATTATTTAAGTAAATTTACTCTTTCCTTACTGAAGGTGGCAACTATTACTCAGGTGCTGGCTTTTAGGACTGAGCTGCAGACTTTCTGCAAGACGTATTTCACCAAAACTTTTCGTTGATGTCATGCACAAAGTCTTTCCACACATCTAAATGCACAAAAGTGGTCCCCCAATAGACCACCACTGCTTGACTGCTCGTCATCTTGTAATTAGCAGATTCTAATAGCTTTTCACTCTAATTCCCCTGAGCCCTGGTTATTTTCTTGTTGTATGACACGTCAGCTTTTGTTTTTGAAAGAAAATTACGAATTCTAACCTAGGAAACACAATGAACCTCCAGCATACAAAAACCAAGAGGTTTTGAAAAGCTGAACTGCTAAATTAGATCCCTTCCCAGCAGGACAATGTGCTGCCTGCCCAATTTTGTTTTTTGTTTTTTTTTTTTCTATTCTTGTGATACAACTGCTATCAATGAAGGGTGCACAGTGGGTTGGCTGAAGTGGTGCACAACCCTCTATCTCCCTGTGAGCCAGAATTTACTTTCTATGCCATCACATTCACCTAACATTAATCCCTTCTGAACAAATTTAAAAGAATATTTATTATCTATACTGTTAACATCAGCCCCAAGCAGAAATTAATTACTTTAAACCAAGTGCTTCTTTACAGAACAAGGTCTAACATATAAAAGATGATGTACCAAAATATTTCAGGAGCAGCAACACCCAACTCTTTAGGTATTAAACCTGGAACAGAACATGCATGCCTAAACTGTGTCTTTTAATCCTTAGAAACTGTATTTTTATCTCATTCTGAAGGTAATTCCTTTGTACACACAGAGATAAAGCCTCTTTAGGTTTAATTGGGCCCCAGAAAAAAAGCAAAAACTCAATACATCTGAAAAAGGTCTTGTCTGTGCTTCCTTCTAGATTCAGCTGCAAATACACAATCTTTTAGGGTTTTAAGTTCATAAATGCTATACAATTATACCCACCCAGCACAGCAAGGATATTTTCTGAAAATGTTAACCCACAGATTTAAAGATGATGGCACTCCTTTGACTCACTTTCTGCAGAAAGACTTCCCTACAATCATCTGCACACATGTATAGTTCTTTATGTCAGAATTCATGGGCACACTGTAAAGCTTTTTRGAAAAAAGTTTTCAAACAAATTAGTGTTTTCATCATGCTACAGATCATCCTCCTCGTCATGCAGAGTTTGCAGGTTCCATACAAGATGAAGTGCATCTCKCTAGGAAACGTGCACAGATAGAAATTCAAAATCTCCTTGAATCCTTKCCCTTGTTTTTTAGCAATTCCAGACTCTAACCTCTGTACCTGGGATGCCTTTATGATGTTTTCTGACACTTCCACATCTGGTGTTTTCTAGCTGCAACTCAATATATGACTATAGCCCTTTTTCCTGCTCTCTGAAATAGTCTTCTCATTTTTGGATTTTACACAACGCATTTTTCTCCTTCTATTCAGATCAAACCCAGCACAAGAAGATGCAGTATAACTGGAAGACTATTTGCTATCATACATACCCAGGTCTGTATTCACAGCACATGGGTGCYCTGAGGAGAGCAGTCCAAGACTTGCTCCAATGACAYACTCAAATAAGGAGTAAGCTATCTCTCAGCCAAGTGAGAAATCCCTTTTTCTTAGCATGCCCTTTTCATTTCAGCATGTAGCTCTCAAGAAAACAAGATCAACAAGGCAACTGAAGACAGGGCTAGAAGAAAATAGAAGTACACATATATACAGTGCTGCAGACAGGCATCAACTTCCTTGTTTCTACGCCGTCTTCTGAATTCAAGATGGAAATGGAAGCCACGGAAATGGAGACTGATGGGAAGAGGGCAAAGAAAGCTCTGCAAAGAGAGGAGAGGCAGCCGGCAAAGCCCGCCCCAGCAAAGCCCACCCCCAGGTACTGCTGATATATTACAGGCAACCGCCTCTGCAATTCAGTCATTCTGGAACAAAACTGGTCTGGATGAGCACCTAATTTATTTAGAATTCAAGATGAGAAAATCTCGTTAGACACTTATTATTCTGCATCTACTGCAAAGCAAGGTACACAGCTCTAACAGCTGCTGCACACTCCCCCATCAGGCAAGGTAGGGAGACATATGTTAAAACCAAATTATTTTGGCGTTAACCCCGCACCACCGAAGGGCAACTCTTCCCCTCCTCTCTCTGTGGGAATATTGAGTTCCATTGTCCATTTATCTGTGACAGGGTCTCTAAAGTTACTTATTCCTGTGGTCGTAAATCCTAAGATTTCAGATGCTCCCCATAAACAATATGCTCAAGACCTTGAAGGAAGTGGCAGCAGTATATAAATACAGCTTACAAAAAACATATACATAAACATGCAACACATTAATATCAATATTGCAAACCCACAGGAAATGGCAAGGCATTAGTTTAGTGAAAACAGCTTTTAGCCTCTCTTCTTTTAACACTTAAAACTCCCAAATATTCATTTGGCAACTCTGCATAATGCAATGCTGTACACTGCTCGACAACTGCGCAGTTTAAACCTGCATTCCTACTGCCAGTGTGTTTCCCCCCTTTCCCTTCTATTGTTTGTTGCAGTCAGTCATTACATCATGCTGGAGGTGATGTATTTAATCTCTCCCTAGCCAAGGTCAGGCTGCCCTGCCCATCGGTGCAGTATGTGGCAAAACCAAGCCCCGGGGTGTTATCATTAATATTGCTATTGCTTATGTCTCCCTTCCAAACCTGCATCAGAAACAAAACAGGCAGTGTGGAGAAACAGCCACCAATCTGCATGAGAGTATTCAGAAATGTCATCTAAATCCAGGACTTTTAGATTTTGATTTTGTGCAGACCAGTGGCAAACCATCAGGGATCAGAGCTGTAAACAGAAATCAGTAGAATGTGAAAAGCCTTTTCGGTCCAAGCTACCCAAAATTAGATAAGACAAACAATCCACCCTACAAACAGCCTACCACGAGAGCTCCAGAGCCCAGTCCCAAAGCACAGCAAGGACCACAGCTCCCAGCTGCTGCACTAGGAAAGAATGGATGCTGCTGGGAATATTATGAGAGAAAAGTTCTCGCCTCAGAGGATGGCTGGGCACTGAACAGGCTCCCCAGGGAAGYGGTCACAGCACCAAGCCTGACAAAGCTCAGTATGTGTTTGGACAACACTCTCAGGCATGTGGTAAGATTGTTGGGGTGTCCTGGGCAGGGCCAGGAGTTGGACTTGATGATCCTTGTGAGTCCTTTCCAACTCAGGATATTCTATGATTCTATCTCAGCTCCTTGGTCCTCTTTAATTTACAACACACTCCTTGCCCTACTATGAAACGCAAACTCCAATCTGCTAAAGCCCTGCTTCATGTTCAGATGGTTCTGTCGTGCCTCTTTCACACTCATGATGTGCTTCTCCCATCCYGCTTATCTTCTCTATTCTTCTTCCTTCTTTTGCCAAGTCAGTGATTTCTCTTCCAGCTCAATTGTACCCAACACTCCTCAGTTCCCTCTTTCAAATCATCTTCRCACTTGAATCAGCAATTCCCTTATTTGTGCAACAACACTTGGGTCTTTCCAAGACCATCTGTCCCATATCCTTCAGGGCTTTTGTATTTGTGAGATCATTGTCTCTTGCATGGCATTTCTCATCAAAACCTTACTTTCAGCATTCTGTTCTTGCTTTCAACTGCCTCTTCCACAGCACTGTGTACATCTTTCCATCTCCTCTTCCTCCCCTTGTGAATTCACCTTTGAAAATCCTTCTTCTAGCACCATTTCCTTTCCAACCCTCCAACACACTAGCACCAAGAGCAATRTGCACATCTTCCTTGGGGTCAGAAAGGGAAGAGATGATGGTTAACCTTCCYTTCTGGTCCCAGTATCCAATCAACCAACTGTATCTGCTCCCACAGGCTGCCTTCCCTTCTTGGTCCCTGAACTCATTACTGTGCTAGGATGACACATCTGTTCCCCTGGGCCCTGCCTGGGCTGTCAGCTACAGCTCATTCCCACATCTATCTCAGAAACATCTGCCTAGATAAATCCCAGAGGACAGAAGGATATAAAGAGGGAGAAGCCTTATGGTTAGGGACTGCAACCCCAGGTTATGTTGTGGGAACAAACTGCCACTAGGCCAGGAGCATCCAGCTGGAGAAGGTGATCCACGTCAGCAGCTTGCAGATGCACGTCCCAGATATCCTTGCTTTCATGCTTCTTCCTGATAYACAGGAGCTAATGCTGCACATCAGCTGTTGTGCTGAGCGGGAGCACAGTCCTCTGCAGGCTGACAAATGGTTTCCCAGTTGGGCCAAGAGGGATCACTGCTAYGTGACATGTCTCCTGTGCTCCATAAAGCTCAGCACACTGCCAGCAGCTTGCCTGGGCCAGGCATCAGAATTCAGATCCTTTTATTAAATCAGTCCCCACACAGAAATACCACAAAATAAGCCATTAGCTGGTCCAGCTCCTGCCTGCCTTCCTTTCCCAGTGCCATTAGTTTCAGTTTCTAAATAGCTGAATGATACAGGCTTAAAATTGATCCAACCACCTTGATGTTAATATTTTAAATTATTAAGTCTTAGTTCTCTAATGCCAATAAATCATTTATATGTGCACATTTAATTAACAATCCAATCAGTAAAAACAACTTTGCATTTGCGCCGCACATTTTATCAGAGGAACCAAAGACACATTACAACATTAATTAAGTGTAACAAATGCCCTGGTGAGGCAGTGAAGTATTATCCTACATGCGGGGAAACCGAGGCAACACACTTGGTGGATTTGCCCAAGGTTAATCCAGATGTTCACAATGAGCTGTTGAAGAAAAAAAGCAGGGATAAAGACCACTGAGGTTTAACTCTCCTAATAAGAATTCCTTTTGGAACTGCAGCATTTATTCATTTGCTGATGGGAAATCTGTTCCAGTTGCATTCCTCTCCCAAACAAACCTGGGGCACAAACCACTGCTATCTAGCATGCTGAAAACCAGYCCTAATCTGTGACAGCCTGCCAGGTGAGGCTGAACACACTGGGTCCAACATCATCCCCAGCCAAGGGTTCTGAAGGACACATAATGACCTTCCCACCCCACAGTTCACACCTAGACATACACCTAAGCTCATGGGATGCTGGACCCTTACCTAGTGGTCTGAGGTCCCAGACCTACAGGAGTGCCTGGTAGCTCCTAGGTGCTACAACAGTTCATCCAGCCCTTGGGGAATTTCACACCAGGCTCCCATGAGAGGAGAAATTCCTGAATGACTCAAACTAACCTCTGGAGAAAGAGGTCTTGCAGCTGTGTAACTGGTGGGAACACATACTGTCCAGTGCTAGTGGGAYAGGCTGGGAAAAAACCTTCCTAAACTGCTCCCATGACACCAACCCCTCAGGTCAAAAGGGGAAGACCAATTAATGCATCACAACCAGAGATGGTGGCAATCAGTGCAGGAAGATGGGTTAATCACAAGTGATGTCAGGAATGATGAAAGGAGCCAAGCTGAGCCAGGCTGGCTGGGTCAGCAAAAGGGAAACACTTTGGCAGAAACTCATGAAATCAATTTATTTATAACTGATAATGGATTCATACTCTGTTACTGTTCATTTTATATGGTTGGCTGTCAAAAACTTGGGGCAGAAAGCTGTCTGTTTGGGCAACACCTAGCATGGTGGGGTGACCTGGCTGGAAGCCAGGTGACCAGCAAAGCCGCTGTCACCCCCCTCCCGCAACTGGACATAGGAGACAACAAGCTTAGAGTTGAAATAAGGACAGGGAGATTACTTCCCAACTGCCACCACAGGCAAAACAGGCTGAACTTGGGGAAAATCTGATTTATTACTAATCTAATCAGAGTAGGATAATGAGAAATAAAACCAAATCTTTAAAACACCTTTCCCCCAGGCTCAGCTTCACTCCTGATTTTCTCTCTCTCTTCCCCCTCAGCGACAGAGAGGGAGAAGGAACTGAGGCCACAGTCAGCTCATCACATGTTGTCTCTGCTGTTCCTTCACTTCTCAGGGGGACACTCCTCATGCTCTTCCCCTGCTCCAGCATGGGGTGTCTCCCACRGGGGACAGTCCACAAACTGCTTCAATGTGAGTCCTTCCCACAGGCTGCAGTTCTTCATGAACTGTTCCAGTGTGAGCCCCTGTGAGGCCACAAGTCCTGCCACAAAACCTGCTCCAGCATGGCTTCCCACAGGGTCACATCCTTCTTTTGGGCATCTACCTGCACTGGCATGAAGTCTTCCATGAGCTGCAGGTGGAATCTCTGTCCCTGTGGACCTCCACGGGCTGCAGCGGGACAGCTGCCTCGCCATGGGCTGCACCATAGGCTGCAGGGAATTCTCTTGTGCCYGGACCACCTTCTCCCACTCCTTCCTCACTGAGCTTTGGGACTGTAAAATTGTTTCTCACATATTCTCACTCCTCTCTCCCTGCTGCAGTTGTGCAGTATTCCCCCTCACCTCTCTGTTAAATACATTATCCCAGAGGTGCTACTGGCAGCATTGATGGGCTTGGCTTTGGGCAGTGGGGGGTCYGTCCTGGAGCTCTGTTGGACATGGGAGAAACTTCAGGAAGCTTCTCACAGAAGCCACCCRTGCATTCCCCCACTACCAAAACCACACAAATCCACCTAGTAAATTGGATCTCCCGCAAGTTGTAGCTTCTTTGCCCCATTCTAATGAAAATCACTTCCACTCCCAAGCCTGGCCTGACACAAAGAAGCCAAAAAAGGGTAAACCTGAATGCTTTATCTGTAATAACACCCCTTGAACATACCCAACCATTTTTAAGTGGGATCCCACCACCAAACTGAAGCCTGCATACAACAGCATMRCAAACCAACCAACTTCCAAAGTTCGAGATATACGTTAAGATCCTGACCACTGCATTAGTGGGTCTCAAAATAATGTTGCAGGGGGACTCAAGTGCTCAGTAAACACATTAACTCTTGTAAATGTTTTGCTTCTGCCAGCTGGGAGAGAAGGATGATGGTTTCACTGCATCTGCAAGCTTTCTAATTGTGTTACTGGATGGGCCAGAAGTCTGGCAGCCATGAAAATCAAAGCCTTCATTTCTCTTTAGGCCAAGAAAAATATATTTAACAGCAACAGGAATAGAGTCACAGGTCTAAGTGTGAGCACTGAGGGTGCTGTCTGAGGCAGGGAACGACAGCAGACCTAAAGCTGAGGCTGCAGGCAGGGAGCGTGGGGGATTACACATCTGTGGGGCAAGCAGGGCTACAGCAACGGGAGGGAAAGCAAAACACAGCAGGAAAGCAAAAATATCTCATCCCTGGAGGCTGCTTCTACCCAAAGGGCAGCAGGCTGCTTGGTGGTAAGAACAGAAAAGGGAAGGGTACCTGCCAGGTTGCCCAGCTGTATAAGCCACTATTTWTACAAAAAGATACATATTTTTTCCTTTTATTTTCTATGTAAAACACGCRTGCCACTGAAGTGACATCACCAGGACCTGGTGAGAGAAAAGAAATGATGAACTGTTTCTTGCAGAGAAAACTCAAGGCACAAACATTAACATTAGCATGCACAGAAGCTTCATGAAATTATACCTCTACTAATGCTATTGATAACATACACCGATTTGGGAAAAAGGACTTTGATTTAAGGAATGGAAGTTTAATTAAGGTAAAACAAAAGTTTCCATTAATCTTGATAGAATTCACAACCTGCTGCTCTCTTTCACCATCCAATCCAGCTAATGCTATAACAGGATCAAGTGCAGCACTATGTACCTCAAACCTCCTGCAATGCAGACAAGGCTGGGCAAGCTGTACCACAGCACGTGGCCTTCTCTAGGCTTGGGAAATAGGATGCTTTGTCTCCTCAAAATATTGTTCCAAAAATGCCCTGAGTGCACTAGGCACATATTTTCACTAGCCAGAGCACACAGGAAAATGAAGGAATGTTGATAAACTTGAGAATGGCGAAGAAAAATGGCCAAAGTCTACACCTGCAGGCAGGTTCTGATGACATCCAAAAGTGCATTTCATGTCACAAGCACAAGTTTTCTCTTGAGCAGCCAAAATTCCAGTTACACTTAAAAATCTTCCCTGTGTGAATTCAAGTCGTAGGGTTTGTATTAAAAACGTTTCCTGTCTTCTGTTCCTGTGGTACAGGGTAAGCACAGGTAAGGATGGGGCAGCAGAGCTGAGCATCTTCCCCAGCCAACAGAACCATCTCCTCTACACCTATGGCCAAGAAGGGGTTTAGAGGTGGCTTGGCTCACGGTCAGTGAGGGCTCTGTAAGTCTATTATAACTGTATGGAAGAGAGAGCTGACCTGAACTGTGGCTGGGTCACAGCTGCAAAGCTGTTTGGAGGAGAGGGTTGTACACTGAAAGATGCTGAAATCTCAAAAGAAGATATATTGAAGCTATTTTTGCAGGTCAGTTTTCAAAGGAAAGCCACACTGCAAACTATCAACTTGACGACAAAATTGTATGGCTGGTATTGAAAAAGACAGTACAGTAAATTGCATTTTAATAAGGTCTGACTGTACATAAAAGGTAAAGAACTTCATTAAACAAAACCGTACAGAGTACAGATGATACACATGAAGTTGTTTTTCCGGTATCCTACTCCTGATGCTTTCTCCATTGTATTTATCTGAGAGGAGAAGGGAGTGGGAAGAGAAGACAGCTATGCCTTAGGCATTAAGAATGATGAGAGTACAGCTTTATAGCTTTAGTACAATAAATGCAAAGCATGACATCTTCCCTAGTTCGTTCTGCAGAATGAACTATTCAAAAGATAATAATGAACTTCGCATCATCTAGAGGACTCAATTGTGCCTGCTGCCTGCTTCCCTAATCTCAGCCATCTAAAACACTCCTGAATCCAGAAGGATGAGTGAAACCAGCAGCTAAAATGCACCCGAGAAGTCAGAAATCACTGGGTCATTCAGCTGTAGAAAAGCATTTTAGATTTGAAAACAAAGGATGCAAAAAGAACAAACAAGGAAACCCACCAAGGACTGAGATGAAAGTCAGAAGCAAAATGCAGGATGTCTTAAGACAAGTTCATTGATTGTGAAAGTGGAACTYGACACACAATTCATACTATAGAAAAATTCTCTATTCTTTCGTTCACCTTCCAACTTTCCCTCTCCTCAACTTGCTCATTCATTTCCCTGCAAGTTACCCTCCCCTAAGGAATACCAGGAGGCCGCCTCTTAATTGCATTTGCTGTTCTACTAAATCCCATAGATTTAAATGGGCAAAATTAGMTGGATTCACCTATCAGGCATTTTCCACAATACTAGAGGAGAAGCCACCTGAAGCTATAGATGGGCTTTCTTTTGTTTATGGCTTTTAAATAATTCAGAGAGGAGCTGTCAAGTTGAATCTGCAAAGCTCCCTTGACTTTGGACTTACGCTATCAGACTGCTTCCCTATTGTTTATAAAGACAAAAAGGAAAACGTTACAGGATCGTATGTCTGCACGGGAGGGGAGTCAAGGACTAGGAGAACAAGGGCTGTCAGGACAGAAGTCATAAAAAATACAGATGGGAAAGCAAAAGTAGGCAGTAGGTGAAATACAGATGTACCAGCAAAGCAGCAAGTTGCCAGTTTGGCTGTGCTATAAATACACAACACTAGTGGTTTCTTGTGGAATATGATGTCGTCTTTTAAAAAGGAAAACCCCAAATGCAAATGGTAACTTTAATTAGCAATTAAAAGCCCARCTTCCCAGCTATACAACTGCAGCTGCCTCTCCCAGATTTGTCTCACTTCTACAAACCCATGACAGCCATCAGGCAGTGGGCCAGCACTTAATAATCATCCCAAACCTCAGACAGTGCAATTCTATCCTTTCTTTCTTTCTTCCCTTTTTTTCTGGGCTCTTTGGGCAGACAAAAATTTACTAGGTCCTGCCTGGGGACACCAGCAAACCACAGGCGATGGCCCCTGGCRTCCCAGGGAGCTCATACACTTCAAGGTGCCTTTTAGAATGATTTTTTTTTTTTAAGTGACTCTGTGGCATGCATAGCTCTAACGGGGTTTTGCACAGTCATTTTCAATCAAAGCTGCAAACCTGACTTTACAGCAAATGACTGTTTCTTGAAGCAGCAAGAATGGAAAGGGGAGGGAAACCTCAGGACGTGCAGCCCTGCTCCACTCACTCACATCCCTCCGACCAGAACGCAATCACCTCTATTTGCCAGTTTGCTAAACCTAACAAGAACTTTAAAAAAAGAGCACTTTAATACAAAACCCMGTAACTGTGATTACAGTCTTGCTTTAAACTACTGAGCTGGATTAACACTTGGCAATTATACTTAGCTCTGGATGCTGCAAACAAAATCCTACCCAAGGGCTGTCCCCACGTGGTGGGACATTGTGGCCGCGGATGCTGCAGGAGCTGTCTTGGCACATTGCGGGATAACACACGTGTATGGAGGGGAACGATCTGGTTTAGTCAGCTGTCCTAAAGCAGACAGAGACCTCCACTTTGCTCTAGGAAGACTGCAACAGTGGACAAAAAAATCTTTATTTTGCCCATGACTGGTCCCAACTGGTCCCAGCAGCTTCCAGTCCTAGAAAATTTCATGATTACACCAGTCTTTTATACATTGTCTTTTATCCTGGGCTACTGACTGYATCAAATCCTAAATGAAACATGATGTAAGGCATGCAAATAAGCAGATGAAAAGAGGATTCRCATAATAGGAAAATATCATTAAGTGGAAAAGTTTAACTCAGAAGGTCAAAATCATTCTAACCAGAAGAAAGATGCCGCATGGGTCACACTCACACGGCCAAAAGCTGTAAATGTGGCACKGATGGTGCCTTTCTTACTGGCTCGGTGACTGCCAGCTAACAGCAGGGCCTGGAGCTGCAGTGCCATTAATAAGTCCCTAAGTTTCCTGGCCTTGAATAAACTCCTAAACTCCAGGGAACAGCTTGCCAATGGTGTGTTGCCTGCCAGCGTCCCTGCAGCAAGACCATTACACAGCAAGATGCTGCTTCACCCCTCCCTGACCCCCTCCCCCCTTTTAAAAAAATTATTTTAAACGAGGCACATGCATCTGAAATAAGCAAATGTCAGCTCCAAAACGTTGCAGATCACAGTTCGCTYTCAGGTAGGAGCCCTGAAATGAACAGAGGGGCTGCCGAGCTCCCACATCACAGCCTGGGAATCCTTGAATTAGCTGCTTCCCCCATGCTCTCTCCTTGCCCTCAAAGGGCAAAAACCAGTCGATATCACGACTACATTCTAGGCTGTAACTGGAGATTTAGGACAACCTTCTAGGTCTATACACTTCCTGGTGGAAAACAAAACGTTAAAAAAAGACAATAATTCTTGAAAGCGTGTTTTTGTTGTTAGCACCACTGTCTGAGCAGTGAGCACTTGGGGCTGGCAGCAAAGGGGAGCAGTGGATCGTGCTGCGGCTCTGCCGGACACACTGCCCAGTGCTGGAGCTTGTYCTTCTCTGGTGTCTCAAAGAGGTATCAAAGCTGCATTAAGGTGCTTCATTGGCCATCCTGGCTACTGCACAAACCCAGGAGCAGCTCAGTTAATGGCAGAACTTAAAACCATCAGAGGCTTTTGCAAGTGGAGTGAGCCCTTTTTACCGCATGCCAAAATAATTCCTAGCTAATACACTACATAGATTTAACCCGTTCCATACTACATCTCCTAACAACTTTATTCCAAAAATCAGAAAGCATTTTACTTTCTAATGAGCCAGCAAATGGGTAAAAAAAGCACCTTTCTTTGTATAATGTACTCACAAGCAACTCTCTCACGCTTGTGATTTCTCAGCACTGCGAGACCGAAGTGAGATCTGGGTAATGTTCTACATCACTGTTTAAGGACAATTCAATCATCTTTGTTCTAGATTAAGTCATGCTCCCGATTAAATTTAACAGAGCAATGAATAGGAAATCCATGACTCGGGAAGTAGGCAGATTTTATCTTTAAACCCAATTCACAAGTAMAATCATCTCTCTTACAATGGATAATTCTGCTACTGTTCAAGTTATTTTCACACAGTGGGTATAAAAAAATTATCTCTAGATATCTCAAATGGAAATGACTGTTTTTAATGCTCCCTGTCATTCTGAATGCATGCTAAGACTAACAATACTGCATCAAAAAGAAGAGCTCAACAATCAAGAAATCCATTAAGCTACCAATGACACTAATAGAAAAAAAGGAAGTTGAAAAAGACTCAAGTATATAAAGAAAAAAATTACCTACTGGGATTATAGGAGTGAACAAAACCCCTTGTGTTACACCACAGTACCTCTGATTTTCTAATACCCTTCAGCTACATAAATATTAAAATACAAACCCCAGCTTTGCTGACAAAGGGTGAGGGAAGACAAACAAACACTTCTGGCATTTGATTTTTTCATTTTAGCTAATCTGCTTCATCCTCCCTTGATTTTAGAYATTCTTTCTGAAGAGATGCTGCTGTTGACTCACTCTTAAACAGACACCACAGAGCCAAAGCATGTGGCAGGTACCCCCTGCTTTTCTCTGAGCCTGACGATGCTTAAAATGTTTCAGAGCAGAACTCGTGAGAAATACAGGACAAAATACAGGGGATATAAGAAAATAAAAATAACTGTCCTCTGTCAGGACTACATGCCTTATTTCTTGTCACAGCACACTCATACGTACTGCTACAAACATCAGTAGAAACGCTCCCACAAAGAGTTCACGATCATTTCCTGCCTGACCTACAGCATCCAAGGAAGAGATAAAGCATTGTATAAGGAAATGRCCTCTAAAATAAAAAAAGCCACACACAGAGCACATACACAGCATGTGTTTGTTKGGATAAGGAGAGACAGAGACACTGGGATTTGGCATCACATTCATTACTTCATTAACTTTGATGTGTAATGAGCTGGGCTCAAATTCCACATTCATGTGTTATCTGAAATCAATACAGAAGCCCCAGCCTGACTGCAAATACATCACAAACCTATCTGTTTGCAAAGGAAAACAGCAGTTCAAAAACCGGTACAAAAAAGAGTTTTCCTAGCTCCCCATCCCGCTCCAGAATGGATAATTCATAGGTTCACAATTAATAGCAAAATCCGGAAGTTTAGTGGTGGGCTTAAGAGTAGACTCTCTTTGTCCCTACTGCCAYGCTCAGACAGCTCTGCTGTTGAGGGAAAACCAAGAATGACTGCAGAGGATGGCCAGGAGAGGGTCTGAGTTCATGGTCAAGGATACGCTGGGAGAGCAGCGGCCAAATTGCATTCCTTCACCCTGTAAGAGACATCTAGCAAACATTTATCTGAAAGAAATCTCCAAAGCAGTATTTTCTTAAACATCTGAGCCTCAGAGTGATTTTTCACTGTGGCTCTTTGCTTACTTTTGGAAAGCTAAATATATTCTTAAGTTTTGAAACACAGAAAACTCCCAAGCTCCCAATGCTGACTGCTGCTTGCTATAACACTAGAAGAGAAGTTTTACAAGCTGCTAACTCCTGTTCTATTTCCGATTTTCATGCATTTCCCAACAATTTAAAATTCTTCTGTTGGGTTGTCGAGCAAAACATGAGCCTGGCAAAACCAGAAAGCCAACAGTGAGCTGAATCCTTTTGTATTAAATAAGGACAGTTGTATTCCACTTCCAGGTCATTTTCTCTACTTTTTTTTTTGTTACTCCTGCTGGCCAAAATTTATCTTTTCAAATGCTGGAGCTAACGTGCAAGTTGTGAAGCAAGACATGCAGAGAAGAACTATTAACCTATTTTAATCAAGGATATTTCACTCTAAATGAGTCAAGACATCCCCCAAGCACATGCTCCCCAGTCTAGACCAGCTTGCTGTCCTTTGGTGATTGGAAGAAACTTGGCCAGAGCRATCTGCTTTGTAGAAAGTCTTTCGTGGAAGAAAAAAGGCAATGTGGTCTCAATTGATCAACCTAGAAACTAGGAAGAAAGAACCATGTATGCCTGATTAACACGGGGATTCTTGGCTGGCGATGCTGAGCCTCTGCCAGCGTGGGTAGTGAGGAGGGATGCAGCTTCTCCTCCTCCTGCTGCAGTTAACTGATGTGCCATCTGCAGATTACAGGTAAAAGGAACTTTTATTTACGTATTTCATGGATCTGAACCAATCTTTCTTCCCAGTATATGTAATATTACTTATCTTCCCTCCAGTATCTCTCATTATAATAAATACTTGGAAAACAATGCTCTGCCTCATCTGCAGCTCCGCAGGCTGCCCCAGCTATACCTCTCTGCTTAACTTAATATTCACTTCAGACATACTGAAGTAAAACTAAAAAATCCAGTACTGCACCAAACAGCTCACTTCTCTCCAGCTTTAGCAACTAGATAAGCATTTTGGGAGTGATTATGACATACAATACCATAAGAGACGTAATTATTTAAAGCAGCACTTCCCTCGCAGAGTTCAAAACACCTCGTGCGCGGGTGAACTCCCGTCAGCTGCACAATCCCAAATTTAACAGTGCCATTTCTGTCAAAAAGGCACTCATTACATTACTAAACATAACTTTCCTGTCATACTGGCTTTCTCTTCCTTAGAAAAGACTGATTATTATAATTCTGTGTGTAACCTATATAAAATAATTACATCTCCTAATTACATATCAGGTAGTTTCAATTCAGACACAAGATTGCGTTCAAAGGAGCGACCATTTTCACTCTGTGCACATACCTAGCTCATCTAGCATTAGCTAGAATTAGAGCAGAATACCRCCAAAAGAAATTTAAATAGGTTAAAAGGATACAAATCCTTGTTGCTGTTGGGAAACCAGTCTGAGCAGTTGTTTTTGCAAGCCTTAATTCTTGCTTTATTAACGTGCAATGCAATTGGCATGAAGCTGGTCACAAGTTAGTGGATTTCAAAAGGCTTTGGGGTTTTCTTACTGATAGCAGAAGGGCAGAGAGCACACAAAAACCTTCAGAATGGTTGCCCAAAACCAAGCAGTAACTCTATTAATGCACAGATGTACATAAAGTAAAGCTTTTGCAGAGAAAGCCACCTATGCATAAATGCTGCTACTTCCATTTCACCCAGAGGTTAAATTATCTGATCAAAATCTTGTGCTGGAAAGGAAAAAAATCAGTTCATATTTTTTCCACTTCATTTAGACTCTGTAAAACATTAAATCCTGTCATTAAAATTGCTTAATTAGGAGCACTAGAGCAAAAGGTTGATGCAGCTCATGAATTGTGACTGCTGAATGGTGGTAGCTCGGCAGGACTTGCCATCGATACTAGCACTGAAGAATGGGGGGGAAAAAAAAAAAAGAAAAACACAATCTTGTGAGGTTGTTTTGACTTTAATTGAAGGAGTGTCACTTGTTAGAGGGAATGAAGTTATAAACCAAATTCAAACAGCAGTGACAGCAGACCACCACCCTTGGGGGGAATTCTGTGGCTGCATGGAAGCCGGCTTCAAAGGCAGTGGTTACCCAATGCCAATGGCATTTCAAAACCTACCTCACTCATGCTTTGGTCTTGCTGCTCTGAAACCAAAGTCCTCCTTCAGCAGTAAGTGTTGGGACACACAGCTCTACCCCTGCAGTTCCTTTCTGAAATGACCCCCTTCATCTGCTTTGTAGCACACTGAATCCTGCGCGACTGAGAGCAGATCCCGGCATCCAGACCTCATCTCACCGGCACTTTGTGCCAACCAGGGACTTCAGCAGATGGCACTTCACACAGAAAAAAGCCAGCATGAGCCTAGCAGTGGAAAGCAAAGCAAAGGCTGCTCACGTAGGAGATAGCTCTGACTCAGAGGAGACCAGCTTTAGTTGGAGCTTGAGATCAGGCAATACTGGCTCAGTACCTACAGAACTTGCCGGGATCCTGTTGTGACTTACTGCTTTCAGGGGGCTCTGCTCCAGGACACTACACGTAATATACAATATACAGTGCATCCAGAGGAGGCCATGAAGCTGATTAGAGGGGTGGAACACCTCTCCTGTGAGGACAGGTGGGGTTTGTTCAGCCTGGAGAAGAGAAGGATCCAGCAAGACTCTATTGCAGCCTTCCAGTATTCAAAAGGAACCTCTAAGAAAGATGGGGATGAACTTTTTAGTAGGGTCTGTTGCAGTAGGACAAGGGGGAATGGTTTTAAATTGAAAGAGGGTCAATTTAGAATAGATATAATGAAGTATTTTTACAATTAGGGTGGTGAGACACTGGCACAGATTGTTGAGAGAGGTGGTGGAAGCCCCATCCCTAGGAGTGTTCAAGACCAGGCTGGACGGGACTTTGAGCAATCTGCTCTAATGGAAAGTGTTCGTGTTCACTGCAGGGGGTTGGACTAGATGGTCTCTAAAGGTGCCTTCCAACCCAAACTACTCTATGATTCTGTGATTATAAGCCCCCCAAAAATACTAGGAATGAGCCTTCCTGCCCAAAGGATAGGAGTTGTGAGCAAGCAGAGAGAGCACACCTGCCACCTCTAATTCCCACAGCAGGTAAAATGCCATGGGACAAAGGCACAATGCTAAGGCATGGGAGAAATGACCTTACACTTCACAATAAACAGCTTTCCAGGCATCATCTGAAAACCCCCCAAACCTTCCAATAGCCTAATCGATTATTTAATCAGTGGCTCTAGAACCCAACAGGATACATATCACAGCTCAGACCAGGGGGCCCAACAGCAGCACTGCTCAGGTTGGGTGGAAAGGAAAAACAGTTGTCCAATTATTTTTTTCTAAAAGCAAATGCTCTGAGTATGAACCTGCTCTTTTTTCTCTCTTCACCCCAGTATAAGTAACATAAATAATTTTCTTTGAAGTTGTGCTGTTTGGGACATAGCTTATAGAAGGGCCACACGACACATGCTGCTGCACCTTGTAACATTATGGTTCAGTAGGGAGCTGAGGATSGAGTCAGGAAGGAAGTTCAGGTTCCAGGTGAATTCCTGACTTTGGTTCATCTGTTATAAAAGTGCTACTTGAATAAAGAATTGATGCTTACTAAAGCAGCCGAGTCCCCATAGGAGAAAAMCATCCACTTACAAGTTTAACGACAGCTGCAGAGAGACTTCTTTGCATCCCCAGCTCACGGTGTGTATCACAGCAATATGATTTGTGATTGCATGGGGRTGCTCTTATTTTTTAAAGCCTAGGAAACAGCAAGAGCCTGCTTGGACCTCTGCTTGCGCCAGCAATGATCTGCAATCCTTTATCTCTACAGCTGCACCATTGGGATCAGCTACTGGAACTGTAATGTCAACAGCACTCAGAGTTATGTCAGCCACTGTGTCATTCACTCGCTCTAGGAAAGATGACTCCAATAAGAAGGACCTCAGTTCTATCCACAGCATGCTCTCTACTCCTCTTGGCATTAGAGGAGAGGCACTAGTAAGCAAATATCATCTATAAAAATCTGAAAGAATAAATACTGTCTTCATTCAAGAAATGTAGACTTTCATCYGCCTTCACTTCAAGAAAACACTGACCCTGTGGCAATTTTCTGCGATTATGCAAGGGGAAAAAAAAATGCCTCACCTTGCAGAAGGAGAGAAACTGAGTTTGCAAACTTAAAGTTAAAACCAACAGAGAAGAAAAACCCGAGCCACCTACATTTCTTGAAGAAGCTATTTTTAAAACAGAAGCTACAATGATATCAGAGTGCTGCAGTACCACAGGGGACCTGAACTTCCAGAGATGAACAAAAGTGCCAGACTCAGCCCCTCTGTTCTCAGCAGTGGCACGGGCAGCTGCTCTGCATTTAGGAAAGGATGAGTTAACACAGGTACTGATGTACCAGCCACCTGCTGCTCTGCCACCTTGAGCCCTGAAACAGCAACAGAAATGATGCAATAYGCTTTTTTGCCCCAAACACACTGSGCAGGAGGAGCACAGTGGACAAAGGTTGGGTTATCATGGAATTGCCTGGCTCCCTTCATCCCTGCTGATGCTCCACTGTGGCAGTGGTGYGGTCACGTCCTCACCAGAGGGAGCTCAGAGGGTGTCCTGCAACCAGGGGGAAGACAGTAAGGAAAGAACATTTACCAATATTTTTCTTCGTCTACAGAACACTCAAAATTAAACACTTCCTCACAAAGCCTGTCATTTGCATAATCACATTATCAAGATGGTCTTTCACATGGATYGAGGTGTCAACAGACTGATATTTCAATATAATGCATGAACTGTTAATAACAGAGTATGAYTTTTTCCCCCCACAAAGTTCTCCACATTTGGACTCCAAGGTTTTTGACRGGGAATAAAATATTATTAGTCACCTGAGTATTTTTTATTTAATTCTCCTTAGCCACAGAAAAAAGAGAGCCCAGGATAGAACATTTAAAGAGAGATGGGTATGAAAGGATATGGGCATGTTCGGCACAAAGGATCATACATACTCAACTTGTGACGTCTTTCATCTGCAAGTAGAAATTATTCTGCATAAGAAAATAGWTTTCAAGCAGCACATAAAGCAATATATACAGTGTGTGTTGGTACATATAACTAATATGCTAAAATCTGGGTGGGGGGAATCACACATACATCAAAGTATGATGTATCTTCTGATGTTCTGGGTTCCATTTGTTTTTRAAGAAAATTTCAGATTTTCAAATGAGTAAAGGAGCAATAAACATGAAAAAGGTAGGATGGAACAGAAATCAAATATATTTACTACCTAAGGAAAGTGCAAAATAAAAGTCAAAGAAAACCTTGTGTTTAAAGCATTGCCAATGGCCAGAGAGCAGAGGGCATGTCAAGAGGAGTGGGGAAGCCATCACACAGACAGCTGTGAGCCTCACAGCATGCAGGCTATGGGGCTTAGACAGCTTCCTCAGGAGGGAGAAAAACCTTTGAAGATTCTCAGGTGGGGAAGAAAAAAACCAGTAGAATAAACCTGATCAAAGCCACATCTTGCTCTTCTTAAAAGATGATCATTCTCAGCCTACCATAAACCACTGCRCATTTCAGGCACAAGAGTGAAGATGAAGACCTCTGTGTTTCCAGCATGAAGCAGTGGTGTGGGACTGCACTGGAGGACAACCTGCAAAGATACTGGCTTGGGAGATGCTGCACACAAATGCCACAGGCCAGTCCTAGTCTAGGACAGAAAGGATGAGTCAGAAAACAGCAGGTGCCCTTCCAGAAAACACTGCAGCTGGAGACACCCACGCTGCGACTTGTGGCRCAGCTGGTACCAGAGGCAGGCAAGGCACACCTGGGGTCTGATCACTCCAGGCAGGCATTTATCTCCTCAGCTTTAGGTTTCTACCTAGGTGATTCCTAAGTGATATCTGAACAGCTAGCTGAGGATGCTGTAAAAATAAAACACTACTGAGTTGAAGCTGGAATTCTCACTAATTCTGAGACTTGAAAATTTCAGCAGCAAAGCAGAACAAYGAAGTATCAAGTGCTACTTGTTTTCCCCCAAATCCATTGGAATTCGTATTTCAAGCTACAAGAGATACAGTTASAGCTGATACAAGTTACTTAAGAATGACACTGAATTAGCATTTGGTTACTTGGGAATGACAAAGGTGGTTTCATTTTTAATGTTCATAAGTCACCCAAATTAATTAGCGCTTTAAAGTGGCAATGAATCACTTCCCGAAATAATTTGTATTGGCTAAATTAATTCCTGTGAAGGGAGCCAATTTGCTGATTGTAAATTATCAGAGCCCCTGACTAGCTCCTATGTACCATTTATAAGGCTACTGGGAAACAAAAGATGGCTACTTTATATCAGTGAACAAGATTACAGCCCTATTAAGTGACCAACTTACAGTGGTACAATTATGGGTTTCTATTTAAAGAATCCAAGCCAGACATCATTAAGAAACAAAGCTGACTGTTCAGAAGAAAGGAAAAATAAACAGAAGAAAAGCTTGTTTTCTGAAAAGATGCACCAAAACCCTATTTTAAGGGCATATTTAATCCTCTTAGATTAACAAAGAGAAGTTCAGGCATGCAGGGCTAATYATGAAGATACTTCCATCATACAGCAATGCCTAAAGGCAACATGAAGCATGGAGCCCCAGAGCCTTCTTGTCTCACCCATGGTTAGATGATTGCTTTGAGACCCCTATAAATTTAAATCACTTTTGAGGAGTGACGAAGTGAGAAAACACATACATGGATTTCTACTCAGGTGAAGGAGATGCTTTCCTACCACTGAGAGCCTTCCTGCCAAGCACCAGGAGACCTCTGCACCCATCCAGCACATCCCACCGCCCACCCGCTCTTTGGTTAAAGACTGCAGCACTCTTCTTARTGGATTTCCCTTCTTTATTCCTCTAAAAGAAAAAAATGTACATAAAGCTTTACCTAAGCTAATTTGCATGGCTTTCTCCTGTTCTTATCTGCATCTCCTCACTGGTATCAAAGCCTCGACATTTCTGCTTGTGAAATTCTTCCTGGTAACCTGCTTATCAGCAGTTATGAATACTTGTGCAAACAGGTACAAAATTAAATGGCTTCTTTACAGTGATTATGATAGATTGAGCCATGCTTAATCTACATAATCAAATTGCTTCTGTGTTCAGCTGTAATACCTTTCTGCTGTCCTGGGAGCAGGTTCAGCCTTGGTTTCTCTTTCATCAGCTTCTTTCTGAGAAACACTAACCATGCCTGGGAAAAGGGCTACTCGAGATGCAATTATTTAACACAGAATGTATGAGGAACATAAACTCTGCAAGAGGGCAGAGCAGATCCAAACAAAAGGGGTCCTCCTTAGGGAAGGAGAAAACATCCCGTAGGACACGTAAGGGAAAGCAAAGTACAAACCAATCTCCTCCAGCTATGATCCACATAACCTAGACATAACTGGAGTGACCCTTCCAAGACAGATAAAACATCTCTACCCACCTAAATGCACTGAGCTACTACCACTACTATCATTTACTTTCCCTATGCAAGAGCATAGGGAAAGGAAATTATATTATTTTATATTATTATATATTATTATATAATATATAATTATATATTATATAATATTATTATATTATTTCCCTGTATTCAAGAGCATCCCCTGTTTACATGCTACTAAAATTGAAGACTGTTGTTTTCCAGTCTCAAGAGCAGATTCTTGATTCAAATCAAGCTGGTTAAAATGGATGGCATGGCTATCTTATAGAATCCTTGACTTGGGAAATTAAAGGATTTGGTTCAGGGAAGGTTCTGAAAAGCATGTCCATGTCTAACTCATGTTTATCAAATCACTTAGGCCAAAAGTATCTGAAGCTTTGTCTTTTAAATATTGATCAACTTTTAGCATAAAATGAGAAGGGAGAAATGGTTTTCCCCACAAACAATAAGTAAGTGCTATTTGAAAAATATCAAACAGCTACTTTGCCTTCGTCCAAAACACAGCACTGCAAGAAGCAGAGGTTTGTTTCATAGTCAGCCTGCTGGGAGGATTTTGTTTGCCTGTTTTTTTCCAAAGAGTCTAACATAATTATTAGCCTACAAGCTAGTGCTTATTTCTAAACACTTCTATGAGTTGAAAAGTGAGTAAGCCTGGTGGAAAATGCTAATAAGCACTTAGGGAGAATAATTTCTCATCCTCGTTATGGCTTCGATATAGGTAAAAAGAAGGTGCTGCTGGACCTTTGAGTTGGAAAGGTGACAGCTCCAGAGAAAAGGTCTCTGCATCTTTGTAAGTAAAGAAAAAGCAACACAGAAGGGGAAAAAAAAAAAAGATGGGTTCTGGCAAGGGCTGCTGGCACAGCTTGACTTTGGCTCAGGAGGAAGTAAAAGCTTGAATTACATAAAAATAGATTTGAGAAAGAATCAATGACATTTCATCTGAAAGTTTTAGTTAAGTTTTAATTAGGATCTGAGATTTTGCACTTAAGTGCATGAAGTGAAGGAGTACATACACTCATGCTTCCCAAGATAACTGACAGATCTGAAACTTACTCATCTCATCTCAAAAGGTTAATTAAAGAACAATCCTTGAGAGCAACACTGTACAGAAACCGAGAGTCTGCTGCACTGGGGAGCCCTAGGAAAAGGCTGTACTGGCATCTCCCACCCCTCAGGAAAACCCTCAGGAGCAAACTGAAGCTGCTGCCCGGTGACCACGGCATAGAGAGGAGAGAGATGCTTTGAACCAGCCCAGCGAGGAACGGAGAACAGCGTGCCCACAGCAGTATAAAGCTTGCTCACTGTGCTCCCTGTGGATGTGGGACAGGTTTCCCAGCCCGTGCTGGGCTCCGCACAGCTGCTGGGCTGGAGCTGCTTCCACACACACAGTCCTTCAGCAGAGCAGGCGSGGTCAGCGCCCGCGGTGAGAGGGACGTGTGCTAATTCTTACAATTAGGAAACTAAGGCAGAGTGACTCACCCAGGATCAAAATTGTAATTAAGCCAGAAATAGGCTGTGGGTTCCCCGAATCCTGCAGATGCTGACAGCACTGCGAGGCACAGGCCTTCTCTGGTTCAGCTAAGCATCAGAAAAAAACATGTCAGCTTTTAGGGAAGCCTCTATGCGTGAAGCTCATTTGAAAAAAAAAAAAAAAAAGACAAATTGAAGAAACATTATCAAAATGGTGAATAGGAGAGTTCCATCATTTGAGTAAGACTTTGTGGACATAATTGACCTTTGTCTGTGCAGTAATTTAATTTCCTAAGAATACGAGCAAAGTCTCAATTAGGTCGGAGAGGATCGCTGCGCCAGTAGAAGAGGGAAGAGGAATGTGCAGCTGAATCAGTGAAAAGTCCTTCTTATCTGGAGATATGATGCAAGGAAACATTGAGGCCTCTTGGCAGAAGCAAGCGAGGCTTAGTATGTTAAGCAGTATGGCATGCACCACGGGCAGAGGCAAAACCCCCTCAGCCAGCAGCTCTTCGATCATAGGCAGCTTTTTGCTGCTCTCTAAAAGCTAGAGCCAGGTACTGGGGCTGCCATGGGAGAAACAGGCTCATTTAGAAGCAGCCCAGGGAAAAGCAGAGGAATGATAGAGGGGGGAAAAAAAAATCAGAACAGCAATGTATTCTGAATGCTGCTTAATGGAGTGAAGCCTGAACATTATTTGGTGCGATCTTGATGGGCCTGATTTAACTATTACATTTTTGTAAAATATTTTTYATCCTGGCTACGAAGAATTGCTTGACAGCCCTTGGTGACTGCTCAGAAGTTTCTCAGTCGCTTAAGCAGAAGGTCTATCAGAGCACATTTATCATAGAAAAGACTGCTAAGGAGCGGATGGCAACAGAAATAACCCCAGGGGTGAGACATCACTGTTACTGCCTGTAGAACAGATGCCCAGAAGAGTGGTGGGCAGGACAATCCAAACACTGAAGTGAAGGCAGTTCAAGGAAGGGCACTTCTGTACACACAGGCTCCCACAACATGTTTTTATCCAGCAGAAAGACAAATTACCAAA
This sequence comes from Amblyornis subalaris, assembly GCA_018881555.1. Classification (NCBI taxonomy): domain Eukaryota; kingdom Metazoa; phylum Chordata; class Aves; order Passeriformes; family Ptilonorhynchidae; genus Amblyornis; species Amblyornis subalaris. The sequence continues at coordinate 5,138,436 of JACAXG010000049.1, read as the reverse complement.
CTTACAACAGCCACTCTTCCCCTGAGACATGACGTGTATACCAAGCCCTCCTAAATCCCCAGCCAGAAAGAAGGCGGTGACCCTACATCACTGAGTCTCACGCCCTCTGTTCAAACCACAACAGCCTACTTCTTACTTTGTGTTTAAACASAAAGGGCAGTTCCAGACATGTGGATTTATTTTGTTTTGATTCAGAAATGGCCACCTGAAGTGACTTTATGTCAATGACAACTGAATCACGGTTGTTGGGGTAGTTTCTGCACGTGCAGAAAGCAGATTGGTAGATGTTACTCTTCCAAAGCGCTGTCTTTGTGAACACAACATCCCAGGACATCAATTAGGCAACATTTCACTTTAGCTTGGAAGACTGCATTTAAGATCAACTCCTTTCTGCCCCCTCCCAAAAAGCCCATAAAGTATCTGGTCTGCAAACCTTGTACATACAAGAGTTACTTGCTCCATTTTTTTTAATGCAAGCTTTTCAAGAGCATTCTGAATTCGAAAGCAGCATTTTGTTCTCCAGAGCAGCCCCGTTCTGAAAGGCCACACTCACAAAAGCTGTGTCAGGTCTGCCTGCCACATTAGTGCACGTGCTACAGATGTGAATTCAGTGTCACTGGAACAGTCAACTGAAGTGATTGCAGCCTGGGTTCACCTACTTTACATATCTACTCATCTAAACACACGGGCTGTGTTCCAATGGGCAAGCCCAGAGAGATACAGGAACATTGAGACAAGGCTCCACAATGAATATCTGCAGGTGCTGTTATTAAAGCAACAAAAAACCCACTAATGTACCCACAAAAACCATCAAATGCCAGAAATCCAGTGCTGCTTTTGGGATTTCAGATGTCATACAGAGGAATTCAGACACTCAGGTGRAAGAGTTAACATCACAGCAGTCTCTTCTCCCCCAGCATTTCAGTCACCCTGCAGATCTTCAYGTTCTCATGACGACCTGCAATACCCTTAATTTTCCCATGAATAGGAAAACACCAAGTGCAGTCAAACCCTCAGCAAGGCTATCGTGTGAGAAAGCAGGAGGCATTCCTTCTGCACCCAAGCAGAAAKCTTACCCCATCTGGAAGTGCCCTCCAGCACACAGCGCTCACAAACTCATTTGTGTCATCTTCTTTCCGGTCCTTGTCCAGGACACTTTTGACTGTATCAAACTTGAATGTCAGCAGTGTCTTTGAGAGGCCCTTATAGTATAAGTAAAGGGAATTATTTTCGCTTCCTAGAAATGAAAAGATATAAATATACAAGATTAGGTTCTGGTAACAGAAACAGAAATAAGGGTTCTTAGCTCTTTCATTGCTTAAGACAAGACCAGACATTTCCTTGTAGTTATCATCATGCTCACAGTGCTCTGGCAGCTGGAAGTGCTCCACAAGAAACTTCCATCACACTTAATAATAGGACACGGTTTTATTACAAGACAACTGCAGTATGCAGCACACTTGCAAAACTTACAGGATCCCAAGAACCCTCCACAATTTTGTCAGGGCAGAGCATTTTGAGCAGAGCATCTGCACTACCACATGAATCACCGCTACACCCAGCCTGCTCGGCATCACAGCTCAAAGGCAGGTAGCACTATCAAAGTTTTGCTTGCCATAATCAAGTATGACAGTTTGGTCTGTGGAGGCTTACGCAAGGGAGACTAGACTGTGCAGGCTTTATTTAGAAATCCATCCCAATTTCTGCCTTGCAAGCTGCACAGAGATCAGAGAACACACAAGCTAAGGTCCTCCCTTCAGTACTGGCACAGCTGTCCTGCTCATCCCACAGCTATCAACCTGTCACTGCTTTCCCACCAAGAGCTGTGGATTTACAGAGCTTCGACAGTCTGACGTAAGCAGCGAAAGGACAGGAACAGCCAAAGGGGTAACTAATGATTCAGTCTTCTAAGGAGTTGTTTGTGGTACAGGCACTATTACTTCACCACACAGAACATCATGCTAAGTGACAAGTACAGGACCCTTGTGTGGCCCAGGCTACTGGTGATGCATGAGGATGTGCCAATTGTTCATCTTGAACGACATAAATCATATCAACAGCAACAACATTAGTAGTTGATTTTGATGAGAACAAGCCTGAGTTAACATACACAAACAACTCATCTGCAGCGGAAGAAAACCATCTATAGAACTTAGGTCAGGGCTGCTAACGCCATTCCCTGGAAGGTGAAGGAGGGTGGAAGCTCAGGAAAATTTTCTATTAAAAAGCCCACGCAGCTACATAGCACAAGTGCTGGTGTGCTTTGCAACCGGAGAGGCCCCAGCCCCGAGGAATCCTGTTAGCATGCCAGGATGGCTGCTCTACTCACCACAGGCAATGTAGTCTCCGTTGGACGCGAGCCCTACGAAGTTCTTCTCGTTGATGTGACCCTTGAAGGAGCGCAAGCAGTGCGGCTTCCCTACGTTCCACAGCTTCAGCTGACTGTCTGTTGACCTGAAAACAACACCCAAAGTTACCCTGCTGCCATATGGCAGGAACTGCTCCCTGGCCACCCTGCTCCTCAACACTCCACTTGCAGTGTTAACGTAGGAAGCTTTGGTGCACACCAGGAGATTTATCTCACTTTCAATCATATGCAGCTCAGCTTGCGCTCAGAAAGGTATCACCTTATTTTAGAAGCCTGTCAAAACACATTATGCATTTGAATAAAAACTTCCCCTAAGTATTATTCTTCCTTTCTCCAATCAATTGCAGAGCCCTCCACTGAACTGTACGGCCTTTGGGCCATCACTGCCTTCACTCCTGCCACCAGATCCAGGACACATCAAAGTTATTTATTTTTTAAACCTTTACAGCATGGATAAAATCTGTTCCCTTCTTCATGCCAGCTGCAACTCTCATTCATGTCTTTCCAGGACTCAGGTAGGAAGCAGTCTCCTCATTCCCCAGCTGCCCTGAAGCATGTTCTCTTCCTCCTGCCCAACACCAAGCAGCAGCACAGAAAATCCTACGGGGCTCAGAGTTGCTGTTAACATTAAAAGGATCTGGTTTTCTCATGTGTAATCAAGACTGTATGGATACAAAACTCAGGCTTCTACTTTTTTCACCTTGTCAGGGAAAGGTAAGTATTACTATTTAAAATATAGAAAATATGTTGRGATTAAATCAAAATTGTTGTTTTCTATGGTTCCTCCACATGCAAATATACCTGCCTTCAAAATGTTTTTCTGTTTACTCTGAGAAAATATTTTGCCTTTGGGGTTAGTAATCTCCTCTGCCTGGCAGAGCTCAACTTAAATAGGAAGGTCCCACGTTTCCAGGAGATACAGGATTAATTTCTTCCCTCAAAGCTGAAAAGACAAACATCATCTCTCACTTCACAGGCATTATTCCCTAGCAATCACTGCTTACATGGCTCTGGTATTCTGGCACTCACTGACTTAGACAGTTGGGGAACAAATGGTGATATGGTGGAACTGGAGCCCCATGAAGCCTTTTTAAGGAAAGGGATAGTGCTGTTCTGATCCCTAAATTTGAAAGTGATTGGGAGCAGGACCTGTCAGCCTCCTGGGTGGGAGGGAGAGGAAGCAGAYAATGCTTCCCCACACAGGTCGTGTCACCCAACCTCGCTGCTTTCTGAATATTTAAAGCTGAAAGGAAAAAAAACCAAACCACACAATATCCATCAAATACTACCAATGACGTAAGATATTAGCCYTGCACCAATGTCCCATTTACCTAAAAATATAGATCAAAAGAGGAGAGATGCACCTTGTGCTATCCCGCAAAAAAGCTTATCTCAGTCCTCAATGACAGCTGGAATGACAAAGGAGTGATAAGAGAGCTGCAGCAAGATTTGTTAGTCATTTGTAATAATAGTATGAGGTCASATCAGAAAGAAGGTATGAATTTTATCTGTAATACTGTGACTCAAGCAGGAGTGCATTCCTAACCCCAGGTTGAGACAGGARGCCCAAACCAGAGCATTCAGCTTCTCTGCCTGGTGCTTGTTCCACATCCGTCCCTGCCCTATGCCACTGCTCACTCTCCCTTCCCTTGTCCTTACCATCAGAGGAACAGCTCAGAGAAGGCAAAAAGGTGCACGCTCCTGCTTTTTTGGCCCACAAGTACAGGCAGGTGCCTTCGACAGGTATATTTTTAAAATGCTGCTTTTAAAAGCTTCAGAGTTGTCTAGAAACTAAACGTTTCTGCAGCCAGGGAAAAGCAGCAAAAGACTAATCCTCAGTCCACAAGCTGTCAGATTCCTGTGACAGTTGCTGMTCTTAGCTAACCCATCAAGAAGACCTCAGATACATAGGCACTTGGCCCTTATATTTTAATGGCATACATACTTGGTGTCTTCATTAAAATAAAACCACTTCAGTCTACTACGAATGGAATGTTTTTACTGTTAACAAATTCCCATCARTCTCTAGCCATGTTTACATTGCTTAGGATGAGCATGCCATGAAAGAAGAGAGTTATCCACCCTTGGACTGCAAGGAGAGGAAAAGACCATTGATCCTGGTGGTGTTACACTGCTCTTCTGGTTTCATATCCTCTCCAAAAAAACATCCTGGATGTGCTGCTCTGTTAAATCTGTCTCTCTGTAAATCAGCAYTGCAATCAATGTGTTGTGCTAAATACCAGGCGGTTCTGAACGCCCTTGAGGTCAAAACCTAGCTCTACAAGGCAAAGAAAATCAATGCAATCCATAAAACAGCTTTAGCTAGAAATCTGGAGAATCTGAATATACATATAATTTTTTCTTAAATCAGTGCTTGATTTTTGAGAATCACTACTGCTGTCTTCTCTACTCAGTTTGCAAAAGGAAAGACAGCAAAAATAATCTGCTCTGACATTTCTCCCTGTTCACACAGAAGAAGGTAGGTGAACCCTTCAGTTAGTYCCCTCACCCTGTTGCTGCCTGTCCAAGTCTGACAGCTCTGACAGCTCTATCGATAACTCCTCTCAGATCTCTGGGAGCCTTCTCTGAATGCTGGCCCAAGCAAGACAGGGCCATTCTGTCCTAAAACATCCCATAAATGATGCTCCACTTGATTATGGCTGTAAAACATTCCCAGCCTCCCCCTGTTTCTATTAAACACWTTCTCTTAGAGAGATTTGGTTCAAAACATTAAATTTAATTTTCTCTGTGTTCTAGATATGAATTTGCAGCCTTATAGAGTTATAACGTTAATGGAAGTAAGAAGAGAGGAGCTGATTAAATATAAACAGTACCAGGAGCCACCAGGGAATCTTCCATCACGCAGCTCAGCTCAGAGTAACTCCCTTGCAGCCTGAATACACTTTAGAATGCTGTTTCACTGTGTGAAAACACTGGACAGAGCCAAGCTGGATAACCACTGGCTCAGCACAAGGCAGCAGGAGTACTTCCTGGGACCAGATCTACCCCTGTGATCCCTCCCTGCTGCCCTGGGGTGTTAGACATGAGTGTGTTGAGATCAAAGATCCCTGTGCAGCCTCSCAAGGTCACTTGCACCTTCCCCACCATGTAAGAAGGGTTCACCTCTGGTTTACTGAAGAGGCTTGTAGCSAGTCATTTCAAATTTTCACTATGTGACCTGACAGACACATTCATTCCCATGTGATTGAAAACCTACCTAGAACAGAGGCAGCCACACCTGGCTTTAGGGCAGACACATCTGGCCATGTAACTGAACCGAAGCTGGAGAATATTGTTCCTCAGGGCCTCCAGAGCAGATCTTATGGTCTACCCTGGCTGAAAAGCTGCATGCTAATAGGGCCATGAAACACAACTTCTCCTTGTCTACTTTCTAACCTAAATATAAGCCTAAAAAGGGCCTTCACAGAGCAGATAATAAATTACCAGAGAACAGATCAGTCAGTCCTACTTGAGTTGCTCTCAGGCTGTGGCTAAACCTCCACTTCAGACCATATATGTAGCAGTACCATTTGATCACTTCTGTCACTCATCAGCTGTGTTTTACCRCAGATTATTATCCCCAGGGCTCTGCCAGCAGCTTTCTCTATCACAGAGCTCTGGGCAGGAGCATCCACAGTGCACACAGTGAGAGGAGAGTCCACCTGCAGCTTTCCAAAGTCAGGGCTTGGGGACAGGAGCCACATCTAGCTGTCTTCATGTTCCTCTTAAGAATTTTAGCTCCACAAGACAGAGCACAGCCAAGYGACACCAGGGATGAATTTCTATTTTTCTCTTAGAGAAAAGCAACGATTTGCTTCCCAAAAGCACAGCAGCCTGTGAGAGCACCCRCCCACGCAGGTGAACGTGCTCCACGTCCCAGAAGAGCCCCGCGAAGCGAGGGCTACGAAGTTTTCAKCCTACATAAAAGGCAACACTTACGCAGAGACGATTTCTTCCCCACTCACGAATTTTGCATAGGAGACTGCCTTGCGATGCCCCTTGAACACCATGATGGGCTGCTTAGTGTTGCGAAGGTCGTAGTAGTGAACACAGTGATCTGGAGACGAGGAAGAGAAGGGGCAGAATTTAATCAGCTGGGGAGGATGCACGAGACTGCTAATATTCACGACAAAAATCCTGCCTGCAGCTTCCACATCTCACTTCAAGCCCCATCCAGGGTAAACAGTCTGCACTACAGCATGAGTGTTTAAGCAGGCTTCTTGAAACAGCCCCAAAATTCATTCCACAAGGGTCCATGCAGCCTTTCAAAGGGGCAGGGAGGGGGAAAGGTGCGTTCACCTGTGTGTGCCTGTACACGTGTTCTCCTGCAAACCTCATGTGCCCATAGGACCCATGTTCAAGGCAGCAGCTAAAAGGACTCTCACCTCTCCTGCCTACCTTCTCAGCTCCCTGCCCAGCCACTCCAATTGCCATTTCTAATTCCCAGCAGCTCCCTTTTCCTTCCTCAAGCCGTCCCCTCTTGGAAAACTGTTGAAAACTCAAGGCTAAAAACTCAGTCTGCTACTTAAACTGGATCATGGAAAAACGGGATTAAATTTGTCATGCTTGCTTCTAGATGGATAACCTTCATACTTTTGTTTTTTGCTTCTCTACTTTGACTTTATTACCAATCAAGAAAGAATTAGCATTTCTCTAATGAGGGAACAGACTAAATTCCAGTTCATCTTAAGATTTAATTCACAGATGTGCCGCAGTGCCACAACCACATAAAAGGGATCACAGCAGAATTAGTGATACATTTTCTTTTCTGCACAACTAAATGTCAATTCCCAAGAAAACAGAAAAACAAGGCGAGAAAACCCCAGGAGACCCAAGCCCGAAACACCCTCCCAGCATTCTTCCCAGCTCAACAAGGTTAATAAGCTTCTCCCTTCCTAACTTCCAGCCTTTAATGTTGAATTTCATTTAATTAGCCTTTGCTATTCTGGAAGCACAGGGACGGAAGGCCACACACATGGAAACCAAGCTGGACATCTCTCTCACCAAGCAACTTGTGATACTCAGACACCAGCTGAAAACTGCTCTGACCCTCCTCCCACTGAAATAACACCCCACCAGTGGAAGTTTATCACAGAGAAATGAAATTAAACATCAGTAGCTACAGCTATTTTTGTATTTGCACAGCATTTCAAAGCTAGGTGTTGTCTGTCCAGCTGAGAGACCTGCTGTCTCAAAATCCCCTGTGGTTTGAGAGATAACTGGGTTTACATCGATCAGGCTACAGCAAGCACCATCAGAGCAGTGAGGGCGGCTTCTCCCCCAGAYTAAGGGGCTAATTGGTGGCCATGGCAGGACAGGGGTGCTGTGTCAGAAACATCTTCAATAAAACAAGGTGGGCAGGCAAGTTGCCTTCCCCTCTCTCTGCTTCCAGCACCTTCCTCTCTGACTGGCTCAGAAATCTCTCTGGTATGATTTCTGGCTCTCTCCCTCCCCAAGGTGTAGAAGCAGATACTCCAAGCAGCCACATCAAGTTTTCTCCACCACTTACACTGCCAAATTACTCTKTTGTGTTGAAACCCCACAGCTATTGCATCCCTTACTATCAGCACTGAAGGTGCTGTGTCCCAAGCACTCTTACAAATAGCTCCTGTCTTTCACCTCTGAAATATTAAACMTCCAAACAACCAAAATCCCAGTGTGCTCCTACCTACCATTTGGGTATTTTAATTAGCTCTAGAAGAACATGATGTTGCAACAGGCTTATTGAATAAGGGGTTAATTTTCTAAGGGACTTTGAATTAAGCATTAACACTCCTCTAACAAGATTTGGGCATCTCGGTCTCTTTTACTTCTCTGAAAGCTGGAGCCAAAAAACTCCACAATTTTTCATCCATCCAGCAGACCTGCGGGAGCCATGAAACAGTTAACTGGCAATTGTTATTTTAATGAGCAGAATAATTCTAGCAGTGCTTTTTATTAGGAATCAGCTAGTGGATAAACCTTTCAAGTCTATTTTTGCTTACAGTTTCAACGTCCTCTCCAGCTGGCCCATCATTAGGGCACCTTTTTGAGCAGCAGATTTTATCCCTCAGAAAGCGGCAGGGAAAGGGCTACCTGCGGATGGCTGCATGTGAGCAGCTGGAGCAATGCAGAGAGGAGAGAGCCGTGGCAGGGCAGACAAGTCCATCTGCAGAGCAGAGCCACGAAGTTGCATTCACCTTCCCAATCTCCCCACAAACAGCTCGAAGGCYGCCGGCATCTGGCCCCAGCACGGCTGTGCCTCTCGGCATCGGCAGGGCGATCAATCACTGTCTGCTCTCATCACTGCGGGTCCGAGGGAACCAGCAAGGCCACTGGGTTCTAAAATTAGCCACTTAATTATTAATTGATTATTTCAGCAGACAAAGTGTTGGTGCCCAATTGAGTTTTAGTTTGTTTTTTTTTTAAATTCAATTGAAGCAGCTATTTTTAAGTAGATGTATGAAGATGAATGCTTGCCGCATTCATTAAAATCCAAACAGGTGGCCATGTTTTACAATTAAAGAGATACTCTCTCTTGTAGGCCATATGGACTTTGCAAAAACATGATAAAAATGCCATCTGCTGAGGAAGTAGAGAGCCCCAAAGTGAAGCTAAATGAGAAAAATACAACTCCCAGGTACCCTGGCAGCAGCCTCGCTGGGTGGACTTTGATGAGCTGGAATTGTCTGGGATGAGCAGCATCCCCAGCACACCAGCAGGTCAAAAGTGAGGTGGCAGGGTGCTCTGGGAGGCTCAGAATATTAATTATTCCCAGGAGGCAGCTGAAGGTAAGGGAAATGGAGTGGGCAACGAGGGGGATCAAACATTTCCTGAACTCCACAAGAACCTGTAAGCTCATCCAGCATYGCAGCGTTGGCTCCTGCCCTCGGCATCCCTGGCAGTCCATGGAGCATCCTCCACTGCTAACCAGCAACACGTGGGTATTTGCTTCTTGTGTGCTCCTCAAAATGAGCATTCAAATCATAATTCAGCTAGTTTCCTCCTCGACCAGAAAACTCACTTAGAACAAGTTTATCTCAGAATTGACGTTTGCAGAGTTAAAAGCCTTCATGCCCAACCCTTGGGCAGCAACAGCTTCCTGCTTCACCTTTTCTTCTGCATTCAGGCTTAATTTAAATATTTATGAAATAATGGGAAAGAACATGTATCTATTTCATAACAAATTAAACACTCCAGAGCAATTCTCATCTAGTTCAATGTCACTGCAGAAGCTGAGCATGACAGAAATCTGCTGCTGCACCTTCTGAATTCAAATGTTTGCTGGCAAGTCATTTTATTTTTAGACATATATTTTTAAGTGATCTCAGAAGGCAAAAAGGGCAGCTAAGCTCTGCCACTGCTGCTGAAAGGTCTCTGACCACAAGCCTGAGTTTTTAAATARTGCTCTTCCATTATGCTCAGCTTCCTTCCCTGAAGACGCTGTTTTCACCTCTGAGCCATCAAGTGACAACTAATCAAGAACTCAGACTTCCCYAACTTCCGAGAAATCTCACCACCTCTTCAGTAAATATAACCCATGTCAGCAGAGGATGGCATCCCTTGCTGCTCAGCTGCTCATAAATTCACAAGACTCCAGCCGGCAGGAAAAGGGCAAAAGAGAAGGATGRGTTTGTGCTGAGCAAGGTGAAGGGATCAGCACCTCCTCAGTCTCAGTTCTCGGATTCAGCTTGGTTGCAGGCGTGGGGATGCAGTAAATGAACTGATGATGTGGTTATGTGGTCATAGGAAATCAGGTTTAAGAACTTCTAAAATAAGAGAATTGGGAATTGCTAATGGAGCCAGCAGCATCTTAGGTAATCTCAGAGTTGTTTAGAAAAATGGAATTGGTCTTGGATTATTGGTTGTTTAAACAAAATAAAGAAAAGGAGAAAGTCCGTTTTTGCCAAAAGTGATTTTCCTTACATGTAGATTTCTTAATAAAATTCACAAAACTGCTGTTACCAGCAGGCTTTAGGTACAACACCACCTATTGCAAAGCTCTTACTGTGCACTGATGAGCAGTGGCTCCACAAAGAGCAGCAAGGGTTAGGACAGGGCATCACACAGCAGCAATTTTACCTTTCATTGAGTACCAGCACACGCAGGGCAGCCACGCACAAAAAACAGAGAGCAGAGCAATCCAGCTCTCCAGGCACYCAGCAATTCCAGGTAACATTCATCTTCTAGGTCACGTGTTTCACCCACCTTCACCATGAACATTAATCAGCATTAGCTAATTCACAAGACCCTCCAGACTTTTTTTGACCAAGAACCGCTTACTTGAAGGAATATCAAGCCAAGGACAGCAAAACAAAAATTTACCTGCAATGCAACAGTTTTATATTCAAAGGATGTAACAACTAGAAAGCCCCAAGAGCTGCATACAAAGGTTCTGTGGCTCTCCTCTGGAAAACTAAATTGCTGGAGAATCAATGCCCATTTTTCTTATTTCAGTCATTTAAAAATGCGCATTTCTCAACTGTTCAATATTTAGATTATTGATCCATTAAAAAAATAAGTCCTTTACATTACTTGGATTTTTCAGTGCTCGTAGACTTGAGAATATAAGTGCTGCTCCTTGTTCCACCTCAGATGAATATCACAGACAAGAAGATGCCCGCATTCAAATGCAGAGCTGTGGGGTAGGCAGCCAGATGTTAATTAAGTGGTCTGGTAGAAGTATTCTGTGATCAAAGCACATTTTGGACCTTTTTTTTTAAAATAAAATATATCTTCAATAGCAAACTTAAAGGTCAAAATAATTTCATACATTAATGCTCTGGCTACAGCCTGCAGTCCTGCACGCCTTGTGCTACAGATGTTTTACTGAAACAGAAGCCCAGGCTGGAGTGTAATCTTTAATGTGCTCTTGTGCTTCTCTGACCATGATGATCTGATTTGTTACATCCAGTAACTCATATCCTCAGCTCAGGACTGCCTTATCTTCATTTGTCTGTTTTCCTCCATATGAACTTCAAGCTTGGATCAAGGCTGCCTTGTTTTCACCAGTGAAACTCTGTGCATCAGCAGTAAGAATATGAGATGTTTATAGTCTGAGGGGTGTGTTTAAATGACTTGTTTAACAAGACAAACTGAGTCAGAGCAAATTTGGTGCAAGATACCTCTGCTCACCACCAATTAGATTATCCTGGGGAAACCAAAAGAACAGCAAAATATAAGGATATAAAACAAGCCCACAAAATGCTTTTCATTAGAATGAAAGAGGAGAGGCATGACTTTGTAACATTTCATTTCAGTTTTACTTTCATTCGTTAAAAATAATGATTTCAGTGATCTTGGAATCACTCCTGGAAGCTTCTATCACTCAATAAACATTGAAGGGGTTAGCTGAAATCCAATTATTTATATTTAAACATCTACCTATTAAAATTGATCTCTCCTTTCACTCGTTTCTCCTCTGTATACAAAGTGTAAGCAAGATCACTCAGCACACAGAGTGGACAGAATGGAGCTTTCAGTGTGACCTAGAACTGTATCTAGGCAACTTGTTTAGCAGGAAAGTATAACTACATCTGCCTTCAAGTGTCCGAAGTACAGTGGTTCAATTCAAAGCTTGTTTCGAGTGCCTCTGGGTAAAAGGATAGAGTAGCTGCTCTTACTTCCCWAAGTGGTATGTCATGAAAGAGGGGATAAGCCATCTTGATGAGTATTTGCTGAATGCAGATAAACAACAGGTAGAACAACAGAACTTTAGATAGGTTAACCAAAAGTCTCTTTTTCAGCCAGGCTCAGTGGGATTTCTTGCTCTTAAAAAGGAAGCTTGTATCCACAAAGGTAAAGCCTTTGGCTGGACTAAAAATGGAAACAGGATCAGGAGGCTCACATGAACCCTCAGTTTTCATCAGGAAAAACTTTTCTTCTTCTGTTAGGGAGGCGAAAGAGGAAGGAGATAAAAATGAAAAACATCCTGATTTAAAAATAAACTCAAATCACCGTACTGCCATACAGTACACTGAAGATGATGTGACACATTAGGGTGGTTTGGTCCTTAGAGAAACCTGAACAAGGGCCAGGTAAACAAGTGCTGCTTTCTCAAACACCCGAGGAAAGGCAGACAGCTGCTATCAGAGCCCAAACCTTGGAAGTTAAATGCTTGAAAACACATTTCCTTAAATTCCAGAGGAGACCTACAAAAGCCATCTAGCGAGCTCCAGAGTTACTTGCAGACTAACTAAAAAGCTATTAATAAAAGAAGTGGAACATCTCCAGTGGATCTTCTACATACCTGAGCACCAGGCAACACAGCCTCCCTGCCAAGGCAACAATATTAAAGGCTGCTTAAAAGACAACTCAGGATTTAATTAGGGGGAAGCTCAAATGAAACTTAATCCTGCACAGAATGCAATTTCTGTTAGAAATACATTTTTGCTCAAGGGCCCTGAAAGTCATGTAATACTGTAGGTTGGAAGGGACCTCTGAAATCCAACCAGTCCAAGTCAAGGACAGGACAACTGCAAAGTTGGATTCAACTTCAAGTTAAATAATTGTGTTCAAGAGTCCTACTCAGTCACACTCCAAGCATTTCCAAAGACAATTCTACAAACTCTTCCCTTGGCTGTCTTGAAAAGTGCTCTTATGTCAAAGGATTAGAGAGAATTTTTTTTTAATCCAAACTTGCTTAAGCTGTTTGCTACTGACATAAGAAAGGCAAGGCATTAGCCCAYCTCTCAGCATTACAGCATTAATGTTTAGGCTGTGTTTTGCTGCACCAGTTTCTGGATTCTCAGATCTTTCAGGTTTTGTCTACCTACGCCCACACGATRGGGGTGGCATGAAGCACTGTCATACAACCTTAGTTCTCCTTCAATTCGCCTTTTTTTCTTACTAGTGAGAAAGAAAATGGAGAATTGCTGAACTTTAACTGCTGCCAAGCCTGTAATACCAAACAACAGCATTTGCAGATCTTCATGTGACTGAGGCGGCTTTGTTCAGAAAGTTTAGGGTGGAGATTGAATCTTCCCTACAGCAGAGAGGCAGGCTGGAGTTTGAACATCCACAGGTGGGTCTTGCCCTGGAGAGAAGAGTTGGGATGTATGACAGCTGAACACTCCATCTCTGGGAATAATTCAACTCAGCAAGACAGGTGAACCTTCATGCAGGGACCACCAAAAAAAAAAAATAAAAAAAAAAAATCATCTATTCTTAACCTTGGGTCTCCTCCAGGGTAGAAGACAGTGTGAGGAGCAAAAAAAGCATCTTTATTGCAGCAACAGAAATGCAGGGTGGCCTTTGGGCATTCGACAAAGAATGGTGAAGAAGCCTTCCAGCCAACAAAACACTATAAAGAGATTTATTTCACTTGAGGGAGTAATAGTGGGACGGGATATGACCAGCRCAGGCTTTGGCCTATCACAAACCATTTCAGGGAGGGAAGCCAGTGTGATAGTTTCTACTACATTAAAGAAATAAGTGCTTCAGGAAAAGAAAAGAGATGACAACGCATCAGGGACAGAAAAAAGCGGGCTTGAGTTCATGGGAACAAAGCCCTGCACTAAAAAATTAGTACAAGAATTTTATGAAGAAGAAATTAGATATTGTCAACAACAGTAAGTTGACATCAGTGCCCTCTGTACAAACCATTTCCCTTACTGTAAAGGAAAGAGATTAAAAACGGGTTTGATRCAGCCTGAAGCAAAGAATCTTTGCAGACAAAACTATCTGGAGCATCTGGCTGAAGAATGCAGTGTGCTGTTTCCCTCTCGCAGCATGACAAATCACATGAGRAGGAGACAGCAGAAATCAATCCATTTCACCCCAACATCTCCCTGCAGAACACTGCAGCGCAGGTAAAGCTAACTGGTATTTTTTATTTTTGCTGTTTGTACTTTCCCTTCCAAAAAAGGCCCAATACAGCAAGAAAAATTTATCCCAACAGCCATTATCACAGGCACATTAAAATGTTTGCTGGATATAGCTTTGTATTCACAATTTTTCGTTCCAGCAGAAACTGCAAGCACTTCGTTTCTATAACTAAGACAAAATTACTCATTTGATGCATTTGCTTTTTCCTCCTCTTTTTACCTGGAGTTTGCCTTGCAGTGAAGGAACAGTTTTTCTCTGAATAACTATTTTCTGCTGCCCTGGGGAAATCTCAGCAATCTCTTCTAGAAGCAACACTCTGGTCCACAGCAGCAAACTGGAACAATGCCCTTATTTTGTATTTCATGTGTGCGCCCAAGATGATTTGGGATGTGGTACTTCATTTGTATCTGCTCTCAGAGTTCTGTCTAGACAAGTGGTCTCTCTACAAGTGGTACCAGACTCCTGGGGAGGTCCTGCACACCCTGTCTTCATAGACGTCAAACATTCAACAACCACCCAAAAGGGACTAAATGCAGAAAAGCATTCAATAGATATTTTCCCTGCAGGTGAAAACCTCCCCCGYGTGCTCTGAAGACTACACAAGATTAAGCAAGGTCTGTATGATTCATTTTGCTGGTGGCAAAATCTTAAAAAAAAACAAAACCAAGAAATGCCTTTAAAGTGAGGAAGCCACAAGAGCCTGTGATGTTAGCAAGGAGATGAAAAGAAGTTTCTGAAGCAGAGGAAGGCACATGGGTATTTGGGGATGACAACTTAATCTCATTTTCCTACACTGCAATACAGATGATGGGCAACAGCCTCCAAAAATCAGATTTAAGGTATCCAATGGAAATCCACCCTCAAAAAAATCATATTTAGGGAGTTCAGCACAAATCCAGCCAAGGTATTCATTTAAACGAACAAAGAACACAGCTTTGAGAAGAAGGAAAATGCCCAACAGTATTCTGTTGAGCAAACTAGGTGATAAAAGGAGCACCATGAGAAAGATCCACTCCATGAAAACTGAAATAAAGAGCTGAGATTAGATTGAATGTCTGGTAGCCTCAGTTTAATCTCTGGCAAAACCAACAGCACAATAAGACGCTTCTACTTTTCCTTCTACAAAGGAAAGGCTCAGGGATGTGACAGCAGAGGGTTTCAGGGCAGGACTTGAAATATTTTGACAGAGCTCGGCAGGAAAGACTATACCCTGCTTCAGCCAATGATTTGCATCTCTTACACCAACTGTGCTATTTTTTAAAAATATATACCAACACTAGCATTCCACTAAAGATCTATATCTCCCTCTGCTGAACAGATAAAGAGAACGGCAGCCTTGATGGGAACTGCCAACTGGGTTTTTAACCTTTGTATTCCACAGATTCCCTATGGCTCAAAGTTACAGATGACATTTGCCGGGTTATGGATAATGGTCTTTACACAGTGGGGACATTTTTTTACCGACTTGCCTAAAGCTTTTGACACAGCAGCCCATAAAGCCTTCACCCTAAATAACTTGTCTTGCATTAAGGAGAGAAGGAGGAGACATAAAACATTAGCTATTAATCAGTTGAGAAAAGGGCTCTGATGGGAGAGGGGAGCAAAACTGATTTCTGTAGAACTCCTTTGAAACTTTGACCTTTATGGCTTTAAAGAGCTACAGCAATTTCTCACAGGAATAAGGGATAGATGGTTTTTGTGCAATTCAAGGGCTGCCATCTATCAGACTGTTGGAGAAAGAAAATATTCAGTAAGCACAAGGAAGATTTACTAATTCTTTACATCTGAAAGTGAAAAAATAATTATGCACAGTTCAATTATGCTCCTAACCCAACTTTTCTCATTGACTGTGTAACATGCATAACTCTACATGCACTAGTGCCTGTAAGATGATGTCAAAAATAAGTTTTATGACACCTAAAACAGGCGAAGAACAGTCATTTTATGGTAAAAGGTGCTTCAATCCATGCTGTTTAAATGGACTACACCTTGGAAGAGATGAAACTTCTCACTTAAGCACCAGGAGCCCTATTTGTACAAGGAGTGCTGGGTACATCTATCAAAGCCAAACATACTAAGTCCGTTGCTGAACATATCTCTCTCAATTCAAGATACATACTGCAGACAACAAGTACTGTTCTTACTACAAAGTCGTGTCAGCTCTGGTTCTTGAATGAATTGAAGTTGGACAAGTCATGGAGCTGTGAAGGAGGGAAAGGGCAGCACAGTCAGACTCCCTGGAACCACAAACTCCAAGAAGTCAAGATCATGTAGATAAGGGCTTGAGGCATTAAGAAAGATGGACGTAAACAGGAACATTCTCCCTAAGATTTTAGGAGTGCATTTATAAAGCAACAGCTTTCAAGTTTCTGTTGTATTAGCAGACATTATACAGAGAGAACCAAACAGGCTTCAGAGAAGTCAAAGTGGCTCTAATGAAAGGAAAGTGTAAGCTGCTGAGGACCTGAGTTTGCCAAATTATCA
This sequence comes from Amblyornis subalaris, assembly GCA_018881555.1. Lineage (NCBI taxonomy): Eukaryota > Metazoa > Chordata > Aves > Passeriformes > Ptilonorhynchidae > Amblyornis > Amblyornis subalaris. The sequence goes on along the minus strand of JACAXG010000049.1, from coordinate 5,121,779 downwards.
GTTCAACCTGATTCTAGTCCAGAACTACATTTTGCTTCACTAGCTTGAGGAGACATTAGCCTTCTTAACTAGGTTCTGGAGATGATCTGATTCATTACCTAAACTGCCCTCACAGAAGACTCCACTGGAAGAGAGGAAGGATATTAAATATAGTGTCACAATTGCTAAAATCCAGGCTTCAGATAARAATGCTTAAAGCAAAGGTATGGTGGATTATGCATACAGGGAAACAAGCACAGGATTATACACAGGTATCCACTGTGGAAAAGAAGCAAYGTACCCTATAGGTAGGCAATGAGCTGAGTCATGTGAAGAACAACTAGACTGGTACATGCATCTACAGTATCACTTTTTGTCATCTTCTTGAGATTCAAATGGCTAATAGGAACCTTGCCCAAACATTCAAAACTCTACTCTTAAAAACCCATGCAATGCTAAGCTGCTCAGACACGATGAAAAGATGCCTTTGAGATGGGAGCCCACACTGCACTCACCGGTTACAGATTTTCCTGTGCAATGTGAGAATCTTCACCAGTTTGAATGGAAGCACAGTAYCCAAATAAAAGGCTGGAACAGTTAATCTGTGCACCAGTCTGAACAGGAGAGAACACAGGAGCCATTACAGAGGATGCCATTCCAGCGAGCAATTCCTTTAAATGAGCTACCAGAAAAACTGCAGCTTTGGAAACTGCCGAGGTTGGAAGGCATTAAACTCTTAAGGGATACAGCAGCAGCTAGTAGCAAGAGCAATTTGGCATTCTGAGAAAAAGATGAATGTTGGAGTTGCCTATCTGTTCCTGAATTTCAAGGCTCATTTCAATTTAAATTTGARTTTTGTCACATTGACTAAATGACTTCTATGCCAGTTGTAAGACAAAATGTTCAGGAAAAGAATATTTAAGCAAACAATTAGCACGCTCATTTCTGCTAATGACAGATTTATCTTTTTCTCCAGAGAATCAAATGGAGCTTTTCAAGTTCATTTTATTCATTCACTTGTTACTGGAGTGTGATGACCTCTGGGATAAAGTTAGGAAACTCCCACTAGGTCTCCATATTGTTACTCACTATTCATTGCAAATGTTTTATCCAAGACAAGTCAGATACCACTTTTTTTGTGCAAGTAAAAAAGTTGTATCAGCTCTTAAGCTCTTGAGGCTTATGTGAAAATTACACATGCAACACATCCTGCACACTGATGAGAGGTTTCACGTCCCTTTGTGATTTCCTAGGAAGCAGTGGCAGCAAGGCGGGAAGGCACTGTGCAGATCTGGCAGCAACTCTGATGTGCAGGAACAGAAAAATCAACTTAACTACAAAGATCCTAAGTTTAAATAACATGGCATAGCTGCAGTTCTTCTCATTGTCAGTCCCAAGCAGAAGTAGAACATGATCTACCTACCAGAGCCAGAGAGATTGTCTTCCCCAGGACAGCAGAAGGCTTGGTTCGATATCTCACTTTCGTTTACATCCTGGTGTCCATGAAGAGGGAGAACATTTAAATCAAGCCTTCAAAGATGTGCTCTCACCTAAAAAATCCCACTAAGCTCAGTGCTTCTGCTACAATAAGTGCTTTGGGACAGAAATATGATCACAGCCATACTGGCCAAAAATACAGATTCTTCCAAACAACCCTTAACTGAAGTGCTGTAAATGCTTGCAAAGGTTACAACAAACGAAGCCTTTGAAGTGAATTCTGGAATGAGTTTGCATTAACAGTGACAAATGTGCACTTCGACCTTGTCCCCTACTTCTGCCAACAGCCTCAGAGAGCATGGGCCAGAGGAGGGTCATTGACTAGCCACGAAATGAACAGACAAACTGCAGGTAAAGTCCTRTCCAAGTAAGGGGCAAGCCCTGGCCTGCTGCATGCCACTTTGCTTTCATCGAGGCTGAATTCTGAGCACTGCTGTGAAGTTTTTCCACAGGCTTGAAAGAAATGCCTAACCTTTGTCTGTGCCTTTGAGCACTCTGCTCAATTCATAAACTGAAGATAATCTTGTAGCTCAAGGCCAAGGAAGCTGCCTAACTCCACCCTAAATATGTCAAATATTGGCACAAATAGATTGTTTCTGAGTCATTGCAGGCTTTCAATAGAGCACAGTACTTACCTATGAGAATCTATTAAGGGAAGACCTTGCTYTCAGCTGGAAAACATTAATTCTCTTCCAAAAAGGCACACTACCTTCTTGGTCATTAATATCCCATCGTTCTTCTGAGCTGAGTGACAAGCCAGGTAAGCCACCCAGAYTCCAGACAGCGTGAAAGGCTAACTCTACAGGGAGATGTTTGGAAAAGAGAAATCACTGCTCCAGTTACTACAGCAGAAAAATCAATATTTCACTGGACAGGATGGTCTCTGAAGTGGCCTCACTTGGACACCASGTGTATTAGCAAAATGGAATAATGATAATAAAAAAGCCACGTGTGACCCTGGAACTGTACAGGGATCAGGGTGATGCAGAGACCTTAACAGGTGGGTAAATAGTTGCAAATGAAAACAAAGCTGTTGACACAGCAACAGGAGTCCTTCATCATGGTGATACTGATCCATAATATCAAATTAGTTTTGTGTCCATTCAATGAGGGAAGAAAGGAGGCACCATTCAAAGCCAGAATACACCATCATTGTGTAATGCTAAAGATGGTGCAAAGGAAACATCTTTAAACAGCTTGGAAAACATGGTGGGGAAGGGCAAAACCATCTTTGACAGAAAAGCACAAAGTGGGGAAGGGAATAAGGAAGAGAGAGAGCGAGTAAGAGAGAGGAGAAGCCTCAGCATTAAGAGGAGACCTCGTGTTCACTGAGGGTTTGCCCCTTGTTAGCTAATACTGGCCTCTGTACAGGCTGACAAAAGCCTGTCTGGGGCTGGCACTGGTGCTCTGTGGATCAGGGCATGACCGAATCCAGAAAAAAGGCAGTTCAGTTTTGGCCATGCAATTGGCAGCGTGAAGGAAGAGATGGAAAAGCAAAATATGGGATGTTTAGGAGAGAGCATGGCATCTCCACTGCAGGTAGTCTCAAACTCTGTTGCTGTAAGTAGTAAAATCAACATCAATCAGCACTACCCCATTTTTTMCCTGCCCTGGTCACTTCATCTGAACCCACACTGTCAAGAGTCTGTGACAACACAGCAAAGCTGTTTTAGAGACCAATCAAAGCTAAAACTAACTCAGCAAAACCTTAAGTTCTGACCATGTTGCAGCTATTCTGTTGCTGTCCCCTGTCCATATGTACTTCTCTGCTGCTTCCACTTATTTTGTGAAGCTCCTGGAGAAGAGGCAGTCTCTGTCCTGCACCTCTGCAGCCCTGAGAAAMCTCTCTCATCCCTCAGCCCAACCTGCTAGATTTATGGGTCCTACAGGGAAAAAACACAGCATGTGAGAAGATGATGCATCTCAGGTCATTGAAACTTCAAATTTCTGAATTCTTACAAAATTTCTGCATAATATATGGGAAATAAAAGGTCAGTGGTAGCTGCTGACRGTATTACAGCATGCTGGGAATAAAACATTGCTACTATCAATAGCTACGCTGAGCTCACTGGAGTTAGCAGACAGTCTGATCTCACCCAGACTGCACAACTTGGACATTCCAGCTGCAAAGTGCATGATGCATTTTCAGCCTTTAGTTTTCTTTTTAAAGCAGGGAAATGGCACTGTTAGAAAATATATAGGTTAAGGACATCAGTGCTGTTGCTGAGGCAGAACAATAATAACTTCAGCCATGATTTATATAGCTAATTTCAGGATAAAACCCTATCTATTTTTAAAAACAGGAAAAGGCCACAGAATTACCTGATTTTGTATTTGGCAGTGATTACAGTTTATACTGGACAATGTTTCAACCCAGTAAGCATGCAAATAGAATATTTTATTAAACTAAGAGACAAAAGGGGTCTTTTCTTCTTTATGTGCCCTCTCCACTGCAACAGATTTTATCAGGCTGCAGCCAGACACGCCAGCTTTCCTCTCAYCTGAAGTGCCTGTCTGATTTTAAGAGAATTATTTCCCAAACCAAATACCCATTTCTCTCTTCTATAGGCTCTATTTCYAGTTTATTGCTCATTTGTTCTGTTTCAAGCTACCAAGATAATTTTTTTTGGTCATCTAAAAGCTTTCAGMCTGAAGAGTCCAGAAAAGAAACATATATATCATCCCTATTAGATGCTAATCCTGGGATTTGCTTTTATAGTGGCATCTCAAGCTTGGTTTCCTATGGCACCTAAAGCCAACTCAGTGCTCTCTACTAAAGAGTGTTCCTCATGGAGATATACAGTCTAACAACACTTTTAACCATGGCTACATTTAAATCAAAGCATCACAGCAAATCCTGTSATAGAACCCTCCATTTTACTCACTGTGCCACAGGGTTCACAGCCTGACCTTGCTTCAAAATCCATCCCCACAGTCCTTCAGTTCCCTCCTTTTATTTGGCAATGCAGCATGTAAACTGAGGGCACATGGAAATGCTTTTACTAAACCAAGATCCTGGGTTCAGGATTCCCTCCAGAGCCCTGAAGCTCCAGATGAGAAGCAAAGTCAGGCTGTGAGCCCTGTGCTGCATCAGCTCATGTAATTCATGCCATGTGTTCGTAGATCTCTAAGGGACTTTGGTATCTTCCTTCCAATTTTTCTGTAAAAGGGAGCTGTAAAATTGGAGAAGGCAGAAAGGTACCTCTCTGAACATTCCACCCGTGCACAATGTAGCATCAAGGGGAGTGGTGGGCACACAGCCAAAATCTTACTAACAAATGAGAAGAAATGTCAAATGGGGACAGAGTAGAAAGGACCTTAAGATGGTCRTCCTATTTCTGTCGTGAAAGCGAAGGAGGAACCAGCACAGAGATGCTGATCTAGCTGAAGCATCTGATTAGAAAACCCACTTCAAGGAGGCATTCTGAACAGATGGATGCAAGTGGGCAAGATGCATTTGTCAAGGGCAGAGAAGATCTTGCCTTAAGTAAGGTGTGAAAGAACAGGACCTTATGAAAAGATGCTCCAGCTTTATGGATGGTTAAGAAAGAACCTTAAGAGAAAATAAAACCAGGAAATGAAAATTGAAAAAAAAAATTATAATTTCTGAATGTTAACCCTGAACAAATTTAGACTTACAGTCAAAATTACATTGCTTAAACAAGTTATGCTGGCTTTGAGCTATTATGCACATAGAAAAAGGGAATTGAAATGTGTGTGTAATTTAATAATAGTAGAGTAAATCAATGTACTTCTTCCTTTTATATCTCAAATAGTAAGTATCAATACTTCCCCCCAACCATTTCATCAATTGCTTACCTCATCAAGTCTTAAACTATAGATATATATACACACATAAATACAGACACATAAATAGCATTAAGCTCCATCAAATCAACAAATAAAATGAGAGCATATTGAGAAACAGCACTTCTGTTTAACTATCATTCAAGATTGTGTGGGGCATGCAATGCTATGAAGTCTTGGCTCTTCTATCCTTGAATAAATCACTGACTAACTAATTGAAACAATTTTCAAAATGTGAAAATCCTCTTAGCATGTGAACAAGCCAAGGCTGGGCTAGGAGACAGCTTTCTAAAATTGCCCATTACACTGGTCACTGAATTAGTGTTTAGTGTTGTTCATTGCTCATTTTTATTCCTACTGGGGACAAACAGGAATGTCCAAGTCAGTGTGCCCAGTTCACTGCTTTTTTTTTTAATACTACTCAAGGAAGCCAGCTTTGACTCTTCCTTTATTAATTTTATAGCCCATGTGACAACTCACGCTATTTAAAAGTTATGTTCCTTTTTCCACAGACTAAATKAAATTATTAAGCAAGACTAGCTGAAACTGATGGAGAAGAAAAACCTCTGTCTCCATCATAACGCATGAAACATGACTGTTTTAATATATGGAGTATAAAGTAGACACTAACTCATTTCTTTGCTCTGATTATTTTTTAGGAGTTCAGAAATAACATCTTTCAAGACTCCAGCACTTCTTTTAATATGCCATTTTTTCCACATGTATTTATTTATGGCTGAAAGATCAATTAGAATTCCTTTGTGGGAAGTCATTCCCCATCAGTTCAATTACCCCATGTAATTGTTTCAGCAATCATAATATCAATCAAATATCCATCTTAATTTTTATTTAGAGATTCAATTACCAAACATCAAGCAGATATAAACACTTCTTTCAGAGTACAAATACCATTTTACCCCTCAGCATCCTCTAAATCATAAAAACACATGTGTAGTCCTTTAAAACCTCCATAAAACTTTTAGGGCTTCCTAATGCTTCTTTCACAACACACTTTTTGAAGACAAACCCAGTTTGCTAGACCTGGGTGTGGGGATAGAGACACTCCTACCTTCTCCCACCCCACATGTCCTACAGCTCCGAAAGCTTTCATGGATTCATCTGTGCCTTAACCCCCTCCTGCTTTTCAGGTGGCAAGGAATCCCAGTTACTGATTCATCAGGAAGAATTCTGTTTCATGGTGCTTTTACATGTGCATTTTAATCAGTGGCTGATCCATTTGGAGCTGGTGCTCTCATCTTTCCCTAGAGCCTTTCCCAGATAGTCCCTCTCATTCAAATCCTGCTAGTAGGTATTGTCATTCCACTCTATTTTTACGTGTAATTCACTAAACTTCAGASAGATGCCTGTCAAGCAAGTCAATATTTTACACTCCAGCTTGAATCCATTTTTTGCAGTGCATCAAAACGAAAATTTATTTTTTGCCTCCTAGGAGTCACAACCAAAGTAGAACCAGTCTGGAAATGAGAACACTGAATGAAAYGGCAAACCAGTGGTTGGCAAGAGTGATCAACATATCTCCTAGTCCAGAGAGAACAAATGTTGTCAGAACAACYAGTTACAAGTGCATTAAAACTCCCTGAGGAGCAAGAAAATGCAGAGCTGGTTAAACATTTATAGGCGCCTCCAAGTTTCAGTTACTATATGCAYAGCACAATACAGCTTCCTCCCAAAGCGACACCTGCTCTGCTCTCAAATCTTCGTATTATCACCAAGAACCATTTAATCTAAGTGAATAAAAGGCTCGTCGTGACTTCCCCACTGACTACTCCAAAAAAATAAAAACATTAAGAGCCATCTTTGCCCAGCCTAGGAAAACATGAGCCCACCCACAGGGATTGTAGKTGGAGCTATGGGAACATGCTCAGCCATTGTTTTACAGCACGCTTCAGGTGAAACCAGTTAAAATTCCCAGTACGGTTTTGTAGTATTTATAGAATATTATAAATCAGAAAGAGCAACTCTCACCATGTTAACACACTGAGACTCTCACAGCCAAGCTTTGCCTGGTTGCCTTAGTGATCCCAATAAACACACTAGGCAACTTGTTTTTCTGGCTTTTATCTCTGATAGAGGCACCCAAATGAAAAAGTCAGGCTGGGGGATGATGTTGACACTTGGGTATTGTGGCACTTGAGAAGTTTTACTCAGAGGCATTTTAACTGCAAAGACACCTCAGTCTTGGGCACAGCAGCCAACATCACATCTTTGGGGGGAATAAGGAATAAAGGAAAGAAGGAACAATATCCCTTTGCCCCAAATCCCTTTGACCTACCTGCACAGCCAAAAGCTAGGTGATACCTAGAAGATGGGCTGAATTTGACACAACACACGTTAGCCTTGGCCTCGATGCTTGCTACTGAGTTGTCCAAGTTGGTAGACCACAGTTTCACTAGAGGAAGGGAAAGAGAGACATGAGTAAACAAAAACCAACAAAAACATGAACCCCAACTGAAAGGCCTAAAATCTAGTTATTTCATGAATAAAATTCTGGAAAGCCTCAGTTGCTAAGATTTAGTGAGTATGAAGGGTCAGTTGTCACTGGTGGTGGGTAAGTTTGAGAATATTCTCAAATCCACACTGTAAATATCCAGCCCACCTCCATACACACAGGAGATGCCAGAAGTCCCCATCCCACATGGCTGAGACCATCAAAGCAGGTRACTAACCACATGTTATAATCTCAGTGCTTAAGGTTACTGCAGTGCAGATTCATACAACCAAGAACAGGAAGGCTTACATCCTTTTTTGTTCCTTCTCCCTGCGCTGGGATGCAAGAACTCCATGCTCCGCAGCAAAATTGCTTTGCACGGAATAAATATACCTAATTGTATGCACAGTGAGTGAGAACAACTTGTTTTATTCTTGAGAAACTGGCACAGACTGGAGAGAAATCAGTATGCTGGCTTCCTGTGATGCAATATTCCCCTGGTACAAGAACTTTACTGTTCTATGAGAGTACCACATGAACACTGATTAAACTAYGTGCTAGAATGAGCTCTTCCCCCAAGCACTCCAGTGCTTCAGAGAATGACCAACAAAAAACACCAGGGCTTTTCAAAATACAGCCTTCCCCACCCACCAGAAACACTTCAAGTACCATTTAACCTTAAGAAGAAGAGTGCCAGGTGCTCCTCACATAGTTAATCTTATTATTAAAAGCTAAACAACACACTGCCTTCGATCCAGATGAAGGAGCAGCAGATTGGCATCAAGCCCCATTAATGCCTATGACGCAGAAAAGACTTAAAACATTCTCCCTTTCCCCTTTTCCTGRTGAGTGGGTTGAGCTGTACTTGAGTACCACAATCTGAGGCTGGAAGCAGAGCAAGCTGGAASCAATGGTGAATAAACAGAAGCTACATGAAGGGGTAATCCCCTCAAGAGCTCCCCATGAGCTGCCTGAGGTTTTTCAGACCTGTGGCTAATGGATCCTTCAGTCTTCTCACCAAAAGCTCACYTTGGAGGTGAAGGGAGCAAAAATGGCAAAAACAACAGCATCTTGCAACCCACCATGACCATTACGTGAGCTCAGCAGTCTTATGGTGTGTCTCCCCACCCTCTGAGGGGTCCTCTGTGTCACCTCTTGACCAGCATTTCCTAGGGGCTTTGAGGGAGAAGCAAGATTTCCATGTGGATTACCCAAGAATGTTTTAGAAGACAAAGGAAAAGGAGGACTACTGGCAGGTTGGTTCTAGTGCAGTTTTTAACAGTATGGGAAGCAATGAAAAGCAAGAAGATTGGGATGTTTCTGACCATACAAGGATGGAGGAAATACGGCATTGCTCAGAGCACACCAAGGAACCATTGTAAATAAAGCACTGTGTGGATATCTGGCAGCTGCCTGGAACCATCAGAAAGCAGCACACACATACACCAGCAGAAATACAAACACCGATGCATACTCCATTTACCCAGAAGCATTATGCAAAATTCAATGAAAACAGCACCCAACCTGAGGTTGGTTTTGAAAAATAAATCCATTCTCATTGATTAGAGCTATAATATTCATCCTAAACACCTGGCTACATTTCTAAATAAAACAACAGCTTTRCAAGCATGGTTTAAGAAGCTCTCTTCTCCCAGGCAAGACTGGATGATAAAGCTTCTCCACCGTGTGCACTTGCGGGCAGAGGTGAACAGGAGCAGGGAAGAATTTTGCAAAACAAGAAAATATTAACATTTTGCTTAAATGAGCAGACACCAGGAGACGAGTAGTCTAAGTTCTTGTGGCAGTAAAGGCCATCAGGCTTATGAATGAGATGGTATAAGAAGCAAATAAAACATGTTTACGAGAGGACAGTGTCAGCAGACACCACCACTTCAACTTGAGGAGTGTGGGGTAGGTACACAATCTCAAGCTCAGAGCAACGTTCTGCCCAAATCTAGTACTAAAACAACACAGGCTTATCTTGAAGCCTTCCAACCAAAGCATCCAAAGCAGCAAAGTCTCTCCCTGACTCTTCCCCCAGCAAACAAATGGCCATCTGGTCCCAGCTTTGTAGCAAAAACTAATTGAGGGCTCAGTTTCCGCTTGGCTCCTTTTTTCATTCAAGTTTGCAGGTCATAAGCTGAGCCATTTAATCTGGTGAAGAGACAACCCATGTGCTCAAAGCCATCATAATATTCGTTACAACTGACAGGCGCAGATTAGAGCTTGCAATTTCTGTGATCTAACTGCTGTGAGATACGCCAGGCTCCAATTATATCTTAGTCAGTACCATAAAAAGGATAGATGGGACATATAACAACACATAATGAAACATGTCAAGTTTTACCTAGAACTGCCCATTATTTTTTAAAAAGAACTGACAGGTTAATAAAGCGTAATTCATAAGGGTAGAGTTTATTTGCTGTAGCTTTCAGCGATTTTGCTGAGGTCGAGGCAGTAATTATACAATACACAGATGTCTTGATAACATCTAGAATTGTGTTGATGAGACAAGCAACCATCTGAGATTGACTATTTCTGAAACACATGTTCTCAAAGCATATTTTTCCTCATTTTGCAGCTGCTGAGAGACATGCCTATATGGCCAAACGCCCTCATCAGAGTAGTAAAACAATGCCTCCAGAACAGTTTTTTCAGTTTAAAATGTTTAGGTGTTTTCAAGATGCTTTTGTAGTTGGAGCTTTACACCAAATGTGTAAGTTTATAAACTAATTTTCCATGCATCAGTTCTGTGTCTAAACACTGACTAAAAGGGGCAGAAGCMTGTACTGCAATAGCTGAAGTTGTCGATGTTCACAGTTGGTACTGAGAGTAAGGATGTTTGATCAAGAACTTCTTATCTGCTCATGTGATGGAGAGCCTGCTGCTAGTCCAAAAAAGCTCTAAGCCAGGAATAGCRTTTTGCTATCAGAAAATTCATTTGAGGAGATTAGGAGAATCCCTAAGAATGGAGAAAGCTGATGAATTGTCCTGCTAGGCAAAATTTTTGATCCACTACCTTGTGTGGGGGTCACGAGGGTGGTGTAAACTGAYGACTGTTAGTAGGCAGTGGCTGCAGGGTACTCCTTGCATAAGAGACAGACTTTCTGGTCAGTATTATAACTATCAACATCATCTTGACCTTTAAGGTAGTTCCAAATGAATCCAACAAAATCTTGAGAAAATTACTGAAATTTTAGCCAGAAAAATGACCAAACTGAAGATTCAACTTGATATTTTGAGAGCAGTRAACACCTACACCTTAAGTTAAAGTCAGCAGAAGCTGAAGGAATGAAGTATCAATGAAAATGGAGCCCAAAACAATCCTGTGGAAGTTGGAGGAGCAGACTCTGATCTGCAGTTCTCAGGCTATTTCCCCTATGTAGAAGGCTGTGCCTTTTTTTTAATGAAGCCAACTCTGCATATCTGTGCTGTCTCACTGAATTCAGGGGCAATATAAAAAAAATGGCTGTAGGACTGGTACCAGGGTCTCATTTACCAAGGCAGCATGGAAATTACTTTCCTTAGATGTAATGAGACAGATGCCTGCATTCCTCCTTGCCATGAGACAAAGAAAAGTAACTCTTGCTGCAAGCTCGGAGCTCTCAGGCTCCCTCTCCATTTTGAGCCRGGAATAATGAAGGGACTAGAGATGTAAACCCAGGACTCTTTCTTCTGTTGAATTTATCAGTGCTGCTTCTACCTTCTTGAGTTTCAGTGAGCTTCAAAAACAATCCCAGAGCAGAGAAACACTTGATCACCCCAAAAAAGGCATCTACCYCAGTGAAGACTAATTCTACCCATGTAGCATCACAAAATATTTCACTCTCCCTCAYCTGCTAACTTTACCATGGCCATAAAACTACAGCCCCAATCCAGAACAGGCAGCTGTAAGTCATTAGCCAAGTGCATTAGCTCCAGCCTTGTCCTGGTACTTTGATGGCATCATTTTGCCTTCACAAAATAAAATAATCTTTTTTCTGCCAAGAGCAGAAATTCACCTTTTCCTACTTACATGAAAACCATAGCTCCTGCCATTATTATGTGAATAAAAGAATTTAAATTAAGACTGTGTCTTCTCCCCAAGCTGCTTGAGGAACAAGTAAAACACCAATTTTGCTCACTGCTGTCTAGTTAGAGTATACCTTTGGGTCCCTATAGACATACACAAGTACCTTTGCCCCTTGAAAAGGGGAGGACATAACTGTAGATAAAAGTGTGGRGTTTGTACACACAGTAGTTACTTTAAGTATGATAATGCTTTTATGCTGTCATTATCTCCTATGAAATTAGAAAGATCTTCCACAAATAAACACTTTCTGGATTATCTTCATCTAACAACATCGACATTGCAGGACCCCAGCACCCAAGAATGCTGCCACTAATTATACGAGAATCATTTTCTCCCTAATAGAACTCTGTTAGCATCTCCTTTGCAGTGCCTGAGCCCCGGCAGGGAGAACTGCGAAGCACAGGRTTTTTCATTTATTAGCACCTTCTCCAATACACGCCTACCAAGTGCTTTCAGAATTAGCTTCCAACTTGAAAAGACCAAGGAGAGACAGGCTAATACACAGGCAAGCGGGAAGAACTGGCAAAGCTGTCACTTTTTTTGCTGGCTTGTCCTGATCACTTGACAGGAAAACGTGATACTCGTGCTTTGTGGGGAAGTGTGACAAGATTAGCTCCGATTGCTCTGGTCACACCAATATCTATCAGCATGGGGATTTCTTGTTAGAAAGCCCAGTGTGGCCTCACAGAAGCAGAGAAATAAAAGAGGACAGGAAGAGCAGATAAAGATCTTTCCTGCCAGATGCTCTACCTGGCCAAACATGTATTACTGTGTGCTTAAAACTGGCCAGAACTCAACCAAACAGTCATGAACAYAAGCAGAAGGACAAAATTTTAAGTTAGGCAGGTTTGAATTAAGACACCTGTCATAAGTGCTACCTTTCCCTCACATTTAACCCTTTCACTGTGATCACCAAAATGGAAGATGGACACTACAACATTAATGTGGACATTTGCTACTATTGCTCTGCATCTTAAAGACTTCTAAAATCTATGCTGAGGCTCCACTTGTCTCTAATGGGCTCTTTATATATGCAAATCACAGGCAAGTGGTAGTAGAAGAAAAGGATAAAATGTTCCAGCCCAGTTTTATCCACCAAAACCCCAGTACACCTTTAAAAGACCTTTGTGAATTGAGGTTATGTCGATCTGCAGGCTTTGTTAAAGTATTTTCTAAGTAAACAGTATACTTTTAGAGACAATTACTGAAGAAGCAAACAGTTAAACTGAAGACAGGAGCTCTGCTTGCAGCTGGGCTTTGCAAAACTGGACACCTCATTACTATGCTAATAAATGCATATCTACCTGGCAGATCAGCTTTTTCACATGCATGAAAGGAGCAGGGAGCACTGATGAAGAGGCTGATAACCTACAAGGTGAATATTCACTCCTGCTGCATCTAAGCGCACAGAAAACACATCTGACTTCCACCAAAAAAGGAAGCAGAAGTATATCAAAAACATTTAAAACTCACCTTTAAATATAAAATAATCATAAAAGTTGTGTAAACAGAATTATCAGCTTTGGAAACTATAGTGACAGGATAAGGGGGAATGGCTTTATACTGCCAGAAGGCAGGATTAGATKGGATATYGGGAAGAAATTCTTCCCTGTGASGGTGGGGAGGCCCCGGCATAGGTTGCCCAGAGAAGCTGTGGCTGCCCCATCCCTGGAAGTGTCTAAGGCCAGGTTGGACGRGGCTTGGAGCAACCTGGGATAGTGGAAGGTGTCCCTGCCCGTGGCAGGGGGTGGAATGAGATGAGCTTTAAAGTCTGTTCCAACCACAACCATTCTATGATTCTGTGATTGCCAAATGCAATTGAGGAACACTAATTTCTTTTGGAACAGCATTTAAAAACATTTTAGAAGGGAAGAAGCAGCTTACAAGGTTTAATACTTACGAAAAATTAATGTATCATTTCAAAGCAAGCAGGAAGAGCTCTGTCCAGAGCTCTATCAGCCCATCTGAGAGAGCTGATCCCCACTGATTAGGAAAGGAACTTTTAAGCTCTTGCTGTTTAATAGCTCTGATTTGATACTGTAAACATATTACAGATAAAACTCTCRTTCATTAGGGATGAAGAATACTATATCTCACTCAGTACTATCCTCTTCTTTGGGAGCTTCCTCTTTTTCTACCACCATGTGGCACAGGGCTTGGCCTAAGGGTTCTCCAAAAGTGCTTTGTCAAATGGACCCTGGAGCGTGGAAAGCTGAGAGCTGCTCCCGGCGCTCCCACTCTGTCCACCATGCAACTCCTTAAAGCTCCAAGAAACCCAGGGCACACCGTGAAAGCAGGAAGCTTCTTGTGCACAGTCTTTAACATTCAGAGCTATAGGTAAAAGAGCAGCAGGCATTTTTTAACTGCTGCTGTTTTACCGACAGCCTCATTTTTGAAATATAAATACATGCTGTTCTTTTGAAAGGCCCCAAGGTTTTAACTCAACAAGTTTAACTAATGTTAAAACACATTTTGCTTTGTTTGGAGTCCTGGAAAATGTTGGCTGAGAATATATTACACAAAAAATGTGAAGCAAGAGATCTTAATCCAAACAAAGCCTCTCYTTCTCTAAGATCCAAATGGTTCAGTAATATCTTGACACATTACCACAACAACTACAATACTGAAGGCAGCTGAGGAATCAGCTACTTGAAATAGCACATTTTTGTTCTTCCATGGGAATACACAGTCTAAGCCTTCTACACAGAAATTGAAATAGAATAGTACCTTTGGCATCATCAGAGCCTGAAGCCAATAGCTTAGGGTCCATCAAGTTGAAGTCAACACTCCAGCACCTTTTCTCATGCTCCTGTTCAGAGAAACAAGAAAAATATTGCAAGGTAGTGAGTTGTAACATGATAAAACAGTAAAGGAAAGCACACATGTTGTTTGGTACAAATTGACAGCAGGAAGCTGGATAGAGAAGCTTACTACGTTTAGCAATTTCTCAAAAAAATGTATTTTCTCCCAGCCAGGCCAATCTTTGCAATATGGTAGACATGCCAGGAAAGCGGAAAACACTAAAATGGCTTTCTTAAAAACTAAAACTGATTTCATTTTTACTTGGAAAGAAAAAAATAATTTAGGAGCTACGTACGCATTAATAATGGTATTATTATGGTTATAATACCATAATATAAATATGGTATTATTATTATATGATTAATAATGGTATTGCAGCACGATTTGACCAGCTGTTGTTCCACCACGTGCTGCTTTTCATTCTAGTAGATCACAGTTGTGTCTTCCAATACTAATAAGCAACTTTTGACCCAATACTGACAAGATGCCCATTTCAAACACCTCCTCTCTGAAAGTCCAGGAAATCCTCACCTTCCTGTTGAGCTATTTAAGCAAATCTTCTGATGTCTAATGCTCTGTTTTACCACTCAAACATATATTATTAAAAGACTGCACACTCTTCCTCAAAACGCAGAAGAGCTGTAATTGCTATGCTGGCACATTCCACACAGAAGCAGAGCATTGCATTGAATAAAACCTGAAATTCAGTCAAACTCTATGTTTAAAACCTTCACTCGGGCTTGCAAGACAAAAAGCTCACCAGGATGAAGTCACTAAAGGGTTTCAGTACATGCTAAGCAGGTGCCAATGCCTCTATGCAAATCCAAATAAAAAATTCAAGTAATCTGATAGGAAGCAAAATGAGTTTGTTTTAACATAAGCAACAGCTGGTTCTCTCTAGGTTCATTATTCAGCCTCATAAAGAAATGCAAAATGTATTTGAGAGGAAAACAGACTAGATTTATTCTGTCCAGTACAATTTCTCTTTCACTGAGATACGCAAAGGATTAGTGAAAACAAGCATTATAAAATGGCTAAAACACAACGAAAAAGTAAACAAAGGCTTAAATAGGAATTAAAACTTATGTTTAACTGTCAAGGAGGGGGAACTGAAGCCCAGTCTGCAGTTCATTCGTTATCACTGACCAGTTTCAATGGATTATGCTATCTATACAACAGCCTCTTCCCGAACACAACAACCCTCCTTGTTCTGACCACGAGCTTCTCAGAAGCCACTAGACAGAAACACAGTGTGCGAGTTTCATGAAGAAACAAAATGCCAGAAACTTCTCCTGACGCAGGTCTCGCTGCGGAGCTGAGCTCGCTGTGTGCTGAGGGCTGTGTGGGGAAGGAAGGGTTCTGCCTTGCTCTCCCTTCTCCCAGCCTCACCACTCAAGTCTGCATTTTGCACTTCTGCTTCACGAGCACCTGCATCGGCAAYCACTGCAGGGTTTTACAAAAGGCTTTTGACAAAGACTGAAGTGGAACAGGTATGGAGAGACAGAGGCTTCTAAAGGCAGGCAAGACAGCTTCCAGGAACTGATTTCTCCCTGTGAAGATTCCCTGCCTGAAAGCAGCAGCAAGAAAACGCCAACTGCCTCATGACTGTGACAGGAAGACAGAGCTGCCTCCCTTGGAGGACTACAGCTCAATAAAGCTGTGCGGATGAGACACATTTACCAAACAGAAGGAACATCCATTTCASCCCGTGGAATGGAAAAGCCTTTTGCTGGACTAGGAGCAGAACCTCAGACTCAACGCTGCTCCCCCAGTGCAGTGCACGGTGCAGGAAATGTTGCAGGCCGGTTGTGTGTTACCTGGTAGACCTTGGATCTTTGTCCCGTGAATCCATCCCAAAGGATGACGGTGCCTTCATAGTCGCTGCTGGCTAGCAGGTTCTTGTGGTAACTACTCCAGCTGATACAGCTTAAAAAGAGCAAGCCCTGGTCAGTCTTACTGTAAATCATAATGCACAACACAAAAATCCCTCTTGCAATACATCAGGCAGTAAGTATCTTTGCAAAGCACACAGCACTTGATCAAGCCACCCCACTGAAACACGCAGCATAGGAAAAGAAACAAAACCCACCAGAAATGAAACAAATCTTCCTCCACAAACTCAAAGAAAGGCTTTATTGACTGAAGAGACATATCCCCCTTAATACAGAGTGCCAGGGTTTAGGATTTTTTAAAAATGCATTTATCTCGAACACTGTAATTTTTTTGCTCTTTCAATCCCATACAAACTCTCAGAGAGCTCACCGTTTGACTCCTTAACCTCTTAGCAATAGACACTACTGTTATTATTACCACCATAAACAAATGATTATTATTACCACAAAGATAACTACTTACCTAATAGTAGCTGTATGTGTAAAACACATACCTGCATGGATGGTAAATCAGCCTCTCCCCCAGCACATATCTAATGTTCTACATAGCACCTGTACTCACATGAAAGTTTGACTTCTGAGAAACTACTTCCAGCTTTCTGTAAATGCTGAAAAAACCTTCCTATCCAGAAGGAAACAGCAATTTGTTTGCTACGAGTATTTTAGAAAATGTTTCTGATCAAGAACTGCAAAATATATCACACAGGTTTTTATTTTAAGCTGAATTGAGGGGCTGTGCAAAACCAAATGATGATTACACTGGCAAACTCTAACCATCAGCAGAGCAAACAAGAGCAGCAGTGACTGCCAAGTCACACTTGTAGCATTCTGGCACTATGCCTCTACTCTGACTCCCAAAAAATGTGACAGAGGTAAGAAAATTTGTAATACTTGTTCACCAATTTTTGGACCATCTGGCAAAGAAGCATGCCAGTTGGTATCAACTGTGATGTACACAGCAGAAGCTGAACTGACAGATCCCATTCGTGAAGGTCCTCAAGCAGCTCTGACACAGATAACTAGATCATAGTAGCCCTGGGGYCAAGTTTTAAAACCAACAATATAAACCAGAAGTCCACAATTCTGTAACTTCTTAGTACTGCTTTGATCAGTGCAGCTACACATTGAAATACGATGTAGGTAACATGGATACCGATTTAGCAGTATTATACCTTGCGAAATTCTTGGTTCCACTAGACACTTGCATCCTSTTTTCCTTAATAATTTACTGACAGAAGAGGAAAAATCCTTTCCCTTTCTTACAATATAAACATTTTTCAGTTAGTTAAATAACAGCAAGCAGCACTGGTGTTCCGCTCCTGACTACGGTCAAACTTAACAGCATCCCTTGGTTTTAAAACTTTACATTCAGAAATGTAAAATTTCATTTACCCAATGTAAGTCATTGTTTTTAACCAGCAGCTGCTAAGAGGATGGTTGAGGTGATACAGCTCATGCAGAGATTTTCCCTGGCTTCACCTCTTCCATGATATGTCATCGAGAAAATAACTGTTAAGTATCCCCAGCCCTTGTAGGCACAAGGGCTGTCCACAAATGCACCACCAAGAAGTCATCATTATTCCAGCTTTACACCATTAGGTACCCACAGAGAAAAGCAGGTCTTGACAGCCTATGATTTACTAGAAGCCTTATTCTGAGAGGCTTAAGTGGGCTCCCTGAGTTCCAAATGAAGCTGGCAGGCCCTGCCCACCAAGACCATGAGGTGAAGGTTGCAGCAGCCCAGAGATAACCACATCTGACATCTGGAGTCGTGTTTCCAGGTGGAGCAGTCCCTGATGAAAGCAAAAGCAGTTCGGAGGCCTAGAGCTAAACACAGTGAGCTCTGGGCTGGGAGCAGTCTCCAGCTAATGGCAGGGAGGTAGACACCACACCACAAGAGACCTTTATCAGTTCAAACCTGTTCCCCTGACCAGATTATCTCCTCTCAAATCAGGGCTTCAAGGAGCTTAAGGAAAAAAGGAAACAATCTGCATGTGTAGCCACCATGTACAAGCAGAAAGAATACAGCCCAGAGCCAGAACTTGGAAGGCAGTCTCCTATCTGGATGGCTTTGGGAGGACATCAGACAACATCAGCAAGTGAAGAGGCTGAAGCATGAAGAGGATAATCACATAGCCRCATCTTGTCAAAAAAGAAATCACCCCAGACAATGAAAATCAGGAATTACTGAGCAGGTAAAAAGATATAAAGGAGTTTCACAGTTCTGTTTGAGATGTGATGGATTTAAAATACTTCACTGGCTCAGGCAGTATAGAGGGAGAAAAACAAAAGGTTTCTGTACCCAAAAGCAYGTCCATCAGGTCTGGCACAGCAAGGATCCCACTGCTGCCTGAGGGTGTTAACAAGGGGTTAACACTCATTTGGAAAGCATTCATAGATAGACTTAGAGGGGAAAACAGGAACAGACAGGTGAAAAATGTTTAGGGATTTGCAGCCACTAAGTGGTTCAATTAACACCTTTTAAGTCACACACACCATAAATCTTTCATTTTTAAGTAATATGATTAAAGGATCGTAGCAAGACAAAATCAACTCTGTTCCCGCTCTCCGCCTTCATTCTGCCCTCATCACCACCGAACTCTCTTTACAAAGTCTGAAACTAGAGCTTTTTCCTTAACATTGAAATACGTGAGCTTCTTTCTAAGTTAAATTCTCCAAAGTAACCTTTGTAGAGCACAATTTAGGGTTGTATCAGATGGAGGGGCGCTCCCTTTCCAGGTAAAGGATATTTCTGGGCAAGGGCTGACTGTCCTTTCATAGAAATCATAGAATGGTTTGGGGTGGAAGGGACCTTAAATATCACCTCCTTCCACCCCCCTGCCATGGGTAGGGACACCTTCCACTAGACCAGGTTGCTCCAAGCCCTGTCCAACCTGGCCTTGGACACTTCCAGGGATGGGACAGCCACACCTTCTTTGCACAACCTGTGCCAGGGCCTCACCACCCTCTGAGTAAAGAGCTTCCTAACATGTAATCTAAATCTCTCCTCTTTCAGCCTAAAACCATTCCCCCTCGTCCTATCACTCTCTGCACCTCTAAAAAGTCACTCTGTAAAAAGTCCTTTGGTTGTATCTTCTGGCATCTGCGACAATGCACACCTGGAAGAAGGCTGTCCCAGAGCACTGGGGCATTATGATGTTTCTCTTCCATGTGGCTTTCCTGAGGCCTACAAAGGATTGAGAACCTACTGCCATGTTTCCTTCAATGAAAGCACTGATCTTTCTTCCATGCCCAACACAGGCAATTCTGTTGAATCTTTAAAGACATCTACTTTTTTGGTTTCCCTTGAGATGTTATCAGGGGCAACGAGTTGAACAACAGACTCAAAAAGGGCATGGGGGAGCAAGCTGGAGAAGGGCAAAGGAAAGGGCAAAGGTGAGATGAACCGAAAACGCAGCTTACATAGTCATCAAACAGATTAACCATCAAACCCCCAGACRTTCACAAAAATAACCTTTTGTAGACAACCTTTAGACGGCCTGCAGCCATACCAGGGAGAAACTGAAGTGTGGAGGCTCTGAGATATGATATAAAAATAACTACCTAGGGCTGAGAGAATGTGTAATTCAGCGCTGGATTAAAAGGCATTGTGCGATGCCATCTTTTATTTTAAACATAATAGCTGCATTTTCCTCAGTTTTTGCTTTGTTCTTATACCCAGAAACAGGGTGATAGTTACACCCCAGAGGTTTATCTTACCAGAAGTTGTGATAGCTTTCCTTCCTAGGGGATTCTGAAGAAACTGTAGTTGAAAGCTAATCACCAACTTCTGAAACACTCTCCTAACCTCAGCATCTGATCCAGCCACACAGAAATCCTGACCCTGTGAAGATTTATGTGCATCCTTCATTTTATTCGGAGACACAAGTGGGCTAGCTCAGTTAGTGTTGTCAGTTATGCTGATCTTTATTTCATAARCCAGTATTTTTATGGCTGAAATGTCTCAAATCCAGGATCAAGCTACCCAGTGTCAACCACCCCTCTGGCAGTGAGAGTTACATGAAGTTAAAGCTTTTAATAAAGCACAAACTCCTATGGTCTGATCTGCTTCTGAGCACCAAGTGCTTCAGCCCCAGTCTGTCACCACAAGCCAACTGATGACCAGCAATTTTAGGACTGAAATGTTTCTAAGTGCATGATCTACTACTGCAAAGAATATCCACATGAACAACAACACTAAACAATACTCCAGAGACATACGGAAGTACATTACTGTTATGAATGTTTTAAAATAAACCCCTTTTTTCCTAATCAATTCAAAGAAAACCTCTAGTAGGGTTAAGAGACAAATACTTTTAAAGAAAAATTTCATCTTCTTGCAAAGTGAAGCAGTTATTCTAAAAACTAGAATTAATGCAAGTTGAAGGTATATTTTGTTATAACCAGTTTAGTGTCAAACATTCTCTGCATTGGAAATACAGGCATCCAACACAACCAGGACTTTCAGCTCATACCACTCCAAATAGCAAAGACTCTATGATGAAAAAGACCATATGACAAGTTTTTGCTTAATTTAAACTTAATAGCAAGAACTGGCTGCCATTTTCAAAGCTGACAGCAATACGCCCATGAAGTGCTATCAGGATACAGCAAYCACACGTTTGATTTATTGACACTGAAAAATGAAAACAGTAAAATATTAGCAGCCTCCTAAAAAAGGAAGGCTACTGGTGCTTTGCTTTTACTGCAGTTGACTAAACAGATGCAGCTGATTTCGGAGRTTTGTGGTAACATCTATCACTGAAGTACAGATGCTGCAAACACACAGTGGTGAGCATGCAGAATACTAAACACGGATTTCAAAAGCATGTTTACCTAACCACACTCGCACATCACCTATTGTAGATTAACGAGGCCTAAAGCCAATTTTTTACCTGAATGCTAGATCTCCTTATTTTTCTCCCCTTGCGACCTATGGCAAAACAACAAATCTGCCTCTTGAATAAATCAGAGCAGAGCTGTGGCTTGGTGCTAGCCGTTCCTCTTCGTCCTTTCCCATCTCCTACACGGGGGGAGCGCAGATTAGTGCCTGCCATAGCTAGGGACACAGCAAGTCATAATTAGCTCACAGGGTGCTGTTTATAGCTACTACACAATGCCAGGATTTGTTTCTTGTACTGAAGCTATGAATCTGTAAATGGGATTTTTATGAGGATTTATGTGTCATCTTGTGTTTTTCCTGGAAGCTTATGCCACTGTTGTTCCCGGGGGACGCGATGCACATTTACCAGAAACCCGACACACCGACTTCCTCCCCGTTCTTAAAAATAGGGATGAGAAGGCTTAGCAGATGATGAAAAAGGAATTTATTTAAGAAGCAGGTGGGTGTAAAAAGGGGGTTGGAAAAGAGGAAGAGACTCAGCTACAGCTGGTACCAGGGCTCTGCTCCAGGAAAGCCTACAATCAATTACCGCTGGCACGAAGCTCAACCTTTCAGCAGGCGCCCAGCTGGCACACGGCAGAGCAGGGCTGGGCTGGCGCCAGCCCCAGCCCAGGCACGGGCTTCCCTYCCCGCAGCTGCTCCGGGCCAGACTCGCTCTTGGCCAGACACGAGTCCTCACTAATGCTGTCACCTGTCTCCTTTTATAAAAGCCCATCAGAGCCTCTGCTCCTCCRAAAGCTGAGTCACCAACATCATCACTAATGATTTATGTTCCGGCATCATCGCTCTGAACAAGGTTAACCAGGATCAATTTAACCGGGAGAGACATGTCACCAAATCCCATCCACACACAGACCCCTGAATCTCCACTGGGAAGAAAAATACCAGTCATGTGCCAGAGCACAAATATGTTTGTCTTCAATATCAGAAAGGGCACTCACAGGTAGAGTGAAGCCTCTTGAGGAAGCTGCACCTTCGCCCAAATTAACATCAGCAGCTTTAAGCTGAGGCTTTTTACAAAGAGTAGGCTTCACTTGTTTAGATTTTTCTATTACAACACGGGCACATTTTCAGCACACTGCAATATTCCATAATGAAATTACAGCCTTCATCTATAAGTTCTCCCTCAAGCTACGCCACTTCAGAAGAGCAAGTTATTATGCTGCTCGACGCTGCACTAGCGAGCCACGGCACCAGTGACTGGCAGCACAGCTAATGGATATAGCAAGGATGCGCCTGACTGACAGGCCAACTTTATTTGTCAAATCCAAAAGCACCTACATGCCAAAGGAAGCCTGATATAATGTGCAGGAGGCTGATGGGAAAACCCCCCCCCCCACCATTTATTTCTTCAAAGGAATGAGAGAAACTAGGGCAAAAAAATGAGAGGACCCTGTCCTCCTCTGCTGAGGCAGAGTGTGCGAGGACAATGCATTTAGCATTGTCATATATACATAAAATGTATATAYGCATGAAATTTGAGAATGAGAATAAATCTTGAAAGCAAGCAGCATCTTGTCTGGAGCACAAAGCTGACATGAGTAATACCACTGAAGGCACTAATGTGACTCTCCTCACTGGCAGCTGTGGGAGAAGGGAGAACTAACAATTTTCCTAACGACTGGCAGGATCATCAGAGTAGATCCCTGTCAAATTTGCAGCAGCAAGTTTGGAATTTATTTCACATGGTTCAAGAAATACCAAACACACATTGCTTTTTCCCCTTCTAATTAAGGCAAAACGTATTAATTGACTGCTAGATGGTTCTCCTATTACACTGCTCTCCAGAAAAACAAAGCTGAATGGTGCAAACTCTGCTATGACTCAGGTAAAAATGCAGAACATTTCACCAGCCCAGCCCAACACAAGCTCCATAATCAGTACAGCTTATCAATACAAGTCATTCTGCGGCTGTTTTTACCCATTTTGAAAGCTAGTCCCAGGGTCAGCTGCATTTACATCCTTCCCTTCATAAAATAGTGTTATGCAATTCCKGGGAATAATGAGCATGAGCAACACATGAATGACTGATCTATCTTTAGAAATGTGTCAGCTACAAAATGAAGCGTGACTTTTATGCTCTAAAGTAGGCTCACAAACATTCTTAATTTTGTTGCACAACACTTTGTTTTCATGGAAGCTGGACTGTTACATAAATTTATTACTCGCACTTTCGTGGGTGCTTTACTGCTTTTAAAAYGTTGAGTACCAAATAAAAACAAATGAGTTCTACAGAGATGCTGGAGACTTGTATTATAATACTGAATGGGTTCGATTGCCTGTATTATTTACTTTTCAGCTTTAGCAGAACTTTTGAATTAAGATTTTAAAGTTATTTAGCTAGATTCTTTCAACTGAAGTTCTGACACGGTGGTCTGTATTTCATTGGTTTAAGACATCTAAACGGATAAAAAAATGAGTTGACAGTAATGATAGCAGCAGAGAAGGAAAAAAAAAAAATCAAGAAAGGTCTTTTCCCAGGAGCTTTATATTACGAGGCCCAGCAGAACAGCACTTCAGGCAGACAAAAATTCCTAGGCAAAAGGTGCCAATGAGGTACATTTCCTGAGAACTAGCAACCTCTCAGCAGAATGGAAAGGATCTGATCAATAAAGAGAAGAGAGCATGAAGGAATCAATGGCTGTTATGAAGAACTGGGTACAGAGGTTACCTTGAGACAAGCTATGACTTTACCTGGAGCATATATGCACTACTTTCAGTGGGTATCCAATAGCATTTCCAAGGAACACAATAACAGTTTACGACCCTATTGCCTTTTCTCCTCCACATACGTGGGCTTTGTTATTACCTTGGACGAACCTAGCATCCACAAGTAATAGTGCTTGTGCCACCCAATCTCAATTAGCTCCTGCTTTCCTCCTTTCCCCTCCCATTCCCATAAAGAAAGCAAAACAGTTACTGCACATCAACAAGCTAGTGGAAAAGGCCCTCTGAGTTCAAATACAAACCAATGCCTACCTGATTTTGGAATTACAGGTCATTTCATTCTCAGGGTAGTGAATATCCACCGCATCCTGAATGACTGTACCATACTCATAGACTTTAATCTTCTTTGTCACTCCGGCGATGGCAAAGTAGTCACAGTCTCGGTCAAACTCAATACTGAGAAACAAAAACATAGGTTGAGAAGTGTGTAAAACACCACACATACTTACCAGGAGGGTATTTTACCTCCTGAACATTTCGGTATGGCAGAGTTGAGAATCAAAATTTGCAGTTTGCAAGCACCCAGCTCAGAACACCCTGGCCAGGTCTAGCACACACCCCGAAAGTGTGGGGTGCTTGCTCTAAGCTTTGTTCTCTAATCCATCCCCCACCAACACAACCACATCTCCATTTTCGCGGTAGCACAATCACCCTCCCGCAGCCAGGATCTTTGTTCAGGTGCTCTGGAGGTTTTTCAGTTCAGCTACATCACCTACATTGCATGGTACCCAAATGCCAAAGCCAACAGCTTGCCCTGGAAACATTCAGCTGTAGCCTCTGCCATTAACGTGCCACAGCATGACTGCCCACTGATTCCTCCTGTGTACAACAGCTTTAGGAACTTCTAAGTGCTAATGCAGAGCAAACTAGTGTTTGTGGAAAAAACCTTCTAAATTCCCTGGGCAACAAAAGGGGGTTGAAATCAGATCATCAGTACTGTAAAAAACATGCACACTATGACTTCCACTTAGGGTTGCTTGTGCAAACAGAGGTACCTTCTTTCTTGGCCTGCAGGGCAAGTTTGTAATAAATATCAATGAAGTTGGAAGTAAAAGCAGTCACCTTATAACAAAGTTAAGCTGCAAATGAGAAAAGCCTGAGGTTGTACATGAAATACATCTGAGAGGAAGGCAGGCAGCAGGTTACAAACAGCTAATGTCACAGCTTGGAAGGGCTTGAGAGAAATCTGCTAGACATTCAGCAGTCAGGGAAGTAATCCTACTTCCTAGGAACTCCTGCCTTCCTGCAGCCCATGGAACTGCAGGCAGGGCAGAGTGGATGTGCACGTACACCTGTCTCCTTCGAGGGCATCAGCCTCAGTGAGACACCTCCCCAGAAACGGTGGGGGGGGCAGCATTTGCCCTCAGTCACAAGGTTTCTATGATCAGTAACCAGCTCTCCCCAAGTCTCTTGACAAAGCAATCAATCTACAGTTTTCAGAGGTCTCTTTTGGGGTTCTTCCACTCAGTAATTAATTTCAATCCCTACTGTCCCTATCACTTCCCCCCCCCCCCAAGAATCCAGAGTGTTTATGAAACAGGGAGGAAGTTCTTAATGGCAGCAGGGAAAACTGAGTTTACACTAATTTCACATTCAAAATCGTGAGAGCAGGGGTATTTAAGGTACATTTCTACAATTAGAAAGCATTAAACCAATTACAAGAAGAGAAGGGGCTCTTCAGGCTGCCCCCATAGCTGTAACAGCAAGAGCTTTCCACTTCTCAACAGAGCTGAGAAGTCGAAGGCAATGCACTGTTTCCAAGGGAAGATAAATTTAAATGCCAACAGAATTTTCAAGTCCTTGTAAAGGAGATATCATCAAGTTATTTTTAAACTATGGAGAGAAAAGATTGTTGATATGCAGTTTGTTTCTATAAAATAATTCAATGAAGCAGCTCGAAACTGGGCCTTTTAACTCGGGCACCCAAACTTCTCCTAAGCAGTGGCAGGAGATGGTCCCACTCACAATTGCTTGTTAGAGAAGCTAGTCAGGTCCAGCCTGCAAAATCATGAACCTCCAAAATGCATGGAGGAACATGCTTATGGCCGGGGAATTAAGCGAGCATGCAGACATCTATTTAAATAAAATGGGAGAAGGAAAGAAGTCACCTAAGCATCCAGGCTGCTCTCCCCCCTCCCCAAATCTACACTAGTCTAAATCACTTCTTATACACACAGGATGAAAACATCATTCAGGTCTGTCTTGTTTTGTCAGCTCACCCTGTTCTGTGCAAGAATTTTATAACCGAAAGCCTCTATAACAATACAAGGGATTTACTTGTACCACAATCTTAATTGAACTGCTGTCTCCGCTCCTGCTCGCTGCCCTGTGGAGTCAGGTAAAGCACAACTAAACTGATGGCAGTGATTCATCTACCTGGATTCAATTTATACCCTCAGCCTTCTGCTGAAGAAAGAAAAATAATACATTACAATGTCTGGTAAAAAGCCAAGTTATTAGAACAGAACAGAACCTCTCTCACCTGGGTTGGGTTTGCTTCTCTAGCATTAATTCAATTTTTTTTTTTTAATAGAGACATGCTGTAGACATAACAAATGAGCATTTCAATATGCCCATAAAAGTTAACACATCATTAAAAAAAAATAAAAAGCATTAAGCAGTGGAATTGTCAGACCCGCGACCTTCAAACAGCATCAAAGACACTGCAGGGAGAGAAGGATGCAGAAATAAACCACTTCTGGTACAGATGTTCATAGTTGTGAGAGAGGCTGGTAAACCCAACACACATCTGCACCTTGGCCTCCATCACCTGTGCTCAGTCCTGGGACAACAAATCTTCTCACTTTCTACCAGTCAGCTTTTCGTCAGTGATTTACAAACAAAAATAGGAACAATCTAAGGACCCCATCAAGTGGATTATATACCATAGAAAACTATTCCTAGTATTTGCAAAGCTCTGCTTCCACCTAGACTAATCAGCATTAGGACAAACAGCCTACTTGCACAACAACAATTTTTATGGTTTTTCCTGCAAGTCTTTTAAATACACTTAGTATTAAGCATGCCTTATTTGCATTTAAGTAGCTCGAGGGTATTCCTGTCACTTGCTGCTTGAAGTCTTTGTGTCAATGTAAGCACCTGCTTATTCACAAGCTTATCTATAGGCAAATTCACCAGAGAACTTCAGTTTTGTTTTGTCAAAAGACAAAAGAGGGCCAGCTCAGAAAGACAACATTCTGCTTTGCAGGTGATACATTTCTACAGTCCTAGTGAATTCATCATCAGCACAATAATAACATGCAATAGAATAATAGGAAATAGCCAAAACACCCAGTGAAATTACCTTTTGCATGAGCAGTGGTCCTTGCTCCTCAAAGATTTACCTGTTAAAAACAACTACCAATTGTCCTTTTTTTTTTAAGCCTATTTTTAAACTCCACATTTTTGACCAATAAAGACTAACCAAATTTCTATAAGGAATATTTTGGGGACACAAGAACTGCTAGATATTTGAAAGAGCTTTATAAGCATGCAGCAGAATTACTTATAGAAATCAAATTGAAAGGATGTGATTGTTTTCTTCTAAGGAAAACAGAAGAGAGACATCTCCCATTCCCAAATCACTGCTCTCTTTTTCCTAAGAAGTTGACAACCAACATCCTGTGGAAATACCACTAAGAGCTGCTAGAAAGTAAGCACACCCTCATGGGTTCTGGCTTCTCCACTGCTTATCTTTATTCCCAATCTGTGAGATTATAAATCAATTGCTTTATTTTAACGGTAAAACCTATGACCTTGGAGAACACTCATAGCTAACAAATGGAAATATGAAATAAATTGCTTCTGAAACATGCCTGGAAAGCCTGCCTTGGTGTTGAGGACAGAGCAGCAGGGAAAGAGTAAAGAATGAGTATTTAGCAGCTCTGCCATTGTGTAAAGCCCTGCTACATTCGCATCCTGCTGCTGTGTGCAGTTGTTCTCCACATCCCCGGAGGATGCGCTGGAGTTAGGGAATGCATACAGATGGGCAACTAAATTGATTAAAGGAATGGAGCAGCTGCCTCACCATAAGGATTATGAACAAGGCAACAGCAAGACTGGTGTTCAACAAGTCACACTACAACTAGGAGGTACTCGCCAGAAGATTGATTTGGGACAGATGGGGGTTCCTCCCTCCCAGTTACACTTTTAAGAACCACAGAGACGTTCCCGGTAGTAACTCCTGCAGTCCATACCAGATATTAACAGGTAYGTGCTGTATCTACTGTTGCAAAGCAGAAGGTGGGGCTGCATCTATGTGCATTTGCCTTTAACTGCATCACCAGTTACAACTACAGGTCTGCAGCCAACTGCTCCTCTCCCCTTTACATACACACTCTAAAATTGCTACTATAATCATAAATGCCYCAGCCCTGACTTGTTACCAAGATCTGTGACCGCAGGAGTTGCCATTTCTACAAAGTAGATGATWCCGTGCCTCTCATGGAGCTACATATATCTATATAGATATATATATACATATACACACACACACACATATTTTCCTCTCTGAATATACCAAAGCCTTTCAATTCTACTTCTCCCCAACACAGTGCTGTTCCTRTGTCTGTATCTCTAACATCAACTCCTATCTTGCTGTGGGGTCCATGTTTAATTACAACATGGATATATTGTTCTCAGTTTTGTGGGCTTAATTGGTGAGAAGAAGAAATGCCAGCAGCTGGTTTTGCTCTTCACTTACATTTCCTTAAAGTCTTTCTTACTCTGTGCTTGCACTCCCTGGCCTCCAAGGGGTATCCAGTCACTTGTAACAAYCCCAACTCCTCCATTTTATAGCCTGGCTATCTCTGTCCAATGCTCATTTTGAGGCATTGAAGATTAGAAATTTAGGTTACAATCCAACCCCATGGGCACCAGTGCAGACTGTTCAGCACCTGGGACCAGTACAGAAATTGGTATTAATATCACACACCTGAGAGAGTTTTGACAACAGAATGATATTTTAAGGCAAAGTAATTAGTGTCACTAAGTATGCACTAGCATGCTAATATGTGGTTTTTAAAAACAAAGCTTTATTCAGGCATAGGAAACTGCTAGTAAAGCACTCAGATTTTGTGTTCTATCAGCTCAAAGTCTAAATTTTGTCACACATAAAAACAAAAGCTACTGAGACAAAGCACATGAAGTTTCAGTATCAAAAGACTTTTGCTAAAGCTGTGAGTGGCTGAAACAAAAAAATGCTGTGGTTTTTTTCTTTCATAAAGCAACAGTTCCATTTGTTACTCCTTACTCCAGAGCACCACCTAAGTAAGGTCACTACTGTTATTTCAGAGTCCTTAATCTGTGCCATAGGGACAAGGAYAGACTGTAGAATATATTCCTTGATTGAAACTCCCRTGCTGCCAAATGTTTTCCAAAATATAAACTGAGCAAGCATTCATGATCTCAGACAGGATGTTGCAATCTCTAGTTAGAAAAGACCACTTAAATCAAACCTCAGTTCTCTATAGACTGGTACATAGATAGCTAAGATAAATGAATAAATGAGATTACCACTCAAAGTAATTCTATCAGAGAGTAAACAATTTTTTCCCTAAGAACCACACTGCTTTGGGTTAGATGTGACCACCAGATTACCAGAAATTCACCAGATTTGTCCTCTCATCAAGGTGAAGTCATCTTGGCTACTCTCAGTAGATCAGATTCAAGTCTAATGGATGTCTAATAAAAACCATGGGACAGAGGACCCCAAGCTATTTCAGGCTGATCCCATTCCTAGAAGTTCTTTGGGATATTCCAGCTCCAGCAGCACCAGCTGTTACTGAATGCACCCAGACTACCCTCCCCATCACTTCTCCTCCTCCAGGCTCCAAACATCCGATGAGAACTCACTACCACTAAGCAAACTTCTATTTGAAGCATAAAAATAAGAGACCAGAAAGTCAGCTCTGTGTGTTAACTTTCCCCCCCCCCATCTGGGAAACAGACAGGGAAGGGTGTTAYAGTAGCCCATCAAAGCCTGCACTGCACAGGGAAGGACAGTCCTCAGCTCCGGGCTCCCTTGGGAAGACATCACTGCACCAGCCATGTTGCAGTCATACTTTCAGGCTCACTCTTACAGGCACAGTAGCCTGGAGGGCTGTTCTGCTCTGTTTGAAGAAAGGCATAAAAAGGTACCATATTAACAAAGTAATGTCATTAGACCTAGTTCCAGGCCCACTTTGTGCTTACAAAAATCCTTTTAAGTGTAATGAAATGCCATCAGTTCTAACAGAAACCACTTCATAATACTCCCATTCCATAAAGAGCTTGTTTAARGGAGAATATTAAACCTGAATCGAGGAGGTTTGGTGGGCTTAGATCCATCTCACAGCTCAGAAATCAAAACCAACAGAGCTACTTTCATGCTTTGTCATCACTAGATAAAACGGAGTCATTCTTTTCTCAAACCCAATGAGAGCAYATACTACCCTGTGAGATTAACTGGGCTCCTTGCAATAGCTCAATTTTCAGAACCATGCTCCTCTCTACTTTGCAAGGAAGTTACCATGAACCTAATCTCCTCTAAATACAACCCAAAATCTCCCACAAAGCCATAGCAGACTCCCAGCCTTGGCTATAGGACTATAGCTAGAGACATCCTCTTCTGCTGCATAAGGTTTTTTCCATACATGTATTTAGGGGAACTTGGCTTAATTAGCACTAATGATGAGAAAACCTATCGGGAACTGCTGAATTCTGCAGGCAACCAAACATAAAGTGTATTGATAAAAAGCCACTTTACTGCTGGGCGATGCTCTTCTGCATGCTGAAGAGAGGATGACGACAATCCCAGGGTTTCTGTGCCAGATCCACAGAAGTACAATGAGCCAAAGCTGCTGCAAACAACTACCATGCAAGTTAATGAGGATTAGATTCAGTTTTTCCACAAACACTGTTTTAAATAAGCTGGAGTAGGGAAACGTTAACTAAAAATGCCAACAGTTAAATGCAGAGTGTTTCTTATGACACTACTTAAAATTCAAGCCAAATGATCAGTCTGCCTGCTGCAGTATTTTGGGTAACCTATATCTATATTTGAAACCCAGGATCTGCCATTTCACCCAGCTGGGCTGATACACAGTGGGTTATGAACAGCTCTGACAGCAGCCACAGCACAGTGTCAGCACTTCCAAATACTAAGATGGAAGAGGTTACAAGTATCCAAACATACCGAGCTGCCTTCAAGCTCAGGAAATGTTTCCAGAACAGAACCACTGAATGGTTAAGGTTGTAAGGCACCACAGTGCTTCATCTGGTTCCACCTCCCTGCTCCAGCAGGATCATCCCAGAGCACAYGGCACAGGATTGCATCCAGACGGGTCTGGAATATCTCCAGTACCTCTCTGGGCAATCTGTCCCAGTGCTCGGTCACTGCACAGGAAAGAAGTTCTTCCTGACGTTCAGGTGGAACAGAAGACAGCAGCCTCTGCCCAAGCTGAGGTTTGAGGGAGGAAACCCTGCTCCACGACAACCTGCAAGGGGATCCATCTTATCAGGATTACACCACTAAGTAGGAAGGAACTCAATCAGTTGTGATAGGTACTGAAGTGCCTTCTAAATATAACACCATTCAAAAGCTTGTTTCCAAGCCACYACATTTGTTACTACACCAACAAGGATTTTGTTTCTTCAAAATTGAGCACAGCAATTGTTGACAGAGCTGAAGAGGCAGGGGAACAAATAGATCTGAAAGAGAGACCTCCATCAATATTGGGACTGTAAACAATGCAGTCTGTCCGAAGGCTCCAATTCACGATTCCTCCATGATTTGGCAGCAGCAGCTGAAGATGTTTGTCTCCAGCTGACCACGCTGCCAGAGGTCCCATTTCACAGGACAAATCACCACCTCACACCTAGCACTCCAGTAACTCAAACCTCTGCATTTTCCTGACACTGCCAGGAGCTCTTCTGCCAGACACCCTGCAGAGAATCAGGAGGGACAGCTGGAGACAGTAACCTCTTTAGACAACCCAGCTCAATCCAGCAGGCACCATGAGGCAGGGCACCAGCCTTCCTAAATATCAAGCCCATACACCACAGATAAGCCTTTCCCAAGGAGCCAGAGGATGGGCTCGAGCAATTAGCTGCAATGATCCTGCTGCCTGGTAATGACAGAACAAGGTTAAAACGTCATTTGAAGCATTTTTCATCCGGCTGACAAATCTGTTTCAAGAGATTTGTTTTGATGGCATTTTGAATCTTATTTCATCAGTATTTCGAAYGCTAACCTTAAGTATCTTTATTTTTTCTAAAGAACAGTTTATGTATACCCTTAATTCCACAGTCTCACAGAGAAATTGTTCTGACTTCACTTGCACAAATGTATGCATACACTTGTATATAATCCTGTGAGAACATAAAAATCACTTCATAGCTTATTCTATGTTATTTATTACCTTATTCTACAAAACAACTATGCAGCACATAAATCCCAAACATGACTTGGAAAGTGTATTTTTTAATATAAACGATGATATATTAATAATCATGAGCTTAAGCCTCTTCTACAGGCTGAGCTGCTTGTAAGGTTTATACTCAGAATCATTTAAGTCCACACCATGCAACTTTGCATGCTTTAACACACTACCTTATAATATTTTTGACTACCTACCCTTTAACAGGCTAACTACTCCAGCTAGCCAGGAACAAACAAAAAAAATCCAAAGGCATGCTAATGCTTTTCAGATCATTAGCTCCTAGAAAATTCAGGCATTTACAACAAATAYGGCTAGAAAATTAAAAGAATACTGTAGCAAGCTACAGAAATCCATGTTCCTGTATTAATAACAGGCTTGTGTCTTCAAGCAGAAACAAGAATTCACTGTATCAACACTCAACATCAAATGAAAGCTATAAAATTGGGGGGGACTAAATGAAATCCATCTTTGACTTTTACAGACACTGTCAGAATGGGAATTCTGTGCATAAGATGCTGTGAAACCACAGCTTTCATGGCTTGCCAGTCCAATTCTTGAGGCCAAGACACAGCACTGCTGCCTGATGACAGCCATTATCACATGAACATCAGGAGGAACAGAAGGGCAGCTACCTCCAGCCTCACTGAAAAGATTTTCATCCTGAGCAATCAAGAGGGGTGGATGCAATGGTGCTAAGCAATTTCCACATGATACCATCCTCCTACCCTGAATACTGATMTCTCAGAGTACATTCCTGACACTACAGCATCCATTTTGAGCTACTGCACTTTCACAAAACTTTTTTTTAAAAGAASACCAGTCTTAAATCTAATAAATACAATCCTGTTGAAACTGTAAGCAGGGATCCCAAAGTTTGTAGGAAGTGAAATTCCCTTTGCGCTATATATGTCAAAGCCACATATGGAGTTCCTCCTTAAATTCCTTCTTAAAACCTAAGGCCAGAGGAAGATGCTCAGTAGAAAATGAGAGCAAAATGTCAAATTTCTAGAAATTTGTAACATATCTAACTTTGTACCTTTATCACAAGTACAGTCCCCTAGACTTTGAGGTCTCCAGTCCAATCTCCTGGTMAGAGCAGGGGCAGCTCTTAGATTAGACCAGGTTGCTCAGGGCTTTCTCCAGCCTRTTCTTGAATAACTGAGGATGGAGCTTGCACCACCCTCTTTGGGAAGCCTGCTCCAAAGCTGGATTACCCCACGCTGCAGTGACTGCTACATGGCAAGAAATGGAAACTCCTTATATAAACTGCACGTAGATCCTTCAAGATATTTAAAAAAAAAAAAAAAGAAAAAACCTGAAGAGCAATCACTATTTAAAACATTTTGTTTAAAAGCCAATTCCCAAATTCATCAAAAGACTGCTCAATACTTTTAACAGACCACTTATGAAAATTCATAAAGTTGAAATTCAACTAAAAATTCTCATCTAATTATCTGCAGATGGAGACAGGTTTGAAGTACTAAGAGAGCTTAATGGGAAAAAGATCTTCCTACTACCATATAGTCTGAAATCAGTAGGAAAAAAATAAGGTCCCACTGGTGGCCATGGCACTTCCATTCATTAACTTCCCAATTTCAAGTTATTTAAGTTTTAGCCCTTACGTTGATGAAAGAAAAAACTTCTCTCTGCAGCATTACCGTGGTCACCAGAAGGTTTATTTTTTGGGTTGAGACTGGGGATAAGRGCAAATAAGCTCTTTTCTGGTGTCAGTCCCTCCTGGTACCAGCAGCCCATCCTGGAGACTTGGAGGGCTACGTTATAGGGCTGAGTGTCCCTCAACTCTGAATTCAGAGATCAGAATTGACCCCTGTATAACCGTTTTGCTGAGTACAAGTCACATTTAGCTTCTGCTCAAGGGACCCAGACCACAATTATGTACTAGGAAACGTATCAGTTCTGCACTCCAAAGAAAGTAAGGGAAAGGCTCTGCACTTCACTCAGGTCTAATTAAACAAAAATCCCATTTCAACCCCAGACAACGTCTGGTCTACAGGCCAAAGCCTCAGATGAAGGAAGGTAAGAGAACTACAGGAGAAGCACAAACTTGAAGTATAATTCCCTGAACCTACTTGAAGTTTCCTT
Source organism: Amblyornis subalaris (assembly GCA_018881555.1). Classification (NCBI taxonomy): domain Eukaryota; kingdom Metazoa; phylum Chordata; class Aves; order Passeriformes; family Ptilonorhynchidae; genus Amblyornis; species Amblyornis subalaris. The sequence continues at coordinate 5,087,128 of JACAXG010000049.1, read as the reverse complement.
GGCAATTCTGCAATTTAAGTCTCTTTATCCACGCATTTCTCTCTTCTTTCTACTTTTGGGAACAGTTCAAATAAGACAGATCCATCCACAGTTTTGAGCTGCCACTTGTAAATAAGAGTCCATTTAAAAAATGATTTATTTAACAGGCTATAACAAAAATCCAGCCTTCCTCCTTTTTCATCTTCTCAAGGAGCAGCATCTACTGCACTCAAACATAATCCTGTGAAGGATAAACCCACTTCCATTTCATTCATTTATCTTTACCTTCAAGATAGAAACATTGCTGGTCACAAACTTAATAAAACGGCTCATCTAATCCTAGCCAGCCCAAGCATTAAAAAAAAAAAAAAAAAAAAAGGGGAAAAAGAGGCTTTTTATGGTGGATACAGAACTAAAAGGTATCTTGTTAAAGTCTGGATCTGAGAATTTATATGGACAAGTAATTGCAGTCCAAAGCAAAAAGGGGAACAGAAAAATAAAATGGTTCAATGAATACATGAACAACTCACTCCTAATGGATTTTTTTCTTTTAAGCTCACCTTTGAAGAAAGGATTTCAGGTCATGCTACTGAAAGGGTGAACACAAACAAAAATGCAATCTTGAAACAGACTTAATCGTACTGTTTGGATGCTAAGAGATACCTCTTCACATCTTGTTCATTACTTAGAAGCAATGGAATAATGAGCAAGCAATGAAAAAACCACAATAATGGACACCAAAGGTAAGATCCGGTTTTCGAACACTGGATCATGATTCAACAGATGAGCTGACTAAGGCTTCTGCAACCAAAACCACAAGTTGTTTGTTTCTCTCTCTGTAAATCACTGAACCTTTAGATATAGTTAGTGTCTGCTATCCAAAACCTTTTGGATGTCACTTTTCTTTCAGAGAAATGGTAAACTAATCTAGGAGAATTTGAAGCCTGAGCCGGTGACAAAAACCCACACAAGACTCCCAAACTTTAGAGCCTACTCATGTTCCCACCAGAGCTGGGAATCACAGAGCAGTGAGAACCAGCTTTCTGATACCCAGGTTTCAGAGAGACGTCTTCTTGTAGTGCATTTCTTGGATTTTTATGTTCTTTTTTTCAAATATGAAAGACTGCCGCATTATTCTCTGAAGGCCTCTGACAGTGGTAAAGCAATTTTCTCCATAAATCATTGTAATGCTAACACAGCAGTTTACAGACTCATCCTTAAAAGAGAGCCTTTACATTTACTGCCACTGCCAGAAGAGAGAAGGAAAGTTAAGCTCTGACAACTGCTCTGTCTGGGGGCATAATAAATGGAAAATTTATTCCTTGGCCCAATTCTAACAGAATTTAATATACTTGTGAAAACCATGTAAATACATTGTACTTAAGAGAAGTGAGTGTATTAAAAAGCCATTTAGCATATTGAGGTACATGCACATTCATATTGCAAGTGTGCTGGAAGTCCCTCAATGCTACAGCAAAACTGAGCAACCTGCAAAGCCTCGAATATCTTTTCCCTGAACATTCTTCTTGCTAATCCTGTTGTTCTTGAAGAAAATAAAGGAGAAAGGGTTGAAATTTTCCTGGCTTGTCTCCTCATTCCAGAAGACAACTGGAGCTTTCCTAAACATTTGATCAGAATTTTTTTAGTAACACAACATACATATGGTACATTATTAGTCCTCAGTAAGTCCAGACATYCACATTCTTACCACAAGGTGCTCAGGAGGGTTACTGTTGCTGCTGAGTTCCAGGATTTCTTCAGCCTATTTGTATACAGTCTTTAATTACACTGTTCATCCTGTTAGCATAAACCCTGTTTTATTTCCCTTCTAAACATCAATGTTTTGCAGATAAGGAACATTTACATCTTCCTCCTTTGTGAACCTAAAGCCAATAYATCTTAAAAAGCTGTGTAAGCCAGCAGATATTTTGGAGTCCAGTCTGTGAACTTGATGTAGGGATAAAGCAATCAAACCAAACACTCTTGTATTCTGCCCATCCATTACAGCAGCTTATTTAAAAAACTCCCAACAAACTACATTGAGTGCAAGGAAGTTGAACTTCTAGCCAATTCTACTTTTATTCCAAMGTATACTTAAAATATCCCTTTAAAATACTTCCCCAAAAATTTATTAAGATTTCTTACATGTTAGCCTTGTATTAACTCTATTTAAATCCATTTGTCTCAACAGCAACAGCTAAACACCRACCTACTTTCTGCCATTTCATCAGTTTCCTACTGCATGCCCAGAAAAATCTTTCAAGCTCAGTGTAGTAGACCAAATAAACAATAAAACTTTTCACTGCACTTTAAAAGCATAATTTCACTTTTTAAATACCTTAATTTGGCTCATCTGTGAATACCTAAAAGCTGCTCTTGTTTAGTTTCACAGACWCTCTGAACTTGAGGCTATTAATTTGAATGAAGAACAACGGTGAACACAGGGCTGTGTTGGCCAACACATATTAAACGTAAATTCTTGATTAACAAATTTTGGCTTTATAGGAACTGTTTGAATAGCCAGAAGCCAACAAGAATAATGGCAGCAGCACATTCAGCAAAGCTACTTTACYAAAGCACTTAAGGACATGCTCAGATGTGAACAGTCTTACTCAGCCCACAGGCTAAAACGCCTAAAAATTTCTCAAATGCTTTAGTAAATAAAAAGCATGAGCAGGGGAGACCATTGACTTGGAAACCAAGTTATTTTTCAGTAAAATGCATTTAACTACCAATTCTAGGACTGGCTTGGAAGGAGGCCTCACTGTATCTTCATTTTAACAGTAACACACATACTTTTCAAACATATATTTCACCCAAGAATTAGAATGCTTTCAAAACGGGAGCATGATTTACCGTCCTTCCAGCATTTTCTAAGCAAATACCACAAAAATGCTGCTCTTGCAGAATGTCAAGGAGAAGAAAGGGCAAAAGAGCAAAATCCAATCCGTGCTGAAGTTGGTAGCCAAGAAAGTTTGTCTGCGCTGCAGTGAGATTCCCATCTGCATTTCACTGCAGCTGGTGTGAACCCAATCAGTGCAGGTTAAATATACGTCAGATCCCTGATTACTGTGCTCTGACCTCTGTGGCTATGGCAGACATTACACATTCCTGCTACATATTGCAGTAGTTAAGGAATCAATGCTGCTTTAAACAAAATATGTGTTCTGTGCTACGCATTCCTCCATTTCTTCACATAGTGCAAATTTCTTGGGGTCCCTTAACAAATATTCAAGCTGTTGTGTCACTGTCCATGTGGCCCCTTCGTAAGGAACTAGAWCAGGACCCTGAAAACCCAAGTTTAATCTATCTTGTCAACATAAGGTTTTTTCAAAGACCTCACGTACATTCTCTTYGGATTTCCTGCTCCCCATATATAAAATAGGGATGATACTATTTCTCTCAAGAGACTGCTATGAACAAACATTTAAATTAGTGAAATATGCTTGCAAGAAGCTAGAACAGGTCCTGCACATATGCCATGCAGAAAAGATTTCCCAGTTAACATGTTCCATCATTTTTTCCACCACGAGGAGTTCCAAAGACAAACTACCACAAATAAACAAATCCCCCAGGGTAGGGAGAAACCACTTTAAGGTTAGGGCTATTGGCAAGTCCCACCCTCTCCATGTGCTCTCTTACAGCCTGATCCCTAAGGGGGATGGAGGGATGGAGTTCAGTTCATGGAGCTGAACTAGAAGAAACTGATTCTGTTGAAAGAATTTCACCAGTTAAGTGTCAAAACTGGTCCACAGGAGGCTCAGACGAGCTTCAGCACCAGCTCACAGGACATGACCACCCCGCACAGCTGGGACATAGAGGCAAGAACRGAGCTGTTGTGTTGGCTTTACCACAATCACCCCCTCACTAGTGTCCCGCACTATAAACAGTTTCCAATGCCTGAGACTTCAAGCAATCACATCTAAAAACAACTCAGCTTTTTAATATTTGCCACGGTGACTGGATCTACCAACAAAATGTAAAAGCACCACAGATTGTTAAGACTACCAAGCAAGATGGTTGGTTTTGAAACTGCTAGAACTGCATCACTTACAACACAACTAAGCTAACATGTTGTACAAAGCCTGCTGTCTTCAGCTGCTGATACTGGCACCTCAAAGGTTCTGGATTTGGTCTTGACCAACACCAACAGGAATAAAAAGTACTACTGAGGTACCTGAGTGCCTTCACAGATCAGTGATAGCCACGAAGTTATCACACACAGCCAGATGCTGGCAAAACTATTTTTGGGAAGCAACTGCGAAGTGTGGCATATGTACAGACAATAACTTGCTTAACATGGCTTATTAACTCAGCCTCAGCAGCCCGTACCCACACGATCCACTGCCAGAACTGCAGTGTCCTACCTGGATACTATGCTGGAGCCATTGTAGAGGTCACTAGCGTACGACAGCGTGGCCAGGGGTCGGACAGAATTGTAGCGTGTGAACTTGGACAGACACTCCTGAAACTCATCCAGCTGGCTGGTGGTTCTGCTGTCATCTAGGGAGAGGCAGCGACATTGGGGAGGGCAGAAACAGAGTAAGAAGGTAAACCCAACAGTAAACAAAAAAAATCAAGATATATGTCTCCACGTGATACTACCTCTGCCTGTTATTTGAGGAGGATTCTTGGTCAAAACCAGGCTCCCTCTCACCTCTAGCATTTCCTGAAGGCAGTATGAGTTTTTCAGAGCACAAATTAAGTCTTTCCACTGCAATGCTGGGTGAACCTACTGTGCTGAGAATCTGCCTAGAAATCAAATACAGCTTTCCTGGTAAGCTCATTTATTTTATTCACATTCAGAGCCCATGGGCCATATAGATTATTAACAGAAAATCTTTAAGCATATCAAAATGCACTGCAAAGGACATGTCTAGTTTTCAACGGAGGTTCAAGTATATTCCTTTCCCTGTTCTGTTACAATATGTCTACATTTGGTGTCAATTACATTCAAAATACTTTTAGTAAAAAATATTTCTCTTGTTATTCCAAAAGCAACAGAGCTATGGGAGAATCGTTTCAGGGCTGGAGAAGGAAGACAAGCATGAAACCAGAAGGCTCCCTGTACTAGAAGTTTTGTGAAAATTATGACCTTCAGCAGACAAGGTGAAATTGAGCCAGCTTGAATAACGATGATAAATATTCTGTGGGAAATGGAATAGTTTACTACAAAAGTTAAAGGTAAATTGCAGTGTAGATAGTTCAAAGTCATTCACTGAATTCTCAGAAGTCCCAACTTTTCTTGGTAGGAACGCCATTTTAAACCATTTTAAATTTCAGTATTTTGTAAATAAGGAAAAATTCCTAACTTATATGGGCAAATCTGGGTTCCCAGATTTGATCATATATCCACAGTCAAACATTMGGTAGCACCCTCAGGCTTTGCAATAATCCCCCAACTTTGCAGCCATTCTCCTACTCCTCCTCTAATGCTTCCACTCTGACTTCATCTTTTTGCACCCGTGCATCTTAGGGGAACTACAGCTACCACTGCTGGTTTACAGGTACTGCACACCTTGTCTCCTGTTCCACCCCAGCATCCACTGCAGCAGCAGAGAAACCACACACACACACGACTGAGATCAAATTCCACCCTCTGGTTAAGCTGTCCTTATCAGCAGCATAAGGAAATGACACGATCCACTTATTAGAAAGGCTTGGAAATACCAGGGTGAAAAAAAGAGAGGTTGATCTATAAAAGCAAAATCCAGCTGTGATTACTTGTGGGAAAACACAGAGAGAATAATCATTTCTGCACTCTGGTAATTCCTTGCCATCAGAAATTATTATCTCTACATTTGTAAGGCATTTTGAAGTGTGCCTTATATGCTGTTTAACATTTGATCACTTAAAGGAACAGTGAAGGCTAGTAATTAGCATGTTTAAGGGTACTAGCATATACATTATCCATGTCAGACGGATGAAAAGGGGCAAAATGAACAAAGTGCTGCTCCAAATTAAAATCATCAGCACCTGACCACTACAGGAAAGAGCTTGAGAAGCAGCACAAACATCAGTCAGTATTTCTCAAAGACTGTTTTCTSCTTTGACACTGTGATAGGGACAAATAGCTGCTACTCTTCCATTTCCCTCATTTAGAGATCAAGCACACAGTCCTCCTATAATTTATTCTCTGTATGTGCCTGGATAACCGAATATTACTCCTMAAGACATTTTCCCCATCAAAGTGCAAGGCCATTTGATAATTGCAGTAATATTATGTCTCCACTCCCTACTGGAACAGTCAGAGGCACTTCTTGCAAAAAGCTTTAAATCCACATTAAATCCTATTTAAAATGTGTCAAAACACAGGAGTAACTTAGGAGAGGAAAACTTAATCAAGTATCATAGGTTATCCCTTATTTAGGGGAAAACCTGCACTTGCAAATCCTCCACACTTGGTGCAGCTGACACATATGAATACAAAAAACCAGTTTCACTGCATTCATATTTATAGTTCCAATTATGAAGAAAGATGCCTTCTACAAGGGAATGCTGGGAAGAGCCCCATTTGTTATCCTTGGTTAATAAGTTTTATTTTTACATAAATACAGTTATGCATCACCAAGATAGCACTGCATGAAAACATCTCAGTGTGATCTGTGAAGAACTGCATTCTGCAAAGCACCTGCTAGCACTTCCCAGGGATCTGCCTGGACACATGCAATGAGCTCCTCCAGTCTTTCAGCTACTAAAGTAACCTCTCAATGTGCTGCATTCCCTGTTAAAATAATTTTGCTGTGCACAATGAGAACTGAGTCAGTCACTGCTCTGAAGTAGGTAGAAGATGTAGATATTTTTAAAAGTGAGCTCCCCTAAGACATGCTGCAGCCTTTAAATTTCGAGCCATTTATTAATTTTTAWAATTACTTTTTATTTATTTATTTTAAAGGGACTAAAACTAAATTCATGGAGAAGAAAAAGCAGAGGTTTCTACCCCAGAAATCCTGCTGATCTGTGCCTTGGGAGGTTGGTCCTTGCCTTCCAAGGTTATAAGTAAAGATATTTTGCTGCAGCAACCTCTGCCTGGTCTTCTCTTATCCCTAAGAGGTGTCTCCCACCCCCTGAGGGCTGACTGCTTTCCTTGCAGTCTGTCACACTTGATATGGGCTGCAGCTCAAAGCTTGGCACTGCAAGTTTCTTGCCTGCCACAGTCCATTGCCCAAGGCTTTTTTCCCCAAGCTGGTTCCTCCCCCAGAGGGGCTGCAGAACAACCCTCCATGCCCTCAAGACACCTTAATTTGACCCTCTCATTTCTTAAGTGAATCTTGTGTGTAATTAAGAACCATGCATCCACTAGGCAACAATTACTCTAGCTGCTGTCACACCGTTAATTATGAATGAGGCAATCTAGGCAATTTTGAAAACAGCTTCTAATTCTACAAAACAAGCCTTAAATCTAAGGTGTGCCCCATGGGACAACAGCACTGCTGCACACTCAGCTTCTATAGTCYGAGCCATTTGTTCACCAAGACTCAATTTAGACAACATAAAGGATAACCTCCAAGTGTCCTATTGGATGCTAAATACAGGAGAATGTATCAATTTATGTTTATACCTCTGTAGCATTTCAATAGCAGTGTTTTTAACTACTGGGTTTATAACACAGAGTGGAAAGACAACTCAACCACTGCTTTCAGGCATTTTCATCTTCAGAACAGGCACCAGAGAAATCATTTGTTGTGGGTTTTGCCCTTCACAGTAAGGGATTACAAAGCAATACATGTGCCCCTCCAAAGTGACAGGATTAAGTTTTCCAAATTTAGCAACTTCATACATTGGTCAAGAATAGCAAAATGCGACGATCTGAGTAACACATAAATACGCATAGCCACCTTCCCATGCAAGGAAGAAGTGAAAGCTGCTCTCTCCAAAGCAAGGCTTTTCTGAGGACTGATGTACCTGACGTCAGAGGTGGAACACCACGCAAGGACTCACCCGAGACACGAGTCATCCTGGTGGAAAAATAGCACTGCTCTAGGTCCTCAAAGTGAGCTGTGAGGCGCTTGCGTCGCGAGGCGAGCGTGCTGTTATACCACGGCTGCTTTTTGGTCTGAGTGGAGAAGGGAGAACATTTCAGAAAGGTAAAAGCCAGGCCTGGGTTTCACTTCTATAGATTTTACCCAATTATAAACAATTACACAATATATGCSATGAGTTAGAAGTGTAAAATGACAATAAATGAAGAATTTTGGCACCATCAACAGTTATTTCTTAGGGTCCTATGCTGCACCCTTTAACTTAAAAAAAAAAAATCCCTGCTTTTAGATAGTTTGTTTGCCAAACCTTTGCAAATTTAGTGATTCTGGCCTCACATGCAGGACAGGCAGCCCCAGCCCTTGGGGAGTCCTGTCTTGCATTTATACAGATAGACAGCAGAGGCCATCTTCCAGCTTCACAAATCAAACAGACTGTACAACAAATACTCCCCAGATCCCTGGCAGACGGCTCATTAAAAGAGAAGGAGGTGTTTATTTTAATGAGTTAGTTACTGAATTATTTCTTTTGAAGAAACTCAGTTACTCTCCGTAAAACTAAGCAAATAAAGAGAGAAGCAAAAGACAGCATGAAGTTCAAAGGTTAATTGAAAAGAAGTTCATGAAACTCATCATTAAAGCCATTTTCCAACCTACCCGAACAGTAATAGTGAGAGGTAGAAGCAAGGGATTTAAACTACATAAGTAATCTTTCCTCCTGAAGCAAACACAGAAAATGCAGTACTTACCATTTTAATCATGAGCGACGAAAAGGAATGAAACTCTCTACTGCACAAGAAGCACAAAGAGCTCCTTGCTTTAATTTCTATTTAAGAAGTCTCACATATCACATACTCAAAGCTAAATTTTAAAAGATTTAAGAACCATCAAGCTCCCTAATGAACAACATCYCTGAGCATGTACAAGGCCTGTAATGCTGCTAAATGGCACTAACAAAACCCACTCCATGTACAACTCCCCCTCAATCCATGCAGGAGAACAGTCTGTCCTCATTACAGCCACCCAGCAAGCCAACGAGAACAAAATAAGCTTACAGCCCACTCAAATTTTGCTTGTACCTGTACGAACAGCAATCTAACATTTAAGGAAAAAAGCAAACCCCAAGTGGTGAAACCTCCAGACACCACTTCCCACCCAAGACCACACACTGACATCGTGGCTCACACTTGCCTGTGGCAGCACCTATGGTCTTCACAGCTTGTTTCACCTCAAAAGCAGCTCCAACCTCAACACACAACACGGGGAAGTGCTCCTCCATCAACACCTTTCAAGAGCAGTTTTCTAAAATTTCACAGCTTTAAAAAATGCTTAATAGAACACTTCTGTAGTCTCTTCCTATAATTTTTGTGCACCAGCCTGCAATGGCTCTAGTCTCTCTCAGCACACCAGGAGTGATTTGGGCTCAAGACAACTTCAGACAAAGAACAATCGCTTTAGTCTCAAGTTAAGACAAGCTGCTTGAACCATGATGAGCGATATCACCCAAACCTGATCTGCCAGATCCCAGTCCACACTGAGATGGAATCAATCATGGTGTTTGCCTGCTGTGCCATTACCTGCTGGGTCTCCCAAGGAAGATCCCCTGGAACAGGTCTCAGCTTGGCACATGGTGACCCAGCTGTGCTGAGAACCACGCAAGGGGCACTAACCCATTGTCATCAGACCACTCCCAGCTACACATTTCAACCTGCTCACRTTTTGCCAAAAACAGATACTCGGTTTCTATGAAGCCTGCTCCCTGGCTACTTTCTAAGCAATGCTGGGCAACAGGAGGGAAAAATAAGGGAAGAGAGAAAGGATATCCAAGCAATTTTTATTCAGTGGATAAAACTACTAAGGTTGCCTTAGTTGAGGACATTAGTCTGGATTCCTCTGTTATTAAGAGTGATTTTAATTCATCAGATGCTCTAAAGAGTCCTCTAACAAGTGTGAAAAAGCTTCATAGCTGCACACAAGCTCCTTATTTCTAGTAGAAAAAGAGTACTGCTATTAAATACTACCTGCAGAATTCCCCAGGGCCTAAGTGACTTGTCCACTACTTACTTCTGAAGCTCAGCTTCTGAAAGAGAACTGTCCTAGAGCTTTGTGGTATATAAATTCTTCTCTAACAAGATGTTGGTGGGCAATGCACAAAGTAATTATACTGAGAAAGGAAGCTGTGCTGTCCATCCTAGACAGCTCTTAGTGCCAGCAGTGCCCAATCTATGATTTTTGCTGTGACTGACAATCAGGGAAAAAAACCCCACAATTTAACTTATATTCTTAAAACTATTTTTATGGTAAAGTCTTACTGAAATTAGACTACCTTTGAATGAAGTGTTTAACTTCAAGAGTTCTCTTTCAACTCCCCATCCAAACATATATTAAAGTTTAATTTGAAAATTTGTACTTGAGAGTACAGATCTTGCACTCTTGAGGACAAGAAATTGCATTTGAGGACAAAAAAGATTATTCTCACACAAATAAGGCTGTCATACAGAACGACTAGAAAGCTGAGGTTGTTTGTTTTGTGAGCTCACCAGCAGGATAGCTATGCTATTAATTTTGTCTTTGAAATAGGAATTACTGAGACAAGTAATGTCAGTGGAGAACAAATACACTGTAGCACAGCAGAGTCCTGAACATAAAATCCCCATCTACATTTCACCTGCAGTCTGAAATGAGGGAGAACTACAACTCTCTGTTCAAGCAAAAACCTCCCAAGACCAGAGTAGCAGGCACAACAAGCATTTTCCCACAGACTAATAGATGGGATTTTCTAATTACCAATTAGTTACACAGCTGCAAACCCAAAACCCTGCATGCAAGCATAGATGTGCATCAGCTCTAAATCCAGGTGCTTTTTTCTTTACTTCAAATAAGATCCAACAGCACTTCTACCTGTTAATTTACCAGTTTGATGTTGGTGTGTGCCAGGGACAGTTCACCACCACCACCAGAGAGCACCCAAGTCACAGCTGGAATGTGACCAACAGTCCACGTGTCCAAATCAAAACTGTCTAACCTTTTTGGAACTGTGAGCTGGATATCAGTGTCACCTTCCCAGCCCAGCTGAATCCTTCCCAGCTGCAAGACTACATCAGTGCTGTTTGGAATTCGGGAGGCTCTGCGGATCAGACAGCTTGGAGGCTGCCTGCCAGACAGCTCCATTCTCTATGCAACTTTTTACCCTCTATATGAATTTATAATAGTTTGTAAGGCCCTGATGAGGACAAACAACAAAACTGTGCCTGGAGTTTTTTTGTTTTGAAAGTCAAACTTGATCTACAGCTATTTAAGCCAATGCAAAGCGTCAGGGATTTACCTCCCTTCCCCAATGCTGCCCACTTGGGAAATGAAGAACAAACTATATCTCCTCTGCCACGGAAGAGTCAGCTTTAAGAAAAAAGCCAGATGTGTAAATACACGACACCAGGTATGTCTCTCACAATTGTGCACAGTCATTCCTAGAGCTGCAGTTGCCCCTACAACCAGTTAAAAGCTTTTGTAAGGCTCTGGTTGCCCAGTACTCTGGAGATGGATGAAAGTGCACCTGAACCCTGCCCAATCTCCACATTCACTCTCCCGTCCCCCTGTGCAGACACATACATTATCTTACCTGAGAACTGCCACTGAAGCCTGGAGGCTGGCTATACTCGGTGGAGTCAATAATACTACTGCAAAAATAAAAGAAATACTCTGCTTAAATCACTGCACAGCCATCCTTTATCATTTTTAACCTGTTTGCTATTCCCCCCTTGACACTCTGCAGCATACTTGTCTTTGAAATCCATTTTACAGACAGGGAACACAAGGTTATATTTTGTTTGGGGGTTTGGGAGAGATTTTTTTTTTTTAATACAGAGTTCTCCTAGAGCAGAATGCTGTCACACACAATTATCTGTAATGCAGTTGAATAATTTCTAATTAGAATGCAAAAGCACATCTTTTGTATGAAATACGCAGAACAAGACATTCTGAAAATAACATGTTACCATTAGTTTTCAGTTCCTTAAAAAAAAAAAAAAAAGAGAAAAAAAAGAGAAAAAAAAAAAGAGAGAAGTTTAATGCTGTGGCATTTGAACAGGCACAGGGAAGGGAAAAGCTTGAGAAATCAGTGTAAGACAGACACTAGTTTAAATAGACAACTAATGAAATACAAAAATAAACTTAAAACCAAAAAATACTGGCAGCCATGATTACTATTTATTAGAAAATGCTACTCGATATTATAGTATCTATAATGACACAACATACCTTAAATCACTGTTTTCAAAACACAGCACACACATGCAAATTCAGGGGAATTTAACTTTCAAAACTGCAAAAAGATCTCCCAATCCAAGCAGAAAACAGGTGGTTTGGTGTTCTTGGACATACAGGAAAAAAATTCAGCTCCCACAGTAAGACACCAGAGCCAGATTAAAGCAYTTTTATGACTCAAATTTCAAATACTTCCAGGACAGGTAAAGATTAGCATACAAGAACACAATTTTATTGATTATGCAGAACACATTATGAAAATCACCATGATTTGTTTCCAAAATATCTTTTTAACTGCCTCRCTTCTGCTATGTCATTTGACTTGGACAGAGAAGAAACTATCAGGGTTCATTATTCTCAATCTTACTTATGAGGTAACCTTAGATTTTAAGCATTGCCTGGGAAAGCTGAAGGTTTCGTTAAAAAGCTGCTGGAACACTGCTGTAGGCCTTGGTTTTGTCAAAGATGATTGTACCTATTGCTGCTTAGGTAACAGCTGCCAGAACTTAGATGTACACTTGAGATTCTTGGTCATTTCTTGGTTGAAATGCCAGTCGGGGCAGCTGTAAGTCTGGAAGGATGAACCAGTGCTACCAATGCTTAAATATTTCTCTAAATGTTTCCAAGCTCCCCTGGAAGTGGAGGGAAGTGGAAACAGAAGATGAGAGATAAGCACTGATGAGACTTAAAAAATTAACTTGGAAGATGAGATTGATTGGACTTCTGTTCCAGGCAAGGCAAAAGCTGCAAACAAAGGAAATCCGAGGGATAAAAATCATTATTTGCTGCAAGATATTGTAAGGGAGAAAACAGCAGAGCTGTTTCAGGCATGGCTKGGGACAATGAACTTTAAATTAGAAYGTGGCCGCACGAAATAATGAAACATGGACAGCAGATCCTGCCAGGAACAGCAGGAATAACACATTTGGCTGTAAAGCAATGAAAAAGCACTCCTCTCTGAGACAGGTACAGTGGCAATTAACAGCAAAACACACAGACTTAGGGCGTCTGGTCTCGTTTCGCTGCAGGTTGTCTGGTGATGTAAAGCCTTCAAGAGTGCAGACGTCATCTCCCTAACCAGAATACAAATTCGAAGACATTTCTGTGCGGTGCCTATAGCTGAGTTAACTTGCATACGCTTGAATGTTTTTCCTTGCAAAAAACAGGAAGCAAGTAATCACAAAATTACAGAAGTGGCCTCCAAGTTCTTTTTTAAAAGCCGTAACATTAGGTTCAGTTCGGAAATTCAGCTACACTGACATGGCATTTAAAAACCCAGAACAACAACGACAAAAAAACAAGGCAACCTGCAGACTGTAAATCCCATTACAGGGATGGGAAGGGGTAATTAGAACAAATGGAGGGGAAGGAGGATCAAGATTTCGATAACTGAATCAGAGTTACCAAGCAACTCATTCTTAGATCAGAATTTACCCTYCGAAACTCCTATTAGTGATAGTTTGTTATTGCTATTAGTCCATCACAGAGAAGTTGCTTATTCCTATCTCCTGTTTGCACCATTTACTGGGAGCAAAAATAACACACGCGCCTGTTGAGAGAAACCGTACACAGAACTATTTGTTCTCTCCCCTTATTCTTCCCCTCTTGTTCTCTATTAGCACACAAACCCAGCAATACACAAACGCTGTAAACAAGCACTGTGCTATTACCCAATTTAATATTTCATCATACCCTGTGTAGGCACAAGAGAAAACACGTGTTTCTTGCAGCCAAGGATGTACTGAACATCATAGCTGGGTTTTTTGCTAAAGAACTTCTGAAGGAAGCTGGGGGGAGGCAAAGTAATTTCACATTTTGGAGATGTTAAGAATGAGGAGGAAAAAAGCTACAAACAATGAAAAGAAACAGAAAATTAATGAAGCAAGCCTGTGATTTAGAGCAAGGAGATGAATAAGGGCAAGTCACCAGAGACCAGATAAAACTGAATTCCAAAGAACTCTATTTTCTTGAACTTTAAATTCAAAGGCTAAAGAAATTTTCTTCATCTCAGCACTAGTCTCTGATAACCTTGTACTATTTATAAAACACATTAGTAAAGTGTTAGACAATTATATTTCATTAGCAGGGTGTTAAGTACGTTAAGTTATATTTCAATTTAAATATACCATTTTAATTCACTGATAAGCTAAAAAGTCTCTGCTAATTCAATATCCTTTTAACATGGAAGAGAATCCATCCCAAACTATATTTGTATTTCACTCTTAGTGGTTCATGGCACCTCTAAAATGCACTCTGGAGATTAAATATTTCAGTTAAGAGGAGTGAAAAAAATCAGCGTATTTTAAACCTCCTATCAGCTGTTCTGCAGCATTCTTGCCAAGGAGAAATGTTGTTGAGATATTCTTCAAAACTTACTGTTGAAAATAAAATTAATTTCAAGTGGTAAACCCTTCTTGAATCTGAGTTATGGTAATTCACACCAATGCGCTTACTTGAATTATACAAAACTGTCAAGTTAGGGTGTGGATAGAAGTTACAGCAGTAACTTCTGGCAACAACTGATGCCTGTTCAGACACTTCCTTCACATACTGATTTCTCCTCCAAGAGAGAGAAGGCTACTTCCKAGCAGGAAGCCTACCCAAGGCTACTTCTTAATGCAGGAATGTCACTGAGAAACAGATAAAGGGTCTTCTAAGGCAGAGAGAAAAAGGCAATCCCAAATCCGCYAGAAAACACCTGAATATCCTATTATATCACAGCCCTGGCATATTGTACCAAGGGGAAAATCCAAAAGTTCAAGACACAGCCAAGATGGAAGCAGACAGGCATAAGAAGGTAGGCAAGAAAAGAGCCCATGGTCTCTGCACCYGTCATGGCTCCAACCCACTGCCAATTCCCAGCAGACTCCAGGTGAAGCACATCAATTCAAAAATCACTACAATATTTTGGATACTATCTTACATCTTCAAAAGCAGGAACTGAGACTGATTGACCCCTAGGACATGAAATAAATAGGCATAAAGGAATGTTGAGAAATTCTCAGTAGATTGGAACCAGTGTAGCTCTCACTGCAGATTGGTCCCCCCTCAACTCTTTCATTAAAACGTCTGGGCTTACAATGTTATTCCAGCTTTCAACAGATAAAACAAGTTCTTCGGGAGCTTGTTTGTTAGCTTAGCTCGAGTAACAGAGATACATTTCTACTCATAAGTACAATCTTCTGTTAAAAGAAGAGAAAGGTTTCTAGGCCTGAAGGCATTCAACATGTAACCAATTGAGCCTGACCAGTGCTCAAGTTTCCCCGAAGCATCAGTACCACGGAGCAAAACCAATCTATTTAATAGCCAATAACCAGAAAAGTAGTAGAACCTGACAAGAATCTCATCAGCTTCACAAAACTGCTTCTTGGCAAAACAGCAACWACCCACATCAAGAAACACACCTGCACTCAAAAAGAATTAGAGAAGCAATGAAGAGCTGAATTAGAAATTCTGTTCCCATCTATCATGGCCACATTCCTGTCCTTTCCCTCAGGGCCAGCCAGAGCTTCATAGAAATAATGAGAGATTCTGGTGTCTGTGTCCAGAAATAGCATCTTGGTAGGAAATCCCAGCCGGGTTCCTTACCAGAGCACTCTGTCTAAGTCTCTGTAGGGGAGGAAATSTGATCATTTTTTACTTCTGAGCTATTAGGTTTAGAGCTGCGAACTGCAAGAAATCTACCAGTACAATTTTATAAGAGAAGCTGACAGTTTAGAGAACTCGACTTCTAAGAGATAGCAGAGATGATCACTTAGTAACATAACTTTGGCCTGTGAAATCAGAGCTTTCTTACCACCAAAAGATACATCTGTAAAGTAAAGCACTTCAAACTCTGGCACTTGCGACCTGGATACAAGAAGCATCTGCAATTTTATCATCAAGAAACCAGACTGTGCAATATTCCAGACAAAAATACACATTGGAACTCTGTTATTAGAAAGGCATTTCATTAAATCAAAACAGACAGCAGATAAACAGAATCAATAGGCTGTACATTTTAAATTTTGATCCCGAGCCCATACCTTTAGCTATTCATGCTGAGTGGGGAAGCCAGAGGACTCCAATATCATACAAAATTAAGACCTTTCATATGCCAAGCAGATAATTTTCAGAAAAGGTAGCATGTAAAGAACAGTAACATTTTATTCCATAGCAAAGGCTTCTGACTCAAGTTCACTAATCCACACGACATTTAAAGCCAYCAGTTTTCTATGGCATCTGGTTTAGAGCAGATTTTTCATCCAAATGCAGACTGGGCTTTTTCTTCACGTCTTTGTTCACATAAAGTTTATACCAATCAGAAGCAGAATAGGAAAATACTGTACAGCACTCAAAACCAGTTTTGCTTGTGTTTTGGGCACTGCTTGGAAAGCACTAGCAAATACAGTGCAACAGGTACAGCTTGAAATCCAAGTTGAGTTGCAAGCTCCATACCTGTGTGAAGGTGAGGGGGCCTCAAACTGTGGCACTGTGCTGTCCTCGCTGACCGGGGAGTACAAGCCACTCATCTCCTGAAACAGAAAGCCGTGTTACATCAGAGCTGACAAAAGATGTATGTCTAATACATGGTGTACACAGAGTATTGGTTATCTGCTTGGAAAAACAACAACTGTGTCTACATTTATTCAACTCTTACCTAAAAATCTTTACTATACCTGACAAAACATTGATTTTCTTCCATTTTTTTTCAGTTATCATTCCAACTGGGTTTCAAAAATCCCATAGCTGTGATGCTTTGTGCTTCAAGAGTGGAAGTTTTGGAGCTTATACTCCAAAAAAACAATAGATTTGGTTATCATCCAATTGCCTCTAACCCAGCATCTCTCTTAAACATGGCAGAACAAGCAAGCTGTAACTGCATTTTTGAGATACGTGCAAACTTACCTAACAGCCTTCACAACTGGAAAGTAAAGCTGGATATGGGTCATGGCAAGAACAGTCACAAAGCAACAGGGCAAAGGTGGTGCCCCACACTTACAAGAGGATCTATCAAGTCCTCTGTGGGACAMCTGCACAAGAGACAAACTTTGCACATAAACTTGGCTTTGTCCCTCCTGGACTAAGTCACTGCTGTGTACCCAGTATGAGACTGCCTTTCATCTGTTTGGGAAATGGAAGCTATGCAGGATGCAGCAGCTCATTAGCTGGGGGGCAAAGTGCTCTCAGGACAATTATTAGTTGTGCTTTCAAATTCCCACTAGGTGCCTATTAGTTGTTAGGTAGAAAGTAGGATATTTGTGACAAGAGAGATCCCAGGCTTTAGAGGTCAGAGCCAAGGTCACCATCACACCCCAGGAATGTACCCCAGCTGCAGCCCACTGAAATGCCTGATTAAAGAGCAGAGAAACAGGTAGCTGGATGCTCTTTGAGGGATCCCACAGCTTTTGGGAATAGCTTCTCCTAGATCTCAAGACTTATTTTACCAATCTCAAGAAAACATGCTACAGGATATTTATTTCCCCAAAGCTAAAAAACATTTAGGAAAAGAGAWCTGAAAAAATTCCAAATAGCTATCAGATAAATGGAAATTCTTGCAGTTGTCAGTTGTATTTATATTTTGCTAATTCATCAGCACACATATAAATTGTGTGAAGAAATCTAAAAGGTTTTTGGGCAGCAGTTGGGAGCTCATGCTGACTGCTTAAGACGAACAAGAAGCGAGAAGCAGTTCTGCAAACTGATTCCCCAGAAGCTTTAAGGGAATGCTATTTTGAGAGGTGGCAGTCTGATGTATTTCTGAAACATCAGCTTCCTACTTCAAGATTAAACACTATAATGATCAGAGGAAAGGACCAAAGAGGAACCTAAGGACTCAATGAGGACAGAAGGACTGCACYGATGGGTTTACAAATTTTTGGAGAATAATTCTTAGCAAAAGTGTCAAGAGATTCCCCATCATTAAGGAATTAAGRGAGTTGTGTCAGGAGGTAGCAGGAATTAGTTTTGACATGCAGCAGGAGCTGGTTTTGCTCCTGCCCAGTCTCTGCATAACAACCCTCTTGTGCATCCCCAACACCTCTCCATTTTAAAGACTTGCATGCTGCTAAGATTTAAACAGCCTGTGCAAACAGCCAGAACACTGCAATGTACAAAAATCTTAAGTTCTGATCAATATACAGGCTGTTGATTTCTAGCAGCTACTCTAAAATACTTACTACCAACACAAAGAAATGATTATATAAGATCTACCAACCTGGCCTGCACACATCAACTAAATGAACAAATTAAAGAAAGAGCATCATCTGTTCATTTTCCCATTACTGACTTAAATGTCATAAATCTAACCCAGCAGCCTCACAGCAAGACAGGCAGCTTGATGAAAATGAAAAATTGCCAGAGTCAGAACAATGTCTGGGCACCTCACCTCTACTCGTTTAATATCTTCTTCCAGAACACTTAGCTCCTTCTGGATCTGCTCCAATTGCTGTGGATAAGAGAATGGGACAAGTCTAAATCAATCTGCACTGCACCACCACCAAAATAAATTACGATCTTTTCAGAGAGGAACCTGAACTATCTTAGCTGGTGTGCTACACAATTCAAAAGTCACCAGGCAGGAAGTTCAAATGCACAGATTAACATAAGTGTGCACACAAACCACATTCAAGACAAAGCTATTATTTCSAAACAATGCCAAACAAGAGCATGAGGTATTTTGATGTCAATCACAGAGACCCACATTATTCAAAGTAATACTATTATGCTCCTCTAACATCTCTCACGCAAGGTGTAATTGGTTTGCAAACACTCACAGAATGGTCTGGGTTAGACAGGACCTTAAACATCAAYTCCTTCCACCCCCTGCCATGGGCAGGGACACCTTCCACTAGACCAGGGTGCTCCAAGCCCTGTCCAACCTGGCCTGGAACWCTTCCAGGGATGGGGCAGCCACAGCTTCTCYGGGCAATCTCTGCCAGGGCCTCCCCACCCTCACAGGGAAGAATTTCTTCCTAATATCTAAACCCACACTCTTTCASAGTAAAACCATTCCTCCTTGTCCTGCCACAATTAGAAAAAAACACCGTGAAAGACAATGATCATTTCACCCTTCAACTAAATACAAAATGTTTTGCTAAAAGGTATTAAGACTAATTCTCATGATAGCAGTTAACCTGTCACTTGCCAATTTAAACTTTAAGTTTTTTGGATTGGAAAAAACCTATTACGACCAGAGCAAGATTTGCTCCTGGCACCAAGCAAGGGCCACATGGCACTTCTTTAAGAGGCATGATACTTACCTAGGATTATACCATAAACTCCAGTCAATTTAAGGGCTTCACCCAAAAAGAGACTTCCCTTCTCACTAACAAACATTCCCTTTCCCTTCTTTGTGCCACATGTAATATTTTCCAGGTTTTTAGTCAGTCAGCAACCTGGCTTCACTCACCTCAAGCAACTGAAGCCACAGACTTGACACCTAAGCAAGGACATAATCTACTTACCTGCTTATCCAGCARGCATGTCCCACCCAAACACCCCCAGAGCCCATACCCAGCCTTGCAGGGCCCAAACACACACACTCCTCTAGGTGAGGGCTCCAAGCCTGGACATAAACAGACAAAACTCAGCTCCAGGGCAAGTCTGGTTCCCTGAGACACAGAAATGTAACAAATACATGGAGAACTGGAAGTCCACCTGACTCTCCTCAGCTCCCAGTAAAAATTAACAGACAACCAGCAAAGTGGCCTGTGACCAGATGCATTTGCTGAGCTGTTAAGTCCATTGAAAGCTTAAGCACAATGTATTCTCAAAGACAATTTTTTGTAATTTCAACTTTACAWGGGAATATCAAATTGCCCAAATCAAAGTTACCAGTTTGATAAGACATACTACTCTTAGTACAACATATTCCCAAGAATATCTGGCAAGATACTCCCAAAGACTTATTCATTCAYGTGCTTAAGTTTGATATTTTAAGCATCAGAAGGTTTTGCTTAAACAAAAAGCACAACTTACACCCCTCTTACTGTAAAGCATTCTAAATATCTGTGTGCTCTGCATTAGATAATCCACCATTTGAATATTCTTTTTAAACACTAACCAAAGCTTGTGTCCCTGAAAACAGGAGAAGAAAGGACTGCTGGGTCCACACCTATTTCTAACCTAGCTTCTTCTTCGGAATGAGATGACATTATAAATGTATCCTAATCTCTCTGCTCTGAAGGTTTCATCTTACCTTTAATTTGAGGCACAGACAGCAGAAGTTTAATGGTTTAGAACTAGACTGCCACAGATAATTTACAAATCACTACACCCTAACAGATAATTCCATTTTCACTTTCAAAACCTACAGCAAGAATAGCAGGTGGTGCTACAGCTCCAAGATTAGTGGTAAAGTTAAGTGACACTTGCACAGCACGGGTCCTGCCTGAACTCAGCTCTAGCAAATACCATTATTCCCCCACTTTCATAAATCCCATTTAAAAAGAAGTTACAAAACCACTTACAAAGTTCCAAAATTACAGTGAGGAAATCAGCTATTCTACAATGTACTGGCTCACGGCCAAACTGGACGTCTGAAAAATAATTGATGGTTGTTGATATCACATAAACAGGATATTTTTTATAGGAACAAGAGCAGAGACCTTTTATTGGCCAGCTTTTATTAACTATTGCACACAGCCAAGAGTATGAGATTTATAAATAACCTACATTATTTACCAATTCTTCCTCCTAGTTACAACCAACCATAAATTTACCCAACAGCACCAAGCCTAAAAAGCAGGCAAGAGTGTTTCGTGTTTATTTTAGGAGAGTGTCTTCTCATGYCACCAGCATTAAATGAGTTAATAATGTCCACACTGAAACCTTTGGGTTTTGGTATCTTGGTTTAAYTGTTTTAATCTATCAAAGACCTTAAACCAATCCACATTCATTCCAATTAAACTTCGAAAAACGAGACTACTGATTTATAATTGCCAGCCTTTGAGGGATATTTCAGGAAAGCTAAATGAATTATAGTCCTTGCAGTATATCCAGATTTAAGGGCCCTTAATTTAATTTTCACTGTTGGGCACAGAAAGCAAGCCAAGTCCTGTCCCAGTGATGGGCAGAATCATGCCTGTCAGACTTTGGATTAAGTCAGCAAAAGCTCTTCCAATGAACACTGAAATTTATGCTAAAAGAGAAGCACATACTATGAACTCTCTTSTCAGACACAGATGCTTTCCCAGAAGTGAAAAGGCCAATGTAGACAAGGAGGAGGTCCTTAATTGAGTGGTTAAACCTCAGTTTCAACTCCAGTGAATGAACTATAATAAGGTGTATAATATTCTAGTCCCATTTTTCACACATGCACATATAAACAAAAGAAAAGCTATGACCTCAAAAGAGTCTGTATTTTTTATTATCTCTGGAAAAGGTATTTCAGAGATATACCTTYCAGCTTCAAGTCAAGAAGCTACCAAGAACTTACACAATACTAAACACCAGGTCAGGATCATTTTGTTTTTGGTTGGTCGTCTACTAACAAGCATATCTGGGTACAGTGCGGAGGCTTCGTCCTGAAGCTTCCTGTTTTTCCTGGAGTGAGGGCCCCTTGGGAGGCAGCAACTTCCTGCTTTGTGTTCATACAGCACAGACAACAAGCAGCCCTGACTGGGTCTCCTGATGCCAGTGTTTGCAAAAGACTAAAASCTCAGCAGAGCCTCCTAGGCCACAGACGCAGCCTAGAAAATTGCACAAGGGAAGGAGCCCATATACCCTTTACCAACTGTCTTTCCAATTCTACAAAAAGCACAAGCAAAGAACCGCAAAAGTTATGGTTTACAGAACTACTGTGAAATCAGCAACACTATTCTAACAAGCAGCTTAAACAGAGCATCTGGATTCACACTTTTTGGAAGCTTACAGGCCACATTACGTTCAGTCACACACCTTTCAAGGCCCTGATCCAGACTCCCAGTGCAGTCATCACAATATACACCACAGATTCAGACAAACAGATGAGACTATTACCAGAGGGAGCATCATCAACAGCCATTGCACCAGCCAGGACAGGGCAAAAATTATCCCCTGCCCACCTGAGGAGGATAAATCAGGTAGTCACTGTAAATAAACCCTTAATTCTGTCCCATAGCTTCATCCATCCATTGGTCTCTTCCTACTTCATGTTCTTCTACCAACTACTACTCTAACAAATCACAGTGTAAACTTCACTATCAACAGCTGATTTCTAAAGGTACCCAGTGACATTAATTTCTATCTGTAGAATTCAATACCTCAACGACAATGCACAGTAAGATCAAGTCTTGTCTTCTCTGGAAGTCTTGTCTGTCTCTAGGTTTTCTTTCCAGTATTGCTTTGGATACAGAGCCTGTTACAACATACAGGGCAACTACGGCATGGACATCATCTTCAGACATTAGAGAAATTTTAGTCTTTTAAATTAATTGCAAATATCACTCATTTTGACATAATATCTCTCTGTTACAAYGTCTTCGCACAAGTAGAAAGAGGTGCAAGGAACACCTGAGCCTCCATAAGTTACTTTCATTAGTGAAATGTGGCATCCAAGCCTCTTAAACACATGGACAGTCCATCTATAACACATTTATCTGCTAGGAATATTTCTTCTCTCTGATCAATACTTCCTCCAAATGATAAATGTTTCCTCTTAACTGGGGAGGAGTTAACAGAAAGGCTTGAGAACATCCTAGTTGTTTAACACACAGAATTCCCAAAGGTAGGAGAAAGGAGATGCCTGGCTGATAAAATATGTTTCATATCTTGGATTTTCATCTCCCTCATTTAAATCCTACAGTATGGAGGAAATATGCTTTGAAGGCTTAGTTATAGGGTCTGATAGAAAAGCGTCGTGAGAGAAGGACATCTGGGGCAGGGAACAAAGCTGCCTAAACAATTAGACTAATTGCCTTAGAGTCTAATGCAACAGTAGTAGGTGATACTTGAGTCCTAGTACTACGTTGTCCCTTCCTTTTTTGCAAGGCCCCTCCACTGCAGCAAGGAAAGCCAGCTATTATATGCTGATATCACTATGATAATCCTTAGCTTGCTGCTCATACATTCACTGCATCCTTGGGCTTCTTATCACTGCTGTCAGAGCTCACGTCCCTCATTCAGTAACTTAGAAATGCAAATAGATTTAAAATACCAGTTATTTAAATGCAGTGTATAGGAAAGAGATTACTCTAGCTATAAATTCTCCTCAGCAGTCCTGGAATGTAATCAAGACCACATGACAACATAAGAGCATGACTGATTTCTGGTTCTGTCACCTTCTCTTGCTTACTCATTAGTTCATCCATGTGTGTATGCACAGAACATAAGACTTGACAGGTGAAGCGATTAACACAAGGTAATGACATCCCCGGAGAATTCATGCTTATAATTCCCAGCAATTATACCACAATAACTAATAACTCCTCTTATTTTTAGTATTTAACATGCTCACAATATGGAGCAAGGGAAGACAGCTGGAGAGAGACATGCACTTGAGGGTGAGAAGAACAATGATGATTCTGAAATGCGGAGCAGGCACTTGGTGCCACAAGCCTGAGACACTGCAGGATTATTTTTCTGTCCCAGGACGTTTACCAGCTGAAAAACTGCCTTGTGCATTAGCAGACACGAAAGAGGCCTTGTTTGTTAGACACGAGAGACTTAACGTCACATTATTAGAAAGAAAAAAGCCACAGAATGCAAAAAAAGTGACATCTGCCTAGGGAAATATGAATGCACCCAGGGAATAGCACCTCTGTAGAACTTGATTTGTGATACTAATCATTAAGCTCAGTATTCTCCTTCAGTAAGCAATGGTGCTGCTTGACAGAAATACCATCAGGTAGCTGAGCTAACAATATTTTAGAGCAAATTATCTATATGATGTATATGGTGGTGTCTAACTCCATTTGGAAACATTCAAATCCTGACAAGACAATTAGCAAGGCCTCTTTTTTAAAGTGATGAATATAAAAGCAGGGAGAATTAACTGATATAATCAGCTCTCTCATGAAGTGTTCAAGATGAAAGAACACGAGAACATTTAAAATAAATAAAGTTAAATTTGCAAAAGCATTTATGCAACGCATGCATGAAAACATGAATTTTAAAAAGTCACAGGTTTCTGCAATTAGTTTCCCTGGAAAATAGTAATAAAAAAATCGCCCTGAAGTCATAATATTTCATTATTAAACTTGACCTTCCAGACTTTTTGGATCCTTGATTTCAACAGAAGAGGCCGCTGGATCAAAAAAAAAAAAGTGAGTGTGCATTCAATTAACTGTGCACACATACGGAAAGGCACTCAGCCATGCTAAGTTTGCCTCAGAGACAACCAACTGTTGTGGATGATCAATACACTTCTCCCCTCCAAAACTATCTGTTATTTGTTTGAAAAGGTATTTTCAAAGTTTAGCCATGTGTTTTCAATCTTTTTCAAAGTAAGACTTTTTTTTCTATTACTATTGCCAAGGATTTGGGGTTTTTTGCCATATTGCTCTAGGCCAAAAAGAAAACAAAATATATAAACTTAGCAAGAAAAAGGCCTTGCAAACACCTTTGTGCAAAAAACATGCAGTAAATTCCAGCCTGAAAGATCAATGTTTTGAAAAGTTATGAACAGATCAAAACAGGATTTCTAATAGAAACTCCGGCAGGTGTTGAACCTCACATTTATCTTCTAGAGAAATTATGAAAGGGTGACAAAGAGGCATTTGTCAAAACACTTGACTGCACCAGTATTCTGAATTCTGAAGTACAAATCTATAAAGATAGTTTTCTTCTAGCTATAAACCCCCTCCAATATGCTCAGAAGTAATCACTTCATGAATGCAAGAGAAAAAATACATAACTTACGAGYGAAGTAAGCAAGGAGGGTTACAGGTGGTGAATCATCTGCTCTGAACACGTTGTGAAATATTATACAGGTAACATTAAGGCAATAGCTGTACCAACTTACAAAAGTACCTTAGTCCCTATGTAAGAACTTGCAGTATGTAGTAAATGAAACCTGTTAATAAAATCTTGCAATAAATAGTATTCAAAGAGGCGTATTAGGAAGCACAGTTACCAAAGTTCCTTTAAACATTTAAGCCAAAAATTAGAAACAAGCACTCAGGATCATCCATAAAATAATCTTTTTTTATTTATTAAGAACTTCCCATTATAGCTATGGCTTACTGAGTGAAACTGCATTTACTCTGCAGCCATCTTTACTAAAACCAAGTCTGAATTAAGAAAGGAAAAAAGGTCATGCCTCCCCATAATAAAGCCTGCTTGTATGACTCGCAACAATGCGCAATACATCATTGTTCCAGGGTCCACACATGTTCCTTGAGCTCTATCCTCGTTTCTTAAACAGTCACCTCTTACAACATCAAAAGAAACTACAGTGAACTCTGAAGCTCTGATAACCTTCCTCTGCTTTACTGCATTATTAATATGGTCGTTTAACCCCCACTTCTCACCTTCTAAGCTACCATCTCAGGCTTTCTGCAGTCTGGATACATCACCACTGTCATAACCTAAATAGTAACTCCTCTATTATCCCCACAAAACTCCCTCCRGAAAGGGGTGCTTGCCACACGCTCCACCAGCTACAGGGAGAACCTTGGCACTTACCAAGAAGCAAGCATCAACTGGTGTAATTTACTCTATGTGTAAACTGACTGCCCAAGACACATTCCGATATGTAAAACTATCCTAGTGACCGGTCTGTATTTCCCACGCATCTACCCACCGATTTTTATCTTTCTTACCCTCATCAACTGAAAGCAAAGACTGCTACAAGTCTGACAAGTTCTCATTTCCCTCAAAATAAATGGCAAGGCCAGACACTAAGCACTATGGCAAGGACAGAACTGACAGGTCTGCACAGAAATCTTTTGATATGTGACACTCTGCATTTCATGTTGGAATATAAAGGGGGGTACAAAATAACATTATTTTGTTATTATTGAGGAAGTCTTGGCAACAGGGAGAATGCATAAGCAACGACACAGAGGATCTCAAATAAGCTGTATGTCCCAATTGGCTTCATRATGTTCCCAAGGCTGTACTCAGAGGATCTGCAGCCAAAATCAAGTTTCTTTAGTCTTAAAATGAGATGTTCTCCTTTTACATTATTACTAAAGCCAAAGAGATGCAGATGAGATGGGAAAGGTTTCCCAGGTACTGAAACTCACAGAATAAAGGYTGAAAGAGACCKTCAAGATTATCTAGTCCAAGCACCAACCCAGCACCACCATAATCACCCCTAAACCATACCCCCAAGTGCCATATCCAGATGCCTCTTGGACATTTCCAGAGACTGTGACCTCACCAGCTCCCCAGGCAATTTACTCCAATGCCTGACCGCTCTTTCAGTGAAAAAAATATTTTCTAGTATCTAATCTGAACCTCCTCTGGTGCAACTTGAGGCCATTTCCTCTCATCCTTTCACTTGACACATGGCAGAGGAGACCGACTCCCCTTGCCACAACCTCCAGTCAGGCAGTTACAGAGAGCCATGAGGTCCCCCAAGTCTCCTTTTCTCCAGCCTAAACAACCCCAGCTCCCTGAGCTGCTCCTCATAAGACGTTTTCTAGACCTTCACCAGCTCTGTTGCCCTTCTTTGGACTTTCTATGACTCTTGCTGGTTTTGGCCATGGCTATCTATTGGTGGACAGACTCTAAAGTTACTTTGGAATCACTCCATAACCAGACCCTCAATCCATTCTGGACGAGGCTTCTTACACCCATCACATTTACACGGTTTCAAGTTCGACCTTACAGTCACACTGTTGGGTCTTGTGTTCTTCACATCTTTTCTCACAAACCATGGACCCCAAGAAAGTTTGTCCTTCTGCTGTCTTCATGACCATTTTTCTAGGTTTCTGGGATATTTGTGGTAGTAGGGCTTACACATTGCATGACATTATAGAAGATAAGTCCCAAACCATGAAAGACTCTGTATGTGATTATAGAACTCTCTCATATTCCTTGAGACACTTATTTTAGGACAAATAAGGAAAAAGCACAGAATATTCATTCTTTTATGTCACCACATTGTCACGGCATTTGATAAACTAAAGGCAAAAACTTCATAGTGACAATAATTTCACTTCTTCCCAATCTTCTTTTTTTTGTGTGTTGGGAAAACAATCTTGTTTCAAGAACTTGACAAAAATTTACACCAAGGAATCTCCATATTCCCACATGCTTCACCAGTGTAAGACAAAAAGCCAAATGATTAAAAATTGAAGCTGTCACACATAAAGAGATTAATTTTCCTTCAAACCCATGTGTCCTCTGTCTGAGATTTCCCCAAACACGCCTCGAGTTTTCCTTTGCAGAGATAATGGCAGGCTAACACATCACTTCAACAGAAATGCACTGGGAGAAAGAAGCAGACAACACCTCACCCACTGAAACACAAAGCAAGTTACCTCTCGTTTGTTCCTCCTGGCAACTTTGAGAAATTCCATAAGGATCTGCAATTGGGCAGCATGGGACTCCTGTAACACAGTAAATAGGAAGTGTAACTCTTCCATGTATGGTAAGAGAAACAAATATTCATTTTACACACAAATCTACACAGCACAGAAACAACTTTCATTTAGAGGTTAGCGAGAGAGAAATAGCTTAAGGCAGTTTTAAAAGTGGTAGTTTTACTTCGTCTCACAGGTCTTAAGGTTTTGTTTGGTTCACAGCAAGTTTTTACATGAAGGCAGCAGTCCTTGTAACAGTTCTTACTAATACATTGAAATGCTTCTCTTTTTCTTTGGCTACTGCACCTGGAATTGATTTTGCAATACAGGTTCCTCACAGACTCACCTTCTGCCCTGGAACATCATTAGCATCCACTTCATGATTAACATACTAAAGGATGAAGTACTTATATTAAAAAAAAAAAACCTTCCACAAAACTAGCATTTATGCTTATGTAGAAATTACTGCTGAAGATTTGACCAGAGTAAAAGACAATAATAAGGCCACTGACGAAACGAAAACATCTCTTTCTAATATTTTCCATATCAGGTCATTTACATCAGGCATCAGCATAGTATTTTCACCCAAATTGGCCAAGAACTTGACAGGGCAAGATAAGAGAGCCACAAGAGGAAAGAAAACTAAGACCTACTTCCAGCATTAATATAGCCCTAATCTTATCCCAGCATTCCAAGACTTATTTTCATAACCTACCAAAATATTTATTATTAAAGGACTGTGAACATACACTCAAAAAGGATCAAGACATAGGAGCACACAGAATCCATTAAAGGCAGAGGGGACAGGGCAAGTAAAGACATTAGGATGCAAGAATAGTACTTTTCCGAGGTTATTTTCTTCCTCCCCATGCTGTGACAATAATGAAAGTGAAGCAAGTAAAGCCAGACAAGAAAAATGCTTTTAAATAATTCTTTAAATGTCAGGTGTGGTTTTGTTTTTCAGGCTTAGGATCCTTAGAGGATATTCATACTCAGAAATACTCATACACTCAGTCATGTGTCTTCTTTGCTTCAGATTCGTCACAAATGATACAAAAAGGCTTGAGGAGAAAAAAAGAAAAGTTTTACTCTCTTTTTCTCCACCATACCTTCACTGAACCACAACAAACAATATTTACAAGTCCCCATGCAATAAGGCAACGTAACAGTTTTGCTAACAGTCAGCAAACATATTTTGGGATTACTTTCTTTCCATCAGAACCACAAGTTGTAAATATTGATTCTGCAAGAATGAATAAACTAAGCTATTCCTAATACAACTTTTCCTCACCTGTTTTAAAGCACCATCAAAATCCAACCTCCTACTCAAAGTTCACTGGGCCAACTTCTGTAAAAATCCAGTCTAATTTAGAAGGTCTGGCTCTCATAACTTGAAAGCGGTCACTTGGAACCAACAGCATGGAATAGCCAAATACACAGAGAACTAACCCAAACCAGCTACATTTCAGTTAAATCATAAGAACAACTTGCTTTTGTATAAATCTTCAAACCAGCCTCATAAACAAGACATCTGAACTTTCCCTTCACGCATTAAATACCGAAAAAGGCTTCAGGAAAGGTGGTCATTCAGATTCTATCAGTCCCAGCAGAAACTAAAACGTGTGATCCCTTTCACATGCTCATTTTGTTTATTCTTTAATCTATATTCTGGACTTCACGCTTATTACTAAGAAAGATCTGACATTTACTTGTGCAACAGACAATTAGCAAACTTCATGTGCATTTTTGTGTTCTGTGAGTCATTTTCTCTTATCCTTTTCCATTTTCCCTGCCTGTTTATGCAATCCTGCCAGCAACAACATTATAAGTATGTTATGGGCATCACAGCTGAAATGTTAGTTCACTACAAAGGTCAGCAAAACAGCCACCATTTAAACACCAAAACACAAGAGAAAATACCAAGCAATTAATTCACCAAAAGAATCTTACTTCAAGGTAAAGGTATGAAAAGAAAAAACTTCTATATAGACAGTGTTCATTTAAATAAGAGCAACTTCTTACTGCTTCCAACTGCTTCTTCTTTTGTACCAGCAGCTCCAGCATCAGGTTGACATTGGCTAAGTCAAGATTGTCTTGATCAGTTCCCAACAAATCCTGAATAATCTGCCACCTGTGGCCATTCTAAAAAGAGAACAAGTGGTGTTGGAGATGGTGAGTCCAAGCCATCCCAGGCTATATCCAGCAACAGATATTAAAAGCAACGCTGCAATATTTCATGCCTTTGTAAAAATGCAAAACAGTTTTCAGGTACCCAAATTCCCAATTCTCCCATGTGTACAGGATATAGCTCCTCTGACCCACTGTGGAACTGCTTATCTTATTTGGAATATATTTGTGCTTCATGAAAGCATAGCTGCTGCTGCTGGGAAAAGATTATTTCACAGCAACAATTTTATCTGATTTGTGCCCCAGTTTCTGAGAACATGTTTCTATGGGGAGAAAGAAAAAACTCCACATTTATCCAAGCTTAGTTGGATTACATCTGAAATACTGTTATGTGCCAAAACCTTTTAATTTTTTTTAACCCAAGTAATAGGTAAAACCCTCATGCTAAATTCAAATCAAAGAAGGTAGTATCAGCTTATTTTTTCTACTCTCACCTCTCACACTACTCCTCTTAAGAGTACTTTCATGGGAAATGTGAAAGCTGGGAAGATGGAGCTCATCAGGTTGATCTCATTTAAACTGTTTGGAGTTGAGGAGGACTCCTCAGAGAGACAAAATACTACTATACAGCCCATTCCTCCCTACAGGCTCTTTTCTCTTCTTCTTATCAATAAAAAAGGCAAAAAAAAAAAAAGGTATCTTTAAGCACAGGAAAACCTGAATAACAGGTTAATGCTAGTACAGCTGTGCATCAAAAAGCCTCAGGAAAGAACAGGAACAGCTGAAAGGTCTAAGAAACAAAGCTGGATTAAAAAATTCTGTCCTATAAAAGCTATGACACTAAATCAAGATATTTAAATTGGCGAGAACTAGAAATGCCAGCCAGTCTAAATCAGATATCTTCTCAGAGGCTGCAGTCTTTTTGCATTAACTAGATAAAGAAAAATAGAATATGTGACATCCAGATAGAACATACAACTTTTTACACAATGCTCAACAGAACCTGTGGAAACTACTCAGGCCAAAAACTCAATTTCAATCTGGAACAACTGGAAAAAAAACCCATGATTTTTAAGCAAGTGAACAGGATTTGAGACACATTTTAACATACTAACGCACTAGTTAATTGTACTACGGCTAAACCACTYAAGTGTTCAAACATGCCTTAATATGATTTCTTAGTGAGACCACAACCAAGAAATGATGCATTTGCTGCAATGTGTCTTGGACAACTTCCCTTAATACCAAAAGTAATACAAGGCACATTAAGGAGCTGGTACAAGAGCAATGTTATTCTTTTTATAGATGTCTGTAATTTTTATTTGCTGCCAAAAGGTAGACACAACACTGTTTTAGGCATGAAGTCATGGTAGATTGTCCACCTCTTGCTAGTTATCTAAAACAGGTGCATCTACAGGCATAGCTTTTAAAGAGTAAATCCAATTTCCAAGAAGCTACTGTACATGCCTTCAGGTCAATTGTGTGCACTTCAAACCGTATCTGGTTTATGCATATTTTATATTAAATATGGTATATGCATATTTTATAATGAATATAAAAACTTACTGTGAGTAAACCAATGAATCTTTAAAGCATGCTCTTTTCAAACACTGACAGCACTGGTTTCTGCAACACAGCCCCTAAATTAATATCACTTTAACAGAAGCTTTTAAAAACAGGGGCTCCATGATTTTTAATATTATTTTGTAATCTTATTTATGAATTACAAAAGACAAGGATGTCAGACATAGCAGGACAAATATGCAAGTTTTTTGGCTCGTATATATTCTTTTTGATCTTAATGTACAAGAGCATCCACTGGTGCTGTTCAGAGGTTCTCAGGAACTGAGGACACAGATCATGCTCTGATTCTGCGACATGAAGCAAGTCTAGGAGATATCCAGGCAGTTTTACGCGGCATCTGAACCAGACCACCAGACTCCAAAAGTATCTTCCTCCCTCTTGTGGTTGGTATTAGCCTTCCTCCAGTTTCCCGGTAGAACACAGCTTCTCACATGTGATCAGACAAGCCCGTGCCACTTCTAATCATTCATTGCTCTCATTGTAGCCCTAATTTCCAACACTGAATGAAAATTATTACCTTTAAACAAGTGTGCTTCCGTGGGTAGTTTCCCAGGTTATATGCAATGCATCAAAGGATGCTTGCCTGTGCTAACACAACTTCTCTCTGCACATATTGCTGGCAGGAAGAACGGGAGTTAAAAAGGTAGAAGGGATCTACTGCCACTGATATTGGTATTATTCCCTCCTAAAGCAAGTTAAAGCATCAGCTCAACAGTGCAATCTCTTGCAAGTTAAGTCACGTAATGACAATTGCTGCACAAAACCACTAAAGAAATATAAAGTAAAAAAGTTGGAACATACGGTGCTACTCACTGAATGGTCCAGTTTGAGTCTTTTCTCCTCAGATCTTTGCTTCTGTTTAAGAATTAGTTCATTAACTAAAAAACATAAATAAGATGTCAAAGAGATGGATTTAAAGTTCACCAAACAAGTACAAAAGATTCTACCTCAATATATTTACTTTAGTTATTAATGCCACAGTAAGATGTTTATCAGTAATTAGAACAGTAGATGATGTCTCCACTTTTTTCCTTACCAATTTATTCCTTGGTGTTTTTTTGTAACATATATAAAGATTTTTTAAAAAATCGTCAACAAATACAAAGCCTACACATTCCCCAAATTGTTTCAGTTCCTTTTCCTAAACACCCATGGTTCCTTGAGAAAATTTTTCAACTCAAGACAAAAGTATATCACACAAGAGTACGAGGGAGATAGAACATTACCTGATTTATTGTAGGCAAAAAACCCAAGCACAGCCAAATAGAACAAAATTTTCCTTGAATTACCATGTGCATTTTCAAAGATTTTTGCTACAGTTTAATTTTACACCAATCTAGTGAATGGTGCAAAGAGAAAGATAACTTCAAGCCTTCGCACACATATAGACAAGCTCTTCCCCCTCCAACACATACCTCAAATCCCTGGACACAGGGGTATGGACACACTCTTTGGCCCAACATGCATCCAAGACCTGCCTCAGCACCATCTCCAGTACATCATGATTGGGTCTAAATCAGGATGCCCAGTTCTGAAGATTTCCTTGGCTACTGTGGCTTTTCACCTATTTACTATTAAATGGGTATCTCAGCACATGAAATCAAGATTTGCTTTAATTTGGTATTTCACACTGAAGTCTGTTTCCTTTGATCTTTTCTCCACAAAACTAAGTTTTAAAATGTATTTCCACTTAGAAACATTTCCTCCCTCTGTAAGAAGCAATTAGGACTGCACATAGGTATGTGTATGAATGTTTTCTCTGTATCTAATTTACACATACATCCATCACATGGTCCTCACCACAGCAGCCAAAATAGCACAGTATCTAATACAGTCTCCACCCTTTCAGTGCCCAGGCTTTGTCAACAGGGCATGTGCTTTATTACTAGGCAGACAAGAGTGCAAGAAAACAAAAGTAAAGAGAGATTCACATCTCTAGCCATAAGAAAAACAGCTTTGCTCTTCTTAGTATGGAAACAGCAGCAAGTCAATCTCACTACTGTAACTCAGCACACAGAACTGCTGGAGGCAGTGCAGTATTAATAACTTATACTACTAACCTTTTTTTAAATGTAAAAAACACAATTAACCAAAGAGCTGATGTTTGGATTTTGTTTTCAACATCCAGAAGACTGTAATTTACAGGACGAATTTAGAAGTGACTGCCTTCCTTAACAACTGAGATGTTTCTCATGCAAGCAAGCCTAGAGCTCACCTAAGAAGTTGGGATAAAGATGATCTATGTTGTCCACAACATAGTTGCATTTGGGACATCTGTTATTGTCTTCCAGGCTCTGGTGAATACATTTATAGCTGTTCAAAAACATAAAAAACAAGAAACAAAACAAGTGAGCCCATATGATGGAACAAAACGTAACCACAAGGTAAATAATATCAGTCTTAGACAATGTGCACTGTTTGTGTTGCCAGCTAACAGTTGTGCTGCCAAGAGTGGAGTCAAAATGTTCCAGTGTTTGAATTCAGAGCGTGCTACAGGAGAAAGACAGCAAAGTTTCCTGGCAAGGATTACAAAAGGTAGTTAAGTACGTCACTCTTATTTCCCTGAGAATTACTGCAATGTGGATACTTCAGCCACAATCCTATCTCAAATTCATGCCCCCTTCCACAGGCAGAGCTAACAAACAGATCAAATTATTCAGAAGCAACTCTTCCAGATTAGCCAAATACTTAGAAATCGACATTAAAAGCATTTTAGGTAACTGAGCAGAGGAAACACCTTCACAGCTTCTCATATTTGTCCCCACACCTGGCTGCTTTTCTCACTATCATTGACTTCAGAGGTGCTCTCTCGAGTTGAGGGACAGAGGAATGACAAGATGCGCTTTAGCATCAGGTTTAAGCATTTCACTAAGAACCTGCTTGATATCAGCTCCTGATAGAGACATCAGATGATAACATTGCTCCACTTCTAAATAGAGATATTTCAATGTTTCCTATCTTGGACCTCTAAAAAGTTACAGATCACAAGGATAAAGTGTTACCCTTGAGAGGCACAAAAATCTGCTGTTATCTGCAGGTCAAAATCTTAAAAGATTAAAGAAAGTTAACTGAATCTGCGGCTTGAGGAAGTACTTTATACTACTATAATAGTAGTTCTTAAAAGGTTTATTTCTAGTTAGCAGACACCATAAGAGTATAACATAGAGGGGGCACTATGGGACACCATGGTTCAACATTTATACCAATCCCTAGTGGATAGGAGGAGCAGCACATAGTTCCAGAAATGCCCCTCGAGGGTTCTCGCGCTTCTCCATGAAACATTTGCTCCTCATGACAGCCAGAGATAACACACTGAAAAATAAGTGGGGCCAGGCCAATTCAATACAACAGGAAAGACGGGAGCCTATTCTCTCTTAGAAAGTTGAACATAATTGCAATACGCAAAGTACAAGCCACTTCAAACTGTGCACAGTCTTGCATAAAAGCAAGGAGGACCTGCCAACATTGCTCCCAACACCTCTATAGAGATGATGCCAATAGAGGTAAACTAACAAACTGCTCTGACTCTGGGTACTGGGTGTTACCAGCAGTTTATGACCATTTTATTTCTTTACAGAGGAAATATGGTGGCACAACATTATTTGGTTTAAACACTTAGATTCTTTTTTTTTTAATCTAACAGGTACCCATCTTTTAAAATTTTATTTCAACCTCTTTCTTCAGTGTAGGGACAGAAGACAGAAAAGAAAGAAACTCAGAAGTAAAGGGATTCACAGCAACATCCGTCTGCACATGCTATAAGAGACGGACATGTTATGCAATACAAGAAACCAAATATTACCAGAAGCTGTGTCCGCATTTTGTCATGTAGGCTTCTTCAATCATATCAAAACAGATGGGGCTGAAAACAAAACAAAACAAAAATCAGAAAGATGTCTTTTTATGTTGAAAAAGAAAGAAAAGTATTAATTCAAAGCAGCTACCTAATCATGCTTAGGTAATATTTTCTATATGTAAAATGAAAGGACACACTAGTGCAACAGCAACCCGGCAGTATAAAGATCAAAAGGGCAATCAACAGTTCTTTGAACTCTGAATGATACTGCAGTTTGTTAC
This sequence comes from Amblyornis subalaris, assembly GCA_018881555.1. Classification (NCBI taxonomy): domain Eukaryota; kingdom Metazoa; phylum Chordata; class Aves; order Passeriformes; family Ptilonorhynchidae; genus Amblyornis; species Amblyornis subalaris. The sequence goes on along the minus strand of JACAXG010000049.1, from coordinate 5,051,688 downwards.
AATTAGAAACCAGGTAAGTGTTCACTCTTAAGCTTTTAACACTTGCAGACAACCCAAACAAAGCCAGAGAACCTTCAGAAACAAAGTTTCAGAAGAACCTTCTAACGATCTCTACTGGGTCCTAAACAAAATGTAAAAAACCCTGATTTTTTTTACATGAACAGACAATGTATTTATAAATGATACCAAACTTAGTTTCTCCTTCCTTTTTTTTTCAGCCAATAGCTATCTATAATTTAAAAAAGTGACTCTAAGAGGCCGAGCAGATCAGAAATAGCAATGATGTCATGAGAACAAGGATTAATAAGAGGGTGGAGAAGGTGCCAACGAGGGGGTGTGCCTGCAGAAGGGCAGGATGAAATCAACAGGCAGCAGGTGATACAAAGTGAAAGGAGAAGATGGGAAAGGCAGAATAACTAGTTAGTGGCCAAAGCACAGCCAGCTCTCTGGGAGAGATCACCAAGAACCACGCAGAGAGCTGACAACACGGATGTGCAAGCAAGCAGTGCTCCACAGGAACCTGAGCAGGACAAGAGACACGAATTCAGTGAGATGGGTAGTGGAAGAAGTCTGGCTCATCAAGTGTCTGTGACATGTTTGAAAGGAAAATGAAACACAAATGAAAGCAGAAGAGAGTTGCATCATAGTTTCAGTGACTGCTACAGCTGCTCTCCCTGATAACTGGTGAGATATGCTGTCACATACATACAGGTCTTGGCCAGCTATCCAGCGAGATGCCGCGGACAGCAGCGTCACAATTCTGCACATAACACATGGATCTGATGTGTCAGAAGCTTCACCTCGTTTTCAATCCCTTACAGAGATCTAAATGCTCTCCTCTCACTCCAACAAGTCCACACCAATCTCAGGTCGGAGAGATTTTCACCAGCATTTGTTTTCTTCAGAAACAGCCTCCTCCCACCTTCTGCCAACAAGGCAGTTCTCACCGAACGAGCTGTTAATAAACTGTTAACAACTTCTGCAAAGCAGGAATCCTTTTTGCATCCAAAATCCAAAACCCAGATCAGACTGAAAAAAGCAACTGTTGTCTGAGAAGGGGAGGGGAGCACCTTCACAGAAGTCATTCCCCCTTTCTCCAGTTCATTTTAGAGGACACTAACATTTGTTACCCCATTAGGAAACAAATGTTATAAAAACAGGAGGGAGGAAACACCTCTTAAATACTTATTAAGCCCATAGAGGGGAAGCTGTGGCCCCTGCTAATGCAAGCCCTCCCTCTGAATCACCACACTGCAAAACAAGGCTGTCGTGAAAGGTTTGTCCAGCCTAACATACAAGCCAGATTGTCTTAAATATTCCACCAAATCGCCTGTATAAACAAAACATAAAGGCAAACGAATCAAACTAGAATGTTACTCTCTGAACCAACTGAGCCACCTCAAAAGAAGCCTCAAAAATAATTAATACACACCCGTGCCTCTTCCACCCTGGCAGACCTTTTTCTACACATCACTTTTCTTGAGTAGCACCAACTTCAGGAGTTCAAGTCACTTTTTTCAAGTTATTTAGTTTCAAGGCACTGTTTAGTCAGAATAAATTACGACCAAACTCAGCCAACAAGGGTGGATTAATAGTAGGAGAATTAGGCATCTTTGAATTCTATTAGCTGGCCTTTAAAAGAGGAAGTCAAAGCTTTATGGTTAGATGAGTGTCTGAGGGTGGTTTCTCCCCACTGGTGATGAATGGCTTCACTTCTTCACCTTCTTCTAGTCATGCTGTGTAACTTAGGTGTACGCTCTACATATCACGCTAAAAACTGCTATGCCCCACAGGGCCAGGTGTATTCTTTCCAGCATGCTCCTAATGCCCTGCAGCAATCAACAAGGCTTAAATGCTCCTCTGTCTGCAGGAGAACATCACAAATTAAGAGCTGAAACAGGAAGATTACCTCCTAACATGACAGTCATACGAGATCACTGTTCCCAAACTACTTCTTCATACCAGTTTGACTGGAGAAGTGACAGAGCCAAAATAGTTGAGAAACAGCAATCAGAGCCAACAAATGTAGCTAGTCGGTACCAGTGTCATCATTAACAGAGCCTGAAGTTTCCATTAAGGACTGTTTCCCCCGAAAAGCTCACTGATTTACAAGCCGAAACAAGATTGATACCTTTTGATACTTACTGAAGCCAAGCTGGCTGCAACACACGAAAGTTGCTACGCACCAGTTGTCTGAAGTTAATCTAACACAGAGGGAAGGTTAAGAAGGGGAGTGATGGGGACTTGAGACATGCTACAGTTTGTAGTACACACTGAAACAGGGAAGCAGAAATATGGTGAAACCGAGGCTTCTATGCATGAGATACCCCTTATTCTCTATTCTTCTTAAGCAGCAGAGCCAGGTTAAAAGGATGCACATGACTTCAGCAAGTCAAAAATGTCACCGCTCTCTAGGAAATAAGGCATCAGTATTTGATAAACTGATATTTTAATCCAGCACCGCAAAGGCTTGCCATTCTTTCCCTGCAGGGTAGACCTCAAACCCAAGTTCATGGCTCTAAGTTTTGCCAGTTGTTTTCCAGCCACCTCTCAAGAGTGCTATTGTCACCCTGCTGCTACACGAACACCTAGCTGAAGTGGTCACTATGAAATTTAAACACATTTCAACGGCAAACAAGACCTATTACAGTGTCTGCCTCCTATTCAGCTCCTCTCTGGCCTAATCAAAGACCAGGACTTGCTGCAGGTTCTGTCCTTGCCACGGAAGGTGGCCAGGTTAAAGATCACTGCTGTTACTATCTACTCACTATGAAGCTCTAATATAACAATGAGTAGTAATACTCCTTGTACATGGTATGCAAACAGCTTGCTGTGTTTTTAGTTTCTGACTTCAGGGCCAATTTGCAATATTCCTTACTAAAAGGGTTTGCCAAATCACAAACATGGGAACAACTACACCCAGCCCATGCCTAGATTAACAGGTAACCATCCAAGGAAAGACGGTTTTAAAAACCCATGAACCTACGAGTCCAGGTAGCACACAGCCCTTCCCACAGCTAAGCTTGTCACGTGTACGTCTCCAGGTCAGCATGGTCAGCAGGTCAACACCCCCTTTTCCATACATCGTTTGTGCCAGAGCTCAGAAACAAGCACTGGTACGAAGCAGCCACTGAAGACACAGGTAAGATCCACTCCATCCAGGGAGCAAAGCAGATACTAACTGGTTTTAAAGAGGTTTAATCAACCACTAATTGGGAGCGCTAATACAAGGCCTGGGAAAACTAAGCATTTACACTGCCGGGCAGGAGAAAATCCTCTGATTAGAGGATTCCCTTTCAGATACTCTCCAGGCAGGTGGAAAGACACCCGGCTACAGGAACAGCACAGAAATACCTTTAAATTCTACATGCTGCACTAAGAGAAACAAAGTTTCCCAAAGTCTCCACTTTTAAGATAAAGTTGTCCAGTCAGTCAGGCCTATTTGTGCTCCTGACTGTAGTTACACATTTCCAAGCAGAAGCTGATATACACCACAAACAGGACACACTCACAAACTCCTGAGCATACACTTGCTAAACATTTCACGATCCAAAGGAGCAACACATGCCAATGTTTACCTTAGAGCTTCTGCCTCGCCTGAGACAGCACTTTCAAAAGACAGGCAGGGAGGTCACACATATCAACACTATTTAGGGAATTTCCACTTGCACATTGATGTTCAAAACTCACCCAAACTTCTTTACTCTTTCCCACCTTCCATCTGGTACAGGCATAATCTACCACTAAATTTACAGCTGTGGCTAACAGCAACTCACAGCTCATGTTTAGAAAAATTATCAAGTGTTCTCTGCAGCTGGCATCATCTTGGGCATGCCCTTACAGAGGCAAAAAGGGCATATGGGAAACTTCTGCTTCTGACACTGAGATATCTAAAGCTTGTTTAAATCAATTATTTAAACTTACACACATCTGCCTTCTTGGCATTGCTCAAAACTCCAGAGTTGCCCAGTTCAGTTCATTTCTGCATAACTGTATTGCTAACTCAAATAAAAAAGAGGAATACTGTAATTTGAAGCTAGAACAATAAGAACAAGCTCTTCTGCCCACAGAAATACACAGCAGTGAAAAACCCAAGTTAACTATAATCATTGTCTGCTCTTAAGCTTCTGACCTGCACTTCGATATGCCCACTGTGGCTCTTGTAAATACCAAGAAAAGACATTTTGCCCTGATTACCACTGAGTTGATTTTTTTCCTCTCACTTGTTCGGTCAGTAGTGCTTCTCAGTGAGGAGAAAACAGCTAATTACAGGTTCTCCTTGAAGCATGCACAGTACTTAGCTGCAGAAAATACCCAGAAAACTCACCTTTGTGAATTATCTTAAAATACTTCATGTCTGCAAATTGGTTATGGGTGTAATTTCCTTTCCAAAACCCTCATTTTTACAACAGACAACAAAATGGGAAATAAGACCTGACTAGAAAGGGCAGGGAGCCATGCTGGCAGAGCACTACTGCTAGAGTGTAAAAGTAGAGGGAACAGAAGAGAACAGGCACTTGTAAYTGTGTTCATACCCCATGACCAGAAAACCTGTGAGCAACAGACCTCACACTAAGAGCTCTTAAATCCACCTAACATGGCCTAGAGCCAGAGTAGGGCATCAGCTGATTACAGCTGTCCTCTCATCCCCATTCTGCTACTGAGCAAACCACTAACTACAGTAATAAGTAGTAATTTTTGACTATTACTTATTCCTAGTAAGAATTACTTACTGTTTTTTCTGCCACTAACTTCTTAGCAGCTTCAGGTTCTCACTTCAGTAGCAAGAGTATTTTCTATCAGCTCTGCTAAACACTTCACAAGCTGTGAAGTTAAGTCTACAGTGTTTTGAGACAATACCTGTCCTGTGGAGATGCCTGACATCCAAACCTCACCTGTAAGTCAGAGCTCAAGTTAGAGTTGTCAAAATCCTTTGGAAGCTGTGGCACATTAACTTCCTCTTCTTTTTTTACTGTTTATTTTCCATACATGACTTTCCTACAAGTTGATCTTTTTCCCACTCTCTCTTCCCTGTTTGCCTTTCTCGGATGCAAACACCTAACCTTACTTTCTGTTCTCACATTTTAGCACATCCAACCAGCTACAAAAATCAAACCTACTCCTTATGTTGGGAGGTTTGAAACTCACCAGCAACAGGTTCTCTTCAAAACTGCAAATTACCAACAGCTCTCAAACCATGTCACAGTGGGCCTTAGTTTACCAATTATGCTGAAAGGTGATTGCCAGCTATGAGCTACAGCTCTAGTTGGATGTTAGAACAACATCTGAAAAATCTTTATCCCATCATAGAAGAAATTCCCTACTCATCTGGTTTTAGGCACCTGCCTGATACAAAGCTTAATGCTGTTTCAAACTAGACAAACTTTCCCAGCAACACAGGCAAACCGAAGCAGCTTTGCTGGAGCTATCAGCCACCATGAGGCTTCTTGGAGTCCCATCCAGAAGGGTACTAAATCCTTTGCTGGATCCTCTTCCAAAGATCAGAGGGCTCCGGACCACTCCGAGGTCACACTGTCCAGGAAAACAGGGCAGTTGCTGCGTTGTCAGCACGCTGTGCAGAAACATCTTGTGCTGCAGGACCTTTCCAACAACTTGGGTGCACTCAAGGAGGAACCTGCCAGGAATAACCTGATTTTGCTTAAAAATAGAGGATGGAGGCAATGCTGCTACACAGGGCCGAAAGTAGACAAAATCACAGACTCAATTAGGTTGGAAAAGACCTCTAAGATCATTGAGTCCAACCAGTGACCCCACACCACCATGTCAACCAGACCACGGCACTGAGGGCCATGTTCCCTGAATAGCTCCAAGGATGGTGAATCCATCACCTCCCTGAACAGCCCATTCCAATATATGATCATCCCTTCTGTGAAGAAATTCTTCCTAACGCCCAACCTTAACCTCCCCTGGTGCAGCTAAGACTGTGTCCTCTTGTCCTGTCGCTAGTTGTCAGAGAAGAGCCTGACCCCCACCTGACTACAACCTCCTGTCAAGGAGTTCTAGAAAGTGATAAAGTCCCCCCCGAACCGCCTCTCCTCCCTAGGCTACCCCCCCCCCCCCCCCCCCCCCCCCCCCCCAGCTGGTTCTGGTGCCCCAGACCCTTCTCCAGCTCCACTGCCCTTCTCTGGACCCACTCCAACACTCCCATGTCCTTCCTGAATTGAGGGGCCCAGAACTGGACACAGCACTGGAGGTGTGGCCTCACCAACACCAGAGGGACAATCACTTGCCTAGTCCTGCTGGCCACACTATTTCTGATACAGGGAGGCACAAAGAGGGGAAACCCCAAAGCCAGAATCTCGGGAGGGCAGCGGCCGTTCCAGCGCCAGGAGGGGCCGCCGGCCGCTCCCTCCTCCCGCCGCTATTCGACACTCCCTAGGCTTCCCGGCGGCATGGCGGCGCCCCGGCTTCCCCCAGCGACATATCGCGACATATCGCGCTCACCACACGAAGTCGTTGCTCTTGTCCTCGTAGGAGTTGATGAGCCCGTTGCAGAGCGGGGTGAGCAGCGGCCTCTTCCTGCCGCCGCCCCCCGGCGCCGCGGAGGAGCCGCCGGGCCGCGCCGCCCCCGCCGCCAGCCGGGCCAGCCCCGCGCCCGACCCCGACACGGCGGCCGCCACCAGCACGGGCCGCGCCGCCGCGCCGCCCGAAGAGGACGAGCCGGGCGCCATGGCCGCCGAGGAGGAGGAGGAGGATGAGGATGATGAGGAAGAAGAGGAGGAGGCCGGTGTGGCGGCGGGCGGCGCGGCGGGGTGCGGCGGGCGGCTGCCCGACATGCCGAGGCCGGGCCGGGCCGGGCGGAGCGGCCTCAGCGCATCCCCGTGCGCGCGGGGACAATAAAGTTCCTTCAAAGAAAAAAAAAGGGGGAAAAAAAAGAAAAAGAAAAAAACCCACACACAATTAAAAAGAAAAAAAAAAACCAAAACGGCGGCCCCGGCGCGGCGGTTGTTCAAGCTTTATTGACAGGCGGACAGCGCGGCCGCGCGTGCGCGGGGCGGGGCCGCGCCCCTGAGGGGCGGGGCGGGGCGGGGCCGCGCTCCCCTCAGAGTCCAGCGGGAGCCGGGGCTGCCGCGGGTTGGGGTTTTTCTCGCACAGCCCCGGCCATAGGCTCGGCAGCCGGCTGTGGGCCGGGAGCGTGCCAGCCCCGCCTGAAGCCGCTCCCGCTGATACCATATCTAGTGGTGTACAATCCTGAAGCACAAGTCTGTGGTAGAGCGGCTGAGGGAGCTGGGGGGACCTTCTCGCTCTCCACAACTCCTGACAGGGCGTTGTGGCCAGGTGGGGGTCGGGCTCTGCTCCCAGGCAACCAGCGATAGGACAAGAGGATATAAGCTCTGCTAGGGAGGGTCAGGCTGGACGTAGGGAGGAATTTCTTCACGGTAAGGATGATTCGATATTGGAATGGGCTGCCCAGGGTGGTGGTGGAGTCACTGTCCCCGGAGGTGTTTAGAGAAAGCCTGGACGTGGTAGTCTGCCATGGTCTGGTTGACAAGGTGGTGTTGGGATGATGATGACCTCGATTGGACTCGATGACCTCAGAGGTCTTTTCCAACCTAATGGAGTCTGTGATTCTGGGATCTCCCTCAGAGCACTGAGGGGAAGGCAGCCAGGCCAGGCTCTTCCTCAGAGGGGAATGTGCCAGGCTGTCCTTCATAGACCCTCCCTGTGTACTCTGAGCCCCCAGCACCACAGAGAGGTCCCCTGAAGGGCCAGGGCTGATCTGTCTCTTACAGGGTGTCCTTCACCTGCAGTTACGCCTTAGATGTGTACCCCAAAAGGCAGCTGTGAGCATGTTGAGCTTTACCCTGCATGTCAGGTGCCATCCAGCCCCACAGAAAGAAATGGATCCATGGACCGAGGCCAATTGTGTGAGGTTCAGCAAGTGCCACGTCCTGCACTTGGGTCACAACAACCCCAGGCGGTGCGACAGGCTGGAGGAAGAGTGGCTGGAAAGCTGCCCAGTGGAGGAGGACCTGAGGGTGCTGGTCGACAGCAGCCACACCTCAAGTGCTGCATGCAGTTCTGGGGCCCTCACTGCAAGAAAGACTTTGAGGGGCTGGAGTGGGTCCGGAGAAGGGAAATGGAGTCGGGGAAGGGGCTGGAGGACAAGTCCTCTGAGGAGCAGTTGAGGGAGCTGGGGGGCCTCAGCCTGGAGAAAAGGATGTTCAGGGGGGACCGTCTCACTCTCTACAACTCCTGACAGGAGGTTGTGGCCGGGTGGGGGTTGGGCTCTACTCTCAGGCAACCAGCAATAGGACAAGAGGACATAGTCTCAAGCTGTGCCAGAGGAGGTTGGGTTGGACATCAGGAAGAGTTTCTTCATGAAAAGGGTTGATAAGCATTGAAACGGGCTGCCCAGGGAGGCGGTGGAGTCACCATCCCTGGAGCTGTTCCAGAAATGACTGGATGTGGCACTCAGTGCTCTGGTCTGGGTGACAAGGTGGGGATCAGTCACAGGTTGGACACAATGATGTTGGAGGGCTTTTCCAATCTAAATGATTCTGTGAAAGATGTCTGGTGATGAGCGAACAGCTTTTCCCAGGCTTGAGCCAGCTCTCTGCTGCCTGGGTGGGTGGGAATCCCAATAGTGAAGACCATAGAGGGTTCCTGTTTCCCAACTGCAGGCCTGAGCTTTACAGAAGCAAGAGCAGACCAGTTTCTGCACAAGATAATTAGTAAAGTGTTGATAAGTGATGCCCTAAAGATGTCTTGGGTGTTATGAGAAATGTTGCCCCCAGACCCAGCCTTTTGCAAGCCAAACTGAAAAGTTCGTGGAACACAGCACTTCTCAACTGCTCGGCTTGGCCAGAAGTACTGCGGAGAGATACCTGCAGCTCCCTCTCATTTCTCTTTCAACAACCTATGGAAACATGTTGCTTGCTTTGCATTGAGTAACTGTATGAGCTGCAATCAGCTTTACCTGTCTAGGGTTAAGGAGGCAGCTGGTGAAACACTAGGGCATTCCCTGAGGAGGGTAATCCTAAACCCAGGTATCGGAAAACGCCCAAAGAGATCAGCGCTGCAGCACTCCTCCCAGTAGGGACAGCACAGTGGGCTGTAAAACCAGTATGAGAGCTGGTAAAACTGGTCTGAGAGAAAAAAAAAAAAGGTGCTTCAGGTAGGCAGTGTTGGTCAGGAGACCTCCCAGGCATGCAGCAGGGTGACAGGGATGCTGGATGACAAATGTCCCAAAGGGATCACAGCAAAACACAGCTCTGGGTTTACCCTGGAGATGGAGATGAAGGGGGAGAGCAGTGGAGTGCTCCTCCTTACCTCCCCTCTCAAAGGTGCTCAAATACCATTGGGTATTTGCCTCTGTGTGTTTACCCCTCATGTTGGGGAAAAAACCCCCAAGGCAGTCAGCAGAACCCAAAGTGTCTCCAAGGAATTCTGTTCAAGCCAGGAAATTCAAAGGCAGCTTCCCTGTGAGATCCAGGTCAGCAGTCTCACCTTTACAAGCTGACATTTGTTATTAGAGTCACTCCCATGATTTAACTCTTTGTTGCTGTTATTAAAGACCTTTTTTTTTCTTTTTATATAGTTTTGGGGGTTCTTTTTGGTGTTTTGGTTTGGTTTTGGATTTTTTTTTAGTCCTTGGGTTCCCCTGCTTTCTGTAAATAGCTTTCTGACTGGCAGGTCTCAGGACTAGCTCCATAAAGTCATTGAAATGTAGTGATTCCCCCTGTTTTCAGTGGGAGCAAAAGAGAATTGCTGTTATTTAGACCTTTCTGTGAGCCTGGCTGTTGGTGTCTGTGTGCATGGTATTTCCTATTGCTAAGAGAAAGGAAAGTCTCATTTCCTTGTCTTCCATAGGGATCAAAAGCTTTATGGATGGGTGTCTGCAATGGGCTTTCAGAAGTAGTAGCAGTAGTATTGGCAACAGCACAACCCCATGCTTCACACGAATGGAAATACTGGCTGATCCTTGAAAAGTCTTGCTGATGCCATTACTGACTGTGCTCCAGCGAGGAAAAAACGACACAGGCAAAAGCTGTTAAAGATCAAATATATGCCCACTTATGCCTGTATATAACTGGCCTTCACAACATCCCCTGCACCCACAGCCCTGGCAATGAGTGTGTCACCCAGCACTTTCAGCACCTAAGGAAGAACTCCCTTATTCCTGAGCTTAAGGATATCATTATGAGCTCTTGTAGACCCTCTGAGTGAATACCTTTTTTTCACTGCCCGGGGACATCCTAAGCAGCCTCTGGCTCCTGGAGACATTTCTTTCCTGGGGTTACCTTGCATTGCTGGTTCCACGATCCATGTATGCAGCCTAAGGGAAGCTTAGATGCTACTTACTGGAAATACCTGTGTGTTGTATGAGAAAAAAAGACATGGATAAAGTCTCCTAGTTTTAAGTTCACTGCAGCTGGAACAGTGATTTGTTAGTCATCTTCTAGTCCTTGTTAGCACAAAATGAGCTCTAAGAGTTAATTTGATTTAGTCCGAGTATCAACAACACTGTGATTAGTCTCAATGGCCAGGGTACAGGAATGAAACAGGATAGATCAGCCACGAGAGGGTTCTCTTTTTCTCCTCTGGCAAGCAGTGTGCCTTTGCACTGTCTCCGGGCCTGCATTGAAGCACGACTCACAATGGGCTCGGGACAGAGGGGAAGGTCTTCGTGTGGGGACACCTGCACCCTCATGTAGCACACTCTTCATAGGGTCCTGCTTCCAGAGGGTTGCTTGTGTTTCCTCACTTAATCTGAATATAACCTTTGCATCTCCTCTTAACAGAGATATGTCTGTCTGCCTTCAAAGGTGTGTGGAGCACAGCAAGGAAAGCAAACATCACCCATTCCCAAGTGGCCTGAAACTTGGGCTGCAAACAAATCCGTTTCTTTGGGATAAGTTGTCTCCATCTATAGTCCTTAGCGGTTATTTTACACGAAGAAACTGGTGGTTCTGACAGATGTGTGCTTTGTGAGACTGACTGTAGGAATCTGTTCTTACTTTTCTTTATTTTCCAGCCTCTGAAGCCAGTCACTGACTATGTCCCAACCAGCAAAGTATTGGTTCTGATCCTGTGCAAAGAGGGAAGACACAGTACCCATGGCACTGAAAGAAGACAAGTACTGTCTATAGATAAGTGAGCTTTAATAGCAATGTAAGATTCTGCTCTTTTAGGTACATAAATCCTACTTAATATAAGCCCTGAGTTTGTGACATTTCCAGCTGCAGCTCCATTTACCTGTGCAACAAGCAGCTGCAGCCATGATGTCCAGTAGCAGCACAGCCACGGAAATCATTAAGGATGCTCTGCATGGGTCACCTTGCAGGGAGACTGGGACTTCTTCCACACAGTGATACATGGGCCACATATCTGGGGGAAGTGACAGTCACCTCCCGGGCTCCAGGCTCCGTTCCTGACTGTTGATGACTCATTAAGAAAATTGCTTCTACTTCCGTTTCTGAGCCTGCTGCTGCCACCTAATTTCCACTGGTCCGTTAGTCCGTTCAGGAGCTCAGCAAACCCTACTAGGAACTGCCACCCTGGCTTGGGAATTGCTGCTCCAGAGGTCATTAGAGAACTTTATTAATAATCATTGCATTAACCTCTCAGCTAGCCGGTGACAGAAATGCCATTTCTCCCATTTTATAGCTGAGAAAAATGAAGCGTAGACAGATTCATCACCTGGTTACAGAGTCAATGGGAACTCTTAATGCTCCATAAATCTGAAAATTAGGCTGTCAGCAACTTGTGGAGCAAACCTGCAGCAAAGCTATCCAGGAGACCTAGTTCCTACCTGTCAGGCACCTCCTTCCCCACTTGACTGAGAGAAACCAGGACACATCTCTCTGAATTTCATTTCCTGCAGTCAGACACAGAGACATGGGGGTCTGGAGGAGATGGAGGAACACAGCTCAGTGCCCCCTGCCCACAGCAGACATCTCCTCCACAGGGAAGAGCCCTGAGGAGGGGGCATGATGCACTTAATGACCATGCTTTGACACAGGGCTGGAAACTAATTGCTCATATAGAAACTCAGGTATGTGTCTGGTCATCACCTGAAACTTGACTGTGAAAGACTATTTTGTTGTTAAAATATACAACTTAGGTTAAGTTGGGCTGCTTGGGATATGGGAATAGCAGGAACTGTGGGGGACTGACCAACTGTTGGTTGGTTGTTTTTTTGATTTCTTTTCTAGTTTAATAGTGCAAAAGCAAGTAGTGCTAGGAGAGAGGATGCTTAGAGACCTCTACCATATTTAAGATTATACAGAGTTCTTAAAAAAAAAGATTTTTTTTCAGTGCTTTATAGCAACACCTTTGCTGCTTGTAAGTTGGAATGTGATGCCTCAGCCTCAGGCTAGCTCCAAGCTGACAGAGATTTTAAGCAAAAATGGTTTAACCAGAAACAAGGAATCAGCAAAAATAAAATATTTAAATTTACTGCTGTGTTTAAAAAGTTCTGATCTTTTAACACAGACAAAAAAAAAAAAAAGAAAAAGAAAGGTGTCTGGTAGAAACATCATCTTTACACTACAAATAACTACTAAAATGAGGTTAAAATAATTTGGTGATTCTTCTGTAATACTGAAATACTGCCTTCAAAGTTTCCAGGCTCTACAGGGACCCGAAGAGAAATGTGCATGCAACTGCTATTTTAATGTACGTGCACTGAAGCAAAGCTATGGAGGAGCCTGACTTAATTTCTGACCTACAGCAGCAGAAATACCTGATTCACTGCTCAGGATTATGAAATTCCCTTTACAGTGGAAAAAAGATGATACCATGTTGCTGTTAGACACCACACTGGAATGAATGTGCCCGAGGGTAGAGTGAAGATTCCCTTATGGTACGTCCTTTTGCTCCAAGAGCATTTGACCTTGTATTAAGAGTGAGTTTTCTAAGCAAATATTAACTAAACCCTCTGCTCAGTGTAAGYGTGGATGGGGATGGTTTCTCACAGACACAGACCTGACCCAGACTCGCTTTGTGCAACCCCAGGTCTGTCTGGGGATGCTGAAGCTCTGCCAAGCTCTCTGGTTCTCATGCAGTGCAGCGGCAAGGCTCATCTGTGCCTTACCTGCTCYCAGTGACACCCTCCAAATCTGGCCAAACTCAGCCCCTGCTGTCACTCCCACTCAGCTAACACACCATGTCTAAATACAACCAAATTAACTCCTTGTCTAACCGTAATAATCATCTTAATAAAGATGGATTTGGTATCTATGTCTAGGCTGACTTCTCTCCCACAAAATATGATAAAGGTTATATGCCCTTATAGTATGAAACAAGTCTATKTAGTGGACTGCAATTGGGCCTTTGAACATGAGCATGTGCTGCTATCTCCTGAAAGCTCCCTTCTTTATGTAATTGAAGGCAAAAGTCATAAAACCACAGAATGGTTTGTGTTGGAAGGGACTTTAATGATCATCCAGTCCTCTTTTTCATGGGCAGGGAGACCTTCCACTAGACCAGGTTGCTCCAAGCCCCATCCAACCTGGCCTTGGACACTCCCAGGCATGGGGCAGCCACAGCTTCTCTCTTTCAGCAGAGACATAGAGGAGAGGCAGCATCATGCCAGGTGTCAGGACCTTGGGGACACCAAAAAGTGTTGATTGCCTTGAACAGCCTCACCTGGGACCTCCACCCACACATCCTCTGGCAGTTGGCCCAGGCACTGTATTTAAGGTCATCCCAGGACTCCTCCCCTTGTTTGGGATGTAGAGTGGTGATGTTTAACACTATCTGTGGATGGGACCTGGTATCTTGGCTGTAGATAGCTGGGTTCCAGTCCTGTTTCATCTTCTGCTGCCCCTGGATGGGCCTAGGACCTGCCTCCTCTGCTGTGTCTGAGAGCTGCTGGACCCTGTTACCAGAATCCAGCCCTCCCTSCTGTGCTCAGGCTGGACCTTTCTTGGTGAGTGCCCTGCTGTGCTGGGTTTACCCTGGGCTCCTGGCTTGTCCACTGCATGGGGCAATCCTCAGCTCCTTGGCTGCTTCCCCTGCCTGCTGTCTCTTTGCTGGGCTGGGTGGATAGCAGGTGACAGGTTAGTACTGCAAGAACCCCCAAAAGAGTCAGCTGTTGGTTTTGGGTAAACTGTAGATGGCTGGTAGAAGGTCATAGAATCCTAGAATGGTTTGGGCTGGAGGAGACCCTAAAGATAATTTCGTTCCAACCCCCTGCTATGGGCAGGGACAACTTTCATTAGACCAGGTTGCTCCAAGCCCTGTCCAATCTGGCCTTGAACACTTCCAGGGATGGGGCAGCCACGCCTTCTCTGGGAGACATGTTCTAGTGTCTCGCTACCCTYATAGGGAAAAATTTCTTCCTAATATCCAATGTAACCTGCCCTCTGTCAGTGGGAAGCCATTCCCCCTTGTCCTGCCACTCCAGGCTTTTCCAAAATTCCTCTCTAGCTTTCTTGGAGCCCCTTTAGGCACTGGAAGGGGCTCTAAGGTCTTTCTGAAGTCTTCTCTTCTTTGGGCTGAACAACCCCAGCTCCCCCAGCCTGTCTTCATAGGAGTTTATTTTCCTTTSTTTCTTTCTTTCTCTATTAAACTASACTTTAAAAGAAAAATTTGTGGCCCTTTGAGCTGCTGCAGCATCCCTGCACTGTCTCACTTGGCCTCTGCCGCTTCCTGCCCCTCTCAGCCCTGCACAGGCAGGGCACAACTTGGGCTATCGTGGCCAAAGAAAAGCTGCCCTCCCTGGGACGAGCTTCAGCCCGGGAGCTGAGGGTGCCTTCATGGCAGCAGCACTCTGAAATGCCTGTTTAGCATCGGTGTGATTAGTTGGAGTAGGGAAGGAATGGTTTTGGGAGAGAGCTGCTGCTTCTCACTACCAGTGCTTGCCATCAGAGGGCAAGCTCAGCCCAGACGAAGATGTTCCATACCCGGTTATTGCAGCTTCCCACACTCATCTCTGTGACAAAGCCAAGAGGCCATTTACCATCCCTTTTGCAGGGGACAGATCCAGCTTCCCACCTCTGCCTGCTGCTGGGAAGGGCTTTGCTCCCCAGTTCCCTCGAGAGCAAATCTCGCTTTGCAGGAACATCCCAGCCAGCASCAAGAGGCAAGGATGGTGCTATGAGCTTCGAGTCAGAGCAGTGTAACACAGAAWGGATTTCCAGAAAGCAGCGGGTTTGGGCTTTAACCTCCCAAATACAATATGACCTTCCTATTCCAGCAGAAACTGTATTTATGCCTGAAAATAGACTTTGAGCAGCACGTGGAAAAATTGTGCTAGTTGGTGCTTGCTCTCTGTCCAGCATCTTGCTGTTCTCCAGAGCCACCAGTGAGCATGGCTGTACAGCCCCAGCAAACCAGTGGTATTAATGTAACCTCTGTGGGAGAGGTGCCCCTCAAGTGTTTCAGATGCGTCCTAGAGGAGCAGAGTGTTCTATACTACCACAGCTCTGACCTCTCCCAGGAGCCCCATGTGCTGGCATGTGGGCCCGGCTGCCAGCCCAAGACCCTCCATGCTTCCCAAGGCATTTGGTAAGGATTTAAATCTTGCCAGCTCTCCCCTTTGCCTCTTCCAATGAGTCTCAGTCTTAATCCACACCCCCCTCATAGCCAGAGTCTTCCTTTAAAAAGCTGGAGGGCTTTTCAGAGGGGAATAATGAACCAGACGCTTTCCCGGTGTCTCTCTTTGTTTTTACAGCCGTGGGTCTCCCCTGAGGACAGAGAGCCCTTTGTACTGCATGGGGTCCCCTTACAAAAGGGGGCTTGTGAACAGAGCATCCTCCCATTGGGTACCACACCACACGGATTTTTTTTTTTTTCCCACCTGCCCTCCTAGGCATAGCCAGTGTCAAAACCCTTTCTGTGTATGAGGGAGTGAGCCAATAGCTTTAACCTTGGAGATGCATGATGCATGTACATTGGATTGCTCAGTGCCATCCTGCTGCCCACCCTCAGTCTAGCTGGAAGGTAAACAAAGGGTTAACCTGGTTGTCATCATCTCCCCTGCCCAGCTGATATTTGGAGTGAAGCCACATTTCAGTTTCTAGATGGCTGATGATTGAATAAACTCTGCATCTTGAGTGAATTTAAAACCAAGACAGGAGCTCTCCCCATCAGAAGTCAATACGTTTCCTCTAGCAGGGATTTTTGTCTGGAGTTACTGCTGCAGCTGCCCCTTCCAGGAGACGAGTGCACGCTTGGGAACAGTCAATTTTTGCCTGCCTTAAGACTTTAAATTTAGGTCTCTGTGTATGAAGGAGATTCCTATTTCAATTCCCTGCTAAAGGTGAAATCTAGGGCTACAGCCTCAAATGCCCTTAAAACCATTAAGCCTTAAGTAACTTGCTGATGGTTTGGTGTTATTCAGAATCCTTGCCCAGGTAACAAGGAAAGAAAGGCAAAGGGTTGCAAATACAGCTCAGGTGCCTGACTGTGTTTAGATCATGGTGTGAATGGGGGAAAGCAATGTGATGTAGCTAGTTGACATCATGCTAATTAAATATTGGATACTCTGCATGTACCCTTGCAATAAATCACTCCGTTTCAGGTGGAAAATTTTCCCATTGTCAATATGCAGATATATTGTGCACCTAGAGAAAGCTGTTTCCTGCAAAGTTGAGACTGGTGATTTATTGAGCTCTGTAAAATATATTTGCTTTGGTCCTTCTTTGTATTCACTGTTCAATGATATTCAAACAAATGCCTTTGAGTCTGGGAACCAGCAGATTTTTGGCACGTGTTCCTTTTGCAAACGGGGGCATTCACACCAGAAATGCAGTTCTAGGATTTCACAGCCACGTGGTGGTAGGCAGGGATGTGCCATGCAATCTGTGCCCCATCAGAAATACCTGGCACTGCTTCTGTTTCAAACTTCACTGAGCAAAATAATTGCATGGAGCTGTTTACTGTCAATCTGCTGCCTGCATGTTATTAATAYGAGAGATGGAGTGAATAATTAGGACTAATGATTAAATTAGAGAAAGTTGTCATCTGTTCATGAGTAGTTTGCAGAGAGGCAGTATTCAACAATTAAACTTATTGGCAAAAATGATTTATTCCTCTTTGGAAATGTGTTCCTCATTATGTGAATACATAAGCACTCACACCTTGGCCCAATGTTGAGACTTCAGCTTCCCTCAGCCCCGTCTTTGTCCCTCAAGATGGTGTGATGTGATTGCCAGAGGTGCTGGGGATCCCGTGCCCCACTGAACTTYCCTATCTGGCTTTGGGGGTTTGTGTGTTTAGGAAAGGAGGGGCACCCTTCTGAAGTCCGAATCACAGTCTGAGGATCACAGAATGGTTTAGGTTGGAAGGGACCTTAAAGATCATCTTTTTCCAAYCCTTTGCCATGGGCAGGGGCACCTTAGACTGGATTGCCCCAAGCCCCATCTAACCTGGCCTTGAACACTTCCAGGGATGTGGCCGTGTTGATCCATGACTTCTCTGGATACCTGTGTCAGGGCCTCACCACCCTCACAGTTACAAAGTTCTTCCTAATATCTAATCAAACCTGCCCTCTGTCAGTTGGAAGCCATTCCCCCTTGTCCTATCACTACATGCTCTGGTAAAGAGACTCCATTTTTCTTATAAGCCTCCTTTAGATATTGAAGGGCTGCAATAAGGTCTCCCTGGAGTTTCTCTTTCAGGCTGAACAACTCTAGTTATCTCAGTCCTTGAGTTCTTTTGGTTACCCTCTAACAGGCCCATGCCTGTCTTGTACTGGGGACCCCAGAGCTGATGCAGTGCTTCAGATGAGGTCTCAGAGCAGAAGGGAGCATCAGCTCCCAGGGCCTGCTGGCCTTGCTGCCAGTGATGCACCCAGGACACGAGTGGCTTTCTGGGCTGTGAGTGCACATTGCCCACCACTATCCCCAAGTCCTTCTCTGCAAGGCTGCTCTCAGTCTGACTTTGGGCTCTTGTGTTGGATGCTGACCATCAGTTTGTGGAGATGGACGAATCTTGGTTTTCAGTGGCCTCACAAATACCACAAACTTATTTTGTGAGTATGGCAAAACTAGCCAGCATGGGGAGACCAGGGAGCTGGGGCAGTTTCACCAAGAGCAGAGAAGACTGAGGAGAGGGTGTAGAAACAGGCTCCAAATATACCCAAAACTGCCCTAGAAGGAAAAATCTGTCCCTTGAGAAAAAGGCAAGAAGTGATTGTTTAAACTGGAGCAAAAGTTATGAAGATCTGAGGAAACGATAAACTGGAGCAAAAGTTATGAAGATCTGAGGAAACGACTTTCTGCTGGTAAAATTAATGAAGCACTAGGAGACATTGTGGGAAGTCCCTGTTCGTGCCAGAAGGATCCTCTATGGGAAATGCCAAACAAGGTTTGCCCTGTGAACTGGAGTGCCTTGCCTGTTCCTCTCCCACTGCTGGCTGTGCTYGGTCCTTCCTCATGCAGCACCTGTGGGGGATAATGTGTGGAAGTGGACCCTGGAGAATGGGATGTTCAGACAGTGGTAGAGACCTGCAGATGTGCAGGTGGGGACCAAGAGGTGGGATTCATTTTATCTAGCTTCAGCCATCCACAAGCTAGTTATTGCAGCAAAAACTGTTGTCCAATACCCCTCAATGRCCAAAGGACTGAATGAGCAGCTGTGTGAGAGTCATCCATCCCATCTGAGCCGGTTGTCCCAAATACCTGGGATAAATCAACTCCTGGACTGAACTATAGCTTGTCTTTTCACTCACCAGAGATGGAGCCTGGATGATTTTCTGGCGTTACACAACAAAGCAAACCAACTAATCTTTCAGATATCTGATTCAGCTTGAGCATCACAGGGATTTTCTGTCAAACCACCCAGGTGAGGTCAGGTACCCAGGGCTCTGCTGAACCTGTAAAAGCCCTCTCTAGACTGCACCAGGCTGACTGATGTCAACGCACAGACCCTCATGCATCATTCCTTCTCCTCAACCACCCTCTGCCCACCAACCCTTTTTTGTTGAGTCTGGTTCTCACCAAGTGTGGGGCCCTGCTGAAAAAGATCATCCCACAAAAGTTCACTTCAAATGTTTAAATCCATTTGTTTCCAGACAGGAACCATACATGGGGTGCTCACTATCCCAAGAGTTGTTGAGCCAACTAATTTTGTGGTGGGAAAGCCTGCCAGCATGTTGAAGGCTGAGGGAATTCTGTGGAACACGTTCAGAAAACAAATGATTGATTCATCGTCATCAGTGGTGGAGAACTGATTCCAGGAATTATGCGTGTGCCAAGCTGAAGCCTGTYGAAGCCAGGGAAAAGGCATCCTTGAATTCAGGTCATCAGTCAGGGCTGGGAAATGCACGGAGGCCCTGGTACAGGAAAGCTTAACTTCCAGTGCGTGCTCAAGCCTAACTAACCTCCGTTAACGTCAACGGTGATAAAATTAAACATGAGGTCAAGATTTTGGATAAGAATGGTTTATGGCCTGGAGGTTTACATGGATGAGAAGGTCAGGCCAATGAGCCAGGGTGTTCGATATTGATCAATCTAATCAAGGAGCTCCTGCGTAAGCYGCCGTGTGAATCAGGGAATAATTCGGGATAACAGACACATCTGAGTAATTCGTGACCTACTGGCAGATGATTCACACAGACAGGCAACATCCATCAGCAGTATTATTCCTCTCAGAGGTCTTCTTGGAAGGCTTATGAGTCTGCAGTTGGGTCCACCTGGGGGGGTTCAGCAAGGGAGAAGCTGGGAGCAGCTGGGATTGTGGGGGATACCCCAGCACCCACTGCAGCGTGGGGCACAGCTTGTCCTTCACCCACTAGCAGCCCAAGAGCTTTGGGCAAAGAGGAATTTTCAGGTTTTTCAAGCTGTCTTTGAGAAGAAAGGGATCGAGGTGAGGGGGGTGTTACTGTAGACCCCATATCCTGTCCCTGTTCTGCCACWCATCTCTCATGCAACCTTGTTTGGATGTGCTTTATAACCTCCTTTCCCACCTGAAGCATTGGTGCATGTCTGCTTTGTGCTCCCAGTGTAGTCTGCAAGATCCATCAACTATATCCTGGTGTTCACCAAGAGTCATCATGGAACAATACYGTGTATACTGGAAAAAACCTAGTTTGGACCTCTCAAACTGAGAGTTAAAGTATAAGACTCAAAACCTGGAGAAAACCAAGCTTTACCATCTCTGTTCACCACAAACCAACTAGTTTTCCAGTAGCTAAATACCTWCTCCAGTGACACATTGCCATGGGATAAAACACCTGCCTCATCTCTCCAGCCCGGACGTGCACCTATGCTGTGGCCTTACGGCTGTATCTGTGTCAGGGTGATGGTTTGCCATGCTGCATCTGAGGTGCTACATCAGACAGGGAAGAGTTTGAGCCTGACACCATCAAATTCTTGTTTGACGGCGAATTGACAGTGCCTTTTGGGAGCTACCTTTGTTCTTCTTCATGGACCAGGTGATTCCAGGCAGTGCCAGCTGTCCCAGAAGCAGAAAGTTCCTGTTCCCCTTAGGAGATGTAGTCCAGCTATTCCACCTAGCTTGAAGTCACAAAGGGCAGATGGCCCCAAGGCAATGGCAGATGGGCCGGAAGTGAGTGTTATGGGGTGACAGGGCTGGAATGCAGCTGGAGAACCAGCAAAGAGTCAAAGGACAAAGCTTCCTGAGGTCCCAACAGCAGACCTGCACTGGCTCCAAATGTCCAGGGAAATCCGCTCCAAAACAATAATCTCTGGGACTGGTGCTTTGCCAGACAGTCTTAAAATAATTCCAAGTAGAGCTGGAACCAGAGTTTATAAAAGATCAGCAAGGAGAAAGAATGTCTTCACCGTTTTTGCGTGATCAGCATCAGGCCTGGAGATGCTAGAACAAGGAAAGGAGAAAGAAATCTCTTTTCTGCCATGGAAACTACAGTAAAGCGAGGCAACATGTCAGGTTCCTGCTGGAGTTTGGCCAGGGCCTCACTAGTGCCAGGCTCTTACAGAAGGTGTGAAAGGACTTGCAGGCATCCTGCTTACCCTCTCCTTCTGTGGGATGCACCAGCACAGCCCCCAGACCAGGGTGATAGCACCAGCAGGATCAGCATCTTCCTTTTCCCCAAAGGGCTCCTGCTTTGCCTTGGAGATGGGAGGCAGCTCAGAGCAGTATGGAACTCCCCATCCTCACCCCTGCACGTGAGCACGTACGTGACTTTTGTTCATTTCTCCTAATTTCTCTGCGTTGTTTGTGCCGTCATTGGTGTTTTGGAGCCTCCTGTGTGGGGACTGTGCCCTGTTGCTGGTATCCGGCCTCTGTCTGCGTGCTCCAGCATGGCAGGTAACCACCAAGCAGCTCCCACTTAGCTTTAAGAGTGGCTATAAAAAAAGGTTGACAAGATCAAATGCTAATAGAAAGGTTTTCTGAAGGTTGAAACTGATCTGCTTGAGGGCATTCGTGACTGGGAGATGCCAGAAGAAACCAAATAACCAGTGCATTGTGGAGTAAATAATTGGATTTTAAATACTCTCTGGGAAAGAATTCTATAAGGGGGGGGAAATACTCTGCTAAGTGCTTGGAAAGCTATTGCTCTTCTAAATCTGCACTTTGCTGCAACACATACAGAGCATCGTCATTCAAAGCTACGGATGACAAATGGGGGACTTTCTTCTCTGAATTTGTCTGAACTGTGTGAAGCTTCAGCATCCACAGCATCCAACCCCCATGGCATCCATGAATGGTGTGGAGAGCCACATCCCACTGCTCGTATCCTTTGGTGCCCCCTATTTTTGTATTTGGAGGGGCAGCAAGCAATCCCCTGGATCCTCAATGGCTGGAGGAGCTTTGGTCACATCCCTGAGTCTTGTCCCTTCCCACACTGGAAGAAAGGTCCTATCAGCAGAGCTACAGCTCCTTCCCACCCAGCTGCAGCACAAAACACTGCCCATCTCCTGGCATGGAGTTAGCTGTGTCAGTATTGACTTCTGGAAGCTAGCTCAGTGCAATTCCACCCRAAACATGACCTCTGGGAAGAGGTTCACAGATTGGCCCTTACTCTTTCTGAAATGGGGAGGAGGATGTCAGTATTGCTCTTCCAGGCTGGGGATCAAGAGTTGTAGCATCAGCAACAACTGGGAAGCACCCAAATGGCTCATTCAAGCCCTGCCAGCAGCCAGGTCCCCACCCTGACTGATGATGAATGTCCATGTGAASAGAAGCCATGTCATTGGGGCTTCAGGGGTTTATCCCTGCGAGCACCTGGGCCCAACTATCCCAGTTTTCAGTCCATGCAGAAGGACAAAGGCTCCCTTTCCAGTGATTTCTTCTTGCAGGATAGATGCTGAACCAAAAATGGTCTCGGCCCTGCTGTCATCCACTGCAGCTGAGCCAGGCAGCCTGTTTGGCAGTGAGTCTGTCTGTGGGAACACGGGACCACACAACCATGGTTACACAGCTCTTGCACCAGAGCTAACTCCTAACCAGCCATATCTGAGCMCAAGTGTGGGCCTTGCCCCAAAAAAGCCACGCAGACATGCTTTTGGGAAGCGCTGGCTCAGATCACCCAGCCAAGCATCACCAGGCTGCCTGAGGACCAGAAATCCCCAGGTGTCCTGTGTGTGATCCCCATCTCTGTGCTCCCACTCCTTCTCCCCCCATTTCTCCTCTCTGCTGTTCTCTCTCCTCTAATGCATCAGGCATATAAAACTGAGGTTTCCGAAAGGTCCCTGAACCCAAAGAGACATCGGGGAAACGGAGAGAGAGGGAAAGAGAAAGAGGCTTTTTGAATATTGAATTAAGGCTGTCTCCAGTATTATTGGATTCCCATAAGGAGGCAGCCAGGGAGCCCACTGCTTTAGTGTCCTATGAATATTTCATTGCTTGACTTAAGCTCGGTGAAAATAGTTTCATTGCACAAAAACACCTTTTTGGCTTGTGGGTTTCTCTCCAAGCATGTGGTTATTGTCCCTCTTATAGCAGCTATGAAATCAACCTGGCTTGTGGACAGAGTCATCTGACACTACAGCAAGCTAAATTTGTCGAACCTGGGTGATATTTTGGCACAATCTACACAGGAATTTCCAGAAGACAGCCAGTCATGGCTCAAAATATCTTGGTGGCTCACTGGGTCAGACTGCATCAGTTGTGCAGAAGCAATGCTCAGTACCCGTGTCTCCATCCAACCAGGGTGRTGTCGGAGAAGGTGCATGGTCAGGGATGTCATTTTGCCCCACTTTGACCTACTGAATTGGCTGCAGAACTGGGGACACAAGTCATGCATCCTGGTACCCAGCTGTGGGCACTGGCCTGAAGGGTCTGGGTCTGCCTTGGTTCCCCAAATTTTAGGTGCTTACCTAGAGCTTCTCTGGATAATCCAAACCACAAATTTCTCAGGCTGGAAATCTTTCCAAAATGAGCACTTTCACAAAAATTTGTCGGTGTTGTGCTTTGAGGCAGGCTGCAAACCGCATTCACCAATGCTATGGAGCATCCCAACATGAGCATTGCTTGCACACTCTGTACAGATGGAAATGGTCTCAAATATTGTGGAAAAACCTGATTTCCCCTCTCCAGGATTGTTTTTTGGAATTGCTGGTGCCCTACTCCTACCACACCCTGCTTGTCCTCCATGACCCATGAGCCTCCTTTGATATTACCCAACCGTTCAAGGTCCTGCTTGGAGATGGCAGTGGCAAGAACCTTTTCCTTGTTCATTAGATGAGCTCAGAGCCCTTAACACCTCTCCTTGCTCTGCCAGGTGCTGTCTCACAGATCTAGAGTGATTCAAGGTTGGAGGAGGTTGGCTAATTCCATTGCTTTCTTCTCTTTTTTTTGTCTTCTCCTCCCCACTCCCCTGGTCCAGAAATTCTCTTCAAAGGCAAAGAGGGTAAATTAATGAAAATTAATTGTTTTATTGTAGACAGGGCAGATAACACTGCTTGTTACTGAGATTGCCCAATATTTCCAGTTATGGGGCTGTGTTTCCCATCACTGAGAACAATGCCAAAACACAGACATTTAGGCAGAAATTGTCTCCCAGGGATTTGCCTCAAGCTGAATTTCTCTGGAAAATTTCAGCCAAACTGGGTCAGCTTTTTCCAAGAGAAAAGATATGGGGAAGCCATTTGGTTTGCCTGTGGCCAAACACTCTTCCCAAATGTTCTTGGGAAAACTCTTTACCCTGTGCTTCACCTGAGGAGGTAAAATTTGGTGAGCRGACCCTCCTGATAGGGAGCTGCAAACCCCTCCAGGTTTCCTTAGAGGGACACTGCACCTCTTACATCTTATTTAAGCTTGTAGAACTGTTTTTCTTAGTTATGGTTTCAGCAGTGGTCACACAACCCACTGACCAAGAGGTGTGCCCACCACATGGTGTGCAGCTCCAGCGCCATCCTCCCTGAACCGTGTCTTCTGCAGGGTGGAGACCCTCCATGTCTCCTGCATGACTGAGTCTCAGCACAGTCCCATGGCTGTGGGATTGAGCAGTCCCCATAGGGTCTGCCAGGATGTGGCAGACAGTGGGACTGAGAGCAGGGATCTTGCTTCTCCTTGCTGGGCACCCCTCTGCTGCAGACAAGGAGCTTCAGYTTATCACAACTGCTTGTCCCTGATGAAAGATGAGAAGAGAGATGGCAACACATTTTCTGAGCTGATTTCTGATGGCCACAGATCATAGAATCACAGACTGGTTTGGTTTGGAAGGGACCTTTAAAGACCATCTTCTTACAACCCCCTGCCATGGGCAGGGACACTTTCCTCTAGACCAGGTTGCCCGAAGCCCCGTGCAGTGGCCTTGAACACTTCCAGGGTTGGAACATCCTCATGGTGCTACATTTTCTACAAGGTGTGTAACCTCTCTTCCCCATGAGGCAGGAAGGCAGCACCCTGCTGTTACCTGAGACACCCCTGAGACCCTGAGCCCCACTGCAACATCCCAGGCAGGGGCAGTGGGGACCCAGGGTGCAGCTGCCGCTGCTGGTTACCCATGCGGCACAGGAGCAGTGTGGTCTTTTCATCATAGGCGAGAAGATGATGCCCCAGGACCACACCACTGGCCCCTTTTTGCCACTTAATCAAGAGAATCAAGAAATTCTCTGGGTTAACCGGGCCCTTTGCATACTAAGGGCACAGGGTCCCCACGCTCCATGGCAAGCCTGGTGTCAGATCCACTCCTGATTACAACTGCAGATCCCTTCAGAGCCCACCTTGGTTCTGCACATCCTAGGCTTTAATTTTCTAGGAGGGTGACGACGAATGGCTCAGGTTGACGTCAATGGAATTGTGTTAACGCTGCTGAAAACCAGGCCCGCGTTGTCTGCTCCGGCAGAGCCCTCTCGGAGCGCGGCAGCGTGCAGAGCCGTTTGGCATACATTAGGGTGGGTAAGATGGATTGCTCAGCTCCTAACTAGGACAGATAGATAAGGATAATGGATGGATGGTCAAAGAGCAACCGTGCTTTAGGCAGATGAATAAATCACTTTGATTGTTCATATGTAAACAGGAGGTGCCAGCGGGATTCGGCTTTCAGAGCAGGGTGCGTCCAATTTAAGCTCTACGATTGTGTTTAAGGATCTAAAAACCATTTAAAATGGGCTTTGTTAATTGAGGAAACCCCACTCATAGTGCTCCTGCGACAGAGCCAGGGTTGCTCAGGGCTTGACCGAGACCCCCAGTCCCTCTGGTCTCTTGGGAACCTCCACCCTGAGATACCATGTCTCTGTGAAGCTTTCCTGGGGAAGAAGAGGGGCCTTTCCAGGAAAGGCAGAGGGGCAGTGCYGTCCTGCTGAGGGAGGCTGACTGCAAGACCTGCCTTCCAGCTGCCTGCCTGTCTGGACCAACCACAGACCCCCAGCTATCCTGGGAACAGGAAGGGTCTCCAAGAGGCTTCGTAATGCATCAAGTGCCTTTAATTGCAAAGTATGCTCAGTTTTGGCGTCTCCAGCATCTGGGTAKGGGGCAGTGGGATGATACAGGTCAGTATTAGGGACATACCTCCAGCATCTGGAGATGGGGCAGTGGGGTAATACAGGGCCACTACCAGGGCCACTACGTCTCCAGCCTGGCCTCTTCATGCTGCCAAGCACTGCATTTGCAGCAGCCCTTGTACTCAGTGAGATGGCACAYACCAGGCTCTCAGCCTGTGACATGGGGCCATCTTTCCCACCCAAAGTGATGCACATGTGCCTGGTTTCAGCATATTTGGCACAGGATTTATGGCTGTTGCTGTGGTGTCTGATCATGTTGGGATCCATCCGAGCACTTGTGGAAATGCTCAGTGGCTGCGGATCAGAGAGAAGGAGACCTCCAGCCTGTGCAGGAGTGGGGCAAGCTCTCARTGCCCACCCAGGGCCAGGGCCAGCCCACAACCTGCTGTAAGAGGAGAACCTGGTGTGTTGTCACTGCAACGGCTGTGCCCATGCTAAGAAGCTGGCCAGTGTCCCTGCAAATGTCCTCTCATGCCCTGCACTAGGTTGGGAAAATCTCTTGGTGTCCATTGACAGCCCACACATCCATGTCCTTGCATATGCCCAGGTGAGTATGGCTTCATTGGAAACTCCCTCTGAGCCTCCACCCCCAAATAACTGCGCTGTGGGTCTGGTTCATGGGGCTGGGCTGCCATGACTGCTCCCCCAGGCCAAACCACGAGGGCCAGCAATTAGAATCATCTCAATTAGGCTTTGCTTACAGCACCAGCTGCCAGCTTGTCCTCGGCACACAGCTCCAGAGATGCTTCTCACCTCCCTGAGGGCTGAAGCAAGCCCTGAGAGACTCCAGGAGACAGCCAATGGTATCTATCTTTTGATCCATCATTCTCACCATCCCTTTAATTTGCCCCTGGCAATGGAGCAAGCCAGGGTGATGCTTCAGCCATCCCCTCTCAGAGCAGTTGGGGTCCTGGATGCAATTCTGCTCCTCTACCAAAAGCTGATTCAACCCCTTCCCACCAGGCACCCCCTCTTTCTCTGTCTGCTTGTTGCCTTAGTATCCCTCTGATCAATCTCAGAAGGATCCAGCAAAGTGGAATGGCAGATGGGGAACAGAGCATGAATATTAATTAAGAACGAATTCCAAACAGAGGACTTTAATTACATTAAGAGTGCAGGCTCAGAGGCAGTGACTTACTTCCTGCTGTAAATCTGTTGACAGGCCATTTGCCACAGTGGTGTCGGTGCTCCTTAATGAATGAATATACACATTTCAAGTGCTGGTGTATGGGAGAAATAGGGTCTTGTTTCCAAAAACGGCAACACAAGCCCACACGCCAGCAAGAGGGCTTCACTCGTGGGGAGGATTCGGGGAAATAATGATTAGTGTAATTACCTGGTAATCATACACCCCGTTCTGGGAGCCAGGAGCTCTGCTCGTGGGGCTGGAAACCTCCAGCATGAGCCAGACCTGCTGCTTTGTCATATGTGGTCTGGTCACTGGGGGGAGACCAAGAACCGCAGCACCTCTGCCGGGGCCGGTGGGTGCCGGGTGGGTGCCGGGTCCCCGCCGCGCGTGGTGCGAGCGATGCGCCGGGACCGCTGCCCGCCTYACTCCCAGGGGTTTCCTCCATGCGACGTCTCGCCAGCTCCCACGGCGCTCACGGTGGCCTCGTGGTGGGGTGGGGACACGTCTCAGCCTCCAGTGCTGGTGGTGCTTTGGCAGCCTGGCAGGGGAAATCAGTGCTGCGAGGGCAGGGGGTTAGCCGAAAAACCCATCTAGCCAGGATCCCCTCTCAGCCCAGGGGCGGCAGCAGGTGGAAAAGCACATTTTTCCCGGCACGGTTTAATCCCAGGAAAAAGACAGCCAACGCAGAAGAACTTCTGTACCAGCAAAAGGTTCTTTTTGTTTTAATTCCTCGAACTGGCATGGGACAGCAATGCCACCAAATAGCCCCTTACAGGGACAACTTTTTCTGTGCTCAGGGATTTTGCTGGATGAGTTTGGCCTGAGGTTTTCTGCATGGATAACCAGCTTGAACTAAGAGGGTTACATGAGTGCCAGCATGCTGATATCCCCAAAAAATGAAGCTTTAGCTTTATCTTTCCTCATCCCAGCTGCCTTCTGTCCRTGAAGCAGCATGTTCCTCCACAGTCCCTGGCGGCAATGCTGGAGAGCTGTGCTCTGGCTAGGAACAGCAGGCAGGCACAGACCCTGCTGGGAAAYGGGTTGTGCTCAAGGGACTGCTGCATCCTAGGGTGCTTGGCCTGGTGCCCYTAGGCCTAGGTGGGAAGCAGTGTGGGACATGGCATGTTTCCAGACTCTCCAGGGCCCTGGTGAAGGCAAGGAGGGAAAGGATCACTGTGGGTGATGGTGATAGAGCTGCAGCATTGGGCACAGCGGTGTGGGCTGCAGGAAGGAGATAATGTGGGATCTTGAGTGCATGGCCACACTGAGTTGCAGAGGACTCTCCAACAGCAGACTGAGGAGCTGGCGGCTTGCACAGGAAGGACATGCCACGAGCAGCCTCTCATCTCCACGTTTAACTGGAATGACCTTGCCTGGTGGGTTTGCATCCAAAGTGATAGATTACTGATTTTGCTGGCTCTCCCCAGATTGGGACTCTTGCTCTTTTCCTGTGCACAGCGAGGCTGGCAGAATATGGAAGTGCTGCTGATCAGCTCTGCCAGCAGCACAAAAGGGAGATCAGACAGCTCCGAGTAACCCTTCTCAACCAGGGATCACTCATGCATCTACAGCTCCAAAAGAAGCCACAGAAAGGGTTGAGGGGAAAACCTGACCTAGGGACAAAGAGCTGATTAGGTCTGACTGAGCTGAGATAAAGACTATGAGAGCAGAGTACAAAGATGCAATGGATTTTAGCACACCGGAATGCACTGATTTGGAGGGGGTGGTCCTTGCCAGCAAGGTCTTGTCCTGACCAAGACTTTCACGCCCATGGCTTGCCCACTTCTGCTCAACAGCCGAGGTGAACACTCTGGACTGAGGAGGTTTTCAGGTGGCACTAGGGTTAGGATTGGGTGAAAAATGCCACAGACATTTCAGGAGCAAAGCGCCAAACATCCTCRAAAGGTGTCTCTGTCCTTGAGGTGGGCCACAGAGGTGGACCAGCATCACAACCCCATTGATAGAGACACTGAAGGGCTCAGGAGCATAAAACCAAAGACTCAAGGGCTTCAGCTAACTGGCAAAGGAGGCACAATGTGGTAGGACACAACTCAATGCAAGTCCTATGGGAAATGGAGGTACTCACTCTGGCTGCAAAGGCTGGAGGGAGCCAATGCTCTTGGTGCCTCCAGCTCTTGCTATTTGTGTGGACTCTCAGGTACCCGGACGCCACTGGCCTGGGGGTGCACACCTGGGGCTGCTGCCATCTCCTACAATGCAGGTGCAAAACCACACTATGGACAAAGCCCAACAACCAAACTAAGAAGCACCTGAAAACTTGCTGGATAGCGGGTGGTGCCAGAGTTCRTCTCTTGGTCTCTTTCCTGGTCCAGTTAAAACCAGAAAGTGTCATTTCACCAGCCTGGGATAACCACTTTTTTCTCTTGCTTGAGAAGAGCATGTGTGTGCATGTGCTCATCTTTTCTTCCATATTTTCACCACGGTTCCAACCTCCGCCAAGGTGGGACATGAATGACCTGGTTGGTGCAGGTCCACGGCACAGTTGTGCGCTGGAGGCTGTGGGCTTCCTTGGCAGCTAGCACGTGGCTCCATCCCCCTCGCTCCCCTGTCTGCGGCTCTCCTGGAAGGTCTATTTTTATTTGTCTTYTCTAAAAAGGAATGGGGAGGGCAGAGGTGTTTCCTTGTTGTGATGAATTTGTCCAAACCCCAAATATTTAAAAGCCTGCTAGCCAGCTTTTAACAGCTGAGTCTGACTCTTTCACTGCCAGATGAGGAAGCGGGTTCTCCGCTGGATAGAGGATGTCCCAATGACAGTGAGTTTTGAACCAACAATCAGGTGGCACTTCTAATTCACAGTGCCAAAAATCCTGCTTTACCTTGAGGACAGGGACAGCAAAGTTGAAAACAGCTCCTTTGCCTCCACCCCAGCCATTGTGCTCATTTGCTTCTCCTCCATTTCTTCTTGCTGCAGCTGTTCCCTGGCTGGGGTCAGATAAGAGACCTTAAAATGTGAATTTTAAGGAGCTGTTGAGCTCTGCATCTGTGCTGGGGTGGCACAAGCCATTTCTCCCTTCCCTCGTCCTTCAGATACCAGTGCCAGATTAAGTGTTCACTCCATATCTTATCAACTGGCTCTAGCAAATGGCTTTTCTGCCTGGGCGACGCATGGAAAGTGTCTAAAGATGCAGGAGCAGAACGAAGGCTATCGGGAGACAGCGGGGGGAGTTTGTACAGGTAATTGCTCTGACACTGCTGCAAGGGAAGTYGTGCTCGATTAAGGAAGCGATGCTATCGTGTGAGTGGCACTTCCAACAGGGATTAACAAGCAGATGTTGCTGTGGGCACAGGGACAATGAAAATGCAGCAAGGTCGTGTAATGRTTCCATCTGGATTTACTGCCAGAGCTGCCAGGAGTGTGAGGCTCTCCTGGAGCTTCTGCCAGCCAACTTGGCTCTGCTGAGGCGGGATTTTGAAAGTCTGAGCTGKTCCCTGCTGTGTTTGTACCAACATGCTCCTCCCGTGGGTGCCCATGGAGCTCCTCTGGGATCCTGCCTCTGCTGCAGGCACAGGAGCTGCGCGGCATCCCTTGGCAATCGCTTCCCACTCATCTGGGATACAGAGCTGCACTTGGACAATCCTGGCTTAAAGGGGCTGAAACTCCCCAATGTCAGTAGCAGAATGGAAGTGAGAAGCTGATTTCATCTTTCCCCCTGCTTTGCCATGTGTGTTTTTCCTCCGTGGCTGCTGGAAGAGCTACATTACGTAAAGGCAGATAAGTCCCTGCCTTTTGTCAGCAGGTGGAATGATTTTCAATATCTGAGACACCCCGTCTGGCAAAGGTCATGCCCTGTTCTCTAGCTGGTCTTAATTTAGCACCTGCAAGTTCTTGGTGAAGTGTAAAACTTTAGGATGCAGGAAGATCCTTGGAGGCTGTTGTGTAGGGAATGTCTTCCCTGTGTAGAGATGTGAGCAAGCTGCTGAGCATCTTCATCATCCTCACCTCCCATCTGGAAGTAGAGGGTTTTTACTGGAAACTTGCAAGAGCCATCCAAAGCACAGCTCTGCTGCAGCTCAAGGCTCCAGCATGATGTCCAAGGCTGTTCTGAAATAGGCGGGTCTGATGGTGATGCACCAAACTGGCTTCAAGCACCTTAGCTGATGCCCCAATGAGTCCCTCGCTAGTTGGCTTCCTCCATGGACTCCCTGCATTCCTGCTGCCCTGGGCAGTCTACAGCCTGCATGGCTTAGAGCACAGGGGAGGAGGCAGGTGTGAGGTGTGAGGATGATGCAGCAGACATATCCTTTGCTGTTATTTAAAAATAATTCCTTGGCTCCATTGCCAAAGGAGTTGAGGTTGTGTACGTGGCTTGTTAAAGTCTTGAGGCAGATACAGCTGAATTCAGCACAGGAATTGTTGTCACCAAACTCATGGGACTGAACAGCACAGGGAAATCTTACTGGGTGTTGCAGGATGAGGGGAACCTAGCCTTCCTATCAGGCCTTGGAGAATCCAGGGGAGCGCCTGCGAGAAGTCTCCGTGGATGTCTCTCGTCCCTTACAAGATGTGCCCATCTGCAAGGCACAAGCACACAAGGGACAGGACTTTTGACAAGGGCATGTAGTGATAGGACAAGGGGGGATGACTTTAATGTGAAAGAGAGTAGGTTTTGATTAGGTATTAGGAAGAAATTCTTCCCTGTGAGGGTGGTGAGGCCCTGGCATAGGTTGCCCACAGAAGCTGTGGCTGCCCCTTCCCTGGCAGTGTTCAAGGCTGGGTTGGACGGGGCTTGGAGCAACCTGGGATAGGTGGCCCTGCCTATGGCAGGAGGGTGGAACTAAATGATCTTTTAGGTCCCTTCCAACCCAAATCATTCTGTGATTCTTTGATTCTATGGCTCTGGAGCTTTTGCTCCTGGATTTTCAGTGTGCAGCTGCGAACTCCTGCCGGCGCTGGCCCCACCGGTGGCTGCACACCAGGGCTTATCTCCAGACCTACCAGAAGCAGGAAACTCAGTGAGTTCCCAAGCAAACCTCTGGTGCTGGAGGCCAGCGTCTCTGACCTCCAGGGGTCCTGAGTGTTTGAACAGGCTCCTAATCTGCTTGGGAAAAGCAGGAGAACTGGGGAGGGAGAGGAGGGAGGGCTGGGGCTGTGCCCTGAGCGGGGTCGGCTGTCACTCGTGGCTTTGATTGCTGAGGCTTGCTGTCTCAGGCTTGTGGGATTTGGCTGCCTGGCCACGAACAAAAAAGCTGGATTCTCCCGGAGCCTTTATTCCCATGTCAAGATCACTGGTGGTTTCCCGAGGAGGAGTGAAGGGAGAGGAAGGCTTTTGTTGATGGTTTTTGACAGGCGTGGGGAAAAGCAAGGCTCGGCCTCTGCTCCAGCTAAGATCCTAGAATCATAGAATAGTCTGCGTTGTAAGGGACCTTTAAAGGTCATCTTGTCCATTCCCCCTATAGTGCACCCCAGAGCTGCTCCTCACCTTCCCCCAGTATGGGCTGAGCCAGTCCTGGGAACCTCACTCCTGTGTTGGGACCCATCCAGATGGGTCTCTCCCCTTCCCCCTGCCTCCTTCCAGAGGGTCCTGACCCCTGCTGCCCAGCCTTGGCAGCCTGTCTCATTCAATCCCCACCCCAAATAACCCTGACTGCAGATACTGACAGCTCAGAGGGTCCGAAGAGCAGGGATATGCCAGGAAGGACAACGAGTGGGGAAGGGTTGAGGAATATCCAGCCAAACTGACCCTCTGACACCACTCTGCCGTCCTCCTTCCTCCCACCCAGCATCCTTTTGCTTTCTCCTCAACATCATTAGCAGATTTGAACTGCAGTGGAACCCTGCCTGGGAGGAGCATCTCCACCCAGATGCTGCAGGTAGGGATCCCTGGAAAATGCAGGGCTATTACATTTCTTAACCAAGATAGCCTGGCTGTGAACTGGGATGTCTAACAGATGCCCACCCTGATTTCCTGAGAGACAGAAAACATGCTGAGGGCACATTGCCACTGGTCTGTCACCCCGGAATCACTTGCCTTATCCACAGGACCAGTCTTCTCTTCACAGGCAGCAGAATCATCACATTGGTCAAGTTGATTGCCCTTGTTTTTTGTTTTGATTTTGGTTTTGGTTTTCTTGTTTGTTTGTTTGTTTGGGGTTTTTTTGTTTGTTTGTTTTTTGTTTGGGTTTTTTTGGGAAAGCAAAGGAAAACTACCCAAATGACAGGGATTTACTCTGCAGCCCACAGTGATGCTAGGATGGGAACAGCATCCCAGCATGTCTGTTCCCCAGATGCTGAGCCGGCCCAGTGATGTGCCCCCATTGTCCTGCCCTCCTCATCCTCACCATCCCCACCTTGGCAGGGATTGCTGGGGGAATCTGCCTGGGTGTGGATGGAGAGTGCAGGAGCCAGCATAGGGTAATGATTCATATTCTCAGGTTCCTGCTCTGGTGGTTCCTGAATCTGGACAGACTCAGGCTTGGGCAGGCAGAGCAGAGGACGCCAGGGGCTTGGCATGGCAGGGAACCTTCCTCTGCTGTTGCTCATCTTCCCCCCAGGCAGTGGGCTTCTTGGTGGGCTTTGCAGCTCCTGGTGCATCCCAACCCTGCAGACAGCAGAGCTGTTTGTTTGTGGGTGTCGTTTTGTCAAGGGAGCAGCTTAGCCCAGGCCAGAGCCTATATATAGACTGCTTGCCTGGGTGCATTTCTGGAGGGTTTTATCGCTCTGATGCTGGATTCATCCCAGTCAGGCTGTCCCCGAGGAGGCAGTGCTGCTGAACCTCTTGGATGGCAGCATACGCTGCTGAGCGTCTCGTGGTCTTGCTTCTTTGGAGTACCTGGGGCAGGGTGTTGTGTGGCAAGATGATAAATAGCCTCTTAATAAGGTCACCACCATTCAAAATTAGCCATCCCGTGGGATACTCTCTTATCAGGCCCTGGTAGACAGGGCTATCAGGAGCCCGGTTCATTCCTGAATGGATACGCACCGTAAGCAGCGCTTGCTGGCATTTGCCCCAGGACARCACTTGCTGGGCCACCTCACCAGTGCCAAGCCCCGAGCTGGGTTGTCTCCRTGCCCCCACTGCCAGCGGATGGGCACCGGTGCAGCTGGTGCAGGCAGGAGAGCTGCAGACCTCTTCTCACCACCTCCGTGCCAGCGATGGGTGTTGGTGTTGTGCTTGGATGTGGTTCACTCCCCAAATGTCCTTGGGAGTTGCTTCAACAACTTTGCATGAGCCATCCCTGCTCTGCCTGGCCTTGTTCGCTCCCTTGTGTCCTCCCTTCCTCTCCACACACTGCCAGCCCAGCCTTGCCATGCCCTCACCTCTCCGTGTGCTCACACCCACCTTCCTGCTTCCCGGCCAGCTCGAGAAGCACTGTGCTCACCCCTCCCAACCCTCAACTTTTTCCAGCACTGTATTTTTCTATCTCCCCCCGACTAAAAGCACCAGCCCCCCGCCCTTCCTCCCATCACCCTCACACCTTGAGAAGGCAAAAAAAACCCCCAACCCCAACCCCATGCTGCCAGCTCCTGCCGTTTGTTCTTAAATCCCTTCCCTCCTGCCTCGCTGGTTTGAAAGCCTGTACCCTGGAAGGGGCCTCCCAGCTTTCGCTGGCAACCCTGCTTCAGACTGACCGCCACAGATAGTGTTTGGGAGTGAAAAAAAAATATATGTAAAATAATAATAATGAAAAGAAAGAATTAAAAAATTTCTCATCTCACTGAATGTCCTTGTTGAAGTTTTCCTTAGTTTCCCATGCCATGTGCTGGTGTGAGTGAGTCTTGGGAACCAAGAGGAAACTTTGGGGGTTTGTTTTCTCACCCGTATGCTTTGAGAAACTCTCCCCAGCAGCGCCGGTGCTGTACCCTCTGGCAGAGTGGTGGGTGAGATGCTTCTCACACTGCTGYCCACTCCCTTTGTACATTCATAAGAGTTTTTTTGGCTTTTGRATGTGGCTTTCTCAGATACGGCACCTCCAGCCCACCTTTCTGCACGTGTCATTGTTTGGGAAAGCAAAGAAATAATGAAAGCGAGAAAAAGCAGAAAAATCTCTTGCCGAGGAAGGACCCTGAGTCCAAGATCACCTCTCCCCTCGCCCGGGAGGGGGGAGGGCTGAGGGAGGGTGTCCTCTCCTTTCAGCTTCCTTTCCTCCCCTCTAGGTGATGGAGATGCAGGATGGAGGCGAGGTGGGAGCTACAACAGGAGAAAACACGGGCAGGGACAGGGCAGGTGCTGTCCCAAAACCCCGGGGGCGGGAAGGGGATGCGGAGGGGACCCAACGCCCGAAGTGTTGTGTCCCCTCCGCATCCYCTCCCCGCCAGCATCCTGGGCAGCGCCCGGGAGGGCGGAGGGAAGGGAGGGCGATGCTCCGCTCGGGGTTTATTAGATTGGACATAATCATCTTTAAATAAGGGCAGCCCCCCCTCCACACCCCTCCTTGAGGTGGGGGGGGGAGCGGAGCGCCTCGGGGCTTTCTAGATAAGGGCGACTAACGCATCCCCCGCTCCCGCAGGCAGAGCCGGGCAGCGCCGAGAGCCGCGCCGGGTCCGCCGTGCCCCGGGAACCCCGGCTGCAGGCAGAAGGGGGGTCCCTGCCGCGGTGCTCTCGCCTTCCTTCTCCTCCTCCTCTTCCTCCTCCTCCTCCTCCCTCAGGAGCAGAGGGGAGGAGAGCGGTGCCGGGGAAAAGTTGGGGGCAGCGGCTGCGGCGGGGGCCGGGGGACTATGCCCCGGCGCTGCCGCCCGCCGCCCCCCTGAACGCCCCATCTCCCCCGGGGCCGCTCGCCCCCCACCCCCCGGCCCCCAAACTTCGTCCCCAAGGAGGATGCTGCGCGGCGGGACCCCCCTGGCCGCGCTGCTGCTGGCGGCGCTCAGCCTGGCCCGCGGGGACCCCCCGCCGGTCTCGGGGTGCGGGATGGAGGCTCCGAGCCGCCGCGCCGCGCCCCCGCATCACCCCTACGGGCTGTACCCGCAGGGTCCCGCCGCGCACGGGGCGCTCGGCGCTGCACCCCCGCGGGGCCGGAGACCGCGGGGAGCCGGGGAAGGAGGAGAGCAGCCGGGGGGCGAGGCGGGCGGCCGGGGCCGCGGCCGCAGCCGGGGGGAGAGGCGGCGGGGCCGGGAGCCGCAGGTGCCGAGCCCTCCCCGGGAGCGGCCGCTGCCCGCCCTGTACTTCTCGGGCGGCCGGGAGCAGCTGGCGGCGCGGGCGGAGGCGCTGCCCGCCGTCCCGCGGGAGGAGTTCACCCTGGAGCTGTGGGTGAAGGCGGAGGGCGGACAGAGCAACCCGGCCATCATCGCAGGTAAACCCCGGCAGGGAGGGAGGGGGACCCGACACCCCCCCGACCCTCCTCAAAACTCCCCACGGGGGACTCCCTGCCTTCCCCGCTCTGGCAGGTGACACCTCTCGCCCACACCCGTGTCCTCAGCACCGCGGGCGTGGAATATTCCTCCTTCCCTTGAGACCAAACCCTAAACCATCTCCTCCCCTCTGTTCCCACCCGCCCCGTCCTCCYAGCCCGCCCCCCCCACCCCCGCCCCGGCTCCATCTAGTTTCTCCCTCTCCCCTCGCCGGGAGCTGGAAGGTCCCTTTGGGTGACACGCTCCCCCGATCCTCCCCCCACCTCCCCGACTCACCAGCCCTCCTCCCCGGGGCTCCGGGCACGCTGGGGCTTTCCGGGGCTCCCGGCGGGTCCCCGGGGCCGTGGCCGCACGGTGGCAGCCGCGCCGCACGCACGGCCCGGCCCCGGTCCGGTCCCCGGGCTGCGGCCCCGAGGGCTCCGCGGAGCGGCTGCGGGCCGGGGGGCGGCCCCAGCGGCTTGCTCTGCCGGGGATTGCCCCCTCAAGCGCGTGCTAACAAACAGGCAAGTGATGAGCGAGCCCTACGAGGAGTGGCTGAGGGAGCTGGGGGGGCTCAGCCTGGAGAAAAGGAGGCTCGGGGGGACCTTACTGCTCTCCACAACTACCTGTAAGGAGGGTTTAGTGGTTGTCTGTCTCTTCTTCTAAGTAAGAAGCGATGGCATAATGGGAAATTACCTCAAATTGTGCCAGGGGAYATTTATATCGGATTTTAAGAAAAATTTATTCAACTGAGAGAGTAGTCATGCGCTGGAACAGGCTGCCCGGGGASATGATGGAATCACCATCCCTGGAAGTGTTCAAAAATGTATAGATGTGATGCTTAGGGACATGGCTTAGTTGTGGGCTTGGCGGTGCTGGGTTAACTGCTGGACTTGATCTTAAAGATCTTTTCCAACATAAATGATCCTATGACAGAGAAGCTGAGGAGACAGAGAAGACTGGCACACAGGCRTGGAGTGGGGCAGTTGTCACCTCCTGCAGTGGTGCTTCATTCAGCTGTGCCAGGACGGGTGTTTGTGTCTGGGTACAAGCTCCGCAGGGTGGTGAAAGGATGCCAAAAAGGGCTGGAAAAAGATGGCAGTGCCAAGATCTGGGGTCCCCACGGGGGGGGCTACTGTGTTTCTGTGCTGCCCCAGCCACGCTGGTTGAAGAATCCCTCTCTCTACCCTAACTCTCCCTTGGCTTGTGATCATTCCAGTGAACCTCCCCCTGCTTTGCCTGGCCCCTTTCATTGTTTTATCTCCTTGGTTATCAGGCAATAACCACACCTGTGCCATGGAAGAGGTAGGAGGGACAGGCTGGAGTCTGGTGGCAGAGGGGAAAAGCAGCCGTGTACAAGGAAACTACCAAACTCCCTAGCACCCACCTCATTGTCTGCCTTCCCCCGGCATCCTTGATGCCTCCCTGTTGGCAGGCAGCACATTGGGATGCATGGAGCACAATTCCCAGTCACCACATCAGCAGCACAGCTGTTTGCATCTGGAGATCTGGCCTGCAGGTGCTGGGTTTTGAGTTTCCCAGCTAGGCAGCAGAGTTTTTTTATTAATATTTTTATTCTCTATTTTTTAATTCCCTTCTGGAGGGTGGGACAGTTGTTAGTGCTGAGACCACCACCCGTGAGCACTGGCATTCACTCGGGTAATATCCCTCAGCTTCCACGCTCCAGGGTTTGAGTCAGCTCCAGGCACCTCCGGCTGTCTGAGTCACTGTTCCCTTCCCACTGTCTCCCTGCAGCTGGGACCGAGGGCCCCGGGTGCGGGTGGCCAAARGGGGACAGCCCAGTGCTGCTGGCATTTTATGTGAGCAGGTGACAGAAGCAGCTGCCAGCCCCTCGGCAGGTGCCGAGTCTGCTGCTGATCTGCTGCTCCTGCTCTGTGGGGAGAGAGGGACTGAGAATGAGGTGGTCCAAAGGTGTGAAGGAGCTGGAAATGCTCCAGGTGCCCATGTGTGAGGGAAGGCAGGAGGAAAGCAGGGCAGAGCTGAGCATCTCCCAGCATCAGTGCCTGGGAAGTAAGGCCAGGCTGATCAGCTCTGACTGTGGAAAGCAAGCTGTCCTGTCAGCTGCTGTGGCTGCTGCGGCTGCTGCTTGGATTGAAGGCTCAGGAGCTGGCGTTTTTTCCCCCTAGATGCCACATTTTGCCTGAGGGCCACCCTGGATGGAGCTGTTCATCCTTCTTAGTTGCTCCTGCATGGGAGGATTTCTGCTGGGGCATAACCCCAGTRCCCTGCCACAGCCACTGTCAGGGAAGGAAACTGGTCCTTCTTCCTTGTCCTAATCATTTTAGGCAGCAGATGAGAGTTCTTTCATGCGATGCCATTTCCTTTTGCAACTTTTTTGTCTCCCATCCATCTATGCCTGCTCTGCTTCTGGTGAACCCCAAGGGATTTCCCTTTGTGCCAGGCTGAAGTTTGTTTTTACTCAGATTGTAGGTGGTTTTGTTGGGTCAGAAGATCCTTCACCAGAGGCAGTCCCAAACTTCTGCTGTGTCTAAACCCAGATGTCCTCCTTGGGTCCCTGAGCTGGTTCCCACTGCATACCCTGAGGGGTGACCATGACTAGAGGTTCCTGGCCTGTGTCAGACCCTCTAGAGCTTTAGCAGCCAATTCCCCCCAGTATCTGAGCCTCAAGCCATGACTGAAAGCTATTCCTTGTGCTGCAAAGCTCCTGGCCCCAGTGGGAGAGGCTGCTTGCAATGTGGTCCTTACAAAGTGGCACACTTGATCTCTTTGAGGGCTTTTTCTCGATGGTCTTCCCCGGCAGGTACCTTCCTCTTCAAATTTTTTTGCACTGTTACCAAAAAGTCCTGTTTCAAACCCCAAAGGCAACACTCTAAGGCACAGGCGAGCAGCATAAACAAGGCTAGAACTCCCCTTTCCCACTTGAGGGATCAAAGGCAGAGTTGCACTTACAGCTGCTGAGGAGATGCCTTGCATTTCCTCTACAAACAGCTCTTCCCCATCCTGGTGGGTTGCCTCAGGACAAAATACCAAGATCCTTGGCAAACTCTAGGGTCTTGAAACAGGTTTGCTGATGGTTTCTCATGAAGGCCCTCAAGAGATGTCAGAACCTGGTGCTAGACCTTTTTGTTTTACCATTCTGCAGTGGCTCCTGGCTGTGGGACGTGCTGCTCTGCCTGCAGCACCTTTGCTGTTGCTGATGTGGAGATGTCATCTGATGCTGATGTGGAGATGTCATCCCTGGCCATGTCTAGGAAGCACCAGCAGCTGCTTAACTGGTTTTCCTCTCCTGTTGTAGAGCTGACCTTGGCCTTACTTACATCCCTTTGATGAAGTCCCTTTGAGGACTTTGATGATGTCCTTATACCTGGTTTTAGGCTCACTTAAATTTCTTTCGGCCAGTGTTGAATTCATCAGGCACTGCCAGGCATGGCTTGGCTCCAGAATGGGTTTGTGACGATGATAGCTCACACTCGCCCCAGGGGCTGTTCCCCCCCTGACGCTGTTTTTCCCATATTTATCTTGGGGTTTAATCAAATTTGGGGCACTCTGAATCATTTCAAGGTGAACTGCATGAGTTTTCCCAAGAGAGAAGGTACCAAGCCCTGTTTCCTCAATCCCAGTGAGGACCAAAAATGGCTTGCAAGCATGTGGGTCTCAGCACCTTTCAGCCAGCACCCAGCCCAAAAGTACTCTCCAGCTTTGCCTTCTCACTCCTGCAAGGCTCCTTTGCTTGCCTCCTGCTTTTTGGCTTCTCTCTGTGTCAGCTTCCCCTGGTCTTTCTGCTTCCGTTTCACAATCCACAAGAAAACAGGAGCTGGCCAAAGCCCATCCGCCCACGGAGGCTTTGTGCGTGGCTGCCTTTGTAGTGAGCAGTGGCAGGGATCCGTGCCTGGGCTGGTTATGACCGTGGGATGGTTCAGAGGCCACCACCCATCTCGCCCTCGGTGAAAGTGATGGATGGAGGGAGGGGTGCTGCTTCCTGGGGTGCAGCGGGGCTTGACGTGACCTTTGCCAGCTATGTTTATGAGGGCTGGCGGGGGAGACCCGGGGTCATGGTAACCTGGCTTCAGACACATCCCCTGGATGAGAGCCAGGACATCCTGCTCCTCCCGGAGCTCTTTCTCTTCTACACCTCTGCTTCTCTCTACTGGCCTCTTTGCAATCCTGGTGGCAGGTGGGATATCCCCAGGGAGAGGTGAGACAGCGGCACATGACAGGAGTGCTTTGTTTTGGACCATGATGTCCTGATGCCATGAAGATGGGCAGGCAGTGCATGCAATGGGAATGGCATAGTGAGGCGCAGGAGAATCCATGGAGCAGGAAAAGCAGGATGGAGAATAAGAAATACCACAGCAGGAACATAAAACGGGTCTCTGGGCATGGCAGCAGGTTTTGTCAGCATTGCGACACTGTTTGTTGGGGGTGATGAATGAGAGAGCAGGGGACTCCCAGAAGATGCCACTGGCGGGGCTCAAAGAGTGGCTTCAAGCTTGTTCACCTCAGCCAACGACTGCATGTACATCCCGGCTGTGGTGGTTTAGGAGCCCAGAGGCACTTATTTCAAGCAGCAGGTCCTTTTACCCTTGCCAGTGTTTAAGTGCCTTATGGCCACTGATTCCCAAGGGCCTGCAAGCCTCTGGTTCTTCGCCKCAGGCACTCTGCAATTTGGGTGAAAGTCAGCACAGCTCCAGGTCTTGCCTAGCCTAAAACAGGTTTGCAACATGCTTGGGTGCACAGAGAGAGGYTATTCCTGAGGATGGATTTATGCTCAGGTGACCTTAGGGGCTRAGGAGTGCACTTGCCAGGCTGGAGTCAGCACATCCCTTGCTGACCTCTCCCGCCAGCACTGGATGCATGACTGGGAGGGAAACTGGAGATAAATGAGAGCTGTAAATCTGCCTGGAAGCTGTTGAGGAAGCAATCCCTGGAGGAGGCTGTATTGCTTTGGGTTGCTGTGCTCTAATTCTTAAAAGCTTTGGCCCGCAGATAAAAAGCTTAGCCTCTAATCCCATCCCGCCGGAGCACTCTACAGAGAGCAACTCAGAAACACCTCATTCTTCGGCCTCTCCTCCCATCCACGCTCTTCCTCCCCTCTCCATCCTGCCTCTCTGGCTCTGCCATTCTTCCTGGCTATTCCACCTACTCATCAAAATGATTTTGAATGGGCCTGGGGTGTCACTCCTGGTGCAGCAGCCACTGCCCGGTCCCTGGCCACCTTCCACCTCTGGCCGCCAAGGACCCGGCTCGTGCTCCAGGGAGGAGCGGTGATGCTCTCTGGTCCTTACCGGCTCTCCTGTCTCTCTCCACCCCCGTCCCTGACCCGCTGCAGGTGTCTTCGACAACTGCTCGCACTCGGCCAGCGACAGGGGCTGGGCGCTAGGCATTCGCGCCCTGCAGCTCGGCGGCAAGAAGGACGCCCGCTTCTTCTTCTCCCTCCGCACGGACCGGGCGGTCGCTGCCACCGAGGTGRCCTCCCACCACCGCTACCGCCCCGAGGCATGGACACACCTGGCCGCCAGCTACGATGGGCGGTGGATGTCCCTCTACGTGGACGGGGCGCGGGTCGGCCGTGCCGGGGGGCAGGAGGGACCCCTGCACAGCGCCTTCATGTCCTCCTGCCGCACGCTGCTGCTGGGGGGGGACGCTTGGGGGACCGCCCACACTTTCCGGGGACACCTGGCTGGGTTGGCCCTGTGGCGTGGTGCCYTGTCCCAGTCCCACCTCCAGCGTTCTTTCCTAGAGGAGCTGGCTGAGGGGACGGCAGGGCTGGCTCTGGCCGCTGGCTTTGCCACCCCGGAGGAACGCTGGGTGCCTTTTCGAGAGGGTGCCTTCCCCCAGCAGTGGGTGCTGCTGTCCCCACCCTCGCCCATCCTGCGGCCGCTGGGCCCCCCTGCCTGCGGGCAGACTGCCTGCGACAACGTGGAGCTGGTCTCCCACTACAACCAGCACTGGCCGCTGCGGAGCTGGAAGGTGGTGCGGTACCGGGTGGTGAACCTGGCGGAGGATGACGGCGGGCGGCCGACGGTCAGCTGGGAGCAGATTTGGCGGCAACACCGGGCTCTGACCGAAGCTTTCCGGCCCTACAACATCTCCTGGCAGCTCAGCTTGCTGGAGGTACGCAACTCCTCCCTGCGCCGCCGCGCCGTCCTCCTGGGCTGCGAGCCCAGCAAGGTGGGCAACGAGCGCTGTGACCCCGAGTGCGAGCACCCCCTCACCGGCTACGACGGCGGCGACTGCCGACGGCCCGGCCGCTGCTTCTCCTGGAAGCGCCGCGACGGCGTCTGCCACATGGAGTGCAACAACGTCTTGGACGACTTCGATGACGGCGACTGCTGTGACCCGCGGGCCACCGACGTGGCCAGGACCTGCTTCGACCCTGACTCGCCCCAGCGGTAGGCGTGGGGCTTGTGGGGGGTGGGATGTCAAGGGATGGGGTGCCCTCTCTCCCCAACACCCGCTCTGCACCTGGGTATTGCTTCCGACCAGTGGCTTTCCAGTGTGGGAAGGCGGAGGGACATTTTTCCATGGGATGGGTGTGTTTGCTAACAAAGGAAGTAAATCCTATGGTGTGACGTGGCACCCTCTGTGAAGCCCTTCCAGTAAGTGTTTTTTCCTCCGCTAAAATGAGTGGAGGGGCTGGGGAAACCCCCTCCCAGGGGGATTCCCGGTGCAGAGCTGCCAGCTTCTGGTCACGTGCCAGCTGTGGGAGTGCCTGGAGTGGGCAGAGAGGCCCGTGCAAAGGATACTGCTTACCCTGATCCCTGCGCGGCRTGTAGTGGGGAATTGCTGCCCTTCTCCAGCTTCCCTGGATGTGTCTGAAGTCTGATTTCTTAATTTATGTTCAAAATGCCTTTCCTTGAGTGCTGGAATGCGGAGAAGGAGGCAACCCAACGGTGCTAGATATGAGGTGCAGGATTTGGAAAGGTGTGGGTGGGTKTGCATAAGTCTTCCTGACTCTTGCCTCAGGGAGTGACGCCCGCCGGGAGATTGCCTTGGCTGGGGGAGGACGTGTGCCTTTACTGTGTGCTGCGGGTGCAAAGTGCCTTGCAAAATCCACACGGGGCAAAACCCGTGGAGCATCACGATGCTGTGTCAGGGGACTCTTGCTCTGCCCAGGGGTCTGGAGTCAGCAGCACGGGGTGAGATGGAGAGGAAGACCCATCCACGTGGTGGGAGACCCCGCGCTGCCGGGAACAGTGTCCTCGGGGCAGCCGGTGGCTGGCACACACCTGGCCTCCTCGCCAGAGCCTCTGAAGTGCCGACAGCCCTGGGGATGGCTCCCAGCAAGCGGGGCGCTGCCAAATGTACTTTCTGGACGGAAATGGGGAAGGGAAAAAAAAGTCATGGCTTTTCCCTTTTTTTTTGTTTTATTTAAAGCCGTTTCTGCCTCAGTGTCAGAGAAAATTGCTCATTCCCTGCTGCCGGCTCCYGGTGACAGGCAGAGGTGCCCGCCTGAGGGGGAGTGGTGCAGCGCAGATGGCAGCGTCTGTGGAGAAAAGCTGCAAGGCAGGGTTTTAGGGACACACTGGTCCTTTGATCTTCTTTCTCCTTCACTTTTCTTTCCCTGGGCTGTGGGAGCAGATAGGCTGTAGCCATAAATCCCTTTTTCCCAAGCCTGCCTCTTCCCAGGCAGGACACRGAGGCAGGAGGGAAGCAGGTGTCTCTGTTTGGGCAGCGGTGATGGAGAGGAACAGCACTTTCCCTCCTCCCTTCCTGAGTCTTTCTCACCCAT
This sequence comes from Amblyornis subalaris, assembly GCA_018881555.1. Taxonomy (NCBI): domain Eukaryota; kingdom Metazoa; phylum Chordata; class Aves; order Passeriformes; family Ptilonorhynchidae; genus Amblyornis; species Amblyornis subalaris. The sequence continues at coordinate 5,007,712 of JACAXG010000049.1, read as the reverse complement.
CCTTCGGTTGCCTGAGAAAACATGGGAGAAGGATGGGGAGCCTTTCTTCCAATGCATCCCAGCCACACAGAGAGGCATCACACCATGTCCTTGCCTARGCAACCCTCCCTAGATGTTTTCCCACCTCTGGAAGTCTCTTTGGTGACAGCCACCATTGCCACTCTGTGCCTACCTGTCCCCTTGTTTCCCATTCTGTGAGCCAGCATGGCAGTGCTTTCCTGGTCATGAAGCAGATGAACAGCCTGCACAATAACTCTCCACTCGTGGTGGCCATCAGCACCCAACAACACTTGGCCTTGGCTTTGGCAGGGCAAAGGCTCTGTCCTTCCCTCTGTGTGCAGTTAGAGAAATGTTTTCATCCTCAGACAAGAAGGGCTCCACCTTAAATTGAAAAAGGCCAAATTTTTGCTGGTATGAATCAGGGCTTCCATTTGTCAGGATTTTCCCCTGAAAGCTGGGAAAGAAAAGAAAAGAAAACAAAACAAAAACCTTGCTTCTGTGGGAAAGGAATGGGAAAATGGGAACACTAGGGAAATAACAAATCTTTTGCAATTTTCTTTCCGCAGACCTCATTGGTCTGCGCAGAGGACAAGAGTGATTGTTTGTAGGCTAAACTGAAAAATGAAATCCAGTGTGCCTGGCATTTGGAAATGTGGGGGCATGAGTTAAATCCTGCTGCCGCTGGGGTCTTCTGAGCTGCCTTTGGCTGACTTCTTCAGAGATCACAGAATAAAGGAGTCATTGAATGGTTTGTGTGGGAAGGACCTTAGAGAGCATCTAGTTGCTCCCCTCCTGCCATGGGCAGGAACACCTTCCGCTAGACCAGATTGCTCACAGCCCCGTCCAACCTGGTGATGCTGGTGGACACCCACCCTCCCCCTGCTCATCCCTACTGAGGACAGTTTCTGGGGAAGAATATATATGTTTGTGGGAAAACCACCGGGAAACTAGTGGAGTGGGTTTGGGAAAAACCAAGGTGAGCTTGTGCTCGCCAAAGAGCATGGCCAGGTTGGTGGTGTTCCCCCAAAGCTGGTGGGTGAACCCCAAGGCACAGCAGCAGGAGACCTCGGCCCGAGGGGTTTCTTTCAGGCAGGGCTCCTGCTGAGCGAGTGCCACTGCATTTGCTGTAAGGTATTACACTTAAATGAACATTTATGAGGAGCGGGACAGCTGGCGAACTTACAGAAGGATTTTTAGGGTGGAAGCCAAAACGGGAGAAATAACGCGAAATAAAATTTAACAAACTGCGGAAAGGCGGCACAATGGGAGCCAGGTGCTTTGATGCGAACAACAGCCTTGGGTCGGTAACTGGAGGAGAGCAAGCTGGCTGCTGCTCACCCAGACGTCTCTGCTTTCTCATACCTGTGCCAGAGCCCAGGAGAGAGCTGTGGCTTTGGGAGATTCGGGGGAGAGGGAACCCCCACTGCAGGGGGTGCTCTCTGCATCTCCTTTCAGGTCAAGATGGCAAAACCAAAAATCTTAGGATCTTTTTTCGTGGATTAAATCACCTCTGCTTCATTTCATTTCATTTCATTTCATTTCATTTCATTTCATTTCATTTCATTTCAAGACTCTCACAAAGAGTGGTTTGGATGTGAATGTTTCTTAGTACAGCCAAAAATAATTGAAATGAGAAAGTCAGAGTGAGACACTGGGCAATTTCTCACCAGCATTTTAGATGGATTCAGTCTATTTTGGTGAAAGGTCTCAATACTGTGTCTTGTCCCTTCACAACCTCAAGCACTCAAGCAAAAGCTTTTACCATCTTAACACGTCCCTGATTTAAAATCYCCTCTTGGGCTGCAGCTTAGAGAAAGGTAAATTAGAGGGAAAAGCTGAGGAACAGTGGTGGCTCCAGTGCTTCTTAGCTGGTGAACATCTCATTATAATTCCAGGGCCACATCCAGGGCCAGCTTATACCTCACCCAGGGGAGGGAAGCAAGGTTTGGAAAGAAGGATTATTATTAGTTTTATTACAAGGGCATGTAGTGACAGGACAAGGGGAAAGGGTTTAAGCTGAAGGAGGGCAGGTTTAGATTAAATATTAGGAAGAAATTCTTCCCTGTGAGGGTGGTGAGGCCCTGGCATAGGTTGCCCAGAGAAGCTGTGGCTGCCCCATCCCTGGCAGTGTTCAAGGCCAGGTTGGATGGGGCTTGGAGCAACCTGAGATAGTGGAAGGTGGCCCTGCCCATGGCAGGTGGGTGGAACAAGTTGATCTTTAAGGTCCCTTCCAACCCAAACCATGCCAGGATTCTGTGAAAACTCTGGTGGGGGTGGAGCCGACTGTGGCTGAGGCAGGAGCTGCCCCAGCTCTGGGATAAGGGACGATGCTGAAAGGATGGCAGTGGCCACCAACACATCTTGCTGAGTCCCTCCTGCACCTCCTCTGGTAGCACATGGAATAAGGCAAGTCCTGCTGTTCTCTGAGCCAGCTGGGCCAACACCTACAGGTGCAACCCACCAGTAGGACCGTGCACTTGCGGCTGGAGGGAGATGTGAGCAAGAACTCAGGTGCACCCTGAGCTGTGTGCAGACATCCCTGCAAGGCACCCCAACAGGAGCCATGGTAAGCAAGTCACAGACTTCTCGTTCACCCCTGGCCCACCCTATGAGGAACAAGGGGACGGGCAACATCAGGAGAGCTGCTGTCTGTCATCCTTCACCCAGTCTCATCCTGGCTTCAAGCATTTTCCAGGAGTTGCTGGCAGTGCAATGTCGGGKTCTGGAGTAAAATTTGTCTCGATTTTCTGTAGGCTTCCATCTTCTTGCRGAGCCTGAGTGCTGCTGTAATTGGTGCTCTTGGAAGGAAAGCAGCAACAGCTCATTAGCAGCAATTAACACTCAGCGAGGGTCCCCCTCGGGCACTTAGTCAATGAGAATCTGGTGTGTGACACAGTTAATGTGAAAAGAAAAACCAGAGGGGAGTCTGGAGAGCAAAGTGGGCAAGGGCAGAGCTGCTGGGCCTTTCATCTCGCTGCCCAAAGTAATGGCAGAAATAACCGAAGTGACAAAAGGAAGTGAAAAATGACGAGGTGTCTCCAGTCTTGGTGGCCTCCGCTGGGATGACCAGGGCTGTGATGTTAAAATGTACCTGATTAACCGGACACTTGATGGGCTTTAACGCAGGCTTAGCTGGCCTCCCTCCTAAGGGAACGGTGCTTAATTGGGTTAAGGCTGCTTGGGAACCTCCTGCAGTTTAAGCCTTGTCTTCAAAAGCTGATCTAGGTTAACCTCACTAAATGTCTCTGGTGGACAACCCCTGAGGAGGAAGGAGTCACTGGGAGCTATTCCCGGGCACTTGAGCAGCACATTGTCAGGAGATGTTCAGCTGAATGTGTTCGGACCTGTGGGCATAGAGGGTGTCAGATTGAGAGCAGGTGAGAAAATGAGRCATCTGGGGGCTACATCTGACCTGCCCAGACATTAATCCCAACCAGATGGTAAAGCAGCATTCGAATTAGCTGCTCATTTCCCCTTCCTCTTCCCTTCCTCCAGGAAAYCTTACCAGATCTTTCTTACATTGAAAGAGGGCAGTTGTGTGCAAAGTTATTGCAAAAGTAAAAGCCTTGGGTACAACCTGAGGCCACTGGTGCTGTTGCAGAGCACAGATTCAACTGCAGATGGAAGGTGTCTGCTGCTTGTGGTGGTTGGTCACTTGAAGGGTGGATGGAGAGGGTGTTTTCAGTGATTTTCACTGCCTGTGAAGTGTGGAGTGGCAGAGACTATGTTGAAAAACACGAGAAAAGTATGGTTAGCAGGTTCTCTGCTCGGGACCTGAACTCTGGCTGCTTTTGAGCTTCCCTCTGGCACTTCTTGGAGTCCTACTGGCTCGTGCCCAAATATTCTCCTGGTGTTTCCAGAAAGCCAAGCCTCAAGTGCTGTGCTTGGGGTTTGTAAGTGGTGAGGATGGGGKTGCTTTGGGGACACCAAAGGTGGCAGTGAAGGGTTCATTAGCTTCTGAGCTTGCTCCTTCTACTCTCTACTATACCTGCTGGGACTGTGGGGGTGCAGTAGTAAATAGGACTTTTTTCTGGAGCGTGGTGGTTTGTTGGTGGATGCTTTAAATTTTCATGAGAGTGGTTGGATTTGAGCTCATTGGAAAACTTTTCCTTTTCTTGTAGGAAAGTCCCTTCTCTCTGAGCTTTCCTATGGATTAACAGTCTCAAAACTTAGCAAAGATAGGAGGGAATGTCCTTGGTAGATCTCATTATATCGGGTGGGCAGGATGTCTCCCAAGCTGTTTGCTTGTGGTAGGATTTGGAGGCTACATCCATGTGAATATGCCTCAGCCCACCCAGAGGCCTAGATTGGGGGCAAGACCCCAGATTTGCTTTTGACCCTCTCAAAGTGTTGGATAGTGTGGAGATGGATATTCTCTCGTTGGCGAGTATTTGGCACGTTACCACCCCTCAGTGACACGAGCCCAGCAGTGGGATTCTGGTCCCAGGAGGGAGGACTCGGGATGGTGAGAGACTGCATTGCTGTGGCAGAGGAGGTGGGGGGGGACTCCCTCTAAGGCACATGTGGCACATCAAGGTCTGACTCAGCCCATCCAACAGCTGAAGGGCGGTGGGACTGCAGGAGTGACTTCTTCCCAGAGGAAAATAACTAAGCACTAAGGTGCTGCTGTCCAAGGGAGTGTGCAGGCTCTTGGGAGCACTTTCCAAAGGCAGAGGGCTCCTGGGGTGAGCCAGAGTTCTGTTGTGTTACCCTGCAGAGCAGAGGAGCACGAGAGTTTAGAGGTGTCCATCTGTAAGGGGTGGTTCCCAGTTCTTGGCTTTGGTGCTAGCCAAAGCATCTTGTTGGTTTGCACAAATCTTCCCTGTTTTTTTCGTGTGCTAAAAGTAGGAAATAAATTTGCAGTAATACACTCATTGTCTTGCCAGGGTAGAAAGCTCAGGGGTTAATTTCCAACAAGCCTCTGCGGGAGGATGAGTCTTGCTCACTCCCATAAGCCTTCCTGTGAGCATGGAGCTGCCAGGCAGTGTGTTCCTGGAGGAACCTGCCAGGTCCCCCYCAGGGGTGACCACATCTCTGCGGGAGAGGGAGAACATGATCCGCGTGTGAGCGAGGGCACAGGACCCCTGCCCGGTGGCTGTAGGCAGCCCGGGTGCTTTCGGGGAAAACAGCTGTCCCAGATGTGAGCTATTGTTCTAGCAAACACCACTGACTCGGGGGCTCACTCGAGGGGGGCCGATTGTATCGGGACGGCAATTGTGAGGGAACAGCGTGTGTCCGGTGGCTGGGAGGGGTCGCGCTTTGTCAGGCCTCCCCAGGGCTCCTCCTCACCCTACTGTACCCTTGCCTGTGGTGGAGGACACCAGCCGAGACCCTGGCCAGGCCTGTGAGACCCCGAGAGCCGAGGTGGCAGGAGCTGGGCAGCCATCCGGGGGGACACCCCGTCGGCTGGCGCTGGCGGGGTCTCTGGGGTGATTTAATCYGCGCTGGGCTGGCAGCCTGAGCCGCGGCCACGGCAGTCCTTAAGTGAACACACTGCTTTCGGTTTTCTTTGGCCCAGCCACCACTGTTATTTAGGAAATCAAATTGCCCCTTTCCAGAGGGTGGTGGGGTGAGAGGGAATGAGTCCAGCATCACCCAAACCCACTGAGATGGTGTGAGGCAGAGAATTTACRTTGGAGGCTTTAGGAAGGATGAGGATGCTGAATCTTTGTGACTGTTGCCTCCCAAGGGCAGTGCTGGGGATCAGAGGCAGCGTTGGATTTTTTTATTTTTTCTTTTTTTGCTGTTGATGTATGATTGTTACACTACAGAATTTCCCCAATAAATTATCTTGTGTCCTTTTTATATCTGTGAGGAAGGCATTTTTAGAATACTGGCTTGTGCACTCTGCGCTCTGGCTGGGACACCCAGTTGCCTGGATCTAAAAATAGGTTGGAGACTTGGGACTTGGTTTTACCCTGAAAAAAAATAAATATATGTATATAAAAGGCAAGTCGGAGATGTTTGGCTCAAATAGATTTCTGTTCTTATTTTTCTCTATCTCTGTCCCTTTCCTGACCAGTATTAAGGCAGCAGGTTTTTGCCCTTCAGTGAGAAGTTTAGGGTGAATGTAGCAAAGTTTTGCATCTTTTGAGAAGACTAGACATTGCCATTGTGGTGAAGAGTGCGTGAGGAGGAGCTTATTGGCCCCAGGGCTGTGTGGTTCCCCTTGCAGAGGAACTAGAAGCTGTGAGCTCAGTGCCCTGGGAGCATCACCCTTGCTCAGTGAATTGATCCACTGCTGACAGGCCTGTTAAAGGGTCCTTGYCCTGCCAGTGCCCAGGAATCTGAACAGAAGGGACAGGCCAAAGACTGAAAGGGTGGCACCCTGGTCTTCTGCYGCCCTTTTAGTGCCTTCTGCTGCTGGTCCGTGCTGCCCTGCTGACAGGTGGGGGTGCCCATTGCAGCCAGCCGCGGGCTTGTCTGGCACCAGCGGAAATCCTTCTCCAGCCCTACAGTGTCTGTGCTCCCTTTTCTGCTGCCCTAGTTCTCAGGGAGGCTGGATGAAGAAGAGAGACTGATTTTTGCTTGTCACCCGGGCTGCTTTTGGAGATGACCTCAAGCTTGAGTTTCTGCCTTCCGCTTCCRTGCGGAAACCAGTTTGTGGTCTGGCCCCTCTTTGCCAGCCATGCCTTCTGTCAGGAGAGGACCAGGCTGCCTCCTGATACACATTAATCCATGTTTCTCTCTAGCCTTGGCAGTGTCTAGCACAGATCTCCACATACTCCGTCTCCTGAGGCCTGGTGCTGAAGGCAATGTGCAGCAGCCCCAGCTCTTTGCCTTCAGGCAGCCTGTGGCACATCCTCTCTACCACCTGTGCTGTAGGGTCACCTTCACCATGCTCATCCAGCCCACAGCTCTCCCTCTTTCCCACTAGCTCTCTGAGATCTGTCCTGTGGAGGAGGGTGCTGTGGGAGAGGAGGAGGCACTCGGGGAGAGCTGGACTCTTGCTTGCCCTTGAACAGCAGTGAGATGTGGGTGCCTAACTGCTCTGAGCTCCTTTGAAAMCTCTGCACAGCAGAGGTCACCTCTTCCACGATGTTTGCAAACACCTGCCTGTGCTGTGGGAAAAGGTAACCATCAGCCAGGGAAACTGAGGCACAGAAGTCTTGGACATCTTCCCCCCAGCCATGCAGCAACGAGGTGCTGCCATTAATGCTGGCATCTGGCCTCCTGCCTCCTAGGCCCTGGGTGGGGAAGAGAGGCATTTCATGAAAGGAGATGAAGCTGCTCTGTTCTGGCTAAACGCAAGGAAAAAAATTGCCTAGTTCCCCTCTGTCTGGAGGGCTTTGCTGAGCCTCCTGGCACTGGGACACTGCACAGCCACGTGAAGCCCAGGCAGTGCTGGGGGAGACCAGGAGAACCGCACCTGCTGGTGTTATCCCCTCTCCCTTCCCTCTGCAGATTGTGAATTGCACTATAAAGATTGGCAGTGAAATTTGGGTTCCTGGCGACCTTGAGTTGTGTTCAAAAACCATAAGGCCTCCCTAAGCCTGGAATGTTGCTTCAACTTTTTGTTGCCGGCAAAGAGAAAACCGATTTACAGATCTATTCTTGTAGGTTAGTTGGGACAGGGCTGCTCTGTGCAACCTAAGGCAAAAAGACCTGTAAAACTTGGTTCTGGCCTGGGATGTTTTTTTATTTTGCTTTGAAACAAACAATCTAGGCAGAAAGGGAACCATCCCTGACTTTGTTTAGTTTGGAACCTGCTCTAGAATAACTTGCCACTGTTGAGTCCTGCCTCCCAAAACCGCACGGGGCTGCAAACATATTTCTCTGTTTCCCCTGGTGTTGCTTGCTCGCCCTCTCTCCCACACATCTGTGTAACCCCAGCCAGCGTCAACATTGCCAAAGGAAGGCGAGTGCTTACTCTGTGCCGTGGATAGCAAGTCTCTCCGAAGTTGTTGGTGGGTGCTGGGGCTGGGATGCTGCCTGTGCTGGGCTTCAGAGGGCAAGGCTGGGCTCCCCTCCTTCCCTGAGCTGCTGCTTCACTGCCTTTCTCCCTGGCAGGGCTCTTTTCCTTCCCCTAAATGGTTCCAAACTGGATCTTTAACTCTTTCTTTTAAATTTTTTCAACTAACTCCCTGCAACTACAACTCTCTCTCTRTTTTCAAGGATGATGTCTCAGAGAAGCTGTGGCTGCCCCATCCCTGAAAGTAKTTAAGGTCTGATTGGACAGGGCTCGGAGCAAACTGGTCTAGTGGGAAGTGTCCCTGCTCGTGGCAGGGGGTTGGAATGAGATGATCCTTAAGGTCCTTTCCAACCTAAAACAATCCATGATATTTGGGCATGGAGGTGGGAGACACATTACTGGGGTGGAAGCAGGTGGGGATCTGCAGTRTTTTTCTCCTTTGCTTATTCCACTGACGAGGAAGAGAAGCAACAGTCTGTGGCTTTGAACTCTCTAACTGCTGCTACATTGGGTTTTTGAAKGGGAAGGTTAGAGGGATCAGGAGGACAGATGTCCCTTTGAAATCTGGGAATTTTCAGGTCCTTGGGGTTTTTTTCTGCTTTATTYTAAGGCCGTGACCCTCACCCAGCCTTGCTGTCCTGCACACACATGGCTTTGAATCTCCTCATTGCAGTGGCTGAATCCACAGTTTGGTTTCAAACAGGTAAAAATCTTGGGCATCTGTGTTCCTGCAGGCTCACAAAAAAGGCAGCCAGGGAGGAGCTGCCCCAGTGATGGGAAAAATGGGGAATAACAGCAGCCTTRTGCTGAGCCTTGGTAGACCTTGAAGAATCGTTGGGGGTGATAACCCTAAATACATGTCCTAGTTGGAACAGGGGGGCTTCAGTCAGTGCTCACAGGCTCCATGGAATAAATATCTGAGTTTAGTCTGTCCATTGCTTCCAGGATTACTTCTCAGCAATTAGTGCATTCCTTTGGAGATCACTCCTATTGATGTTTTCGGTATGTGTTAACCCCAGACAAACCAAGATTTCTGCCTGGGAATTTCCCCACGGGATCATCAGCTGGGAGCCTGTAGGYTGAGTTTAAACCCAAGAGTCTGAGGCACACGTGTCTTTTCAGCTCCCAAGGAGTTGTCCTGTGAGCAATGGATGCATCATCCATGAGAGACGGTCCATGCGTGCTCTGCTCCCGCCGTGGGAGCGTCTGGGAGCCCAGCTGCTCCGAAAGTCCAGCTCTGCATCATTGCCTGGTCTAATGAAAGACATCCCCGAGCCCCGCTGGGGCTCAGATGGGCCTCGTGCTTCAGGATGATCTCAGCCGTGAGGAAATGGGGAGCCTCTCCGAGGAAGAGACGGCCATGATTCACTCGGATGGAAATAGAAAAGCCAAACAAGCAAATGGCAACTCCCTATTGACCAGGTTCCTGCAATTTAAATGGGTTTTTACTACCTATTCCAGTATTCATTTGAAAATCATATGCATTTACTCATACACACTACAATCAGATGGTTTTTAAGCCATTAAGGCCCATTGGGTCAATAACCGGCATTTTCAAAAATCTATTAAATTCCCATTTCCGTGGAAATAGAGCTTTTACAATTGATCATGGCTACCGACTCCCATTAAAATAAACCCTAAATGCTATCAACTCCCCCAAGATGTAGAGCACTAAAAGACAGTTTGCCAGGACAAATTTATCCCTGGGGAAAGTTGATGGCCCATTATGCTTAAGCAACATGAGAATTGTCATTTAAGTCAGGAAGTTTATGGGACTTGCATGGATTTGTCCTCCCTGAGGGGGTGAAAAGGAAGGTTCATGGGTTGAATCACAAGTGCTAACACAAGCTCAAAGCCAGGCTCCTGCAGGAGCTTTTTGGGAAACATTTGGCTTATTTTGTATTGAATTTCAAGTGTGTAAAGACTTTGGTTGTTTGRCAGAAGCAAATGATGCTTTAGGGCTGAAGTGCTGTAAGAAATGCTAAGTTTGTGGATGGGTTCTTGGCGGCACAGGGTTTCCTGTGTTGCCTAGGTCTGCACAGCAGAGGTGCTCCATCCCTCTGATCATCTCTGTGGCCCCCTCTGGGCTCACTCCAACAGGTTCATGTTATCCTTATGGTGGCAGCCCCAAAGCTGGACGCTGCAGCTCTCGGACCCCCAGCTCTGGTGGGGTCTCACAAGAGCAGAGTAGAGGGGAAGAATCCCCTCCCTTGTCCTGCTGGCCACACTTCTTTCCRTGCACAGGAGGCAAGAGCTGCGCCAATCCTAAAACTGGAGCAGAGCGAGCCTGCGTGTCCCTGCCGAGCGCTGGGGGTGGAGGGGTACAGCTCTGGCAGGCCCACCCCAGGAGGTGACCCAAAGGCCTGGGACCCCTCGGTGTGCCTGCTGTCCCCTCTGAGAACAGGCAGTGGCTTTCAGGACATGCACCAAGGATGGGGGAAGGGCAATGCAGGAGTGGGTCCCAGCCCCAGCTCCCACATCTTGGCTTGGCAGAGAAGCACACGAGGAGCTTTGTGATCCAGCTGTCCCCTTGGATTAGGGCTTTGCTGCTTGCCGTCCCTGCCAGACAGCAGCAGCCCTCAGGACGTGGGCTGGCTGCCGGCGTCAGCCCGAAGCTGCCGTGCCCCTTGGAGGAGAGGTCAGGTAGTCCCTGCCGAGCCAGAGGCCACGCTCCCCTTGTTTGTCTCCCTTCATGCCTCCTTCAATCAGCTTCACTGCAGCCCTCTGCTCCCTCCCACAGCCCTGGATTTCTCTGCTGTGTGTGCCTGATCCTGACCCAGCACTCCTCCTCCTGCTGCCGTCGCCTCCCCAAGACCTTTCTTGCTGGGGGTGATGTCTGTGCTATGGGGCCACGTCTAGGTGCTTCCGTGAGGCCACTGAAAAGATGCCCCTTCCCCTCCAGCAGCGTGGTGATGTTGGATGGTACTTGTGACGGGAGTGGAGGAGGCAATGTAGTGACTTGGTCCCTTCCTCCTTAAGAGAATTTAATTTGAGGCAGGTGGAGAGGAACATGTGGGTTCCTGTTCCTGGATGAAGTGTAGACAACTATCCCTAGAACAAGTGTTGTGGGACTTCCTCTTATGGTGGGTTATGTGTCAGGCAGCAGGACCATTCGACCATTTGGGATCATTGGTAGTTGGCCTTGGTGCTTTTTGCAGTGCAGGATTGACTCCTCCAGGAGCTCTGGAGAGACTGACTATAGGTCTATCAACTAGCCACAACCAYCAGCATTCTTATTTTCCTTTGGAAACTGGAAAGCAACTTGTRCAAAATGCTGGTGTCTGAGTCCAAATGAGTGTTTCCCAAAAACCTTACTTCCTCCTAAGGTGTTCTAGGGCTGGTGGTATTTCAGTTATATCTGGGAAGCCTACAGAGGCACACGGAGGTCTGCTGGGATTCCCAGCAGAGCCATCCCAMGAGGCTCTTGGACAGGCTGTGGTGCCCATCACATGCATGGCAGCTAGCAGCTGAGTGAGGCAGTGAGCCAGCCCTGCCCTCAGGGTGCAAATAGCACAAATCCAGTGTTTTTCCATGATCCAAGCATCTGATGCACACGTGCACCCCACTGGCACTGGTGTCCTGAGGGTGCCCAYCATGCTGTGAGAGCACAGCTGGGGGTTCACCTCTCCTGAGGCTGATTCTCACGTACTCAACACAAGCGGGGGACCGTCCTCGGTTCAACCCCCAAAACATGAGTACCACTGTGCCACATGCAACCAGCCTTAAAATTGGTCCCTGCCCTCTTGCCCTGCACGTAAGCTGTCAACAGAGCTGTAACAAGATCCAGAGAGGAAAGCAGCATGTGGCAGAAAAGCAAACAGTCTCTGGGCAGGCTGATAGGAAGGAATTAATGCAGCTTTCCTAAAGTCAGGTGTCCTGTTGTGGTGCCAGGGGCAAAGACAAGTCCTTGATGCCTGACTGTGGCTTTGCTCTGCTTTAAGGAGAACCTTGAATGTATAGAAGCCAACTGTGGTGATTGTAGAAGTCCTGTCAAATGCCTCTGGGTCAAGATCAGAGGGGTTGTCTCCAAGGGAGATCTTACAGTAGGGATCTGCTATTGATCTCCAAACCAAGATGATAAGGCCAGCAAAGCAATATTTGAGTCATTCAAGTTCTGAGTCATCAGAACCTGGTTCTTATGGGTGACTTCAAGTAGCCAGATATTTGCTGGAAGAATCATGCAGCAGCTCACAGATCATGCACAAAGTTCCTGGAATGTGTAGAGGACTGCTTCTCATACAAATGTTGGATGTGCCAGCCAGGAATGAGGCACTGCTGGACTTGCTACTCACAAACCAATATTACCTGGCTTGTAATAGCTTGGCTAGTGGGAGCCTTGCCTGCAGTGATCACAATATTGTGGAGTTTGGGATCTTGCTGAGGTGCTGGTGGTTAGTGCTAAGACAAAGGTTTGAGATTTTAGAAGAGTAAATTGCAGCTTGCTCAAAGCTCATTTGGGAGGGATTCACTTCCATGGAGGCTAAAGGAGCTAGCAAGTGCTGGAAGTTTTCAAGGACACTCTCCTGGAGCCACAGAAACAGTTCATCCTCTTCAAAGGTAGGAGAAGCAGGTGGGAATAGGTCTGTTAGAGAGGCCAACCAGCTCAGCCTGTCTCGTTGTGATCTTTGCTCGCCCCCTCAGACATCACTGCATGCACCATATCAGCTGTTTTCCGGTCATGTGTCCTGTGGTCAGTCCTGGATCCAGGGTGGCATTTCCCCTGCAAATGTATTACATCCACTGAGTTTGGTTTATCTATGAATGTTTGTATTTCTGCACCCTTTCCTCTTGCTTTTTGCCCMCTTCTCTGTATTCCTACATCCCCCACTTTCAGAGTTGGGACTTGCCACCTCCCCAGCGGTTTGTCTTCCCTCCCACCCAGTCCATCTGGCACTTCAGTCGCCATCCAACTGCTGCCACCTTTTAAAATTTTGTTTTGTCTTTATCTTGAGATCTGCTGCACTACCATGTGTTTAAATTTGGATAAAGGTGGAGACCATACCATAATTTTGTCCAGAGATGCATCKCAGTTACACTGAGCTTCAGCTCCACTTTCCCTGCTCAGCAGATCGGCTTCTTCCTTCTTTTGCCCTTTTTATTTCTAAAAAGATCTTTTACTCTTTGTTTTCACTGGAGTCAGCTGGATTTCAGGGAATTCCAATTCGCACCATTCTCCCTCACAGCTCAGATGCCGCGGTGTCTGCTGGTCAGTCCTGGTTTTCAATTTGTTGTTCCAGACCTGTGTTCATCCCTCCATTTAAGTTGATCTGAATCAAGTCGTTATAAGTTCAGGCCAAGTTTTCTTTCTCTCATCCACTCTTCCATAATTTCTACACTGCTTACCAAAACCAGGTCTAAAATAGCATTGCCTTTGGCTGATTCAGTGATGATTTAGTGAATAACTTTTTAGCCAACACTTCCAGGAATATCTGGGCCATGCCATTGTTAGCAGCACTTATTCTTCAGCCTATCTCAGGGCAAAATGCCCTGCAGGCTTTCTGGTCTAACACTGATGTTATTGTCTTTCTTTCCCAAACCTGACCTCAAGAAGTTGCGTACCACCCTCTGATGTAACTGGGAGCTTGCCTGCTGTGTGCTAGTGAATCTGCAGCCTTCTTGCTCCCTTTCCCCCATAAATCTATATGGAAGGGTCACAGCCTTGAACCACAATGTGTCTTTTTGATCCTGTCTTCAGCTTTTGCCAGTGCAGCTCTCTGACCCTTCAGCATCTGCTACTGTTTCAGTCCTATGCTCACAAATGGAGATTGAGGGTTAAGTCTGAATCCAACAGGAATTCCTCATGCATAAGGGAATCTCCTGATCCTGAAGGATCCTGTTTTGCCCTGTCACCCTCTTTGACATCTTGTTACTGAGCCACTCATGCAAAATTTAAACTGTACTGCCAGTGATGGCTGCTTCCTAGGCTGCTGTTCTACTCGTGCAGTCAGTACCTCGGAGGTGGGTTTTTCCAGGCCTGTCCAAGAGCTGTGTGATGTCCTCATCCTTTGTGGACTCAAATGCTCTTTGGCTGGAGTCCAGCACCCAGTGAAGCTGATGAAGGACTCCTGAGCAACTACAGAGGGTATTATTCCAGCAGTGTTGTGCTTCCCGTGATCCCAGGGGAATGTCTGGCTGTTTCTCAGCCTTCCCTTCACATCTTGCATGTGTTTTGTATCTGGCTGTGTTACTAAAGCCTGTCCAGATGAGAGTCATTTGGATGTTGCTGCCTTGTCAAGTTGTCATGATGCTGGCAGAGATGTTTGTGGCGTACCAGCAGAGTGCTGGACTGGAGTCAGAGCTCCTAGACATGGCCATGGAGATGCAAATAGTCTTAGTAAGTACTGAATGACTCAAAAACACAGCATCCCCCCAGCTGCATTGATGCCAGAAATTTTGGGGCAGGTAAACCCAGAGTGTGAGGCAGCTGCCGTTACAAGAACGACCATCAGCCTCGTCTGGAGGCAGACCAAGTGACGCACGTGGGCTCGTCTGCTGTGCCAAGGTGGCACCGTGGTTATGCTGTGTGGTGGGCTTTGTCTGCCTGTGGTAGGGGAGGAGGGAGGCAAAGCTGGGGTGTGGTGAGAACAGAGACAAGGGTTGTCAAATTCTGGCAAGGAAGATTCATTTATGCGAGCAGAGAGCCCAGGTCTTTACACCCTCTTTACACCCCTTGCTGAAGTCACCATGGAGGGGAGCCCTTTGGTGGGGCAAAATGGAAGGTACTCACTTTGGCTCTCCCTCTGGAGGAGCATCTCCCTTCATGGATGATATGGAGAATTTAGAGTCTTCTCTACCAAAATGTTCATGCCATTTGAATCAGCACCTGTCTTCATGGATTGAGCTGTGGCTAAGAGACAAGGTTGCTGTGTGTGTCATTAACCCTTTGCAGCCTTGGAGAAATGTGTTACCCACACACTAAAAATGTTACTGGCAGGCTGGTGCTCATTTCTGGGAAGTCTGAGGGATTCCTCATTTGTCAAGCAGAGGTTTGGGGGAAAAGGGAGCCTCTCTGCTTGCGGGGAGTAGGAAGAGGAATTTCCTTGTGGTGGTTGAAGGACATGAAAGCAGAGCCAGGAATCCCCTGTGGTTTCTTTAGGCTGTATGGTTAGCTGAAACTGGCTGGGTCTCAAGTATTTTCCAGTTGTCCACGAGGGCACTTGGACAGCTTCCACCCAACCCCACTCCCACATCCCCTCTGGAAGGTCTACAGGGAAAAGACTCCTATTTTTGAATTGCAGCGGAATTCCTGTGGCATTACACACTGCATCCATTGCAGTACCCAGAGAATTCAGTTTGATTTATGGTACTGCAGGGGGTATGTGCTGGCCTTGCTTTTCATTTGGAGGTGCCATCTTTTGCCTCTAGGCGGTCATGGCCACTGTGGCCCCAAGGGTTCCTGTTACGATGTAGCTGTCACTAAGAAGTGCCACTCTTGCTCCTCTTCTCCCACCTTAAACCACATCAGGCTTGTTTTACATCTTGATCGTGCTTTCTGCTGCCCCATTAGAGGATTAGCAGATCCTCTCCTCTCTCCCACCTGTGCACCAGCAATGGTCTTGTTGCTACCAGAAATTTGTGCTAGAAAAGCAGCAACAGCTCTGTCTCTCCTGGGTATGTCAAATCTTCTCCTTTGACCAAGCCAGCCCGGAGCCTGACTTACCACCGTGGTTAGGAAGATGCGGTCTTCCCCATGGGTCAGGACAAAAGTTTCCCAGGAAAAGCATGAGAAAAGAATGTGAGTTCTCCAGGGAGGTCTGGGATCATGGGTGGAGTGTGAGTTTTCAACTGCTCAGAAAGGAAGCTTTGGGTCTTTAGACWTTAATAAGGTGAGGTCTAGTGCAGCAAGAGTTTACCATGCAGATGCTACAGTCATTTGATGACTTCCCTCTTTGATATGATTCGGTGACACARGGAAGATGGAGCAGGACTTCAAGAAGACAGAAGACAGGAAACCATGGACACAATTGGGAATGTGAGAAACTTGGATTAGACATTAGGAATTACTTTTAACTTTAGGATGGTTAAACACTAGAATAGGTTGCYCAGAAAGGTTCAGAAACCTCTGTTGTTGTGGCTGTTCAGGCCCCAGCTGGACATGACCTTGGACAAGGTGATCTAATTAGACCTGTTTTGAACAAGGGGGTCAGAATGACCTGTGGAGATCCTCTCCATYTGCGGCTGAGTCTCTGATTCCACTATTCTGTGGTCACAGTCACTGAAGCTCCTTCATCTTTTCCTTTTTCCAACAGCAGGAAGCACCACAGGATGACAGCCCCTGGTTATGTCCCATACAAGTAAAACAGGATGCAGTGTGGTGCCTTAGAATTGGGTCACCAACCAGTACCATTCAGCAGAACCTTGAGCCAATGATATCACCTGTTGTGAGGGAGTCCATAATTTCTGGACTCATCCMTTCAAATACCATAATTTTGGATGGTGTTCATTCCCATGCTCACGTCTAACAACGTCATTCCATAGCCTTCCCATCCCTAATCTCTCTCTGCTGTTGCACATACTCTTCTTGCAAGCTCCACTCCTCCAGGGCTGCAACTGCTCCCCAGGTCCAGGCAGTATCACCATGCAGCTGGCTGCTCACCACTGAACTTTGGATGCCCTTGGAAAAACATTCACTTGGAATCTGGCAAACTTGATGTTCCACCCCTATCTCTTCTGTCCTCTGCCCTATTCTTTGGGGTTGGTTTGGGTTTTGCTTCTCAGCTGATAGCTGTACCTTCATGYATCCTTCTGTCCTTCCTTTGTGCTTCCATGTTGACTTGCAGTGCCCACTCTGCTGTAAATACCATCTAGTTTTGAATGCTCCAGYCTTGTAGGCATTGGAAAACTATTTGGGAAGCAAAGGAGAGTGCTGTCATTTAGGCTRTTTGTGGAGACCAAAGGCTGCTCTGCCTTCTCCCCGGGGAAAATCCCAGAAGCGCCGAAGGAGCGGGAGAGCATAACCTTGGCAGGAAGCAAAAGGCTCAGACGCCAGTTGGATGCTCCTTGTCTAACCTAAGGATGCCAGCAGGAAATGTGGATTGAGGGGAGCTGGAGTTGCCCACTCTAGAATTGTGCTGGTCTTCTTGCACCTTCGGGGACGTCAGCAGGATATTTGTGCTTTCCATGCCATAGTGAGTGAAATAGGGGTCCTTTCCTCTCCTTGCCCATCCAACCTATCTGAGCATCTCTCAGTGCTGGGACTGCTCCCTCTAACCCTTACACATCCCTGAACCATCCAGATCTCTCAATGGAGGAAATTACAGTTATTTATAATTAAGGCTTGACAAAAAATGTTGCTAATGTCAAGGGAACGGCAGGCGACAGCCAGAAAAACATCATGTCTCCAGCAGAGGGGCAGCAGGAATATCCCTCTGAATAGGGCTGACGTCGGATCTTGGAATTTGGACAGCCTGGAAGGCTTTGGGGCTATTTTTCCAAGATATCATAGGTCAGGAATTGATGTTATTTTTAAGTCTGTGTCCCCCGAGCAGCTCTGATGAGTGAAGGAGACTTTTTCTGCCCCCTCCCCCTCCTTATGCTCTATTTCTATGAAATTTTTGCTTCTCTTCCTTCCGAGTCATGCCACAAGTATGTCCTCCAGGTTTGTTTATTCTTTTCACTATCTGTTCCTCCCGGCCTGCTCCCGTCTTGGTTGGGTTGAAGGGATGGCGTCAGCGTGGCGCATGTCTGGGATGCTCAGGCGAGACATCACAGAGAAGAGATCAAGTTCTCCTAATTTGTCCTTTCCGGTTGGGAGAGTTTTCTCTCCGCAAGCTGATGTGGCTGGGGAAACTGTTCTGGGAATGCTGCTTTGTGGTGGGAGATCTCGGGGCCTGGTGAAGACAAGCTRGTCCTCTCATCTTGCCACATAGTCCAGCCAGGATTTTTCTGAAGTAATCGACTCTTCAGAGCTCCTGGGAAGGTGGGTGAGATGCCTCCAGCTTGGGATGGTCTTTTGGGGCTGACTGGTAGGGGAGAGGCAGTCAGAAGATCCTGATTATCTGACACSTCCCAAGTCAGCAGTGGCTTCTGAAAGTCTGTGCTATTCCAGGTCCAGGGAAATAGCCCTTGGGTTTACCCAGCTCTGTTCCACATGCCATCCTGCTCTGATTTATTTCTGGAATCCTTTATTTTTTCACTTTTTCCTCCTTCTCTTCAATTTGCTGTAGCAACCTCTCTCCTCCTAAACAAGCTTCTTGGTGTAACAGCTTGACTAGGGATCTTGCCATTTCAAACAGAGTACTTGCACATCTCATTGGTTTCCTTTCTCGCTTCCCATCTCAGAGGAGAACAGGCCTTTTTCCCCTTAGCCCATGCTCAGCTCCATCCTTCCATCTGCCATCCCAGGTGAGGAATTCGCTAATGGACGTCACTGCTGATGGACACCACCCCAAGCAGTTTGTTCKGATAGAGCTGGTGTTCCTTCATGGCGAGCCCAGAGTAAAGAAATGATCGTGCTTCCTTCATAACCTATCCAATCCACGCGGCTCAAAGATGCCAATTGCTCCTGGAAGCCTGGGAATAAGTGAAATGCTTTCCACCACCTTAATGTTGCTGTTGGCCTCATGCTGCAGGTTTAGTCATTCTTATGACATATTTCCACAATGGTGTGTTTCCATCATCATTCCACAGTGATGTATTTGAAGCCTTTCCATGAGTTGTTTTTTTCCTTGCTTAGAATCTCTTAAATTAATGGTTTCACAAACTGTGGGTCAGGGTCTTCAGGCTTTGAAGACCTAGAGACAAGTGATAGAAATGTGAAGACAATGTCTGCTGCCTGTCTTAATCCTGTCTCAGCCCATGAGGTTAATGGCACAGATGGTGGAAATGGTAGTACTTTATTTATAGAATCATAGAATATCCTGAGATGGAAGGGGCCCACAAGGATCATTTAAGCCCATTTAAAAGAGTACCTGACGTTTGCAGCACAGTCCAAGGCCTTGTAATTCCACTGCTATTTTTACTGGAATTATTATTGCTGATATTAGGTTAGACCCTGATTGTTTTGCATAGCTGAGGACATGAACTCCCTAAAGACCARTGCTGGAACTGTTGGTGTACTGGTGGATGTGACAGACTTTTGACCTGTGCRGAAACAGTCACACAGAGGGAAGAGTGAAACCTAAATTTCCTGACTGCTGTTTTTTTTTTTTCTCCAAGTGATGAGAGATGCCATGTTGTGAGGATCACTTCATGGACACTCAGACATACCCATGGGTGCCACTGCTTTGCTGCAATGCCTAGTGCCTACCCACCCACCTCTCCCAGCCCAATACCTTCCTGCGCCCTTTAGAAATGGATGTTTTGGATATCCCCATTCCAGTATTTTTTGTGCTCCTGCAACTCTTTATTCCGAGCTCTGAAGATGGAGATGGGAGGAGAGGCAGCAGTAGTGTTGTCAGGAGACTTTCCCCACTAAGTATTTCCTTCGATGGATCTGACTCCAGAGATTACTCTCTCCCCATTAAGCTTATTTTGGGAGATCTTGTTTTTCCCTGCTGGCTCCTGAAGACATCCCYGACCACCTCTCAGAGAGGATTCAGATCATGTGCAGAGGGACAGATTGATGTGAAGAGTGCCCTGCTCAGTGCTGGAGAGACCCAGGCAGAATCTTCTCCAAGGTCCATTTTGAGGAGAGCTGCTCAAATTGGGGTTTTTTGGAGCAAATTCTGAGATACCTTTTGCTCATGCCCTTCCTTGTGCAATACACGGGGATGTGTCTTGATGTGAGATGTGCTTGTGCACTGCAGGGACACCCTTGTTCTTGCCATGCACTSCCACCTCTGGCATACTGGTTTCCCTGGGGAAAAGGATGGAATGGAGGTCCAGGTAGACTAGAGAAGCTGGAGAAGAGACTTTTTGGCCCGAGCTGACAAACCCTCTCTGCTCCCAAGAGYAAGGTTTGGTGTCCATTCCTGTCCTGCGCTGTATCAGGGACAASCCCTGAAAACCCCTTGTTGCGGGGGTTGGAGTTCTGGATTCCTTTCTCTCTCCTGCCACCTCAAATTCTGCTTTTCTGATGCCAAACTCCTTCCCTTTTCCCTAGCAGGACCAACCTCTGCGTTTCCTTCTTTCACTCATATTTTCTCCTCCTGTTTTGTCCCCTGTTATCCTATTTTGTGGGGTWTCTTTTGTCCCCATGGTTGGAAAACCTTCTCTGAGAGTAGAACTCATCAACAAAGCTACTGTAATTAGCAAAACTTCTTCAGACTTTGAGTGCCTCCCACCCAAACCCCTCACTAGCAGACTTGTACCTTACAGAGCAGAGCTTGCGGTGTCATGGGACATCCCGCTGAAATGCTGAATTTTGCCACGCTTTGAAACACTGTTGGTTTCAGAGAGTTGAGGATGGTCTCCAGGTCTGACACGCCCTTTGTAGGGTGTCTGTGGATGGCTCCTGCTTTCACTCCTTGCTCTGTTGGAGTCTGTGCTGACTATCTCCTCTCCCTTGTCCTTGCAGGGCGTACATGAGCGTGAAGGAGCTGAAGGAGGCTCTGCAGCTGAACAGCACCCATTTCCTCAATGTTTACTTCGCCAGCTCGGTGAGGGAAGAGTTGGCTGGTGCTGCCACTTGGCCATGGGATAAAGAGGCCCTTAGTCACCTGGGTAAGTAAGTTATCCCACTCATGGGGTCTCTGGATTATTGGTTTTCCTCTCTCTTCCTTGACTTGRCAAAAAGAGGTGGACGTGCCGTGCCTCAGCATTGAGGGTGTTTGATAAGAAGGTCACGATAACAGGGTTTGGGTGTTCCACCAGCTGCTGTTGTAAGGGAAGGACCTGCCTGTTCCCTGTGGCCCTGTGGATAAGATGGCGAGGTTACACACTGACAAGGGGCTTCCACATTGTTATGAGAAACTTTTGGTGGTGAAGGCAGTGAGACAGTGGGACAGAGAGCTTGGGTGGGACTGCAGGTTTACCTTTATCAATGCAAGCTCTAGAGAGGGTTTTAGACTCACATTTGGCTTCTCCGGGACCTTCCAGGTCTGTCTTCTGGGGTTCTGGAGACAGTGAACTTCACTCTGCAGCAGGTAATAGCAAACAGATATAAACCAGGAGTGTCAGTGTTTTCAGAGCTGAGATGGCAGATGTCAGCAACTCCAGGGCTGACCAGGCAGCAGCCAGCACTGGCCACTTCCAAATCCAGCTGCAAGTGTGAGGATAACTATCAAATTTTACCATGTTTTTATAACTTGGCCTACTACCTGCTGGAGGCAAGGTTCTCCTTGGCCTCAGTGGATTCGAGGTAGACCCTTAGACCCTTAAGGTCATCAGTCCTCGTAGGCTGCATGACAGCCAAAATGGCAACTGGTTCCCTAGAATGTGGTTGGTTTGTGTGTTTTCTGCTATTYCTCTTGTTTCTCTTTTTCCTGCCTCTCCCACCACCTCTTCAGTGTCAGAGTTTTCTGGCAAAGCCCTTTACACTTTGTAGTCAAAAAGTCTAAAGTGTTTCTCAACAAGTAACTGGAAATAATTACTTCTGACACCTGCACAGCAGACCTAGGCCTTCTGCTTTTACAAGTGCGTGATGTTCAACCCTTAAAAGTTTTACACTGCTGTTAAAGACCTGTTTTAAAGTTCCTTTTTGCCAGTTTCCCTCCCTCAATGAGTTTCAGGGCTGTTTTTTCAATAGCATATTGCTACAGCCGCTTGTTGAGGAAGGCAAATCTCCATGAAATTTATTCTTTCAGCTTCCAGAAATCACTTCCAAGGCTCAGCCTGACAATCATCTGACTACAGCAAGTGTTTCAGCCACACACGTTCTCCTCAGCCCCCTCACAATGGCTCACAAGGAGTTGTACAGAGGGGTAATTGGGGTGACTGGTCTCATCCAAAGCTTGCATTTAGCTCCAGTCTCTGAGCTTGTGTCCAGCCAGGGACATAAGAAGTGGCACCATCTGGAAATGTTGGATCAGGGTTTTAGCATGGAGGTTCAGGGGAAAAGGGGTGTTGTCTTGGCTCTGGTGCCAGAGCTGTGAAGTATGAAGCTGGATCTGAACCTCTTTGAGGCTCTGGCACAGCCTGAAGACTTTGGTTCAAGACTGTCCTTGGTTTTAGATTTAATGAGCTCGGGAGGGCGGGCGGCGGCCTCTGTTCTCCATAAACAGTGAGCTCCACCACATCATCATTTGCTTTGTACCATGCACAGTGTATGTTATTGTCCAACACAGAAGAAACTTAGGACTGAGGAGGCCATGAATACGTGCCTTTTGACAAAACCTCTCACAAGAGGAGAATCTGAGTAGATGTGGAAGTAAAGAGCAAGGAACACCTTGGGAGGAGTTAATGGAAGTTTGAGAAAGATTCCTGAGCTTAAGGACCTAATGGTGGCCAGGGGTGGAGACAGGTCTACACACAAGAGAGGGGTCTGTCTCCAAAAAGACAGACTCCTTTCCTTGTGCTAAATCTTGCTAATCTCCTGTCTATCCTGACATTAAAATATTAGGGTCAGCACACAAGACCTGCACCCCTGTCTGCTCCCATGGAGCAGAAATGGCATGCTGTTTTTTCCTACGCACATACAGACCCTCTCATGCTTTGGTTCTCTGCATGAATCAAGTTAGTTSCTTAATTCTCTGTCTCTTGGCTCCAGAGAGTCTTGGTCAGATTTTGCTCTGTTTGTTCCTCTGAACTGGACTTTCTTAAATGTTTTCAGGAGAAGCATCACGAGACTTTTTCCTCTCCAAATGCCTTCTTCTATTTTAATACTTTTCCTCAGCCCAAAGATCACTAAACTTACTGTCCTCCATCAGTTCTTCTCTAGAAGTTGTTTAGTCTGCCATCTGGATTTTAAAATCCTTATAAACCATTCTTTCATGATCTTTGACTGTGTTTTTCAAGGGGGTCCTCCTTACCTTTCTGTTGGTGTCATCGTCTTCTGGAAGTCTTTGGTGAACTTTGTTTTTCATCCYCTTCTCTTCACAATGCTTGTTTGGGGCTACCAGAAATCACATGACCGTTCCCATTAATGGTTACTGGTTACTTACAGTAGTGCTGGTTACTTACAGTTCTATTGCTCTCCTCCAGGTTTTTTGCYTCAGTAAATTTGATTTTCAGGCAGCCTTTCTGAAGGCTTAGGGATAGTTTACCAATAACACAGCCAACAGCAACTATTTTCAAWGAAGCATAGAAGATAATTACTGGCTTGGAAGTGGTCTATGAAATTTCTATAGACAGTGTTTCAGCTGCTGTGGAGCTCCTAGACAGAGACAACTTGCTGCCAGCCAGCAGCAGAGGTAGAAGGTCTCAGGTCTGTTTGCACCACTCCCTGTGACCRTACTGTCTGTCTCAGTCTTTCCACCATAATCACAGTGAGTTCCTCTCAAATTCGGAGTTCTTGGAGTCTGGAATGAGTTTTCTGAGAACTTAGAAGTAAATCTTTTTAACTACAAAGCAGAAGGAGTCAAAGGACTTCCTTTAAAAAAACCCTTAAGTTTTTGCGGCGGAAAGCCTTGTTCAAAAACTCAACAATGTAATAATGCAGATGCTTTAAACTTCATGTGTAGCTGCATGTGAACTGCATAAACATGGTCGAAAGGCAAGGGAATTGCGAACATTTGATGTTATAAATACTTTCGGTAGTTATATAAGCTGAGGCCAGCTCATATATCTGGCAGAGGTCAGTGGATCCTGAAGGAGGGCCAGCCCTTCCATCCGAGGTACCTTAGGCAATGGCCATCTTCCTGTCTGACTAACTGTCATGGGTTTGTTCCATTAATTGCTGTGACTCAGTGTTTGGGGAAGACCGGCCCTGCGATGCAGGTTCAGCTTTGTGGTTTGCTGTTTAAAGGTCCTGTGGTTCCTTGAGAATGTGCTCTGGGACAGCCCTGCCCCAGGAACAGGTTAGTTTCCTGTGGGCTGCTGTGGACAGGAGTCCTTCGACGTTGCCACTGATCTGGCCAGCAGCAGAGAGCGCCGTGGGCGCGGGAGCTGCCGGGGCTGTGCGGGTGCGGGGGAAGCGCTGCCCGCACCAGCACCGATGGCTCGCTGTGTCGCTTGATCAGAGTGGAGGCTTGGCCTTGGGGACATCACCAGGTCTGCAGCTGGGACAAGCTATTGTGAGCCAGACCTGAAGCTTTCCAGCTGCCTGGACTTGGTTGGGTGAGCAAATCCAAAGAAGTCTCTGATTCGCCTGCCTTGGAGTGCGGGACCCCCTTCACATCACAGGGACGGGGAAGTTTTCAGCTTTGTGTAAATGCTGACCTTGTGAACCTCCTTGGGCTGGTTCTCAGGCACCGAAAGCCCAATTTAGCCCATGTCCCAGGACAGGGGGAAACAGAGGTGAGAAGGGAATGTCTGATCTTCAGAGGAGAGAGAGGTGAGGATGGTCCCATTGGGAGGTTACGAACACTTCCGCATCTTGCCTTCACAGCCAGGATCCTGTGGAGGGGAAATAGAACTTCCTGGTCCAAAGCTGGGAGCTCTCCCAACTCATCAGGGAGCAGTGGGGACAGGGAATGAAGGCATAGGGATGTTCTGGAAGGCAGAGTTCTCATGCTGTTTCTAATCCTGCCACTCAATTAGCTGTTAAAAAGAATACTAAAAATATGATCGTCCTTGTGGAGTGTGGGGGAGGAATGGGATAGGGGAAGCCAGCAGAGGGGAGGGGACAGGGTATCCCGGCCTTGGCATCCCTCCCCTGTGACAGTTTTCTGCCTCCCTGTACCGGAATCTCATCCATTGCACTGCATGGGAAGAGCATTGGGTTTCTGCTGGGAGGAGGGCTGGGCTGCTTGGTCACAGGGCCCTCCGTGTCCCTGGTGCTCAGCCCCTTTCCCTGTGGTAACTGCTGCAGGATGCGTGCAGGGCTTTCACATCTCATTTACTTGTTTATGAACACTATTTTCTTCCTGTGTGCGCATTCCTCCTTTCAGACCTTTGGGCAGGCAGCCCCCTGCCTTGCTCAGGCTTGGGTTTGGCTGCAGAGATGCCTTTTCTTTCTATTCTTTCTTCTCTCATGCCCTGTTTTGATTGAAATGAGAAGCAGCTTTTTTTTAGTGCCCGCTGGTTTTCCCATCAATGGGATGCCCTTTGCTATCTATAGCATTTACCAGGGTGGTAATTGAGAGTGCGATGGCTTCCAGAAACCTAAGACTCAACAGGACACAACAGGAAGGTCCCAAAAGGATTTTTCAATCTCTGTACCTTCTTGTGACCCGTCTCAAGGCAACTAAAGGGTCAAGAGCTGACTGATGGGATGCAAAGTCCTCTGCTCTGTTGTCTCACAGCTAGGGAGAAGGGGAATGCAGCTACTTTGTGACCCATCCTTTGCCTCAGGCCCTGGGCAGAAGATCCACACTGTGGGAAGGAAGAGCAATAAACACGAATTTTGAGCTAAGAAATGGTGCCACTTGGCAGGTCAGTGGTGCCTCTCAGCCCTTCCGTGGGCCACACATGCAGGATGCTCCATGGAAGATGCCACCCTTATTTCTTCACCGCTTGTTGGAAGCGCTTGGGAGAACTGCTCGGGGCATCTCTGAACGTCCCTTTCCAGCCCCCAAGTCAGTGTTCACCCAGCATGGCTCCCCCAGAGGAGTCACAGACCTGCTGGTGTCCTGCCAGGGACACTGTGGTCTGAAGAAAACCCTCTCTTGGAAGGAATGCCCTGTACTCGAGGACACGAGGTAGTCTGGTAGCGCACGGAGCTGATCCAGGAGCAGATTTCAAGCAGTCTATGTGGCTGGAGACAGGATCACGCTGTGGCCCCCTGCCAGCTCTAACTTTGCTGGCAGGGGCAGTGATCATCAGCAGAGATGCAGTAGCGGAGGCTCTGCCGTGAGGTAGCTGGCACAGTAAATCCTCCAGGGCCCTGCAAAGGAGGGAGCAAGCTGTGCCAGAGCCAACTATTCACCACACTGCCATCCAAGCTGTCTGGGTTAAAAGTAGTTGTGTAAAAACAGCCTCTCAAGACATGGAGGAGTTGCCTGGAGTCAGCCTGGGCACATGCTGGGGTCTGCTTTTAGCACCCCTGTCTTGTTGATACTCCCCAGCCCTTTCTCCTCCACTCTAAGGCAGTATGGAAAAGTGGATGGAGCATGAAAATGAGAAGTAAAAAAAGGCGGGGAATGGCCAGTGGAAAAACCTCAAAACAGGGACAAAAATGCAGAGATTCCAAAGAGATTTTAATCTGGACAAAATAAAGGAGGCAAATAAAAGGCGGCTAGAGAAGTAATTCTTTTTGTTCTTGAGCATCTTCTGTGGACAGTTTCCTAGCAGATGTGGTACAGAGCCATCAGTACAGGGTGTGCATCACAGGTCAGGAGCTGGAGGTGCTGGCAGCAAGCAAAGGGAAGGCTCTGTTCCACCTGGCTTTTGTCAGTATCCTTGATCCTTGTTCTTCCCATCGCAGATGGGCCCATGGGAGAGGAAAAGCAACTTGTCCCGCAGCCACGGGTCAGTTTAGGGCAGGATCATCAYGGGTCCTGTCTGACTCCGTACTGCTGCTGTCAGTATGAGGTGGCAGCTCTGGGGCAATTTCTGGGGGACTTGCTCTGTGCCTGTGCTCCAACATCTTTGACAGCTGAACCTGCACCGAACGGGCTTGGAGACAAACTGCCCCTTYGTGTCCCCTGGAGTCAGGGGTTGGGCTGCCCGGACGAAGAGGAGTGGGTTTGTGATGGGTGGGAGGATCTTGTTGGGTTCATTTGGTGCACCTTGCCCACATGCAGACCCCTCTGAAGGGGAGGAAGGGATCTATAGAAGCCGTGTCTGGGGAAATCCCACTCCAAAATACAATGRATTTGGGTCAGGTTTGTGGTAGAAGCATAGTGGATTGCAACAGCACCTCATGAGACTTTAGCCCTCAATCTGGTTTTGAGGTTGAAGCAACAGGTCATGGATGATTTCTCAGCAGGGGCCAGAGGCAGTGCACTTGAATCTCTGTATGGATTCGTGCTGAAGCTGGCTTCTAGTTGGCACAGCCAAGTGTGTCGGGACTTTGCTCAGCACCTCGTTGTCCTCACCCGCATGGGAGCTGGCCTGCCTTAGACACCTGTCAAGGCCGGGGAAGGACTTCTGTCCTCTGGTTCAAAAAATGATCCCTGTAAAGTCCCAGCATGGTGCCCTGGCTCCAAAGCTCATTTGGAGTTTTGTGATCTGAAGCAGACACTGAATTACAAATATGCAAAAAGACACAAAGGGAAATGGTAGCTGAAATGATTGAAGATGTTGAGGAGGGAATAACGTGGTCAAAAGGGGAAGAAAAACCACTGACCCCATTCCAGTCCAAGAGGGCAAAGGAACCTCTTCCCATCCTACAAGAGGCTGAATATGTTGATCTTTGTGTCTCCATCTGGCACCTCRTCTGTGGCCAGCAAGCACAATGAGAGGAGTTTTACCTCACAGGTGAGTAATGGCAGATGGCCACTGCCTCTTTCTTGAAATGATGCTCTCTGTACTTGCAATTCCAGGTGGAGTTGTCCTCAACCCTGCTTACTATGGTATGCATGGCCACACCAACACCATGATCCACGAAGTGGGACATGTCCTGGGGCTGTACCACGTCTTTAAGGGAGTGAGCGAGCGGGAATCTTGTGACGATCCCTGCAGGGAGACCACTCCCTCTATGGAGACGGGAGACCTCTGTGCCGACACTGCCCCCACGCCAAAGAGTAAACTCTGTCGGGATCCAGACCCTGCCAATGACACCTGTGGCCAGACACATTTCACGGGGACACCCTTCAACAACTACATGAGTTACACAGGTAATGAGCAGTCGTTCCTGGGAGTCGTAAGGGGTCACTTGCCTTAAAACTTGGGTTTTCCTTCCTTCCATCTCCATCAGTAGTACCTGCCCTCATTCCCTAACCAACGTGGTCCCTCTTGGTGCATTGGGATGTGGCAGGTAGTGCTTGCAGTAGCTTCTTAACCCCTTTCTTCCCTCAGGCTATTTCTACCCATCCCTCCCTTCCTGCTAGTGGGTCACTGGACATGCACCAAAGCCGCTCTTGTCCATGTGCGCCTTTGTTCTCCAGTCCTGAAGCTATTATTGTTGTTGTTGTTGTTGTTGTTGTTGTTAACCTCCTGAGCCCTTTCGGCTCGGTTCCCAAAGGCACGCCTCAGGGGGCTGGTGTTTCTCCTGCCGTGCCAGGAGGAGCGCAGCCTGGGGAGCAGTGCCGGCCCGCCGCCGGCCYGTGCTGCGCTGCGCTGCGGGCGCTGGCACTGCCCCGGTGTCGGGGCTGGTGCCGGGCAGGTGCGGGGCCGTGCAGCTGCTGAGGCAGTGCCACCTTGTGGCTTTGGGGACACACGACACCAGAGAGCCCCGGCAGCCCGGCCACCGCGCGCTGCTGCCTCCCAGCCCTCCCTACGAGTCCCCGGCAGAGTTCGGCCGGCAGGAAGGCAGCACGTTGCCCTGCCCTAACCCTCAGCGCGGGCTCTCTTCTCCCCTAGATGATGACTGCACCAACACCTTCACTCCCAACCAAGTGGCACGGATGCACTGCTACCTGGACCTSGTGTACCAGCTCTGGGGCCATAGCAAGAAGCCGGCGCCCATCCCGATCCCTCCCATGGTCACGGGGCAGACACAGGATTCCCTCAGCATCTACTGGCTGCCTCCCATCAGCGGTGTCATCCACGAGAGGTGAGGGGGCTGCAGTCACGATGGGCTTGGGCTTGCACGGGAGCCTGCTAGAAGGGACAAGGRATCCCTGCGGTGTGGGCCCCCAATCCCCTTCCCCCCGGCCGTCTCCAGCAGAGCCCTCAGACACGAGAGCCGGGCTGCTGCCATGGCCCCCTGGCAGATGGGCTCTCCCGCAAGCTTTCCGCTCTCGGGGTGCCGGGAGGGGAAGCCAAAGAGCATCGGGAGGCAAAGCCAGCTCTTAAACCCCAGAGTGCAATCAGGGAATGAAAAATGAGCTTCATTTAGCACTTATTGTATAAAGTAGCTATTTACCAGGAGGAAATGCAGCCTTGTGGTTAAGGCAGGGAGCTTGAACCACAAGAGCTGGGTTTCGTTCCCAGCGCTGTCACGGACTCAGTGCAGCTAACTGGGGGTAAGTCAGGAAACTTCCAGCYAGAGAAATGATGCCAAGGAGCCGGAGTTGTTTGGCTGGCGAGCAGTGCATGGCCACCAGTGTTGGGTGGCTGTCTGTCTTCTCCCCACCAAGGGAGCCACCGAGACCTGGATACACCACCGGTGTCCCTACTCAGCAGCCCCTCTTACTAAAATGTTTCCGTTTCCACCAGATTTTAGGCAATGGGACTGTACTTTTTTTCTTATGGGACCATAAGTACATASTAAAGAGGTCTTGAACTTGTTTTAAAGCTGCTTCATGAAGTTGTCTCTTATAATTAAAAGGAAAGTGCTGTTTGATGGCAGCTGGGGCACTCTTGGGTCAGTGTTTCCTGACTTTTCAAAGGAGGGGTGCTCTCTACAATGGGCCTTTTGCTCAGGGGTAACAAGAGCACACACGTGTCACCCCACAGACAGAAGAGGCTGTGAGTGCTGGGTGGCCTTGAGTCATCCAAATAAACTGCTTTGGTGGGGAATGAAGTGATTTGGGAGCAGGAAAACATGGCTCTAGAAGGGAGGCACTTTGGAACCATCCCACTCATAACTGGCTCAGGAGCTGATCCGTTGTGGGAGTCCTGCATCCCCTGAGATAAACTGGTCAAGGAAAGAGGCTGAGGCTGGCCGTTATCACAGAGAAGTGCTTTTATCTTTCCTCTAGAGCACAGTATTGTGACTGGTTTGTCRCAATAATGTGGAAAGCCAAAACCTGACTCTGGGTTTAGCAGAGAGAGCCCTAATTGCACCCACTCAAGTCCAGAGGCATTGCGTTGGAAAGTGTGAGGTCTGTTAGCTCTGACTGGTCTGGAGGGAGCAGGTTATTCATCCAAGACTACCCAGACAGCATGGAGAAGAGGAGAGATTAAACCCAGCCTGTCCCATGGCCACTCTTGTTTCCCTGTCTTTAAAGAAGCTTATTCCAAGCAGGATGATATGCCCGTGGGGTTTCCAACTTCCCGTCCGACCCCACCTGGACGAATGTGAGTGGCAAGTTCASTGGTGCTGCTTGGACATGGCAGTGTCTGTGCTCTGTCAGCAGGGAGCAGGACGCGCTGTGTGACAGCTGTGCCGAGGACGGCTCCTTCCGTCAGTACGTGCACGAGGCCTCCTCCCCGCGCGTCTGCGACTCCTCYGGCTACTGGACCCCAGAAGAAGCAGAAGGTAAATGTCTCCTCTCTTTTCCTGTCTGTGGATCCCCAGACAGAATCTTGCTGGGACAAGAAAAAGAATCTTTTTTTTTGCTTTTAGASAATCAGTTGTCTTCCCTTTGCGAGGGTTCTGTAGTGCAGGAAGGACTTCTTGGTGCCCAGGAGGTACCTGGCAATGGCCAGCTGGCTCTGGACAAACCAACTGGCACCCCAATAGTAACTCAAATCCTTGTTCAGACAGGTGTTGTTGAGAGATGCTGGTCAAAGGGAGRAGACCTGAAATAAATCTTAAAATACAGATCTTGGGACCTCATTCAAAACYGCAGAGGCATTCACGGACTTTAATGCAGTCTTGTCCAAAGAGAGCAAGAGGAGCTCTATGCGGAGACCTGCTGAGTCTGTGCCRCGCCCTGGGCAGTCCATTGGATGCCATTCCTCCCTGGCAAGGTGAACAGCAGGAGGGTGTTACAACTTCTCTTGTGCCGAGACCCAGATGTTGGTTTAGAGACCCATCTTGTGGCATGGTGGTGACTTTCAGAGTCATGCAGCTGCCAGAGGAGCTGTTGGGCTTTTCTTGCTGCCTCAKCTCCTCGAAGAGCAGGACAGAGGAGGCAGGAGACCAGGGGAGCTGGTCCCGGGAGCTGTGTGAGGCGCACATGCTGCTGCTGAACCAYGTGGAGCCAGAGGACCTGGCTGTTCTGTGTGTCTGCAGTTATCACAAGTGCATGTTTGTTCTGCTAAAAAGAGAGGGTTTATGGTTTTTAGGAACTTTTAGATTTTTGTTGAATGGATGCAGGCTTTGAATTAGTGCTGGGCCCTAAGAAATGCTTCCAGTGGCTAATGAAGACAAGGGTATTTCTACTACAGGATGATAAATTCCAGTGATCCTTTCTGASTCTGAAAGCCCAGCACCGCATTTATCTTGCTGAGTGCTTATCCACCATCAGAGGAGGCAGTCTGGGGRTCTGAGGCTAGCCTGAGCACTGTCYTGGAGGTCCTTCTGGAAGAACAGCCTTCCAAAGCTGCTTCCCTGATTTGGACATGGTCCCTTCCTGCCTATGACCTGTTCCAGCATGGGCCTGTGCAAARCGTCAGTCTCTGCTCTGCCTGGAGCATTCAGGTGCCCTTGGCAAACTTTCTGCACCCATGAGATTACAGAGCAAGCTTCATGTCCSCCAGCTGTGTCCAGGCTGTCCCTAGGGCTTGGCACTGTGTCCAGCTGCAGCGTGGATACTGCTGTCCCCGTTTGAGAGGGCTGTGCACACCAGACATGCCGAGCCTTGGGCATATGTGCCTGTAGCCATGCTGGTAGACAAGTGGGRATTATTGCTTTCCAGGGTGTTAGGGCAGATGCCACCAGCTCTGGGACAGGCCTGTAGTGGGTGCAAACCCACATGGGAGTGCAGTTATAGTCTAGAGATGTGTAAGCACCTACAGGGAGGATCACCCCCATGGGTGTCCCGTGTCCCATGAAGTCAGCTGTCCCCTGGTTCTTACCARCCTCCTCCCTGTCCCAGGTCCCCCAGATGTAGATCAGCCCTGTGAGCCCAGTCTGCAGGCCTGGAGTCCGGAGCTCCACCTGTACGACATGAACATGACCGTGCCGTGCCCCCAGCCGGATGGCTGCATCCTGGAGCTGCGCTTCCTGCACCCYGTCTACCCTGATTCCCTCACCCTCTGGACCACGTACCTCTCCACGGGCTCCCCCAAGGCGCTGTCTGACATTGAAATCCTGACGGAGCAGGGGGAGTCCATCCACTTGGGCCCCCTGGACACCTTCTGTGACGTCCCCTTTACCGTGAAGCTCAATATCCCTAAAAAGATGTCCGGAGTCAAAATCTACACCTTTGACGAGAGGATGGAGATCGACACGGCCCTGCTGAGCTCCGTGCCGCGCAGCTCCCTGTGCTCGGCCTGCAGGCTGATCCAGTACCGTGTGCTCCGGGAGCCCCCGTTTGCGGACGGCTCCCCTGCCACGCTGCTGCAGGCGCATCGCCACTTCACCGACACGTGAGTCGCGAGCCTGCCCCGTCCCGGCCTGAAGGGGGGCTGGGGCGGGTTTGATTGCCCCCTCGGGGCAATTGCCTCCTTGAGTCCCTAGATGGGTTTGCTTCTGTTTTGTCTTTCCTCCCGTCCCCCTGCTCTGGGAATTACCACATCCAGTGCCATTGAGGAAGCGTGTGGCAGACCCACCATGCTAGCACAACCCTTGTCCATGAGCCCAGGTTAACTAGAAGGAGCTTATTAAACCCAGAAACATTTTCTCCATCAATGCAACCCGTAAAATTACACTTCCTGCAACAATACAATCAGTAAATTGATGTTTTCCCCATCAATACAACCAGTAAAATGATTGCTCGAGCTAATGCCACTTCTCCCCGGCTCAGACCCTTGGGAAATAAGCAGTGACCTCGAAGAGACTCTCTTCCCACAGTCTCTGCCTCTGGCAGAGTATGAAGACACGTCAGCCGGTGATACTGCATGGGCCTGCACGTGATACCTATAGCTGTGGTGAGCAAATCTCAGTGCTGCAGATGTTGCTGTTCCCTCGAGTTCTCTCTGTTCCTGCAGGGAGGTCACGCCTGGGCAGCTGTACCGCTACCAGGTGCAGGTGGTCTCTGGGACAACCTCCGGAGAAGCCTCCCCGCCGCTCGTCCACGTGCATGGAACACCCTACTGCGGGGATGGGAAGGTGACCACGTAAGTGGAAAAGCTCAAGCTCTCAGCTGAGGTTCTTTAAGCTGTTGGGTCATCCTGCCCCCGAGGGAAGCAGCRGGCTGGTCCTCCACTCACAGTACATGGCTGAAGATGCTGCGCTGGATCCCTCCAGCAYGCTGGGCTGCAGAGCTTGTGTTTTGTAAAATGCCACGTACATTTTACATGGAGATGGTCTTTTTGAGAGGCAGGGTCTGCATGAGGGGTCCAACCTGAACATCCTCTATTCTTTACTTCAGTGTTTGGCTTCTGGCCCATCTCAGTGAACTGTCACAGAGTCTGACCCAAAGGATCTGCCTTTGGAAGTGGGCAGTATAACTTCTTGCATGGGGCACAAGATGATGGCCCTGCAGACGTARGTTCTGCGACAAGCACAGTCCCACACAGTGAGGTGTCTTTAGAGAGCTGTCCACTCTCTGCTCAGAGACCCCAAACGATGGAGAGAGAACAATGCTTCACCTGCWCTGTCTGGGGGATAATTATCCCAAATTTCCATAATATTAGCTTTTTTGGACTTCAACTTCCGGGATACCCGGAATCRCTTTCATTTGAAACCAGTTTTCTTAGCAGTGTGAAGAAAGGGAAAGGGAGAGGATCCTTCTCTCTCTCYCTTCTCCTGCCTCCTTCTGCAGCTCCCGCTAAAACGCCAGCCCCATTTCAGAATCTCCTTCCCTCTCCAACACTTGCTTTCTCCAGCAACAAGCCTTTATGATGCTTAGTCCTCTACTTTCTCCRTTCTCCCGTAGTTCTTGCCTCAGGTCTTATAGGAAAGTCACAGTACAATCATGTTTTCTCCCATATGCTGTGATTTCAACTTCTTTTTATCCCCTGGCAAGGTGTTTTCTCTAACTCCATGTGTGGTTCTTCCTCTTGAACTGGTTCTGTGGAAACGGAACCAAGATGAGTTCTGTGGAAATGGAACCAAGATGAGGGGTCCTCACTCATGACTGGGCAGAAGCACAGGGGTGTTGAGTCAAAGGTGGTGTTAATACATCTGGCTGTTTCCCTCTTAGGAGCCTGGAGGAGGAATGTGATGATGGAGACTTGCTGGATGGAGATGGCTGTTCCAGGAAGTGTAAAAAGGAAAAAGGCTTCAACTGTGTCGGTGAGTCCAAGTGATTGAGACAGGGGTCCAAATGGATCCACTCCTTTTGAGGCAGGAGTCAAAACTGTACATTATTCACACTGCTCCTGAGAGCAGAGGGTAATGCACCTCATCTCAACAGAACCTGGATTTGCAGCTGGAGTGATCCATGGATCTTGTCAGGCCCTTGTGGTGGGAAAACCCCAGGCTAAAGAGCCAGCAAACCTCCTGCTACAAGAGGAGGCATCTGTGCCTGGAGCCTGGTTTGTAAGCAGCTCATCTGTGTTCTCCCTGTTCCCTGCAGGGGAGCCAAGTCTGTGCTACGTCCATGATGGGGACGGGGTGTGTGAGCCCTTTGAGGAGACAAGCAGCGTCCTGGACTGTGGTCCATACACACCTGAGGGATATGTGGATCTGTGGGCAGTGAGAGCCTACGCCTCCCAACAGGATGCCAAGTCCTGCCCTGCTTCCTTGGTAACAGGAGAGCCTGTTGTGAAGGTGAGTGAAGGCATGGACAAAAAAAAGACTTTTCTAGCAAAGCCTGTGCTGGGGAAGGCRCAAACAAAATCTTCACAGCAGCTCTGGAAGCGTTCATTGATTACTACATTCCCAGCCAGGGGGTGAGTAGAGGACCTGGGGATTTCTCAGACCCCTCTTTTATCAGTCTCTAAGTTCAGGAACTGTGGTTCATGGAGAGGTGCTTCATGGAGACAGGGAGCACCTCCCCCGACCATGCAGTTCACTAAGCAATGACCACCCTGTCCCACCAGCCAAATGCTCAGCTTGGAGCATGTGACTTGTCCCACTGTTGGCTTAAAAAAAATCCTGTAAGTCTAATACCTTATAAGGTCAGGGCCTGAAAGGATGAAATCACGCACACATCAGCATCTGTACTGCTCTCAAGCCCTCTGATCTGAAGCCAAGGAAAAATCAATGGGAGAATTCCCATCTTTCATATGGGCTTTGGAGCAAAGCCTGGAGGGGATTTTGCCTGATCGGCATTAACGTGGTGTGTATGTTCTTTCCTAGCAAGCTGAAGAAGGGCAAGAAATATGTAAAGAGATGGTATTTAGCCCTTTACACATGTGTTTCTAGTGACTTGATATGAGGAACAATCTTGAGACCTGCAGCATGATTAAACTGCGCAGATGTCTGATGAGGTGCCTCRGGCTCAGGTGTCTGCTCCTCTGCAATGACACCTGTATCTCCCAGGTTTTGTCTGCCAGGCCTATGGGAATGTCTGGGATGCCACAGGGCATCGAATGCAACAGAGGAGTGGTATTCAGGCAAATGAATCACACCTTTGTATCTCATGAGCCCAGCCAAAATCAGGATGCTGTGGTCTCACCTACCAGCTCACAGCTTGGCTCATTGTTTGTTACTCAGCCCCACAGACATCRCGAGATGCTTAAACACATTCACAGCACTCCAAAATGGCAAAGGCCTTCTCTGCATGTGTGTGGGCAGTGAGATGTCACTTAGGAAGCCACATCCTAACTGTCTTCATGCTAGGAGCCACCTTGGGGTCCTCCTCAACAATTGCCACATCTTCCTTGAGATTTTGTAACTGCTGGTTTTCTCTCCTTCCCTTTCAACTTTCTGGGTTGAAATAAATCTCTCCTTTCAGGTGTGTAAATCCCACCTTCACAAGGTGCCAAAGGACCTTTTGCAGGCTGCTTGGTTTCCCTGTGCTCCCAGCCAAGAGAATGCTCAGGACCCAAATGAGGAGAAGATGCTCTTGAGCAATGAGGGAGTTTGGCTCAAGGTAAGTGAGGATGTGTGGTCAGGCGCAAAGGATTTGTTTGTCTTTACCCAGCACTGGTGACAAAACCCATCCTTTTCTGTCCTGTAGGAGGACAGAAACCTTTAAAACTACTCATGTAGGACTTTGTATCCTACTGAACTCTGCAAATCTCAAAATACCTGTGTTTGGATCTTACGTAGTTGCCTCCTTCCCACTGTGAACAACAAACCCATCCTGGGGCAGATTGCCAGGAGAAGGATTGTGCATGAAACCAAAACCCTGCAGAAATGCCTTGAAGCTGAGAAACAACCTGGTCCTGACTTTCCCCCTGCAGTCAAGCTGTGCTTTAACACCCTCAAAGGGCAGGCACAGGCTGTGTTTAAAGTCCTAGTTGCCTTTGTTCCCCATGGCTGGGAAGAGCAGCAGAGGGCAGATGGATATCCTCTGCCATCCTGAGGGGTCCTGAGCACCCCAGGGTGCTGCTGAGCACCCCAACCCACAGCAGTCTGCTGTGGCACACAGGTCCTTCCGCTGACTCCAGACCAGAGGTGGCACTTCAGTGCCCCAAGCTGCTGATCCTGCAGCCCAACAGGGTCTTGGGGGCTGCCCTTGGGAGAGTCAAACCCCYCTGTTCCGGCAGGCAGAGCAGAGGGACAGAGGAGAGCTGAGGGGTTAGGCCAACGGGATTTTTACAGTGTTGGGTTTCTGACCACAGGCACAGTTTAGAGGTTTTGTGGCTGCTGCTTGGTGTTGCTGGAAAGCTGGGCTCTGGCATGCTGCTCCCTCTGCACTCCGAGGGGCAGCTTGCCCTGTTTTGTTCGAGGTTCTCTAGAGAAGGCCTCTTTCCCAAAACACTCAGGCAACTCACTGAATCCTCAAACCTGAGTCAGTAAATGTAGGTATTGCTCTGAGGTCCTCTGTCTGTCCAAAAAAACTTCCTTTAACCTTTTTTTATTTTTCCCTCTCTTCCCTSTCTGTGAGCTCACAACCCACTTTCTGGCTTCAGTGTCTGGCCATGAGAAATGTGCCTCCTTTCTTCCTTTGCTAGAGAGAAAGCAGCAATCCTCCCCCTCTGCCTTACCTAGATGAAAGCTTGCTTTCCACTTCTCACCAGGGGTTAAAACATGTTCCAGTTTTATTGGAGCTTGTGGTCAGTTCTCTTCCTCTATGGATGTTTATATTAAAGACTTTCATTACTGGTTCTCCGTGCTCTCTCTAGGAGTGCTATTATTTTCCGCCCATAAAATTATTTATGGACTAGTAATAAATATGCCCTTTTTCTTTTTTTTTTCCTTTTTTTTTTTTTTTAATAGAGTTGGCCTGATTGGTAACATATTGGGTTAGGAAAGACGGCTTTTTGTTGACAGTTTGCCTAGCACAGCTGCCTGCCCAGACAGGAATGGTGCTGTTGATGCACATGTGTACCCATGTGCACAGGGTGTTTTGTGGCCACCAGCTCCCGTGGACATTTTAAAGCTGTTGCACCTGTGTCACTGGGGTTAGAGCTGCACCACAAATCTCATCAGATGATAGGAAACACTTCCTAYGCTGTTTCTGAAGAAGTGGCACCAATGAGCAAGGGAAAGGCTGGGTCAAAGGACCATGGGTGGGAAGTGCCCTCTAGTTCAAACCCCCCTGCCACGGGCAGGGACACCTTCCACTAGAGCAGTTTGCTCAGAGCCCCAYCCAGTCTGACCTTGAATGTTTCCAGGGATGCACAGCTGCTCTGGGCAGCCTGTGCCAGTGTTTTACCATGCTCTCTGTCATGCTGTGATTAGGCTGGGAACAAGAGGTGTGTGTGTCTGTGCCACCGAACGGAGCATCTGCCATGCCCCTTGTCTGCACATGGGAATCGTTATGATTTGCAGATCTCCAGCCATGCTTTGTTCTTGGTTTTTAATACATCTGATGAGGAGAGACATCAAAATCACTTGTAAGCAAGTCAGGATGTGTAATGCAGGAAATTAAATAGAAAAGGGGGAGAGGGAGGGAGAAAAATTAAGAAGATAGCCTGCTGTGGCCAAGCACRTAGTATGTATTGAAAAGTACTGGGATGTTAATGAAGTCAGCTRCTGTTGGCCTAACTTGGGGCCAGCRTTCTTCACCCTCATGCAGATGCACTATAGGAAGGGAAAGACTGAACTCTCCACCTTAATTAAGCTGTGTAGTCCAGGGAAAGCCTCACCTGACTTCTCCAACCATCTCTTCTCCCGTGAGGAACCACACTTGGAGGYTGGGTTAAAATTGGCCAGGTCCTTGGGACTTCCCAGCTGTAGCTCTCTAGGGGGGCTCCTTGGCTGTGAGCACTGCTGGCTCTTCTCTCTTTCTTTGCCTCCCTTCTTGCTTTCCTGTTTCTTTTCCTTCCTCCCCCACTTGTCTCACCAAGGGAGGCGGTGGGGATGTACCAAATGAAAATGTTTGAGCCCTCTGGTCCACTCCTTGCAGCCAGGCCAGCCCTGCAAGAGAGCGAGCCCTGGCTAAGGGAGCAAGGAGACAGCAGCGGGGCCCCGCTCATGGGGCATCTGCTGCCGAGCAGCTCCCTGCGAGGTGGGAGCCCTGGGCTGAAGCCCAAGGTTTTCTCCTGTTCCCCTGCRTGAACAAGGCCTGACGTGGCACAAACCACCCCGAGGCTGGGCTGCCGTCGCGGATGGCGTGGTTGTCCCCTCCGTTCCCACAGTCTGCTCCTTGGGCTGTGCCYGGCCAGCTGGGACTTGTCCTCCTCCCAAATACACCTTCACCGCGAAATTTCCGAGCTTCCTCCACGCCAGYGTTCAACAAAAACACCGTATCGGGCGGATCTTGATCAAAACACACCTCGGCACTGGGTGGGAGGGTACCGGGGTGGGGGAGAAAAACATTTCTGTCTCACTTCCAAAGAACATCTGCCCTGCCATGATTGATGCCACGAGCTTCCCAGCTGCTTCCAGCTGCCTTYGGGTTGTAGACAAGTGGCAAGTTGCTGGTTCTCCTAGCAGGCAGGGCTTCATCCCACAGATCTTTCCACGTGTTGGCTGGTGGACAGTTTGCTGTCACAGTGGGTACTGGAGACACTCGCTAGGCATGTTTTGGTTTTTGTCTTTTTGTTTTTTTTTTAATTGGAAATATTTTGTTGGCAAGGCTGTGTTCTCTGGKTGCCCCACTTGCCTGGCCAGCTCTGTGTGGAGTGGGAGTCAGAGCATGGTGAAGGGAGAGCAGGAAAGGGGTTATCCAGGACTTGCTCAATTTAAAGAGCAGCAAATGTGGATGATGTAAAGATGCCGTAAATTTATTGCAAGKTGGGACTGAATATGTGTGGAGAAGGCTAGTAAAAGGGAGAAGGGGAATTAGGAGGGAAAGGACTGTTTCTCAGCTYACTTCCTTCCCCCCAGCTTTGCACCCATTTGCTGCCCTGCACATCCACAGTCTCTGACCCCTGACGCCTGCTCCTGCTCTCTCACCGTGCTCCCTCTTTCTCTCTTGCATATATGGGATCAGAGAAGCTGTATTTGGTGTGCCTGCTCTCAGGGTGTCTCCTGCCCTCTTTCCTAGGTTTGCTTTGAGAGACCTGCAGTGCCCACCTCCCTCCTGGTCTTCCTGGCCTCCTCTGGCACTGTCCCAAGCCAGCAGCACAAGCCGGTGGTCGCCGTCCAKCTGACTGGCACAGATGGGCAGAACCGCTCTTTGGGTGAGCAACCTCTGGGCTGTGGCACCAACGGGGACACGTGGAGCCGCCACCACGGCTGTGATCTCTCACTGGATTGGGTGCTGCTGTCCCCTGCTCCCCTCGCAGCATCTTCTGCCTCCCAAGCTGGTCTGTTGGGATGTGGGGGGAGCAGAAGATGTAAATCAAAAGCAAATTCCTGGAGCTGAGCTAGCCACTTCTTTGTTTGCCCTGTCTCACAGGGATGTACGAGCTGTCCTGCCAGCACAACCCYCTCGTCATCAACGTGACCCATGGCCAGGAGGACCCATCCCCCCAGGTTGCTTCGGTGCTTCTCAACTTCTCCTCCCCACTTGTGGGCGTTGCAGCCGTGGCCTTGCGGRCCTTGGCTCAGTCTGGCTCCTCTGACCCCTCCACCTGCCTCCTGCAGCACGAGCAGGGATGTGGCCATCAGTGCTACAGGTATGGTCTCCTCAGGGCACGTCCCAGGGGGCACCCAGGGTTACTGCTCTCCTCTGGGAATCTCTGTTTGA
The DNA here is from genome assembly GCA_018881555.1 of Amblyornis subalaris. Lineage (NCBI taxonomy): Eukaryota > Metazoa > Chordata > Aves > Passeriformes > Ptilonorhynchidae > Amblyornis > Amblyornis subalaris. Next base: position 4,967,932 of record JACAXG010000049.1, on the reverse strand, counting down.
ATTCTGGAGTTTTTGTCTTCTCACTGAGTGCTTTGTGACTATTCTCAGATGGATTTTGAGGTGTTGTTGGAAGATTTGATGTAATGAGTCTTGATTTGCTTATCTTGCTGTGGAGGGGAAGGCAGAAAAATGGATTTTGTGCATGGCCTCTGCRCTAAAGGACTGTTTCCTGGTGGGAAAACCAAGCTCCSTCAGCTGAGAAGTTGTCATTGAGGGTTGTTGCTAAAGCTGAAGCTTTGGCTTCGTCAGCACTTACTTTACAAGCTCCATCTCCATGCATTCCAGTCCTTCCCACGCTGCTGAAGGTGGGGATGAAGCTGTCCTCATCCTCCTGGTCTGTCCAGGCCGCTCACCAAGCCCCACGCTGGCCCCTCAGAGCATGGCGGTGACACCAGGAGTGGCCTCAGCGCTTCCATGTGCCGGTGTCCCGTGCTCCCAGGCGCCTTCGGAAAGCAGCGAGCGAGGGGCAGYGTCTGCAGAAGGGGCAGAAGGACGGGGAGGGACTGGGGTCCAAAACAGACTAAATAAACCAGGCAGAAGGAGCGTGCGAGCAGAGGCGCAAACCCCAGGAGGGGCGAAGGGATGGTGCTCAGCCTGCATCCTGCTGGGGTAGAGGGGCTGACAACAGCCAGATCTGCCAAGTCTGGCTTTGCTTCCAGATCCCAGGCTCTCTGAAGTTACATGTGTGTGCCAATTCAGGGCTCCAGTTCAGCCAGTTAAACAACACCACCGGGAATACTGACTTTTGAGTCAAGCTTTGCTGGAGCTGTGGGGGTGTTAGGCATGGAAGGTTCATCTTATGACCCTTTGTCTAGGGCCATCTCATCACTGCTCCTGTTGTGTTTCTGCTGTCGATGGCCCCAGATGGGCGAACATCCCTCATAACGAATGAGTGTCTGCGTGTGTTTGTCTTAAAGCCTGTGGGATTGTGGTACAATTGATTTATGTAGAGTTCTGGAAGCCGTGAATATCCTGAAGTTGCTTTTTACTTTTTCTTTTTTTTTTACTCTTTTTTTTTTAAGTGCATGTGTGATTTATACAGAAACATTAATCTTAGTGAGTCAGTATATAAATATTATTCTCAGCCTTACATTAAAGGATCAGTGTCCACCTGAAATGCAGCGTGTTTCCTCCTGGTAGCTGTTACAGCAATGTACCCACATGCTTCTAAGACCCTGGCCAACTGATGTGGTTTTTCAATTACATTTTCTCATCCCTTAAAATAATTTTGCATTCTTGTTGCTTGAGAGCTTCCCCCTCCCCCTCAGAAGTGACTGCAAGGAGGAAAAGACTCACTGGACACAGCTGAGCATTGACTGGGGATGGGGAGATGCCCATATAGGGGCAAATAGAGAGGAAAATAGATGTTTTCCTCTTGAAAGTCTCATTATAGCTGAAGCACGAGCCAGTTCCCATATTGCCAAGGCACACCAAGCTGTGTCCCTTTTCCATGGGCACAGCAGGATCCTCRTTTCTCCTCTTCCTCTCGCTGCTGTCCCATGGGCTCCCCATGGCCTTGGCTTTAGCAGCAATATGCTGAATTGCAGGATAGGCATGTGCCCTTAGCAAATACTTGGAGTAAATCAGATTCCCAGACTCTTCAGAGTAGAAAACTATTTACRGTATTGATTTTCTGAATTAAAGGTTTGACTATTTAGAGCGGGGTTAGGCTTACAGCCTCGAGTAGCCCCACTAATAATAAAAGATCTTCTTCTGTTAAGTCAGGAAACATTCAAATATCCTCCCTTTATTATATTTTTTAAATCTCTTGCATCTCCAAAATTAATGCACTGCAGTATTTTTATTTTTGAGGGCTAACGATTCATTTCATATAAGGCAGGTGGACTCTGGGTGAGGGGGGAAAAATACCCTGTAAAAATCCAGGAATAGAAAATCTTGAGGGGCTTAGAGACATTTGGCTGTGAAAGATCACAGAAGATGCGTGTTCTTCCTGTACAGAGCTGAACCGACCRTTCGCACGCACCCAGCCTCRTGTACCCAGTACGTGCATGTGAGAGCTTTCCTAAAACARYTTGAGAAAGGACAGTAACAAAAGCAGCAAAGAAATGAGGTTTCTTGCCTTCAGCCCAGAAAAGCTTGTTGCCAAAATAATAAATATATGACAGGTTGGTATTTCTGTAGCATCTTTCATCTTGAAGGATTTCGCAGTGCTTTGCAGGCTGGGGAAAACAGAGATCATGTTTATGTTGATAAAACCCAACTTTCTTCAGGTCAGGATGCAACAGGTGTTTGACTCTAGAAAAGAACATATTTGCTTTGAAGAAAGGGTCGCCTTCTGCTTTCGGACCCACTCARGGTGCTGAAGGTTGGCAGAGCACTTGCAGACCAAAGCAATGTGGTGTCCTCACTGCCATCACCAGGAACCCCTCTCTGCTGTCTCTGCCAGCAGATYAGGGGTTGTCTGTGCATTCTTCTCCCCATTGCAACTTTCTGAGGTCAAGCAGAAATCAGACTTTTAATAGTTTTCCACCTAGGAGACTCAAAGTCTCCCGRGTTTCATCCTTTTCTTTGCATTTTWAAACTGAGCCACGGTCCCTCCTGTTTAACTTGGTAGAGGCTATACACTGAACCAGGGGAACATTTTTCATTTTCTCAGTTATGTTTATTTTTAGCTTGGTTTTATTTTTAGTGTGTTTTACTTTATGTTCGCATATGCTGGGAAACGCCTGGGTGAGTTCACAGGAAAGGTGCTACAAAAGGCGATCTGCTTTGTGTTTGCATTTCCTGTGCGAGTGCCCTCCTCTGCTCCCCCAGMAGTGGGTGTAAGGCATCAAGGGGAGTCTGGTTTGGGTTCCTTTTGTATGGAAAATGGATGTCAAGGAGAGAAAATCTGATGAAGGAGGGAGTTGTTTACATGTTTTCTACTGATAAACTTTATTCAGCAGAGAGGGCTGCTTCCCAAACAGGTTTTATTCGGTTTGTTTTCTTTCTTTCAGGCACCGAATTTATGCAGGGTCAATTTATGGACTTCATCTGTGCTGGTATGAAGATTTATGGAGACCCTGGGTAGAGATGCTGGTGTCTTATTTCACAGAACTGTAGAAAGTGGTTTGGATTGGAAGGGCCCTGAGAGATCATCATTCTTTCCCTCTGGCGTAGGGTGCCCTATGCATGGACTTCTCTTCTCTGGAAGGATTTAAAACACATATAAATGTGGCACTTGGGGATGTGGTTTAGTGGTGGCATTGGCACTGCTGGGTTAATGGCTGGACTTGAGCTTAGAAGGCTTCTCCAGCCTAAATGGCTCTATGATTCCAGGGTCCTGATGACCACCTTTCCTGGGGAATGGGCTCACCTCTGCCTTTGAGACCTCTAAAGGTGCTTCTCCTTCAGCATCAAAGCCTGTTGACCTCTGGAACTTCTCTTGTGGGTCTCTGACTGGCTGATGGGCAGCGGTGGCCAAGACTGTTCTGTAGAATTTGTTATTCCTTTTAACTGGTGACTTCACTGCCCAACTGGAAGGTGTCACAGGTAACCCTTGGAGGGGCAGGCACCATTTTCCTGTACTGCCCCATYCTATTTGCTTTCTGCAGCCTAGTCAGCTTCTTGAGATTAATGCTCTGTATATGAGCTTTTTTTAGGATGCTCAAGATATCTTCTACCTTTCCCTGAGACTAGTCAGTCTCACCTAGGGAAAAATATCTCCACAAGTTTGTCGCCARTTTGATCCAGAGCCAAACACATTAACTGAGCAGCTTTGAAACACGGTGCTTGGTGTCACCTCACGGAAAGGGCCACCCACTCCAACATACTTGTTCCAAGCAGGGCTGACCCCTGATACMTTGAGAGAATGTGAGTTTACAACACAGAGCAGTTGTGTGAGGTGCAAAGCACCTTTCCTTTCTGACCTTGGCACAGGTGTCACCTCCAGTGAGCTCTGGAGCTTGACCTTGATTCCTTGTTCTCTTACCAACATGGGTCTTACATGAATCACACAAATCCTTCTGTCCTTCCCGTGTCCAGTGAAGAAGGGAGCAAGTGCTGGGAGACCCCAGGTTTGCCTGCAGAGCCCTCAGTGTTCTGCTGCAGCCAGCCTCCCCCATTCTGCCCTGCCTTTCCGGATGTCATACACAGGCACAGGGATTTTTCACAGGAACTGGATTAAACGCATCCTTCACAAGGTTTTCTTATCTCCTGTCACAAGCTGCAGGAGGTGATGAGTCCACCATCTCCCCTGCTGAGCTATTCTCATATCCAGTAACCCTCTCTGCTGCGAAGGTGCCTCTGATTTCAAGATGAAAGTTGTTGCTTTCGCTCCATCCTCGCCGGAAAGGTCTGAATGCCCCCTGCCAGCAGACAACTTCTCTGTGTGTGTGTTTCTGCACAGAGCCGTCAGATCCTCTCACTATCTCCTCTGTCATGATAAATATTTTTTCCTTCTTAAATCTTACAGCATAAGTTTTGCAGCCCAGCTATGTCTTCTGCTTGCAGCTCCCCTTTGAAATCCCTCAGCTATTTTTATGTCTTTCATGGTGATGGATGTGGATCAGAAATGAATTCCTCTGCATAAGATGAGAAAATGAGGTACAGTGTGTTCCTGTGGAGATCGGATATGGATAAAGATGGATAAAGATATTCTCTGGGTACGGTCTGTCCTGGCTCAGGTTGGGAAGGTGACTAGACCAAACCTGACATCCCATTCAACCTTGCTTTCTGTGCCTCTATACAACTATTTTGGTTTAGCAAACAACGACAACAACAAAAAAACATGGAAAGGAACTGTCTGGAAATACATTAAGAGTGAACTACTCTTGCTTCTTTTTGTCCTCCTTTGCCACTATGGCTATGGAGGGACCAACAGGTCATTTGATGTCTTACTGGTGCCTTTTCTCTGTCTCTGAGGTAGAYGACAGTGGATGACTCATGGGGATGTTATTTTTTGCCAAGTTTCTTTGGGAGTCACGTACAGAAGCAAACAGCTTTTCCTGGGATGGCAACCTCAGTGCAGATCGTAATCAAGAAGCATCACCACCGTTGGGTCTGTACATGTAGCCTGCTCCCACGAGGATGGTTGCCATCAGATTTACTGGAAAAGTGAGACCTTTCACCCTCACGGGAAACACGCCTGAAGGGAGACATTCCCAAGTATTTCCAAAACACCTTTTCTCATTTCCTAGCTATTCTCTTCTGCTAGACCGCATTGGGGTAAACACCTTTTATCTCACTGATGCTGAGTGCTACAATCCAGACTCCACCAGAGTACGTGCAGTGACGACTTTTAACTTCAGGAGATTTGGCTGAAGCCTTTACTTTTCTGTCAACATCTATAACCCCCTCTCCCCAGAAATTCGCACCATGAGAAGAACTTACAGGTTTCCGCTGTTAAGAGTTGGAGCTTGATGATAAGGGATRTTTTAGCAGCAATCTTGGGGTTGAAAGCTTGAGTAGACACTACAGCAATGTATGGATGATTTATTATACTTTAGGCAGCTGCACTGCATTTGACTTGGCTTAGTTTGATGTGGGTAAATCCATCAGTATTTTCTGTGTCACGTTAAATAATTGCTGTAAAACATGGAATTTCAGCTTTTCAGAACTTGGGATTTGTCACAACAAAGCCATGTTACCGTACCAGCTTTGCAACCTCTGGCTCAATGTGCTCCATTGCTGGTAGTGGTCTTCTGCTTTTATTCTAGAAGGATGAAGGATCCCAAAGGGAAAGTTTTGCTCTAGTTTATAGAACTGTTCCCATTTCAGAACAAAGCTCTTACCGTTCTGGAGCAGTTAGGGCCATCGCTAGGCAGAATTTCACAGATTCCAGACCTGAAGCATTCTTTGATGTATAAGTTATGGGACTTGGTGAGCCCAGAGATTCGTGCAGGCTTGTGCTGACATGAAATAAGTTAGGAGAAAAACCTTGGTATTTTGTAAAAATGTTGTTGACAAATCATTAGTTTGAGGTTCAAAAGATGCTGGGATAGAAGTGGAAATTTTTTTGGATGTTTCAGACAGAAAAAAAGTAAAAACATATTGGCTTGTCCCACATCTTATATGGCCTGAATCAGAAATGGGCAGAAGTCAGGAGTTTGCAGCTGTGATACAGGAATTTCATTTATCATCAAAAGCTGAAAGAGCTCCTTCATGCTGAGATCAGAACTGGGCTAACTGCACCGTTTCCTTGTCCAGCCTTTGTTAGGGTGTTCCAGGGGCTGGGAACTGCGATTTATTCCATCACTTTACCCGAGCTCTGGCATAGCATGCGGATCACGATGAGGCCAGGTCACAGGGCTTTTTTCTTTTTTGACCTGCACTTGTTCACCCTCAGGCTCAAGAATGTCCTGGCCCTCAGTACAGCAGTGATAGCAGTGATGATGCTGATAAAGGAAGCAATCAAGGCTATGTTTGTAGGTAGGGTTGATATATATTTTTTTAAGCTCAATTGTATATTTGAGAAAATCAGACCGCTTTCAGTGACATGAGCTTCTCTTCAGGTCTGGAATAGCAGCACCAGGCTTCAAAGGTAGGTGTAGGATGAGCACAGCTTCTTGGAACTTCAGCTGATCAGTCTCAGATCCTTTCCAAAATAAAATCTGGTGGGTATTTGTGGGATTAGGGGTGTTGTTAATCACAGAGAAAACAGTGCTAAGTTAGTCATCTTTTGGGACAAAGAGAAAGGTAATTATTACAACCCAAACCTTTCTATAATTTCTGAAATATATCTACATGCACACTCAGAACATGTGCACGACTATATATATGTGATGTATATAAAAAGAAATATTTTGTTGTTACAACCTGTAATTATCAATCTCTTACACATAACTGCCCTATATAACATTTTGTATTTAGAATACATAAAAAACTTGCTGATATCTTGATCTACTTTCTACTGCATTGCCGGTTACGTTTCTGAACTGGTGGAAAACCAAAATGTCCCCAGCAGTGCTCCAAAGGATTAGCACTTCATTTAATTGTTATTTAGTAAGAGCATTGTCCAGACTGCCAAGGCTGCCCCAGACAAGGTGCTGTCCCTCCACCAGCACCACAGAGCTGCTCCAGCCAAGAATTTGGCATGGATACATCTGGAGGGTGCCATGGCCCACCCTTGAACCAGTGYCGTGATGGGCACGTGCTCTGTAGCTCAACATCCTGGCCATCAGCTGGGGGTGGGGGAGAGGCCCTGGCACAGGTTGCCCAGAGAAGCTGTGGCTGTCCCATCCCTGGAAGTCTCCAAGGCTGAYGGGGCTTGGAGCAGCCTGGGAGAGTGGAAAGGTGCATTTCCCTGTGTACCTTGTGACTGATGACTGTGACTGGTCACTGGTGACTTGTGACTGCGGCTGTGTGCCTGTGACTGGTGAGAAAGGGAATGGAAGGGAGAAGCAAGGCTGGAAAGAGGAGAAGCTGGGCTCCTTTTGCACATGTGTGTGCAGAGACAAACACACGAGGAGGTTTAGGACAGTGGCTCCATCATGGAGAGGTGGAAGCGGGGATGGGAGCATGTGTGCGCCAGGGGCACAGGCAGGGAGCAAAGCAACTGCCCGGGGAAGGTGACTGCGGGAGGGGAGGGGATAGGGCTACAATTGGTACCAGATGCCCTCAGAAGCTAATGACCTGACAAACGCTGCACTCATAAAACAAATTCTTTAAAAAGGAAGCAAATGGAAATATAAGCTAGTGAAAGAATTTGCAGCAGCTGCCCTGAAACCATTTCTCACTTCATAAACAGGTCTGCATTGAAAAAACAGCCCCTTTCTTCTTGTTCTCCTTTGTGGTCCCCTCCTGTGCCCACCGGCTCTTTCAGGGCTGTGGCCTGCAGGTTTCCACTGTGTCTTTGGCTCAGTGGACTTGTCCAGAGTCAACAGCACATTGCGTTCCCTTAACGTCTGCATCGGCACCGATTTGGGTTTGGGTTTTTTTTGTGTGTCATTTGTGGTATTTCTAGCTCTGTGCATCCTTGGCTGGAGAGGTTGAGTGAAGGCAAGAGGCAGAGGCCTCTGCCTTGCTGGGAGAAAGGCAGCGCCTGGAAACAGCCGGCAGCCCCGTGCCAAGCAGGGAGCAGAGGAGAGCGAGGCCTTGGGTACAGCTCCCTCTCTCCTCTCCCCAGTTATTGCTTGAAGCTGCAGCACCTCTGCCCCTGACTGAGGAGGGCTGAGGTCAGGTGTTGCACCTATATCTCTTGGTGACAGATRAAGCCAGACTGGTGGATAACGAGGGCATGGGAGCTGTTGTGTCACCCTGTGTCTTGTCCCTATTCCATCTACAGGCTGCATTTCACTGATGGAGACAATAACCCTTGACCAACACTGTCTCTCACTATGGGATTGTGATGCTTAAATAATCAGTACCTAATGACTGCTCCTCAGTGGGAAGCTGCTACAGTSAGAAGGAGGCTGTTTTTTTCTAAGGGGTGGGTGATGCATTACAAACTTTCCTGGGACCTCTTGTAACTTGCAATGATGCCTAGGGGAAGGTTATTCCTCCTTGTAGCTACATCTCACCTTGGTGGCCACAGCTGAGCCTGTAGAGCTGGACAGATGTGTGTTGAGGCGGTCTTGATCCCAAAGAGCCTGGCATCAGCATGCACAGGCTTGGAGTGCTGTGAGGGCCTTTGGGAAGAGCAGAGGTGCTGAAGAGCAGAGCAGAAAGGGAACAGGAGTGGGGTTGAGGAGCCAGTTGCATGTCCAGCTTCTCCCTTCTGCCACAGGCGGTGGTGTAGCTGTGTGGATATGAAGGGGAACTGCACAGGATCTGAAGAACATCTCAGGGATGATTCCTTCAGAGGTTTCCTCTTAGCTGAACCTTTCCTTGCAGTTGGATCATCATCTGTGGATTCTCCAGTGTCCAATACTGAGTTTGATATATCTCATTCAAAAGTTGTACAAAGATACACCTTCTACCTCCTCTCTCCTTGTCACCTTCCTCCTTTTGTTCTCTTGGTCCACCTGCAACGAGCCCCTTTGGTGCCAGGCCATGTGCGGGCTCTGTGCCATGCAGCCTGCACACCTTGGGGCAGAGGAGCTAGAGTAGCCCCACCAGGCAGCACAAATTTTGGAACACTGTTGAGCTGTGCTTCCTTTCATCAGCTTGAATGAACMCTGTGGTGGTTGGTGGGAAGGTGTGGGCTGGGGCTGGGATGAAGTCCAGCCAAGACAGAGCTGGGAAAAAGYACCCTCCCGGCATCATCATCAGGAGACTTCAAGCCTGGAAGAAGCAGGAGCTGTGAGGGATAGGTGTGCATCTCTAGGCATCTGTGACCTGCTGAGCATTCATTCCGTGCAGGTGCCACCCAGAGAGAGCCCTTCCTTGCTGAAGTAGTCCTGGGACCCACTGGTTGATGCCTTCTCTCCTCTCCCCCACAGCTGCACCCACGGTGCCTGCGCGGGCGCGGGGAGCTGCGCGCGGCCTCTGCTGGCTCACGCTGCCGCCCTCAACTGCAGCCGGGATGGCCCAAGGCACACGAGCTGCGCCGTCGCCTGCCAGAAGGGCTTCGGCCTCCGCTCCAGCAGCGGCAAGAGCCTGGGCTCCGCGCAGGTGAGTGGGCCTAGGGAGGGCCCATGGGACCAAGATCTAGATAAAAAAGCTTTAACCACCCTGAGGTGGTTGGAGTGAGCACAAAACTCTTTATTCCTCCAGCCCCAACCTTCTTGCTTCTTTCCCAACAAATCTCAGCTCAATGAAGCTCCAGTGSTGGGCCTCTGTGCTCGTGGCTAGTGGTTCTGCTCTGGAGATCCCTCTCTTTCCCTTAGCGCAGTCCTAGTGCTCCCAGCCCAGTGTTGCCTGCAGACCGCAGCTCTGTGAGGCTGAAAGCTGCTGCAGGGAATGTCCCAGGCCGGGGTGATGCTCTCCCGCAGAGGGAGAGGTAGATATTTCTGCTCTCCAGATGGGCATTGCTGGGAGGGTTAAACATCCCTGGGATATTTTCTCTCTTAAAGCTGAAGTTAGTGGCTCAGGAAAAAATGAAGTCATTGCAGAGCAACTATATTTAGAGGCAGCTGAGAGCACGGAGAGCTTTTCTTCCTTTGTGTTGCGTTGCAATAACGGCACAGAGGTCACCATGAAAGAGTTTGTCCCACTTTCCAGAGGGCTGGAGGTTGCCTTGTAAAAGCCACGAGCCAGCACAGCTCTTAGCTGTTGACCKAGGAGACCTGAGATGATGTGTCCTTGGGAGCTGAGCTGCCTTGGGTCCAGGCAGTCACCTTGGCAGGGGTGTAGGCACAGTGTGTCCTGCCCTTAGGCTGTTTCTGGAGCGGGAACAGGAGTCTCTAGGGCTGAGCTGGTCCCCACGCCAGACTGAGTGAGAGGGTGAGCTTGCATGGGGCAGACAGACAGAGGTGAGTTGGGCCGTGTCAGCAGGGTGACCCTTCCTCTCCCTGGAGATCTGCAAGTGCTTGTGACATCTGGCAGGCAGGTTTCCCGTGCTGCAGTTGGCCGAAGGGGAGGTGGGCACTGGGAAGTGCAGTAGGGCAGCTGGAGATGCACTGCTCACCCCCTCATCATTGGGAGGTTATTAATTACRTGGCCACACGGTCTGTGGGCCAAGGCATGCCCAGGGAAAACAAAATGTTCCTGTTCTCTGAAATGAAACCGCACAAAATAAATCTGCCTCGGGTGACAGTTTTCCTGTGTTTGGCAGTGAGATGGGAAATTTCTGAACAGAGATCTACCGAGTGGCTGTCACAGCAGAGGGCAGCTGGCAAGTGCCTTGCCCTGAGCCCTCCAGTGATGTTACTGGTCTGGCTATGTGACCCTATTTAGGAAAAYGCACACAGCTCTTCTCCCGAGCATCCTCTCCACCTAGTTCAACTATGCTATGATCCTGCTGCACACTTTGGAGTACCAGACTCAAATTTGGTGATGTCCTTCAGAGCCACCACATCCAGGTTCAATCAAAACATGCTGGTTGGGAGGACAGGCCATGTGTTTGGCTCTACGAGCAGTGTGATTGTGCTCAGCCAGTGAAGGCACATCAGGAATATTGGTCTGCAGCCCCTGGCTGAGGGCTGCTGGGCTGGGGTTAGCGATTTGGGAATGGAAGTGATAGAACAGTTGGGGTGGAAGGGACATTTGAAAGATCACTTAGTCCAACCCCGCCGCTGTGGCTAGGAACACCTTCCACTAAACTAGGTTGCTCGTGGCAAACCATTATCCACCAGTCAGATTTGATGAAGTGTGTAGCACATGTTCACCATGTTTAATTTTAGAGGTTTTYGATCTCATGCAGTCCCCTGGCTGTGTAAGAGAGGCTGTGTAATTAGGATTTGTAAATGAGGCTACATGATTTCAGTGGGGTCTGTGGGCTGAGGCATGAGGGAATTGGTACATCTAGGGAAAAACAATCAATAGAAGAGCTTCCTGACAAGAGTTGAAGTAAGACTTGATCTTTTARGGGAGGAAATTGCAACACATGGAGCTGGGAATAGTTTAGCTCAAGAGGTTGTAATGTATCTTGAAGGGATTTTCCTTTTTACTTTACTGTGGACTGGCACTGCTCAGACAACATTCACAGTGGCTGGAGTGTTACCCCAAGGCACATTTGCTGCTTTCACACCCCACACATCACCCTGTGAACTGGTAGGGGCTTCGTGATCTGCTGTCCAGGGTGGGGAGAAAGGGCATATTGGGGGAGGAAAAATGTTGGAGASCTCTCCTTATCCTGAAACTTGGGTCAGACCTTTCTGCTGTGGCGGCACACCTGTAGATTAAAGCTCTCTTCAGGAGTCTGATGGAGCTTTGCTTTTTCTGCAGCAGGAGGTGGTGCTGACTTGCACTTCRGGACAGTGGGACAGATCTGTGACTTGTGACCCTGTTGACTGCGGTGTCCCTGACCAGTCCCATGTGTACTATGCCGAGTTCTCCTGCCCCATGGGGACCACCTACCTGCAGAGATGCTCCTTCTCCTGCATCCCCCCAGCCAAGCTTCAAGGTATGGTCTGGAGAGCTGAGACTTTTAACCACCCTTTTTGATGCCATCTTTCCATGTCTGTCCCAAGCAGTTCAAGCAGAACATTGCTACTTGGAATTTCCCACTTATCCTGGCTTTTGCCAGCTGGGTGGGCTCTTGAGATACTTCCCGAAATGGTGGATATCCTTGAGCAGAGACATCATAGTGTGGGGATAATTCCCTCTGACTCCCATTCCCTGGCAGGCAGCCCTTATCCATCCACCCTAGGGTGTAGCGATGTCCTCTCCTGATAACTGGGGAGGCCCAGCAGCCTCCAGTGTTACGGTGAGGAGGGAGAYGAGAAACATGCAGGCAGACAGAGAGGACTTCAGAGAGCCCGAAGTGGCTCGGTGCCTGGTGGCTGTGGGAAAGCCTGTGGTTCAGGGGGCCTGGGGCTGTATAAAGCCATAGAGACTGATGCCCACAGCTGCAGAGCAGTCTGGGAGATGTTCACCACCCAGACACACAGCAGTTCCCCAGACACACCATGGCCTGGCTTTCATTCTGCCGACTCCATCGGTAGCCGCAGGAATTTTTTTAAGCCAAGTCAGAGAAAGAGAGCTACTGTTCTGTCTATGCAAGGGCTGAGCTGGATGGGATTTCAGGGGTAATTGCCTTGACAGCTTTAAGCATTGGGACTTTGTGAGTTTCCACCAGTGCCTTTGCTCYGAACAATCACATACAACAAATCATTTTAATGGGTGCCCTATTTTATGCAGACATTTATAGCTGAAATGTATGAGAATCGTTTACTTCTTTTTTTTTTAAAAAAAGTTAAATCTAAGGAGCAAAAACTGCAGAGAATTAAGGTCTCATTTCGTGACAGGGAGGATGGCAGCAGATCCCCYGAGTGAGCTGATCAAAGGGTAGCATGGGAATGTCATCTCAACAACCCAAATTCTGCATGAACTGATGCCCGTTGCCTTGGCTGGGTCAACTGAGGGCAGAGCTTTAATCTGATCTTTCACTCCCAGCCGCCTCTTGTTCCCGCTGCAGTCACTGGGAGGTTTGCCGTGGGCTCCCTCAGTGGGAAGGCGTCCCCTTGGCGGGCCCTGGGTGACTTCCAGCACGACGGCTGGAGGTGCTGGGCTGAGTGGGTAAACTCTGGGAGCCCAGCTGACACAACTGAGCCGGCGGGGCAGGGCCGTGCTCCGTGCTTGTTTCTCCAGAGGCTTGCATCCTTACAGGCAAGCTCTCAAGGCTAGTAAATGCTAAGAACAGGCAAGGAAAGGATGGCTGTATGGCACTTGGTGGTGGAGGATAACCCCTGGCAGCCGTGACCCATCAGGAACACAAGCACTGAGTAGAGACGTGATCTTGCCTCTGGTCCAGAAGCRTTCCTGTAGAAAGAAAGTGACGTTTGAAGGAACTGTAGAGCAGCCTGGCTGCACCACAAACCTGCTGATCCAAACCCCTCAGTAGGAGGAATCCCATTCGCTCCGGTCCAGCTTTTTTTTTCTTGCTCAGCAGTTCCCAGTGAACMATCCATCATCCACACCATGTGGGTGATGCAGTCCTAGACCCTTCCTGCAGGCACCCAGAGCTGTGCAGTTTTGGCCACGCATTTAGCTGGGTCTACCAGGGACAACAAAGAGCTGGGCTGTAATACCCCAAACCTCTAATGAAGGGTAGTTTGAATTCCCAGTCACACCAATGAAGCCTCCCATGTYTGTCTTCTGGCACTTTCCATCCTCCGACTCTCAGGTTGCCCAGAGAGGTGGTGGATGCCCCATCCCTGGAAACATGGACAGTCAGGTTGGGCAGGGCTCTGAGCTACCTGATCTGGTGGAAGATGTCCCTGCCCATGACAGGGGGGGTTGGACWAGATGGCCTTTCACGGTCCTTTCCAACCCAGACTATTCCATGATTCTATGACCTTGCACTGCATATGTAGTAGGGTATGACAGCTTGATAAGCATAGGTAAGGACAAGCTGCAAAAAGCACTTGGGCACAATGAAGGCAGGCTGACCTGAACGTGAGAGAGGTGTCGTACACAAAGGGCCCTGGCTATCCTGAGGCACCACCAGAGAGGGAAATTTAAGGGAAAGATTTGGGGAGATTTGCAGAACCAAGATCCTTTCTTCAGCCCCTAGAAGTTGACCCTTCCATACTTCTGTCTACATTCAAGTATTTTCTGCCACAGCCTGACCAAGCGGGCCATGGAGTCCGTGGTCTTCATGTTTGTTGCCCGCTTTGGTGTCAGTGTACACTCTGACAAGAGGACTTTTGCTGGTTGCTCTGAGCTCCCCTCGGCAGGACTGCACCCCTGGCTGGGCTGTAACCCTAACACGCTGCTTCTCTTTCGGGTCAGGAACCAACCAGTGGCTCACCTGCCTGGAGGACGGTCTGTGGTCGCTGCCCGAGGCCTACTGCAAGCTGGAGTGCGCCGCGCCGCCCGCCGTGGCCAACGCCAAGCTCCTGGTGCCCCGGTGCCTGCAGGGTGGCCAYGATGTGGGCTCGGTCTGTCGCTACAAGTGCAAGCCTGGGTACCACGTGGCCGAGAACACCGCGGACAAGCCTAAGAAGTAAGTCTGTGGCAGGTCTGTTATCACCATTTCTTTCCTCCTCTTCTCCCAGCGCGTGCAAGGAGCAGAGGTGATGGGACAAGTGCAGTCTCAAGGACCTGACTTGACAGGTAGAAGGCAGAGCAGCTTGCTTGATCACACAGATCTCTTGAAATACGAGAGGCTTCCCTGGTCTAGGTGAACCCAGTGGGAACAAGGTGTAACCTGCTGTTGCACGTGTGTGTTTTAAGTGCTTTTACCTGAAACAAGCAGATCTTCCTGTGCACCTCAATGTATTTGTCACTTAGTGAAAATTAAGCACCAAATTAAGTGTTTGTGGACTCACAGGTAATTAGGTGTTTACAAGATGTTGGAAGATTCCTGGAGCTTCTGTCTTTCCTAAAAGTGATAAAATATAGAACAGAGGCACTGTAAGAATGAATGGCTGCCTTTTCTCAGGGTTAACATCTTACCCRCTGTGCTTTTTGGCTAAATTTAATCTCTAGCATTGGCATTTCAATGGGAGAAGATTTTTCCCGATGCTTTGGGGAAAAATTCCTGGTGGTTCGCTCGCCCTGCTCTCAGCCAATATTGCGGCGCTGGGGGGTAAAGCAGCATTTTGTCTGCGACGCCTCCAGCCGAAGTCCCCATTGGGTTTGGTCACTAAAGATTCCCTGGCACTGGCCGGGTCCTYCCCAGAGTCTTGATTCTAGCTCAAATCAGGTAATTATGTGCTAATTGTTTAATGCCCCCTTCCAGTTTTAATTGGATGCAGACTTCATCTCTTCTTTGCTCTGGGGTAGAGTTGTTGTGCAGCGGGAAGCAGTTGCCAAATTTCTTGCCTTGTAATGAAGGAAGTGGTTTCTGTAAACAGCTTTTCACAGTGTTAGGAGCATTTCTTGGGCCAAAGGGAGCTGAGCAAATGATGATTATGGCTGCCATCACATGGACTGCTGTGCAAACTCTAGAGCAGCTTGTGTGCCTGTGGCACTGCAGGCACTGGGCATTCAAACAGATCCACTCAGCTTGCAAAGTTAGGCCCCCTCTGTCCTGCTACAGCAACTGCTGGAAAAACGATGTCCCCTGGGAGATCCCAAGGCTCCTCTGATGTGTGAGTAACTTCCATATGGGTCTGAACAGCCTGTGAGACAAGTCAAGGAAAATCATGCGAAGTGGTTTATGTTTTCATAGCAATGCATGTTGACATCGCATTTTCACAGTTGCAATTTTCATTGCTGCTATTTCATCGGATGTCTCTGATGGTGGAGTACAAAACCCACATTAACAAAAACAGAAAAAGCAGTGCTTTCCTATCATGCAGATTAACTCCTAGTGAGTGGCCCACCCCCGGCACAAACCTTGCCTTGGAAGTGTAAATGTCATTGTACCATCTCTTCTGGAGYTCTTGGTGTACACTCAGCACGAGTGCAAACCCCTTGGCATGGTGTAGTAGCTACTAGCCAGTAAGGCAGTTCCTGGACTGCTGGAAATCCTTCTGTTGTCTCAGCTCTGGCAAGGAAAGGGTGGGAACTGCCAGAGTAAAAGGTCTCTTTCTTTGATCAGGCCAGTTTTGGAGGAAGTGAGGTGATAGAGAGCTCTGGAAGTGACCAACACTGATGAGGTGCAGGTTGCTGATGTGCTGGTGTGAAAGTAGGGTCTGAGCTGGTGATTTGGACATCAMGTTTTGTGGTCTTCTGCTGTTTCCCTGGGTTCAGAAAACTGAATTCTTGATCTATTGTCTCCCTATTGTCCACCAACCCAGCAAGCATGAGCCTTGCTAAAGGATTTAGTGCCATACAGGTGCTGATGTACGTAAGGAAGCAAGACTCTCTATGTGTACTATATATTGGACAGAAGTCAAGCATAATCTGTGACTGACMCTGAGGATTCTTCATGCCCACTAACTAGCTCAGCCCTGGAAATATAGCCAAACTTCCTTTGAATTATTCTTTTAGCTCTAGCTTTGCTCGTCATGTGGTAGCACTACAGTGCCCACCTTATGCAGGCCTGAACCATGGTTGGGATCCAGCTGTCTCTGTCCAAGCCAAGAGGATCTTGGACACAGATGTTCATGCAATTCCCTCACTTCTATTTTGTTAGTTGAATTTTACTGCAGGAGCAGTAAGGATACTTAGAAGGTGCTGAGATCATAGTTGAAATTCATTTCCCATAGCCTAAGTGGAAGAGAAAGGGGATGAAGTTGTCTTGGAGAAGATGCTTTTGTCTATTAACCTGAGCGAGGAACGGCCCTTGGGAAATCACTGCTTGTCAACAAGGGATCCTTGAGGAAATACTGATTGTGTAATCAAGATCTTGCCAGAGGTTTGCTGCCTTCCTGCTGGCAGGATCATCTGACTGACAATGCTGACATGAAGGGTAAAGCTTCTTTGACTCTTCCTAAAGGAAATCTGTTTTCAGTCTGGAGAGGCCRTGTAACAGCCTGGCTTCCAGCAGCCAAGATACTTCATTTCTAGTCCCAAAGTAAACGTAACAAGGGGAACTTAGCACATGCATTTGTGCTTTGCAGTGGGAGCTCTCTGGATTTAGGCAGAACCTGTGCAATGGCAGTACCAACCCACCACCTGGATCACACAAAGATGTGAAGTGCCAAGGAGAAATGTTCAGCATCACCCACAGCTGCAGCATTGAAAGATGCTGGCCTGAGAGTCAGATACTTTGGGGAAAAGGGCAGCACCCCCACAGTGCCACAGTGCTCCTTACTATCACTTCCAGCATGAGGTGCCMTCTGAAGCAGATCTCTGACAGGAATAGGCAAGGTCAGGTTGGATGGGGCTTGGAGAAACTTGGTCTAGTAGAAGGTGTCTCTGTCCATGGCAGCGGGGCTGGAACAAGACGATCTTTAAGGTCCCTTCCAACCCAAAACAATTCCATAACCGTGTGATAGTAGCTAGGAGACCCTTTCGAGGAGTACTCGAATGCTGAGAGGATGCTCTCAATCTCGGAACCAAAAAGGTCAGACCCTTCAGAGGGCTTCTTTCACTTGCCCATTGTGGGATGATTCCTTGGAGAGAAGATATTTGGGCATCTCAAAGCTGCCTTTGTGAGGGGTTGAGCTGCTTCTGCTAGCTTGAGGGAATAAAGCAAAGAACCATCAGGCACTCAGGTATTTTCAGGCAGATTTGAAAGTCTCAGCCTGCACTTTGACCAGAGAACAAGAGAGCCCAGCACAGTCCCCAGTGAGTTTACATGGAGGTGTTGGCCCCTCTTCCTTCTCTCCCTGTTCAAAAACTGCGGAGACCATGGAAGAGGGAGAGAAGGTGGGAGAACGTGGAGGAGAAAACGGGGACCAGAAGGAGTTAGCAGGCTGGAGACTGGCAACAAAGCAGAAMGTTCACAGCAGGGCAAGCAGGACAGCCTAACCCAGGAGCACTGCAGTTTAGCAGGGCACCAGGCACATCTGTGGTGGGCACAAAAGCACTTGCTGCCTCTGCCCACATCTGGCCCCTTCCAGGTTAAAGGCAAACACACACACAGCTGTGGGAGCCAAAGAGCCAGGTAAAGAAAACCCAGGCTGTCAACTGGGCTCCTCTGTCACTTCCACCTCTTAAGGTCTCTGAAGATTTACACCCCAGGCTGCCCAGGCTGTTTGGAGCATAGCAGCAGAGGGTCCTACATGCTGCTGCAGCTTTGTTTCAATTTACTGACAAATCTCTCTCCTTCCCCCCTATTCTTTTTGGAGCTATTAGTCTCCTGCTATGGGAGATGAGGCTTTAGGCTCATTTGTCACCATTCCTGCACAGGAAACCCAGTCCCCCCACAMTGGCTGCCTCAGAAGATGGCTGGATCCCAGCCAGGCTCTGCACGCTCAGCTGCTGGASCTGGGGAGGTGCTCATGCCTTCACCTCAGATACAGCCCTTGCTGGCCTCAGATGTCTCTCTTGCCTCCTCTATCCATTAGGCTTGCCTGGTTGGAGGGGGGAGCCTTGACTCCAATTTTCCTGGCTTCCKTGTTAATCCTCAAGAAATGCCACTAACCCAGATCAGAAGAAGCTGGGGGCTGGGAGGGGGTCTGGAAATTTCAAGCTCCTATGAAGTTATGTGTATTTATGTATATACTTTTTTTTATAAGCCTCTCCCCTCCCTGCTCCATGCTTCCACATGAAGTGCTCATTTCATATATGTGGCAGTGGTCCACACCCCACCCTGTGCCCCGGGGTCAGCCCAGGCCAACGGTGTTTGAAGTCCCTGGATGGATGCTGGCAGTGGGTTGAGCCTCCGGAGCAAGGTGGTCTGGAGGGGTTGCAGGTCAGGGGAGAGGTGTGAGAGGCTGTGCACCGTGCTGGCTCCCACTGGGGCCACTGCAGCACCACATCAAAGCGAGGAGCCGCCGTGAGGATGATGGGGCTGCAAACCACAGCCGTCACCTGAGCAAACTGCAGCTGCCGCAGYGTGTGCTCCCCACGCTCAACCCTCTCCCCAGCCTTCCTGGGCACGGGGCCTCTGCCACCATTTGGAGAACAGCAGGGAGGTGCAGTGGCCAGTGAGAAGCAGCATGTGGCTGGGATGCTTATGGTCTGTAAAGGGGTTTTCTCAGGGCCTGAGGCATTGCTGTTGCAGTGACACTTCACACCACCAGTTTGCTTCTATCTCCATAATCCCCAGTGATTTACCCCTTGCAAGTCCTACAGCTGGATCACACCCTGTGTGCCAGGACGTTCAAGAAGGGGAAAATGCTACTTGTGGGCCTGGACATCCAACGTGGATTAGCAGTTCTTGGCACGTGCCCTTGCTCCCCTTTAAAGCTGGGCAGAGCAAAGTGTTCAGTCATATTTGGGAGAAGGCAAAGTCTGATGGGGGCATCTTTGAAAGGCAGTGTTTATCATCCTCATGGAAAGGGCAGGCGAACAGGAAAGTTGAATGAGGGTGGACTGAAACCATAGATGCCTACAATGGAATCCAGAGTCCCTCCACCTCACCAGCTTTCCAAAATACTACATAGTTGCAGTTCCCTTAGTCAATTCAGGGCTGCTGGTGAGTGATGTTGCAGGAGCCTTCACTTCTCAGGTGCTCACACCACAGCCATCCTCACTGGTCACATGGGCTGGTGGGAAGATTTATGCAGAGCTCTGTGCCAGCAGACTTGCTGTGTCCCATTCCCCACCCTGCCTACCTCCGTGTCACCTGCTGGAGCCTGCATTCACCTTGGCAGGAACCCACCACTCCTTTATACAGTCTTGAGGAAAAACAGATCCCTGATTTCTGAAGGGAGAAAGGGACTGTCCAAGAGCTGCAAATATTTTAAAAGATGAGAATGCTCCAAAAAGCTCTAAAATTTCCCATCCAGGAGTTCCCATCCCATCTGTCACAGCAGAAATGTGACAGGGATGAGCACCAGSTCCTGCCCCAGTTCTTGTAGTGGGGTGCAGATGGGGTCCCCTTGCTRCTCCAGGTTATATGACCCTGCACCATGTGTTGAGGGGCAGCTGGGTGGCCCTACACAGTGTGATGACCCTGCACCAGCTGTTAGGGGGCACACGGGTGGCCCCACACTCTGTCTGCTGCCTCTCAGAACAAGTGGCAATTTAGTGCCTCCCCGCAGGGGTTTTTCTAACCCCGTTAGTCCCCCCCACATACCTGTGGCAGGCTGTAAACTCTCTAGTGTGGCGCCTGGAGCCCTGCCTGCTGGCACCCGCGGTGGGAGAGGGCAGGGGCAGGCAGCTGGAGCAGGCTGCCTAGTAAAGGAGGACAGGAAAATCCTCATTCAGGATGGAGCAATCAGCTCTGGCTCAGGTAAAGCCCATGAGGGTGGTGACATGTCCTCTGCTGGGAGAGCAGTCCTCACCAGCTTTGACGCCTCTGCGTGAAAGACGCGGTGTCTCTATCACTGCCAAGGATGGGAGACTGAAAAGCGGGAGGGCTCCGCTCCTGGACTTTTTCTTTCTTTCTTCTCTTGGCAAGCAGTTTGTGCCTGGGCTGTTTTAACAGCATAGGGTGGTAGTGGTCTGCTGCGGCACGGCAGCCCCTCGGCGAGAGCGGGATTGACAGATCTGGCTGGAGTACAAAGAGGAGCCTCAGGAGTAGCTGGGCACAGGCCAGAGGATTTACTGGTGGAGGCAAACTCCATCCAGCAAAGTATGTAGCTACTGGCGGTGGGACAAAGCAGCCCAGGACCTGCAGGAACTGTTGGAGGAATGGTTTAGGGGCACCACAAGAGGCAGGGAGCAATGGGGTAGTGAGTGCAAGGGAAAAGCATCCAGTGCTCCTAGATGAGTGCAATCCCCCCAGTGAGGAAAAGAAAAGGTCCTGGTTAAGTCTGGGGTRTCCCTTTGGAAGGACCTACCCATGGTGAGGGATCATATGGTATGGGAAAGCCCCACACATGGGGGGCGTGACTGCGCTCTAGGAGAGATATCTTTAGGCTGTTCCTGACATTTGTGGGATGCCTGGTACAGCCAAGATGGGGTGTTTGGGGTTCTGCAGCCCAGTCTGGTGCCTGTGTTTCCCCAGGAAGTTCCTGAAGGTCCARTGCCTGGAGAGCGGGCAGTGGGAAGAGGGGCGCTGCGTGCCCGTGGTGTGCGAGCCCCCGCCCCCCGTCTTCGAGGGCATGTACAACTGCACCCAGGGCTTCGAGCTGGACAGCCAGTGTGTCCTCAGCTGCGAGCCACAGGGACAGCAGGTGAGTGTCTGGGGGGAGGCAGACATCGGCCACACCTTCTGTTCCAGAGCACCTGGAAAACACAGGGCTCCCCGTGCCCTCCTGTGCAGAGGGGCCCTGCAACAGCTTGACCATCCTCAAGGCCAAATGCCCTTCTACCACCAAACAGCAGATGCTCTGCAAGCCCAAAGCTCTTCTTGCTGGGCCCCAGCCATGGCACAAGGTGCACCACCGCTTGGGGATGCTCACCTGCTCCTCGGGGACCTGTCTGGAAAGCAGTGGTCCTAAACAGGCCAGCTTGTCTTGGGTGAAAAGGTCAGAAAGTCTAAGTAGGGGGTTTCCAGCGGATTTTGGGAGCTGCTGTGAATGCTTTCACCTGGCGTGATGGGCAACCTTGCTGCAGCAGTTGTGCACACCAAGGTGCTTCCCTGGGGATGGAGGCTGCTGCTTGCCAGCTCTTCCACCTAGGTGTCTTATCCGATGCATGGAAAGGGTCTTGTCAAAAGAAGTATGGCTGATTCCCTCTGGTGGGATCCAGCAGGAGCTGGAAAACAATTGGCTGTCTGGTCAGAGCACATAGGCTGGACCAGATGGCTGCAACCCAGCTGCCCTGGGGAACGCCCTCTGGACGTGGCTGGTGGGAGGGGTGTCCTTGCCCGGCGCTTCCCCGGAGCCGGTCAGGGGCCAGGCAGGGTAACGCCGGCTGCTCTCCCTCTGCCTTGCAGGTTCCCATCGTCTGCACCAARGAGGGCTTGTGGACAGAGGAGTTCAAACTGTGYGAGAGCTTGCGGGGCACCTGCCCACCGCCCYCGGAGCTGAATTCCGTGGAGTACAAGTGCGAGCGGGGGCACGGCATAGGTGAGGGCAGATGAAAACCAAACAGAAAACCACACTTTGTGTTGACTCAGTGTTCCAGAGAGCCAATAGTCACAATGACTCTTCCTGTACCAATCCCTACTAAATTTATTAAAAATATCCTGTTTTCTCTTCCATCATCTTTATGAACATAGAGCCAGACGTGGCTTTAGCCTTGTGCTCACCCTGGTTGCCCTCTTGGGCAAGACCCAAAGCTAAAGCTGGCTCCAGCGTAAGCACCTCTCTTTTCAGAAGCAGCAGGGATTGTCTTTAGGGGCTCTATCTTTAYCAGCTCTTTGCATTAATTTTCCTGATCTGTAGCCCTCCATCTCCCCTGAGATCTCTCCACTTGCTACTACTGGTGATRTTTGCAGGGGTAATGTGACAGGTCCTAGATAAAAGCCACAAAAGCTGCAGTGACAATCAKGTGTAACAGGGCACTTTCATCAGATGAGGGACCACACCATCCACTTCTTTCTGCAGGACTTGGTTGCTTTGTGCTTTCAGGAAAAGCTGCAACACTCAGCCACAGTTGTTGCATCTCATCTCTCTGGATGCTCGAGCACAGCTTGTATCACTCTGAAGCAAACACACCAATCACCCCAGTCTGGTCAAATCAGGCTGAGGCGAGTCTAATGACAGGGACCACTAAGGTTAAGCTTAAGACAGATMCGATGTGAGGCTAGGGCTAGGACTGGGATCCCACCTGGTTTTCCAAGGTGGSTTTTGCAGCTTTTTTTCTTCCTGGGTCGTGGGAAGGCAGTGGGAATCCTCTATGGTAGAAAAATTATGAAAGATGCTTTTTAACATGTCMGCAAATATCACACAGCATCCAGGCCAGACTTATTTTTATGCTGCATCCCATGTCCTGCCATCAGGGTTTGAATCTTTATCTTAGGATGTGTTCAACTTTCCTTTCATTTGGGAGAAGGGAATTCGGCACAATTCCTGTAGGCTCTTGSATAATTCAGGATTTGGGGAAGGAATTGCTATGCCAGGTTTGAAGGGAGGRAAAGGCTCTCCTCTATGTCTGTCTCTACCATAAGTGGTGGCCTCCTACAAGACATTGCTKCCTGGCTCCTGGTGAGGTCCTCAGGGCTCTCCTTCCTCCCACAGGTGCTGAATGCATTCCTTCCTGTATCATTCCTCCCAGTGACCCCGTCATACTGCCCAAAAACGTCACTGCTGAGACAATGGATCACCGGCTGCAGCCCACCCGAGTCCAGGTAAAAGGGGAGATGAATTCCTCTAGCAGGGGGGTTGCTGGCAGTGTAGAGAGGAGAGAGCCCCCTTCCTCTCCATCTGGTGTTTTAACCCAAAATCTCTTTGCCTTGAGTGAAGAAGGGTAAGACTTGGAAAGACAAGCAGTGGCTGCTACTACGCATCCTCCTGCTCTCCTCTACCAAAGTTCAGCAGTTATCAACTCCCAAGCCAGCTTTCAAGGAATTGGAGGATACCACAATATATGAAGTTTAATGCAAGGATCCCACTGATTTTTCAGGACGTGCTGTGTGCCTAAACCTGCTAAGCTGCTGTTTATTGTCAGTCAGTGTTCTGGAAGAGCAAAAGCCGCCTCTGGCACAGTATAAGCCTGGGTCCCCAATTACCTGGCAGTGGAGATGCAATCCCAGGCAGGCATTTCCCTGCCAAGCAGGAGGCAGGGCACTGTCAGCTGAAAGGTGTCTCCAGCTGCCAGGACCCGCTGGCCAGCCGGTTGCTTCTGCTGCTGGAACGGGGGAGCCTTTCCCTCCCCACCTCTTACTCATTTTGTAGGCAAAGCAGCTCAAATAGCTCAAATAGTTTGGATCCTCATGGCGCGACTTTACCAAAAAGCAGCTCTGCCGGGGTAATATTTCTTAAAATAAAAATGAGATGCATAAGGAAGGAGGTGGAACAAAGAAAAGCAAACAATCTTCCCAGGAGCCAGTGCTCCTATCCAAACGCTTTCCCCTCCTCCTGGGAACCCGCAGGAGGCCCAGCATCGTGCCTGTGGATTCTACTGTACGTCGCCTTGAATCAGCCCCACGGCGGACGGCTGCTGGGGGGGTGAGGATGCCTGGGGCATGTGGGATGGTTAAGCACGAGCCTTGGAAGGAGTCCTTGCCTTTGAGGGATCGGATGGCTTGGCCCATTGAGGCAGTGGCTTCCCTTTCACCACCACCGCGGGCTTTCGTGCAAGGGAGGCATTTTGCAGAGAGGAGGAGGAGGGAGAGGAGACGTTATTTTAAGAAGCAGCTCTGTCCCTTGCCAGGAGCTCTCCCTGGACCATCTTGTTTTCCTCTCTGTCCTGGCTTCTGTCTCTGCTCCCCACTTGGCTCCCCCAGGCCTCCAGCAGTTTGCTGTTCCYGGGAGCTGCCATGCTCCCAAGGTGATGGAGAGGATAGGGCGAACAACACAGGGAGCTGCAGAGGCCACTCAGGGGAGGCACAGTACTGTTTTGCTTTCAGCTCTGATTCATTGCGTCCCACAGCCAAGCAGGTTTGTCTCTCTGCCCTGATTTCCCAGCCTGGAGTACAAGTATACTGATATGAGTATGCTAAAATGGCATCCAAGTTGCACAACAGCCATGTACAAAACAACTCCATGGGGTTGCGATGCACGCATACTCTAGGCTGAGCAGGAACTGGTGGGCTCTGGAATTCCCTGGCCTTTGCCCCATTGGGCCAGCTCCCTCTGGGTCTGCCCTCCCTGCACTGACTGAGGATGGCCAGGACCTCATCCTATTCCAGCCCCATCATGGTCTTGGCCGAAGATGCAGCAGAAGGACTTGCAGAAGGTCTGTGTGGACAGAACTGCCCCATCCCTAGCTGCCATGCCAYCTGGGAATGCTGGAGCCAATCTTCCTGCCACCAAACATATCAAACAAGAGGCTGGGAGAAAACATACCTACCGCTCTGTGCGACTCTCGTGCTGTGAAGGGCATCCTAGGACACTTTCACAGGCCAGATGCCGTTTTATGAGGCCTCAGATTTCAAAGCCTGCCTGAGCTTTACAAGGAGGAAATTGCATGTGCGGTGGGGTTTTTCTTCCCCCTGTGTAATCATGAGTGTTCCCCACAAACCCCAGCTGAACGAGCAGGGCGGCGCGTTCCAGGGCTGGGAAACCGAGCCCTTCACATCTCGCCCCTGTGTCCATCTGGCTGCAACAGCAGAGTTCATGCCTCGTAAATACCAATGAGAACCTCAGAGTGACCGTGAGTCTGGTGTATCTGCTTCGAGTCAGGTCAGGGGAGATGAGTCCTCCCAGGATGCAGTTTTTGGAGCCCGAGCAGGGATCAATGACCCAGTTGTTGCAGGCACCGAGTGTTGACCGGCTGAGAAGCTGGTGAATCCAGCATCACACAGAGAGATGATGGCAGACGCCAGCCTCTGGTGGCTTGTCTCCAGCAGCAGCTCCTGGCCAAGTCAGACACTGCGGTGGCACTACCAGCCAAACCCACTTCTCGGGTAGTTCCCATCCCCTCCCTTTKCCCTCTTCCAGTTTTGTATCAATATAGAAACATAGAATCATTAAGGCTGGGAAAGACTTCCAAGATCACCAAGTCCAATCAATATATGTCTACATACACACGCACACACGCACACACGCACACACACACACACACACATACACGTGTGTGTGTCTGGCCTCTGCCTTGAACAATGTGCCCTGGTTCGTGGGTTCTGGGGTGCAGCTGCCCTGGTTTGGTGAGCCTCAAAGCGTGCAGGGAGGGTGCTGGGGGTGTCACTGCTGTTCTGCCCCACAGTGAGCAATGCACTGTTTGTTGTAGGAGACCCTCTAGCTCCAGAAAGCACTGCTGGTTGTTTTCTTCCTGCTGCCACCTCTCCTGACCGCTCTCTTCTCCTTCCCTCCCAGAACATTGTGTGCACGGGCCGGCTGCAGTGGTATCCGGACCCTGCCGTCATTCACTGCATCCAGTCATGCGAGGTAAGCCCTCCCTGTCCTCAGCACTAGCTGCCTGCTCCTTGCAGGARAGCTCCTGGCAGGAGAGCTCCTGGCAGTGAAGACCTGCTCTAGCACAAACCAGATGGCTTTGACCTCTTGTTTACTCTGAGCTGGGCCAGGGCTTGCTGGACGAGCAGAGATAACAGAGGAAACATCCTTGGGTGGGGTCCCCGCAGCCAGGGCAATGTTGGGGAGCAAGAGTCACACAAYAACCCGTTTCCTTCCTTGTCTACTTCTTATTGGCCAGCCCGGGCAGAATATTCTAGCAAAAGGATTTCACTGGCAAGGGGTATCCCCCAAAAGCCTGAGCTGACTCCAAGCTGGAATATTTCCTTAACCAGAACCGCAGTTCTAGAGTAACATGGGTCCAGAAAAGCCCTGCGTGACTCACGCGTCCAACCCAAACAACCAGGATTTCCAGCCTTGTACATGCAAAACAAACTGCTCCTGAAGAATCTGCAGACAAAGAATTCCTTGCAGAAATTGGTTAGCCACTCATTTTGCTTTGAATAATGACCAGGCAGGAGAAAATCATAGGCAGCCTGGAGTCAGTTCGCAAAGGAAATTAAAAATAGGCAGTCTTTGTCAAGCACTAGTTGTTATTATGATTGAGGATAAAAGGAAAAAAGGGGGGGAATTTTGGAATGTTGTATGCTGAAAATTTGGGATTTTTACCAAAAAGGAAAATGTAACTGGAGTTTGCACACCAAAAATAGCTTTGGGTTTTGCTGATTATATTTTTTTATGTGCTCATTTCAAGCGAATGATTGCTTTTGCTTGCTGGTTCTGCCGAGCTCAGCTCTTTGTCAACTGAAGTGTGGGGGAAAGGGCAATGTTGCAGGGGGCACGTCCCCAGGAAGGAAACCTTATGGTCTACAGAAGGTGCAGCAGTTATTTCCCAAACTCTGTGTCTGTGTTGTGCATGTCTACTGTGAGACACAGGCAGAAAG
This sequence comes from Amblyornis subalaris, assembly GCA_018881555.1. NCBI lineage: Eukaryota > Metazoa > Chordata > Aves > Passeriformes > Ptilonorhynchidae > Amblyornis > Amblyornis subalaris. Next base: position 4,941,159 of record JACAXG010000049.1, on the reverse strand, counting down.
AGTAGGGGAACGAGGTGCTGTGTGCTAGAGGGGTGTTTGGTGATTGAGTACCAGAAGTTAGTGATGGATCCTCTGATGTTTTGGGAGCTTCAAGTATTCTAAACCACATCTTTTAGCTCAAGTCTGGGGTAATGCATTTGAAGTGGGATGAYTTAAGTGGAAGAGCAGTCCAAATCTTTGGGTGACTGTCTCTGTGCTGGTTCTGCTAGCAAGGGAGAACTTCTCCTTGTGCTCTCTGAGAGTTGGTCCTTTCAAAAAAGAAGCAGATGGGGTGTGAGGTGCTTCTTGTTCCCTTCCTGTGCAGCTCAGGTAACATAAAGCTGACACAATTGYGAGGATGCTTCCTTAGGCTCAGGTACAGCAGACTGACCCCAGTGTTTCCTCCTCTGTGGTTCCTGTGCCTCACCTTGGGACTGTGTCTTCAGTGAGAGATCCTGTAGGGAATGATGAAAAATGGCAGCTTATTTGTGTGTGTGTGTGTGTGAGAGCGAGAGAGACACTGGCTAGCTGAAGTCCCAGTGTCTCACTGTAACAGTCACTGTCCTCAGCAACCACCCAAATGTGCTCGTGGCCAACGTGAGCTCTTTCTGTTCCCGTTTGCTTGTCACCCGCGCTTAACTCTTAGAAAGCAGTCCGAGGCCACACTCTTGGCATACAGGAGGTTAACCAAGCCAAAATCTTGCAGTGTCCCACTAGAAGATGGAGAGAATCCATGTTCTTCATCACACTTGTAGACTTCTTAATGCTTTTTCTGCTTTCAATTATTGTTTCATCAGGAATGATCAAGCAGTCAGTACATATTCTTCCATCTGAGGTCTCACCAAAGCCCTGCACAAAGCTTCCTTGTGCTGGAAATGTCTCTTTTGATGGGACACAGGACTATATCTGTTGTTTCTGCAGTTGCATCAGTCTGGCAGCTCAGATATTCTGAGGTCAGCAAGTACACCCAGATCTTTCTCTTCCTCCTTTGTTTCCAACTGATGAGCACCAAGCTAACAGCAGATGTTTTGCCATCAGTACGACATCTTGCCCTTCAATTTTACACAAGAGAATGTCATCCTGTTTCTCTCTCTAGTCCTTTAGGTCATCTAACTGTTTGTTAGATATCCTGATCCCCCTCTGTGGAACAGTGCCTTCTTCCTCATTAACAGCTTCATCAGGGCAGGCCTATTTTTGAGGTCACAGTCACTCACTGTAACACTAATGAAGATTCATCCTCAGATAGTTTCTTTCACCCTTACACTCTCCTTTTTGATACAGCTCCCAGCCTCCTCCTCATCCCTGTTCTCCTCCTCCTCACTTCTCACATACATGTCTTTGTTTATTCCTTTCATTGTGTTTCCTCCCACGGTGCTGCAAGTTGTTGAGGTTGGACTGATAATCCAAATTTGCCAAGATAACTTTTTTTTTCCACATGATTTTTATAGTAGTCATTGTCTTGCCATAAAGAATAACCCTTACTTAGAGTGTCTCATTCAAAGTATTGCTCTGGGAGCTGCTGCTTGGCACTGGGAAGAAGGGAGATGTTACCGGTCTCCTGTTTGACCACACAACACCTTGAATGTTGTTTCTACGTCATCTGTGCTGACTTCCATCCTCATTCCTATTCCTCTCCTGCCCTCCTCCTTGTGACCAAAACCACTGCAGTTCTCAGAGGCCATTTTACTTCCCCCAGTCTCTTGTGGGCTATGGGGGCATCAGACAGCAGGAGTAGGGTAGAGAAGGAATATAACCTGTACTCTGTCCTCACTGCGTGGTGCCCCCCCTCACACACATGGTTCAGCTCCACTTGCCATGTCCATGGGACATCTTGGTGCCTCTCATTTCACAGGATTCCCTCAAGGGAGACACCTCCTTTAAGAACCCAGACTCTGCCATCACTGGGCAGTGAAATGCTGTTCCAGTGGACTGTCCATGTCACCTCAGGTCTGAGTCACCCCTTGGAGATTCTGTTGTCTCTCCATTGACTGCCAAGTGTGTGTTGGATCAGGAGGCTCTCTCTTCTGGATGCCTCAGTGAGGTGAACAACCCTACATAAGAGAAATCCAGGCCACCTGGCAGCTCGTACTGTCTCTCCCTGGTGGAGTCACTTCAGGCCAGGGCGTGGGAGAAGTAGCCAAGGCTCAACCTTCCCAGCCCCATCTGGAGCTCTGCCTCATGTTGGAAAGTCCAGGTCACCATGCAATGGCGTTGGAGGGACTCTCGCTCATCTCCGTCCTACGCTGGCGTGGATCAGCCTGCCTGCTCATCCCTCTCACTCCTCTCCCCACCTCCCTTCTCTCTCCATTAATCTGGTCGTCCATCTGCCTCCCGCTCGCTCGCTGTGCCTTGCCAAGTTCCCCAGTGCCGGAGCAGTGAGGCACGTATTTCGGCGAGGGAGGGAGGGAGGGAGGGAGGGATGCAAAGCCTTCCAGGAGCCCGTCAGGAATACGAGTTAGCGCCGAGCGCGCATTGCCTCTCGAGGGCCAGCGGAACATCTCGTCCCCTGCCATCAGTAGAAAAACAGATGGCGGCACCAAGGGAGGGGGCTTGGGGCTGTCGGGAGAGGGGAGTGGAGGAGGAGGGAAGCCCCTCCTCCCTGCCATGGTTTGGGAGGAGGCGGTTTTGGTCCTGGTGGTGCATTCGGCTGCTGTGAGGGAGGTGTTTGCAGCATCTGGATCCCGTTCTCCTAAGCCATCCGAGGTGACCACCTCTGATATATCCTCCTCCTGTGCCCAAAAGCAAGGGAGACTGTTGACTTCAGAGGAAGAGGCAGCATGTACAGAGATCCAGGTTGCTCCCTTGGACTATTCCTGCCACAGTCCAAAATAGTCTGTGCATGAGCGTGGCTCCTATAGACCACCTCCAAGTCTGTGCAACGCCCTACTTCWGCACCCCTCTATGTCCCATCACAGGAGCTCTCGTGCTTCACATTGTGGCTGTGGTTTGGGTGCGAAAGTTCTCKTGTCATCACTTTATCATCATCGTGTTTACCCGGTGTTATTCACAGGACAGGGTAACCACCACTGTCCTGCTCAAATGCACTCAGAGGAAGGCAGGCTGCTCTTGCAGTGACCAGAGTGAACATGGGCAGCTTTTTTTGGGCAGCTAACACATTGTGCAATGCTGACCTCATCCTCACCTCCAGCTTYGTGTCATTACGTGCAGGTAGCAAAGGGTTAATCGGAAGGGACCTTGACTTGAGGTCTCTGTCTCRTGCCCTGGGTGAAGATGAGCCATACCAGAATGCTATTGTGAGCATGAGCTACTGGGAATTTCTCAGGTCTTCCCTGCAGGAGGACAAGGTCTCSCTGCCCTCTTGTGCTGCTGGTCATGTTATCATGATTGTAAAATGTTAATCTGTTCTCTGTTTTGTGGTTTTCCTGAGCTATTACAATGGAAATGATGAAATAGGGATTGAAGTGTGTTTGTGGTTGCAAGTTGTTCCCGAGCCTCTTGATCCAACAGGTAGTCAAGGACCCTGAAAGGATCCTTGGCTCTTCCCACCAGCATGCACAAAACCCTCGCTCGGCACATCTGTGGCTTGTGTCCAGCATTTCTCAGTTGGAATTAACCCTTTTGAAGGCATATGCAATAAGGATGGTGGGAAGTCTCACCTAAAATCTGCTGTGCTTTCATGTGATGGGAGAGAGGGTGAGACTTGTTCCCTGGGAAAGCACTGCAGCTGGGGTCCAGCTGCTTCTGCTCCTCAACATCGGTGGGGCTGGGGACCCTTGGCTGTCCCTAATCCCAGACTTGTGGGTCTCTGATTTTGTGCCATGGCGAAACTCAGCACAGGAATCTGGTTAGAAACATGATGCTGGTGGAATGCTCCACTCCGGGAAAGGTTCTCTTCTGTACTTCTGGGGCTTAAGGCAATGTGGGCTACAGGCACCCCAGCTTCTCCAAGGAGACTCTCTAGAGCAACCAGGTATTGCAATATGGCCAGACTTTAGTCACCCTCTCATGATTCTCACATCATCACTCTCTCCTCTCTTGGACCAGGCAGTGCTGTACCTTCCACCTTGCTTAATGCAGCTCGTGCAGACGGTGGGGGAGAATGAGAAACRAGGGCTGCAGGTAGTGGTCACTTCTGGATCAGACTGGACTCCTGACTGGCGAAGGCAAAGCCCTTCATGCTGGGCAGGTGGAATGCAAGGTGGGCAGCTCTTTACGTACCTGCTGGGTACATTTTCATGCTGCTCTTGGCATGAGCAGTGCAGGCTGCTCAGCATGGGATATAGCCTTCCAGGGGATGATCCCAAAGAAATCTATTCCTCTTCCAAAAATCTCGGCAGAGGCATACTTTTCCGTAACAGTCAGAAGATCTCTGTCCTCTGCACGCACATAGAGTGTGATTGTAGAAGCATCATTTTCTTAAGAGACAAAGGAGARGGAAATAAACTGATCGTGCAGCAGCACAGTGCAAGGACAGGGGACAGACGCCCCTCCCCTACCTGCAGGGACAGGCTCACAGGACCCTGAAAGAGAGGGGTCTTTTGGCATGGGTAGGGCTACAGCACCCAGACACACCACCAGTGGTGGTGGAGCCCCAAAGAGCTGGGAGCAGCCTCAGCTTTCCCATGCCGCATTGTGCCAACAGCCCTGCACTTGGGATGTGCTGACCTGTGGCTGCTTCTCTGCCCTCTCCGGTGCAGGGGCCTTCCCTCCATCCCTGTCCACGTCCCGCTTTTCCCCATCCCAGCAGTCACAGTCGTGCAGCCGGTGATACAGAGGGAGTGGAAAGCCACTGAAAGCACCCACTGAAATAAAAATCAATGAGTCGTTCCTGATAATAAACAAACATCCCCGAGCGTAGCCCAGCCAACTGCTCTTCCAACACGAATATTCACTCCCCTTCAGCTCCTTCATCCCTCGTACATTGTTTTTCTTTCTGTTTAAGATCTGTAACAAGAACTTGGCAGAAACCAGATACAAGTGGGTCAGGAGGCCCTTGTGGTTTTCAGGGCTTGTTTTCCATAACCCGTTCTATCCTGTAACATATTTTGCACAAATGGCTTGGCAGGAGAGCTAATCCGTGCAGCAGGCGAGCCACTGAGGGCAGGATGGCAGGCTGGTGCTCGTGGCATGGGAAGTCCTGCCTTCTCTTGTGTGTGCAGTGGTGTCCCTGGGAATGGTGAGCACTGGGGACTRTCTCTGGGACCCACCATGCTTGCCAGGAGCACTACTGACACACAGCCACTTCCTCTGCTCCTCTCTTCCTGTTCTTTCCTGCTTCTGTTTCTCTTCTCCTGTTAGCACTGAGATCAGGGTGTAGAAAGGACAAGGTTAAGGAACTCACCATGGACATGGATGTTTTTATGGAAGCAAAGACCTGCTCCAGTGTGGTATTTATCTACACCAGCTTTTCATCCTTTTCTTTCCTCTTGTCCCTTGGACTGTGCAAAGACCTTTCCAGATGGCTCTCTGCTGAGACATGAGGTCACCGAGGAGCACGGCACAGAGCAGGACAGGGATAAAGAAAGTCATCCCCATTCAGGGGTCCAAAGTGCCACATGCTCACTCCTGCAGCAGAAGTGTGTCTGACAAATCCTGGTCTGGGACACAGAAGCACTTTCAGGCACCAAGAAGGCAAGGACCTGCTCTCCCAGGATGGCCATCGACAGCAGCCTATGGAGCCTCTGTGCACTCCACCCCCGCTACGGACACCAATCGTGCACAACCTCAGCACACACTGGTTCAAATGGGCCCAGCTGTTTGCAGGAAACCCATGTCCAAGGGACCTCATCCTCCTGGAGAACAGCTAGAGCTCCACACCAAGACTGCTGGGAGCTGGTGTGGCAGTACCAGTGCTGGTACATGGGCTTAAGCCAGACAGCAGGATGTCACTGCCCTCCAGCCCATCAYGTCTTCCCTGAAGTGTTCCTTCAGGTATATGGAGTATGTTCCCAAGCAACAAGCCTCTGTTTCCTTAGTGAGATCTGAGGAGAAGACATTGGAGCTGGAGCAGATGTTTCTGGAGACCTGAGATGTGATAAAAGCAATCTGCATGCTTAGCTGATGAGTGGCTCAGGGACACTAACCGGCTCAGAAGCAATTGGAATTTCTCCATTTTGCTTTCTGGCTGTGTCTGAGGTGATGGGGCAGGTCCACGATGTCTCCAATAAGCCAYGCTACAGGCATGTGCCTCCAAGAGACAGTTGCCACAGCTCCAAAGGAGCAGAGGGATGGCTCAGGGGGCAGAAACTGGAAGACATTAAAATGGGGAATGAAGCACTAAATCTGTAGRATTTTGTTTCTCTTCTTCGGGCCACTTGGTCCCAGGTTCCTGTTCCCAAATTTCTAGGGGTCTCTTCCTCTGGGCAGTGCTCACCCTGCCTCCCTCCTTGCAATGGGCCAGGTAGAGCCCACTCACTGCTCAGGGTGGCTCAGGGCGGGGAGGCATCCCAAAAAACTTTCTGAGCAGAAGCCAGACCTGTTCCCTCTCTGTCCCTCTGTGTTTTTCAGAGCCGATTTCCTCCTTGCATGCCAGAGAGCCTCCAAGAGGAGAGAAGGAAAGTGAATGTGCTTGGGGTGTCAAGGGGGGGAGAAAAAATAAAATAAAAGACACTGCAACAGAGAGAGGGCCAAGAAAAATATTTAATCCAAACAATGAACATTGTCATTTCCTCCCACAGTCTGCATTCCCAGTCAACTTCCCTGGGCAAGCAGGGAGAGCCAAGAATGGCCGGGCTCTCTGCCTCACCAGCATGAGTGTGTCTAAGGAAAGGGATGTGTCCTGGGGACAGGGCACTATAGCATCACTTTAGCCAGCTCCTGTCACATCTCTGGCCTTAGGGACTGACAGTTTTCTGCAGGGGAATGGTGGTTTGGAAGGATATCGGAGGGACTGGGACAGCAATGGGAGGGGGAATTTCCAGGGACCCAAGAGGGGGTGGTGGAKGCATTGGGGCTTTAAGTGAACCAGATGTTTAACAAGGCTTTGGGCACTCTTCAAGTCCTCCCAGGGACCTCCCAGAGCTTTTGGAAAGATCTTGGCTAGTGGCTGAGGTGGGGAGGAAGGGAAGGCATCCGGCAGGGAGAAGCTGCCCTCTGCCTCTCCAGGGGCTGCTGCAGCCTCTTTGTGCTCTCCTTTCCCCACACACCCTGCCTGCTCCTCCCTGCCACGGGCAGCACCTTCACCTGGGATGTGGCTTCTCTTGCATGCCTCAGACCCCTGGAGCTGCGGCCCTGGGGCAACTCAGGTTCGTACCCCGYGGTTCTGTGAGCCCTGGTTTGGGCTGACATCCCTCTGCCACCGGAGGGATGGGGTTTCCAACTGATCTTCCCACCATTAATGACTCATCTCTCCCAGGAGAAGAATTACTGGTGGTGAAGCTGATGCACAAGGCATGAGTCCGAGGGCAGCAGCAGCTTTTCCAGGGCTGGTTCCTGCCCAAATGGTGGTTCCCCTGTTTCCCTGTGGCTGCTTTCACAGCAACAGCTGAGGAGGGCAAAGACACCTGCATCATGTTTGTGTCAGCATGCAAAGGGTCCGAGCTTGATGCCCAGAATACCAATTCCCAAAGGGAAAAATGAAAGCACAGCAAAATCCGTGCTGACTTAGAAGCTGCATGAAAGCAAACTATGCATCCTCCTTGGATGGATCAGCACAGTCACAAAGTCTGGGAGAAAGCATATTGCTTCTTATGGCTGGACTTGACTCCCTGAAGTGGATCTGGCCTTTCAGTGGTTGTGTGCAGATAGAAATGACAAGCACTTTCCATCTCAGTGGCAGAGCTGGGGCGTCTTTCAGCTCCCGGGTTACACAATTGGCCAGGAGAACGCCGATTTTTTTTTCTTCTTTCCACCTTCCTCCAAAGCTTCTGGAAGGGGTCATGGCCAAAAGCAAAGTGCTGGGCCTTCAGGTCTGCTCAACCAGGGCAAAACCTGCATTCCTGCAAAATCATGTTTATCAAACTCCAGTGATGCAGCACTGCAACATGTACAACACCGATGGGACCTGCGACTGAGTCTTCATGATCCACCTTTCCCTCACCTGTTGCACCCTTTCATGCTCTTTCACACTGAATCAACCTACATATAAGGTGGATTTGAATAAAAATGCCTGGACCCTGCCTGCCCCACTGATGGCACTGAGGACTCCCGCTGGGCAGGATGGCAGCCTCRGGGATGGAGCCAGCCTGGGGACTCTGCAAGGGCTGTGGAAAAATACTGTGCACAGGCGCTGCTCCCTGCATGACATCTCCCAGCAGCCTCGAGAGAAACCGCACAACCAAGCCCTTGGACATGCTTCTGCCTCGGATGCATTGGGATCTAACCAGTCCTTCCTTGCATCCTTCCTTTGCCTGCAATATTTTCACCTCTCTCATTTTTTTCCACCTCAATTTTTTCTCTTTTCATCTGTGCCTGCTCCCGGCTCTGAGAGGCTGTGTTTTTTTAGCCTATTTCAATTGCCAAGCACTTGATTCGCCGTTACTATTTTTGTGCCGGCAGAGCAGGGCCCGGGCCCGGCGGTGCCAGAGGCTGCACCTCCACGTGCTGACACAGGCCCCGCTGCAGCTCCTGTCTGAACACACGGGGCAGATGGACGGGCGAGCGGGAGCTCTGCTGGCGCAGCCCGGCGCGCTGGCTGCCGCGGTGGCACGGCGCCTGGCCCGGCAGCGCCCCGCCGCTCAGCGCCGCGGCGAGCGACTGCTGCCCTCGCCTCGTTCATCCTTTCCCTGTTTATGAGAGACATTTCAACCGGCCCACTACCCCCCCACACACCGGAGGATGCATATTCTGGCGGCTGAGACCCAGCTGACCACTTCCCTGGATCGCATCCGTTGCCTTCACGTGGCACAGTTGGGCATTGGTGTTTTTCTTGCCAGCATCTTAAAACACCGTCAGGTGTTTCTGTGAGTTGCAGACACGGGCAAACCTCCTTCTCCCACCGCTGGCATTGCTTTCTGTAGAGCCACACATCTTAGAGGGTTCTCCTCTTTCACAACACCTGCTCTTAGTATATTGCAATGCCTGTGTCCTCCCTCGCTGYGATTCCTGCAAGGCCAAAATGAGACTGATGCAAGTACAAAGGCTCCCGGGTGACCCATCAGCACGTCACTTTGCTCTTTTTGCTTGCAAAGACAAAACCATCTGGAGATTCTCAGTAAGGCAAAGGCACAGGAGTCACCGTGTTCTCCACTGGCCAAGGAGCAGGGACAGTAATCCCCAAACCCTGTGCCTGGCTCTCCTGAGCCTTGAGTCCAATTAGTCATTTTTTATTTTCCCTTCATATGTTTTTCCAGTGTAATTTGGAGCATGAGTTGTTAAGTTTCCCCAACAAGTGTTGCCATAGGAGCCTGTATTTGTTTAGGGTGGGGTACGGGCTTGGGCTGGGTGAGAGGAGGGGGCAGTTAGCCCTGATAGGTGTAGCGAGAGACTGGGAGCCTCTCCTTCCCCGTCCTATTCCTGCCTCTGTACTCCCCCCACCTTGCACACAAGATCTGGAAATCGTTTCAGACCTGTGCAGCCGGGATGGGCAGACCGCCCCATAATTGTATGGAAACTACCGAAGCGACGGGTGTTGTTTTGCCAGTGAGTCATGACATATGGAGCAAAGCTCAAGGAAAAACTCCACCATGTGGAAGGCTGCAAAAGCAAATCACACCCAGAAGAGCCTTCCCCTGCCAGCGGCCCTGGCCAGTCCCCTGCCTGCATCCTGGCACCTGCCAGCCCCAACATCCCTGCCCTGGCCCTCCTGGTGCTCACAGCTGCTTTGAGACTCAGGGGCCTTCTTTGATCACCATCATTTAGGGCCCACCTGAAGCATTTTAGTGGAAGAGGAGTGTTAACACTGTTGCCTTGAAGAAATTGCACCCTGGTCTCCTCCAGACATGGTTTGTGACAGCAGTGTTTGGAGTCAAATCCCTTCTTGTTTTTGAGTAAGCTACCTAACCTGGCTGTGCCTCAATTTCCTAGCTGTAGGAAGGTGCKCTCTTTCTTCTGCTCTTCCGAGATCTTCCAGGCAAATGCAATCTCTCTGTGGCTGCCTGAATTTGGCCTGTGGCCTGTGCTACTGATAGCAGAGACCAGACTTGGTGGTTTGCCATAATCCCTGCTGCTACTTCCTAAAGTGTTATTAGCCTGTGTTGAGCCCATTTCTGTTCCTTGTGAGTCATGAGGACAAAAAGCCACATGGGTTCTCTGGTTTTGGCATGGTTGTTTCCTGTAAATTACTGGTATTATCACCAGGCCCACACGTTGGCTTCGGCGCGGTGGGCGCAGGGCTGCTGCGGTGCGGTGACATTTTTCAGGATGCTGTCATTCAGTGCAAGGGTGCTAYGGGCGAGTGTCCATCAGCAAAGGCTGAGCCTGGGCATTTTCAGTTCAGTTGTTGTTTGGGGCCAACCAGATTCAATAAAACTGGTCGGCTGCTTCCATGAACAGCAGGGTAGCCAGGTTTCCACCAAGAGTCCTGTTCAGTCTGGAGAAGAGAAAACTCCGGGGAGACAAAGCACCTTACAGTACGAAAAGGGGCTACACAAGAGCTGGGGAGGGACTTTTGGCAAGGGCATTGAGTGATAGAATAAGGGGTAATGGCTTTAAACTGAAAGAGGGTGGGTTTACACTGGATATTAGGAAGAAATTTTTGACTCTGATGGTGGTGGGACACAGGCACAGCGTGCTCAGAGAAGTTGTGGCTGCTCCATCCCTGGAAATGTTCAAGGCCAGATCAGACAGGGCTTGGAGCAACCTGGTCTAGTGGAAGGTGTCCCTGCTCGTGGAAGGTGTCCCTGCCCATGGCAGGGGATGGAACGAGATGGTCTTAAGGTGCCTTCCAATCAAAACCATTTCAGGATTCCATGGTTCTGATGACAACCGTCCTGGAGGTTGGCCATGGTTGCTGTGCCAGTAAGCACCATTGCAGAGCCCAAAGTGGAAGAACCATTTCATTTCTAATCACTCCATTAACGAATGGCTTCTCCACCCTGCCAGCTGGTTCAGTTGCTGCTTGGCAGTGCTGGTGTGTATCCGTGATAAATAAACCTCGTCTGCCGACCGTTCCTAACGCCCCATTGCAAGAGCTTCCCATGCCTGTCGTCGGTCGCAGCCGCGGAACAGGATTGCTTCTCAGCCATGGCTGGCTGCTTCTCAGCCCCAGTTGTTTGTCTCTCTTCTCTGATCAGATGACTCATGTAACTAAACAACAATAAACCGGGTTTCTGAATGGCTGCTTGTGCCATTTAACATTTCTGACACAGTACCCTGATCCTCTAGCTGCTGCCCTTGCAACACCCACTACTCCATCCACACCAGCCGGGATATCTGGTGCCCTTTGGCTTTGAAGAGGGGGTTGTGTATGGTGGGAGTGGGCACAGGCGCCTTGCTGAGGACCTGGGACCTCTACTTTTGGAGGCAACCTTATGCATTTGAAAGACCTTTCACAAAGCCTCGTTCCTCTGCCTAGCCCTTCCAAGCAGACGGCTGGTGTGACACCATCAACAACCGGGCATACTGCCAGTACGACGGCGGGGACTGCTGCTCCTCCACGCTATCCTCCAGGAAGGTAAGAGAGCACCTTCCGCGGCCTTGGCCAGGATCTATGGATTAAGGGGTCACTGCTATCTCTGCTCTTTGGCGTGGCTGGCTGTGGATCCAGCAATATAATTGAGCCTGCAATACAATTCTCCCATGAACAGAACAAACCCATGATTTTAAACCAAAGCCAGCTGAAGCTCATAGACATCATTGCACTGATTGAGAGTGGRGTTTGGACTCAGGCCAGTGTGATTGAAGCCTCAGCTCAGCTCCTGCTGAGGTTCACGGGATTTCCTCTTGTTTTGGGAAATGAGTCCCAAAGAAATAACTTCCATAGGACACAGTGCTAGACGTGGTGAGTCGGAAGTCACCTTGTGGTGTAATTGAGCTGCCTAGGGATTTTTGGCATGGTCCACTGGCATCCACTATGGGCTATGTTTCCCTCCCTCTTCTGGGACTGTAGAACAGTGTAGAAGGAGCAACTTGGCGTTGGGGTTGCACAGACCCTTCCTTGTCTCCGATCACAACCTTCCCTCCCACCTAACTTGCTATTCAGCACTCACAGCCCATCCTTCCTAATCATATCCAACAGCAAAACAAATCACATGCATGAAATAATTTCTCACTGCAAAAATATGTGAATTTGGATCTTCTCATCTTTGTTGYGGAGCTTGAATCATTTCTCCTTTCATCACGCATACATACACAGAGAAAAGGAAAAATAAAATCCTGGGAAGATCCACTTGAGATAGGAAAGCAAAAGGCTTTACACCCAAGTGATGAGTGAAATCCCCACAACAATATCATGACATCTCRGAGCAAGGCATGGCCAAAATAAAGGATGGGTTCACAGTGGAAAGTGGGGGGGTTCAGTCCCATGGCTCTCAGAAGACCCAGRCCCAACTTGCATCCCCCACAGGTCCCAGACCTTCCACTTGACAAGCCTTCAACACATCTCTCTTAAGGCAGCTGAAGAAGTACAGGGTTTAAACATCAAAAAAACCCCAAAACAGTGACCCAGTCTGTGAAAAATCAAATGTGTTTTCACAGTAAGAAAAACTCCTGGCTCTGAGCCTGGTGTGCATAAAACTTCTGAAGGAAACTTTTCTCAGCTCCCATGGCCCATGACTGGGCCACTGCCAGCCAGGAGTCAGATGCTCAGTGTATGTCCTCCCTCCTTTCTCTGCTGCCACCAGCCAAGGGGATATAGGCTTGCTCAGTCATATGCAGTTGTCGCAGAGAAAGTAATGTGCAATGAGCCTCCCTACCTGCATGGCATGTCTCAAAGCTGCACAGCTTGTGGGGTGGCCCTAGATGAACCCACTGCCTGCACCACAGAAGGCTGTTCCTGCTCACGGAGCCTCCATCCTGCCTGGCTTTTCTTAATCCACAATGCACAAGGACTGTGCACCTACCCTGGCTCCCGTCGGGTAGTGTGGAGGTCAGCTTTGCAGCTGGGAGCTTGGTTGAGTTCCTCCAAGAGCTGCAGAGGATGAGSGTATGTTATCTTCATGCTTTTCTGAGCCTGGAAGAGTCAGGAGTAGCTTGACAGGTCCACAGGTTCAGACATGGACGAAAGGTGTTTTCTAACAGGGACCAAAGTAAAACTTAAATCTAGAGGTGCCTCACCACTGCCAGCCCTAGTCTGAATGTCTTACACCCATCAGGGGACACTTCTTCCCAGGGTTTGACATTTGGGGCACAAGGCTCAAGCTGACCTTTGGCTGCAAAATTTGAAACGCACATTAACAAAAGGAAAAAAGGGTAAGAACAGAACTGAGCTGGGGACAGGGTGTGTCAGAGCCCATTCCTCAGTGAGCGCGGAGCCTGGCAGTGCCAACAACGGGGCACAGCCCAAAGCGTCTGTCTGTGCACAGCGGGGTGGAGAGGCCCTGCGGGGGCACTGGGGTGTCTCAGGGCAGAGGCTGAGCTGTCCCTTTGTTCCCGCAGGTGATCCCGTTTGCTGCTGACTGCGACCAGGACGAGTGCACGTGCCGCGACCCGGCGGCCGAGGAGAACCAGTAGCACGAGAGGCCTCTCTGGGTCAGGCGGCGCCGCAGGAGCCGAGGAAGGGGCAGCAGTGGGGCTGACGAGCGAAGGGGCAGCAGTGGGGCAGCAACGGGGCCGTGGGGGCGAGGGGGCAGGAGCGCGAGGGAGAGCCGGGCAGGGGGACGGCGGCTGCACGCGGAGGGGTCGGGTCCAGGCCACCCGGGAGCCCAGGAGGGCGAGCACGCGGTCCCCTCCTCATCGCTGCTCCCCCCAGAACCCACGCCAGGGCTCAGCCCGGGGTCTGGTGCCGCCTCAGCCGCACGCTGGGCTGGGGTCCACGCCGAGGGCCCGGGTGCTGCCAGGGATGTTCGTCCTGGTGCRGCTCCTGGGTGCCTGTCTTTGCTCTGGRCTTTGTCACTATTCACCCCTCTCTGCTGTACAGGCTTCTTTTAGCAAGGTTGAGGTAGTTGTGATCTCTCTGCAAATATTTAAACTTAATTATATCTATATACATATATATAATATATATAAAAATATATATTATATTTTCTTTGCTCTTGATGAAGCTGAGAAAGGATATCCTTTGTCACACACCCATGCTGCTGTGAAGTACAAACCATTGGGAAAAGCACAGGTTGGGGCGGAGGAGCAGGAAATTTCCCCTTCCTTGCTGAGAGKGAGCTGGAAGGAGGACAGAGAGAGAAGCCAAACATCCAGGCCATGCCAGGAGAGAGCTCCCCAGGCACAAAGGCTCCCWCCTCAAGGTAATTTGGGCATCTTGCAGGCACCAAGTTTTGCCCTTGGTATTTGCCAATGCTTTGCCTTGTTCTGCTTAGGGTCCTGGATCAGGATTCCAGGGTTGAGAAGAAATGTGGCTGTGCCTTTGAATCGTCCCAGCAAGCACAATAGATTCCAAGGGGATCCATCACACATTATTTCAGAGCCCTCTGGGAAGGGTTATGTATCCATGGAGATCACTGCATGGTCAATAGGAGCACAGACTCACCACAGTCCCTCTTTTCTTCACTCCCCCAGCCACTGCAAACCSAACTGGATGTAGAGGGCAACCCAGAGTAGCTGTGTGATGTTCAAATGAAGGATGCTGAGGTGGTCCTYCTTCTCTTTGCCCCACATCTGAGCTCCAACAGTGTGGTCAGCAGTTCTCAGAGGAGACCAGACCCTGTAATGTCAGGAGAGACAGGACCAAAAGACCTGTCAGGAGACTTTGAGCATCATCTTTTCCCATTGAGATTTTCCTTAGTAGAAGTGTTATTATTATCTCTGTCTGAGCCTCTCACGCTGGACATACAGTCACTGACTTCCAAGAGGCTCTTGCTCCTGTAGGCACTAAGTGAAAATCTGCAGATTCAATTCTGGACCCAAAGAAGCCCAGCAAGAAACTTTCCACCCCATAATCGATTCCCAGAAGCTCAGCTTGGACCCAGCCACATAGAGGCAGCAATCGGGAAGGTGCCTGGCTCCAGCTGGGGTTATCACTGCTGGTTTTGTGCTGCAAAGAGGCAGAGAAAAGGCATAGAAAGAGGAGAGCAGAGAAGAGACTACAGAGTAGGAACACATTGCAGTGTCCCCGGGTGAGCTGCAGGCTGGGACCAAAGGACTCCAGGCTGCCCGGCTGTGTCCTGCCCACATGGCGTGTACTGCTGGAGGGAGACAGGCTCCAAGCCAGGGTTTGTCTRGTGAAGGAGTGGTGGAGAGAGGGTGACACGGTGTGGAGAGATCGGGAATTTTCAAGGCATCGTTTGGCTTCTGCTAGCTCTACCCCATCCTGTTTTGTCAGGCACTTCCTACAGTTGTGTTTTACTGGAGGACAGGAGTAGGGGCAGAGATGCCTGGACATCCCACCAGCATGCAGGCAGGAGATGCCTTGTCCTTCTCCACACCGTTTCCTGATCCCAAGTGTCCCCATCTACCTGGTCTAGGCAGAGATTTGAGGAGAAGTGGGGGACGATGAGGAGACTCTTGCAGTAGGGACACATTGACATTTCTGTTCACATCATGCACAAGTGTCAAGACCCAAAAATTCACTATCAGTTGGGAAGATAGCAGCAAATTTTTTGTCACATATCCACTTTTCAATAAAAAAAACAACCCTTAAGCAACCCAAGGAATTTCAAGTAATAGTTGGCCCAACATCCCCAGGATGTGCAGCTCGGGCAGCCTGTCCTGCTCCACCAGTGCAGGGAAGAGGAGATTCAGGGGTCCCAACACAGCAGGAGGGGGTCCTGGCAGCTCCCCACAGGTGGGGACAGCGGGGATGTGGGATGAGCACGACATGCAGAGAGAAAATTTCAAGTCCCAGCATCTTGCCATGACAAACCCTTCCCTGCCTGGTGTCAGCACTACCTGCATGCCCATGTGTTTAGATGCTAAATTKTTATCCTTTTGGCATGAAACTCCCATGTTTTTCCCTGCTTGCCTGTGTGTGCAGGGAAGGGACTGTGCCCCATGGACAGGGGAACTGGGGGGTTGGGATGGGAGGTGCTGGCTTGGTTGGTAGACATTTGTGCTTCTCATGACCAGATAGCTTCTACATACCGAAATATTGTTCTTCTATAGCAACACTGAGCGGTTTTTGTCCCCTCTAGGGTTTTATTCACAATGGAGGCTGCTGCTATTTTTATTTTTTTGTATTTGATAATTATTTTTTATAAAAATCTATGAAAAATAAATAATCTTCTCATCCTCCATGTCTTTTGCTTCCTTGATTCACCAAAAAGKGGGCCAGAGAGGTGGTTTGGCTGCTCCCAACACCTTTTGGTCCCACATATTCTCCTCTCCCCAAACTACGGACTCTCCCAGAACAGTCCCAGCCCAGCTGGAGATTTCCTTTGGGTTTCGGGGTGTGGGGGGACACTCACCTCCAACGCCCCCCCAAGTCACGGCTGCCAGTCAGGCAGCTTTTGGTGTGCCACCAGCTGCGAGAACACTTTTGCAGAAGGTCTTCTGCTGGTTATGCTACAAACTGGTCCAAAGCTGGTCGCTTTTTGTAATTAATTCACTTAAAATGTAGGGAAACTGTGTGTGTGTGTGTGTGTGTGTGTGTGTGTGTCTTCACACCCCACGTCCCAGGGGATGGGGAGCAGAGGGTGGCTCACACGAGAGCCAGAGGACCATGTGGCATCCTGGCAAGAGAGTTAAAACCAAAGACAATAAAAAAAGTTCCTTAAAGGCTTGGGGATTTTTTTTTTGTCTTTTTAAGTAACCAGGTGAACTTTGTACCTATGGACTGGGAAGCACCAAAAAGCCCTTGCCCTGTGTTTAAACCTCCCTCTTCTTCTTCCAGCCATCTCTGATGCACCACCTTGGCCTCTCCTTCATGTCTGGTCTTTGCATGGGGACCCAGTCCCAGACGAGGAGCAGCATCTCCTGGTGACAGCAAATGTCCTCTCTAGGGCAAAGCTCCCCAAATCATGCGCTTTGAGGAGGAGACAGATCTGCTCCCATGAGGGACAGAGCATTAAGGGGCTCCACAGCCCCAGGCAATCAGGACCCCTGTTGTGTGTCCTGCAAGTAACACCTGAGGAGCAACTGTCTGTGGCAGTAGCCARGTGAAGTGCTGTTTTCCCATCCTTTGCCTCCTCTCTGCCCAACACCCAGTCTCAAGGCAAGAGACAACAACCCCTGTGACGAAGGGGACAGGCAGTTGRGCAGGGCAGTGGCTCGTCCAGTGACACAAACGGGGTTTGGAAGGCTTTGCCAGCCATTACCATGGAGGAGACCACTCAGCCGGGCATCGGGAGACCAGGCACCACCAGGACAGCGGGGACACAGTGCCCGGTGCGTGGGCTCACACCACCATGGGTGTGTTGGAAAGGAGCGGTCCCTGCTGCCACCTGCTTCCTGGGGATGAACAGGGACCACTGGCCAATGGCAAGCCTTCCAACACACACACCCCCCCCACCAAATCCTTCCTAAAAGCCTACCCACGTGCTGGTGACGCATYCCTTACAGTCCTCTTCGCCCTTTTTGGGGTGGCTTTCTCCAAACCCCCATTGACTGCAAGCCAGATGACCCCCAAGGAGATTTTGTGATGAGCCAGCTGTGCTGAGATCTTCTTACACAGCAGCTCAGGCTTACAACCGCACACCCTGCTGCCACACAGACCCTCTCTTCCTCCTCCTCCTCCTCCTCCTTCTCCTCCTTACGTCTTGTTCCACAGCCACAGGTTATTGTGCAATGAGATGATGGTTAACTGCATGGAAAATTGCAGAAGGAAAGTATTGGGTGTATTTTTAACTTATTTTCCTGCAAGTTAGCACTGGGAAAAGAAAAAAATCAAGTTGTTCCATGAGGCTTGATGAAGTCTGGTTTCCTATGGATTTGTGTGCTATAGCTCCTAAATTCCCCCTTTACTGTGTCCTCCCAAGCATCCTGTCTGTCTGCCTGCAGTAATCCCAGGCTCTCCTCGAGTCTTCTACCCATGTGGCAGGGCAGGTGGCAATACACACTGGGCTTGGCCAAGGGACCAGCCCTTTCAAGTCCTGATGGCCTGACCATTAGACAGAACACTGCACTGTAAGTGGCTTTTGTCAGGCACTGGTTTTCCCATCCTTTGTGGGATGTTAATACCCATGTTGCTGCTAGTCCTCTGTCAAAAGTCTGCCAGATGGACTAGGATGTTCTCAGGGGGTGGTTGACCACCAGACAGCACCATCCCATCGCCCTTAAAGCACAGGCTAAAAGAAGCTTTTTTGGACTCTGCTTCCAAATTCCTAGTCTCWGTGGAGGTTTGCAAATCAAGGATTGAGAGACCCTTGCTGAAGATGTATAAATACAGTTTTTCCCAAACACCCGAAGGTGACTGYGGACATTCGCCCCTTCCCGTGCCCGGCAGAGCAGGTGGGCAAGGCAAGGTGCAGGACACAGCTCCACTGGAGTGTGCTGAGTGGTTTGGGACTTGGCTAACCCAGTGGGCAGACAGGCTAATGCTAAACTTGTGTGAAGACTCACCYGAGTTCAAAGGCTGGGAGTGTTTCATCCGCAACCAAAAGATGACATCAACTGGACCAAAACTATAAACAAACACTCCAGTTTGCCAGAGCCAGGGATTACTAACAGCTCCCTTTAATAGTCAGTTAAATTATCATCTGGAGTTTTACATAGTGTTACAATGATTTTTGTTGCTGTTGTTTAAAACCTTTTTTTTTTTAATTCTTTTTTTTTAATCCAGAAGGGTTTTGTGTTTCTTGCCACATGGCTATCTCACCCTAAAGCACCCTACTTTCAATCTACAGTAGTAAAACGTCACATTAGAGTTTTAATAGAACATCAAGGAACATGAATTGTAGCCATCTTTGTAAAGAAAAGGACCAAACCATCTTTATATGTTAAATAACTCCACGACAAGTAAAAGGTAGTAATGCTATTACAGGGGTACGGACGCAGCAAAGAAATGTTAACGACCCAGAGGTTCATCTCAGGTGAATGATTGCTCATTAATTCAGAAATAAAACTAAAAGAGMGGGCAGGGGGGTGAAGGAGGTTGCAGAAATGGAAGGAAAACTGTGTTGTCCAGTTTTCATGTTGCTGGCAGCATGGGAAGAATTGGGAGTCCAAGACAGAAAATCTTGTGCAGACCTAACAGTAGGACCCTGGGGCACATGGGGATGGTGTCAGCTCTGCAGGGAACCACAGAGTCATAGAATGGTTTGGGTTGGAAGCGACCTTAAAGATCATCTAATTCCAACCCCACTGCCGTGGGCAGGGACACCTTCCACTAGCCCAGGGCACACCTGTTTGGGGTGAGCAAGCCCCACACAACACATCTCACCAAGGCCATGTCTGCAGCCATGGTGCAGCCCCTCGCCTGGGCCTGGGCCTCCATGGTGGTTGCTGATGTTTGTCTGAGAGGGACTCGTGTGGTAGCTGAGAGACTTGGGCAAGAAAATCCAAGCTTGGGCAAGGCTCTGACTCGCAAAGCCAGAGTGAGGAAACCAAGAAGGAAGCCTTCACCAAGCCAGAGTCACCGGGAAAATGGCCTCGCAGACACGTCACGCCAGCAGGCCCCGCGGGCACAGCGGCTGCAGGGGCAGCACGGGGGCACAGCGGCGGGCACAGCCCTGCCAGCAGCCCGCCATCCCTCACAGCATGGGGTGCTGAGCCAGCCCTGCAAGGGCGCTGCCAAAGGACCTCGGAGCAGGGGCTCTCCCCTCACCCTCCCAATCCCAACCCACGGGGAAGCCAGGGTGAGGGAGCAGAGTCCGGCCCAGCCGGCTGGTGATGCTGCAGGGCTTTGGTTGCCCATGCAAGGGCTCTGAAATGCCAGCGCAGAAGCAGAACAGAAATATCTGCAGAGCCTCAGTGCAAATCTTGGGACCAGATGAAAAAGTAACCTAGGCAGGTGTGAAYGCATGGGGTGTCCAGGGTTTTCCTGGCAGCATCGCAGCGAGTGGCTGGCAGACGGCACTGCTCCCKTCCCTGCGGCTGCACCTAGTAAGCAATAAAAGAGAGGAGTCTGCTACCCAAAGGAAAACAGTCTGCATTTCATATAAAGGCCATGTACGTGGTATTACTTGGCGAGAAACCAACCAGCGTCTGGGCCAGAGCAGCCTTCGTTCAAGCGTCCCTCCGAGGCGCTGAGTGGAGGTGCCCTTTGCCCATCCCTGGACAGCTGCCTGGCTGGAAGTTAAAAGTTGTCTCAGCATCTGCTGAGATAAGCAAAAGGACAAACCAAAGTGTCTTGGCCAAGAGTCTCGGTGGCTGAAAGGAAAAGGAYGGCTCAGTACGGATCACCTGCCCATATATACCTGTGCATGGAGGTGGCACTGGTCTTGCTCTGAGCCCCAAGTCCTTGGCAGCATCAGGCACGTCAAAATATAAGGATAAATATACGAGAAAAAGCCAAAAGGATCCAGTAGACTTCCTTCTTGCACAGAGTGGACATTTGTCTGATGACCCCTGCTAGACACATTCATTACAGCAATGACACAGGGATGCCCAGGTAATACTGACTGATGGTGGCTGCTAACCCAGCAGCTCYCCAGTCCGGGCCAGCTGCCCCTGGAGAGAGGTCTGCCCATGGGAAGGAAGGAGCAAAGCACTGTGTGGTCCTGAACTGCTGCTGAGAAAATACAGCGATGCAGCACTGCCGGCAGTGACCGGGCGCGCACCACAGCCGCCTCCCTCTCAGCACCAYGCAAATATTCAAGCCATGTCCTTGGCAGGTAGGAGGAGGAATGAGGCAGAAAATTGTATGAGACAGGCTGAAGACTGCTCCTGCCAAGACTGAAAAAATTAAAAGGAAATTTCTCTCTAGAGGCATCATAAAAATCCCAATGTAAKGTTCTGGGCTTGTCCAGATCAAAGGTGCGCAGCTGGCAAGTCCAGAGCCGCCTCCTCTGCAAACCAAGCAGGAAGCTGAAGCTAAAAGGAAGCTGTTTTCTGCCTCCGACACCATCAGCAGTGACAGGGTTTTGGAGAACAGTTTGCTCTGAACCAAGCCCAGTGTCCCAGTACAACCTCAGCTCTCTGGTTTAAAAAAGAAAAAAGTTGCCAGGGWGAGCGGCAGATGTGAGCCTGGACACAGGCAAGCAACCCCTCCAGAAGCCTGTCCTCCATGCCCTCTCTGGGRCCAGGGCCTCCAGGACCATCCTGCACCACGGCACTGGGATACCCAGCACCCCTCTCCCCTCACCACGCAGAGCCTGGGCTACACTACAGCTACAAGTGGCTGGTGCAGAAGAATATCTTGTCCGTGCCATCTGGCTGCTACTCTGCTGGCTGGGCTCTCCTCAGCAGCAKCCTGACATTGCTTCAGTCTTTATTATGGTGGGTAAAAAAAAAATATAATGGAAGAGATTTTAAAGTTGACTTCCTAAGAATGTGGTCCCACAAGAAGAAAGCTCATGATGTCCAGCTGACCACCGGCCCTGAGGCCAAGTTGCTTTTGTTCTGGAGGACTCTGCATCTTGGAGCACACGTGGGCTTCGACCATGGCAGAACCTGAGGGGATGGGGTCACAATGCCCCTGTCTCCTCGCCCCAGCTGGTAACACCGTGCCAGCTCTGCCCATCAATGGCACCATCGCTYGCTCAGGTCTCACCCAGACCTCATGCTTCACAACTGCAAAAAACCCCATCCCAACCCTGTTGGCCATCCAGTGGCTCATTAGCCCAGCCATAACCATAAGCATCTCAACCTGACCTGCATGCCCTGCCTCCATTTTCCCAACCCTGCATCACCTGCTCTCCCATCCTGGCTGTGTCACCGTGTTTCTCCTGTGACTGGTGTCCCCCACCCTTGGGGACAGTCCTCACAGCCAGGGCGGGGATGGGGCAGGAGGAGAGGGYTGTGCCCTCCCAATCTGCTCTCTCCACCAGTGCTGAGGAACCTCTTGGCAAAATGARTAAAACAAAACCAAGAAAACTGGGTCCCACAAGACTTCTAACTAGAAAGGCTTTTGGCCAAGTCGAAGAAGAAACTAATACTGAGTTAGTCCTGCACAGAGCAGCCGGTTTTGCTCCCCAGTCCAAATTCTTGCCTCCAGAAACATCAGTGACACCCTGCCCCTCCATGGGTCCGTGTGTAAAACCCTCAGAAACGCCCATGGGAAGGCCAGCGCGAGAGCAGGAGCCCGCAACCCTCAGTAGTCCTTGTCCCCATAGTCATTGTAAAGGACACTCAGCGTCTGCTCCTCGCACGTCTTCCTGAGGTCCCGGCTGAGCTCCGACCAGTCGAGCCCATAGGGCTTGATCTCGCTGTAGCGGCAGGCGAGGAACTTGAGGGACGAGCGCTGGAGGCTGATCTTGGGCTCCTGCAGGAGGCCATTGCACCAGCTGCTGAGGTCCCCCAGCTGCGAGAGGATGAGGCCGGCCTTCCTGCAGCGAGGGYGGGCAGGGGGACATGCCAGGGGGGCGATGGACAGGGAGGGGGTGGTAGAAGGGATGGAGACACCATGAGGGGATGGCGGGAAGGGCGGGAGGAGTGTATGAGGAGAGAAAAGTAAAGACAGTTAAGGACAGCTTGGGAGGTCCTTGAGGGAGGAGAGAATGCAAAAGCAGCTGAGTGGAGCCTGATGCTGCCAGGACAAGGAGGGAAGGGTGGGGCTGGGGGGACACATCATCCCCAAGGCAGCACTGCAAGCTAAATGCATGTGAGAACAGCCCCTACACGGGGCWGAGATGCCCATGTCACCACGGCAGTGCTGGACCTGCTGCACTGGTCCTGGGACTCACACTTCCCTGTCCTGTCCCCTCTTCTTCTTCTTCTTCCACCCTGTATCAGTCACACAACAAGGCCAAGTTTGCTGAGGGTTTGCTGAGGAGGCAGTCACAGGTGTAGCTGTGAAACCGCCAGTGCCCCTTGGGGTGGACATCACCACSTGTCACTGCTGCAGCTACTTGACCCCCAAATATAACAGGATGGAAAACTGGGAGCCAATAGCACTGCAGGAAGTGGGGAGAAATGCTAAAAAGTGTCARGCATGACACATGTGGCCAGCCCAGAACAGTGTCACCACATGTGTCCTCTCCATTAAGTGTATGTGTTGCATATTTGGGAACTATGTTGGTCACTCATGGCTTGGTGTAGGACATGGAATCACAAAATGGTTTGGATTGGAAGGGACCTTAAAGATCATTTTGTTCCACTCCCCTGTCCCATGGGCAGGGACACCTTCCACTAGACCCAGTTGCTCCAAGCCCCAGCCTGGCCTTGAACATTTCCAGGAAGGAGGCATTTGCAACTTCTCCAGTGCCAGAAACGTGCAGTACTGGGACCCAACATGCCAGGACACCACTGAGGATGAGGGAGATTTAAGAAAAAAAACACCAAATCAGAATGTCATGCCTGGCTTGTGGGGGTCTGTATGGAAGGCTGAAGGTGAGGTAAAAATTATGATCCTCATAAGGTGCAATATCACAAGACATAAGTACAGTGAATGACACTCCTGGTACATGACTCGTAATGTTTAGTAACAGTTTAGGGAACGTGTCCCACAGGACACTGTGCAAACTGCAAGGGATATACCAAGGCATACATCAAACACAGGTTTGATCCAAAAAAGCTCTGAGAGAGCAGGGKATGTTGCAGAGCTCCGTGGTTCTTTGCTACGTGCATTTTGGATCTTCCAGTTGTGGAGAGCAAGACAAGGAAAGGCAAGTCACCGCAGTGGCAGTTCGTAAAGAGCCACAATCCAGCCAAGGAARCCCTGAAAGCAGGTCAGATGACAGAGGGAGAGGAGGACCAGGATGAATCCATCTTCTGCAACAGACATACCGCACCTCCTGGCCATCACAGCCTCAATGCAGGCTTGTCATGGTAGTGAGAAAGTGCTAAATTACCAACCCCTTGTAGTGGATGAGATCTTGGAAGAGCACAGAGGATCACAGCCAAACAGGACCTAAATTGTGTTATCTTCTTTTCAAAGTTTTCCTCTTAAAATTGTTCTTTTAATGTTTTTATCAAGAAAATCAGTTTGTACAGATAAAACACATTATGTTCATTTTAAACATGTCTCGCACTTTGGGTGATCTCCAGGGAATCTGGCAAATGTGGAGGCAATGGATTCAAATGAAGCATCTTGAAGGTGAGTCTCACATGCCTGGAAACCCAGACAAAAGTTGAAGTGTCTGAAGAGCTGGTATAAGTTTCCTACCCAGCTACAAGGTCAGTTGGTGGGTTAGAATAGTTAAGGAAGAAAAGATACATCCCCTCAGTAGCTTTAACTCAGCATCTGCTCATCACAGAGCAGGCAGCAGAGGCACATATCACGATTCTGAAGGAAAAAATCCCTTCCTGTTACATTCTTACTTAGATAAGCAGGGGTGGCCTGGTTGGACAGCACAAAGGTGCATATACCAACCAYGAAGGAACATCCACAGCCT
The DNA here is from genome assembly GCA_018881555.1 of Amblyornis subalaris. Taxonomy (NCBI): domain Eukaryota; kingdom Metazoa; phylum Chordata; class Aves; order Passeriformes; family Ptilonorhynchidae; genus Amblyornis; species Amblyornis subalaris. The sequence continues at coordinate 4,916,863 of JACAXG010000049.1, read as the reverse complement.
CCCTCCAGGCCAGATACACCATGAGAGAGCTGCTTGGAGAGGAATTAATTTACCCCAAGTCCAGCCAGAGCCAACCCTGGCTTTCCTGAAGAGAAAATCTTTCCGAGTTGGGACATGGCTGCAGCTCCAAGGGGCCAATCTGGAGCTGCTGAGAGGTTGTGCGGCTCTGCAGTCCCGTGACACCTGCCCAGGGCTCACGTCCAGGGCGTGGCAGAGGCGAAGGGACTCAGCAAGGTGCTGACTCTGGAGACAGCCACCCAAGCTGGCCAGGTCTGCCAGCCATGAGAAGGCAGCCAAGCTCTCACTTGTCTCAGTCTCTGCATCTGACACCCAAGCAAGCTGCCACAAGTGCCTCTCTGCCTCCAGCTTACAGGCACCCGCAGGGGAATGCCTAACATGATGCCACAGATTCTGGCTCGTAGGCACCACCAGACTTCACTGGGCTTTGCATCAAATCCAACTTCCATTTATTACTTGCTTTTTTCTCCATTTCCTTTCCTTATGCAAAGACCAGGACTCTCTGCATCCCTTCTTGGATCGTGAGGGAGCGAYTTGCTTTTGTAGCCTCAGACAAGTTATCTGCACACTCAGACAAGTTACGTTGCTTTGGTCCAGCAGCCAGCACTGCCAAGAAGGGAGGCGAGTGCACCCCAAATGAGCAGAGCAGGAGGTGGCACGGATGCGTGGAGGAGGGACATGGTAGAGTCAGTCGTGTGGGTCCACATCCACGACTTCAAAGGAGCATCAGTAACAGTCAAACAAACACTGTCTGCTGGCTAAATAATGTCATCTGCAAGTGATTTGTCCTGTCACCACCAGTCTGGGTGCTTCGCCCTCGCAGAYGATCAAACAGGAGGTCTGCTTTCCAAGATTTGTCATCACCAGAGCCCGCTGCAGCTGCCTAAATGCCTCTTTCCAAGTAGCGCGAGCTGCAAACACTTCATCAGCAACTTGCGTCATCCCATCCTAAGCGCTCCAGCATTTCCAGAGGGTGGAATTAACCCTCTGGCTCGTAGATTCACACAGCAAATGGTATCCTTTGGGTAACTCAGTGGCACTTCTGGCTGCTCCATGCCAGTGCACCTCTGCCCCGCAGGTCTGGGGGGTGCAGCTTCCACCCCGTGTCCTGGCTGGTCCTCGGTCCCTCACAGGGCAGAGAGCAGCAGTGGCAATATTCAGCCCCAGTGATGGCACCGGCTCTGTGATGACTCCAGTCTGTCACGTAAGGAATTTTATGGACTCCTCATGCAAATCATCGCAACAGATGTCAGCTGGTCTGTGCAAACCAGGGCTGGATTTCACATCTGGAAATGGAGACAGAGCGGCATCACCACAGCTGGGCTCSAGACAAAGGTGAGAGTTAAGTCCAAGCCTGCTGATCCCACTCGGTGTCGTGGGAATGAGGCAACCTTAGGCAGAGGAGCTGGTGGGAGCCTCTGTCCAAAAAAGACTCCATGTGCTGGGATGTTGCTCCTGAGCTTTGAGGCTGTGCCTCAAAGAGCTCACATTTCTTAGGAGGACATAAATGGGAAAAGGGGAAAGAGGAGAGACCCCAGCTTTGCTCCCGGGCATGGAGGATCTCCTAGGTGTTTCCCACCAAAGATGTACCAAGAGACAAGTCCAAGACACTAAGTCCAAGACAGGCACAGGCTATCTGCTGAGTGTCTGTGGCTGCCTAGCAGAAGTTTGGAGGACAGAGTAGGTACATGGAGGATCTCCTATCCTCTGCTAGAAATACACAGGTGATCACCTGGAGAAGCAGGGCTGGAAGACAGCCAGTGGTGAGACCAACAAGAGGAGGTGTGGGGCACAGTGTAAGGCGGAGGCCATGAATTTCGTACATAGGAGCTGCTGCTGACGTACATCTGAAAGGAACYCTGATTTCCAGATGAGGTCATGGCTCTGGTTCTTTGGAGGCCAGATGCTATGAAACACCACTGCAGCACACGCAACCTCCCAGCCCAGCTCACTGAACTGACTGGAAACATCTACGTTACTGGGAAACCACACAGACTAAAACAGATGTTGAAGGACATGGGGAGAAGGGAACATCTGGTTGTCTCCACAAGCCTGGGACATCCTCGGGCAGCTGGAGGGGCTTCAGTGACCTGGAGAAGCCTGAAGAGAAGACATGGTGCTCACTCAGGCATAAAGGGACTAATTTAGACAGAAATACCTCAGGACAACCTCCTCCAAAACCTGCTGTGGCAGGTCAGCACTGCCTGGGCACCAAAACCACTCATGTCACCCCCACACAATCACAGACGTGGATCAAAAGGGAGGAAATGTGCAATTCAGACCTAAGGTCAGTCCACTGCCAGCTTGGGACCACAAGTGACAGTGAATTCAGCACACAGAGGTGCATTCAGCTCAGGCCAAAGCCCAGGAAAAGGCAGAAAGCAGAGTCCAACCTCCATCCCTCAAAGGTGCATTATTTTTCCAAGACCTTCTGCCTTTTTGCCTGTGGCATCAGCTACCAASGAAAAAAGAGAATTCCATCCCTTGCCCACTCTGCGTAGCATGAACATACTAGGCCAAACTCTAGAGACAGTATGGGGCTGATGGTACGGACAAGGATGTTGGCTTGACAATGGTCAACCACTTTCCAACTTGTCCTATGTTTATGGTCCTYGCACATGCACAGCATCCAGCAAAATAGAAACCCCACTGTGACACTCTAAGGTCTATCATCCAGCATCATGTAATGAGATCTGCTTGAGAGATGCCTTCCTGGTGACCAACATCCACGAGGGACAAGCCTGCTGGTGGGCAGGCCTGCCTGCCCAGCCAGCCCAGCTCCCGAGCCTACCTGGGCCCCAGCTCATCTTCACAGCGCCAGGTGAACTCCCCAAAGCTCTCGTAGTGCTGGTTGTAGTGGTAAAGGACTCGGTGGAGGCTGGGGGAGCCCAGGTCCAGCAGGGTGTTGTAGGCTGTTTGCTGCTCCTTGCCGCTCGTGTAGCCGTTGAAGAGGTTGTAGATCTTGTCTGCTATTTCTGGGCAGAAGGACAGGGGGTGTTCAGTGGGGTGCAAGGAAAGGCATGAATAAAGCCCATCAAGGCTAAAGCTCAGCTCTAGGGAAACCAAGACCAGAACCAAGATTTGCCCACCGAGTTATGATTTACATCATATGCGGACAAGGTCCCAACGGAGGAGCAACAGAATAGATGGCATTGCCTGGACTCAGTCCAGGTTAGCTTCCCATAGTTTGGTCTAATTAGAAAAGAAATGGGTGATGCCATCAGGTAGTGCTAGTGAAGTGCCATTTACTCATGTTTGTTTTCAGGGAGGACGTATGCCTCCTGCAGCCCCCATCCCAGTCCTCCACACTGCGTGGCAGCTCCTGGGCCACCGTGGGTGAAGGAGGTGTTACAGCCAGGRCACGAGACATGCACGGGGACATGCTGGAACGGGGAACTTCCTGTTGCTGGTCCCAAGCATCACGGTCCAGCAGCTCCCTCCATCTCACCTTGAGCTTTCACATCATCCACCACAGGGCAGGGCGTCTTGACCGTCACATCACTGGACCTGGAACGTCTTCCTGTGTTGTCAACTCCCCAGAGCGTGAACCTGGATGAGAAGGTTAAAAATGAAGCTCTGGACTCCAAGACCTCACGGATGTAGAGGCAGCATCAAACAGGATCCCCACGGTGAGGGTGTCAGCACTGCCACAGGCATGGCGCAGGGCACTCACATGTAGGTGGTGTCGGGCTCCAGGCAGCGGATGATGAGGGAGATGGTGGAGGAGAGTCTGTCAGGCACTTGGGCCGGCATGGCACAGGGGGACTTGGCACCAGAGATGATGTCATCCACAAAGCTCAGCACTGTCTCTAGGGAGAGAGGGGAATATGTGCCACGGGCCAGGACACAGGTGTCCCTGGAGCTATGGAGAGCCTGTGCCTGATGCCACACTGCCTGGTGCCRAGGGGGACCACGGTTCATACACAAAGTTGGTGTAAAGCTGGACCCATTGCTTTTCCAGAAAAGTTCATCCCCATGGCGTGGAGCTGCCCCTTCTGCAGCATGGTGGGCAGCAGAGGGGCTGCTCTCTCTTCCTCAGGAYACTGGATATGTTGCAGCATCCCCTTGCAAAGAGGGAGACAGAGGCTCTCCATCTCCACCCCACTCTCTCCAGAGAAGCAGTGGAGTCCCCACTCACCTGTCTCCACCTTGGAGTGGTCCATTCTGTCGGTGACTTTCTCTTGGCGGAGGAGGTAGTCAACGATCTGCACCCCRATGGGAGGTTCCGAGTGCCCCCACTCCAGCACCACCAGTGTGCTGCTGGGCTCGTGTACAGTGGAGAGACGCAGGCTGGGGACAATTTTTGCATTATTCTCTCACAACAAAAGAGATTCAAAGCCATTAACCCACAGGAGACAGCAACTTCAGAAGAGAAGTGACCCCCCCTCCCCTTCCCCTCCTGGCTCTGGGCATGCTGGTCCAAAGGACTCCCTCCCTGGGGTTGTTCACCAGGATGGATCCACAACCAGCGTCCCTATCCTCAGCAGGAGTTAAAAAAGACATTGCCTCTCTGTACTSTCTGCCTGATTTCCAGCTCACCCATTCATTTGCAAACCTGTCCCATTACGCCAACCAGCCCTACCACCTCCTGCCACCACGCTGCTGGCCATCACCACCTCCTCACGGACCCACCACACCAAAAAGCCACGCCAGGCACGTGTGGAGACCTACACGGGGTGCGGGAGAGGCGCGCAGGTGGGCAGCCCGTCAGCCCCGAAGGCGCTGGAGTCACAGCGGCACCAGTCCTCGATGACGTCCCCACTGCCCGAGCACCACAGCAGGCTCATGGTGGCCTCCTGCAGGAGCTGGGAGAGAGGAGAAGGGGTCGGACACCGGGCAGGTGCGCTCCCATCCCGCCAGCGCTTGTGCCAAAGTTCATCCATCCTCTGTGGGTTCAGCACGGCCCACCCACCCCGGAGAGCAGGGCTGGCCGATGGGCAAGGGCTGGCACAGCTTTGACGTGAGGCTATCGGGGCAAGCTGCCTTCAAACCCACCACGAGGCTGTCCTGCCCCCCCTCCGCCCGCTCCGTCACCCCAGCACGGGGCTCCTCACCCGCTGGGTCTGGTTGTTGGTGACCAGCTCGTAGAGCGGGGCCGCCTTGGTGACCTCCAGCAGGATGGGCTCGGCGGGCACGTCGGGGCTGGCGGCGAGGCGGCAGAGCGGGCAGGAGGACGGGCAGCGCCCGCGGCTCTGGCACTCCATGCGCACGCCCGCGGCCATGCGCTTGGTGCCCGACTCCGACAGGCTGGCGATGTACTCGGGGAACGTCAGCACCTTGGGGTCCCGCTCCCGCTCCTCCGACTCGTCTGAGGGGGAGTTGCCTGGGGAAGGGGGAAAAAAGCGGCACCGGGGTGGGCTCCAAGCCATTGATAAGGGAATGTGAGGGGGCTAGAGCTCTGCCTTCCACCCAGGAGAGAGACAGTGCTTCCTGAGAGCCCCCTGTATCCTTAAGAGCTGTTTGCTCCGCGGGGATGAAACGCCCACAGGTCTGCAAAGGAGGAATCAGGACTGAAAAGCCCACCCTGGCCTCTGCCGTTGCAGGTCCTCTGGTCTCCCAGTGCCTCAGTTCCGCCAGCCCCACGCCTACACCCGGACTGGGACAGACCACCCTTGCAGCAGGTCCCCACGAGAGGGAGCCTCCTTCCTGTGGCTGGAGACCCGGGAAGGACCTGCCTGGGCACCTGCATCCCACACTGCCGCCTCACAAAGCCCCCTGCCGAACCGCCCTCTGCAAAAGCCCTCTTGGCCCTACAGCTGATTTCTCCACTCATCTCCTTCGGATCCCACCCAAAACTGATGTGACAGAGTGTGTTGGAGACTAGAGAGGAAGGATGTCAGATCAGGGTGAACAGCAACGCTGCTGACCTGATGCTCCTCCAACAAAGTCTGCAGTCAGCTGCACCAAAAAGCTCAGAGAGAGCAGGGAAGACTTGTCAATGCTTCACAATGCCCGGAAAGCTCCCAAGATGGCTACAAACCCACCAAGCCCTTCTCCAGCCCCTCCACCCTTCCTATACTCAGTCCCCACACAGGAATATGGAGATGGGAAGCAGGTTCTACCCGGCCAACCCTCAGGTGACCCTGCAACCCAATAGGCTCAGAAAAAAACATTGCAGCAGGAAACCATCGACACAGCCTACACTTTCCCCAGCTCCCCACGAAGATGCCTGACACTGGGTGCCCTTGTGCTCCCAAGGCATGGGGCAGTGAGCCAGACCCTGCACTCAGTGGGCTTTTCTCCAGCATTCCCGTAGCAGGAACTGTTTTGGCACAAGGAGAACAATCCTCGCACAGAAGTCAAGAAGATAAAATCTGCCCATCACTGCTGTGCTCTGGGTAGCATGGCCCTGCCATGGTGAGCCTTGCCATGCAGGAAAACAGTGCTTTTCAAACAAAATCMCTGCCAAAGGATGTGCCTGGATTTATACAGAAGGAAGAGGGGCCTAGAGGGACCACTGAGGATGGTTGGTGGGGTTGGAGGAAGCTGAAGGATGCCTAGGCAAAGCCTCACCCCCAGGGCAGGCTCAGGCCATCGCTRGGGGTGGCTTGGTACAGGCTGGCTGCTGTGGGGAGCCACCATGGAGCACATCCATGGCTCAATAGGAAAATCTCCCTATAGGAAGGATTTGTGGAGAAATGGGCCAGCACTAGCCCATCCTTGAGCCTCCTGCACAGAAAACAAGGCTGTTAAACAAAACGCAGGACACAAAAGTGTTGCTCTGCTCCTCCAGGAAGCTGGAGATGGATCACTTTAGGCTGGCTGTGAACTGCAGCTTAGCAGGCACTGAGGGAAAGCAGAGGAGCCAGGGAATGATTTGTCTCTTGCAATTTCTCAATCAATATCCAGCCCCTGACGTTTGCAAACAAAAAGCAAAGGAGGGAAAGTGGCAGGTGCCAGAGTGAAACCGAAATGTGATATTGTGGGTGGAAAAAGGCTGCCAGACCTGAAAAGCCTCCAAGCAGGAAAATCAAAGAGGAGGAAATTGCAGGAGAAAAAAAAGAAGTAGTTGCAATCAAAAGATGCTACATATGGAGACAGCCTGCAGCAAAACAGCAACGGGTCTGTACTCTTCCAGGTGGGCTTGGGAAGAAGTTCAGGTTCCAGGAGGCCCAAGCCATGGGATCCAGACTCAGGCTTTGAAAGAAGCCCTTCCTACACAACATAACAAATGTCTCTGTGGCCGGGGCACAGCAAGAGCAGCACCATGGGTGGGTGCCAATACTGGGAATTAGGGAGCYTCGTGATGGAAATGCTGTGTCCGTCACGGTGCCTGTGAGCTCACACTGCCTGCACCTGGGAGYTCCTGGGCAGGAGCATCAAACCAATGTCATCTAAAACGCAGCAGCTCTGCTCAGCATTCCCCGTGTCCAGGCTCGGGAGTTGGCTCTTGTTTGCTGCCCAAGCCTGGATGCTGCAACCCACCGTGCACAGCACAGGCAGCAAAACGCCTGCAGGCAGCTTTGCTGAGGCCAGCACAAGAGATCCTAGAATCACAGACTCCAAGAATAGTTTGGAATGGGAGGGACCTTAAAGACCATCTCGTTTCAATCTCCCTGCCATGGGCAGGGACACCTTCCACAAGACCATGTTGCCATGGTCCTGGGGACAGATGGCAGCAGGCCGGGAGTTAGGCTGCCTCAGCTTTTGTAAAGCTGCCATCCAAACTGGGCATCACCTCTTCCATGGGGGATCCATCCAGCTCACTGCAGCCAGGGCACCGGCGGGGATGCAGCAGTGCCAGAAGCCCTCTGCACCATGATGAACCTCCCAGCTCCTAACTGGTTCCCAGGCGTTAAAAGCACAGCACTGACAGCCCGGGAGAAGGAAACACATTGGAGGGAGAAAAGTCTGGCTGCAGGATGCAAGTGGAAGAGAGCAGATACGGTGGAGACAAAAGGCAGGAAAGAACTGGATTAAAGACAAATAACAGTTAAGTCCAGAATCAGGCAGGATGGTTTGGTGGGATTAGTGCACTCGTCTTTCATCTCCCTGGGGATGTGGGTATTGATCTTTCTTTCTGGCCTGGACCAGTGCCTGCTGCAATCCATGGGAGTCCTTTGGCTGGCTTCAAAGGCTGTGGGAGCTGGGGGTAAGTAAGAGGATGAGGTGGGATGCAGTCCTGACACGGGCCAGACACTTTCCTTGCTATGCCAAAAGCAAACCCAGCTTCCCGCTCCGATGGGGTGGCTGTGAGTACCCTCCCCAGGCAGCAGGGCTCCTACCTTTGCTGATGTCCTCATACTCCAGCCAGAGCTGCCGCTGGACCTGCCTGCTGGGATACCAGATGGAGCAGGACTCCTCGAAGCCGTACACTGCCTCCTGGATGTAGTGGTTGCCAAACTGGTCCAGCAGCGCCACRAAATCTCCACGGGAGGTGGCTCCATCCAGAGAGTGGAGTGCATTGCTGAAGGCTGGCAAGGAGACAGAGGAGATGTTCAGATCCCAGAGTCCGCCAAGCCCTTGCCACCTCCCTACACACTTGYGATGGGCAACCACCCTTTGAGCCCATCACCTGCCAGCAGGAGGCTATGTCACCTCTTGCCACCCTTTTCTCCCTTCTCCCCCCTGTCCCTGCACACTTACACTGGGAGATGGTCATCTGGTTGAGCCGGACGTGGTACATGACRGACTGCACCTTCCAGTGCTGCAAGAGAGGGTACCCAGACACCTCGCTGAAGTTCACCATCCCTGCCAGAGAAAGGACACRGGGGCTCAACCCCACTGCCTGGGGATGCCTCACCACAGGGATGGCTGCAGCCCTTCATGCCTGGGGCAACGCAGACAGCAAGGCGGGAAGAAGGCAGGGAAAAGGGCTGTGCACACACCAGGTGCCTCCAGGGAGGCATTGAGAGCTGAGGGTCAGGCGCTCCCCAGCAATTAAAATGATGGCTTTGAAGGAAAGCACATAGACTCGTTTCATGCTGCTGTCCAGGGCTCTGCGCTGGAAGATAACGAGCCTCCTCCTGCCTCCCATCCTGCTTCCTTCCCAGTGCCCACTCCCAAGACATGCCCAGGTGTGCTAATTATTTCACTAATGAGAGCTGCGCTTTTTAATGAGCTGTTGGCAGGCCTGGGAACGGTCACCGTCACACCACGTGTGCCCACGTGTGGCCGGCCAAGAGGCCCTGGTCCCCCTCGGCTGGGACTGAGCTGAGTGGGCAACAGATGGACGGGGAAATCGCTCGCCTGTTGGTGCTGATGTTCCCCCAGAACATTATGGCAATGCTGGGGCTGAGCAAGACCCACGGTTTGTCCTTTTCCAGGCAGACACCCCATTCTTTAATCATTTAACTGTGACTTACAGATGCCAGGAATTCATGGAGACCAGGGCTGGGCAGTCACTTAGTCCTGCCCGAAGCACATGGCAGCTCATCTTCCATGAGCARAGGCACAGAGAGGCCACCGAGCCTCAGACAAAGCCCCAGAAATGGAAGTGAAGGATGCTCATGGCTCTGATTTTGGTGACTGGAGCACCCCTGGTGCGCCACAGCAGGGGCAGGCCACCTCCTCCCTCGCAGCCCCGGTGCTGCACAGCCAGCACGTCCCACCCCACTCGGCAGCAGAGCAGAGAACTGTGCTGCTAAACAGGCACCCAGCAGGAGTTCAGGAGGATAACGGCGGGCATCTCCCCCCGCAACAAGAACTGAAGCAGAGGATAAGCAGGATAAGATCCTTTGCCTTCCAGCGCCTCGCTCTCTTCGGTGCTGGCTGCTGCCGACAGCTTCAAAGCCTTGCTCTTCCCTGCAAAGTGTTTATGCACAAACAGCCCTTCCTTACTCAGCAGCTCTGCCTCTCGTGTATTCACAGCGATATCCAGATCTGCTTCTGACAAGCAGAGAATATTTTACTTCTTTTCCTTTTTTTTCCCCTTTTTTTTTTTTGCCCTAATCAGCCACAAAGCCAGCAGAGCAGTGGGAAATGAATAGGATAATTTACTGGCTTCTACCTCCCCAGCATAATTGCCAGTGAAGTCCCAGTCCCACTGACACTGCTGTGATGCTGGGGTCGTGGTGGCAGTGCCTTCCTTACATCCATGTAACCATGTCACAGGCAGGAGAGTCCCACTGGGAGGCAGGCGTCCTCCAGCACCTCCAGGCAGGGCTGAGCATCCCCACGGAAGCAGGAGTGACCCACCAATACAGCTCTCTTGGGGTAGCTCAGCCCCACCAAGACCCACCGGCACCCTCCTCCCTGCTGAATCTGCCTGCACACACACCTCCATTGCCATGCACCGTCGGGGCAACCAGCATCCATCAGACCCRGGATATAGCCCATGGATGCTCCCCAAAATCCTCCTGGAAGCTCTGCCAGACAAAGGCAATCCACAAGGTCTCACATGAGACCAAAACACCTTAGTAGCCACATCCCTCGCTTAGTAGCTCCTTGATGTCTGGGCTGTTTCAGCCAACAGTAGCAAACACCAAGGAAACAAAGGTGTTTCCTTTGGGAAACCAAATGGGTGCTGGTTACTTGGAAAAAAGGTAAATCCTTGAAGGCTGTCTAGGAACCCATGATAACCCTRTTGCTCATGGCCCATGATGCTCTGACACAGCAAACCAAAACCTTTTGGTTCGGYGGCAGTGGGTTTTGAATGCTTCATTACATCAGCAAAGAAATCAAAGGTAGTCGGAAAACTTTTTTTGCTTTGGAAAAAAAAGAAAAAATCCCTTTTGCAAATGGCCCAAATATTTGATGGATGCTTGAGCTTTTACCCCACACAATTAATTTACAGCCTTTGCCTCTCCTTCATTTTTAATGCCTTCCTCTTACTCCTGCTGCTGCTGCAGGTGAGCATGGGATGCTAAAGGCAGACTGGATATATCCCCCTGGATGTTTAGGTGCTGGAGCCGGGCATGCTGGCAGCTGYCTTGCTGGGAAAGATGTGGATTTGGCTGGACTCACTCACCGGTGAGGAACTCGGGGTCGGGCATGGGGTCAGAGAGCTCCTCTTGGCACTGGTTCTCCAAGGGCACTGTGGCCACCACCAGCCCATCCGGCAGCTGCTGCTCCAGGCCCCGGGCAAAGTTGTTCTGCCTGGAAGTAATTGCAGAGAGAAAASCAGGGTTGGAGGACAGGAGAAATGCCTGGGATCATCCTCGCCAGCAAGTGACCCAACCCAAAAAAACMCCTGGCACTAAGCCTTTCCTTCGGGCACAGATTAAAGAGATGTCTCCTCTCGATGGAGTGTCAGATGTGCCCTCCCCACCAGCCCGTACATCTTCTGCAGAGCAAAGCCAGGCATGGGTGGCCCAGGCAGTCTGCTAAGGCCCAGCCCCAGGCTCCTTCCCGTGCCTTCTTCTTGGAGAGGATGGTGAGGTCTGACCCTGTGGGGTCTGCTCCCCACGTCTGGACCTCACCTGAAGGTCCCTTTGAGCACCTGCCCCGGTGCCACCTCCTTGGAGTGGTTGTTGTAGCCATAGAAGATCTCCCCGAAGAGCGTCTGGTTCATGGGCAGCTCGCGGGGCTCGCCGCAGTCCCCGGCCTCGGGGCACGACTCCGAGATCAGCTGGCACGAGCGCCCGTCCGTGCCCAGCTTGTAGTCCTCAATGCACCTGGGAAGCCAGCACGGGGTCCACCATCAGCCGCAGCCCCCCACCCACAGTGGGGACAGCCACAGGAACAGAGGAGACCCCTCCCATCCCAACCCTACTGCTCAAGGTGGCAGCAGCAAGGGACGGCAGCACCTCGGGGGTGTCCCTGTGGCCGGAGAGGTGAGGGGTCACTCACCCACAGAACATGAGGATGTTGTAGAGCAGGGGGTCTTCGGGCAGGGGGACCATCTGCTGCAGGCACAGCTGCTCACAGCCCCCGTTGAAGCCATCGGAGCAATCCACGCCGACGTGACGGTCATAGCAGCCTGTGCCGTCCTTCATGGGGCTCAGTCCCGTGGGGCACTGGCAGGGGTGGGGGAAGCAAGAAGTGAAACCCCCAGGGAAGAAATCTGGCCCTGGGTCTGAGGTGACGGGGAGGGCTCTGGCGTTGCTCTCCTTTGGGAACTGCAGCGCTCGGGGGCTCAGGGGCTGCGGGAGGGACAGCAGCAGCACCATCCGCAGATGCAGACATTCCTCCTGCACCGACGCCTCTTYGCAGCCCTCGAGAGTGCACCCCTGAGGTGGGACCCCCCAGCCAGCCCCAACCAAGGCAATGTGCTGGTATCAACCCCACTCTCCARCAACCCAGCTCCAGTGACTGACAAAGCAACGCTGCCCTTTCCAAACCCACCRTCTGTCCGACACTCACAGCCTCTCCGCCCCAATGCCCAGTTCTTGTGACATTGCAGCACGGCACCCCAGCCCCACAGACTCCTCCATTTTGGGGCAGAGCAGCTGTGATGGTGACAGGGGACACACGTGAGTGATGTGGGACCTCCCAGAGAGCCAACAAGCAGATGGACTCTCACCCCCTTGTGTGTGTGTGCAGCAACAGAGGAGATGCTACATCCAAAAACATCATCCTGCTACAAAATCAGCCCCAAAATATCCACCCCAAAGTGACGGTAAGGGAGGAAGGATTCCCTTTATGGCCTYCCCCTCCTTGCTCACACCAAGGGAGACTGGCAGGTCCCCGGGGGCCACGCACCACACAGCCCGTCGAGTCCAGCTTGCGGTCCGAGATGCAGCGGAAATTCTTGCTGCAGCCCCCGTTGTCCCGGGAGCAGTCACGAACGGGGCCAAAGGAGTCAAGAAGGACCTCCAGGCTGTCGAAGGAGGATGAGGTCATCAGCTCTTCCCTGTGAGGAGGAGGAGGAGATGTGTCACTGCTCCAAGGAGATGTTGTGGAAGCATGCACGACTGTGGCTGCTGCGCAGGTTTTTTCAGAGCTCAGGTTTCCCGCGGGCTGACAGTGAGCTGGATGGCAGCCAAGCTTTTAGAGGGATGCAGGAGCTACTGAGATGATGAGAGATACTGGCAAAGGCTCAGCTTTGCAGGCACTGAAGAGGGGCAGGTTAATGGATGTACTAATCTCCACCTGCAAAACGTGGGATGGGGATCCCAGCTCTGTTTGCTGAAACACCTCCTGAACTCCTCCCCCTGCCGTCGCACCTACCTGACCTCCACTGCATCCTCCATCACCGTCATGTCAGTCTTGCACTTGGCCGAGGGGTTGATGGCCAGCTCGGCCGGTGGGATGACGAAGCTCTTACTCAGGGGCAGCCACATGCCCTCCCCCAGGGTGTAGGTGAACCTGSCGGGGAGAGCAGCAAAGGCTGGCACAGAGAGAAACGCTGAGCCTGGAACGCTGTCGCTGCCCAAAACTAAGCCCTTGAGCCTGCCCACTGCCCTGCAGGGATGCCAGCCCAAACTAAGGTGCMTGGGCAGGGTAAAGTGGGGTGGGTCCTCCAAACACACCCAAACATCACATGTAACTTAAAAAAAAAAAAGAGGAACTTTCATTTTCCATAGAAACCCTCCTTCAGAGCCTGAAACCCACTCTCCCCACGAACAGAGAGGAGGAACTGACWGCGGGGCATCCAGCATCCCACAGGATAGCTGCAGAGGGATCTTCCCAGCCATGMTCGTGTGTGCCCAGAAGGTGGCACAGGACAGCTGCGCTCAGCCCTGCCAGCTGGGCTACCTGCATGCCTGTGTGCCCTGAGCCGTATTYTAAGCCCCAAAACGTGCTGAGCAGGCTGCCTTTACCGCTCACCGAAAAATCTTGTCGGACGGCTGCTCGCCCAGCACCAAGTCGAAGCCGCGCTGGAAGATGGTGTATGGCCAAGGCCTGGAAAAGAAACCCCGGAGCATCACACCAGCATYGCGTCCCCACTGCCGCTCACAGCCCCAAACCCTTCCCCTGCTCAGCCCCCAGCTCACATGCAGAAGGGTCCTAGGGTAAGATGACCCAAACCAAGCAAGGACAATGGGATAAAATAGCCCCAGATCCAAGATCTTAATTTTGGGGTCCCTACAACATCAGATTCTCACCCCAGCCCCAACCTGCCAATGGACCAGTGGTGCATTGCATCTGTTCTTTTGGGGTACAGTGCACTCTAGCCACCCTCACATCCCTGCAGGCTTGGTACCACCTGCCTGGTCTTGTTATAGGGATTTCCRTCACAGCTATTGAATTGCAAAAAGAAAACCAAACCACAGCTGAAGCCTCTCTCTGTGAGGCTTTTGCCAGGGAACACATCAGGTCTGGGACTGCAATTTGACCACCTGCCTTATTCCCCCGGGGTTTCATGGTTCTGGGAGGGGAACTTTGCAAAGGGAGCTGGAAGGCAAGCTGGAAGCTTGGAGCCAAGCAGGAGGCTGGAGAGCTGGTGGCCCCATCTCCTCCATCCCTGCAGTCATAGATAGCACAAGGTGATGAGTGATGAGCCACTAAGATTTGGTGTCTGRTGCCCTTCCGTGGGACACCCTTGGCCACACCACCTTTGAGAAATGCACCCCCAACAGCACAGCCCCGCTGCAGAGCATCACGTGCAGAGCRAGGCTGACCAAAGATCCACCCATGGTGGGCTTTCAATCAGACAACACGAACCCCGCTCCCAAACCCTAAAACCCCAAATCCCCTTTGCAAGAGCTCAGAGCTGGGGAGAGAAAGAGACTTTCCATCCCRTCACATCACCGATGCTAAAATTCAGAGTCAGAGTGTCAGGTGCCAGCGACAAGCCCAGGGATTTTCTCCAGAGGCAATTACAGCTCTCCTGCACAAGCACTTTAATTTCTAATCTGAAGTTATTTCCGCAAGGACAAAAATAATAATAATAAAAAAATCCCGACTGCAGGATTACAGGGCGCTGTCTCATTTCTTCCTTGGGATACAATGCGCTTTCCCGGCCGGCCGGCTGGGAGCCGGGGATTACACTCAGCCCACAGATCGGATTGCCTCGAATGAGGTCAGCTTCGTCCAGAAAGAGATGTGCTCCTTGTGTCTCGCCAACACCTTGAACGCTCCACGCCTCCACCTCCCAGTGCTCCCGCAGACGGGTTTTATTCGTGCTTCKGAGGAGCACGTGGGGCCGGGAACAAAAGCAGAGGCTGTGTAGAGGGCAGGTATCGCGGCTCATCAGCTCGGCTGGGAAAGCGGTCGCGGAGCGCTGCTCCTGGCTGGCGGCGGGGCTCGGCGCGGGGGCGGGCGCAGCGGGGGCACGGCGGCTGCCACACCTCTGCCAGGCGGCACGGCTGGGAGCCCACGGATCCAACACACCCAGCACACGCAGCCAGGGTGTTTGGACCCACCTGGGAGATTGAAATCAGCACCCAGGCCATGTTGTGTCCACCCAGGGTGAAATTTCCAAGTGTGGCTAAAATTCCTGTAATCACAGAATCCCAGAATGGCCAGGGTTGGGAGGGACTTTAAATATCATCCCATTCCACCCCACTTCTATTAGACCAGGTTGCTCCAAGCCCCATCCAACCTGGCCTTGGACACTTCCAGAGATGAGACAGCCACAGCTTCTCTGGGCAACCTGTGCCAAGGCCTCACCATTCTCACAGAGAAGAATTTCATCCTAATATCTAACCAAACCTGCCCTCTGTCAGTTTGAACCCATTACCCCTGGTCCCATCCCTACACGCCCTTGTAAAAAGCAATGACGGCTTTGATCCAGGGAAGAAGTTTCTGTGCTCCAGGAAGGGACTGTGYGGCATCTCCCCAGCCTACCCCACTTTGTCCTTACTTGGGGTCAAAAAAAGCCCCTTGAAAGTAATGTTCASCCTTTAGCTACATCCCTGCATGGCAGGGGAGAGCCAGTGTTGCCAGGCACCACTGGGTCTTCTAGGACATGAACCTTCTGCAGAAAAGCCCTGAGACATCCTCCATGCAAGAACTCCAGCTCAACGAGAGACACTTACCCATCCTCATCTCCAARGAAGCTCTCCAGGAGTTCAGCATTGATATTTCCACTCACACACTCCTGCTGACTCGTGTCTTCTGCTGCAGAGGACGGGSCGAGATCTCCTCCCCTAGGCACACCTTACCTCTCCCATTGCTGCCTTTTGCCCCCAGTGCCTCTGGCACTGTTTCACCTCCTCCCTCCTCTGTGTGTGTCCCCACACAGCTGTCTCCCTCCCCACATGGCTGCCCCCTTCCCTGACTTCTGTCATCACTGGAGGCACCTCACTGCTCTGGTTTTGGTTGTTCTTGGTGGGTATTTTGGTTGCATGGTCTTCAGAGCTCACAAWGAAAAGTGGGACTGATCAGCAGCTCTGCAGCTGATCAGGTTGGATTAAATGGGCCAGAAATGGCAGCTCTCAGCTCTCTGCAACTCAGGGAGGCGTCTGAAACAACTAAATGGGGGGTCACCAGGGCACCTGAGAAACAGCGAACTAAGTCAGCAAGTTCCCATGGCCAAGGTGCTGCCAGTGCACCCCCAGGATGATCTTCAGGCCCCTTGGCTTTTTCCAGATGGATGCTTTTCTCCACATCTTGGCTTGAATGGAAGCTCCCGAAATACCTGCTAAGCCCTCCAAACCTGGTGCTGCTGGTGCTGCTTTGAACCAGGTCAACAGGCCCCATGTCATGCTTCAGTTGCAGCCCCCAGGGGATGAGGCCAGACTGACTTCTAGCACCAAGAACTGTGCTCTAGCTTGTCCTCACCCCCTGCAAAACTCTTCCAGACAAGATGGGTGGAATGAGGAGCAAGCCCAGGGCTGGCAGGATGCGACCACCACGAGCTAACCTGGAGCAGTGGGTTTGAGGGGAGCTGGCAGGAGTCGGAGGGGCTGCAGGAGAGGGTCTTTGCAGAAGGCACAAGAAGTCGCTGCACGGGAGAGTGGCAGAAATGCCACTGGAGGAGAAGGCGATCGGTTGTTGCACGCTGAAATAGATGACTTCACATCTGGTTCCCTGATCTTCTGTGCTCCTGGGGGTTTCCAACCAGCACAAAGCACAAGGATGGCTGTGCCAAACCCCATCATGGCACCAAAGCACCAGCTCCAAGGGCGTGCTGGGGGAGAGCTGCACGTGCTACCCCATCCCTCCACGGGCAGCTCAGGAGTTCAAGCCCAGGGTGAACAGACCAGAGCACCCCCACAGCACCTGCACCCCTCCTGCACCGYCCAGGGCCCCAAAGCAGGGACCTGTGAAGATCCAGCACCACCCTGATAGGGAAAGAGCAAGGAGCAGATGTGACACGAGCACCGAGCTGCTGACTTCTCCCAGCAAGATGCCCATTGCGACTCCTCCCCAGCTTCACTTTGCTTCGCAACAGCTTTGCTCGGGCTTCAGCTGCTGATGCCTCTCCCCTTCCCAGCTCCCCACCCCCTGCCATCCCTTGCAAGCAGCTCTTTATTAAAAATGCTAATGCCGGCACTTTCTCCCTGRGCTGCCCGTAAATCTGCGAGGAGAATGAGGCGGGAGGAGGAGGCGGATGGGTGGTTTGGTGAAAGGATCTGAAAGAAAGAGGAGCTTTTTATCTGGCTGTCCTTCAGCTTGCAAAGCCGAGGCACACAGCAGGGGATGGAGAGAGGGAAAAAAAAAAAAAAAGATAGAAAAAGGGGTGGGAAAAGAGAAAGAGAAAAAAAGAAGACTTTAAGCAAGAAAAGTGCTGTCCTTGTCACTTCAGTGTGTCYCTTGCTCCTCTGTGGGATGGGGCGTGGGTGATGAGTGGGGATGGGACAGGAGGAGCAGGTGCATAGCCAGGGATGTGTGCGGAAGAGGCAGGATAGAGAGAGGAGGGCAGGGGATGGAAYGGAATGGAAAGGGAAGGGAGGGGAGGTGGGTGAGCAGGGCACAGGCTGCTGCACTAATTCGGGTGCTGTGCTGGARAAAACACCTGCAAGGCTGCGGTGGGGCAGTGGGACTGGAGTGGGCCAGTTTGCCAACTGCTACAGCAGGGTGAGAGYGCCCAGCCTGACATATTCACCATACCACCTTAGACTGGCTTAAACCCCCCCAGGCCAGGGTGAATCCCTTTACGAGTTGAAAGAGCACATTGATAAAGACCCCTTAAACGCAGAGCATCTTAAATCTCAATGGGGCTGTCTGAAAAGAGCACCCCGGGAACGGCACATGGGGAAGGGAAAGCCACAGACCATTGTGTGATGGATCTAAGGGCTGGGATGAAAAAGTACAAATGCAGTTTATTAGCTAAAGGCAGAATGAGCTGATTTAATTTTTGGCCGAGTCATACCACAAAAAGAACCACAGAAATTTGGTTCGATGAGCAAAGACGAAGAAGAGCTGGTTGGATTGCTAGAAACTGCATCCTACTTGGGAAACATTAGAGTAAGAGCCGAAAAGCAGCTAATTAACAATGCATATCAAAGTAGGGAGACAGACTGTGAACACACAAACAGCACCAGACAGATTTGTTTAAAACAGCTGAAGAGCAGCACACACACACAAAAAAAGCAGCTGATCAAATGTATCTGCTACCTATGATCAAAAAGATCTGACTTTTGAAATACTGATGAAGATTTAGGGTCCGGGCACATTGGGTAAAAGMTGCAGTGCAGAGGCGTGGATCTCAGTCTGGTACCCAAAATACACACAGCACAAAAAGCCTCTCACTGCCATCGACAATAAAGTACAAAGATGAGCTCGCCCTCATGAGCGAAATTAGATGCTGCTGAGTGAACAGACACCGAGTCAACTTGTCACCATTGTAAATAAAAACAAACCAACGGCAAAACTATCTAAACCAAAGGGTTGAAATGAGTTCTCAGCTAAAAAACACCACCCTGGGAAAACAGAAGAGGTCATACCCAGAACACGTCACTCCCAAGCTCACCCAGGGATTTGGCAGAGCCCCCAGGTTCTGCTTTGCTGACCAAGAGCCAATGTGGTTTCTCCAGGGACTGACCCGTGGCAGCAGCACATCGCTCCAGTACTGGAGGGTATTAGACAAGCAGTGGTCAGAAACTATTCAGGCACAGTTGATCTCACCTTGGCATGTGGAGAGCAGATTTGCAGACACCTCTTTAAGGTGAGCCTGAAGGCAACCTGGTTGGGCTAGAGTTGGGAGCGAGCTGACAAGCCTGACAAAAGACAGCTCAACCTCCACCCCAAAACCCACAAATACCAGCTTACAGCTACAAGTTATCCAGTTARACAGGCTCTCACAAGATGATTTTGCTGGACTAAAGAGAGTTCATCACACCTGTGACCCTGTGAAGGCCAAAGGTTCAGGTAGAAGAGACCTCCAGCATCACACGCCCTTGCAGGCACAGCTGCACTAAAGCAGCACCTGGACATGAGGAACAAAGCAGGAAAAAAACTCTCCTTAAACACCAAGCTGCCCCTGGCATCACGATGCTTAGCGTGAACATGCTTTCAAGAGCTCCTAAAAATAGTGCAAGCTGCAGGTAGGGATGGTGAAGTGTGGTTTCAGCTGCTACCAAAAATCTGACTAGTTCAAGGAAGAAACACAAAATGACCCCGGTTTCAAGCAGCTCAAGAGAGGAGTTCTCTAAGGATGGTGGCACTGCAGCRTCAGAGCCTTCTAGAGAGCCCAGAGAAGGGCAGGAGGACTTCGACAGCCCCACGATGGTCTAGGGCTGTGTTGCACCTTGGGGAAAAAGAGAACTGCCAGGTTTCTCTGCCCCAAACGGAAAAATATTTTGGAAATTCTGCACATAATTTGTCGTAGCCAACTYTGGTATATAAGAAGAGACACGAGACAAGATATACCCTGGCCAGGTATGAACAGTGTTGCAGGAGGAAAGGCAGAGAGAGGCTCAAGCATAGCATGGAGAAGGCTCCTGTGGGGACATCAGATTGGASCAGGGTCTGAAAAGCAGCCTCAAATCCCCCAGAGGAACAGAGGAGGTCCTGAGCACCTTTCAGGTGGGCATTGCTGAGACCAAAGCTGGGTCAGGAGATGCAAACAGGTCCAGAGGGCTTCGGGAATGTATTGGTCCTTCCTGCCCTTGACTTCTGCTTGTTACCATCTTTATTTTTTCCCAATTTACCTGARAGCAGCATCTTTTTCTCCACTTTGCCTTAAGACAGTGAAGCAGCTAAATCAGGAAAAAGCTAGAGAAGAGCAGTGTGTATGGAGAAAAAGTGTGAAGCTGCAGATTCACACCCAGGAGCAAAGGAAAAGCAGAGAGCCAGGAAGCAAATGTTTCTCCACAGTGCTTATCCATTTTTATTGCGTGCCTCGATGGACAAAGTCATTTGCCAATTTTCTTTTTGCAAGGTGGTGGGTCCAGCACGCTGCTCTAATGGAGGCAGAGGCTGGCACCAAAGCCATGTGTGGTCATGGGTGGCTGGGGCCTCTTTCCAGCCCACTGTGAGACACTCCTAAACACAACACACCCCAAAATAGGCAAATCCCTGGCAGGGGAATTACCCSCCAGACATGTACCCCAGTCCCCATCGCTCAAGCTCTCTTATGAGAGGGAACAGGGGAGCTGGGRACATCCCTGTTGGACACTCGTCCCCTGGAGACAAACAGGACAGGGAGCTGTATTTCTGCCTGTATTCTCCCACCCCAGCAGTGGTACCTTGCAGAGCTTTGGGGACCTTCACCACGCCACGCAGCACATTCCCCGCACGGGGCTGCCTGTGCCACGAGCATCGCCCTGGCTCAGGGCACCCASAGCAACAACTCGTCTCACACAGCTGCTGCTCCAGGATTGAGTTCTAAATTGCCTTTAAAATGATAAAAATCAGAGAGGGRGCTGGAGACAGAGCAGCAGTGCTCTCCCCAGGGCCCCAGTTCAAAGGGACACAGCGGGGCCGGCCGGTGCCGGCAGTCCCCTGGCGCCGCCACCCCCCAGCGCCGCGGCACAGCGGGGGAGATGCTGAGCCCAGCCTTTGGCGGTTTTTCTCCTCCGTCTGTGAAGACTAATAACTTCAGAGAGGGCATCCTGACACGCTGGGGCAGGGCCACCACTGATCCAGCTGCGGCAGGATGAGACAACGGGGGGAAAAAAGGGTTTGGAGGTGCCGGTGCAYGTGGGACCTCTGGATTTGGGGGTGGATTGGCTCCCTGCACACCACCTCCAGCCATCCCTGGGAGGAGCAGCTGCAGGTCACAGATCCGTGAGTGCTGAGGGCCAGATGGAGCCCTCCCTGAGGGTCACAGAGAGATGGGAGTGTTTGGAATCCACCACCGAATTGCTGCTGAAACATCAGGAAAGTTTCCCTTAGCACCTCCAGGGGTGTAAAGCTGTAGAACAGACGGTGACTCCTCTGTTCCCTCAGCCATGCTATCAAAGCATCTAATTTTCCCACTTTTCAATGGGGTCCTCAGCCCTCCTCTGATGCCTTGCCCACCCAAACTGAAAGCACAGGATTCCGAGGATAGTGCTCACAACAGGGGGAGGAACAACCTCAACATCCTCCAGGGGGTRTTTACTGTAAAATGTGACAATGGCCTCTTCTACATCATTTCTGATTATTCCAAAGCACAGAAATCCTCACCTCCCACAGACCTGCTGCAGAGCCCAGCCGTGTGCTGACCTTACAATTCACTGAGGTGCCTCTAACTCTGTCATCCAAGAAGTTCYCACAGCCCTGCTCTGCTGCTGTGGGAGCCCAGCAGCTCCTGCCAGGACACTCCAAGCCTGGACACTCACCCCTGGTTCGTTCCCCATTCGTTCCGGATGCAGAGGTGCTTATGCACAGGGTCCTTCATGTAACCTTCATAGCAGAGACATTCCCCTAYGGAGACAGGGATATGGGAGGACACACATAGGAAGGCTTTCCATGTGCTTTCMTGCAAGCACAGCCTGCAGCCCCCCAGGGCACCTGCAGCTCCATTACCACACATGGAGCAAGGCGAGGAGGCCCCTTCCCAGCACAGCCGGGTTGAGGAGGCAGAGGGGAACTCCCAGACCCACTCCGACCTCGGCACCACTCACCGGTCTCGGGGTCACACTGGTGCTCACAGGGGTCCAGGAGGCGCCGGGCGCAGAGGTCCAGGGCCCAGGGCCCGCTGGAGTTTTGCTGGGAGAAGAGGACGACCTGTGCCGGGTTCAGCCAGTCGCTGGCATCCAGCTGGCTCCCCTCCAGCAGGATGAACCGGCTTCCTGCCACCGACACAAGGGAGTCAGTGGCGGCCACTGCTGCTGTCCCCTCCATCCCATGATGGTTCCCTGCATCCCATAACTGACCCCTCCATCTGTGATGTCTCCCCCCATCCTGTGGTGGATCCCTTCATCCCCTGCCCCTTCACTCCATGCTGAGACAGTCCCCTCTGTCCCACAACAGTCCCCTCTCTTCCACAATGAATCCTCTGTCCAGTGCCCATCCTCTCTGCCCTATGACAGTCGCCTCCATCCCTTACCTGTCTTCTCTATCCCATGACAGGTCCCTCCATCCTGTGCCTTTCCCCTCTGCCTCACAGCAGCCATCTCTATCCCACACTCCTCCCCTTAGTTCCACACTGAGGTCTGATCCCTCTGTCCCACACTGTCCTTCATCCCATGATGGTCCATTTCATCCCATATCCATTCCCCTCCAATCCACAATAGTCTCCTTGGCCCTATGCCCATCCCCTCCATCCTGCACCAAGCCCTCTGTCCCACAACAGCCATCTCCATCCTGTTTCTGTCTCTTCTGTCGTGTGCCGATCCCCTCCATCCCTCGCTCCCACATGGACCCTCCATCTCACACCAGTCCCCTCTGTCACGGACCCATTCCCTCCATCCCGTAACAGCCACCTTAGTCTTCCACTCATCCCCTCTGTCCTGTGCCCATGCCCTCCATCCCATGCCCATCCTCTCTGTCCCACACTGGTGCCCTCCATCCACGCCTGTCCCTTCCACGTCCTGCACCCATCCCGTCCATCGCTTCCCCCTCTCCTCCATCCAACCTTGCAGAGTGGGGCAGGAAGGGATGGATGAACCATGGGGTGCTCACCGTCGGCGATCAGGTGCTCAGGGACATGGAGGGTTATCTTGACAACCAGGGGGCAGTTCATGTGGGAAGAGCACACCAGGCTGATGACACAGCTCGTCACACTGATGAGGGTCAGCGTGGTCTTGTTCACAGGGCTCCGGGGGGACCCCACTGCAAAACACAGAAGCACAGTCAAACCCAACACCTACAGGACTCAGRAAGACCTTGGGGTGCAGCGAGGGGACCTCGGGATGCAGAGACCCTGCCCAGCCCCCTGGAAATCCAGCATCAATGCAATTAAATGGAGTCACTTTGGACCTCGGAGAGCGTGAAGCACTCTTTGCCATGGGACCCTGCGTTCCTCCCTCCCGCTGTGACCGAGATCTTCCTGATCCCGCACAGCCCYGGCTGTCCCACACCCTGCACTGCAGCATGCTGAGACCTCTGCAGCAGKAGAGCTTTAAAGCAGAGCAGAGATATTGAGGAAAAGAAAGGTAAGTGCAGCATCCTGGTTTCCCCACTCAGCACTTCACTCAGGTTAATTTTGTCATGACAGCAGGCTCATGGATGGTTTGAAAAAGCACTGGAGAGCCCTAACTTCTCAGGGCATGCAGGTCTTTGACTTTTAATCTCTCAGCTGAAGAAGCTGAGTGGAAAAAAAGCGGCTGGAGACAAAGCCTGAACCAGCACCAGCTGAAGGAGATGGCTCCCAGTCTCACCACTCCCAGGAAAACAGGGCATCATCCAGCAAACGACGCTCAACGAGGGAAAAYAGACACTAACTTTCCTCTGGGGAAGAGGAAACCTCCCAGAGGGATGGTGCAGGGCAGTAGGGCAAGACTCCTGCCTGGGGACCGAGGCCATCCCAGCCTCTGCTGCACATCCAGCTGGCACGTGCACGGTGCCGGAGCGGGCCCGGCAGCGCCGTGCCGAGCGGCGGCAGGGGAGCGCCCGGGCCAGCCTTTGAAGCGTGTTACTCATTAACATACACCAGTGCCCGGCAGAAGCCTCCAGCACAACATCAGAATGTATTTCATCCTCTGCTGAGAGACTCCACCGGAGACCAGCAGCAGCCTGCTGCGGAGCAGGGACCGGTGCTGCCTGCGGCAGCTGGGATTGCACTTGGGTTTCCATCTTTTTGCCGATGGAAAGTCTCCAAACCCAGAGAAGCAATGGCAAATGAGGCAAGAGGGGTCATGGCTCGTCACCCACCTCGGCTGCGCCTCCGGCTCCGTGAGGGGTCCGTGTAGAAGGTCAGCTGGGGATCAGTGTCTGCCTCTGTCCCTGAGTCCCCCTCGGGGTTGAGAAATGCTGAGCCAGCTGCAGGGGACACTGAGTGTAGTCATGGAGGGGTTGGCACCGTGCCACCCCAGACCTTGGCATCCTACATCACTCTTCAGGGAAAGCCTTGCACTAAAGACCAGGAGCCCCATCTGCCAGGTGCAGCAGGGACAGCATCTGCTCCCCTTCCCACCACACACAGCCAGGCCCCCCGACCATGGGTTACCTTGCAACTTTTCCCCATGGCTGTGCCAGTATCTTGAAATATTTACCGGGGCAAACACCCTCTGCATCTTTGCAACCAACCAGTCCAACATCATTTGCATCCTTTCAGGCACCGCATTTTCTGCTTCTTCCCACCCAAACCCTCTTTTCCATGCTCTTGCCCAACTCTGGCCCTATATTTCCATCCCAGGAGAGAGTGAGTTGCTGGAATGTGGGTAGGTGGGTGGGTGGAAGCCCCAAGCCCCCCATCCACCCCAGGGACCGCCCTACCTCGTGCTTTGTTGTTGATGCGCTTGCGCTGGCTGCTGGAGGTGTGGGAGAGCAGCGTGGCCTGCTGGTGGTTCGAGTCCACGGGGCTGGTGGCAATGATGTTGTCCTTGTACTTGTTCATCAGGGACAGCTTGGCGTTATCGCTCCCTGAGCAGGAAGAATTGGAGGCAAAATCTTTCAGGGGTAAAGATTTTAAAAAGGGAGGAAGGTGAGAGAAAGATTTCCTTGGATCCATCTCCAGGTCATCCTGAGGCGATCACGGTGCTGCAGCCAATGAGCTGAGCTGCCCCCAATGCACCATCACGAGCAACTCAAATCCTGAAGAGGACTGGCACCTCCACCGAACTAGCCAAAAGCTGAGATGTAACATTCAGCCTCTCAAGGCACCAGAAACCCGGGGATACAGAAGGGAAGTCTGGGCGTCACCTTGGGATAGCATGGAGGGGACACCATTCCGGTTCTCCATCAGGCCATGGGAACCACAGCCCTTTCTCAAAAAGCTGCATTGTCCCAGCCACGTCCCACTCAGCAGGGACTGCTCTCAACTGGCTGCAAGGTCTCCCAGCAATGGCAGCGCCTACAAGGGGCCACCAACACCTCACACCCAACGAACACTCAGAGAAACGGGGGRAACGCCCAAGGGAAAACACGTATATGGAATGATGGAGAGAAGATGAGCTGGAAAGGCCCCAGCTCGGCCCACGCCCACCTGGTGTGAGGTCCATGCCGGCCTTCTCGTTGCAGCCCTGCAGCGAGTCCAGGGTGCGGGTGACCTGGCTGGCGAAGTCCTCGCCGCCGTTCATGCACTCGCGCTGCAGGTGGTGCCGCAGGTCGGTGATGTCGTACTCGTATCCGTCCAGGATGGGCGTCTCGCGGATGCTGAGCGTCCCGCTGGAGTTGTGGCCCTGCACGCGGGCGTTGCGCAGGCTCTCCCGCCCGTGGCCCCCGATCAGCACCGACGGGATGTAGTGGATCTCGTTGGCCGCCTCGGCGCTGGCGCTCTTCTGGGGCTGCGGCACCCGGCGCCGCTTGCACCACCGCCGGCGGGTGTAGAGGATCATCACCAGGCACAGGATGGAGAGCAGCAGGGCGATCATCCCTCCCTGCGGGCACGAGCAGGAGCAGGGATCAGCTGGGGACCGGCACCGGCCACCCCCGGGGACACAAACACCCTGCGGATGCTCCGGGGTGGCCAAAGCAAAGGCACCGCCGAGGGGAGMCTAGTCACACCAGGAGTGTGCTGGCAGCAGGAGACCCGGGGCCGGCCAAGCCGGAGCCTGCCTCGGGCTGGACCGGCTTTGAAGTCGCCACSGAGGCGTGAAAAAGCAGCATTTAAAGCAAAGCGTGTTTTGTTTCACTCTCCTGCCTTGGAAAACAGCGATCAGCTTTATTCCAGGCAAACGCTCCTACGGGCAACTTTCTCTGACCCATTTCCAACCGGTTTCAGTGCTGTCACTCTCAATCTCGGGAGATTTTCCCAGGGTATCCTGCAGAAATTGCAGCACAGATTAAAAGAGATCAAGGYTTGAGACAGACAGGTGACTGAAATGTTGTTTGGGGAACATCCTGGGGGAAGGGGCTGAAAAAGCTTCTGTCCCACAGGGACGGACCCCAAAATTGCACCTGGCCCTGCCATCCTGGCACTGTCCCCAAGGTCACCCTCCTGCAAGACGCCACTGTACACAGATAGAGGCGCTGAGATGAAAGCTCCAAACAATTTTACACACAATCTGCCAAGAATAATAACAATAATAACAATAAAAAGCATGCAGAGCCAGCTAAGAGCTCCGAGTGCATCCACAGCTCTGGTCTCCCTCCTCTTTTTTATGCAACAGGTGTTGTTAAGAAAATAAAATAATAGTAATAATGCTCCATTAGGATAAAACATTAAGGGAATTATTGAATGAGAAGCAGGAGAGGCAGCTGGAAAAGGAAGTTTAATGGCCATTACAGTTTAACCCTCTTTCATTTCCAGGAYAATGGAGCTGTGATGAACTGTCCCAGCCTCCTTCCCAACTTTCTTTAAAAACAAAAAAAAGGAAAAAAAAAGAAAGAGCAAACAAACTCCAGTGACTAAGGGGAGCAGCAGAGGTGGGGGGGCTGGCTGACATCTTTCTGGCCAGGATCCTGCAGCCAGGAAGTTGGGATATCTCTTGCTGGGGCTGAAAGCTGGCACTGGATCATAGAAATCACAGAATCCTAGAATGGTTTTGATCGGAAGGGACCTTAAAATTCACCTCATTCCAACTCCCATGCCAAAGGCAAGGACACTTTCCACTATCCCACTTTGTTCCAAGCCCCATCCTACCCAGCCTCGAACACCTCCAGGGATGGTGCAGCCACAGCTTCTTTGGGCAACCTRTGCCAGGGCCTCACCACCCTTACAGGGAAGAGTTTCTTCCTAATATCTAACCTAAATCTGCTCTGTATCAGTTTAATTCCATCACTATATGCCCTTGTATAAAGTGCATGGTCATGCAGAGTTTTTTAGTGGTAAAGTGAGAGCCTAATTCTATATCATGGTCCAATTCCTATGAGTTCCTGTGATCCATAAATAACTGGGGACTATCCCCATCCCCACCAGAGATGACCTCCCCTGTCATGGCTCTCCATCACCCTGGGGAAAGGCCCACCTGCAGTTGGGGTGACAAGCAGGTGGAAGGAATACCAGGGCATTCCTGGCTTTCCTTCCCCCTCTGCATGCACATTAAATCCCCCAAACACCAGAGAGCTCTGCCATCTGCCTGTGCTGGTGAACAGGAGAGACCAAGCTGSAGCTCGAGTCTGGTGGGTGCTCGTTTTCCTCGAACCGCAGCTGTGGGGTCACAAAAGAGACTTGTTATTGCATTGAAACTGAATTTCTCCTGCCCTGACAGTCTGAGAGCTCAAACTATCCCCGAGAAAAGTAGCCTGCGGCTTCTTGAGATTTCAAGAGGCTCTGRGAGGAGGATGAAAGCCAGAGCTGAAGTCTCCTCCAACCACTGCACATTGGAGGAGGTCAGGGCASCACCTCAGACCCCCGTTTCCCCTCCACGGGAGCACAGAAATCCCGTTCTGTCTTCATCCCCCCAATCCAGCATCCATGTGATGGCTGTGAGAGGAGCCCTGCCCTGGATGGGTGTGGGAGTGCTCCTCACCCAGTTCACGTGCAGTCCCGATCATGACGGATACAGCCCCTCGCTCACGCTCCTTCTCTTGGAAACCACACAGCAGAGGAAGAAAATCAGCCTTGAAAACTCCACACGATCCTGGCTCCTGGCACAAAAGCCAACCTCTATTTGTCAGGGGCTGAGGATGCCGTCGGAGCCGAGCTGAGAGTGATGGGGAGTTAAAGGGGGAAAAAGGGGCAGAGGGAGGACTCAATCTGCATTTGCACATTTTGGTTTGACAGCAATGAGTTTCAGACATCCTTTTCATCAGCTCAATAACAAGCCTTGTTCCAGGCACTTCTGCCTTGATCTTGGGATACAGCAATGCCCAAGAAGACCAAGACCTCTCCAAGGTGATGCACCCTCTGAGGAGCAGCTGGGAATGGACAATAAAATAGAGATAATGGTGGAAGATGTTTTTGGGAGTGGCTTTGCAAGCGATTTTTTTTTCCTCAGACTAATCAAGCACAAAGGATGGAGGAGAAACCTGGCCTGGGGCTGCAGTCTGGAAGAGCAATTGAAGCTCTCATTAGGGTAGACACCATTGAACAGCCTGTTTGCAGCCTCGACAACACATTGTCTCCAGCTAATTATCTTCCAGTGGCACAAAAATTGTAGGATTATTCAAATTTTTTCCAACATAACAAAAAAAACCAGTCAACACACCACAGCCCCTCCCCCAACACACAGATCTCTCCTTTCTGTGCCATCAAGCCCCTGTCTCTGTGTATCTGGGTGGAGGAGTATTGCTGTGCAACCTCAACGCGTGGGATGCTCTTGCTGCGTGCTGTGAAACCACGGCCACAGGGCTGCCAYGCTGATAAAAGTGGTGGTGACAGTGCCTGGTGGCACCGTGACACCCACTGTGCATCAGGACAGAGGGCAGTGGGCACCATGCACCAGGCAAAGGGCTCCCGACAAGTCAATGTGAATTAACCCTGGGTTAAGGTGGTTGAGACCTTCCAAGCACAGAAGCCCCCAGGGATAAAGGCACCCTACAAACGAATTTGCAAATTGATGCAATCTGAGGGAGAGTTTTAAAGCAGCATTCACCACTCAGAGAGGTGCCCAGGGCATCCTAACCACCCCAAAGGTTGGTACAGTTCCCATCCTAGGGCAGCTGGAGCCAGATGGGGAAACAAATGGCTTTTCAAAAGACATTCTATTTTCTACAGGCTTCCRCACACCTAAACAGGGGCTGCCTTCCCATCACGTACCATGACAGAGATGTGGAGGATTCTCAGCTCCTCCTCTGCTGACTCGGTCTGGGGTTCCTCCGTGGGGTCGAAGCCGGGCAGGTTGGGGGCTCCGTCTTGGTGGTGGATGTGGAAGAGCAAGGTGCCGTTCTCCAGCCACTGCTGCCGCCAGCGCACCAGGGGGATGTCGTCCGTGTTGCCCGAGATCTCTGCAAAAGCAAAGCTGGTCAAGGGGGAAGTGTGGAGGAGAGGGTTGACGGGGCGCATTCACCTCTTCCCGAAAAAACGGGTGGAGGGACCAAAGGATGCACACCCTCCAGTCACCTCCTGCCAGCACCATGGCTGTCCCTCCTACATAAACCACAACCTGAAGAGTTAAAGCAGAGTAAAATCGTATTTCTAGGTATAAGCCAGATGTGGGCCTCTCCAAAAATCCAGTTGTGGTGCAGGGAGAGAGCACTTACTGACAGCTGTAAACTGGCAGCATCCTTCCAGCTCTAATCTTGGCAGGTTTCGTGCACACACTTCATGTTAAACGCAGCTTCAGACACTGGGAGCACAGGATGCAGGACAACTTCTCAGCAGCATGATGGGATCACTGGGACCACGTCACAAATTGTTGCAGACAAAGTATCTCCTCCTTTGTGAACAGTGAAACGTGCACGTGGCTGTGATCAYACCTGCAGCTCTGACTTTGATTGAGGTGATTTCAGAGGTTCTCAGTCTTCAACGATTTTTTACAGCTTTACATCCAGGACTCAGCCCAGAGGCCTGCAGAGGTACCTGCAATTTCTGCCCAAGCACTCTGACTTTCCCTAAGGACCTTTAATTTCGAGGTTTGGATGCAGTGAGACAGATGGACACAGCCGGGCTGAGCAGTCACAGCAGCAGAGGACACCCAGGCAGGAGGAGCAGCGGAGCACAGGGACATGACRCATGCTCCAGGACACTGAACACCAAATCAAACCAAATTCACCTGTCTGACTCCAAAATCTCAGGGACACCCTCCAGCTGCGTCTCAGCCAAAGAGAGGGTCACACCAGCCCATCCCTAAGAGACATGGACACTRTTTTGATCACTACCTCCCACTCAGACCGGATCACCTCGATCACCATCTCACACCATCTTGATCTCAGCCATCAGCTGGAGACTGCCAYTTGTCCCTTGGTTATTTTTCCTGAAAATAGCAGATTTTGTTGGAATGACCATAAAAAACATGATGAGCTCCTCAGTGAGGCTCAGCTTTCCCTCCTGTCCCTGCCCCGTGGGAGTGGTCCAGCCAGACTCATCCCCCCCATCCCGTTTATAGCCATGCGTTTTGATGGCAGTGGGAAAGAGCCTGTCTCACTTTGCAAATTATCATCTTTATTTTCCTTGTTTCATGCTGCCTTCAAATGAAAACTGGAATTCAATTACAGTGCCGAAAAACAACATTTTAAATTTGCTGTTAATTAATTTCATTAGGCTGCCTTAAGTGAGCTGGCTGCCGGGGGAGATGGGGAGGGGGGCGAAATCTGCATCAGGAACYGGGTTCATCCTCCCAAACTGATTTGATTAATCAAAAGAAACATTAGCCACAGCGAGCGAATTGGCAGGTTGTTTGWGCTCAGCACGGGCTGCTTCTGGCGGTGATCAGCGCGCTCGGAGTGTCCCGAGCACAGGGATGCTGAGCGCTCCACGACGCCGACGGGAAGCAGAACCAGGAGTTAAAGTCACCAGGAAGCCAGAAGCACTTTTGAAATTCCCTCTAACTGCTGAGCTGTGTGTTTAGGGACACAGATCCCCTTTGAAAAGCCAGTCCTGGGAGCCGGGAGGGTTTGGAACAGCAGATCTCCTCCTCTCCCACCTGGTCTTTATTCATGGACTGAGAGGGGAAAACAAGCCTGCCCGCTTTCCCAACTCCCCACGGCTTCTCCACTTGGAATGAACCAGCTCAAATGGAAGAAAACACTCTCCCTGCACCTGCCTGCTAACGTGAAATTAGGAGCAATTAAGGCAAGAGCTTTTATGCTCAACAGGAACTCAACATACTGACATTTGGAAAAAAT
The DNA here is from genome assembly GCA_018881555.1 of Amblyornis subalaris. Classification (NCBI taxonomy): domain Eukaryota; kingdom Metazoa; phylum Chordata; class Aves; order Passeriformes; family Ptilonorhynchidae; genus Amblyornis; species Amblyornis subalaris. The sequence continues at coordinate 4,885,936 of JACAXG010000049.1, read as the reverse complement.
GTAAATAGCAGCATTTGCTCCATTGTAAAGAGTGAAAATAATAGATACTAAGTATGTGACATTGTGACATTTAGAAAGCTAGAGTTAGAGATGTTTTCCCCCTGATTTGACATATCATTGTAAAAGCAGCACCCTTCAGCTCATTAATATTTGAGAAGGAATCCTTGATGGAAGTTATTTAAATGATTAATAGATTGTAGTAAATTTAAGCCTTAAAATAGGTTGTCATAATTTCAAATTTACTTAAACAGGCTTATTTTTTAAAAGAAAAATGTATTTCAATAAAAAATGGATTCCTGWTTTAGAAGAGCACAATCCAGCCACAGAGCTTGAGTGTGTTACCCTCTCTCCCCAGACATCACGACATGACCCTGCAGCTGCATTCCACACCAGTCAGAAGAGCAGGAGACAGAGAAAAACAYCCCAGAAATCAACTGCCATCACCCCAAACTGGCAGGCTCTGACCCCTCCATCACACTGCAGGACAAGGCTGCTCCACCATCTCTGTTCCTGCCCTGGCAAAGGCTCTTGAGGCAGCACCTGGATGAGAAAGCTTCATCCTTGGACCTTCTCCTCCTCTCCTCAAGTGCCTTAGGAGCACATCAGCTGCCTCTATTCTACTCCATTTCTACTTGAAAAAATTACACATATAAATCATGTGTAAATGTGAAATGCTTTCCTGCACCCACAAAGTTCTCACGGAGTTTGGTTCAAGCAAGACCAAGAGAAGACCAAGCTCCCTCCTTAACACAGCAGCTCTTTGCTCTTTCTTCTCCCTGTCCAACACATTTCACTTTTCCCTTTGTCTTGGTCTCCAAGTAGACATCTCATCACCTGTTGGAAGATGCTACAGTGACCCACGTAACCAACTGGGATGATTTGTCTGGATGTTGTAGGGAGTCAGCTCTGCTGTGGAGCTGGCAGTGCCAACCCTGCTGACCAGTTTGTACAGCGGGGCCGGGACGTCCCAGAGAAGGCAGAAAAGCGTGCAGAAAGCCAAAAATTAAAAAAAAGCCAGGAGGGAGAGGATAATTTCAAGTTCAGAGTTTGAAAGATATTGATGAAAAGCCTGGTCCCTGCATGGCTTTCATTAAGGCCTTGGATAGGAAGCCATTAGCACTGGTATTAACTTCTTGCACCTCTGTTAAAAAATAGCCTGCCTGAGTCAGAGGTTAATAACAGTAGGAGACCACTAATTAGGCTGTGCCACATTCACCTGGTATCAAACGTGGCCCAGGTCCTTCATATCTGCAGGAGCAGCAGCCTCCAAAGGCCCCGGCTGGTGCTTTCAACATAGCAGCAGCGGCCGCTCCCCTCCCCGACCATCTGCGAGGGGGGGGAGCGGGGAAGGTTCTACAGGAGCAGCTTGAGGAGAGGACGAAAGACAAGATTGAAGGTGCTGGAGGTGCATGGATTTATATCTGCTTCACTGTTGATTATGCCAAACAGCCTCATTTCCCTAGGGACAGCTGTCCCACACAAAACAAACCCAGTCCTTCTGGAGGCAACACCTCTGCATCTCCCAATTCTGGGAGGCAACACCTCTGTCACAGCCCAGTTCTGCACCTGAGCTGGTGCAACAGCAAAACCGTGGCCCATGAGCCCAGTGCTGATGTGGACCCCTGCCCACACCCTCATCCGTACCCGAGACCTGTCATTGTGGCACACAGTGAGAGCAACTCTCCTTAAAAACTCACATCAGCATTTTGATGAAAAAAACACCCAGCAAAACAATTTTCCTCTCCATTTGGAAGCGTTTTGCACTAATAGATGCCTCCAATAAGTCAAATGAACTCTGCCATAATGCCGGTCTCCACAGACCCATTGCATACAGCAGAGCACAGATTTTGACTTGGACTCGTATTTCCTCGTTAACATTTAAACCTGCCTTATTTTCCATCCGGAACCTGGCTGTGTTTTTATTTAAGTTCCCCATTAGCTAAGGCTTTTGCTCCATGCCTAAACCACACACATCCTTTAAAGGGCTTGAACTCAGCTGAATCACATCCTGCACTCCTCCRAGGGTCTCCAGTGTCTGAAGTGACTCAGGAGACCTTCCCACCAGGAGTCACTCGCTCTCTCTGTTGGGACCTCAGGCCTTGATTCCTACCAATTCAGATGTCAAACACTTATCTTGACACTTAACTCGTTTATACTTCCAAGGTTTTAGTGACAGATCATTCATGGGATAATATTCATGTTTTTATGGGCCTGCTTAAAAAATTCACATTCATCACTGACTATCCATATTTCATTTGCATTTTTTCCTGTCTCCCATCTCAGGTAGGAAAACCAGCTCATTCTGTAGGTCATTTTGCCTTTTTGAGACAATCCAGCTTTTCCATACCAGCAAACATAAACCTCACTTTATATATTGGGAACATGCTTCACAAGAGAGGGCCGCAAGGGAAAAATTTCCAAAGACTCATAGATATGGGAGGACATAAAGGTTCAAGGAAAAGGCAATGGTGATCTCCCTGGAGCCACTCTCTGGCTGGGTCAGGGAGATCACCCCACCACGATGCCTGCACGTGAAGCTGGTACACGTGAAGCCRTGAGCTGCCATAGCAAGGCTGACAGCTAACCAGGTTTCTCCTTGGAATGCAGGGTGCCTTTGCTTTCGGGAAGGTCACCAAGGAGTTACATTTCAAAGCCGTAGCCACGCTTTAGCCTTGAACTGGGATTTTTGTCCCGAATATGCCGCAGCCCTAACCCCTCCCTCACTCCGGGAGTGACGCTGAGCTGCAGGACGGTTGTCAGGGTGAAAGACACTGATTCATTATTAGTGGTCTGAGCCGACCAGGTTTGCTGTGCAGCTGCTGACCTCACCACGTGACAGCCCCCACTGCCCTGCTCTTCCCCACGGCCCCAAGGACKTGCCCAGCCACACCTGTGTGACATCCCCTCCAAGGTTATCTTTCCATGGCGTTTGTCAGTTTTGACCYAAAGCTGGGAAAAACAACAAGCAGATTGGGACATTCGCTGGTGTTTGATTTTCACTCCTGTCTTGTTAGTTTGGTCCCATCTGCCATAACTGTGAACYATAGAGGAATGTGGGAAGAGAGGCAAATCCACCTCCTGGACCAACACACGTGTGACACGGTCACGTTAAAAAGAACCCAAATGCCCATGCCACGACAGGGAGCGAAAGCAAAATAAAGAGAGTGTGTGACTACACTTCCAAGATGCAATGCTGAGATATAAACCCCAGAAAGGACTAYATCAGTAGTTGATATCCCACCCTGCAATGCTAGCACATCACCTCTTCCAGAGGGAAAATCAGGTCTCCTTGGAAAGAGCCCAAATGATGGAGAGGCTCCCAGTCAGCCATGGAAAATTTCTGCCCTGGCTAAATTGTCTCCCAGCAAATCAGTGAGATGGAGGGCACAAACCCCTCAGCTCAGTGGTGCTCACCTATGAGCTGCTGAACTCCACCAACACAACCACTATTGCTCCAAAAGRGTGAGCAACTGGAGAAGAAAAACCTGGCAGAGGAGACCCCAATCTCTTAAAAAAGCTCTTGTGCATCAAGGAAATTAAAGACCAGTAAATTCTGCTTGTGCCTTGGACACTTTGCTAGAGGAACCAGTAGGTGCATCTGTAAATATGGGTCACCAATGGTGTAAGCCAGTAGATAAGGGTGATCCAATTTGATGGACTCGTTTCAAAGAGTTCTTGTCAAAATCCACACTCAAAGTTTCCCAAAGCGCCAAAGTGGTGTTGGGATAAGAAGGAAAGTTGTCTTGAAGCCCACCGGGTGGGGGAGGAGCAAGAGTTTAGTTTTCACAATGAAAGGAGGTTACCAAGAAGCCCCACGGAGATCTTTGTCAGGACCTCAGCTGCTCAGAAACACTCCGGAAGAGGAGGCGAATGACAAGGTTGGCCACCAAGGCTAAACTTAGTCTTGTCAGAGCTAAAGCTGAGAAGTGCGGGAGGAAAGCGGGCAAGGAAGTGGGCAGGTGAAACTCAACCTTGGTGAAAGCAAGCCAATCTGGAATCCTGCAAGTGGTATTCAGGTCAGCCATCTCGAAACGGAGGAGGCAAAGCTTGGGAGGTTTGGAGGARGGGTACGGGGAAGATGAGATGTCGCAAACGGCTTTGGGAAGAGGAGAAGCCAACYGCGATAGGACTCCTCAGTAAAGGAAACAAACAACCGAGCGAGGACATGATAAAAGCCTATAAAACCATCAGGCCCGTGCAGCAGTGGGAAAGGCAATGGCTATTCACTATTTCTCACTTTGCAAGGATTATGTGTGTAAAAACTAACAAAAGGTTCTTTTTTATCCACCACAAAGTATGAAAGCACTGAGAAAGGTACTGCATTCAGGGAAGACAGAACCACCAGCAGCTTCCGAGCCAGAGAGCCCAGAGGCACATCCCAGCTTGAGAAATCCCTGCAGCACAGACCTCGGCATCAGGGAAAGGACCATATATAGATATGCTCCGGTTTTAACATTTTTTCCCCAATTATCAGCAGTGGCTAGAAACGCCAAGGGACCACAACCCACTACCCCCCCACYGCCCAGTCTTTTGGGGCTGAAGGGTGACTGCAAAGCCAGCTGGGTGCTACCCAGGATGCACCCCACATCCACATGTCCTTTCATGAGCAGCTGAGACCCCCTGCTTCCCCCAGGCACTGCTTCATGGGGGCAGGGGGACCCCAGGGCAGCTCCCTCCCACTGACAGAGCTTCTCAACACCCAGCCAGCAACTCCCCCTTTCCAAATTCCAGCCCTCCGTGCCATCAGACCCTACAGACCCCAGATGCTTGCCAAGATTCCTGTCAGCTTGCCAAGCCAGCCAGCAATTTTCACGGGGAGGCAAAGGACTATTTATATCTATCATGGACTGGCAGGGAAGGTAATGGCCAGCCACTCCAGCCCATCTGCCAGGCACTCAGCGAGACATGGAGCATAGTGCAGGGGCGAGGCAGCAGTGCTGGGACCGCAGGGGACGGGAGGGATGCACCACAGCGGTGACACCGACTGCACTCTGAGGGTAAACCTCAGCTCGCCCCTGCACACCCCTTTGTGCAAGGGCTCCTTGTGCCGAGGCCAAGAGGTCAGGTAAATTGGATGTTATTTTGGCATTCCTGTGCTCAGCAGAGGAAACAAGAATGGCCACTTGTTCCTCATCTCCCGGGGGACAGCCAGGACCTGTTGGTTTTCTGAGATGTGGGACGGATGAGGTGGCCCTCCCAGGGAGTGAAACGGGACCACAATAACCCTGTCTGCTCTCCTATCCACAGCCAGGCCAAGAGCTTTTCCAGGAGGTGATCCTCCTCTTCCTCCCACCTCCCCTGGAGGGAACAGTGCTGGTCTTGGAGGAAGGGATGGAGAAGACAGGCATAGGCTGCTGCCAACTACAGCCTAACATCATAAACTCTTTGGTGTTTAGGAGCTCTTACATGATTTCAAGCTCCATTTTCAGGTTTGTGGGGAGGCTTTGAAAGATGGAAAAGGGAGAATGAAAAGAAAAAAAAAAAGAAGGAAGAAAGATGTAGAAGGGGGAAAAGTTAACCGTGCATCTCGAATTTATCACTCTTGAAAGAAGAGCTTGTCAAGACGGCCAGAGACCAGCCAGTGCACAGTGATCAATGGGAGGACTTTTGGGTCTAGTCAAGCTTGTTTGAGATTTACAGGAACTGAATAGAGGCATAAATCTGTCGCCGCCTGACGAAAATGGAGGTAATTAAATCTGCAGGTGTATATAATTGTCATATTGATGATCTATATAAATCAGTGGAGCCAGCAGAGGCACAAAGCACACACTGGGCACAGAGGAGCTGCTTGCCCACCTGCCTGGCCAGGGGACAGGGCTGATGGGCGCAGGACACAGCCCTGGGGACCCCCATCTCACCCACATGGCCCTGCCCATCACCGCAGCCATCACCACAGCCTCCTCCTCCACCAGAGACCTCCAACTGCCCCCACAGCCAACAAAGGCAGCAGGACYTCCCACCCCTTTCAATTACCTGCAGCCTCATCCTGGCTGCTACAAAACCTCCTGTGACTGCAGGAGGRTGAAGTCAGGACCACAAGCATTGAGGAGGCCAACCATGGACACCATGGGGGGCTCTTTGCTGCTGCTTTGAAGCTCTGAGCCCGGGTCCAAGTGGGGCACTGACTCGAACTTGTAGCAACACTTTTTTTTTTTTTTTTTTTAATTTATTTTAACCTTTGTTATTTTGGGAACTTTGAAGCCTAAGCTGCTCCGAGGCAGCTGCCTTTGTAGCAAGGACAGAGAGTGCAGAGCAGGGATTTGAAAGAGGGAGAGCAACAGCAAGGGGAAGAAACGGTGCTTCACAGCTGAGGTCTGCAACAGCTCCATCTCTCCCRCATCCCAACAAACCCACCCTGAGAGGCACCTGGGGCTCTACGGGAAATCCGGACACAAAGTGACCATGCCTTCCACTCCTTTAACACTGTGAATCGGAGAAATCTCAAAGACCCTTGGAGCCTTGCACAYATACCTTCTCCCACTGTCCCAACGTCCCAGTGGAACACCCCTGAGTCCCCAGGGTGGGGGCAGAGCACCCTCTCCAGCCACCGCAGCCCAGCCCCGCCCGGTGCCTGGGGGACACACTTTTTCCTGCCACGCCACGAGGGACAGGAGCACAAGGGAAGGCTTCTTGACTGTTCCTCACCAGCCAGGGCCCTTSGCACGTGCCCACGGGCCGACTCCGCATCCCAAGCTGAGCGCTACGAACGTGCGGCACTTGGATAATTAAAAATTAAGGAAGAGCTTCTGCATTGCAGTCCGAGTTACGTAACATCGCTCTTGGGTTTCAGCACCCATCAGCTTTGGTGCCCTCACCCACAGCACGGCCCTGCCTGGCTGCACCTGCCTGTCTTTTCAGGTAGGGCTTGCAGCCTTGGCAGGGAAGTGGAAATTCCAATGTCACAACCACAGGCAGAAAGTTCCCTTGCATTTGCATGGGGAAAAAAAGGGAGGAAAATCTCCTTATTCTCTTCGTCCAGCGCTGAAATCGGAGATGGCCAGAAAAAAGGGGATGGAGTCGGGGTGTTTCAGCCCAGCCACGTGTCAAATGTCACCCTGGCCAGGACAGCACTCCCATGATCATGGCCAGGGGATTTCTGAGCGAGGGGCTGCTGTCTGTTACCCCTGCACCAGACAAGCAGCAGCCCATTTTAGGAAATAAGCAGCATTTCTGTAAGCAAACAAAATCAAATCAAGATGAGGAGTGAGCTGCATTTTCAGTATCTCAAGAGTGAAGTCTGCTGGACTCTGAGCACCAGTAACTGCAAACTCCTGCATTTACAGCCACATCTTTGCCTTAACCCTGCCAGTTCTGGCAGCTGCTGAGTCCAGGGCTAAACGAGCCAGCCTGCCACTTCCTTGCCACCTCCTCCCCTCCTTGGCCACAAACCCACTGACTGCACAGCCATGTTCCTTGCAGTGCTATTCTCAGGACCTGGATGCTGCCACCTGGTGTGAAACCAGCCATTAATTCCCGCTGTGATTCACTGCAAAGGCACTTTACTGGCCTTTGTGTGCAACGGCTTCAAGAAGCCACCAAGGATGCTGGGGCTCACACCCACAGCGAGTGGCTCTGCCATCACTGCTCCTAATGCCCCTGGGCTTCTGTGTGGTTCCTGCAGTTATTTGCTACCTCCTGGCACTGTGCCTCTCCTCGCTCCTCATGGTCCTTCCTTTCCTGCGCTCGCTCCGTCACGGTGGTACTTCCTTGTTGCTGGTGGTGTTTCACATCCACACTGCCTTTCATCCCCCAGCATGTGAAAGCCCTTCTTTCCAGCACAGCTTTAATGAGCAGGCGGTTGGATCCATCCCAGGCCGCCCATGCCACCACCATCCCATGGGGAGACGAGCACCAGCCCTTCCCAGGAACCTCCCCAACCCTCGCCCAGCCCCCAGTCCCAGTTCCTTTATCCCAGCGTGTGCCACGGCATGAGTGGACTGTKGGGGCATGCTGGGGCTGAGGCTGAGTCCTCCAGCTGTTAACCAGAGACATGCCTTACTCTACAAGCACAAAAAGGTGGAAGCATGATAATAAAAGCCGTGGAAGCCAGCTCGAGTCCAAGGCTGACTCCCCTCCCCAGCTCACAGGCATTCCCACCATCCACAGAGTGGGCTGAGRTATTTCTCCTGCCCACCAGGTCTGAGCACACCAGGAGCATGGCACACCCAGGAAGACAGCAGCTTCTGCTGAAAACCTGATAAACTTGGTTTCATTTTTCCCTGGAAAGATGTTTCAGGCACTGCCTTCCTTGCGGATGCTTGGACACACATCCCAGGCCACTAAAGCTACACCTTGGCATGAGCTGGGATGAGACCCTTGCAGCTTTCTGCTCATGGACCAGGAGAGACATTTATAATTCCCCYCCAATTCCCAGGCCATGCGTGTCATGAGTGCAAACACAAACTCCTGGCGTGCCCCCTTGGCCAGCAGGAGAGCCAGCAGCTCCATGGCAGCATGACAGCTCTCGAGTCCCCTCGCTGCTCCTCTCCAGAGGTCTCCCAAAGTGGCAAAAGACAGAACCCAGCTATTTCTGGCTCAGCAATACAGGAAAGGCTGGGAGATGCAGCTCTGGGATGGGAAAACAGCTCAGCACTGGCACAACCACCACTGGGAAAGCAGCGCCCAGGGGAGCTTGGGGCCAGCCCGGGGCGGTGGGAGGCAGGGCAGGCTCTCCAGTCCAAACAGGAGATTTCCCAGAGGCTGAGGACACTGGGGACATCATTAGGGGAGCAAATGGGCTGAGAGCACCTCAGCAATTTACAGTCCCTGCAGCCACTGCTGCACACTAKAGCCTGGCAAGAAAATTTGGGAGTGAGATGTCTCCTCCTCCCTTCCCCACTGAAGCCAGCCAGCTCGCCYGATCCACACAGGAGAGCCCCTGCCAGGATACTGCCCTCCTTGCAGGAGAAAGGGCACTACCTCCTGCTGCCACCCATGTAAGGACAACCCCCCCGACCCACGCTGAGCCACCCATCCCCGTGCTGGAGCTGAAATCTGTGGTGCTTTTTCCGTATCCTCCTCACCCCTCCTGCAGTGCCCTRAGCCTGTCACCCACACCATCCCCTCCCAAACACTCCACTTATGGATCTAGAAAGGGTTTTTTAATTCTTAAGCCACCTCTTCTAAAAAACTACCCTGCTTCTTCCTCTGTGTAGGAGCAGCCCCGTTGCGGGAGGGCACCTGGTGGCCGCGGGGCAGCAGCCCTGGGAAGCAGCGGGCGCCTGCCAGCCYGGGGAACTGGTTCCTGGCACCGTACCCTCGCTCTCTCACTCCCCTTGGGATGCCAAATTAATTGCCTTGTCTCCTGGAGCTTTTAGCTGGAACAAATAAAAGAAAAAGGGGGGTTGCCAAAACCCATAATAAGGTCTACAGTTCCTCTGAGCTACAAGGGCTGCTTTAAATTTCGGGGGTTTTTTCTTTTTTTTTTATTTGAAGGAGGTTTCCATGGTAACTGTCTCCCATCACACACGAGCCTGTCCCGGGGATATTTCAGGGCTGCTAATATCTGCCTTCCCAAGCAGCCACTGTGTTGTGACGGTGACATCGCAGCTGGGTTTTTCTGGCAGAGGAGGAGGGCAGGGGTGCAGGAGAGAGGAAAAGGAGGAGCCACTCCCAAAAAACAAGGTCAAGATCCCGCCTGTACTTGGTTTACCCTGCCCATCAGGCAGGCCTCCATCCCAAAGGGCTCTGGCAAACAGGCTATGCTTTAGCTTGGACCACTGACCTGATTTGGGAAGCACTCTCAAGGCAATACAGCCCTCAGTGGGCCAAGCAGAAGTGACATGTCCAAGTAAGAGCATGGGCACAGTCTCCTTGATGCCTTCTGCCACCTTCTCCTGCCCTTTATACAACCCTTAGGAAGAAATTCTTCCCTGTGAGGGTGCTGAGGCCCTGGCACAGGTTGCCCAGAGAAGCTGTGGCTGCCCCATCCCTAGAAGTGTCCAAGGGCAGGTTGGACAGGGCTTGGAGCAACCTGGGATAGTRGAAGGTGTCCCTGCCCACGGCAGGAGTTYGGAAGGAGATAAGCATTAAGGTGCCTTCCAACCCAAACCATTCTATGGTTCTAGGATTCTCCAGTTTCTTTCCTCCACCAGGTTAGTTTTCAGCTGCATCAGCTCCCTGCGGGAGCAAAGCCAGCTCTCTGCATCCCCCAAAGCTGCTTGCTCTGCTATGCTCGTTAGTCATCCCAATTACTGAGATGCCTCAGAGCTGGCCAGAAGAGGGGCTGTGTCTCCTCTTGCATCGGGGCTGCAGACCCCAAACTTCTGTGACCCATGTGCCACCACCAGCTAGAGAGTCCCTCGAGGATCCCTGGCTCTCCTTCGATTATGAATGGTTAAAAAAGCCCCTGCCCGCTCCGCAGCTGATCTCAGGCTCTGCAGGCAGCAGCCACGGGGGGACAGGCTCAGAGCCCTTCCCCAGCCCATCACCAGCAAACGAGACCCCACAGCAAAGCAAAGCATGGGGTCAGCTTAACCACATCCCAAAMCAAGCTCCAAAGAGCCCAGCATCGGGTGAGCATCCATCCCAAGCTGCAGGGCGGGAAAGCAGGGTCAGAAATACCAACACAGCCCACGGGAGCAGGGCACGCTCTCCCCCGAGTGATTTCTCAGCAMAAAGCTGTAGTGGGACAGCCAGAACCTGGCAATCAGAAATCTTCCCTTATCTAAACAAATCCCCCAGCTGCTGCGTGGGGTRAGCCACTGGCCACAGCTGCAGAGAAGCCAGAGCCCAGCGATTTGGAAGTAAAAGGACAACCAGTCTTAAGTGGCAGAGCCGTCATCATCCAGGCACTGCCTTAATCCCACCAGGCAAAAATTCCTTCATTTGAAGGACTGCTCTGCAGCAAGGCTCCAGGAGAGATGATTTCAGAGCCTCCATTTAGCTGGCTAAGCAAGCATGAAAAAAATAAAATGAAATAGAATATAAAATTAAACAGAATGAAACAAAACAGAATAACATAAAATAGCATAAAATAAAAGAATAACATAGAACAGCATAAAATTAAATTAAAAATAAAATAAAATAAAATAAAATAAAATAAAATAAAATAAAATGCCCCACCCATCCTTGGAAGTGTTCAAGGCCAGGCTGGATGGGACTCTGGGCAACCTGGTCTAGTGAAAGGTGTCCCTGCCTATGGAAGAGTGGTTGAAATGAGATGATTTTTAAGATCCGTTCCTTTTCAAGCCTTTCTGTGATTCTATGACAATAAAATAAAATAAAATAAAATAAAATAAAATAAAATAAAGTAAAATAAAATAAAATAAAATAAAATAAAATAAAATAAAATAAAATAAATAAAATAAAACAAAATAAAATAAATAGGATGCAGTCCAGGAACAAATGCCACTGGTGTGCGGAGAGGAGGGCAGAGGTGAGACAGTGACATCAGGGAGGCATGTGGCTGCCCGAGGATCCCCTCCAGCACTGGAACCACAGCCAATTCCAGAGGTGGAAAACCTACCACAAAGCTTTGGGGGTCTTTGAGGAGTGCCCACACAGGCAGCCTGGGCCCCAAAACTGGGACAGGTCTCAGGGCAGGAACAGGACCAAGCCTGAGCATCCCTGCCTGGATGCAGGCTGAGAAATTCAGGAAGGGAGACGAAAGAGGGGGCCAGGCCCCCCGCAGTCCCCTTGGCTGAACACTGCTTCCCTGCCCACCCTACCAGATGCTGACGCCCCCTTGGAAAGGCCAAGCAGCCCCACATCCCACTCCCTCCGCTGCTTTCTGGGTCAGCGAGATCCCCTCCCAGCCYCGCTGCCGCTGGAGCCAGCTGGATGCGCTGTTGCTGTGGCAACGGGTTCCCAGAGATGAAATCCTTATTTCTTACTTTTTTTTCCCTCGGTTAAGGAAAAAAATATACAAGAGGCCCTGTATATCCATCGTGCCACAGAACCCTCCGTGGCCAGCAAGAGAGTGGGTCGGCGCTCGGCACRGCATGGAGACAAGGTGTCTGTAAGGATGGGGACATGGGACACGCACACTGTGCCTCCCTCCTGAGCCTCCATCGCCCCTGGTGTGGCCACAGGGGACTCCCTGCTGCTCCCTGGGATGCTGTCGGCTTTCCTGCAGCATTTTCCACCCCGACAGGAGGTTTTAAGGGCTGCCCCTGCTCACAGCTGAGGCTGSTGCTGGGCTCCATCGCCTGGAGGAGGGTGTGTGACCAGGCATGGGGGTGCCCTTGGTGCTTCAGTGGCTCTGAGAAGGTCACCTCACTCACTCTGGACCCATCCTTCAGCTGGAAAAGGGATGTGGTTGCGTTGTGTGTCCAAGAGGAAGGGCTGGAATGGGGTCCCACCAGCAGATTTCACCCAATTATTAGACGAGCTATTAGATGTTGCTGTTAGATGAGCCTGTCCTGTCCCACCAGATGCTCCAGAGTAGGTCCAGGGTAGGATGCATCCCCTGGACAGATCCCTCTCTGCTTTGCTGGCAGCTCTGGAAGCCCCCAAGCCTTAGCGACAAACACCTCACACAGCAGACCAAACACCCAGCAGCACACTGGAGGCTACGACAATGTTCCACCAGCAGCAGCAACCCCTCCAGGAGGATGTAGGAAGAAGGTGGCACTCCTGCATTTTCAGTGGACATACACCCCAAGCATCCATCTCAGATTCTTGGGAACCGGGGTGCAGACCCCAGCCAGGCAATCAGCTGCTGGCAGCAGGAGGGAATTCAGTGCATTCCCCTGCCAGGATGGGTTTTGCCAAGGGGCAGGAGGGCTGCTGAGACAGGGCATGCCGGGCTCCTTTCCCCACCACAGCTCCTGGTGGGGCGGTTTGGGAACTCCCGGGGCAAATTCCGCGGCTGCCCTTGGAGCCAGCCGCAGGAAGGTGACGGCAGCCGCCCCCTCGCCGCGCCCGCCTGAGCGCGGATCACACCCGCGGCTTCCAGAGCGTGCGACAGTGGCCAGGATCAAAGCCAAGTTCAATTAATGGCTCACAATCTTATTAGAGAAATTATTTCAGGATCTTGAGTAAAAGTCCGATATATCCACTCCATTCCATTAGTCAGGCTCATTTAGTAATTCAATCAATCTAAGCAAGGCAATTGAGCTCCCCTGATATAATTTAACTTGGTTATTCTCTAGGTACTTCAGAATTTCTTAATATTTGCTTCATTATTTCACCATTACACCTATTTCCAGGTGCGAGGTTCACGCTGTGGGTCCCCTGGAGGGATCAGCCCTGCTGCAGCCCTCTGCCATACCCTGGTCTCCTGAGATGGTGACCTGTGACGGGAAGGGGGCCTCTGGCAGTGATGCCCCTGGGAATTAAGTCAAGCCAGGGACTGGCACCACAACACCCCAAAAACTGCTTTCCCACCACGGAGAGCTGGGACCACAGGGCTGCCCTGCGTGCCGACAGCTTTGGGACCCACAACAAGCATCCGGATCCAGGTGAGAGGAACAAAACTCAGTGGGATGCTCTTCTCACTTGATGTGGAACTGGAAAAAGAACCGGGATAATGCAACCCTGCAGCCCCTTGGCTCCTGCTTCCCTCCTCCTAGGCCTTTTAGGAGCTGGGGGTCGAGGACAGAGCGGGGAGGACACAATCTCCCGCAGTCCAGAGCAGCAGGGAGGTGTGTGGGATGGGGATGAGAGCCGACGGGTGTCACATCTGGCTGCTCCCCCGCGCAGCCTGGCAGGGGAGCCGGGGCAGGCGCTCTGGTGGCCGTCACCCCGATGAGCAGCAGCCCACATCCCGCTGGGGTCTGTCTCACATCCTGCAAGCCCCCGTGCTATCCTGTTATTAACCCAGGCAAGTCAGGGCCAGAGCCTCCACCAGCAGAGCCAAGAGCTTAGCTAGGATTTAACAAAAAAAAAAATTGATTAGATATTTCGGAGGGATATTCAAGAGCAGTTAAATATGCCCAGCTCATCGGTGCCTTTGAAAAATCTCACCCCTCTAAAAAATTAGAATTGATTTTGTATTTAAAAAGGAATCTATTTAATTTAAAAGTAAGATAATTTGAAATCATGACAGCTTGTATTAAGGCTGGAGTTTATGATAATCTATTAAAGTCATTGAAGTTAAGAACCTTCTCCCATCCTCTGCTGCCGAGGCTCCCGGGAGGGCGGTGGGGAGTGGGAAGTGAGGGGCTGCACCGCCCTATTTCAGAGCACAGCAACTGGGCTGGAAACCTGGAGAGGCAGAAACAGCTCCTTCAGCTCCTCCACACTCAGGGAAAAAAAAAAACCAGTAGGCAAAAGACTATCCAGCATTTCAAGATCTTGAAATATCTGGCACCCAGAAAGCACGAGTTCAACTCGTCAGCTCTGCTTTCTCATTCCTCAAGTCGATTTCACACTCAAAAAGGTATTTCAGGACTTTACTTTCAAACATTTATTGCATTACAGAGAAGGCGAAGGAGTCAAAGACACCGTCTTTGGTGCGGCTTTTAATTGCATCACAAATCTCCATCGAGCCCCGAGGGCTGAGGGAAGCCAGGATGCTCATAAATACCCCTCTTGCCACTTTATAACCTGAGAAGGATGGGGCCCGAAAAAATTAGCAGCCCGCAGGAGTGTGAATCCAGTTAATGACATAGCAAATGTGGCTGGATGCTGCCGAGCCAAGCAGTGAGGAAGAAGGGGGTGTGAAGGCGAGCGGACAGGGAATATTGAGCTGCAAATTAGCATTTCTTAATGGCCACCAACCAGCGGAATGCTTGCTCCCTCCAGGAGAAAATACAACTAACACAACAAACACCAAATGAGATGAAAGGAGACCACTCCAAACGAAGGTTTCCTGGATTTAAAGCAGGATGAAAGCAGGTGATTTTAAATGCAGGCAGCCTGGTGCGCAGCAAGTGGACCCATCTCAGCTCCTACATCCTCGGTGCTTCCCAAAAATTCAGGAGATGGGAGAAAATCCCACAGCAAAACAGGGAGATGGTGTCGGAGTCCCTTTGAGGACAGGCATATAAACCAGTGTGGGGTTTATTGGTGTGAGCCCCAAGCAGCTCCTGAGCAAACGAGGGTAGCGAGGCAGCACGTGCCCAAGAAGGCAGCCAGTGCAATTAAAACTCGCTCCATTCATTAGCAAAGAGAGGGGAAAGCCTTGTCTAAGCATCTCCCTTTCTCCCAAACCAGAGGTAATAACCCCACAGGCAGGTAATAAACTCCTCTGCTTTAGGAGGAGCACGGAAGCAGACGCAGGGTCCCCACGTTTGGGAGATCTGAGCACCAACACACTCACCACAGCTGTCACTGGCACCAGGATGGACACAGCGGGGAGGATGAGACTCGAAAAAGGTGCATGAAAGCAGGCACCAGGCAATGCCTCACCCTCTTGTGTAAAAATAAATACAAAGTTAAAACTCATCATTAATTTATGTTACCGGAGCTTCTCATCAGGGGTTACCAGGGGTGAGGAGTCACAGCCTTTTTTGGGACGCCCAGTTCAACACACACGCCCAGCACGTCAGTTTTAACAAGCCCCGTATGTGGCTCTCCAAAGACCCCGTTCTCTAAACACCCCAGAGCATCTGTAGCTGGGAGAAAATCCCATGTGTCCATCAGTGGGATGCCTGGTTTGGCCACAGTGGAAGGGAGGTGTGACCAAGGCAGAGGAACCACGCACACCAGTGTCCACGAACACCAGCCCAAAGCTTGAAGGCCCTTGAATTATTTAGGAGGAATTTGAGGGGGACAGCCAGGACCAGAGGGGGATGATACCCCACCATCCCTGGGCCTCCCTGATCCAGACCCTTTCCCAGCTGCTTCCCTCACTCATTCCCCTGCCACAGCCCCAGACGGCTGCACCAACCTACCCACATGATCCCACCTCCTTTGAGGGGAAACTGAAGCACGGAGAGATCCCCAAGGGAGTTGATTGAGGGCCCACATGGCAGAGCCAAGGTGCAACTGCCATGAGCCTCTGTGCAGCAGTTCATGGTGCTCCCAGCCCAAACCCAGGCCCTCCCTGACCAGAGGCAGCACCTGGGTCTGGTCCAAGACTCTACCAACCAGGGGGACAGTTCACCTTCCCTTGGGAACCAATTCCCTGTGCACAAGCCCTGGATCTGAAAACCACAAGAGCAGAAGGAGCAACTGCCCAGCTCCCCCCAGGTCAGACACTGAACCAGACCAGGCTCAGGGAGTGTGTGGGGATCATCCCCCACTCCAACATATTATTATACACTCAAACTCAGCGAGGTGGGCGCAATCACTGTGTCTGGTGTTTGCCAGGGATGGTGCAAGCAGCACTGTGTGAAGCCACGTTCCTGGAAGGATGCTCAAACAACGCCCTCCAGTCCCCACACGAGGGCTTGTGAAAACACAGACAGCCACCCACACCAGTTCCATGCATCAGCCTCACATGGCCATGGCCCCAGCGCGTGTGCAGTGACAGCACTGATGCTCTTCGGTTTTTTGGGCTGGGGCACTTCCAGATCCAGAGGTTGCAGCCTCTGAGTTGCCAAATCTGGGTCTTGCAAGACTTCCGTGCATTTCAGAGCTTTTGCCATGCAAAGGAGTGTCCAGGCTAATAGTAATAGTAATAATAACAATAATAATAAATCTAATTATAATAAAAACAAAACTCTCATGTGGTAAAGCAGCACAAAACAGTAACATGCACACGTGGCAAAGTGGCCATGCCAGCTTCAAAGTAAGCTCTTCTCTCACAGGAGAGAGGGAGATGTAACATGGCATTTCCCAGAAGTCACCAAGTCAAACCCCTGGCAAAGAGGGGGCCCACAAGGTGCCCCCTCCTGCCAGCCCAGCCCCCAGCCCCAGCATTCCAGGCAGGGAGGCTTGCACTGGGATCACCTCTGTGTCTCCACAGCCCAAACCCCTGCATGCTGGGGGCTGGCACAGCCCCATGCACTCTCAGGTTCTTGGGGGACCAATGTCCCAGGCAGTAATAGCCCAGAGAGCCCGGCCACCACCAGGACAGCCCAGTGCACTGGCACGGAGCCAGTCATGCTTGTGTTTGTCTGGCAACGGAAAGCAGAAGGAGGTAAAAGCAAAGCCCTGCCAGGCATCATCAGGGCAAGCCCTGGGTGCAGTGGGGGCTGCCAGGGCAGGCAGGTTCTTCTCTGCACTGCCCGGTGTATGGCACCTCACGGATTTGAAAAATCCTTGAGGAAAACCCCACAGTATAACCCGGGGTCATACCCGGGGACCCCCTTCTGATCCCCGCCCAGGTGGTCCCCACTGGCCGCACCCCAGGCCCCGGGGCCCATCGGGGTCTGGCTCCACAGGATCGGGTCCGAAGGGGCCAGGGGACAAGCGCTCGGTGGCCTTTGGGGCGTCGAGGTGGCGCGGGGCTGGCGGCCGTGCCCGCGTCCCCCTGCAGCCGCAGCGCTGCCGCCTTGTTGCCACAGCAACGCTCTCCGGCCTCCGCTGCAGCATCCCGCAGCACAGGCACGCACCGGGAGACAGGGGGGCACCACGGCCCGCTGCCCCTTCCCCACACAGCCCCCAGCCTCCAGCAAAACATCCTGGATGTCCCCACAAACCCCCCTTCCCTCCCCCCCCCCCGGCATCAGCAGCCCCATGCCTGCCTCTGCCTTTCTCCCGGGAGAAGGGGGATGCCCACACAGCAGCCAGCACTGCCCCAAGCCTACCCAGCACCCAGGACTGGGGGGTTTTAGCACATGGAGAGGTCCAGAGGCCATGGAGGTGATGAACTGCTGGGAAGAAAACCCAGTCTGGGGTCACTGCTATACACGAGGGTGGTACAGAGGGGCAATGTCACATCAAGCAACACACCAGTGCCTCATTTTTGGGCCAACATCCAAACAAGGGTGGCATTTTCAAAACTTCACGGGACACCCAAGGTGCAGCCAAAGAAGCAACAGATGGACAAGGCTTGCAGGAGGTGGCACAGCCACCGTGGGGCTGATAGGAGAGCGACGGTGGCATTTGCCCAGGGCAGGAGGTTATGTGTGGGCAGGGAGCTGATGTTCTGCACCCATGTCACCAAAAATTAAACATCTCAGTGACTTGTTCGGGGTAGTGAGAAGAGGGTCTCTGCACACAAGGGGTGGAGGCCTGGCTCTGTATAAACAAAGGAGCAAATTGTTGGCTTTTTTTGTGGAAGAAGACTTAAGGAGGCCATGAGATAAGGGCAGGTGAGCCCAACGCAGTGGATGAAGAGCAGGTGGGAACCACCCAGACCATGTGAACAGGCCAAAGCTGGGGGCAGGAGCACTGGAGGCAGCACACACAGGCAGGATGGGATACGCTGGGCAGCAGAGTATTTTTCCATCAGGCTGCAGGAAAGGTGACTCTGCTCAGGGGCAGACAAAGCAGAAACCCTCACCTCCAGCCGGGCACGCTGGGAGCAGACTGTGGGCCTCCTGCCAGCACAAGCCGCCGGTGGCCATTGATCGGGCTGTGGACGAGCCCCGCGGATGACAACCTGGGAATGCATCGAGCACCCCAGGCCTGCTGCATCTCCAGCCGCGATGCTGCAGTGGGTGAACCGGCACCGGGGCAGAGATGCTGCGGCGGGGTGAACCGGCCCCGCGGCGAACCGGCCCCGGGGCTGAGAGGCTGCGGCGGGCAGGAACGGCGCCGGGGCCGGGGCAGGGATGCTGCAGCGGGGCGTACCGGCCCCGGGGCCGAGCAGCCGCAGGGCGCCCGCCCGCCGGTGCGGCAGGGAGGAGCCCCGCCGCCGGGGATGCTCGGGGCCCCGCCGCGCTCCCGCAGGCTCACCCAGCACGAAGTAGGGCAGCTCCGTGTTCTCCAGGTCATCCACCACCACCATCTCGCCGGGGAAATCGTTGCGGACCGAGAAGAGCAGCTTGGGCTCGGCGGCCGAGGGGCCGTGCATGATGCTGAGGTCGTTCTCCCGCAGGAAGGGCAGCGCCGACACCGTGATGCTCTTCAGTTTGCACTCCAGCTCCTTGGCCGCCGCCTCCGCCGCCGCCTCGGCGGGGCCGCTGCCCGCGGCCAGGCAGCACCCGGCCAGCAGCGAGCACAGCCCGGCCAAAGCCATCTTGGAGCCCCGCGCCGCGCTCCCCGCGCCGGGCGGGAGGCGGCGGCGGCGAGGGGCGGGGACCGCGGCCCGGCGCCTCCCCGTGCGGCGCGGCTCGGCTCGGCACGGCTCGGCACGGCGCGGCTCGGCGCGGCGTTCCCCTCGGCCCCCCGCCTCTCCCTTCCTCCGCTTCCCTGGGAAACCGGGAGAACTGCGGAGCGATGCGGTGACGGGAGGAACGCGGGACTGCCCGGCCTCCTTCAGCACTCCGAATAGCGTGCAGGTACCACCCCCCCTCCCCAGGATAAATTACAGAACTCCAAAATCACAGTCCTCCAAAATCCTCCAAAATCCCAGACTTCCAAAATCCCAGACTTCCAAAATCCCAAACCTTAAAAATCCCAGGGGAAGTCATAGACCCCAAAGCCCCAGAAGAAGTTGCAGACTTGCAAAGTCCCAGACCTCCAAAATCCCAAGAGAACTCATGGACTGCAAAGCCCAGAAGTCACAGACCTCCAAATCCCCCAAGCCCGTGTGTTAAATATCTATAGATGTGTGTGTGTGTGTATGTGTGTGTGTATGCATACATATATACACATACATATGTATGTTTACATATATATATATGGAGTGTAAGGGCAACGCCAAACCTGCTGGATTTGGATCTTTTTGCTGGATCTGGATGCTTTTTATTTTCGCTCTTTTTAAGTGAACACAAAGCAGCACTGACAGCTTGTCTGACAGCCACACCTTCCCACAGACACCTGTGGTCCCCCCTGCAGCCAAAATCTTCTGATGGAAAATGTTCTCTTCTTCCCGTGTGGGGAAATGCCCAGTCCTCATCCCAGCAGGAATACATGGCCATGGCCCGCTGGTGTGGCTTTCCCCCGGGAGTCTCCTGCTGGCAGCAACTCTGGAGCTGGGTGTGGACGTATCACTGACCTGGAAACAGAGTTCCCACCCCACAGCTCCACACCATCTCCTCGTGTGGGACATGGCCCCTTCCCACCTGGCATCTCCAAAGAAAACCGCACACAGCAGATACTTGCAATTTTTTGTCTTTTTCTTTTGCAGAGCTTTCCTCCTCCCCTTGTGAGGATTTCCCTAAATTCCTCTTCCCTCACCTGTGCCAGCTGTGAAGCTTAACATGCCCCCGAGTCAGCATCGAGGGGAGACAGCACTGTGCCCCACACACCCCAAGCAGTGGGTGCTTTTCCCCAGACTGATTTACAACACCCCTGCATTTATAATTTCCATGATACTTTGGGAAGGAGGAACTATGCTCACCAGAAATTACCCATTGTCAACAACCAGAGCAAAGCACTGAACTAAACCAGTGAGGATGTGGTGGGGTGTGTTTCAGCGCTGCTGTTTCCCTCTGGCACCAACTGGCTGCAGCTGCCAGGAAAAACAACCCAAAATTAGGATAAATCAGGAAAAAACCCACCCACCCAACCAACCAGAACAAAACAAAACACCAAACGGGGAAAACTGGGGAAAGAAAATCAGGTAAAAATAAGGAAAAACAAGCAGTGGTGTTTTGTAGGATGTGGCCCTACTTTTGTATTTCTTTTGGGGAGCACAGGGAAATCCATTGGGTGAACTCCAGCAGGCCCTTTCACTGCTCTTCTTTCACCAGGAGACACAAACTCGCTAAAACGACCTTTTTTATCCTTAAAAAAAAGAAAAAAGGTGCAATTGCATTATTCAGAGGGTGCCTCCAACAAGGTTCTTCCGGCCCCCCTTTTGGAAATGAGTTGCATTGCCAGGAGCGGGGTCCCTGGAGTGCCTAACGCCACGTGAAGAGGAGCAAGGAAGGGGTTTGGTGGGAGGTGTGAAGAATAAGGATGGATAAAAAGACCCTAAATTAAAAAAACCAGCCGAGAACAGTAAATCTGGTGTCACCGAGCGCATCCTCCTGCCGCTTACCGGGCATGACCAACACATGAGGCTGCCCGGAGAACCTGCGAATGCGGACCCCTGGCCGTGCCCAAGGCCGGGTTGGACGGGGCTTGGAGCAATCGGGGGCAGCAGCGGGAGGTGTCCCTGCCGCGGCAGGGGGGTGGAACGAGACGATCTCTAGGGGCTCTCCCGCCCCGGGCGCGTCTCCCGTCCCGCGGCCCCCGGGCCCGTCCACCCCCGAGCGGCGCCGGCCCCGCCGGGCGGAGCGAGCGGGACCCCGCGCCCCGCCCCTCGCGCCCCGTCCCGCCAATGGGGAGGCGCGAGGCCGCCGGCGGCGCCGCCGATTGGCCGCGGCCGCTGCATATATTAAGTGGCGGCGCGGCGGCCCCGCGGAGCGCGGCGGGCCCGGCGCTGGGTCGGGTCGGGCTCGGGGGCCGCGGCCGCGGGATGGTGGCGGCAGCGCCGGGGGCCGCCCGCCCGCCCGGCCATGGGGCAGCGCCCGGCGCCGCCGAGCCGCAGCGCAGCCGAGCGGGACGGCACCGAGAGGCGGCCGGCGCCCCGCCGGCGCTGAGCCGGAGCCCGGGGTGAGTCTGCGGGGTCGCGGGGAGGAGCGGGGGGGACGGGGGTGAGCCGGCGCGGGGAGCCCGCCGGTGGTGGGACGGGGAAGGAGCGGTGCGGGGGGAGCCGCGGCCCCGCACGGCGGAGATCCCGAGTACGTCCGCCGGCTCGCTCGGTGACCTTGGTCAAGTTGTGTCCCTGCTCCGGGCTCGTTTCGCAGCCTCCCCGGCGAGGTCGGGTGTAGGGGAAGGCACCGAGCCCTTCCCGCGCGGGAGCCACCCCGGCGCGGGGCCCGACAGGTGAGGGCGAGCTGCGACCGGGCCGGTGGGACCGGGTGGTGAAGGGCTAACGGGAYGCTCGGGATGCTGGGATCTGCCGCTGTGTGCAGAGTGCGCTGCTCGGTGGGAGATGCCCGYGTGGGACACCCCGCGCCCGCGGGGACCGGGGGAAATGCCCCCTGAAATGTTAAAATACACATTTCTCGGAGGGGCACCGATCAATCAATAGCCGGTGGGGGAATCTCCCGTTCCCCCGCACCGCAGGGCCCCGCTCCACCACCCGGAGCATCGGGTCGAGCAGCGGCTGACCCGTCGGAAGAKGTTTGCTCGCCGCGGGCGCCTACCCGGCACAGCACCAGCAGCTCCGGGAGCGGGGCGGGGGTGGTCCCCACTGCGAGGTTCCGTTCCCTTCCCTAAACACTCATTTTTTCAGTAAGAAACAAAACTCTGGGTCTTTAAAGCGCTGGAGAGCATCAGCCCTCGGCGCCGCTGTGCTCACCCTGCCCTGTCYGTCCCCGGGGACCCGCGTGTCGCTGCCTCCGAGCGGCGGTGGCGGGTCCCAGGGTGCCCCCGCTGTGGTCCCGGGGCCGGGCAGGGTGAGCCTGGGCACTGCGGGGCCGGGTGGGACCTGCCGGCAGATGTCAGTGTCCCCTCTCTGTCAGCAGCCAGGAGGGTCCCTGCCAGCCCCGAGATGTTGCAAGGAGGCCCTTGCACTTTTTCCGAAGCGGAGCTATCTTTGGTGGCCGTTCAGTGACAGTTTGGAGACCTGGGGAGCAGCAGGGTGCCCTGCAGGGAGTGGCCCCCTTCTGACACCTCAGATCTCCTCCCTCTCTCTGCCCAGCACRGCCACCCACCGCCCTATTTATCCTGTGCCGCTACCGTGGAGCTACTGCTGTGCATCACTGCCTGCCGGTGACACTTGTCACCCGTGTGAAGGCTAGGGAGGGAGGGGAGGCAGCGAGCCTCACCTTGCACTGCCCCCAGCTCCTGCATGAGGCTGGTACTGGGCTGGCAGGGTCTGCTGGGGCAAGGAGCCGCCCTCCCTGGGGAGGGGGCTGCAGGGCTGCTCTCTTTCCCCATCCCTTTGCGTGTATGGATGTCCTTCCCTGGTCCCAGAGATCCATCTGCAGGGATGCTTTAGGCTGAGAGCTCAGCACAAGGAGGGGGAAGCCGGTGCTGCTGTTGCCGTCACTCTGCTGGGGGGGAGTTGTATTTTGCACTTTGCTTTATTTAAGAGGCTTTTTGCCTGTAGGTGTGAAAGTCTCGGGTGTGCAAAGCCAGAGGGCAGACCACATGGCACTGGTGCGACTCGCTGCACGCAGCTGCCATCTCCCCTGAGGGTGGCCCAGGCTTCAACTCAYTTGATGTCTTATGCAAATCCCTGGCTCCCTGAGTCCTGGGATTTTCTGCTATTTTCCTTTACTCTCATCTTCAAGTGTCTTGCTCTTGAGGATGTGAAGAAAAGCTAATAAAAGGGACCTAAGTCATCAAGTCTTACAGGTTTGCTAACCAGTCTCATGAGCTGAGAGGAGGGCAGTGACTCGGAGTCCCTTGGCTATGGCAACTGAACGGGCTACGGAGGGTGGCTTGCGGGAGCCCAGCGAGAATCCGTTCGCAGCCACCATTGTGACGTTGAGCAGCGCTGCTCGGGCAGGCTCCGAGGTGGCTGTCCCTCGCTGGCCGCCTGGAGCCGTGTCGCCGAGGCCGGGTGCCAGGTGGCTGCCAGCACCCCGCCGTGCCCGCTTTGCCAGCGATTACCGCGCTGCTGTCGCTCCGGCGGTGCCTGCCTCGCTCTCTTAATTACCCCGGMAGATCAATGAGGCCCTGGCGCTTCCTCGGGAGCCTGCGGATGCCAGCCCGGCCACACAGCTCCTCGCAAACTAAACAGAGCCGGGGCGGGGGRCAGAGGAGACCGCAGGCAGCGAGAGGCAGGGCTGGCTGTGGGCGAGCTGGGTCCCACAACGCCCCAAGCAAGGCTGGTGGCTCTGGAGCAATGGGAGCATCCTGAAAAATTGAGCCCTTTGGGATTGTCTGTCCCARGGGGTGCAAGCGGCAGAGCAAGGGGTGCCCTGGGCGCCTGCGTGAATTCATAGACGTGGCTCAGCTGAGTCAATCCACTTCGGAAACTAAACTGCACTTAGCCTTTGCCCAGGCTCTTTTAAGTGGCCTTAATTTGATAAAGCTTTTCCATGTTTAATGAGAAGGTGACTCAGTCACTAGGTTTGATGTTCATTCCCACTAAAAGGGATGATTGAGACCCCTCCCCATCTCTCCCACGCAGCTGCACCTTTGCTCCCCCTGTGCCCCAGGGACCAGCCCCTGTGGCTGGGCACATCCCACAGCTCTGCCACCAACTGGTATCGTGTACCTGGCATCGACAGTGGGTTTTGCTTTTGCTCTGGGCCTAGACTCAGCATGTACAGAGGTAGTTCCAGAGTCCATCTRGAATCTTCCTGTGCTTCCCAATGGCACCTGGCAAATACCACTGCCCCTCTCCCCASTGCATGCTTCCCGGTTTCTGTATCTCGAGATCTGCTCCTGCAGCATGAAAGGGCAGAAATCAATGTTAATGTCCCTAACAATTAGCTAACGTCTYAATTATCGAACTCAGCCTGATTAGTGGTGGAGTGTGTGGCTCTGGAGGTGCCGTCAGCGTGGAAGCAGGCAGGACCTCGGCATAGCTCAAGTGCTGTGCTGAGGATGTTGCTGCTGTCACCGTCAGCTCCAAGGGCAGCAGAGAGAGGCTTTTGCAGCTCACCTGAGCGCCCCATCCACACCTCACACCCCTGCTTTGGCCTCTCGAGCCATTTTGGATGAGGACACCACTGCAGAAGTGACCCCACTGCCACCCCCAGGGTGGGGGGTGCCTCTAGAAATTGCCACGAGATACTTTTAAGATGTGGCTGGTGACAAGTGACAGCGTAGGCCATGCATCAGCCACCACTGGAGGGGCACCAGGGTGTTTGCTGCAGGCAGCTGGGACATGGAGGGCTGCAACAAGCTCAGGAGGACTTGGCCACGAAGGAGGTTGTGGTCCTAGGAAAATTTACCAAGAATATTTGCTTTGGCACTCTTCTTCCATTGCCTTGGGGTTTTTATAGAAGGGGGAAGAAGAGAAAAAAAATTAACAAGCTGGACGTTTTCCAACTTTAGTGATGCAAAACCCTAAATCAAAAGGAAGGGAAAAAAAAGAGTTGTCAGATGCTTCTCATCAAACCTTCATTTTTTTGGATCAAGGAAAAGTGATTAGAAAGTTATTTCCAGCTCTAGTAGTAAGGTCAAGGGGGTTACTCGTTTCCAAAGAGCTTTACTCTCCCCAGCATCCCAGGAGGATGGTGGTGTGAGCATGTGGAGGTGCACCCCGAAAAGCATTGCCCCAACCCCACAGAGCAGCAGTGCAGCCCTCCYGCCCCCCCAAATCAGAGCCAGTTTCCCCCCAGCTGTATGGGCTAAGGACTATACAGAGCTATGGCAATATCTGCACATACTTATTTTATGTAACTGCTGATCGATAGGAGGAAATAAATTATCCCAGCTAACAGTGGTGCAGGAGAGCTGCTCCGTGGGGAGAAGCTGCTGCATAGCTCAGCACAGCCCCCACGCAGGCTCTCCCTGCCCGCTCCTGCCTGGCTTGGGGCTTCCAGTTCCTGTTGGCAAGGATGCTGGCGTGCGTCAGCGCCCGTCCCCAGGCAGGAGCTCCCTCGGAGGTGCCGGCACACATGGTGTAAATAAGAGGGAGGTGTAAATAAAAGCTCACTTTGCAAGGCTGGAAACTTTGCTTCATACCAAGAGGGAACCTTCACTGGTTTTGCACCAGTTTGCCCCAGCCAAGTGCTGGAAATACCAAATCCTATTTATACTGCCCTGTAGGAARACATGAAGTAGCCACAGGGAAACATCCCCTGCTCAGCCTCAAATCTCAGAACAAGCTCCCCAGGGAAGGCATCAGAGCAGGCTGAAATGGTTTCTAGCTGGTCTGGGGACCACAGCCTAAGGGGAAGAGGTGGCCCAAAGTGGCTGTATCCCTAATATCCATCCCCACAATGGTGAGCCAGATGTCTGCTGCCTTATCTGCAGTGCTGGGGTGGGAGAGGGGGTTTGGAGGGGGAGGACAGCATGGGGAGCCCCTCTCAGGGAAGGCACACAGAGGCACTCCCCAGGGTGGTGGTGGGAAGGGGCCGGTTAGTGCTGATGGGAAGCCGTTAACACCTAGGAGGGTTTGATGGAAAAGACAGTGCTCTGCCTGGTGTGTCCCACACAAAAAAATCCCCTCTGTGCTTGGAATCAAAGGAAGGATACTCCCATGTCCTGATTTACTCCAGGAAAGCCTCAGGGAGGGCGGTGGGGTGACTGGTGCAAGACTCTCCTTACCAGTCTGTGGTGATGTGGTGATGGATGACGCCAACATCCCATGGCACTTGTGGAAAAGCATCCCCTTTAACCACTTAAAATCCCCTTTAACACCCCCTGTAACACCCAGGCTGTTACAGACCCATGTGGASGGAGGGGGAAGAGGGACACAGCCAGGGAGCAGCCCCTGCCCACCCTCACCTCAGCTGGAGGTGGGTCAGGAGCTGCCTGAGGAGGATGGAGGTGAGTCAGGAGCCACTTAAAACCCATGGATGGTGACAGGGGACGAGGAGATTGGCTGTGCCAAGCCTGTTTGTGAGGCAACAGGCAGAGTCCCAGCRCACCAGATATTTAAACAAGGTGTTTTGCTGTCACAGCCATATTTAATGCTACAAGCAGTGTGTTTCCATGGGCAGGGTTTAGAAAGATGCTGTTCAAGGATGCTTTACCCTCGGCTTCTCAGCTGAGATCCCGAGTGCTGCTTTCCTCCCTGCTGTGTGGGAAAGGGATCAAATCACGGAGGGTTTAGCCCATGGTCAGGATCTAAACTGTCCATGGGGTTTGCTGCCAGATCCTGGCTCCCACCATTCCCTCCTGGACATGGCAGCTGGTCCAGGGTCAGCACAGCAGCAGACCCATGGCTGCAGGGCAGTGAAGATATGGGGGCTTTCATCTTGAGCTTTGAGGGTCCCCTTGGTCCTCAGGCCACATCAATTGTTAATTGTAGCGGCAGATATTCCTGGAGAGGGGAACAAGGTGCTTGTCTGCTTCAGGCAGAGGCTGCATCCCTTCTGCCTGCTTCCCCTCGGCCCAGCTTTGGTAGCGGGCAGGGAGGACTGCAGAGCAGCCAAAGTGCCTCAGCTGCTCAGCCATCACCCACACGTGGCAGCTCACAAGCAGCTCCGGGAGCTGCCAGCATCGGGTCCTGCCACGTTTTGGGGGTGACAGATGCCCCCTCCAACACCTGAGGCACAGAGGGAAGAAACCAGCCTGGCACTGCCTGTCTCCCTCCCCAGCATGGGGGCCTGGTGGTTTGGGCCAGGATTTGGTCCCATCATGGCCGTGGGGGACCCCAYGTGCCAGGAGCGGGAGGCAGTGACTGGGCTGTTATGTGGCTGCCTGCCAGGCTGGGAGAAACCAGGGTGATGTCAAAAAAGAGTGTGGGGGAACAGAAGAAGCCCTGCCTGCTGCTCCTGCCCACCCCACTGCCCTGGCACCCCAACSTGGTGATGCGAAAGTCTCAGCTTTTGTTTAAAATTCACAGGGCCCCAGCCTCGAGGGCTGAGAGAGAAGCTGAGAAAGCGTAATCAAAGGGCACCCTTAAGGGTTTAAAAATAGAAGAGAGGGAGAAAAAATTTAAAAAMACGTATTATTACATGTTAAAGCATGATGATTCATCTAGCAAAGCCCTGCTTGGGAGAACACAGGGTTGGTGTGCACTCGGCAGGGACCAGCGTTTGGGCTCCAGGCAGCCTTCCTGGAATAAAAACCATCTTCCCTGGAAGCATTGCAGCAATGGGTTCCCTGTTTTGAGGCAAACAGCTCTTGCTGCCTGACAGCACACCTTGCCTTGCCCCAGTTTGGCCAGACCTTGCAGCTCCCCATCTCTCACCTTCACTTGCAAGTTCAGGCTCTGGCCCTGTGGCCACTGCTCCCAGAAAATCTCCATCTTTACTTTGCACTCAAAACACCACTGCCATCAGCCCAGCCAGCCTTGGAGTGGACAGCCAGCCAGCCATCCATTCATCCACCCACCTACCCTTGGCGTGAACATCTATCCATCCATCCATCCATCCATCCATCCATCCATCTCAGCCCTTAGCAGGACACAAAGAAAAGTCTAACATCAACCACACATGGTCCAGTCCATACCTGGAAAAGCTCATTTTCCCCGTTCCACGTGATTATTATTTTTTAGCCCCCCTGAAATGCGCTTCAGTGAGGCATCCCCAAAATGCAGYGCGCAGAGGCAGCCCCCCATCCCCACCACACGGCACCCCGCAGCAGCAAGCTTGGCTTGACAGGCTGATCTACAGCAGAGCAAAACGCGAAGAAATAGCCAAAAATTCCTCTTAACAGCCATTAGCCAGGATTTCATTTAACTTCAGCAGCACCCAGCACCCCCAGCGCCATAAACTCTTACCTCCTGTGGCACGACCAGTCCGTGCCCGACGCGGGGCGCTCCCTGGGGCGCAGCTCTCCCTCTGTCAGCGTCCCAGCGGGCGTTCCAAAGCTCCCGGTTCGCGTCCACGCCGCTGTCCTCACGGGCGTCCCCGCTTGGCGTTGCAGGGCGGGGCTGTCCCGGAGGGTCGCCGCGGGGTGAGAGAATGAAGAAGCCGGCCGGGCAGCAGCAGGATGGGGCGGCAGGAGCTCCCGCGCGCTGACGGGCCCCCGCCGATGCTGCCGTGGCCGCTGGCCCTGCTGGCCCTGAGCGCGTGCTGCCGCTGGGGAGTGGCCGGCGGGGCGGGCGGCGCGGGGCCCCAGGGCCATGCGGCCCCCGCCACCCCCTCCTCTTCCTCCTCATCCTCCTCTTCCTCCGCCCGGGCACCCCTCGACTGGCTCCTCACCGACCGCGGACCCTTCTACCGAGCCCAGGAGTACGTGGACTTCATGGAGCGCTACCGGCAGGGTTTCACCACCAGGTACAGGATCTACAGGTGAGAGGCCACGGGCACGCCGAGAGGGGGCTGTGGGGCGGGGGGGCTGCGCAGCAGGGTGGAGGCAGACCCTCTCTAATCCGCACGAGCAGACCCCCACTTGCGGGAGGCGGCTGCCCAGCGGGACAGACAGTGGGTGGATATGAGATGCTGCTTTTCCAGGGAATATAGCAGCAGCCCCCCGGATGCTCATGGTGTGGCTGGGCTGGACTTGAGGCACGATTTGCCCTAAGCTGGGAGGGATTTGGTGCACAGGTTGAGATGGAATCAGCCCTTATGGCAGGAGGCACAGAGCCCACGGGGCTGGGTGGGTTTCATGCATTCTCCAGCCCCTTTGGACATCCTCCACTTACTGATCTCCTGTCCCGAGCTGGAAACTGGGGACATCAGAARGGGCAGTGTGCATGTGGCATCCACCTTCCGGTCCCTTTGGACAAAGATGCTCCTTTGTCCTTTTGCCATGCACAAAGACATTGCTGTGCCAAATCACTATGCTGGCAGTCATGTGGGGCTGGAATGCTGTTTGGGCACATGAAAAGCCACCCTGACTGACCCCCTGGCATGTCCCCAGTGCCATCACCCCATGGACCATTTCAGTGGGATGCTATATGCATGGGGGCAAGGCTGGAGGGGGTTTCTTGCCAGCAGAGGACCAGATTTGGCAGCAGCAGGTTCCACTGACCACAGCAAAGTGCCACCCTGTGACAGCCACTGTGGGAAATCCACTCCACAGCCTCCTGCACCTAATTGGGGCTGTCACCTCCTGCTAATGAGCCCTTTTCTCTTCCTCTCCTCATCAGTGCTGAGCCCTGGGGGTTTCCAGCAGCAGAGCAAAGCCTGGCCACTGCCTCTCGGGAATGCCGACGTGGGTGCCGGGATTGCAGCCTTGTTATGCAGCCTGGCACCCCCAGAGAGCTCCTCTCCTCTCTCCTATGTGCTGACGCTGCCATGCTGAGGGACCTGCATCCTCCAGGGGTGCTGCTGGTGACGGTGGTGGGACAGGAAGGAGCAGCCGGGGGGACAGCAGCTGGCTCACGCCTCCCTGGAGGCAGAGAACCTGCTGCCAGCCTTTGAGGCTTGCTTTGCCTGTGGGATGGGATGGGGGAAGTTGGCACCCCAGCCCCGAGGTAGTGTGTGTGCAAGGGGAGAGAGAGGCAGCATTCCCTCGCCTCACCCCCAGCTCTGCTACTGGCCCCAGCATCCCACTTKCTGGGCCCAAAAATCATGATGGGAGGCAACCTGTCATCTGCCAAGCCCATTGGCTGCTTTGCACCCATCCACCTCTCCCTCTTTTCCCAACCAGCCCTAGTTAAACTGTCTGAAAGCCACTACTTGGTTTTAATTAGAACAAAATGCCAAAGATTAGGCTGAAGTTTGCTGCCGGTTGTTTACAGGGCCGTGGGGTTTGGGAGGCAGTGACAAGCTGGTGGCTGCTCCTCAGGGCTGGGCGAGGCTGGGCGGGGCACGTTCACAGCCTCCGGGGCTATTGAGGGGGCCCACGACCGTCCCCACCACATCCCAACACCTCCAGCTTCCTACAAAACTCTGCTGATACTTAAAACCRTGATACCCCCAGGTGCTGGATTTTCACCTGGATCTGTAGGCATGGGGCTGGAGGATGGATGAGATCCACCCAGCCCAGGGCTGGAAAAGGGTCCAGCCCTGCCCTGGGCTGTGATTAATGCCTGCCGGAGGTGCTGGATCAATCGATATCAGGCATCTCCGCTGCTTGTAGCTCTTTATCCGCATCAATGGCTTAGGGAGGGCGGCGCTTTTGTCCTGGCTGGATCCATAGCWGGCATGCAGCAGGTCCTTCACCTCCGGTGGGCAGGTCGGGATGATTCTTACTGGAGTYTTCCACCTGTCCTGAGCTGGAAATCAGGGACAGAAGAAAAGAGAGCATGCATGTGGCATGGCCAGACCCACTTCACACCCTCTCCCCACTGCTCTCCTCCCGCAGAGAGTTTGCTCGCTGGAAGGTGAATAATTTGGCCTTGGAGAGGAAAGAATTTTTCAGCCTACCACTTCCCCTGGCCCCCGAATTCATCCGCAACATCCGGCTGCTGGGACGCCGGCCCAGCCCCCAGCAGATCACCGACAGCCTCATCAAAAAGTATGGGACACACTTCCTGCTGGCTGCCACGCTGGGAGGTGAGCGCTGGGGGGGCTCCGTCCTGCTCACCCACCCCGCACAAGGAGTGTGCAAAGGAGGGAGAGTGGGAAAAGCAGCRCTGCAGGAGAAATACGGCCAAGAAAGGGAATGGGGGGAGCCCAGCAGCCCTGAAAAAGCCTTGTCTTTCCCCCCAGGAGAGGAGTCCCTGACCATTTTTGTGGACAAGCGCAAGTTGAGCCGGAGGGCAGAGCCCGCCGGGGGGGCTGGGAACAGCTCAGGGGTCTCGCTGGAGACCCTGCACCAGCTGGCAGCCTCCTACTTCATCGACCGGGAGAGCACCCTGCGCCGGCTGCACCACATCCAGATCGCCACGGCCGCCATCAAGGTGGGCGAGGGGCGAGGGAGGGGACGGCGCCCGGGCACAGCGGCGCCGGTGGCCCCTCACAGCTGGCCAGACCCTAAACCAGCAGCACCCAGACAGGGGAGAGCAGGGAAAGTGAACACATTCCCATTATTTATGGGAAATTGGGCACGCTAATAAAGGCACATTTTTCATCGGGCTGCAGGCAGGGCTGCTGCCTGTCAACAAGCCAATTAGCAGATAATTAGTTCTCCTCTCCAAGCATCGCCTTGCTACGGAGAGTGGGGMATGGCCAGCCTGGCCAGGGGTTATCTGCAGCACTCTCAGCGGGTAGTGCATGCCTTGTGTCCCTCCTGTGTCCCTCACCACCTGCGTGTCCTCCCCTTAGGTGACGGAAACACGGACAGGGCCGCTCGGCTGCAGCAACTACGACAACCTGGACTCGGTGAGCTCTGTCCTGGTGCAGAGCCCTGAGAACAAAGTGCAGCTCCAAGGTAGGACTGGGCTGGTGTGGATGTGGGGATGGACAAGTGCCATCGTGGGAGGCTTGTGGGTGCACAAAGGGTTGCAGGGGAGGATGCTGGCACAAGATGCTGCTTTTAATTTCAGGGCTGGGGAGGAGAGGGGATGAAAATCATGAAAGCTGGGCAGGATGAGGTTGTTGCTTGTCTGCCAAGAGGAGCCAAGATCGATGCAGAGCCCAGACAAGCGGCTCCACAGCAAATTGATATGATAATCGTGTGAGGGTGGGAGCCTGGGTCGGGGGGGGGAGGCTCATGCCCTCCTGGCCCGGACGGTGTTTGAGGGGCTCCGCATGTGCCCTGGCGCTCTCGGGGCTGCTCCCGCTCGCAGGGCTGCAGACGGTGCTCCCCGCCTACCTGCGGGAGAGGTTCGTGGCCGCCGCCCTCAGCTACATCGCCTGCGGCTCTGCCGGGGAGCTGCTGTGCCGCCGGAGCGACTGCCGCTGCCAGTGCCAGCCCGCCTTCCCCCGCTGCAACTGCCCCGAGGCCGACATCCAGGCGCTGGAGAGCAGCCTGGCCCAGCTTGGGCGAGCCTGGGAGAGCCACCACGGCCAGTTCGAGGAGTCAGGTGAGGCTGGGCAGACCTCAGCAAGCTTCCCCTTGCGGGCAGCCCGGGTGGGTCTCCAGGGTGGTCCTCTCACCGGGCAGACCTCGGCGCTTGGGTGGAGGGAGGTTGCTTTCAGCCCCACCTTCACCACTTGCTGTCCCGGGTCCGCTGATGCCGTCTCCTTCCCCCCACAGAGGAGTTTCAGGCCCTGGTGAAGAGGCTCCCCACAGACCGTTTCCTGAACAGGACGGCCATCTCCCACTTCTGGGCCATGGATCTGGATGTCCAGCATCGCTACCAACAGCTGGGCACCAGCCTGAAGCTGCTCTCCAGGAAAACCTACCGACTCATCCGGCGGCTCTTCAACCTCAGCAAACGCTGCCAGCGCCAACCTCGCTTCAAGCTGCCGAAGGAGAGGTAGGGTGCCGTGGCATCCCATGCTGGGGATGCTGCCCCGGGTCTTGAGGGTGGCTCAGGCCCAGGGCCCGCCTCCCTGTGGCTGGGACTGGAGAAACTCACACCTTGGAGGGATGCCTGGGGGTGAGCAGGCAGCAGGAGCGGCTGTGCCACCTTGGGATGTGGCCCTGTGCCACCTTGGGATGTTGGCCTGGTCCAAAACTGGAGGTGAAAAATGGGGCTTGGTTCATGGGGGAGCCACCAGCAGAGCAGAAAACGAACACAAGGTGGGCAGCTCTTCCATCCCTAGGGAAAGTCAGTCACATCCCAAAAGATGCCATCTGAGCCTCTCTCCTCCTGTGTCTCCTCTGCACCAGGTCCCTCCCTTACTGGTGGAGCCGCGCACAGTCGCTCCTGTACTGCAGCGAGACCACCGTGCCTGGGACCTTCCTGGAAGAAAGCCACAGCTGCACCTGTCCCTCCGAGCAGCCCTCCTGCCAGGGGGCCATACCGTGTGCCTTGGGCGAGGGGCCAGCCTGCGCCAGCTGTGCCGAGGACAACAGCACCCGCTGCGGGACCTGCAACCACGGCTACGTGCTCACCCAGGGCTTCTGCCGCCCCGAGGTGGCTGACTCGCTGGAGCACTACCTGGGGCTGGAGACAGACCTGCAGGACCTGGAGCTCAAGTACCTCCTGCAGAAGCGGGACAGCCGCATCGAGGTGCACTCCATCTTCATCAGCAACGACATGCGCCTGGGGAGCTGGTTCGACCCCTCGTGGAGGAAGCGCATGCTCCTGACCCTGAAGAGCAACAAGTACAAGCCCGGGCTGGTTCACGTCATGTTGGCCCTCTCCCTGCAGATCTGCCTCACCAAGAACAGCACGCTGGAGCCCGTCATGGCCATCTATGTCAACCCCTTTGGGGGAAGCCACTCGGAGAGCTGGTTCATGCCYGTCAACGAGGGCAGCTTCCCAGACTGGGAAAGGACTACCGTAGATGCCTCTGCCCAGTGCCAAAACTGGACGATCACCTTGGGCAACAAGTGGAAGACCTTCTTTGAAACGGTCCACGTCTACTTGCGGAGCCGCATCAAGTCTCTGGATGACAGCTCCAACGAGACAATCTACTACGAACCCTTGGAGATGTCCGATCCCTCCAAGAACCTGGGGTACATGAAAATCAACAGCTTGCAAGTCTTCGGCTACAGCCTGCCCTTCGAGCCGGATGCAATCCGTGACCTGATCCTCCAGCTGGACTACCCCTACACCCAGGGCTCCCAGGACTCAGCCATGCTGCAGCTGCTGGAGATCAGGGACCGGGTGAACAGGCTGTCGCCCCCTGGCAAAACCCGCCTCGACCTCTTCACTTGCTTGCTCCGCCACCGTCTCAAGCTCGCCAACAACGAGGTGGCGAGGATCCAGTCCTCCCTGAGAGCCTTCAACGCCAAGCTGCCCAACGCGCTGGAGCAGGAGACGGGCAAGCTGTGCAGCTAACGGCCGGGAGCGCTCCGGGGGCCAGGGAGAAAGGACTTCCTGGGGGAGGAGAGGGAAATAAGCACCCTTAAAATTTAAATCAAGGCCTTACCTTAGTGCCAACCGCGTGCTTCCATGGTACACCCAGCGACCGGCCAAAGAGACACAGGGCTCGAGCAGATGGAGAATGCCAGCGGGACTGAGGAGGGGTGGCTCCTGCAGCGCAGACTGGCTCCGAGTGCGGGGACGATGCCACTGCAGCCACCACGGGGGTGGCTGGGGAGATGTGCCCATGGCCCAGGGGGATGTGGCTCAGCCAGAGGCAGCTGCTGGTCCCCCCAGAGCAGGTGCCTAACCCACCACGAGGATCCCCCAGTGGCAGCCTCCTCACCACCCCAACTTTTGTAGTCTTTTTAAGAGGTTTCTACTGGCACCTTTGCCTTTGCATCCCCCATGATCCATCCTGCAGCCGTTTTCTCACACACAGTGCTGGGGGAGTCCACAGCACAGGCCCCCTGACCTGGCTGACCTCCTGTGGGCCTCTCCACAAGCATCTCACGTCTGCTGTGGTACTCAGGCATCGTCACCCCTTGCCTGGAAAGGACCTGGCACCTGCGCCGTGGACGCTGCCATCAGACACCGGCGGAGACCTCTGGGCCACAATTCCCTACAAAACAAAAAACAAAACAAAAACCAACCTAATGCAAAAGAAAGGAAAAGGAAAAAAAAAAGTTTTATTTATGTATTTATTTATTTGGTTTGTTTGGGGCGGGTTTTTTTAAGCCTATTTATTTGGGGAGTGTCATTTCTTGTCGGTGGCTCCAGCCAAGAGACATCTTAGTAAAATGTATCTGTTTAATATATTTTTTAAAAAATGCCTTTTTTGAGCAATGAGCAACCAAAACCAACTGAGATTAAAAAAAAAAAAGAAAGAAAAGAACCGAACAGTTACTGTCATCCCTAGCCCTGGCTTTTCCCATGCTGTGTGGCTTCCTTCCCTCCCTCCCTCCGTTCTCCCGGTGCTGCTGCCGTGCTCGGTGCCTGACCAGAATATCAAGCAGTGGAGCTGCCCGGCTGTCAGATGGGAACGCCGGGTACCCAGACAAGCAGAGCTCACCGCTCTGGTGGCTGCCCTCATTCCTTGGCCRAGGAGGAGCCAGAGAGAGGAAGGAGCCGACCCTCCGACTGCAGTATCCCCAAGGCAGGGGTGCCGCCAGAGGAGATGGTGCAGGGAAAAGGAGAGGTGGGAAAAGTATCGGTGTGCAGATCTGAGCCCACTTCCTAATCCTCCACAGCTGGCAAAACTTGCCTGCTTGGATGCTGCAAAAGCGGTGGAAACCCAAACCCATCCATCCTGCTTCTGTCACCTGCCTCTCCATCCTCGGGCTGGGCAGRTAAAGAGATAAGCGGGAGGAAAATAACACCAGGAGAGATAAAGAGACAGACAAGACGAAAATAAAAGGGGGATAGATAAACCACACTAGCTATTTATATTCCCTGTCTAATCTATCAATCCATCAGGCTGGCTAKTGTGGTTATAGCATCCCTCAATCTGTCACCTGGACTTCTCTTTTCTATGCATTTGTCTTCCTTTGCCCACCTCTCCTCCCTTTCTCCCAGTCCTAAAGGGAAAAAAGCAGTCAGGCAATTAAATGCACCAGGAGGAAATGAGAAGTCAAAGCCATCCTCTCAGCTCCCCAGGGGAAGCTGGCAGGCATCAGCCCAGAGATGAGGAGGGTGTAGGCGGGAGGGCCAGCAGTGCTCTGGAGAAGGCAGGGCTGCCGGCAGGATTCCCAGCTGGTAAAACTGTTTYGGCTTCTGCTACACTTCTTCCTKGGCCACCTMATCACTTCTTGGCTGTCCAGAGAAGCTGTGGCTGCCCCATCCCTGGAAGTGTCTGAGACCRGGTTGGACAGGTCTTGGAGCAACCTGGGATAGTGGAAGGYGTCCGTGCCCACAGAACATTGGAATGGGATGAGTCTCCTTTAACCCAAACCATTCTAGGGCTCTTAGGGTTCTTCTCCCCATCATCACGTGGGCCCTGTGTCAGGCTAACATTCCTCGACTGCATCCCCTGTCTCCTCCAGACAGAGCATTTCCTACCATGTATTTTGGTGCCCTGAACCAGTCCCACATCCTAAACCCACCTGAACAGGCATGCAAGAGCTGTTGGAATGACTGGCAGCATCTCAAGGAGCATCTGCCCAAGGCATGGTGGGGCAGCTTCTACCCGTTCAAGGGATGGACCCCAGACTTCTCTGGCTTCATGTTGGCTCCAGATGGAGGCAGGTAATGTCCTAATAGTCCTGTGTGTGAGGGGAGAGGCACATGAAGGCCATTTACTTTTAATTTGATGCAAAAACTGAAAACGGGGGAGCAGGGGCAGTCAGGCAGCTGGAGGGATGTGCCATCAAGTGTTTGTGTCCTCAGCAGTTGCCCCTGGGACTGCATTCTCCTCTCTCCACAGCCCCCAGCAAGATCCATCATCTATTGCCCAAAAGCACCAAGTTTGGCCCAAATTGCCAATTCCCGTCAGGAATGAGGCTGTGCGTGGCATTCCAAGGTTGGCAGCTGGCACAGCAATGTCTCAGCAAAGCACCAAGGCAGGCAAGGCCTTGGTCATCCACCCCCAACACCATGGGGCTGCACTCCCTCTTCAACCGAATGGAGAAGAAGACACAGGTGGTTCCTTGTGTTTGGCTGCTAAATTGCTGTATTTTGAGAGAGCACCACTTCCACCTTTTTTGGGGGTGTGAGTGTTGTCTTAAAGGACAAGCAGCAGCAGCGTGCACACCCTGGGAGGGGACTGCCAGGCTCCATGGGAATCTCAGGTGGAAGCAGCCAGGTCCTCCCATCTCTGCTGAGCAATTAAGGCGCTCGATGGAGGTGATTAAGAGGATGAGGTTAATAACTGGAGGTCAGCATTTGATTACCTTGCAGTGCTTTCCCTTGCAAAGGACAATGCCGATGGCAGCAGGGCTGGCTGGAGAGCTGCTGCACAGCACCAGCAGGATCTGGCCTCAGGATGGAAATAGCCAGCGTGCCAGCCTGAGCCAGGAATTCAGCATCAAACCCATTAGGTTTTAAAAATTCGTGTGTTCGGGGTTGTCCTTACTTGGGCTCTGTGTTTATAAGAGATTATCTGCAGTGTGAAAGCCAGAAAATGGCCTTTAAATAACAAGCTGAGCTCCTCACTTGCTTGGCTGCAGACACTCTGGTTCCCTCCACACCTGTTTGTTTAGCAGGTCTGCCAGGGAAAGGCCAGGATGTTTCATCCCCAGCCCAGRCAGCAGGATGGGGTTATCTGCAGAGCCCTCCCAGGGTAGAGGGAGCTCACGGCCTCTAGGTTGGGGCTTATCCCATCTCCATCTCCCACCCTGAGACAGCCAGTGATGGGCTGTGATAGGCTACACCTAAACAAACAGCTCTCAGCTCCAGCTGTATAACCTCCAGCCTTTTCCCCCTCCTGTCTTCGCCCCTTTTCCGYGGCACCTGCTGAGCATCCAAGCCCTGTGTGCCTTTGGCCTCCTGGCCAAGGGCATCTCTGCATCAGGCTGTGCTGAAACAGCAAGGACAGTTTTTTCAGGAAGAGCCAGGATGGAGAGAGGCTGTGGGGCTAAGTGTGCATCCTTGCTCCAACCTGCCTCGGTTTACCCCTTGTAGCTCCCAGCTGATGTTGTGTCAGCCTGGGAGAAGAGCATGGATGCATAGGAAATAAAACATCCCAGAAGAGGAGGGAAGGCTGGGAGGGCTCCAGGTAACACATTTCCCTGGCAGATACTCTTTCGCTTTGCATGCAAACAGAACGCTGGTGCAGATGTTGCTTTTAATCCATCCCCGTGGTCTCTTGGTTTGGGCTGCAGGATGGGCAAGAAGTGGGAATCAGACGTTTGGCTTGGCAGGAGGCTTCACACCGAGCGTTTTGCCCAGGGCTCCTCCGGCTCCATTAGTCACACAGAACCACCAGGCAGCTGCCAGCAGACCTGCTCTGTGTTTGACAGCGTTTCTGGGGGAGGCAGGAGGTGCCAAGCTGCCTGTGGCCCTCTCCGCCCCAGCACGGGGCTGCTCCGGCTTCTTCCTTAAAATGCAGCCTCACCACAGGTACCAGAGGCACTCCTGGGCACACGTGGGATCAGCGCTCGCTCTCCCAACTAACCCGGCAGATGGTGGGGGGTGATGCCCGGGAAACTGGCATCCCTAAGTTGGGCAGTGCCGTGGCCTAGAGCTGCTCTGCCAACACAAGCCCTCAGAAACTTGTCATTGTTCTCTCCACACGCCAGGCTTGTGGGTGGTGGGGTTTGCCACCAGCCCCCCTGGCTTCCCCTGCCGCTCCAGAGCCCAGCGACATCTGCATAGCCAAGAGGCAACCCAAAACCTTGCCGGCTCTTTTTTAGCCTCGTCTTTTTGTTTTTCCTCCSCCTTCTCCTGACAAGCTCAGAAGTGTAGTCAAGGTGGCAAATTAGCACCAGAGCCTCGTTAATTGGCAGGCAGGAGCCTTCTCCTGCTGTTTGGGCTGTCATCAGCTGCTTCAGCACATTTTCAGCTTCTCTCTCTTTCGGTCTATTTTCTCCCCTTGCCGACGGTGGGCTGGGTTTTTCCTCTCTGCCGTCGCTTTCAAAGCCATCGAGGGCTCTCATCCCCCCATGCCGTGCTCCCTGGTTTTTTCTCCCCAGAGAGGATTTACAGGGCCTGTGGTAAATGGCCACYTCTGAAGGAGCATGAGGGGAAAATTAACAACCTCTTGAAACGATGATGACCTCAGCTCCTTCGTCCCTCTTCCTCCTCCTCAGCCTCCTGCCGCAGTCTCTGAAGGAGGCAGGAGAAGCAGCATAGAGCAGGCAAGAGGGAGGTTTCTGTGAACCCAGGCAGGCAGGAGATGTCCCAGACACCCTCCTGTGTCCCCGCTAGGATCTCAGTGAGGACCTGGGATGACTCAAGCTGGTGGGAACCTCAGGAAGCACCAATCCCTGCTCCTCAGCTCCCTTTTCCCCTCCCCACCACCTCCTCCTTAAGAAAAGATGGAAAAACATAACCTCACCCACCCGACCCCTCCACCTGCACCAGTCCTKGGCCTCCTTGAGTGCCCTCAGCTGCTCCCAGCTCTCACGGTGGGCCTGGAGACCTCTTTGGACACCATCAAATAAAGTCTCTTCACAGCATCCCATTCCACAAGTGGAAAAGTTCACAGAGGACCAGGGATGACTAGGGCAGATTGMTTTCTCCTCCCTGAGCTCAGGGCTGGGAGCTGCTGCTGCTGGCAGCACTATCCCCACCAACTAAATATGGGCGCCCTGCCCCGGGGTGGTACCACAGCCGGTGTAAATCAGTCCTGCTGGAGCCAGGGACACGGCTGATCCACAGCCAGGAGCCTGCCTGGAGCACTTACCTCATCCGGCTGGATCCTGACCCGCGCCGGGACAGAGCTCCCGGGGGAGAGCCCCCCTGGGACCCCGAGCCCCCTGGCTGCCCCCAGGACAGTGCTCCCATGGGACCTCTGGGCTGTGCTCCTGGATCAAGGGTTGAGATGGTCAAATTTCGGTGGGATGATGGGATGAAGTTTGGAGGGATTTTCCTGTAGCTCTGCGGAATGAAATCCCGGACAAATCTACAAGACAGACCTCTTGCTCCTACTGCATGTGCCAGGAGCAGAGACTGACTGGATGGAAAGAAAGAAGGAGAAAAATCAGTCAAATTATTTTTAAAAGTGCTCTCCCAGCCTACAGGCATCCTCTTCTCTRTACACAAACCCTCCTGGGATACACAAACCCTCCCAGCCCATCTGCCTCAAAATCGGCAGTGGTTGCTACATCGGTTACCACCTTCCAGCTTTTCCCTTAATGTGATTCCCTGCAATGGTTCCTCGCCCTTTCTTTGCCCCTGGTGTTATCGATCCACTCAGGAAGATGGGATTTGAAGGAAATAAAGGGTCTCAGGGGCCAATTTCTCCATCTGTAGCCCATTTTATCACAAGGAGAGCCCATGCCACCAAGGATTTATCTCCCACCTTGTTTTCCCAAACTAGTTTCCATGGTTGTTTCACCAATATAACAGTAAAAAAGTATGGCACATAAACCCCAAATAGTGTTCAGGGATCTGAAATCCTATAAATCCCTGGAGGCTGCTGGGAGAAGGGCATTGTTCGGATCGGGTCTGCTCCATCCAAGTCATCTCCTCCGTGGCCATAAATCAGGGGCTCCCCCAAAGCCCAGGAAACACCGTTAAAAAGAGATTCCTTCTCTCCTGAGCCTCGGCAGTGGTGTTGGGAGCAGTGCTCTCAGAAGGGCTCCTGGGGGAACAGAATCAGTGATTACCCAAATTAGTTTCTAATAGCTTTTATCTCCTAATTTCTACTTTGTCAAGTGCTAAAATCCATTAATAATCAGGAGACCATGTGGAAAAACATTTAACATCCCAGCTGCCAAGAGCTCCCACCCGGTCACACTCCAGCAAAGCTAAGGAAGAGGAGGAAAAAAATACAGTATTATTTTTTAATCTTAAATCCAGCTCTCCTGTTAAACCATCTCCTGCTTTTGCTGATCAGCAGGATGATGGGACAAATCCGTGCATGGAACAGTAGATGCTTCACCTCCCACCTTGCTCCTCTCCTGCCCTTGCTGGACAGAGGTTCCCCACGTGCCTTGTCCCTGGGTCAGCTCCTTCCTAGAGGGACTCAAAGGCTGATGGCCAAGGTTTGTAACACTCTTGATCCTGCCTGTACCTCGTGCCTCCCATCCCAATGAAGGCAGGATGCTGCCCTCCATGGGCTGGGCATATCCACACGGCCCTCCATGGGCTGAGGTTGGGGTGGACTATTTCCACACCAGGGCTGGTCCCTTCCACTCTCCAATAGCTCTGACAAAGTACTGCAGCCCTTCATYCCCCCCCTGCTTCAGTGTCTCAGCTTTATTCATTCCTTACCCTGGCCTCGCAGCGCCGACCTCAACCCTTCGGCCACAGCTCTCCCTGCTCGGGTGGAAATCCACCCCTGCCTTCCTTCAATTTGCATCATCACCCCTCTCCTAATCACCTGTTTGAACAGTTTAATGGGCT
Source organism: Amblyornis subalaris (assembly GCA_018881555.1). Classification (NCBI taxonomy): domain Eukaryota; kingdom Metazoa; phylum Chordata; class Aves; order Passeriformes; family Ptilonorhynchidae; genus Amblyornis; species Amblyornis subalaris. Next base: position 4,844,796 of record JACAXG010000049.1, on the reverse strand, counting down.
TCTAGTAAAATATTGCACTTCTGAAGCTCCCCATGATGGGATTATTCCCCCCAGCATTCCCGGAGGGATGCACACAATGTTTGTATGGCATCGCCCATGGCTTTCGCTCTGTGTCTGGGCTGCTTCCCCAGCAGCAGCATCCTGGAATGAGGAGGGAAATACAACCCTGCATCCAACCCAGAGGTTGTTGCCTGAGCAACAGCAGAGGTGGGCACAAAGATCCAGGCAGCACAGCCAGAGGTGAGCTTTRGACACGATTGCTGGAGGGTTCCAGGCACCCTGTGGGAAAAAAGGGGGAGCAAGGAAGGAATCGGGATGTTGCTGCATGAAGCAATGGCTGTGGGACCTGCTGGGAGCTGTGGGGAAGATAGAGGAGGCACGGGAAGGCTGAGCAGGGTCAGTGCCTGCGGCATCCTGCATCCCAGCTGGGTGGCTGTGGGGTGGTGCCAAGTGCACATTCCCAGTATCAGGCTGGATGTGGGACAATCTGGTTTAAAGAGCCCTGTTGTCCAATGGCCCCTGGACATTTCTCCTTCCTCTCTTTCTGAGGTGAGGGTGGCCTGAAGAAGGAGACTGAGATGCTTTTCTTGGCAGCTTAACCATGGCCCAGAGGCAGAATTGAGAGCAATTGACCCAGTACAGCAAACCCAGTAACCCCATAGAACAAATAAGTCCTCATTTCCACCTGACTGGGCGTCCGTCAGCCTGTCCAAGGCCTGATGGGCACATGCAAACCCTGTCCTGAGCCCCTGTGCTTCCAACACTCCTGCTTCAGGTGTTGGCCTCGCAGGGGTGAGCACAACGCAGTAGCACCTTGGCCACCTTGGGGCTGGAGCACTGCCAGCCARGATCCGGCCTTTGTTAGGACATCAGTCCCTTAGTGACCCTGCTGGTAAAGGTTGGGACATCACTACCACCACGCACATTTATCCCTCCCCTTCCTTGTCCTGCTCTCAGCAAGGCTCAGTCTCTGGTTAGGGATTCATCTGTGTCTCGCTGTTGGCTCACACAGCATTAAAGAGCTGCTGTGATGTTGGCACTCCTGAGCCACCCATCCACAGGCGCTCTGTGGCCACACCCACACATGGAGTTAATGGATACGGACTCCACCATGGCAATCCCTGCCTCCGGGGCGTCCCTAGGGATGTGCAACATCACCCAGGAGCAAACGCCCACGGGCAAACCCCTGCACAGGCTTTCTTACAAAGTGGTGGAATCCACGTCATCTAATCACGAGGTGATGGGATGCTGGCATGGGATCCGGATGCTTTCCAGGGTTTTGCCCCTAACCAAGAGAGATTTAGTTGCTGGGGAGGGGTGTAGTAAGGTCACAAACTGAAATATATCCAGACACATACAGTACATAAAACTACAGTCTGTTTCCCTTCTAATTGGTAATAAATGTAAATGTTTAGTTATGYCTGGCTTGGGAGCTATGAAAAACACATCTGGCTGGCTGGTTTTCCTGCCTGCCATCTGCAGCCATAAGGAAAGGCGAGAGGTGTGTGTGYGAGCACCTGAGGAAGGCGGCAGTGGGAGAGAGGGTGCAGGAGGAGGAGGAGGATTGCTGGAGCAGGGAAGGTCAGCACCRGAGGGTGGTGTCTGGCCAGAGCTTTTCCCTGCTCATGGAGACCTCCAGGTTTTGCATCTCTGCTGGGTCCTTGCTCCCCTCCCATGTAATGCAGCCCACAGAGGAACAGCCCATGCCTGGTGGAGCTGCTGACAGTATTCCTGCTGGCACTGGTGGGGAAACAAAGCCAGAAAGCCCCAGGAGGTCTCCTGGCCATTAATTACCATTAACCAGACCTTGAGTAGTGCCTGATGCATCCCTTCATCCAACACAAAGACCTTACAGCAGAAACAGTCAGACCACGCTTGCAAGGAAGGGATGCTCTGTCCCCCCCTGCTCCTGTCCCAGAGCCATCCTCAGGTCCATAACACCACACCTGCAGCACCATCCCCACCAGTTAAAGACTGGGAGGAAACCACTGACCTGTAGAAGCAAATACAGCCCCTTCTCAGCTCCAAAAACTTTCTCAATCCTGGGTCCCCGGGGCTGGGGAAACTCGGAGAGCTGAAAGCTAATGAGTACAGAAAACCAAGTTTGGCACAGAATGAAGCGCAGGGGGAGGCGTAGGTTCCCCCTTCCCACTGGACCTGGTTTCCTGCCCTCTCCCAGAAGCTGCTCCAGCCCCACAGCAATGCCACCATCACCATTCCCCGCTGGACTCACACCTGCCCCATCCCAGCTGGGGTTCTGAGCACCCAGCAGCCTTCCTCCTCCTCCTCCTCTGCCCGCCTGGTTCACTCTTATTCTGGCAGCACCGCCTCTTACTTTGAAGCAGGCTTTTCTTGGAGAAGGAGCTGCGTTTCCCAGACCGTCCCCAAAGAGCCTGCGAGTACTCGCTCTCTCTCGTCCCTCCTCCTGCCTTGATCAAGGCTGAAGGCTGAAATCCAAGTGCATTGATCAAAGCGGCTTCTTCGGGCGAGATTTCACTGGCGAGGAAAAGCAACAGTTGTTGAGGAGCTGCTCCAAGGGGCCGGCGGTTCCTTGCCAGGAAGGGGATGGTAGTGGTGGGTAGGAGGTGAGGGGACTTCATGGCACCCAGGGCAGTGAAGCAAAGGGGCTTTCCCCGCCCGGTGAGGTTGTAGGCTGTCACAGGAGAGAGGGATGCTGCCTGCCCCTGAGATATTTGGGATTGAGCAGCATCCAGACATCCTACTTCCGAGCTCTCCTAGGGAAGGATGCAACTTTACACACGGCTGGGACAGAGATCAATAGTGCCTGGGCACAGTGCGTCGTGTCCAAGGTGTCCTGCCTCGAGACAAAAGCCCCCCATTCTTTGGGGGCAGCTTTAAACCGGCTCAGACTCCACCAAGCCCCCTTAAGAGCAGTGGGCTGGCAGGCCCAGGCAGCAGCCCCTGGTTCAGTGCCGAGCCGTGGGGCTGGGTGCCAGGTGCTTGTGCCAAGGTGAAAGCGGAGAGATCAGGCAGCCAGATGGCATCCTCCCACAAAAATAACCACGGGGACACAAAACAGCTCATCTGCGTTCGAGGGCTGAAGCGGCCCGATGCGGCCGGTGGCTGTCCTGAGGGGGGTGTCCCAGGAGGGGAGGGGGCAGCAGGAGCAGGGGTAAAGCCCTGTGAACTCAAACAAACCTGTCTGCAGCCCCCCAGCAGGACACACAGCCTTCAAAACACCGAAAGAGGCCCTCCTGAGAGGTCACACCAGCCTCAGTTACTGAGGACACCCACCTCAGTCACTCCTGCCAAGCTGGCAGACAGCTAGGGCCACACTACCTTCTTCCCTGGTGGAGTCCATCCCCGCCAGCTCCAGCTCTCAGAGCTGGTGAATCCAGGTCTCCAAGGTCAGGCCATCAGCAGGTGCAACTCCAGGAGATTTACACCAGCTACGAGGTCCATCCCTCTGCTGGAAAGGGTCAGATGTGGCTGGTGCGGGAGGAAAGGCCAGCAGTGACATTGGCATGCTGCTCCTGGCAGCCTCCGAGCCGCTGCAGCAGCTGCCTTTGAGCACTTTTCATCTAATTCAATGAAAATGAGATGTTCGAGTGAATGAAGATAATTTAATAATGAATAGCTCCAACTTATCGGAGAAGCTCTCCATCCCTGCCTGACAGTCGCTGCCTCTAAGTGCAGTTTAATAAGGGAATCACCATCACTCAGCCCTGTGGTAGCAAATCAACATTTTGCTACTCAGGGAAAAGGCTCTGCACTTTCCTAAAGAGTGAAGCTGTTTCTCAGGGAGCCTAAACTCTGTTGGGCTCTAAAAGGAAAAAGAAAAAAAAAAGGAAAAAAAAAAAAAGCGGAGGAAAATAATGAACCAGCAAAGCAGCCCATCTTCAGAGGCAAAATGTAATTAAAAATAAAAGCCAGCTTGAAGAAGGCTGTAAGTCATCACCAGCAGCAGCCAACGCTGTGAGCGAAAGCGATGCTGGCAGAGCCTGCGAGTGGGGACACAGGGGGTCCCCGGGCTGCTCTGAGCCAGAGCACCATCTCTGCAGGACGTTTCAATCCATCAGGGTGCTGCTTTCTCCAGCCAGGACTAGGATGTCTCCGCTGTGTGCCATCCTCCCCGGCTGCCCCCGTGGCTGGGACAGGGCACCATCGTCCAGGCTGCTGCAGCCCAGCCACCCTGTGCCAGCTCCAGGGGATACGCTCCCAGCCTCCAACACTGCGGAGAAGCACTGCCAGTCGTCCCCACCCAAAGTCACTCTGTCTGTACAGCAAGACCAGAGAATGTCCACGGAACATCCTCGGTGGAGATGGATTGAACTGGGAAGAATCCCTGCAATTATAGTGGAACTAGACACAGGTCTCACCAGCTGGGCGGGCAGCCTTGGGGCCCCACTGCCCAACAGCAGGCAGCCTTCATCCATGCTGGGGAATTCCACCAGCGATTTTTTTCCTCCGGGCATGGATCTGCATCCTACCCCATATCGATCCAGGCAGCGAAGGGCTGCATCCCACCTGGCGCTGCCTGCTCCCGTGCGGGCAGAGGGAGGTGTTGAGGCGGGGGATGCCAGGCCCTGTGGATTCCTGCTGACACCTGCCAGCATTGAGTGCTTAATTATTAATTGCATTTCCAGTAGCAATTGTTGCTCGTGCCGACGGAGTTGGACCAGACATCACAAGCAATTAGCAGAACCCGGCGCTGGCACTCGGTCGGCACCTGCTTAACGCTCCGCTCACGTCCTCGCGGGCTGCGGGGAACGAGGAACCATTTCCATCTCTGCTCGGAGCCTCTGCGTGCCCAGCCTGTGCGTGGGGGCACGGGCAGCAGCGCTGCCACCAGCCACGGGCCAGCCCTGCCACGGCGCTGGCAACTGCCCCTCCCGCGGCCGCGCGGAGGAGGACACGTGGGACATCGGCTGCCGCGCATCCGTGTGCCACGCGTGGCCATCCCCTGGAGGCACCAGGGCCTCAGACAGGTCTGCTGGGCAAGCAAAGCCATGAGCAGGAGAGGTGGGAGCTACAGTGGAGGAGCCAGCCCCAAACCCAGCCCTGAGCAGAGCGATCTCAGGGCCAACCTCACCCCTGCCACAGCTCAGGTGTTCAATGAAATTAATTTTTATCGTAACCAAAGTGACTGGTCAGTGGAATCCAAACGGGCTTTTCCTACTCATTGAGGCCGTTTCATAGCGAGACCAATTTTGGGAGCTTATTTTCCACTTCATTGAGTGCCATGTTACTGCAAATGAATATATTCCTTGGTTGGTGTGATGGAAAATACAGCTGTAAATGCTTTCTGCTTCATTTGGGTAAAGAGCTCCAGATAGGACTAAGTATAAAGAGAATTTAAATGCTCGACTTCATTTAAAAAGTTGTTTCCCATTCTCTTTCTTCCTGAAAATACAGGGCTGCTAGCGGAGAGAGCAAAAGAAGGCTTTAAATTTGCATCAGTGTCATGCTAACCCAGATCACTCCCCACCCGCGACTGATGGCAGACGTCTGCCAGCAGCTTGTGTTCCGGAGGTTCAGAGGGGTGGGGAGATGAAGGCAGAGGATGGGATGCCCAGAGCTGGAGCCCAGGGTCCATGGCATGTCCATCTGTTTACCTCTATTACTACCTCTGTGATTCCTTTCAGGCAGTTGTAGAGAGCAGCATGGTGCCCCCTGAGCCTCCTTTTCTCCAGGATAAACACGCCCAGCTCCCTCAGCCACAAGAATTGTGCTCCAAATCCTTGTCCAGCTCCGCTGCCCTCCTCTGAACACGTTCCAGCACCTCAATATCTTTCTTGTAGTGAGGGGCCCAAAACTGAACACAGGATTTGAGGTGCCTCAGCTGTGCTGGGTCCAGGAGTGAAGTGCTACCTCATCCCATAGCTGTAAGCCCTCCTGGCTTGTTGTCCGTCTTTGATCCCTCTCCAAGCTACCCAGCAGCCTAGCAGACTCCCTGCTACCTCCCTGAGGTCAAAGCAGGGACAGGATCCTCCTGCTGCTCCAGCTGGGGCTGGCAGAGTCACTGAGAGCAATCCCATTTCATGCAAAATCCAAACCGATTTCTCTGCTGGAAATCAAGGGCCACTGCAGCCCAGGGAGACACCTCAACAAGTCTTGGGAATCTTGAGCCTTACAAATCCCATTGGGCCAGGATGTCAGGTTGTGCTCTGCTCTTACTCGATACCAGCAAAGTGAGGGGAGGCTTTCATCTCTGCTAAACCAAATTTTAACCCAGGAGGAAACATGTTCTAGGTTCACAGGGTTTGCCAGAAACAGGCCATCTCAGCAGGGCTGTGGCAGAGCGGGGTGGGATGAGTGATAGGCAGTGGGATTACAGCTGACTGCAGGATAAACAGCGTTCACTCAACTCACAAATTAACCACCTATTGCAATTTTGCTAAATTTTAAACTGCAACTTCTTACCCCCCAAATATTTATGTAGAATTGGTAGGAATGAGTTCCATGTAAGAATTATAGAAATAACTGAAGTTAATCCAGCCTTCCATTGGAGTGGAGAAGCCAGGAGCAAACCGACATCCATGGCTCTCTTGCCTCTAACCAGCTGCTTTTCATAGGCTGGTCAAACCAGAGGGACTCGGTTCCAACACCACCACGGACAGTAAGAACGAGCCACAAGAGCCTCATGTCAAAGACTTCCCTTCCATTTCTCCTCCTCTGAGCATTAAGTTCATCACTCTGTTTTGCAGCAGAACTTAAGGCACTTTGYGAAGGTATTAAATGGCACCATTTCAATTTCCAAGGCATGGGGACAACCCCAATGTGCAAGGGCAGAACAGGGAACCTCCCACCCATCATCCAAGCCCAGACAGAGGCATTGATTCCCAGGTGGCCTGGAGGGTCCTTGACCAGCCTGGCACCAGCACATTATCCAGCTGGAATCCCACCACCCACTATGCCACAGCCTCCCCTTGCATCTACCACTGTTTCAATAGCTGGCAGCAGGTGTGAACAATTATCACCCAAAATCTGGATGAAGAACAACGTGATATAATCATCACCTTAATGGCATTTCAAGACTATCACCACTGTCTGGAAGTAAAACTTCGGCTGAGTGAGTTTAATAAGCACATCTAATATAATATTTGCGGGGAAGGGCAGGCTGGCTTTAGGAAGGATTACGGTAGCTTTGCAGCTTTGCGTAGCTTTACATGGGATATTCCACATGCAACAGATAAAGCAGGATGAGCCCGTGATAGCTGCAAACCCTGATAGCRGCAGCAGCCTGTAATGCTCCCTCCCATCTCCTGTTAAGTAGGAGATTACACGCTCAGAGACCGGGTGGCACTGGATCTCTGCCCTGGTTGTCCCCACGGTGGTGGCAGCGGTCATGGCCAGCTGCTGTGTCACCTCCCAGGGGGACAGCTGGAACCTGCTGAAGGCATTGCACCAGTGCATTGTCCTCCACCAGTCCACAGCAGGCTCCAGACCCGCAGTTCCAACCTCCTTGGAGGTGCTCCCCCATCCTCACCCACTCTCTGGATGGGAACAGGTCCCAGAGGGACCTGGGACTGGGTTAACTGGGCTCAGTGGAGCCCAGCTCTGGGTGCATCAGCTCCACGTGGTGCCATGAGTCCATATTCCCTTCTCCAGCCCGGGAGCCTTCACCAGCTCTGACCCAAAGGCTTGGACCCGCAGGAACACCCAGGCACCTCAAGTCTTGTGCTTCCCTCCAGTGTGAATTGCTGCCAAGGGAGCTGTGGGAAAGGAGTCACCAGGGATTTTCAGCTGGTCCTGCTGGTTCATGCACCCGCAGGGACAGAAATCACAGGGAAGAGAGGCGACTGCRCAGCAGCTCAAGGCATCCTTTGCACATGTCCAAGCCCTGAAACACCCAGCCACAGGGTGCCAGGAAGTGGGGGTTTTATTCAGGTCTAGAGACCTTCCTAAGCCTAACAGATACCCAAAATTATTCTTTATGAAGGACTAAAAAGCAGAAAAGAGTTTCCAAGTCTCAAATTCCAGTGTGGTTATCCAAAGCGGAAGGTGCCTGTCAGCACCTGAGAGCCCAGACTGTCCTGGGGCCAGCCAGGCCTTAGGTAAATGTCCTATATAAAGCTCCTGCCTCCACGTGCTGCCCCGGAGAGCTCCTCGGAAATGCTGCCTCGCTGCCTTGAGATGCATCAGGTTTTGCTCAGCTTTGAAACACCAGGTCACCTTGTTGTTAATTAATGCACCGCTAAAATTATGTTTGGGGGCTACTAAGGTTTATTGGGTAGAAAATTATTTCAAATACAGAGAGCAGGCAGTAAAGACTGGAAATATGTTTTCAAGTATAAAGCTAATTGCTACAGGGAATCCCTCTGGGATCCATTTGGAGCCCTTGCTTTTTTATTTCCTTCCTCGGTTAACAACCCGGCCAAGGTTTGTAGAACAGCAAAAGCACAAGTGATTGCTGGTGGTATGGGGCCCTGCACACAGCACAGGCAGGATCCACGTGGATCACTGTGGTGCTGGTGACCAGAGTGGTCCTCAGCCACATGCCCTGTCCCAGCAGACCAGGGCAGCCTGGCAACCATAGAATCATGGAATTGTTAATGTTGGGAAAGACCTTTAAGACCATCAAATCCAAAGTTAACCCAGCACCGCCAAGCTCACCGCTAAACCATGTCCCCAAGTGCCACAGCTACAAGGTTTTTGAACACTTCCAAGAATGGTGACTTGCTACATCACTGTTCAAATGCTCAACCACTCTTTCAGTGAAGAAATTTTTTTCCAATATCCAACCTAAGTCTCCCCTGGAGCAACTGGAGGACTTCTCCTTTTGTCCTGTCACTTGCTGGACAGGTGGTTACCTTGCTGGATCCAGCTCTGCTCTCAGGCGTAGAGCTGCTTGTCATCCTTCTGTTCTCTGGATGAGTTCAATGAGCTACAGGAGAAGCCCATCCCATCCTCCTGCTGACACGGGTGTTTCTGCTGAGGAACCCCAAGAAAGGGACCTGCGGCTCCCAGGAAAACCTCATGCAGGTCCCACAGCCACACCAGTGTCGGCAACTGGACTTGAGGCCTCTGTGGGTCCAGAAGCAAAACTGTCCAGATGYAGCCTTGAAAGTGAGACTGGCCTAAGGCCAGACCTGTGACCAAGGGACTTTGCTTTAACATCCCAGAGACCCCAAAGTACCTGCTTGTCTGAGGAAAGATGTTCTGCCTGAGGGTGACATCCTGCAGGCCTCCAGCCATCGCAGTAGGAAGGACTGAGTCCTCACTGCCAGGAAGGGCTCCGCTTCTCACAGGTAGGGGCACTTGCTTAAGGAACAAAACTAAAGATGCAGTAACTTCCTAGCCCAGGCTCAGCCGCAATCGGATCAGGAAGGGCACAGAGGGGTTACCTTGCCGAGCATCTCATGAGGGTGCTGAGGGGCAGGGGCTCCCTGGCTCCCAAAATCCACAGCCAGGCCCGGCTGCCCTGCCCTGGGCAGGGATACCACATGCTGCTGCCCCGGGAAGCATTCACACATGCTCAAGTGCTTTTCTGGACCACAGCCCAAGTGAACTGAGGGGGCTTGGGTGGCACAGATGGCATTTTTCTTCTTTCTTTTTGTTTTTTTTTTTTTTTTGCCCTGATGGTGCCCTCTGAGATGTAAGTAACTGCACAGCAGCGACCTGAACAAGTGCCTGACCTGGATACACACAGAATTGTTTCATTCATAAACCCATCCTTGTTCCCAACTCAATTTGGTGGTGGGGGAACACACTGAACTGCGTTATTTGCTATGTCCAGCCATTACCTTGGTCTATTTAATTTTGCTTCCTAGAAGAAGCATCTCTCCCTATAACTGCCCCTTATTCCAGTCCCTCCGAGGCACACAAAGTTCCAACACAAGCCAGGTGTCAGGATCCTGCTCCCAGTCTGGGCTTGGAGGGTCTGGACAGAAGCACGGCCACCAAGGAATGTGGAGGTCTGCTTACCCATCACATGGGCACTTCGATGGTCTGGCCTGTCACAGCCATATGCCAGGAGGTCAGGCTGGAGTCACTCAGAAATTGGGATTAGCTGGTGATCCCTCTTACCCCAGGGAAGCAACTGCCCTGGGAGCATGACAGCAGCCACCAGTGCTGGGGAGGTGCTCCATCTCCCACTGAGTTGGCCAGCACAGAGGAAKGAAAACGGTGCCATGCTGCCCAAAACCACCCACTCACTAGAATTTCCCCTTCCAGAAAATACCAACAGAAAAAAAAACAATTAACAGCCAAAACCAACCCTTTTTTTTAAAAAAAAAAAAAGCCTTTTTTGGTGAAGGAGTCCTCTGTGTCCAGCAATCATGGCCAGGCTCTGGCTGTCATTCCTGACTCAATCCCTGCTATAACTGGAATACAAAACCAAATCATTTCATCACCAGTGGGTTTTATTTTGCTTCCTGCTCCCATGGCTGCCTCTCCTGCCTGGACCACAGGCTTTTGAGGCATGAACTGGCTCTCCCTGAGAGAATCTCCTGTTGATGGCGTGGCCAGCCTTGACTCGGGTAGTCCTGTGCAGGGCCGGGAGCTGGACTCGATGATCGTAGTGGGTCCCTTCCAACTCAGGATATTTTGTGATTCTATSACTCTGTGGCAGGGATGCTTCTGTCATTAGCTGCCCAGTGAGGGACCACGTACGCTTGAAAGCAAAGCCCAGTTCCCAGACATCTTCATCTGCCGCAGCCCGTGTTGGGCAGAGCCGTGCCCAGCCAGCATCACCTCACCGTGCAATTAGTGCGGAGTCACAAACCTCTCCTCTAACCGTGCCCTGAGCACGCAGCTGGGCCTACAGGCTCCCCGAGAGCGCACTTCAAACAGCTTGGTCTCTGCCTTGGCAGCAGGAGCAGTCAGCTCCAGTGCTACAGAAACGACGCTCTTTGAAATGCAGATCCTGCCCCGCTTTGTTCCCGCATCTTTGTAGGTGCCGGATTTACAACGCCCTCGCATCTTGATCACTGGCCTTACACCAAGGCCCCCTGCTCCGGCCGCGTGTGATGAGCTCTTGTTAGCGTTCAGGCCCACGCAAACCCCAGGGGCCTTTTGCCTCCCTCGGCTGCCGCTGACTGCTGCTCAGGCAGGGAGATGCGGCGGTGCAGAGCCCGGGGTCGGCGGCAGCCGGCCGGATCACAGGATGCTTTTCAAGTTCAAGTCCTCGGTTCAGAAAGCTGCTCGGAGGAGCAGCTGTTCACGTGTCTGTCCTGGTGCCATCACGGGGGAGATCACGAACGAGAGCAAATTACTGCTCACGCACCAGCAGCTGGAGAGATCAGTCCCCCTCCGGGCACGGGCAATCCTTTCACGACGGGAAGCCACATCCAGAGAGCTTCAGATGGAGATGGATTTGGGATCCCCGCGACGCTGATCACCTCCCCCACGCAGGTGTCTGCMCCAGCCTGTCTCCCTGGTCCTCGACCAGCGAGCTCGAGCTGCCAAGGGGAATGTGGCTCGCAGTCTGCTGGCAGACGCCCCATCCTTTTCAATTATGTGCAGTCCAATTCCCAGCACGAGGAGCCGAGCARGGAGGAAATGCCACCAAAGTCAGTGGAGTCGTGCTGCATAGTCTGGAGGAGCAGGAGGGGATGCTAAGCCTGGCCTACACACATCATCTGGGCCTCCTGTATCTGCCCCATGCCGGCTCAATCCTCATTTAAATTTATGGCAGCCGTTCCCAAACTAGCAGGACATGTTTATAATTAATAAGAGGGACGTGGGGAGTTGTGTCCTTTTTTCTTCTTTAAAGCCAAACATCAGACACTGTTCCAGCCTCTGTTGCCTGTGATGCAATGCCTGCTCCAAAACCTGGTCCCCAGCTGCCAGCCTAAAAGCCAAGCCACAGGGCCTTGACCCCAGCAAACATCCCCCATTACAACACACAGTGCTAATTTAAACTTTCCCCAGGCTAAAGCCTTAATGATTCATGGGCTCAGAGCCCTCAGCCTGGCCCATCAGGGCACCAGCACTGATTCCCTCTGGGGTGCAGCCAACACACCCCAAAACTTGGGCAGCCACCAGCCCAGGGAATGGATGCCATGGGGCTGTTCCTGCTGGCCCAATTCCCAGATGAAAGGAACAAGCCCCCTTTTTACTGCCTGCCCTCTCCACAGGCTTAGGACAGCACAGAAGGGCAGATCAGGATGTCCAGCAGCCGCCCAGGATTTCCATCCCAGCACATCCGTTAGATGTGGAGACACGGCCATGCCCCAAGCTGCAGGACCAGCCCGAAGGAAGTCCAAAAGCCTCCACTGTAATGTGGTATGGGAAGCAATCAAGGAAGGTAAACAGATCTGTGAATTTCCCAGGGCCTTGTGATAGCAGAGGAATTATTTCAGGAAAGTGTAAGATCTGCAGAAGCCTCCAGGCACCATAAGGAAGACAAATAAATCCCTGTGCTTCCTGTTGGCTGACCAGGGAAATTGCTCCCTGTCCCCAGATGCGGTTCCAGCTGCAGCCACTCTCCACCACCTCAGAGAGAGACAGGACCACCACCAAACCCAGGAGCCAAATTAGGCACCAAGGGAGACGAGGATTCCTCCCTGGACCCTGCGGAGGACAGCAGATGCCTTGAAGCGAGGGATTAACATAAGCCAAAGACAGCACAAACAAAGATCAATCCAGCCTCGCTTCAACACACCAGATACCCAAGGACTCTCCCCTCTGGAAAGGCTCTGAATGAATAATCCTTCCCATGAATATTGAGAGCTATCTTGAAACAGTGGCCGTCCCTTCCCACCCACCAGCCCTTTTGAAGGCCACTCCAGCAGGATCTCTTTCAAGCATCAGAAATTGCTTCTAAAATCCCATCTAAATTTATTTATGGCCAGCTTACCACACAGGAATGCATCTTTCCTGGCCAGAGTCCTCCCAAAAGCCAATGCATTAACAACTGGATGTCTTTTAAATCCTACTGGGGGTTACACCTAATSCCAGTTACTATAGAAAGTTTGGGATGCAGCCAAAGGATTTGCCCTGTCCTGAAGGGGGATCTTTGATAGGACCCCCAATCCTCTCCTGCCTCTTGGGAGGAGCAGGGAGGGAGAGTGACTGGACATCTTAAAGCCTACTTTAATGCCCCAAAAAGATGTATTTATAGACTTCGTGGCTGAAACACCATCAATTTTTACCTCTGCTGCACCAAGGCTATTTTGGGTTCGTCTGCCATGGAGACCAAGCCAGCAGAACCTGGCCCTTCCCCTGTGCAGAGGTGGATACCAAGTGAGGAGGAACAAACCCAGGCACCTGGGATRGGAGGAGATCCCTGCTACCTGCAGGACGGTGTGGCTGTGCCCTTCCAGCCCATCCCACAGGGGCTAAGGATGTTCTTCAAACTCCTGCCTGCTATCTGAGCTATTTTTAATTCCCACTTCAACCCAGGAAGGATCATTAAGTTTCTGAGATCTTTTGGAAACCTAAATAAAGAGTCAGAGACTATCAAGAGATTTGGAGCCAGTGGTGGAGGGGAAATGCTATCCATCTCCAGGAGCAGAGGCTGAAGGGATGGAAAACCAGTGTCAAACCTCTGGGACCTCCTGGATATCCGCAGAGTGTCAGGGTGGCTGGGGACGAGGCCTCCAGAAGAACACCACAGACAAACAGCACACCTGGACCATCTTTCATAAGGACACAGGAATTCAGAGGGTCCTCCTGCCCCAGTAAAAGTTTGGGATTTAGATGCTCAGCGATATGGTTGAAACAATTTCCTTGATCTTTTATTACCCTGGTAAATAATTTATTGGGACAGGCATTTTAAAAAATCCCATAAAAGACCTATAAAACATATTTATCACACAAAAAACCCCCCACTCCTTGGCTCCAACCAACAAGCTGAAAACTTGTTTGTATACTTTGCTGCACATAAACTAACCAATGCCTTGTGACAGCTTTAAGCTTTTTAACAGCTCTCTCCCTGCTGCTTTTTATTTCCATTTTTCTCTCTGTGACTTCACAAGGTAAAAAAAGAAACCACCACAACAGGAGAGGCTTCCTCTTTTGGACAGATATTGACAATCAGGAGCTGCYCTCCCAGTTTTTCTGACACCTGGGAAATTTAACAAATGATGCTTCTTTTGACTGAAAAACACAACTCACAGCTGTGGTTATTCAGGATAGGTCGGGACAAAGAGGTTGGCAGATGTACACAGAGGGGTGGATGTGTGTGTGACTGAGGTGCCAGTGGTACAGGCATCGAACCACCTCTTTGTGCCTCAGTTTCCCTCCTGAGATCAGGAGCACTTCTGTCATCTGCTGGCAGAGGGCAGGGCCCCTTTTTGTGTCCAAGCCTTGATGGAGAATCCAAAGAAAGAGCTGAGGAATGTGTTTTCCCACATAAAACATGCACAAGCCACAGGCACCAAAGCTTTTTGGCATTCCTTTGGACACCAGAGGATCCAGCCGGATGAAGCCTGGCCAGCRGGACGAGGGCTCAGCCTGCTGCCAAAGCACAAACCCAGAACCCAAACCACATTGATTGCTGCAGGCAGGATTCCCGGTGCCAGGAAGTCGCAGAGATCCAAAGGCAGACCTCCCACATCCCCTGCCCTGTGCCCGCAAACCCAGACCCATCCGGGACAGCTCTGCCCTGCGAAATGCCAACACACACAGGTGACCTGGCACGGGGTGACCAGCCTGGGCACGGGCTGAGGTGGGTTCCTCCTCTTCCCAGGAACAAGGGGGGCTGTGAGAACAGCACTGAGGCTGGATTGAGTCTGGAGCTGCTCTGCRTCACTCTTCCAAGCGTGCAGAGAAGCACTGGGAGAAGGGAGAGCACGGCCTTCGCACGCTAGGTCAGCAGAGCTGGCCATCAGGGCTGCCAAGGCACACAGAGSCTGCTCCAGATGGCAGCTGGCAGAGGGAGCCAGGAGCAGTCTGGGTCACAGCACCCCCCACGCACAATTTGGCTCTTCCCCGTCCCCAGGCATCTCCAGAACCCCTCATCCTGGTCCTGGTTCCTACACGGGAGCAATATAATCCAGTTARATGCCTTTTCAGGGCTGGGTCAACACTCCAGCTGCGCTCCCCCCCTTCACTGGGATTCCCTTCTGCCTTCCCAAAGCCCACAGCAGGCACTTGAGCTACAGCTGCTTTCATACCTGTGTGAGCCAGCATGCTCCTGTCCACASTGGCTGGTTCTCCATAAGCCTGCTCTCTGCCTCCACCACATTCTTGACAGAGAGATCAGGAGTTCAGAGCAAACTCCATCAACTAGCATGGYTGGATGATGAAGAATAAGCTATGAGAAAAAGGTCAGCGGTCAAAGTAAGCTGGGGCTGGGTTCTCTGCATGCTGGGCATTGCTTCTGCCCAGTTCCAGTGCCACCCTGGCTATGGGTACGTTTACAGGGCACACAAGAGCTYATCCAAGCCTSGGAAGGYACTCCAGCTCCAGTGCAAGCCAGTMCCCARGCAGGATAAAGCCCAGCAGAGCATCAGGTGGTCTGTGCTCATGGAGGCTGGGATGGATAGYGTGGATGCCAGGGGCAGGGAGAGCCTTTTCTATCAGATCCCCAGTGTTGTCACTTCTCTTTGATACTTCATCCCCTTCCTGACACCTCCCCACTGCTGTGACCACCTTTCCCTAAAGCCAACAGGACTCCTGGAACGCAGCTGGTCTGGACAAGCCTGAAGCCCACCATCCCACACAGCTCAGCACAGGTCCCAGCAGGCACAGCATCCTGGGGGGAGGCCAGCAAGGATCCATCACCCACAGCAGCACAGCAGGGACATCAAGTTTCCCTCCTTCCTCCTCACGGGAGCTTTACTGTTACCATCTGTGGAAGGAAGCAAAATGGGCACCATCAGGGGCAGCACAGATTGGATCTCTCCAAGTTTTCCTGGGATGGAGATACAGCTGTGGACCCAAATGGGTCCTTTTGGCCGGGGAAGAATGTGGAACAGCTTCTCCTGGGACTCTAGACTCAACTTTGGGGCCTCGCCCACCTTCCCTGAGTCCCACAGCCCCGTTGGCTGCCTTTCTGAACTGATGAGCACATTAGCAGTTAAGTCCATTTGCAGATTTAAAAGTCAAACCCTGCCACAGGAAATTAAAAGATAATGCAAGGAATTATTTAAAAAAATTAATCTTTATTACTCTCCATTCCCAAGCTGCTAATAAAAAAAATGTGTTCCTCATGCAGTCTCTATAAAAACAGGTTATAAAGCAGAGGAAGAGAGGAAGGCAGATGCTTTAAAAAGGCATCTTTCATCCCTCCACCCTGCCTGCCGTAACCATCCATCTGCACCTGTGTGTCAGCTCCCAGCAGCTTCCAACCCAGCCAGCCCTCTCTGCCCTGCGAGGTAATCATTCTCCATTTCCATCTGGTCCCCCTTGTCCTCCCTGTTTTACATCTCCAGGAGATCAGCAGTCCCAGGTCCAGAGAGCAGTCTGGAAGGTGGTTTAATGGCACATCCTCCTTGCTCCAKGTATCTCCGAGCCCTGTGTAAACCAGGATGGATTACAGCTCATTACACAAAGGGCAGGCACTCGGGAAGTAAACAACGCAGCTATTACAGATGCCAGCAACAGCTCCACAACGCCGGGGCAGGGCTGACACATGCAGGAAACCTGGCCTGAGAGAGAGGTCAGGGATGCTTCGCGGCTCTCGGAAACCACTGGCTGAGAGGGARGTGGCAACCGCAAGAGTTTCCTCTGAAGATGTTTCTCTCTAGGGCTGTGCTCGAGAAAGCAGCTCAGTCCTTGGTTTTCCAGCCRGAGCTTGAGCCCACGGAGTCAGAAATGGGGCTGCAAACCTCTTCTGTGTCATGACAGCTGGAACAAGTCAGCTGGGTTTTGGTATGTCCAAGAGCCACCACAACTGAGGAGGAGCACCCAATTTAGGACATGAGAGAGATGAAGAAGCAAGAGGCAGTAAACCTACCAGCTGTGTCCATGCTCCAGCAGACGGAACAGCCACAGGCACAGATTTGTGTCCCACCAGCCCTCTGGCCAGCCTAGGAGTGTGCCTGGCCAGGAGAAGACCCACCAGCAGTGCTCCTGCCAAAGCACTGCTGCTGGGTCAGCTAGAAACAGAGCCAGGCCAGGAAGAGGCAGAGGGCTTCACAAAAGGAGAGATGAGAGACCAAGAGCTGCTGCACTGCATCACCCGCACAGCATGAAAGAGCTGCTCCACACCCAGAGCTGGGGTGAAGGAGTCAATCCTGGCACCAGCAATCCCCAGAATATGCCCTAACGGCCTCAGGGGACCTGCAACACACCCCCCTCCCCTTCCTCAGATGAGTAATACAGGCACCAAACCCACCCTCACGTCTCCCCCAGGCAGCACACAGTGGGTTTATCCCAGGCAAGGCAGTTCCACACCTTCTCCTCATTGGGGATAATGGGAATATTTGGCTTTTTCTGACTCCAGGAGGGAGAGATGCATCTAGAAATGAAGCATTGATTGAGGAGCAGGTGCCAGGGGTGGAAGAAGGAGAAAGGCAGGAGCACAAGCAGGCTCAAACGCAACGAAGGAAACCCCCTGGGAGGGACGGTGCCTGCRGCGCTGCTGTCCGGGACACCTGCGGTCCCCAGCAGGGCAGGAGCACAGGGGGACACCACAGCACAGCGAGGCAGGAGGTGGCTTTCCAAGGGGAGGCTGACTATGATTGATGGTGCCATGCTGTGCTCTCACTGATGTAGAAAATTACAGCGATCGCTTCAGATACCRGCCCATCTGAGACACTTGTTGTGTCCATCTCCTGCACACAGGCGCCTCTCCCGGGAGCTCTCCCTCCAGCTTGCAGGCTCATTATTCAGAGTGCTGAACTGGGAAAAGCAATGCTATTTCATTCTTACTTATTTTCTCCCCCCAAACTACTGGATTGTGTTATTCTTGGGAACACGTAAGGCGCTGATTTCCTTGCTCGGTTACTTGAAGGAAAGTTTGATTCTCCTCAACTAGGAAAAAGAAGCCCTTCACTTTTTCTTTTCCCTCCTCAACCAAAGGTGGGAAGAGCCTTTATAAAATGTAGGAGCCATTTTTTCAGAGGGAAATAGCTTCTTTAAAAGCAGTGAGTCATGCTCCACACGAGGATGGATCTGATAGCTGGTACTCTACTAATGTAGCCTTGTGCTATTGTCCTCCTGGCAGGATGGTCCCTTCTTGGATTCCAATCCCTTTGCCAGTTAACCACTTCCTGGTTTATTGTGGCTGCTTTTGTCCTTCCACTGCTTCTCTGCCAGATGACAAAAGAGTTTTAAAATGGTCCTTAAGTAGGTTTTTAAAAAATCCATGTATGCTTCCATGTGAAATGATGAAGCCAGCGGTCTAGAWCAGCACAGGCTGGGGGGTCTTCAGGAGATTTGTCACATCAAAGACCAGGACACCACTGGGCCCTTGCCTTCAAACAGTGCAGTCGCTCAGTAGCAGGCAACCAGTTTCTTTCCATCCAGGCACAGCATCTGAGCTCACATTCCTTTAGTTCCAGTGTTTCCAAGCTGGTCTAGAAGCAGTAGAGGAACCTCTCTGACTGCTGCCCAAACAATCCCAAACAGGTCTTACAGTCCTGCAGCCAGTCACCTTTCTTCAAACTCCCCAGGAGCTCCAGGCACCTACACCAGCCCAGAAAGCAGCACAGGCTCTTCACTTGGCAAGCATGGCTAGAGGAGACTGACCAAGAGTTTGGATGCGGGAACTCCCACCTCTGGAAAGGGCAGTGAAATGGTTCTGTTTCCTTCACTCTGGTTTCTCCTGCCAGCTCTCCAGCTTGGGGCAGCTGAGCTGGTTCCCATGGCAAAAGGGCAGGTTTCTTTTTTTAGCTCTTGGGTATCTCAAGAATGGCTTCACCTTTCCCTGCTTGGAAGCCCATCATCCAACATGGGTGTCCAGGCTCCTGAACTAGACAGCCCCTACCAAAAAGACAGCAGCTAAATCCAACCCTGTTTGTGTCCTTAGTTGAAAGGACAATGATGCCACCAGCTGCAGCCCTGCCAGCACTCTGAGCATCCCCTGGGTCGCAGGGCACAGAGGGCTGGCAACAAGCAGCAAACACCAAATTCAAGCCAAGGTCTGAAGCACTCAAGAAACCCCTACAGGAAGATGATCTGGAACAAAGCAACCCCCTTCCTCCCTCTCACATGCACCGGAGACTGACCACAGTGCCTGCTACCAATTTTCCCAGTGGTGGTTAATCATCTGCCCTCTGGAAGTCCCTTCTGAGGGTGCAGAACAAATCCCCACACATCCCCCCTTTCTCCATCTGCTAATGGCTTCCCTCCACCCAGGCTGAGCCTCCCCCAGCCTGAGCTAATGGTAGGAAATTAGCATTAAAATGATGGTTTGCTATTAGCGGTGCCTCAGCTCCCCATCACGCTCCAGGAGCAGCAAATGACAGGCTGTGATTTCCCCACCGCGGTGCAGAGGAGAAGGAACAAAGGCAGCCAGAAGCACTGAAGATACCAGAGGAAAGTTTTAGGCTCATCTCTCCCACCCCAGCAGCCCTTCCCTTTCACCATCCCCACCGTGCTCATCCACCGCACAGGCAATCCTACAAACAGATGGCACCTGGGCAGGAAAGCAGACAAATTGGCTCCCACCTGCAGGAGCACTAAGAGCTTTCCAAGCAGACGAGCGCTCGCTCGCCAAGAGCCCCGCGGGGTGGGGACGCCGGAGGAATCTGCCGTGGGTCGCCTTCCTCGCTCCTCGCGGCTCAGCGGCTCCGGCTCCATCCCCGCCGGGTTGCGGGCGTGCCGCTGGCTCCCGGTGGGAGCTGGTGGCGGGAGGAGACCGTCGGTGCGTCCCGAATCGAACGGAAAGCGAATGGAAGAGGCAATTCAGGCTGAGCATCAATGGAGCGATGCTTTTTTCCGTGTCAGCACAACACTTTGGTTTCGAGGGCTCACAGCCTGCAGCGAGAGGGTTTTCTTGGGTCCCCACTGAACATCCATCTGCTTGCCGAAAAACCAGCTCAGCTCAAGCTGCCTGCTCTCTCTTCCTGCCAAAGTGGGGGTCTGCCCGYCCAGAAACTTCCCCTCCTTGACCAGGTAACTGTGGCAAGAGCATGGACAGACTCATTTCATTTTCTGCCTGCCYGCTCCTCTGAGCCCACCTGGCTGAAAGCTTCTCCCCGGGGTGAGGGAAGCAGCTCATGTACCAGCCTGCAGAAAGCCAAGGGGCAGGAGCAGCTCAGCAAATCCATGGGTGTCAGGGCAGGCTGGCATCTCTCTTAGGGCACCTGAATGACCCTGCAGAGTTACACACCAAGGCGGTGAACTCCTCCTTGCAGAGCCCCACAGCCCCTGCAGCAGGGAAAGGGACCACAGCAAGGCTGAGGTGGGCAGCAGCACTTAGGGGCTGTCAGCGCATCTTATGGGGAGCCAAGCACAACACTGCTGTAAAATTCCAGTCAAAGCTGCATTTTAAGCCCCTTGAGTCAGGTCAGACTCACTGGTGACCACGAACAGGACCCGAAGGAACAGCATGARGCTGTCAGGGGAGGTTTAGGTTGGRTATTAGGAAAATGTACTTCACCCAGAGGGTGGCTGGACACTGGAACAGGCTCCCCAGGGARTGGTTACAGCCACAAGCCTGACAGAGCTCAAGGAGTGTTTGGATAACGCTCSCAGGCACAGGGTGGGATTGTTGGGGTGTCCTGTGCAGGGCCAGAAATTGGAGTTGATGACTCTTGTGGGTCTTTTCCAACTCAGGATATTCTATGATTCTATGAAACAATGCTCTTCCCTCTACCTCATCCTTAACTCTCTTTAAAAATACCTGGACCAGCAAGCAAAGGCAAGTGTCCTCAAGCCCCAGCCTGCCAAATGCATTGTCCTGGGCCTAAGAGGTAGGATGCAAAAGGGAGAGGGAACAGAATAATAGGAAAAAGCAGGATAAAACAGTTTTCCCATTCCACACGATTCCCATCGGCAGCTGAGATGTGGGAGCAAGAAGAGGACTCATCTGATGATGGATGGCAGAGAACTGATCCTTGGTAAGGTGCAGCAGCAGCAGAAGGAAGCACTGCTCCCAAAGGCGATTCTCACACCTCCTTGGGAAAAGAAAAACCACCATCAGAGGCAGCAGAAGCCTTTCTCCCTGCATGTTTGGAATTCATCTCCGGCCTGTCAGGGGGGCCACGATCCAACCGCACATTTGTATATTCACTGAGCCGTACACCCAGCTCGGCACACTCCTGACAGATGCAGATGGGAAAGCCATTTTTCATAAGGTGAGGGAAAAAAAAGGGAAAAAGAAAAAATAACAAAACAAAGAAAGGCTCGGGCATCAGCTGGAAAAGATACAACAGGACCAGGGCTGAGAGAGAAGCAGAGTCAGATTAAACCCTTGGATTTTTGAGCGCATTAAGAGGCCAGTCCCGTTTCTCTGTTTTGTACTGTGGCCTGGCAGCAGCAGGTACCTTCATCCTCTCCTCCATAACCAGATGAAAAATGAAAAATAGACTCGGAGCAACACCAAGGCTTTGCTGAACTGGCCTTTGGGACAGAAGCTGGTAGAGGGACTGCCAGCATGGGTGGGCACAAGATCAGCTCCGGCTCAGAGGAGGCAAGAGACAGCCTGAGGAGAACATGAACCATTAACGCGTGCAGGTCTGCCCCTCAGACCCTGGCCTAGCTTAGGCCTGGCCCTAAAGAGCACAGGGGCCCCCAGGGCTCTGAAGGGACATCCCTGGCAGACTTCCTGCTGGTACCAGCCTGCCAGCACGGCAGAGAACCACTCTGCGCAATGCTGCCGCGATGGCAAACACGGCAGCTTCCAACGGCCCCCGTTTGTCTCAGGCAGTGAGAAGGGGTTTCCCTCCGTCCCAGGTCACCACGCAGCCAAGAGGCATCAGTGACACGGAGCTGCTCACCAAAACAGCAGCAAGTGCTGCCCAGCACAGAGTATGCTGGCCCCTGAGCACCATGTGTGCCTGCCCCGCTCGGCACTGCGAGCCAGAGGTTCCCACTGTAAGCCAAGGGGAAGGGGAAGGAAGAATTACCCTCATGGAGGGAAAGATTTCACCTCTGCCAGTGACATTCTGCTGTTGTCACCGCCAGCCATAACATCACCCTCTTGATGTGAAATCTAACTTGACAGTGATACAGGAAAGGAGCCGAGAGGGCAGCAAACTCTGCCCAGCCCTCCTTGTAACCCCAAATCTCCCCTGGCTCCCAGCCTCTGCATGGAGCAGAGCCAGCACCTCATTACCAGGTCACTAAGCAAGCAGATCTTCCTTTTCCAGAGCCATGGAAAAATCTTTTCTTGCAGTTATCCATCTTTTTGGGCAACTCTGAGGAGGATTTCATTTTGGTCTCTAATGCATCCTCTTTGTTTCTGAAATTAAAAACAGATGCAGGAGCCCACACCTCCTTTGCAAAACAACATGTGCAGCCGTCAGCTGAAGTCACCAAAGCCTGAAGAGTTTCTGGTGCCAAAGTCCAGGTGCCTTCAGACTCACTGGAGGTGCATCGAGCACCATCGATCCCTGCTGCCTGTGGCATTTCCAGCTGATATTCGTTCTCTTTGTCCCAGGAAAAGGCAGGCACAGGGCTGGGCAGCAAGGCTTGGTGAAGGTTACTGCTGAGACCTGGTAGAAATGTCATCCAGCAACACGTTTCCAGAAAGATTCATCCCCAAGCAGCCTGGCTCCATAATAAAAGTGTCAGAGCAGCTGACTTGCTTCCCCCCATTCTCATTGCATACAGATTTATCCTGTCTCAGGTCTCTCTCCCTCCATAAGCCAGCACGTGCCTTTCCTTTCAATAGGCTGGCACTGAAACTCAGCCAGCTGAGATTGTGGGAGAGAAGGGAATACAAGCCAGGTGAAGGCACTGTGGGGGGAAAAATGCTCAGGAGCAAGGTTTTCCACTCATTTTGGCTGCTCTCAGTTCTGAAATGGAGAAGGGTGACAGGAGAGGTACCTTAATACAAGAATGCTCCAAAACCAGCAGCCATCTGTTTTGATGTTCCAAACAAATTCCCTAGCTGCCAGGTTGTGTCACCTCCCTCTCAGGAAGCTCAAATCCCACTCCTGATAAAACCCATCTCAAAAGGCATGAATATCTCTGAGCCTTTACCCTCCCAGCCAGGGAGCCCCTTCTCAGAGGGCTGTGCATGTGGTGGGCACCCAGGGAGCAGGAAGAGGAGAGAGGGGCCTCCCTCTGAGTCAGAGTCTCAGTGAGCACTGAGAACCAGTTTACCTTCACCACAGAGATGTGATGTTAATGCAGCACCACAGGCAGCCCCTGAGAGACAACGGTCTGCAGGGAATTTAAGAAAAAAAGACAGAGAAAGAGATATTAATGGTCCTTTGCAAACAGCTAAAAATACCCAGAACGGCCGGAGTTTCTGTCGGAGTTTTTTCTTTCCTCCCCCCACCTCCTGCCCAAAGGAATGTGCCACACAAATTAAAATGATTTCCCTCCAACCTGCAAGATAGGACCAGGCAAGGCATCCTTCAGCTGTGAGTGAAAGAGATGGAGCCTGCCTTTGTCAGGAGCACGCCAGCCTCAGGCAGGTGAGSTGGTGGGGGACGGCAGACAGAGCTGCAGGGATCCTGCTGGCTGATTCCCAGTAACTGGGACAGACAGGTCTGTGCCAGGCACCCAGCTGGGGTCCAGGGGGTGTTTTGTCAACACAAAGGAGACATCAACAGCAGAAGTGAATCCTGGGCACCTCAACTGCCCTAGGGGGATGCAGAGTAAGACCAAAGGGCTGTGGAACAGCTTACCATGGAGCAGAGAAAGCCTCTACTACCACCAAGGCAGTCCTGTTCAATTTGCAAAATGTGTTGCAGAAGGCAGAGGCTGTGATACCTCCTGGACTTATGGATATTATCACCCAAGGACTTCGTTTTCTGGCCCATGCCGGGGTACCCACTCAGGTATGTGTCCTGGTACAYGTTTTCTCCTTTCAGTTGAGAGACACGGTTTGTTTCTAGCAGTGAGAGCTCATAGGCAGGATAAAAATCCAAGCCCACCCCACCGGGCTCTAAAAGCAGAGCTTTGCTTTTTAGAGCATTGCTTTGCTATGTCACAGCTGTTTCTCACATCTGGATGCAGACAGCACTCCGGGCCTTGCAGCTGGCCCAGCTCCTTGGTTAGCATTCCCTGTCCTGTTAGCGCCAGGCGGGCGAGAGGTCTGGCAGCYGAGGTGAAGGGCCACTCCATCTCCGTCACGTTCTCCTCCGCTAATGAAAATGTTTCTCCAGCGTGTCCTCGGGAAGGTTTCCTTCAGCTCCAGCCCTCGTGTGATTGAAGGCTAATCTCTGTTACTGTGGGCTGAATGGCAGCCCATGAGGAAGGTGATGTATTGTATTTCCCTTCAACTCGACATTTAATGGTGCTGGCAAAAAAAGCACCAGATGTTTCTAGACTGTAAGTGAACTCCTCCCAAAGCGCTGAGAGGTCAGGGCAGGAACAGAGGCCTCACAGACTGGGACCAGAGTGCACCCCTTTAAATTCAACCCTGCTTCGAAAGGCCGCTTGGAGTCCCCGCATCCTCCCTCCTAGAGGCAATCCAGCTGGCGGCGGTGGCCACTGGAGGCAACATGTCCTGCTGCCACCCCGTGGGACACAACTGACCTCCCCATCATCGGTCTGGTCAGCACAGGTGCTAGGGAGAGAGGCCAAGGTCTGGAGTGCAGACTCTTTTGGAGGAAAGCCTGTGACGGGGGCTCAGCACTCACAGGTTCCTTTGGCTGGCTCTAWACTTCGTCACTGAAGCCTCAAGATGTGAAGTTTTCCAATCCGCGGTGTTAGCTTCCTTTTAAAATGCTGGGAGACCTCCTGATTAAAGAAAATGGGGAGAAAATTTAGGGTTACAATCGTCTTGCTGGTGTGCTGCTTGCATTCGAGGAGACGCTTGACTCCATGACACACTTCTCTGCTCCACAGCTTTGCAAACACTGCAGACCATCCCCACCACCTGCTGCTCTCCTGCTGCTTCTCCCCTCACTGGAACCACCCAATTACACACCATGGCWCTCTGCCCCCTACACCCGCAAAGCTTTGCAGCTTTTCTTTTTTTCCTTTTTTGTCTCTACAAAGCCACCACCAGCATTTATTGAGGACACCCAAACACAACACAAACTCTCCTGTTTGCTTTCCCTTCTCCCTACCTTCTCCCTTTGGCAGTGGATGTGGGCTGTTTACCAGGGACCACAAAAAATGCATTCTCCAACTGCTAAACCTGGAGGAGGAGGAGAAATTAAGAAAACAGACAGGATCAAAAAAAAGAAAAAACTTCCAATTACTGGCAATTAGTTCTACTTGATCACCCACTGTGCACTGTGCCCCAGACACAAATCACTCTGGCAGGGTGGCACAGCTTGTACCTGCATACACAGCGCACAGGTGAGCGCACAGGCTGTTTGGTGAAGGTATTCCAACCTATTTGGGCACAACTGGCTCCAGCCTGTTCGAGGGTCTCCTACACCCCAGTYAAACCAGGGGCGATGCTCTCCTCTGCTCCCACAAGCCATGGCCCAACACCTGGAGAAGAAGMAAGGCACTTGCGTGGAGCTGAGGGCTGGCATGGGAGATTGCCGGAGGGATGTCCATCCTCGTTCCCAGACCCACCTACCGAGGTTATCTGGCAGTTTTTCCTGCCCAGGAGGCGTGCCAGCTCCAGAGAGCAGTCGCAGGCGGCACAGCTCTGCCAGAGGCGCCGTCGCCTCCATGGGAGGACACGCTTTGCTCCCGGCCGGGGGGAAGGCAGAGGCACCCAGCACGCTGCCGCAGTGGAAGAGGCACTCAGCCAGCTGCTAATGCTTCCTCCTGTCTTGAAGCAAAGGGATGGATTAGCTTTTATTAGCTCTTATGAAGAGCACATCACTCCTGCCCTTTCCTCCTCGCACAAGGCTCAGCTGTGCTGCAAGTGAAGCAGAACCAACCTACCTACGTGCYGGCGGCCCCAAACTCCTCTTGGGTCTTGTATAAATCTTATAAATCTTAAATCTTAGGCAAGCTGGGAGTTAGGATAGAGCAATCCTCCTAAGGGTGCAGCAGGTGCTGCCCAAAAGTACTTTAGAAAAAGACAGATGCTTGGCTTTTACATCCRGATCTCTCAGGTGGCACCACACACAGCCTGAAGGAGGGCATGGTCTCCACGCCAGCCAAGCCAAAGCCACGGTGAAGTCCCCAGTGCAGAGACCCAGAYCCGGGGCTGTTACTGGGGAGGATGGTCTGTGGTTTCCCGCTGAGCACTTCTGCCACACGCTGCATCCCTGACCCCCAGCACCCAGCCAGCAGCACGGCTGAGRGATGCTGCTGCTCCACAGAAGTCTCTCTAAAGTCGATCTGGGGCTTGTTAGCAGGGTGATAAAGGGGATGAATGGCCTCAGAGAAACGCTCTGTCTCCTGCTGTGGCATTCATTATCCTTTAGCCAAGCAATTCTTCACACCAGCCAGGAACTCTGGGCTGGCTCGTTTATCGTCCTMGGGGCCTGTTTCCCACAAGAGGCCACGCTCGGCACTCGCCGGTCGCCCCAGGCAGCTYGAACGTGCCTGAGGAGCGACACTCTGAGCTCATCACCTTCCTCCCACAGGACCGGCTCGCTTTCCCAGACACGCAGTTCCGTGATCCGAGCCACAGCTGCCCCCCGCCCCAGATCTGAGYACGTTCAGCCTGGTTTCCTAAGGAGTGCAAAGCATATGCCAATCCTGCTGCATCAGTCTGTCCTCTGCCCACTCACCAGCAACTTCTGACACTGCAAACAGATTTCAAGSTGATGTGACAGAGACAGAGGTCTTGGAGACAGTAAGAGCCTATAAATTTCATGGGAACCAATTACCAAACAGACGAGAGACATTATTAGCACCTTCCAAACTGTAGTGTATCATCCCTTATTAGACATCAGATAATTTGCGTGGGAGAGAGACAGGTACTATAAATATCCCGGGAAAGGGAGATGCTCCAAACAGCTTACTGGACACCAGAGACTCCAAATCCAARCTGTACCTCCACTGAAGATGTGATTTCATGGATCCCACTGCACACAGTACCATTCAGGCCTGTTCAGCTGATAGGAGAGCCAGACAGCTAAGATGGCAATGTTAGCCTTTGGAAAGCCTCTGGAAATGGAATATGTGCCCTTCCCTTGTCCTTCTTCTAATGACCAAGCTGAGGTCCTTCTGCATTTCCAGCTTTGATTGCTGTCCCAAACTCATGGATGAGTTCAGCTGCTGCCTAAAATGAAAGTGACATGCCCAGCTCCAAGGGGGAGCACTGATGGGCAGAGCAGCTCCCTTGCCCCCACAACTCTCCCAYTGCCTCTCCGCTACAGGGACAGACTTCACCTTCCAGAAAGATGTTTCACCCACAGGCTGCTGCCAGGAAATGCCAGGAAGGCAKCCCAGAGCAGTGCCCTGTGAGGTCTCAGCAGTATCACTTACATGCCAAGATACCCATTAGGGGGTTGACTGATGGGTGGCACTTGTTGCTGTGAGCAAGAGGGAGCCAATTCCTCCACACACAGGTCCTTGCTGCCCACCAGACTCATGCACCAGCCCCAGCCCAGATCTGCCAGTGCCAGCACGGAGCTGACAGGCAGCAGCATGGGTGTCCTTCCCCCAGAAGGAATGAGTGAGCCCCGGAGACCCCTCCTCTTCCTTCTAAAGGCTGCAGGGGACTCAACAGTCTCCTGGTTCTTCTTTAAAGTCAATTAAAGTTCTCATGTCACACAGTGTGACACAATTTTGCTAAGGCTGAGCCCAGCATTTCAGGGTTGTCTGACCCCACTGCAAGAAAGCCAAACCCTAAAAGAAATTTGGGGACAGAGGAGGGTGATCCTTGTGCTCATTTAGGATCTGGACTGATAACCCAGTTGTTATCTGTTCACAGTGTCATTTCCGGCCTCAAGCATTTTAGAGCCCTGGGAGAAACTGAGAAGTGAGAAATAGCCTTTTTCCCTCCAGCTCATRTGTGACACTGTCCCAGCTGGCCAGACACATTTTGGGATTTCTCTGATTCACCTGGTAAAGGTCAAGTCCCAGGAGGTGCCATCAGCCTTGTGGATCATGTATCAGTTGTACGTGTGGGGCTTCAGCTCCACAAAAAGACAATTTAAACATGTGCTACAGCACATCCTTTATTCAGGAAAAAAAAAAGGGATTTACACTCCAGGGGTGGTGACTCCCTGTTCTGCCAAACAAAAGGAAGGATGGGGATTGAATTCAAGCTTACGTTCATTAAAACAGAAGAAAAAAAAAAGAAAATCCAGAAATCCAGTCACTCTATCCTAATTGTTCTGATCCAACCTTTCACAGTGTTGCATTGAGCTAAAGGGCCGCACCTGAAAGCGTGCCAAGAGCGGCATGAAATGTTAATGTTGCAATTAAAACAATATGAATATTGCAGCACCGCTCTGCTGCTTCCCATCCACTGAACAATTCTCATTCAATGGAAGTCAAGTTACATTTCAGGAAATAATGAGGTCTGCTAATTAAGTCTGGCCTAGGAAGACGGCAGCCTTAAAAGGAGAAAAAAATATTCAGATCTCCTCAAAATGTGTACATTTGCTGCTTATTACCTGCAAAGGGGAGTCATTAACGCTGCACAATGCCAGGATCACAGGTCAGTGCCACTGTCTTATTGCACACATCTAGAGGAAATTCTCTTTGTAATGATAAAATGCATAAGGCATGACCTGCCTCGTCCCCAGGCGCAGAGCAGGGGATGCCAGGCTGACACGTCCCACTCTGAATGCAGAGAGCATACAGTGAATGCCAATCCCAGGCTGGGCCAGCGAGAGGCAGACCAGGCTCTGAGGGGCTGAAGGCAGCAGACYGCATTCAGCTGACACAGGACAGATCCCAGATCACACACAGAGAAGGGATTTTCCCTCCCCAGCCATTCAGACAACTGAGTGACAGTGACACTGGCTTGAGCTGGTGGAAGCCACAGGGAAAGTGACCACTGGGTCACTCCTGGAAGGAYAAAGACTAGTCAGGACCATCTTGTGTTTTAGCTCTGAAAAGAGGCAACAGAGGATCCCCCCTGCCTGCCTCCTGCATCCATCGGACACAAGCACGTGTTGCAATAACATGAGGACACAGAACAGCCTAGAAACAGGAAACATCGGGTCCAGGGGTCCCTAAGAAAACTGATACCAACACACYGCTCCCAGGGCTTCCCTCACCCTCTTGTCTTTCATAATCTTCCCAAATTTCTTTATCTGTGATGGTGGTTGGGGCTGCCAGCGCGTCTCCTGTGTTCATCCCAGCCCAGATAACTGCAGGGGGAAGTTGGGCAGGGAGGGTTTCTCAGCATGAATATTCCATGGAAAGAGCAGAAGACCGGGAACAGGCCCACCATGTCATCCTGCTGATTYGGCTGCCTTTTCTCTTTCTCAGAGTTTCAGGAACACACAAGAACTACTCATCCTCCAGGCCTGAACTCTGCCATCAGACYCAACCTGGGTGACCAGCGTGGAGCTGTCTGGGGGACACAGAGCAGCTTGCTGTGCAAAGAGGAGGCTACAGCAGTCCAAACCTCTCCAACCCCTTCCCTAACCTACTTCACCAAACTCCAGAAGAAAATTCATCCAGTGGAGAGGTGAGGGAGGGCACTGGGGTCCTGGTTCATTCCTTGGCCTCTGCTGACTCTYCAGACTTCAGCCTGTCTTTAATACAGACAACCTTCCTGGTAAGATCCAGACAGAGAYTGAACAACGGTGAGCAAACTTGGCAACACAAAGATCCAAATGAGAGGGAGTTCAAACCACCAGGAAGGAGACACTTCATTTGAAAGAGGAGAAAAATCCAGATGAAAAGATCAGAAAGGACTTTCCAGGTCCAGAACTGTCCTAAGGGACTCGGGTACCATTTCTATATCTATCTGTAGGAAATAAACCTATTTGGTCACCAAGGCACACCCAGGGAGATGTGCCCACTCTGTCCCCAGCAGCAGCAGCTCACTGTTTTGTGGATGAGTAGGTGGTCTCCTTCCTCCAGACCCCTTCTCACTCTATTTCCAGATGAACCAGCAATTGCTGCTACCAAGTGTCTGTTCTGCAATAAAGAGCAATAAACATGCCAGAGTAATTAATGTCTTAACAACTTATTACAATCCTCAGATAATTAATCACAAAAGCTAAACATGCTGTCTCACCCTCCTAATGTGTTAATGCTCTAATTATTATGCCTCAATTAAGGGAAAGTCAGCGCTCCTTGCTTAGAAGTGCATGTTTAATAAGGGTGCCTGAATGCAGGCGAGTCGGAGYGGGAAGCGAGGGGGTGATGGGGGTTAAGGAAGAGGACACCATTTTTAATGAGGTTTCTTGGGTGGCTCGAGGCAAGGAATTGACAGCTCCTATCTGGGATCTCACACACGACTGCACGTGTGACTGGGGGCCATCTGTGGTGGCTCTGTGCTCCGCTTCCCACCCGACTATTTACAGGGAAAGCAGCACGCGGGGCACAGGGAAGGCAGGGACTGGAGATGAGCAGTCACTCCGTGGATCTGCCCAGCACTAGGGAGCAGTGGTGGCAGCTCACAGAGCAGTCACTAGAAGAGTGACAGTCTCCTCTATYCAGCACACTTCTTGCTCTATTTCCAGACTCACCGGCACTTCCCCCTACTCCTGACCCCTGTGAAGCATCCCAACTGCCCAAGCCTCTCCAGCCACTCCTGTTTCCGTGGTACTCCTGGCCTCCAATCAAGCTAGCTCTGGGTCATCCCATGGAGATGATAAGAACAGCCCCTGAAAACCAGGATTACTCTTGGGATGTGACACATCAGCTCATCTGATTTCCGCCACTGCCTGGGGGTTTTCCACAACTCCTTGTTGTATGAGGGAACAGAAAGCCAYGTCTCAAAGAGCACACCGTTAAAAATGCTTGGTTCGTAGGTGGGAAAGCTGAAGGACAAAAAGATATTCTGAAGGGACTTGTGGTGGTTACCAGTACTGAATTACTGAATCTGCCTTCCTGGTGCCTGGCTCTGAACCTCGCTGGGTGCTGGGAAACCTTAGAAAGAGGTTCTTGGTGATGAGGAGCTTGAGCAGACCTTAAAGATGAATGTAGGGCCTGGACCCCTCACTGTGTGACAGCAGGAGATCCCTKCTGCACTCAAGGCACAGCGCTGCACCCATATGATACTTGATTTTGGGAAAGACTTGTGGGACAAAGTATAGTCAAAGCAAAGATGGCATCACCTCCATCCCACCCTGCAGAAGCAGTGACCCTRAAAAGCAAAGGGCTCAAGGCACTGGGATCACAGAGCTCTGAAATGCTGCAGGCGTGGGAAGTGGGAACTGGGATAGCCAGGCTCCCTATCTTGGTACCACACAAAAAGCTGCAACAGAAGAATGGCTGGAGCCCAAGTCTCCCAAACAAAGCCTATAAAAACTTCTTTTTCCAGTAAAAAGCTTTTAAAAGAACTCCCCCACTAAAGTGGGTCTT
Source organism: Amblyornis subalaris (assembly GCA_018881555.1). Lineage (NCBI taxonomy): Eukaryota > Metazoa > Chordata > Aves > Passeriformes > Ptilonorhynchidae > Amblyornis > Amblyornis subalaris. The sequence continues at coordinate 4,813,527 of JACAXG010000049.1, read as the reverse complement.
CACACACAGGAAAACTCTGCCTGAACCAGCCTGGTTTCTGTTCCATCCAAGCCTTTTTAAATTTTTTGGACAAATGAATCACCAGAAGCATTTGCAGCCTAGGTTCTACAGGAAAACGATTGCATTTCTYGAAGAAATAAAACACTGTGTAGGTTTGGATGGTTCCCTCTGAGGAATAAGGGAGAGGGAATAAGAAACAAAACAAAGTAAAGCAACCCGGAGGGGACATGAATTTTAAAACCCATGAACAGTTTTAGTTTTCAAATAATCCAAATGAAAAAAMCGTTTCACACATAGTCACTTCCACAAAAATAATTCTGTCACCCTGATTCTTTGGTGATGTCTCATGAAAAACAAAAGAAAGCTCTCCACCTCTGAGACACCAACCTGACAGCAGCTTGACTGGTGGAAAGGGGCTGATGCCTCCCCACRGAGGCAGCCTGTGGATTCCCACAGGGGTGAGAGCTCCAAAAGAAAACTTGTGTGCTGGGATCTCTCTCCACACTGCTCTCCATTCCAGCAAGAGTCATGACCTGTCCAGACTCTCCTCCATCTCTTCATGGAGGATGACTTCAGACACCCAGCTCTAGTTCCCTGCACGGGGCTGGAGGCATCACAGCTCCTTATCTCAGCAGCTTCACTTGGCTCTGAGTGGCTGCACAGAGGTTCCAGAACCCACCCATCCCACAAAACCTGACCATCTGGGACAGGGCCATCAAAACCGCTGAAATCTGCGCAAACACAGCCTCATTAGGAAGATATACAAGGGATATGATACTTTTTGAGGAACTAAAGGATCTTTCTGCTGTTGTTTTCACTGACTGGCGGAGTGGAAAGTTTTCTGTTTATGTTGGCATCTGTGTATTCAACTGTGCTGAAGATGGCTGCGCTCAGAGATGAGACTGTTGCCTTCTTTCTTTCCAAACATACTATCCAATTCCCTCAGGCACTGCAAGAAAGTGGCTGACTGCTTTTGTACCTCCCCCTTCTCACGAGTACCACCAAATCAATGGTCACCTGAAAATATGGGCCATTACTTCAATTCTGGGGCTAGAAATTTTGGCTTGTTATACTAGATTTGACTTGTTCCAAAGTGTCAAGTCAGTTGAACATCCAGTTCTGGGAGTTCTGGAGAAGTTGCCTGGCTCGTGTTAGCATGCTGTGCGGTTGGAAAAAGCTCTTTACCTAGAAGAGAGTAGTAACACACAGCTCCTGTGCCAGGTATTTTCCTTGGCATGCTCTGGGCCCCGTTTAGCCTGTACCCACCACCAGTATGAGACCGGGCATCAAACCTTCCTCCCACTACAGTGCATCCATATCCCCAGTAATCCTCACTCTGCCCAACCTGGGCATGCTCCCATTCCACTGGAGCAGTCAAAACAGAGAGGAGAATTGCTGTGCCTCTTGGCACCTTTCCCATCTGAGCTCAGGATAAGTTTCTTGGAGCAAGTCACTGCCCCAACAGCCCAAGATCTGCTCCCAGACACGCTCACACAGAACACCTGGAGCCAGCAAAAACGTGGGCACACTCCCAGAGCCCTAGAGCAGGGCTTGGAWGTGGAGAGCAGCCCCTGGAGAACAGCAGATAACCATCACATGGACAGATAAAACATGTAATGACCATCAGACAAAACACCATCACTGCTTCCTAGAAAAACACAGTGGGCCCTAGGGGATTAGAATGCTGGACCACAAAGCTGGTACCACCAGAGCCCAGACACCCCAACCCCAAYGCCACAGCCCTCTCCAGAAAGTTTTCTGAGCTCAGCTTACCCCCTCCCTCTGCTGCCTGCCTTTCAGACAGCGTGCAGCACAACAGCTGGGAAACCCAATCTGGTCCAAATTTTGTTACAACCCTGCTGGTTTTTATCCTTGTTTACCAGCATTAATTTTAATGGCTTTCCCTACATTAACTTTGTTCTGAACCAGTTGGAGGAAAATTCCTACTCACTTGCCTTCTGGAGAACAGACTGGGTAATTTTCCCTTGTCATTTAACAGCCCGCCTGGGCTGCTCAGGAACGACAGCCACGCTGTGTACTTGGTGGAGGGCAACAAACTTCCCAAGGCTGGGGGAGGAGGATTTGCATGTCCCTGAATACACTGTCCATTCTTTGCTCAGTTTGGGTCTTGGCTTGTGCTGGCCCACCAAGTGGAAATTTCTTCCTCCTGTTCAGCATGAAGGGAACTTTCTGAGCTTGCCGGAAATTACTTCCTTCTCCTGTCCAGCATGGAGGGAAGTACAGAGCCTACACCAAGGAAAAGCAATGTTGCCAGCAAAGTGGCAACCTCCCCAAGGCTGGGCAGCTTTGGGCTGAGTTTGTTGGAGTCTCATTTTCCCCTGGAATCATTAAAAATGCCTGTGAAACAGGCCTGGAAAGGGCATGGTGCTAGAACATGCATGGAGAACGTTTCAGAGAASTGGGGAGCAAGAAGACGCCTCTGCTTTGCGATGCCCAACTCTGCCCMTGCTGGCAGAACTGGGCATCATCCAACAGGCAATTCCCCTATTTGTGTTGTCTTGTGTCCCACACACCTTTGTTTACAGCAGGGAGCAGAAGTGAGGGTGAGGCAATGCCTGAGCTCTCTCTCATTTTCACTCCCTCTCATCTCCACTCCTTCCAGCCACCATCCTGGCTTCTTGTAGGAGACATCACAGCTCCATCCAGGCTGGGCTCTGCCAGGGAGAAAAGGTTGTCCTTCCCTTTGCTCAGTGGATGCTTAATGTGTYCCCACTCCTTTCTTCAGCTCACAGAGAGGTATGGTGGCTCAGGCCACGGGAAGGAAGAGAAACACTCAGGACTCTTCAAGCATCTTTCTCTCCCCATTAAAAAACAAGGCAACAGCTCTTTCCACCAAAGAAATGCAAGGATTTGATTCAGGCATGTTTCCAAAGTTTTCTGTCTCTGCCAGCATAAAAAAGGAATCTGGTTAGAGCAGGGGAAGCTATTTGATGTATCACATGATGCCCATACTTTAAAACTACAGATGTTCCCTCCATGCTCCAAGGGGCGATTCGGAAGACAGAAGGCTCAAAAACTCCTACTATATCCAACCACAAGCACCTGGGCTGCTGTAGAGGGAGGGTTGCCATGGAAAGATGAGGGAGGCAGCAGTGAGGTGGCTGGAGTATTCCTACCAATTATCATGAAGAATTTTGACTGCTCTGCTGTGTTTCCTGCAAGAGCCTAGCAACCACCTCTGAAGTGTTTCTCAGATGTCTGGGAAGTGTTTAGCAGGGTCACATGCAGAGTAAGCTGGGCAAGCAGGGAGGGACAGGTCTCCAGACAAAGTCCCTKGGGCATGGACACCTCAATTCGTGCTCCAGGAAGCTCATGCATGAGATGCAGGCAGTCATGGGATCACATGGACACCAGAGCAGGGTGAGGGAGGGGAGACAGAGCCAGAGCAGCAAGGAGAGGGAGACCTGAAGAAGGAACCAGATGTCCCACCCTCGTGGGGCAGAACAGGGCAGCTTGTCATTGCTCAGTTCAGAGGCCCTGGTGGAGAACTGACGTCTCTGGCAATCTCTTCTACATACAAGTGAACTAGTCCATGGGTTCACTTCAGATGCACTGTTTCACCAGGACTCCTGCTACTCTGCCCTAATAAAACAGAAGAAACAAGACCTCCAAGATACCTCACACTAAAATGTTGAGAGACCCAGAGGTCACAGCATCCTAGCCTCTTCCACCTCCYGAAGTAATAAAAAAGCAGATACTCCACATGTGCCAGTCTGGCCTCTTCCACAAAAAGGGCACTACAAACTGACAAAGAACAGCTTCTGCCCATTCATTAAGTTGTTGGCATTAACTGATTTCTCTCCAACCAAGCCATAAAACCCAAAGCTGCATGCACGGAGCATCCTAAAATATCCTTGTAAATCTCAGCCRCCACATTCATTAATTACAACCCAGTGATAGTTCAGGCCATTAGTTCTGGATGGTAACTTCATTTATTCCCACGTTAATGCTGGATGTCAGTGGTTATCTCATTACCACTCTATTACTTAYCTACTTAATCCATCATTGCAACCCAGGCCAGCAGGGAGGAGCGGAGTTTGCCCTGYGTCTGCCGGGAGACGATGCATCAAGTGCAGAGCACCCAGGAACCACAAACAAAGCACTTCTAATCTGCAGCTGAGGTTATAACTGTTAAGAGGAAATGACACAGATGAGTGTTGTCAGGAATACAAACACATTCCAACATTGAAAAATGGTGGATATTGAGGATTGAGTTACCTATTAAATCTGAGCCAAAAGCTTTGGTAAGAATGGAAGCACGCATTAGCAGTCATGTAGAAAAATGACATCAGCTCTGCCCTCCTCCTCCTCGGACTCTCACTCCTCCAAACAGTTTCTGCCTGTTAAACGGCTTGAAATGGCAGGTCAAAGTATGGGCACTGGGGGCTGCTACCTGCTGAATGCTCCAGAAAACACATAGACATCATTGCAGAGACCACTAGCCCTGAGTGTCAGTGAAAATACACCTCAAATGTGTACAGATACAATAGTTCTTAGCATTTCCACATGTACCCAGCTGCAGTTCCTCTTGTGTGGTGAGCAGGCACTTCCAAAAATGTTCTTTGCTGCACCTGCCACACTCCTGCCTGCCCCAGGACTTACTCCACCTGCTGATCCAGTCCCACAGGTCTGCCCAGGGTGTTTCAGCCCAGAAAGACCAGCAGCTTTTCCCTGTCACATTCCCTCCTTCTTCCYCAAATAGTCTTGCTGGGGACAGCATTTCAATCTTGCCCTGCTTGACYCAGAAAAAGGGAAGCTGTTTTTATATTGACAGGCTGTGAAACCAAGATGTGAGCTGGGGAAAGGGTTCAGAGGCACGTTTCCCTTGCAGCAACACAGCTTCTCTTCAGAGCAAGCACCTCTGCTCTACCCAGATATGATGCCCACACAATAGGGCAGGTGACTGGTTTTCACTGCCTGCAAATGACATGATATGGAAGAACTGGAATTCTCTAATGTGGGAGAAGTTGGTGCCACAAAAGCAAGGCAGACAAAGAAGACACAGCTCCAAGATGATGTCAGGAGTGAAATATCAGTGATTTCCTCTGTGATCAGTAAACCCCCAGCTAACATGCCTGTGCTGGCAAAAGCAGGCTCTAAATGGTGCTGTGCCAAAACAACTGACAGGGCAAGTCTGCAAGATGCCACAATCAGATGTAATTAAAACACCTTTGCTGCCCTGCTTTCCATTCTCTCAGCAACAAAATCCATTACAGAATGCAGTTAGAAAATGATTTAAAATGTCCCTGAAGCCAAGTTGTTGACACCAGYGCAGACAGATGGATTTTGATACACCCTTGATTAAACAGCTTTCTGCAGAAGGCAAAGAGGGCAGGAAGGGAGCTGCGTGATGAGCCAGAGGACCAGCCCAGAAACAGGGGCTGTTCCCCAGGGAAAACAAGTGCTGCTGCAGGAGRCAAATGCCCCATCAACCAGCCAGAGGCTAAAACAGCCTCATCCCCCAGGAATCAGGCTGCAACSCTCTGCTTCAACATCAGGCTCCTGTCCCTGAGCTTCCTGCTCGGAGTTGGGCTGGCAACACCACACACAYCACTGCTTTTAGTTCCTGATGAAAGGCTGCAGGGAAAGCAAACAACAGAAAGCCTCATACAGTGCTCAGCCTCTAGCAGGGCCAGCAATACTTCCATTTCCCATGGAGTTACACATCGCAGTGGGATTCTCCAGGATGCAGTAGGATACTGTCTCCAAGCACAGTTTTCCCCACAGGCATTCATAACATCTCTCTTCCTCATTCTCTCACACACAGATGCTCTTGGACTGATAAGGATTGAACTCCTTTGGCAGAGAGGGGCAAAGATAAAGTCTTCTCCCTGGCCATCTATTTATATCAAGCTGGTAGGAACTCGTTATCTTTAACGTCTCTGGCACACACAGCTGCAATCAGCCATCAGGGTGGAAAGTTATTAGGGGTGAGCAAAAAGGAGCCAAAACCACATTAACCCTCTTTTCTCAGGGAAAAAAAAGGCAMGAAGGAAGGGTGTTACAACTGAGYGTGGGCAGCTGCCCTGTCCRKCTCTTGGAGACCTCRGAGAGGAGAAATCCTGGTGGGACAGAGGGTAAAGCACAGCTGAGAGAACAACCTGACAAGCACCTGAAGAGCCAGAGCTGAGGTGAAACACCTTGAGCAGCACAGAGGCTCTGCAGGCCAGGCTGCTGCAGGCACACGTGTGGGTTGTGCAGCTACACCAACCACTGACCACTCTTACCAGCCCTGTGTCCTTGTGGCCCACTCTGCTGGCCGAGTGCTCTGAAGTTGCTGTGACCTGGTAGCAAAGGTTTCCAGGCATGTCTCACAAAAAAGGGGCTTTCCCATCAAATATTCCTCAGGCTTTGTGTACAAAGTTGTTTGACTGAGACTCCATGTGAGGAAGGAATTGTAAATCAGAAAGTATATGATACTCAGTATCACCAGCTCCTGCAGTAATGAGGCTCCTGTTTATGCACAACATTAATCTCTCATTACTAATGTACATCAGATGGTTCAAATTTCCCCTGCTCCCCATGGCCTGAAAGAAACTGAAGCAAGCAGCAAGAACCCCTGTTATTAAATAATAAGCATCCACCTTATTATTTTTCTGGGACTTGCCTGTGAGTGCCCTGTGCAAACCTGACACTTGGGAACCCTCAGCTGCTTCATTTTATAGGCGGTTTGAGACAGAGGTGGCTCTTGGTCCCAGCTCTGCTCAATGCAGTGCTGGCTCCTAAGCACAGCACCACTGATCCTCAGACCTGCAAATAGCTGAGGGGCTGCCGGGCTCCGTTCTGAGTCATCAGAAATTCAGCCTCAAGTTGACCAAGGCACAGCCCAGGCCCCACAGGAAGCACTGCAGCTCCGCCTTCCCCGCAGCCACCTAGTCTGGGTAAGGGTACTCCTGTCTCCAGCAAGAAAGCAGGTGTTTGAAAAGCATGTTCGYCGGTGCATTTCAATTATCGACGTTTTTAAACGCTGTTTCACACCCCGTGAAAATACAATCACACCTCAGACAGGGGTGCCCCTCCACAGGGTATCACAGCCRCTCGCAGCCCCTGTTTTTGCACCTGGGAAAGGTTGGGAAGGAAGAACCTTTATCCTAAGGATGCCTTAAGCAAAGCTTCACATGTTTTAAAATGCAGTGAGAAGGTCACATTTACTGCTTAGCAACTTTTCTCTCCCAAAAGTCATTGCCCAAAACTTACCGTGGCTGCGTGGGCACCTGCACACAAAGCTGCAGGGGCGGCTGGTCCTTACCTYGGTCTCTGATGGTCCATTCAGGAGCTGACAGTTGAGCATTTTATTCCCCCTGCAAACAAAACACATCAGTTGAGCACTGCCAGGGAAGTAGCAGGACCAGAGCAAATTCTCAGAAAAAGCCTTGGCAGGGTTCCCCCTGCTCTGTGGCTGCGAGTGAGACGGAGTAACGGAGCACGACACATGGAGCAACAGAAGCTGAGCGACGCACGTGTTACTGCAAGGAAAATTAACAATATTAGAGGAGAAGGGGGGAAGGGAAAGCACTTGCCAACAAATATTTGTTAAAACACAATCTTATCCTCATCTGACCCCAATTCCGATTAAGGAAAATGGGACGGGCTGGCATCACTGCTGGGGCAGTCAGGCGGTGTCACTGCCCATCCATGTATATAATCGCCCAGGARGTCCCACAGCCACCCCCTCGCCTTCCCTCTGGCAATCTGAGATGTGTCACTTTATGTCACCCCCCCGTGGCAGGGGGGTTGGAACGAGATGATCTTTAAGGTCCCTTCCAACCCAAACCGTTCTAGGATTCTATGACTATTTTAAGGYCACTCAGCCTCACTCTCCAGGCTCCCAGAGTCCTCTGACCTATCAAAGCATCTTCCAGTCTCAGACCAGCCAGCTCTCCATGAATCCTGCTCACGGTGGCCTGCCGAAAGGACAGATCTCCTTCCACCCACATCTTCTACAGAGATCACCAAGGGACATGCTTCCCATCGCAGCAGGTTGGCATGCTCCATCAAGAGGAAGGACAAATTTGCTGACCTCAGTGGGATTTGGGGGCTTAAAAACCATCAAGTTTAGGACCTTTCCGATAGCTACAGCACTTCATGGGAGCACAGGGAATCAAAGAATGGGTTGGATTGCAAGGGACCTTAAATATCATCTCATTCCAACCCAGTGCTATGGGTAGGGACACCTCCCTCTAGACCAAGGTTTAGAGAACATAAGCATAAGAAATCTAGACACGTGCCAAATGGTTGGACAGACTCCTGAAATGGCCCAGCAAGCAATGAGCTTGGTGCAGTGTCCCCATCAGTCACTGGCCATCAAGCCTAATCCCACAGCATAATAACATTCCTTAAATACGCTTTACATTTTAAAAAGAACGAAGAACCAGGGTGAAAAAAATGCTGCGATGGAAGGGGAGAGTTGAAATTCAACCCCTGTAAGAAGCCCTAAAGACAAAAGCACATTTCACATTCTGAAATCTGTAAGAGAGTTGATTTTCTGTTCCTCAGCTTCAATCACCTCTTTGCTAGTGAGATTTGGCACTAGCCCAGGTCTCCCGAGGAAGCAGAGGCAAGGATTTTCCGAAGGATTTGTCACCCACATCTCCTCCCACAACGCTTCCTTGGGGATTTTTTAATGAGCAAGGCCCTCCTTTGAAAAAAATCTGCCTTTAAAAGATGAGGCCATGCCCACAAGAAACCCCAGAGCAATATTTCTACCTCAACCCCAGCTCCAAGCACCTTGCTTGCCTGCAAGCCCTGCTGCCCTCCACCTGCTTAAGGAGGATGTTTTCATTATTGTTCAATTTGCAGTGAATTTAGCTTCAYGTCCTTCATTGGATTATTTTTATATTTAATGTCCTCTCCTCTCCTCCTCTTCTTTTTATAGACTGGTAATCCAAGTCCCCTGGCAAGGCTGAGTAATCTTGATCAGATTTTAATCAAAGTAAGCCAGATCCTCAGCTGCCAGTATTGATGCATCTGCCTTTAAATATTTGAACGATGCCGATTTACCCCGGTGAGGCACAGGCCCCATCCGTTCAGGAAATTTAAATTCCTTCCTAGGCATCAAGCTAAAACAACAAGACAGAACAAGCAACCTGCTGCGAAGGGGTTTTACTTTATAAAACCAATACCCAGGATTTCAGAACTAAATGAAAATCTGAGATAATCCCTCCCCAAATCCAGCCTGGGAAAAGCACTCCGGACAGATAAGTATCAAGTAACTTCTTAAAACACACTTTTTCCTCTTGTAAAAGCTTTCATCAAGTCAGAGCCAAAGGGAAATTACCCACAAGGCCTCATTCCTTGACATGACCCAGAGAATTCATGTTTTCCACCCATAGAAAATGCATATTTTACCCAGGCAGGTTTCTCCAGGATAGGCCTGCTTCTGCTTTGTTCAGCAATGACCCTTGCACCACTGCCAAGCCCCAGCATCCAAAATCAGCATATTAGTCGGAAAATAATGAGATTTCTGGAATACAAAATGTTGGCTCCATTTTCCTTACGTTTAAAGATGATAGCTGCCAGCTTCCCTCCACAGATTAGAAAGCAAAAAAAAAGGCACTTAGATGAAAAGGAGTCTCATCTAATCGCCTGACTCCAGGAGATGAGTTTGAGGTAGAGACAGGGGCTGTCCCACTGAACTTGTCAGTATTTGGACTGCAAACAGTGCCCAAGTGATGCCAGAAACAGATGATTGCCTAAAATACACTGCTAAAGGCAAGACAAGCCTGTTACCCTGATTTACTTGCCCAGCTGGGGGTGAACTCCTGAGAAACACAAGGGATCTCACAGGATCTCTGGTCATTTCCACTGAGACSGAAGTTACACAGGCATCACCTGAGGAGTCACACCAGAGCCTCACCATCCATCTGCGTTTCCACCCCTAAAGCTAGAATCTTGTAAGGTCTTCAGGGTGTGTCAGATCCATGCTCTATTTTAGGCCCAGTCCTGAACAGGAGRAAGAGAACAACACATGGATCTCAGTCCCTCCTTCCCTTAGAAGACTGAGGGCTCCTACTCACCTTTTCCAGCTGTTGGCTGGACCAGCCCTTCCTTCCCCCTCCAGCAGTGTTGGCTGTCTCCCGTTCATGACTCTTATTTGCCATCCTGTCTCACAACTAATGCCTCACTTTTGCTCTCCACACCCCAAAGTCAAGATGGAGGAATAAGTCCAATGAGGAGCAGCTGAGGGAGCTGGGGTTTTTTAACCTGGAGAAAAGGAGGCTCAGGGGGACTGTCTCACTCTCCACAACTCCTTGACAGGACAGTGCAGTCAGGTGGGGGTTGGGCTCTGCTCCCAGGAACAAAGGATAGGACAAGAAGAAACAGCCTCAAGCTGTGCCAGGGGAGGATATTAGGAAAAATTTCTTCACAGAAAGGGTGTTAAAGCACTGGAACAGGCTGACCAGGAAAGTGGTGGAATCACCACCCCTGGAAGTGTTATAAAACACGTGGATGTGGCACCTGGGGACATGGTTTAGTCCCCAAGACACCTGGGGGCTTTGCAGTGCTGGGTTAACAGTTGGACTTCATGACCTTAGAGGTCTTTTCCAACATAAATGATTCTACGAGTCTATAATCACCCTCGTGCAAGAGCCCAGCCCCTGAACTGCACTCAGATCCATATCATGTCCTCCATGCAAGTCCAGTAAAACCAGTGACCATTCAACTGAGCAAATACTACAGGAGTAGGTGCTACCCTGCAAGGGACAAAGCCATGGGACAGTGTCCTTAAGACTTATTACTCATTAAGGGAACCAAAAATGAGCTGGGCCTGAAAGAACATTAAGTCAGCTGATGGTTGTAAGGGGAAATTACAAAAAGGCAGAGCTAGGATGAGGAAAAAGCAAGGACTTTCTTTCTTTCCCCATGGCTCCTCCACAGTTCTGTGAGAAGATGCTCCACTGGACACAACCCCACCAATTTCCCCATTAACAGGCCCATTAAAGCAGCCTGTGAATAGTCTGATGAAGGAAAGTACATGGAGGAGCATCTGCAGGGGGGTTAACGAGCTCCAGCTCCTGCAAGCAGCCGGCATCTTTTGTCCTTTCACATTAGCTCAGCCGAGCATCCCTGATCCGAGACACAGGTTCCTACGGCAGATGGCCTTATTAGTGTCCATGTGTGGTGACAGGGAGACCACAACAGGTGGCCCAGACAGCAACCAAAACACTTCACCCCACTTGCCCCAAAACAGGTTCAAGATCATGCCAAGGGCAACCAGGATCAGAGCGCAGAAAACATGTCATGTGCCAGTAGTCCAAGTTACCCTGGCGTGCCTTCTGCACCGTCTAGGCTCAGCTGGAATATGTTGTCCAGTTTGGGATGCTGATCTTCCAGACGGTGTGAACAGTTGGAGACAGTCCAAGAGAGACAGACAACAGTGACTGGAAATCTATAGGAGACGGTTGGCAAGGAGGGACGGAAAGCATTTATGATGCTCGATCTAGAGAGGATGGAGACATGGTTTCAGTCTTCAGACAAACAAAAAAGGAAAGGGGGAAAATAAACTGAAAACAATTCACCTTTCCCCACATGTGGAAAGGACAAGAAGTCCTGAACTTAATTTAAAACAAGGAACCTTTCAGTCAAATATTAAGAAAAACTTTCCAAGTGCGCAGACAGCAAAAGCACTAGACAGTTGTCAGAACTCCATTGCTTTCCTCCAACATCCACTGTTAAATTAAACCCTTTGGGCTACGCTGCAGAAGACCCCATAACTCAGCCACGAGGCAGCCAAGAGAGTTACGAGCCCATTCTGCACTGTGACGTGGGGAATGGATAGTCCAACGCCAGTGAAAAAGAAATTAATTTCCAGCCCATCATAAAAAACACCAAAAAAACAAAAAGTCACAGAGCAGCTGCTGCTTAGAGGGACCTTTAAAAACCCTTCCAGTGTGAAAAGGCCAGCAAGGGAGGGAGCGAGTGTGTGCTCTCAGGGCTGGCAGGAGCTGGGGAACGGAGAGGGAAAATCCACAGAAAAGCTGGGCCTGTYAGAGTGGTGGGAAACAGATGAGAAGGGCAGAGCAGCAATACCCACCTGCTCTCTGTAAGGTGACACCCACCACACACTGCCCAGCTGTGCCACCGGCCAGAGGGGCCTCAGAGATCCCTCGCAGGATCTCCCATGGAGCTTGGGATGCTCTCTCCTCCAGCACACACAAGCCTCCCTCTGAGCTGGTGGCTCCATCCTTCACCTGTCTGCAGGTCAGGCCATTTCCATGCTGGAGCTCAGGAATGAGCCCCCAGCCTGGCTCTAGCCTTGATGAGTGCCAACATTAAGGCAGGAGCACAGGGTTGGGTGCTCTCAGCAGCCAGAGGAGGAAGGGTTTTGGGATGCCCTTGTTTTTGTCCATGTCCAGCCAAACAAAACAATACATACATCCAACCATATAAATTCCAAGCACAGAAGCTTTTCAAGCCTGAGGCAAAGCTGGGTGCCCTCAAATTCTCCTGAACTTTACTTGGAACGTGGGAAGAAGTTCAGGATTTGTGCCACTCACCTTGGATTTTGGTCCTAGCTGCCTGATGATCTCTTTTGTGAGTCAAAAATACAGTCATTTTTCTGTCTGCCTCATCATGGGCCTGCCTATTCCAGATACACTAGCTGGAGCCAATTCCTGCATCATATCTTCAAATTTGTCCAAGCCAAAACTTCTTGTGCTCTGTGGCCCAAATCTCCCTGAAATTCAGCTCTTTATGTATTTTTAGTTGGATCTGGAGTCCAGTGAGCTGAGACATGCTTGGAAAAACCAAACTCTTGCTACTTGCTTTAGTACTCACCAGAAAACACAGCATGATACAGACCCATGATAAAGCATGGATCTGATGGAGAGTCCTCTAGTGATGCAGACAAGTTTTGCAGCAGGTTTCACTTCAGATCAAGCCATTCCAGAACACCAGACCTAAATCTTAAGCCCAGAAAAATTCCTCATGAGTTTCTCTTCTCACATTGACTTGTGCTTGTGTGAGGCTTGGCTTGGACCGTCACACTGTATTTGCAAGACTAAATGCAGTCAAAGTCAGCTCACATGAGAAGAAACTTCTGGACCTCTTCCACCACTCCTTCCCTCATGTGCAGCACGGAGACATGTTTGCAGCGAACTATTATCCTCTGCACTCTGCTTCCTGCTTTGTTTATAGAGACTTTGGGGAGATTTGTGGGCCTGGTGATGAATTATAGGGAGGAAGACAAACATATTTTACTGTTCTGGGCAAGGAGTGCTGGAATCCTGTGGACATCTGGAGGAATTATTTGCAGAAAATTAACACTGTTTGTCATTTGCATGATGAACTTCTGGATCTCAAATGAATGATGGGGAGAAACCGGTGGGAGATGCTCATTATCCCTGATGGAGTGAAGCCCCTTGACATGATGCTAAGGTCGCCATGATCTATGGACCTGCTGACTGACAAGTCGGAGAGCTGTGGAATTGAACACACAATATAACCGGGGGCGTAAGCGATCTGCCACATTAAATGCCGAGGCGTTAATAATTGTTGCTTTGCCTCTGATTGCCGGAGTTTCGGATGCGCTTGTTCTGGCTGTCTCACAGGGCACGCACGTTAACTCCTTACTGACTAATTCCAGAGGAGACAAAATGCAAACACACYTGCGGATATCCAGGCAGACTCACAGATTAAAACTTCCAGGCTTTCTTGTTTCTCTCCTGATGTGCCTTTGGGGATCGTGCTCTCAGCAGCTCCCTGACAGATTCCCCACCTCTGCCTCAGCAGCAGTTACAAATCCCAGGTGGGGGCAGATGATGTGCCATCACCAGCCCCGCACTCAAATTCACAGCATGGCAGAGAAGCCCTCAAAGTCTTCCCAATGCTCCAGTGCAGCACACCTTGCTCCTCTATATGTTAATGTTTGCTGCTTGGGAGCTAACTCCATTTTTCCTTCAGCTCTAACGTGCCAGGGAGGAGCTCTTGGAGAGCTGGGAGCACTGCTAGCAGAGTGGCAGGGACCCAGAAGAACTGAGTCTGAGAAATGTCATCTCATCTAGGACATGGCTCTTGGTCTCTCAGCATCTCAGTTTCTTCCTTTGAGAAGCTGAAATATTCGATGATCTGTTCCTGAGTTGTTGCTTCTAAGACCTCTGAGTAGGGGGTGAGTTCCCCTCTGCTTCCCAAGGAAAGAAGCAGAATTGGGGTGCAGAAGGGATGGGAGGTCTCTCCAGAGGAGCAGAGTGGATGCATCAGCTGTGGCAGCCTTATTAAAGGGGAAGCAAGAGAAGCAGAGGGCACCCGGGCTCAGATTGAATTCACTGCAAATGCCTTTGTAAGCTCCTCCAAATTCATTTCCCAGTGCTTTTACCCCTGTCTCTAAGCAGGGAGCGCAGCATGTCCCTTCCTCACAGGGTGCTAAGAAGACGAATTCTCAAACATTTCTGAGGCAAGAAAGCAGGAGAATGTGTAATTGACGGAAGACATAATGAAAACTCCAAATGTTTTGGGCACCAGGACCACCCCACCATTGCCACACGATGAGGAAAGCAAGGGAAGCCCTCTGCTGCGGACTACAGCCTCCCTGGGAGCACGAGGGCGCAGGGGTCTGAGGAGGGATGGTTACACTGACAGTATTCTCTGAGCAATGGTGCTGCCAAAATATGCTGACACCTTTTCTGGTCTCAAACGAAACGCTGCACTGACTGGCACGGGCGGAGAAATCCGGCCCCTTCCTTTCTGGAACACCTTGAGGCCCCAATGTGATGAGCAAGAGGATGGGGCAGTGCAGCTTGACTTTACCTGAGAGATAGGGGATGGCAGCACCCCACAGATTCAGGGCCAGTGTGGGAGAGCCAGCACTGTACCCACCAGTGCTCTGGGAACAACTGCAGCTCAGGGGATGGCTCCGCTCCAAGCTCTGTCCCTCCTTTCTGGGACTGGAGCTGAGACAGGGAAGAAAAATGAGCATCTGGAAGTCCATATGAATAAGCTAATGCCGCAGGGCTGTCAGTCATGTGCTAATACCCTTAGCTAAAGAAACATATTGATCCTGATTGCCTGGAATTGCACTTGAAAAGGGCTGGGTGACATTTCCAAGGAGACACGAGCTACTTTCAAGTCAATTAGCRGCATTGGAGGATTCATGCTGAGGGGACGCACTCACCTCCGAGGAATGCCAGGAGAGAATGAGAATTGAATTAAGCCTTTTCATACACCGAGAAACAAATCCTTTAATGGCCTGTAACAGCTGACAGGACACCCAGGGTCGCCAAAAGCATGCTGGCAGCAGCTAGGTGAAGAAGTTTCCCTGTGATGAAGCTGAGGACTGCAGAGCAGCTGAATCACTGCGACGGGCCCAGGAGGGCATGCAGAGCTCCACAGGGTAATCCTCTAAACAAGGAAACAGAGGGAAGCAAAGTTTAAGTTCCATGTCAAAAATGCATGTAAAGCTCTTCATTCCTTTCCAGGTACCTGACCTCCCTTGGGGCTCAACGGGAATGTCACAGCCAGCACATCTCACGTACCACTGAGCAGCATGACCCTCATGGAACAGGCATTTAGATGAGATCTTTTGCCCACTGCCTTCCCAAAAAAATTCCTTCCTCCTGTGGATCCCAAAGCTTCCTTCAGAGCCTAGGACTCCAGGCAGGTTTGAAACCAGCACAGCAAATCCAAAAGCAGAGAAATTAGGGTAACTCTGCAATCCCTCTGATTTTTCTATTTGCGGGTGCTCTGACCCATATTTAGTTTCCATGGTTCCTTTTATGTTCCTATAAACATGAGGCTTGTACCTGAATTCAAGGCTTTCTGGACAGCTTTACAGTGATGATTTCCTGCTCTCYCTCAGCAACTGCAGTCATTCTGTCTCACAAGCCAGGGAGCAGAACCCTTCAATCCCTGTGCAGGAGGGAGTGAAAGCCTTCCAATCCACCCRCAGGGTGAAAGCGACCCCAGCAGCTACAGACTGGCTGAGAAGCCTCAGAACAGAACAAGTCCCTGGAGTATTTGAATCTTCCTGAGTATGGCACAGGAAAAGGAAAATGGACAGAGAAGCCATTCCACATGTTCTCTCCAGCCTCTGTTCTGCAACTTCTCAGACACAGTGGGTTTCCCCGTGACAGCGTCTCTCAGCCGTGAGCCCAAAGCCATCTTCAACATAGCAGTGACATTCAGAGGTCCAGAAATGCCACTGTGTTCTTTTGAGTTTTGCCCCAGCCCAGGGAAAGCTGCCCCTTGTCCCCACCTTCCAAAGCCAAGCAGTTTAGCTAAGCCTAAAAGCTCAGTCATGTCCTCAGGCCCTTCCTCATCCATCCACCTACACCAGGGATGCTGCACTAAGGCCTCTAATGGGGCTAATCCTTCTGTGCTGCAGCAGCACAAGTTTAATCATGAGGTTTTTTATCCAATCCTCAGCGTGATGCAGGTTTTCCTAGTCCAGCACAAACCAAGACCTGCTTGGTGCTCCCCTGGCTTTCCCCCCTCCCCTCTTCTCCCCACTGCTACACTCCTAAACTGAATGATAGAGACAGACAGCTCCATTCCCAAAGGAATTCAAATGGAAGTTGTTCTTCTCAACTCAGCTGAAGGGAAGAGCCTGTGTTTATAAACCTGCAGGCTTCGAGCAGAATAAATGAATCTCCTAATAGCCCCTACAGACAGGAGAAGACTTGGGAAATGGATTCTCCCATGGGTTTGCCATGGAGCATCCCTCGAGTTTTTAACCAAGCATTTTCTCATCGGAATTTCTTACATGGCCAGTGATTTTCCAGAGCGAAAATGAAAGCAGAATTCTGACACACATCTGAAAAGTCCTGCAGAGCCAGAGCTCCTGTTCTTTCAGTGACACCTCAGACCACAAATGTCTATCCAAAGCACAGCCAAAAAGCTTAAGAAACCCATTTTTTCGCTAGAACAACAGAGTGCAGGGTGTCAGGCTCATTTTGCAAGGACTGCTAGGAACCTGGATCTCAATTAAAGCTAGCTGGGCTCAAAATAGCCTTTTGCAGTATTTGCAGCCTGTAACATAAAGCATGGGTCATATTACTGAAAGCACCTGAGAAACACAAATGGCTGAAGCTCGGCTTCAAAGTGACCCTTGCTTCAACACCCACTTCTTTTCCTCCGTGGATGGAATATGGTTAAAAGCAACACATAACTACCATTTAATACTGAAGAAGTCGGCCAGACCACACTGATGCTCACAGGTAGAGAGCTGATGCCCAGGAGTGACTTTTCCAAGGCTATACAGTAAATCTGAAACACAACTGAGACTTAACCCCAGGTCTTCCAAACCCCTCCTCTCCCCCTCAAACCATTGCACTTTGCTTTCTGCTTGCTATTAAAAGCCAGCTGAAGGGATATGGTATGGCTGCATGGACGCACTCAGCAACCAGTGCTCTAGTGAGGAGCACAACCTAGAGAGAGAATCCATTCCCTCTGTGAGATGGGAAGAAAGCAGAGGGGCACAGCAGGGTGCTCCTGACAAGATGGGAAGGAAAGCAAAGGGTTTTTTTTTTTGTCTTTACTGTGAAGAGATGTCTGCATTTCTCTTATTAACAGCAAGGCTCAGCCTTAGCTAGAGAACAGCAGGAGAGGCTGATAAACGGGGTCTTTTCAAAGCACCACTTCTCTATAAATATAAAGCATGAGCTGCTGCCCATGAAAGCAGCCCATTACATTTCTGGGGTGCTCTCACCCAGCCATGCAGGAAGCCAAACTGATTTAATGACCCTTTCTGGGTTTCAAGCAAAGTAACATCATCTTCTCAGCAACCAGCAGCCCAGAAGACCCCACTAAGGGACTAAAATATATAAGAAAGTCAACTTTGGTTGTCCTGGGCTCTGTGGGGGCAAAGGGGATGGTTCTCACTTGCAAGCCTGAAGGACCACAATCTCATCCGTATGAAGATGCCACCACGTGTGCTGGCCCATTTGATCATGTTTTAATAAAAGGAGWAGTAGTTCCCTCTGCTGCAGAGCACCACGTGCAGGAAGGGCTGACCCAACCCTCCTCAGCTCCAGAARGGAGTCTGCCACGATGCCTGTAGGGTCACAGATGCCACAGGATGGGAACAAAGACAGATAGAGGTACCACAGGAAGATGTGCTTATCTGGCTGGGTGATGAGCCACTGAGTCAAAAGGTGTGTGAAAAGGGGAATGGGCAAGTGTCCAAGGAAGCTGGAGGGATGGGAAAAGGAGAAGACCTCCATCAAGTCTTAAAGCTGTTTGTTCAGGCCCTAGCTGCCATGATGAATTTCTTCTGCCCTTGGCAAAGATGATGCAAAACCCAACCCAGTATGAAGTTGGAGGAGGACTCAGGTAATTTTTTTTTCACAGCCAGCTTCAATTCTCATCAAATCCCAGTTCACCCCAGCAATCCCTATTGCAGAAGTCTCAGCGAATCCAACAACGCCAGGAGTCCACATCCCTGCACTGAGAAAGCTCTTTAAATACACACACACAGCYTGGGGGGAGCTCTTCGCTCTACCTTCTCATATCTAGACCTGAGAGCTCAGCTGTGTCTTCTTACATAGATATTTTTATGGAGGCAGAGGAATTAAGCTTTATTAAAATAAGGGCTGTGATTCTCTCTGTCACATGCACCCACGGCACGGGAGTTCAACGTGACATGTATCACCAGGAGGGCTACCAGCAAAACTGCAAGAACTGGTAACCAGAGGACSTGGGTTCAGGCCAGAGGCAAAGAAAAGACACAACGTCACGAGGGGCCGAACATCTTGTATTGCTCTCACGTGTGTCCTCGGGTCAGGTGTGGAGCCCAGACAGTGAGGCAAGGCAGCAAAGAAACAATGCTGATCATGTTTCCCTTGCCCTGTGCCATTCATACTCTAAGGCTGTTACAGCTGCAGCCACGTGCTCCCCACACAGCCACAGACAGAGAGGATTTAATTCTCTCTAACGCTAAATCTCTAATCCAAAAACCTATGGCTAAAAAACAGGGTTGGGAAAGGAAGCCACGACCAGCTTTCACCACCCAAAAAAGTCTGCACAACCGCCTGGGTGCCAATAGGACAGAGATAACGATATTGAAGTGAATAAAATCAATTGTTCTGTAAGAGCTTTCTGGGACCATTAGTTAATTAAGTTGCCAACAGATAAAGGTCTATACAAAAACTCTGATCACCTTCAGCACCCAAGATTAAAGAGGACTGGTGTCCACCCCCTGCCTAGCTGCAAAATCCCAAACTGTTCATTCTCTGCCTGCTCTCTTTCACAGAGCAGCAAGAGTTAAAAAACAAATCCACACTTCTTCAGTAAAAGCAAAGGCACTGCCAAGCACAGGAACACCAGGGAGAAGGCAAGCACACGGCTTGCAAGCTGCCCAGCTTTATTATTTCTTGAAACAAAGACATCTCTTAGTGCAAGTGTTTTTCAAGAGGTGCAAGAGATGCAGTAACTGTGATGAGTCCCCTTCAGACACATCCATCCTCCTTTCAGGACCATCACTTGGGAGATGATGAGCAACTTATTGCTTTGCCCACCATCCCAGGTGTCCCTGGCCCCGCTGCCCCATATGGCCGCCACCCATGGCAAGGGAAACATGGTGATCAGCACTGTTGCRCTGCAGCCTGGCTCCACCCCCCTGCCGGAACTAGACGATCTTTGGGGTCTCTTCCAACTCAAACCATTCTTGGATCCTATGATCCCCAGCCCACCAAAAGCCACAGCCCAGCTTTCACCTTAAATGCTGAACTGACCTCATTCTCCCCTGGGGAATGGTGAACCTGCCCAATCCTTGCTGTGCTCCAGTGACTTCAGCAGAGATAAACCCGGGTAGGGACTTTCTAGAAAGTGCTCTCCTCCATAAGGTGAACTGAAAAGAACAAAGGGATTTGGAAGCCCAAGAACAGATGGGAAAAAAGAGGGACTGTTCTCTAAAGCCCTTCAATAACAGGGTATTCTTACGAAAACCACAGAGCATCCTGAGGTCTCGGCAAACAGGAAAGTCAGACTCCAGTTACCTTTTTGACCACCCCTGCAACAGGACTAAGCATTGCTATCCTCAAACTTTGCCTTTCCAGAAGTAATGGCTTCCTGGTGTACCTTTACCCTGCTGGTGACCCAGAGAGTCCTTCTCAGCACTCTCCCACCCSCACATTTAAATCTCACTGAGGAGCTGAAGCCAGAAGTTATGTGGTTTACACACATCTACTGAGATGAGAAACATCATTTTCTCCTGGCTCCCCACGTGAATTACAGCCCCCTCTGGGCAGTGCAGGATTGCTTTTGAAGAGGAGCTCGAAACACTTCAGCACTTTCTGAACAGATAAAAGGAGAACTGTCGAATCCAGTACGTTCTGGGGAAGAGAGAGATTCTTGCTTCCCGACGGCTGTTTACAGCACTCACACAGCCTGGCTGGGGTAGCATCAACCACTGTGGCGCTCCAGCAAAGTCCCCAGCACCACCCCACGCTCACATTTGCCAGAGGAAGGAGCAGAACATTACTCAAACAGCATCTGGTTAACGTTCAAATCCCAGGAAACTCATACACCCCTTGCTGCCATCCAGGTTTTCTGAGGCTCTGATTCCCAGTGCACACAAGTCAGAGCTGGACCCCGTTTTTCCAGCTAGTTGGAAGGCAGCAGCCGGAAAGGCTGGAGAGAGGAGCTYTGGGGGAAACCATGGGCACATCCCAGCACTTCTCTGAAACAGAGCAGTGGGACGAGCTCCAAGTACATCACAACAGCATGACATGGATACAGGGCAGCGCATGGCAGCATGACCCCCCGCAGGGCTAGTGGCACCCCAAAGCCAGCAATGAAACCTTCAGACAGAGCATAGCATTTTACCCTTTGTTTATCCCAATCTCCCAAGGCCTTCCAGCAACGCACAGCTCAGGAACAGCTTTCATTACTTTGTTTAAACCCTTTCCAAACCCCTTTAATCTTTAGCATCCACAGTATCCCGTAGCAATGACTTCCACAGTTTGCCTACACGGCATGGCAAGCAATTTCTCCTCTTGAAGCACCCCCAAAGTAATTTCACTGCAGATGCAGAATGAGATGAAAAAGCAGGAGGCAGTCCAGAGGAGAAGAAATTAAACCGTCACAGCTTTAGGAAGAGCTGGCAAGGAAAGGTTAAATGAACTAGGTTCATTCAGCCCGGAAAAAAAAAAGGAGAAGACTAAGGCACAGAGGCATAACAATCTTCCAGTAGCTTGCAGGTTATTAAGACAGCAGTCGATTGTTCTCTGTGTTCAGTGGCAGAAGAAGAAATAATTTAACTTGGAGCAAAGAAAGCTTAAGTTTAGACATTTAAAAAAAAAAGACTAAAAACTTTCTCCCTAGAACAGATTCAGGGAAGTTGCAGAATTTTTCACCAGAGACATCTATGAAAGGTTAAACAAACACCTGTGTGGAGAGGAGAAGTGTAATTGATCTTGCCTCAATGCCAACACATGGAGTAGATTATCTGCAGAGGCTCATTCCAGCCCTCTGCGATACCAACAACAAACTTTTTAACTGCTTTCTTCATGCATTTTTAATTGCATTTTAATTTTTGTCCTCRTATAGCTTAAGACAAGTGTAAAAAACAAAGCCATGGCTAGTAAATCAGAAATTACATGTTTTCCATTTCTTCAATGTAATAAAATGATGTAAAAGTTAGAACAGATATATGTTGAGCTATACAGTCACCAATAAATATGTATGGGTGTCGCGTCCCCTTTTGCTTTGCCAAAAATAGTACCAAATTATGCCAACCAATGAGAGACCACGTTTCATTAGGAAGTGAACTTTAAAATACAAGATTAAAACGTGGTTTTTAAATCAAGATTTCCTGCTTGTTGATTTAAATCATGATTAAAATGAGTGATTTAAATCAGCCACCCTGAAGAAAACAGGCCGCCTCCTCRAGTCTTTAGGGTGGAGGAGACGGGTACCCTGAAGACCAATCAGGTAATTCCAGTTGCTCCTGCTCTGCTCCTTCTCCAGCTCAGCATTCCTACCGTGTCCATCTTCCCTGAAGAAAAAGCAATTTCCATCCACAATCCTGACACCCGCAGACCCTTTCACTACCCTTCTCTGGTCCTTGTGCCTGCACAGTTCTCCTGCCCAAAGAGCATCATCAAGAAATTTCAAGCTGACACAGAATCAGTCTCAAACTTCTCTGTGACAATTATAATCAGATCCTCCCTGGATGCAAATAGTGTTTCTGAGCATGGGCTCCAATCACAGCCAGTGAATAATTACAAGAGGAGTTTAAAACCTGCCCTCGAGAACACGAGCAACATAGAATCAACACGCCTGCCCGAGGGGCTGGAGGTACACTGAGAAGGTGGGAATTTCCTGCCAGCAGGACATAGAGAAGAGAGCCCCAAAGATCTCATTACAAACGGATTTTGGATATTTCATCCCACAGCTGGTCTAGAACATCAGGGTGCCACAAAATGTGGTGGCTCCACATTTCTGCAGAACATTCTCATCCAGGGATGGGCAGGCCATGTCTCCAAAGTCACAGCATGGGCTTCACGCAGAAGCAGCTTTCACAGAGCTCCAAAGAGACTCCARACTCCAGAGATCCTTTGATTTTCAGACTACTCTGCCAAGACCACCACCAGAGGCGCCAGACACTGGTGTTTCAGCATGCACTTGTSTATCAGAACTAGGATGAACACCAGTTCATTTCCCTGGGCCCATGCACACAGATGGGACAGAGAGAGAAAGCAGAATCCCTGGACARGACACTTCCTACCTTTCTCTTCCCTCCAAATCAAAGCTCCACCTGTGGTTCTGAAGATTCCCCAAATGCATCACACCATTTTTATTTATTGACTTACTTATTTCACAGATCCGAGGTACCGAGGAACAGTAAACCAGCAAAAAGGCTGAACTTCAGTTGTTGCAAAGCCAGAATGATTCTCCAGTAAACACAGAGTTCCAGCCTACCTGACCAGCCTCCATGGGCCACATGGAATGTCCCAGTGACAGAATCTGCCTTTCCCTATASAAATGGAGAGAGGTACCATGAGCTGAAAAATTAAAACTTTCCAGAAACAGTGTGTGAAATGGAGGCAACTCCATCAGGCTGAGATGAAATCTCTGGGAATCACAAAGATCTTAACCCAACTAGTCTATGCAGGAAGGAATGCCATGGGCATTTTAACGGTCTTGGTGCTGGCAATTTCAGTGGAACAGGAATAGGAGTGGAAAAATGCATCAGCAAGGATGGAGGTGGAAAGGAGGAACCAGGACAAATCAAAAGAAATAACCAGAACTCTAAGAGGGATTGGACATCCCAGAATCGACTTGAAATTTTCTCAGAGCCTACTGAGACTTCATCAGAAACAAAACAATTCCACCAAATGACATTTCAGCACAAATCTACCAAACTAAAAATCTGGGATTTCACCACCAGCATGAAAATTTGTAATTTTCCTTGGTTTGGCTTTTAAAAATCAAAAATCAAAGAACTCTCAAGATTTTTCATGTTTTTTTTTCTTCTTTCTTTCTTCTTATTCCTGACAGTAAATGAAACAGAAAGAATGGCATCCAGGCAGGATTCACCTGTCTTTCTCTTCCCACCACTTCTAACTTGCTAAGACTTCCTTCTTCTTTAAACAAAATACAAAGAGTTTGTGAAAGGAAAAGCCAACTCATGTTAAAAGCTGCATTTGCAAAAAGTCAAGGAAACTTTGGATCAAGGACAGAATAGGAATGAAAGACAACAAAAACACTACTAAAAATAAGTTTTAAGCTCCCCATTAAGAAAAGTCCTTCCTCTGTTCCATAAAATTGAACCCTTGGCATTTTTTTTCTGTGAATTGATTGTTGTGTTGCTTTGTTTGGACTTTCTTACCAATTTAATACTTTCCCTCTGCATTAAGTTGGGCAGCACAAAAGGGCACTGGGCAAGTCAGACTTGAGATTTTCAGCTTTGGCTCAAAAGGCAAAATCTGTTGTTGATTGCTTGGGTAGAACAGCAGAGAGAGGCCAGAGTGAGCTTTAAAAACAAATTCAACACCTTCCACAGCCTGAGAGGCATCTCTTTCCATCTGCCATCTCAAGCAATTCTCCATGCAGCATGAGAAGCAGGCCAAGACCTGAGCATATTTTGCAGATCCTCCTGTGATTTTGCAAGCTCACCCCACGAGGAGGGGAAGAGCCACCGTCTCGTCTGGCTCTCCTTCTCCCAGCAAGCAAACTGACTGCTGGCCCCGGATTCTGTCATTAGAGACAGGAGTCGTTAAGAATTCATGCCCGCTGCCAACACTGCATTTTTTGGAGAGGTCCTGCACTCAGGCAGAACTAATGAGCAGGCAAAGAAAGGGAAGAGCAGTTAAAGCAGAAAACACGCACACAAATAGAGCCAAAATGAGAATGCAGGCTTATCCGTAGGGCTTCTCCCCTCCGAAGGACTTGGGCAGCAGCGCATAATGAAGTGTTTACCCGGGGCAAGGGCTGGCTGCTGTACCTGTGGTACGGTGGGGAGGCTGAGGGAGGGAGGCTCTAACAGKGCCAGGCACGCTGGAGGGCTGAGCTCGAACGGGGCCGGGTTTGGAAGGACCCATCCCTACACATTCATTCAGCCGAGTAGATCACAAGGTGAAGGCAGCGCCTTCAGACGGCTCCGAAGGCTGCAAATTCTCAGCTGTAAAAATAGGCCAGATAATACCTGTCTGAAGGGGATTTACCCTGCTGTACGTGCAAAATACTTTGCAGTCATTGGACAAAGGATTTTATCAAAATACAGCCAGAGGCTGGAGGAGATACTAGCCTCCCCCTCTTCCAGCTACTGCAAAAAAAAAAAAAAAAAAAAAAAAATTCTGCTAGTTTCTGGGAGCAGAAGGCAGCACTTCTTCCTGCATTTCTGTGTGGAACAGCCAGCTGTGGAGCATGTGCTTACCACTAATAACAACCCTAACTGCAATGGAAGAGCAGAGAACTTAATCACATATAGAAATAGGACACGCAGAGACAGGATTCACAGAGGGACAGGCTCCCTTTGCACCCATGGAGCAGTTTACATAARGAAGGATGCTCTTCAATGTACACATCTCCATGTACAGCTTTGCTGAATTGTTGCTGCCGGARAATCGTAACTAAAGCATTTCTCACTCCCATCTGTTTCTGTTGTAAGCCATAATGTTACAGCAGCATTTATTCCTTCTTCCCTTTCTCTTCCCCTGCCTGCTTTTTCCCCAAGCATCCAATTTTTTAGGCCTATAACCCTGAAAATGATGAAAGTCTCCCATTGATTTCAATTGGCTTTTGTTTAAGGGCTTGATAGCAGAGAGAAAAATTGAATGATCATTCCTTGAACGAGACAGATTTGGCCCAGTTCCCCAGCTGGTGTAAATCAGCACGAGCACTCGGAACTCGGAGGCTCCCTGCCCTGTGCTGATGACTTAGTCCACTTCTGTGCACACCAGGAATTTTAATGATGCTGCCCTGCCCTGCCAGCACATGGACCTAGCGTGCAGCTTTTAATGCTGCTCAACAGCTCCAGCTCAGGACTGTGCATGGTCCACCTCACTCACCTTCAGAACAACCCATGCCAGGGGCTGGAAGCTCTGAAGCTGCCAGGCTGCTTCTCTGGGGCACAAGCCTTTCCACTGCCACCAGGTATCCCAATCTACTGGATCATCAGTCCTGGCAAAAGGTAGAGCATCCTGTTAATCCCAGTATTCAAACCAGGATGCACCTCGTGTTACACCAATACTGTGGACTGCGGCATAGGAAGGGTGGCACCTATTTATGAATTTACTTTGCCTCCTCTCCCCTCCTTGCTCACCAGAGGGGAATTAGCTCACCTGGGATTAGAGCAGGCAGCCTGTGCTGGCAGCAGGGAAAAAGGCACAGGGAGGCTTTGCAGCAGCACGTGCCTGAGGCAAGACAAGAGGCACACCAAGCACAACTCTAAAGCCCTGCTRCTGCTGGAAATCCCCTGGAATTGCCTTCCCCTCATGATACAGATATTCCTTCTCTCCAGAGCTCATCTGTAGGCCTGTYCAACCTGAGCAAGGTGCTCCTGAGAGGGGCAGGAGAGGATATGGTACACTACAGCACTGCAGTGATGCCATCAGGACTAGCAGTAAGTTCAGGGTCTGAATAGGAGTGAGGAGGCAGGATACAGGGTCAAAGGTAGTCAAACCTCTGCCAAAACTCGTGTTTTTCCACAAGTTTTCACTTACCTAATTAGAGACACACTACAAGAGACAGTCTGGAGGAGCAAGAACCATTTATCTACAAGCCTCCAGCATTGATCAGCTGGATCTTTCTTTCTCTACAGAGGAAGATCACTAYAGTAGTCCAGGAAAGGAAGGGGAAAGCCAAAGCAAAGAAACGAACAAGCTAACGAGGAAAACCTCCTTTGGCTGGCATGTCTCTTGCTCACCTTGATTAGTCGAGCAGGATATAGACATAAAATTACAATTGCTTCCTCCATTCCCCCTTGCCCCCCTTCTTTGTGTGGGGAAGATGTTAAAAACRTCAGGCTTGATTTACCCTGACACACTGACTGACTCACGGCAGCTATAAATCCTCCCCACCAAACCAACTCCTCTACCTGCCACACGGCTGCAGATGGCGGGGGGAGGAGGGGGGAAACACCATCTCCCCCTCTCGCTGTGCACATCAAGCCAAATAACCTCTTCTTTCACCCACCTCCAAAAAGCAGACAGGCAGCTTTTGTTCAGGTAGCTGATGCTGCTGCGCGAGCGTGTTTTAAACAAGGCCACGCGATCTCTCCTCTGCTTTGTGCCTGTCTGTGCTCATTTTTGTTGATGCAAGAATCTGGGGATGTGCTGGAGCACACATGTTCAGCTCAATCTGACCACTGCCAACTGAATTACAGCTCAATTTCACCGGGGTGATTAGGTCCAAAAGGAGAAAGGAGACGGTGGGGGGAAAAGTAAACGCCAACCTATCCTTGTGCAAACTTCCAAAGCAACAGCTAAAGTGTGTTTTGGATAGAATAGCAAGAGAAAGCTCTAGGCAGGAGGGAAGGAAAAGGGGTGGATAAAAGGAGAGAGGAAAAGATCTAATAGAAGTGGATGCGGTGCAGTCTGGGATACAGTTCTGGCACGTCTCCAGAGGCCAAAGCAGTTCCTATAGGATGGAGGTTTTCTTTTAAAAATACTAATGGGCTGATTTGCAGAGCTGCCTGGCTCCCAGGTCTCCCACAGAAACTACTCCTCAAACATCATTAACATGTGTGCACTGCTGAGAAAGCCTTCCAAATATGACCCTGCAGCCTGACTGCGGCAGCCGACTCCAACAGTGCCCAAATGACGGATGAAAAGGAAYGGCCTCCCCTTGCCCAGGCACCACACGCCACCCTCACAGGCTGGTGTTTGCTGTGGCACCATCACAGCTCAGGGCTGGCATGAAATCCACACACTTGGCTCTTACGACTCGAGGCCACTGCCTCAGCCCCACAGGCTTGTGGTGTCCTCCACACGCCCCAGGCCAGATAGTTCTGGTGGGAATCATGACATAGCCCAGCGTCATCACCCTTCCTTCATCACCTGCCCCATGCTCCCTCATCCAGTACACAAGGGCTCATGTGGTGGGAGAAGACTGGGSAGATCCATTCCTGAGGAAAGAAAGTGCTGTCAGTCAAACCACAGCCTTTGAGCCCCTGTGCCAAGACAAGAGGACACAGCAGGCATAAGAACATGTCCACAGCCTTCCCAAGGGGAGGAGGGGGAGAGCAAATGAGGATATCTATGACCCTCTTCTTGCTGCAAACCCTTTGGTTACGTTCAGCACCCTCAGAGATCTGCCTYCCATGACGATCTAGTCGTGCTTCACATCTATGCTCCTCTTTTGGACTCCACAGCAGCAAGTGGTGATGGAATACATATGTAATTATGTATGTCAGGAAAATGGACTTCCCTTCATTTTCTTTAAACCTTTTGCTTCATGAGTTCACTGGGTAACCCCCATCAAAAGATACTGCAAACCATCATCCGTGCCCCCTCTCCTACTMCCCTCTGGACTGTACTTGGCTTGATCATCCCCCTCTCCCAGCTGCCTCTCTGCTCAACCAGCACGTCTCAATCTGATTAATCTCTTCTTGCATGAAGCTCCCCTGTACCTTAAATCAAAGTCTCTATCTTTTTGAGGTTTCCTATACCTTTCCCCCCAAAAGGCAGTCACAATTCCAGTAGTGGCAATTTCAGAGAGAGAACTTCACTCACCCTCCTGGTAACACATCTGATTCCTGGGTTTTACCACCACTGAATGTGGATGAGATATCCAAAACCCACACCAACACTGGCAGAGCATCCCTTCCCACTATTCCAGATACTGAGGGATCAACAAAATTGTTCATGTTGTACTTTTCAGGAGGTTGCTGGAAGGGTACTTTGTCAAATTACTGGAGGGACCAACCAGACACATTCCGGAGCTTGGGGCTACTTGTATTTACTAGCAGAACCACTACTGAGTTTATATCTTATCTACAAAAACAAACCCAGAAACCTCTCCATCCCAAGAGGGAGAAAACACCGTTTGCACAGTACAATACAACACAACAATTCTCAGTGACATTGGCATGCTGAGCTTCCTTTTGCAACCTCCTGGTTAAGAGAAGTTCCAAAAAAAAAAATGTGTGTTGTGCGATAAACAAAAGCAGCACAGTTGGAACTCCTGTGATACAGAATCCCGTTTCTCTGTAGTTATTTATAAACTCTTCTTTCCAATAGTTGGGAGCTTCATAAACTAGAGCAGATCAATACACCTGAAAAGGTAGAGGCAGATCAGAGGGAATTAGATGCCATTGGTGTATGCATCTTTAGAAACAGGAAGAGAAGAGCTGATCAAAATGTGTAGGTCAGAAAGGCCTTTTTTTCCCTTTTTTTTTTCCAATCGAATATTTTCTCCATTTCCCAATAAAATTTTCTAAGTGCTTGTCTTAAAAAAAGTCTATTTTCTTTTCTCATACCCACACCGAAGTAATTTCTGATTGGAAAATTTCCCATTGGAAAATGCCAGAAATAAATTTATCATGGTTTTGGAAAGGGTGGCAGGGAGAAATCTGACTTGGGTCTTTTTTCACTCAAATCCAGTCAGTGCCTTTTTTAAGCTGCTCAGAAAAAGAAAAGCAAAAGCATTCTTTTCCCAGCAGAAGCACTGCAGCTTTTGGACAGATGTGGTTATTCTTCATGTGCAAAAAACTTACGGGCTCCCAGCTGCTGAGACAGCCCGGAGATCACCCCCAGCCATGGGAATGTGAACACAGCACCAGGGTTTCTCTTCTGAGAGGCCAGGAACTGAGTCCAACTCTCCAAGTTGCCTCGGAGCCACTTCCCCTGGCTGTCTGCAATCCAAATCAAATCACATCTGACTTCAGGCCAAGTTCGGGAAACTTGATTATCTTTCTCCCCCTACGCGATGGGAGATGGCAGGTTGAGGGGAAAGAGGAGGAAGGAGTGAAAAATTAACACAAGCACTTAAGATGTTATGAAACTGCAATATGCATCTCTAGCCTGGCCCCCAGTCCTCCAGCCCATACATTATTTAACAGAAAAGAAAGCATAAATGAGCCAGAACAATAGCTAGAAGGCGGGAGAGGAATGTATGTGTATATATACATATATATATATTTTTAATTCCTTAAACCATGCCCATTAGTTTTGTTTCTTATTTAGGATACTGCATTAATCATGCTAATATTTTACAGCCGGGCTGTACACTTTAGCCATTACTTTAATCAAAGCCATCAGCGTACCCAAGAACACGCTACCAGGTGGGAATAGCTGCTACCGCTCGCTGTTAATTACTTTGCATTTTACAGCAATCAGCAGCAGGGGCTGAGATCATAATAAATTCATGACTTATGGGTCCATAAAATCATTACCGTAGGAAAATATGTTTTATCAGGCATTCGTCGGGCTGCTGCTCAGAGAGAGATTTCTTGAAGGAAATGACACCCATGAAATTAAACGGATCCTTGCAGTCAGCAGAAATGCTAATGTGGGCACAAACACAGCCGAGGCTTGTGCAGAGCGCAGGGAGGGGAACATGGAGAAGGATTTTGCCAGCCTGGAAGGAGGGGAGGACCTGAGGGAAGCCTGCTTACCCCAGGATAGGCRGGACAGAGAGAGGACAGGGCACTGGAGGGAAAGGGAAGAACCAAGAGGAGGTTGCAGAGCTGCCAATGATTAGCTTAAGTATTAGCTTTTAGATTTTTCTAACCCTGCACTGTTCTAATGTTATTCTGAACTCCATATTATGTGCTAAGGAAGCTCTTCTCATATTCTGGTTAGACAAAACAGTCCCTTGAGGCCTGGGAACCAAGGTCACCATCCTAGGCCTAAGTATAAACAAAAGTGAATTGGGAGTGGGATGAATGGGGGAATATTACTTCATTACCTAAAGCTCTAATTGGAAGATCTGGCCCCAATATGCTGATAGACCAAACTTATAAAAGTATGGAGAACTCATGACCAGTGGCCCATTTAAGGTCCATCTTGGGCCCAGCCTAGCTGAAGCTTCAGCCTCGGCCAGGCTCTGTACTGCCCAAAGGTGTACCAGTTGAAGGCCTTCAATAAACTCCTACCTTTATTCATTTATTTTGCTCAGTCTCTGTTTCAGGTACTCCTATTTTAGGCATCACTAAGGAGTTTCAGCATCATCACTGCCACATTGSTCCATGGGGCATCTCAGCACAGGGACACAGAAGGGTGTGAGTAAGTTTTCCCTCTAACAGGAGAATCATAGAATCATAGACTATCCTAAGCTGGAAGGGACCCACAAGGACCATTGTGTCCAACTCCTGGCCCTGCACAGAATCCCAACATGTTCCTGACAGCATCGTCCAAACACTTCTTGAACTCTGGCAGAGGGATCCTGCCAGATAAAGACACACTGGTGAGTTGGTGTGCAGCAGCCCAGGCTATTTTCCCTCTCCGATGGCAGTTTTCCAGAAGGGAACACAACCCATTCATGAYTAATCACGAAATCTCTTTGCTTAAATAATAACACCCGTGGCTTTGCACACAGGGAACTGCAGCTTGGCCTGAACTCCCTATCCCCAACCAGGGCCAATCATAGGCAGGAGCTTCAATTCAATCCCCTAATAGCCCACACAGGTTACATGGGATGTTACAGATGTGATCAGTGCAGGACCTGTTCCACATGGAGCACAGCAATGCCATCACAGTAACATCGAGGGTGGCAGCGAAATCAAGCAGTGCCAAATTGACACAAAGAACCAATAAAGAAGCCTCAGGAATTGAGAAGCATGAAAGGAGCCTAAATGAACTTGCTGAATATTTTCTAAGTCTTTTCTGCACTTACATAAAATCCCATGGCACTTGCAGAGTCATTAGCCCTGCCAGTTCCTAAAAAACAAACAATAAGTTCACTTCTGATTTTTTTCTTTCTTTTTTTTTTTCAATCTAAGATCAACTGAGTTTTCTTTGGCAAGAAGCCACTGGCTCTTTAGAGCTCTTGTGTTTCTTGGCCTGTGAAAATGAAAAAGTGAAATGCCAACTAGAAAATACCCCCAAAGTGTTAGATTGGCTAAGCCCTTGTTTTTTGCTGTTTGTTTCAGTCTAAAATACTAAGGAAGCTCAGTCATAGCTGGTTTGTTTGGTTTATTCGCCTCTTCCAATTACACTGTGCAAACAGGGAACATTATTTAGTGT
Source organism: Amblyornis subalaris (assembly GCA_018881555.1). Lineage (NCBI taxonomy): Eukaryota > Metazoa > Chordata > Aves > Passeriformes > Ptilonorhynchidae > Amblyornis > Amblyornis subalaris. The sequence goes on along the minus strand of JACAXG010000049.1, from coordinate 4,781,944 downwards.
TATTTAAGCATGAAATTATAACAGATCATTTTAAATATCAAGGCCCTAAAAATAAATCTTTCTATCAAGGCACAGCAGGTCTAGATCTACTAGCTTGTTAACATCCACCAGGGTGGGCAGAAGGCAGGAAAACCCCGGTGGAGAGCTCGATGTGTAAGAGATTTGTTCCTTCCCTTTCTGGGATCATGAAAACCTGGACAGTTTGGCTCTAGGACTGCACTGCTGGGGCTGGTATCCCAAGGGACATGGAAGCAGGGCCAACAGTGTGGCCAGAGCAAACCTGATGCTCTCCAGAACATCCTGCACAGTGCCCTAGGCTCTCCCACTCCTACAGAGCCCAGAGGAGCAACACCAGCTGAGAGCCACCTGTGATCTCCAGGGAAGAGCCCTCTTCCTGGGTCTCACCTCCACGAGACACGGTCTGTAGGAGGGGTTTTGTTATTCCTTCACCCCAGGAGGTTTCCCTGCAAGAAAAGTCTGCCTGCAGCACCCCACATAGTTCTGTGTGACACCCATTCCATGGGGAATGGGCCCCCACACCCTTATGGCTAAATCAAGATTCTTGGCCAGACCACATCATGGGTTCCTCTCCAGGCACTCCACCTGGATTTCCTTCCTTTAAAATCTAAGGAGACATGGGAAAACACAGAGTGCAGAGAACACCCAGCCCATGCTGGCCAAAAGGAGAATACATTGACCTACTCCATGGGAGATGCTCCCAGATCTAGTGGAAGCTTACCAGAGATTTCCACACAATAGTTCAATAAGCCAACACCACACAGAAAGAACAGTCCCAGGGCTACATTAGACTGACATCAACCTTCACTCAGATTCCAGCTACCTTGTGTTACACCAAAATGTCCTCAGTGTCCTGCCTGGGACCTCAGAGCAAGCTCCAGGGCTGGGGTTGCAGAAATGCTTATGTCAAAACCTCCTGTGCAGCCCCATCAGCCACAGAAGACAACCCCAACCCCAMTCCCCAGCCCCAGTCCCACCGGGTGAGCTCCCCTCCTTCCAGATTGGTGCTGGATCAGAGGTGATGTGCCAACAAAAACTCTCTGTGTAGAACAAGCCGTGGGTAAGAGCAGGTTGCGGCAGAGCTCTGCTGTCCCCAGACATGCTGCTTTTTCTTTGCAAGCTGTCTTTACCTTAAGAAACCCCAGTCACTCTAATCCCTAGGAGTAAACTGCTCCAAACACAGCCCAGACAGCTGCTCACTGCTTGGCATTGCTGGCCTGGCTTCAGCCCTGGCTGAGGGAGCAAGGAGGAACCAAGACCTGCAGCCAGGTGCTCCTTCAGCCCCTCAGGAGCTCCTAACCAACCAGGGGYAAGCATGCCACAGCCTCTCTGTGTGATAAACTGCCTTTCTTTGGGTTTGTCATCTCTAGTCAATCCCTTTCCTTCCTCTCCAAGGGACAGAAATGATCCAAACCACACTTCAAGGTCTCTGTGTATCAACACTCCCCAAGATTCAGAAGGGCAACAAAACACAGTGAGCCATAAGGAAAACATTTGCCCAGAAAATACCACGCTCCAGCCAAGCCTACCTTCACCCTCAAGGAATTAGACCAAATTACCCAAGCTAGTCCCTCCTGTATGGCCCAGGGCTGGACCGTCACCTTTTTGCTTCCCTATAGTGGGTTCCAGGTTGGCTGTTACTATTGGGGCTGTAAGTAACTTCATCTGACAGGTACTGCAGCCTGGAGATTTCCCCTTTATGGTCCTACCCAGCTATAAATATCCTTTTCTTCTTCAGGGAAAGAGCGTCTGACCCGAAGTGTATGAAGCTTCTTGACAGGCTGGGAAAAGAGAAGAGGTTTAAATGTCAGCTAAAACAATCTTCATTTTCTTTTCTAAATTTGCAAAGCTCCCCGAGTCACTGGAGTGAGGCATTTGCCTGTTTGAAGTTCAGCCTGAAAATCCTTTTGCAAAATATTTGCTGAAACACAATAATGTTGGAATTGGAGGGGATTAAAACAGCTTCAGTCCTTGCCCCATCCCCCTGAAGCCCCTCTTTAAGAGGGTTTCTGTAAAGGCCCCCATGTCTTGAAGGCACAGTACAAAGGAGAGAGGGAAGGAAATAAAAACGTAAAGCTCCTAACACCACTATTATTGAAATGCCTCATTTGACATTTTGACTGTTTCAATTAGCTAACAAGGAACGCTCCACTTAATCCACCCTCAGATACTGAAAGAAACCAAGTCTTCCCCTTCCCCCATCCCAGATCCGGCCTGGCAGCTACTTCCCAGCCTCCGGAGAAATCCCAGCGCGGGTGATGGCTCCTGCCCGGGGGAGCCAGAGAGGCAGAGTGTACCCAGCCCAGTGCTGGCTGACTTCGGGGAGCATCCTTCCCTCAAACCCAAGGCACAGCAGCAAGAAGTCCAGGGAAGAAGGAAAAGGGCACCCCAATAAAACACTGCCAGTGCCTTTTCATAGCATTTTGGGAAACACGAGAGCAACGTGGTACTGTCAGACCATCAGAGAGGCCTCTCTCCCTCGTTAGGATTAACCAACAAGGAGCCCTGGCTGATTTGAACTGCGCCGAGCTGAAAAATTACCCACAATGATTCAGTACCCACAAGAGAGGATGAAACACTGTGAAAACATTTCCCACCTCCTGCACACGGTTCTGGGTTAATTCAATTGGGTTCGTTTTATTTCTCCAGGATTTATCCGTGGCTGTGATTTTACGCCCAGGAAGCGAAGTGCCGGGAGCTCTCCTGTCAGCACGTGTAGCGGCCGGAGCCCTCCTCCACGGAGCGTTTTATGACCTTTAAACACACACACACACACTCCCCATCCCACGAGTGGGCTGCTGCCTGGGAGGGGCACTCGTGGCCACTGCAGAGGAGATGCTCCACACTCCATAAAGTCGGGGCGGTCGCCTTCAGCTGGGGGAGCTCTCGGGAAGATTGATTATCCTACCAGGAGCACTTTCTTTGCTTTGGGCAGGAAAGCAATTCACCAGCTCTTCCATGGCTGGACTTTCACAGACAATTCTGCAGGAACCAACAAGAGGATTTTCTTCCACGTTTGGAGGTGCAGGAGCAGGCAAGGACTGACACACACAAAGCCACACAGATGTTTGATGTCCATGGGACATCACCTCACCCAAAACACCGGGGTCTTGGAGACAGTAGACTCTTAGAGACCTCAGGCGATGCTGTTCACATTTCCTCGTGTTTGAAGGGATCAAGAGACTGAAAAAAGTTGCAGTGCTGGGTTAATGGCTGGACTTGATGATCTTGGAAGTCTTTTCTGCCCTTAATTATTTAAGTGGATTTAGGTGTGGAGAACTACCTGTGACACCACCTGGTCTAACCACAAGGACTTTCAGGTCCAAAATGGAAGGCCTGGAATCTGACAGAGAGGAATAGGAGCTGCCTGACAGACTGCAGAGCAAAGTAGAGGCAATGCATCAAAAGTCAGCAGAAGCCGTATTTTTTTTGTCTAAGACCCAAGTTTCTCCCTTGCCTTCCATAAAGAAGGTCTGGCACAAGCAATGGGACAAATCCTGCCCATTTTATGCCAACCATGACCTCAACCTGTTTGTCCTGTCCCAACTAAGGGCAATACTCTCCCTGGAAGAAGAGCAAAATTAGGTCCATTTAGAATAGCCTGTTGCACTGCTACTTTAATAACTCCCATACCTGTGGCAAGCAAAGGTTATGTTAGCAAGAGATGCAATTTCCTCTACCCATGAAAAAAAGATCAAAACAAATACAAGTATTTCCAGGGTCACCTTTCCCAGTACAACCTGTCTTCCTTTTGCATGGAAACCAGCTGGCTCTGAGAGTTGTGCCAGATGCCCCCAGCTCCTGAGTACCAAGATCATCATGTGGCTCTCCTCAGTAAAAGGCTTCTGCTGGAGTTCAGGAAAACATATGCATGCCAGGCAGCACTTAACTGAGTGTGAGACTGTGTGCCAGGAGCACAAAGAGCTTATTCAGGTGCAAGAAGGCTTTGTGGGAAACTGACCCTAATCCTCGCCTGAAATACCTTGGCTATCTTTGGGCTCCTAGAGCCAACAAAAGCCATACACGCTACCATAAATAAGACTTGTAAGAAATCCCACATCCCTGCATCCAGCCTCTGAGCAGTGCTGGAGTTCTATCAAATAATCTCTCCTGCTCAGCTTAACTTTAAACCAGTCCCAGTGCTTCCCTGCTCCATGACCACTGAAAGGAATCAGTACCTTTCTCCTTGATGCCAGTCTCCCGGGCTCATGCACAGCCCGTTACGAGCTGTCCTTGTGCCAACATCTGCTTACTCTAAATAGTTCTTCTCCCAGAGTGCATCACCTCTTAGCCTTGATTTTGTGAAGCCAAACTCGAGGTGTGATGGGACTTTTGTTCTCTGAATTTCTCTGCAGGCTCCTTTATACCTGCTCCCATTTGACTTCATTGGTCTTCAGAAAGGTTGGCCAGAGTATTCCCATTATTCCTGATGTGGTCTCACCAGACTAGCTGACAGCAGGGCTAACACTTCCCCCAGCCCACCAGCAACAGCTCACTGAGGCTTCCAACAATCCCTATTACTCCAGCCTTGGCTGTGTCTTGTCATCMCAGTGAATCATAGACTATTCCGAGTTAGAAGGGACCCACAGGGATCACGGAGTTTGACTCCTGGTCCTGCACAGGACATCCCCAACAATCCCACACCGTGTGCCTCAGAGGATTTTCCAAAAAGCTCCTTGAGCTCTGGCAGCCTAGGAGCTGTGACCATTCCCTGGGGAGCCCTGGTCAGTGCCCGAGAACCTTCCGGGGGAAGAACCTTCTCCTGATATCCAACCTAAACCACTCCTGGCACAGCTCCATACCATTCCCTGAGGTCCTATCACTGCCTCACCCAAGCTTTACTCCTCTGCTTTCCCACCACAGAAAGAYAGCACAGAGAGCTTGAAAGGTCCTTAATTCCTGGGGAAAGGCAGCTGAAGTCCCACCAGCTCAGCCCAGTGCCCAGGAGCTCCCTTACGTACAAACAGAGCTGTACCTTCATGAAAAAAGCATCACCAGGCCTGCAGAAGGGACCTGGCAAAAACTTCTCCCTCTCAACCTCCCAGACAAGCCAGAGGCACCAAATACCWGCTGCATCCCAAGTAGAGGCACCTCTATTAATCACAGCCCTCCGCAGTTAAAGTTATTTAATTCAGAGGTGAGAGAAGCTGCTCAGCTGTTTATGTCCAAGGGTTAAACTTGCCCCAGCCGCACACTAAACACATTTTTTACAATCTGGCAGTGATCCTTGCCTATTAAGCATCTCTGGCTTCAGAGAAGAGGTATTGATTTATTTCACTTTTATGGCTGGAGGTATTTATTCCTATTTGCTTTCTCACTTCTTCACCCCAGCTGGGATGGGGGAACAAGGAGGAGAAAAAACCAAAACATTACAAAGCTGGTGGAGCCAAGAGGTGATGACTCACAGTTTTTTGATGGAGGGCACGAAGGCTGGGACAAGGGAGGTGGGGACCAGCTCTGGGGCTATGCCAGGCTTTGTCACAGCTTTTATTTTTGTCATGAAAGGAGGAAAATGTGTGGCTGGAAGAAAAGGAAATCACATCAAACTTCAGAGGGAAGGCTCCTACCCAAGTTGCATCCCCATAGGGTGCTTTGTGAGTTAGAGCTTGATTGATTTGCACCAGCTAAGGACCTCAGCAAATCTCTCCTGTGGGAAGAATCTCAACACTTTCCCATATCTTAGAGCCAATCTAGAAAGGAAGRTAAAACCATACAGCTGCAAGACAGAGCATGAACTAACATCCCTGCTTTTAGCCCGTTCCCCATRGTGCCCCAGATAACCATTCCCAAGGCTCCCAGGCAGGGCCCCCACTCCAGTGTCTAACACTGTATTTCCACCTCTTTCTGCTACAACTGATGCTGGAACACAGCTGGCTTTATTCTGCAGGGCCAGTACGAACACAGACTGGCATTTGCACCCTTCCAGGTGTTTCTTTGCATGCAGGTGAGGTGCCAGGAGATGCCTGGGGATGTGATGRAAGCAGCAGGAGGACAGTTCAGACCCTGCAGGACAGCAGGTGCTCTGGCTCATGGCACAACCCCCATCTCACATGCCCAGCTTTGTTGTGCCTCCTAGTTCGGAGTTTGCTTCTCAGAAATGCCAAAAAGCCACTCACTATAAGAAAACCAGTCACGTCCCTTTTCAGCAGCATCCAATGTCAGTGTATCAGCCTTAAGCTCTGCCACAGAAACTTCTCACAACACAGGACCAGACATAAAGCATCCTGCTCTCCTGTGGCTGCCTGAACTATTTTGGGGACATGGTTTAGTGGTGAACGCGGCAGTGCTGGGTTAACAGTCAGACTCAATCATCTTGGAGGTCTTTTCCAACCTTAACAATTCAATTATTTCGGTTGCAGGTGAGTTTGAGATTKTTATGCTTTTTACTCCCGTGTGCAGATAATGCAGATTCAACACAAGCCTGTGGTCTGTAGGCACCATCTTAGGGTTTCTGGAAGCACAGTTTGTATCTCTGCTTCTGAAATCCCACAGCACAGGGCTTGGGGACAGAAAGTGAGCAAGGGCCTGACTGAAACAGTGAAAGTTGGGGGGGGRAAAAAGGAAGGTAATTGCCAGGGGCTGCAGGGAAGAAGGGCAGGGAYACCTGGACAGGAGAGATGGAGCAGATCCTGCTGCAGCAGGGAGAGCTGAAAGAGGTTTGAGGGAGGTGGGAGGTGCACTTTTGGCAGCTCTGGGGTGCRAAGGGTTGGGAGGTTGGGACCCCATACAGAGGAGCAGCAGCCCTGGAGCACAGAGCACTCCAGGCAGGGCCTGAAAAAAAACCCAGAAAAACTACAGTAAAGATTTCTGGACAGAGTATAGAGTCTTCTTTGCACCCCACTGAACCTGCAAAACCCAGGTTTTCCCATGAGTCTCAAAGGCTTTGCCCAAAGGCTGCAAATCTCTCCCAGAAGCCTTGTGCATCCTCTGACAATTTAGCCTAGCCCTGAGAAAGCAGAATTTGAGCTCCCATCCTATCTGTTTGTTTGTCATCCCTCCTGCTTCAAAGAGAAGCCCGCATTTCCATTCGTCAAACACAACATGCAGATCGAGAAGGAATGAAAGGAAGAGGTGGGCTGGTGGCAGATAGCACGGAGCCGCCACTGAGCGCAGCCGGTTCACGCTTCATTAGCATCCTCTCTCACCAAGCTGCGAGCACAGCCTTGCAGTCTGGCTACACACAGGCAGGCAGGCAGGGAAGGAGCACATTTTCCATTTGGAGCCCACCTCCTCCCTTCCCAAACCCGGCTAACCCCCACTGAGGCTTCCTTGGGCTCAAAGGTGCACACTTCTGCTCCAGCATCTCCCGCACTAGTTAAATATACCTTCAGGCAAACGTCAGGAGCGAGCCCAGTTTGAAACTTACAGTGTTGTCAAGATGACAAGTGCTCTGCCAGGCTGTTAGTCTCTGCTGCCCTTCCTGTGTCTGTTCCCCCTCCCCTTCTCCTCATTAGAAGTTCCCTTGATAAACCRAGGCTGGGTTTTGGGTTTTTTTAATCATTTAAATGTTTTCTTGACTTCAAAACATCAACAGCTGCAGGACTGAAAGAAGAATGGTTTTTACACCAATACGGACAGAGCTTCAGCCCACTGCAACACGGCAGGATGGGTTCATGGACAGGGAAGAGCCCCAGTGTATAGCACTTGTCTGGCTGAAAGCAGGAGCTCAGCCTGGAAGTCTCAGTTCCCTGCAGGCTGCTGCTGGCTCACCCCAGCCTGGCAATCCTGCTAGGGAGTTGGGAGCACATTCTGCAGCCTCACTTACCTCAGCCTTCTCCATTCTCACCTCCAGTATGATCTTCAAAGCCCTCAGTTTCTGTCCTCCACACAAGAGCCTTCATAACCCCAACCCATGTTTCTGCAAGGCTGGAGTCAAGGATGGACCCAGAGTCTGGATGACACTTATAAGCATAACAGYACAAAGCTAAAAGTCCTGGTGAAGGAGCCCACAAGCCAGGCAGGAGCACAGGCTGACAGACAGACATCTGGAAGCCCAAAACACAGGCTACAGATAGAGTCCAGCAGCCCACAGCTCAGTCACAACTAATGCCAGCATGGGAACTGCAGTGACCCACAGGACAATTTGTCTCATTGTCCTCAATACTTGCCCTTTGCATTTAGTAAATTCTGTTCTTCCCCACGTGGCAGCCTCAAGGCCAGACCCTTACCCCTTCCTCCAGCGAAGGCAGAGGGTTACCCTCACAGGGAGAGCACTGAGGGTTGACTGTTCTTGGTTCTCTGCAGGACAGACAGCAGGGAAGGATCATCAGTTTGGCTTTCTCCTTCCTGACCCACTTCCCAGTGTACATGCCTTCACATCCTTGGATTTTTGCTCTTAATTACTGGATCCTTTAAGCTTATCGGTTAAGGATGGATTTAACTGGTTTTGAGAAGCACAAACCAAGCCCCCCTTGAAAACAAAGTGAACCACTGAACCTTCCTGCAGGCCTTTTCTATCACATCCTCCTGCATGGGTTCCTCACAGCAATCAACTCACTCCTTTTCCCTGTTAGATGTGCTGGAAAGCATCTTGACTTGCAGCGCAACCCCTGGAAGAGCTTGCTTTAAGTCTCGGCCAAGCCATTGAATCAAAGCAGCTTGAGAGGGAAAATGAGTTACGCATTCTCCTCCTGCCTTCTTTGACTTCAGTGGCTCTTACAGCACCTCCAAGCAGCAGCAAGTCCTGCAGCTGGGGCTAAACGGTCATGGAATTCTCCCTACCTCACCTGGGCTCTTCCCAYATGGTAATCCGTTCTCCAGGGCTGTCTCCCACTCCTTCCATGAGCACACACAGCATCTAGCACTGGGTCTCTAGCCTGAGCAGGGGCTTCTTGGTACCACTGACAGATAAATAACCATGATTAGCTCCTCTAAATGAACGTTCCCATCTTCTAATAAACATCGTAAAAAAGGAGAAATGAGCCTTAATTCACTTTTATTGTCACAACTGACACATTGCAAGATCTTAATTGGACTGAAAAGAGTTTCCAGTAAGGAGATGCTGTTTAACTAACTCATTAGCAGCAGCCTGACAGAGAAGGATGCTCCAGTTTTAGGAGGTGAAAAGAAAAAACAGGTCCCACTGATTCCCCACCTGCCCATGCCCCAGACAGCCTCAGAAAGGAACACATTGAAGAGTGTCTTCTTTAGCTCAGGCACACAGCAGTGTGCAGCACACRCCCATTCAAACATCTGCCCTGTGTTCCCTTCCACCAATCAATAATGACCCCAAAAACAGAGCTGTAGGCAGATATTCTCAAACGAAAATATTTGAGTCCTTCACAATTCCCATTCCTATGTRCTACCCACAGGATATTCAAAAGTTCCTGAGCAACAAGGGCTCTTCACAGGCTGTGCTTCACCTCTTCTTCAGCACTGTTTCCACCCTGGGGTCCTCACAAGGTCTTGGRAAGGAAGGCAAGGAGTGTAGCTCCTCATCTGTCTCCCAAAAGRCAGAAAGACTGCTTTGCCTCAAATATAGAAAAAATATATTAACCCAGAGACCAATAAAACATCACCCCAACAAGGCAAACTCTACAGCGAACCCCAGGACAGGGATGGAAAAGGCTGTGCAGGTGTCACAGCCAKCCCAGCATCAGCTGCACCCCAGCACCTCTGACTGGGACAGACAGACAGCTCTGTGCCCGTTGTTCCACCCGGCAGCGCCTGGCTGGAGCAGCGCCTTGCTGGTTTACTCCAGCTCTCTCTGTCCCAATGCAGAYAAATTTAGTTTTCTGCTCTCGCTGCCTGGGGAAGAGTAGGGAGGGGGAGCTGACATCTTTCAAATGAGACCTTAAAAATAAGCTGTCTGCATGTCTGGACGTTGAAGAATCTCAGGCAGAGCTTTGCCTGGATAAAAGAGCTCGTTCCAGCACCCTAACCAGGCTGCTACCCAGCCACAAACAGCTGCAAGCACGATTGGCATTTCTTGCTGTGCCCAGGGTGCTCTGGGGGTGCCCCCACACCGTGTGCCATGTACACACRTGGTGACAGCCCCTGCTCTCCATCTATTAAGCTCTTCACAGGGATCTGGAGGACAGGAGCCAGAGCAGAATCAGGAATAAAAGTCCAGATTGCCTATTTTCCATTACTGTCACCCACTCYAGTCACTAGCCCAGCTTTCCTTCCAGAGACACTTGCTTTCCCTGGGGCTGAAAACTGCTCTGTAAAGGCAAGTAAGCATTTGATAAAGAAAATAACAGGACGAATAAAACCATGTGTTTGTACAAGAAAGCTTTTGCTCTGATCTTYAGTGCTGCAGTATGTTTTGACCTACTATTGCAAGACTCAGCTACATCTTCCCTCCTTCCAAATGTGACAGAAGGCAAAAAGGAAGCCGCGGCTGCTGCCGCAGAGCCCTGTGCTGGGATTCCAGCTGACAAACAGCCTCGGCAGAGCTGCCCACACAGACACACGGATTAAAACCCACACCCTCTGCTCTCCTGTCACCTGCAGGAGGAAGTRCACGAGTGCATAGGCATATACACACACACAGGCCTGACTCTCCGCTCAGACACTCGGTGGAACACCAGCAGCCTCCGACAGGTCTGTACATGAGGAGAAACACACCCATGAGATGATATACTTCCTAATGAGGGCTGACATTTACCAGCYACCACAAGAATCCTAAATTATCCAGAATAAAACTTACAGACAGAAGCACCCCTGCTTGGACAGGGCTGGTAGTCACGGACCTCTCAGCTGCCCAACACATAGGAGGAGCTGAGGCTCCTTTTGCAAGTGGCATCTGCTCTTGTGTGGCATCCAAGGGCAGGATCGATGACTCCAAGTGCCCTTTGTTGTACAGCCTCTCTAGGCTGTCTGGCTACTATACAACCCTGTTGGCTTACCAGCTCTGTGTTGATACAGAGAGAAAAGGGGCTCTTGGCACCACTACAGAGCTACAGAGGCTTGCAGAGTGATGAAGACCCCAAAAAGCACTAACAAACTCCTGGGATCTCACCCAGGACAGGATTGCAACTCAGAGGGTTGTTCCACAGAGCTTTAGCACCAACTCCTCTTCAGCACAGGCAAGCTCTGAACCACACGCAAACTGAGTGCATTTTGCTGTGGACTCCAAACCCTCACTGGACATGCCTCATCTGATTTACTATTGCTGCCAAGGAAGGTGGATTTATTCCCAAATTTAGCAGCTGCCAAATCAATGTGAGAGCGTTCACATGGGGATTTGCCACAAGCTTTTGTTAAGCCAGGGCAGGACTTGCACACTGAGCAGCCTTTCCCTTGAGAGGAAGCAGTGGCCTCGCTCCACCAGTATCTCCTCCTGCCTAAATCCAGTGGTGATCCTCTTTGGAGCTGGTCCCTCACCTTTCAAAGATGACACAGTGACAGCAGACAAGGAGCTGACATGGAAAAGAGGACTTCTACACTGCAACCCCAGCTTGGCATGCAGGGCACATGGCAGCAGGTTTATTTTTTCAGCAAGCAAGTTGCCTTCCTTCCAATCAACTCTGAGGCAGTAAGAAGTGGGTTTCAACATGGCATAAATCTGCCAGTAGCATATCAAGGCTTCAGAATAGCAAGGGCACAGACAATTGTCCAGTGGAAAAGAAAAAAAAGGTCAGAGCAGTAACTCTTGCAGTATTTGTTCCACAAACAGAGAAGGTTTACACAGCTTTTCTGGGCAATTATAGGGCAGGAAATAAATCTCAACAGAAACTCATCTTCTTCTCCCTCTTTTTGCAGCCGAATCTCTTTGCCTCCCGCCCCTAGCAATGTCCCCAAAATGCTTTGCAACAAGATGTCAGTTACACAACCCAAGGCTGAGCCCCAAGAGCCGGTGCAGAAGTGTATTAAATTTAATAGCATTGCTCCAGGTAATCTATGACCACTTATAATCAATTGTCCATGCCCGCTGCAGCATGACTGGAGCCATTTTCCCAGGCTGCAGGTGCAGGACTGGCAGAGAAAGCTCCTGCGTAGGCTGGAGCCGGGAGCGAGCTCTCGCACGGCCTTGAGAGGCTGAGGGACAGCCAGGCAGCTCACCTCTGCTGCCATGCTCCTGGAAAGCCAGGGCCCAAGGGCTCCTGGGGGGTTGGAGAGCACAGGCACGAGCACACCAGCTCCAAAGAGATTATTATCCGTGCTGGGGGAAAAACAAGGAGGAGCCAGTCTCTCTCCTTTGGCATCAATTCAAGGAGGCAAGAAAAGGATCACTGTCTGTTTTATGCAGAGGGAAATGATGCACAGGGAGATAGGAATGATTTCTCCTCGGCTGTGGCTGAGCTGGGAAACGATTGGCATCTCCTGCAGCCCCTGAAATCCAGTACCCCTTCCACACTCTGCAGCACCAGCATCATTCCACTAATCAGGAGCAGCTCCAGGCTTCTCCACAGGGCTGATGCGGAGCATGAGCGGCCCTGGGTGAGGGGCAGGCTGGGAGAGCCAGGCCAGGCAGGCAAAGGGGAGAGGGAAGGGTTGGAGAGAAAGAGGAGAGCTTCAGGAGCAGGGCTTGCTACCGCCACCCTTGCCATGCAGGTAGGAAACACTGTCACACACATCTCAACACTTCCCTTAGTGGAAGTGGTAGGAATTAGCTGAAGAGGAGACTGCCCCAGATCCCAGGTCAGCTGTTATCACAACACCAGGCAAGTGTTCAAGCAAGAYCTGGGTCTAGCCTCTATTTCTAGTCCACAAAACCAAATCTAGTCCTCCCAAGATGAGGGTACACCTGGATTCATAAAACTCCAAGGAGCCCCAAGGTGTACAAACAGCTCAGACCTTTGCTGAATATGGTGCTTGCCTTCCAGCCTGCTCAGCTCTCCTGGGGACCTTGGCAAAGGGCTGAATTTTGTTGCCACCTTCCAGGAGGGCTGTAAGAGGGAAGAGTTACAGGACCCCAGGTTACATGTGCTGCGTTTCACAGTGCCCAGGGGCAGGAACACATCCCCGGCTTTCCGAGTCTTCCTCTCCTCTTCTTGACCACAAATGGGTTGAGTCCATGATAAAACGTGGTCAAGAGAAGCCAAATAAGCTCGGCCCCAAGCTTGAAGCAAGGCTGTTAAGTGCAGCCTGTGAGGGACAGCAGCCTTCTGGCTCCCTCCATCTTTCTYCCTTGACAATGATGGACAAAGAAAGTACCTGTCACATTGGCATCCAAGGGAGAAGACAAACAGGCACAGCCTCTGAGGTRTGGTCTCCATCCAGCATCGCAGCAGAAGCCCTGGGGAAGGAGGAGGGTACTGAGCCCAGCATCCCCATCACTCAGGCACCGAGCAGAGCCACGTGCAGGGAGGAGGTAGCAAGTGACAGCTCCCAGTGGGCAGGAGGAATTACAGTCCTCTCTCCAGCAACATTTTCCTTCCCTAAGCTCCCAGCTCTCCTGCAGCTCAAGACAAGGCCCTGTTTCCACACAGGCACCCTCCACACACATGGGGAGGAGCAGATCCCCTGTTGCACCCTCAAGCACACATAGGAAATGAGCTGAGCATCAGCAATACYGAGCCCTTTACCAGCAGCTCCCAGCCACAGCAAGGGACTCCYACCACCTCCAAACTCCCTGGTACCCCAACCAACAGGCAGTTGYCCGAGTGATCGAGCCTGAGCCAATTTCATCCCATGGAGGGGAAGGACAGCCAGCAAACTAGTGTCCAGCCTGCTAAAACCGCTGGTCCCCTGAGGTCACAAAATCCAAGCCACTTTCACTGAGGAAGCGATAAGAGGCAGCGGGTACTAAGCTGTCCACTTCAGCCCGGCGTTAATCTCGGAGCTTCTCCAAAGCCTGGCGCGAAAGGGATCGGTAGAGCTTGCCTGGGAAGCCGCRCTGGCCTCCTGAACAGAAACATTGCCATCTAGAGGCCCGTTGCCTTGCCTGTGGAAGGGGTTCGGAAAACCTGGGAGGAGTTTTCATGCTCCCCAGACACCTGCGTGGAACAGAGCTGTCAGGAGGGACAGGGAACTTGAGGTTTGGGAGCACRGCATGGGCCAGACTCCAGGAGGTTTCAGTCATCATTGCTCAGAGAGCTTTAAGGGACGGTGTGACACTTGGGTCTTTCTTTTCTCCTTAGGAAAACTTGGCCAGAGCTTGGGTAACAGTCRTTCCTCCTGCTTTGGGAGTTTGAAGGCTTGTCTTGCCCTTGGCAACCCGCTTGGAGAGATGTGAGCTGGAGAAGCTTCTCTACACCTGTGGGAAGACCATGCCAAGGGGACTGAATTGTCCTGTAGGGAGACACCAATGGAGCATCACTGCAGAGCCTGTTAAATGGAAACAGGTGTGAAAGTGCCTGGCTCAGCCACGGATCTCAGACTCTTTCTGCACACAAGGAAGTGCCAACCACCCAAAGTCCTCTGTAAAGGTAGGCTCAGATCCCAGCAGACACCACTTTGAATCAGGTCCATTCTCCACAGCAGAGACATCCTCCAGAACATTTTTTGGCCCGTGCTCCTCTCTGAGTCAACAGCCTCTCACATGCTGTTGTCTCTATCACACCGGACCAGAACGGCACATCAACAGCACCTCCCCATCAGCAGAGAGAGGCAGGTCCTCCAGAGAGGAAAATGGTTCAGGCAACAAACACATGGGACACTTGCAGGGTTGCCCACAGCGTCCTCCACTGGTGTGGTCAGTGCTGCAGAAACCACATCTACCCCAAAGCAGGAGGAAGGAGGAGAGCACAGCAGCCTCCCTCCTTTCCAACGACACATGAACCAGCAGCCAAGGCCCAGCATTGTTCCTGTGGCTGAGATGGCGGCCTCAACAGCAGGGGGAAGCTGGACAAGAAGCTGGGTAGACCACAGGGGAGAGGATGAGCCAGGGAATTCGGCTGAGGTCGAAGGTAACATCCTCATGTGAGGTAAACTGAGGCTGGCCCTTTGAAGTCACTGGTTGTAAACTGGATTGTACCAGTGAAGAACTGGAGCTGGAGCATGCAGCCTCCAAGCTGAAGAAACCTCTCAGCCTTACAGAGCAGCCTGCGAGCAAGATGCAGATCTCTGGCACTTTACCTTCCGGTCTCACCCTCCCAGATCCTCAGCAACAGCACTACACAGTCACTGTCACAGCCAGAGTGGCCTGCACCCCCTAACTCTGCCCCACAGCAAGCGCACGCCCCATTGTGATCCACTGCCACAGTGGCGGCACGCGTCAGTGCTCCCACCGCCTATGCAAGCTCGCCTGGGAGCGTCAAGCACATCCTCGAATCCAGACCAGTGCTTAGTCGGGAAGCTTTTGTCAGCARAGATTAATTTCTGTGGTTTGCAGGTTTCTACCTGAGCTACCTCAGAGCTTGAGCTCTCTGGGGAGGAAAAGAAAAGATAATAAAATCCCCTGAATGTACGATCAGAAAGGAAGTCTGATCGGGTGTCCTGCAGTCCTCTCACGTTTTTAAACTGGTGAATCACTGGAACTACTAAAGAAAAGAAAAATCACCTAGCCTGAGCCCAGAAATATCATCTGGGAAGGTGAGAAACTAGAAAAACACACTTGAGCACAGGTTTTTAAAAGAAACCACTCTTCGGTCTTAATTAGGGCTTGTCCAGACCCGGCAGCCATTAAGGTGCTTGCGCAGGGAGCTGTGGTTAGCGTCCGCTAATGGATGAGTAAGAAGACACCCCAGGATTTAAGCTACCGGCGCCTCCGAGGACCGACGGAGGGGAGGCTTCTTGGCAGCTCTCTCTTCCTCTCCTCCACGGTCAGCAGGCTGGTGATGGATGTCTGAGTCCCAGCCCTCCCCTCCCGCAGCACATCATTTGATTTGCCGCAGACGCGGGGCTGGAGGTCCCCGGCAGCGYTCCGCGTGCCAGGAGAGGTCACCGTCGCTTTGAATAACTTCTTCTCGGAGTGCCAAGAAGTGACATCAAGCTTTGCCCCCTGCCACCCCCCTGGCATCACGGGGACGCTAGGCAGGGTAGGGGTGAGAGGAGGCGCGTTCCCCGCCGTCTCCGCTGCCCATGCATGATTTATACCTGCGGTGCCAGACGGRCAGTTACAGACGGGGAGCGATGGCACACGCTGCCTCTCGGCTCTGGCGGCACGGCTGGCAGAGACGGATGGGGGCACTGCTCTGCTCCATGCCAGCCCAAGACTTCCCCCATGCCCCCTCCACAGAGGGGAGCTTATCCCGCTTCCCTTCCCACGACAGCACTGCTGGGCTTGCCCAGGGTAAATTACTGTTTGCATGCGGGTGTTTAATGGGAGAGCATCTCCTGGAATGCCACTCTGTCTGTTGGACAACCCGAAATGCTCGAAAGATTCACTGCTGAGGTCCTGAGACAACATGTGAGCCAGCAACAGGCCAGCACAAGAGACAGGTTACACAAAAGGCACTTGCATTCCTATATTCCTTTCCGAAACTTCCCTCTCTATCCCAGCACAGGCTTGCAAGGCTGCCTTCTGCTCTCTGACCCCGCTTTGACAGGCACAGCTGGTTCACAGACCAGCAGGTCAGACAAACAAGTGATGGCACGTGGCTCACAGAGCTGGATAGGAACAGCTGAAAGACATGAGACAGACCCAGCCACAGAGGCAGCCAGTACTGTGAGCAAGGACCCCTGACCCCAGGTCATGGGTGGGAAGCTCCCCTTCTCCCAGCATTTGCAGTTTCAAGTTGCTAAATGGTCTTACTTTAAAACAAACTTGAACGTCTCATAACAGGACGGAGTCTACAGCTGCAATTTTCCCCCATTCCCCTCCAAAACCTGCCTTCGCYGCTGCTCACCAGCCCAGACATGAACCCTCATGAGCAGCCACCTACAAACATTACAGACCTCTCTGGAGCCAGTTGATATTTATGGTGGCATCTCCGCTGACCTCTCCAACTGGCAGGATGATGTGGAGCTTGAGGGCATCACTGCAAAGCTCTCAACCTGAAATCACAAACATTGTCCCACCTCTGGGTCACTCACCACAAGATCTTCCATCACTGCAGCCAGCTGGGACCCTCAGCAATTTTCAGCTGCAAAGTCAGCATTCAGACAGGGTTGGTGCTGCTCTCCCAGCCACGAGCTGTGGATTTAAAAACCACACCGTAGACAGGGAAGCTCCGGCGTGCGTGGCAAGGGGGGAAAATGTTCATTTGTCCTTGGCAGAACAGCACGGCGGCAYCAGCAAACACTCGGCTTTGAGGGCACAGGAAAGCACTGGCAGCTACAAATTACTAATCAATGTCGAGTAACAACARCAGCAGCTAATAAGGAAGGGCTGATCAGCTTACTATGGTAGTAATTATTCCTGACACCAGCCCTCAGAAGGAGCATCCAGGCTTAGCACACTGTCTACCATGATGATAACCCAAGATAACTAGAGGAATTTTGTGCTGGAGAAAGCGAGGGGGGAGAGAAAAAAYCCTCAGCAATTAGCAAGACTTGTGGTGCTAATTACACTGTGAATGGTGTGCAGGCTTTGTCAGAGCTAACTTGAGCCTTCCTGGTGACGCCAGGGAGGGATGAAGTGCCAGCACACCTTTTCACGTGACAAACGGTTCTGGCACCTGGTTATTTTTGAGAACACAACTCGCTGCTGCTGACATCGAACCTGGCAAAAATCCTTTGCCATCATTGCCTAGGGAGAAGCCTCTCACTCCATAGTGTAGAAATAGTTCAGCTTCTCTTCACATCACTTGGTGGTACTGAGCCCACCTAAACTGGGTACAGGACCAATTCGGGATGAGATACTGCCAGCCACAAGACTAGAAATCTTAATTTACCGACATGTCTGAGGTGTCTATGTCCAAACCATGCTGCATTCACCTACAGCTGCTCAGGCTCCTGCGGCAATGATGCTCTGCAGCAGCTCAGGTACAAAAGTCCCCATAACTTCCACCACAGCCACCAGTCCTCCCATTGAAGAGAAGTTTCCATCAGCATCCCTTCACCAGCACAGGAAGAGTTATTGCACCCGGCAGGGGTAGCAGGGTGAAYGTGTGAACATGCACATGCTTCCCCTATGCGCTTCTTACTGATAGAACAGGTGAGAAGAGAATCTAACAGCCCCCAAGGCTTGCGATCACACACGCTCCTCACCCACCTCTCTCCCAAGCAGGCGTAATTAAACACACTGTTTTCTTGCACCCTTCATTCCAGGGGGCTGACAAATTGCTCTCTCAGCAACGGGGTGTGTTTTATAGACGTGAACTTCTCAGAAAGGCAGCTGCTTCGGGACACGGGTCACCGCAGTCACCGCTCAGGAACTGCGAGTTCTGCAAGTCCAGGGACGAATGAAGAGGTTGCAGTATTCCTCCACACAGTCACAGCAGCAGCAAGAGCCACCGTGGCCAGTTCAGACCTCATCCTCCAAGGCTCACAGGCTTGGGCACCTTACAGGGGATAGGGGCTCTACCTTGGTCATGGGATCTTTGCAGAAAGCCAACACCCTATCAGGAACACAAACCAGACTGGCAAGATCCAGCAATTCAAGAGACAGCAGAGGTGCCCATCAGCACTGTGTTTCCAGCCTGCAAACTTCCCAACGCTTCCCACAGATGAGTCCTACTCCCTCACTTCAAGGTGTTCTGTGCCAACCCACCCTTCCCATCCCACACACAAAGCTGTCATACAGCCCACAGCATTAGGGCAGCATAAGGGGGACACAGCTACCAGCTCTTGCACAAACAAAATCCTATTACAACAGAGATCCTGATTCCAGCCTTTATTTACAGAAATTATTACTACAAAGGACCCTGAGGGAAATCACAGTTCTATGCTGCATACACTGAATTCATCATTGCTAGGTAAGAAGCCTCATAGTGTTTTGAGACACACCGAGATGCAAATAACATCTGAGTTGTATGTCACGGAGCRGGGAGAGAAAGGGGAAGAAAACAACCACAGCCTAAGCCATCGCAGGAGGAGAGAAAGGGAATGGCATGTGTGTTTCTTTTGTCCAGCCCAAGGCAATTTTTATCCGCAAGGTGCACTAAATCCTTTGTGCCGCTCGATTAAATTTACAGCTGACCTAAGCACAGATTGTTGTTCTGCCAAAAAAGAGCAGCCCAGACTCAGAGTCCTCTACAGGGTGAATTGCCACGGCCCTGTGCAGTCACGTGGGCAGCCCAAGGAGGGCAAGGAAGGGAAAGAGGAGGGAGATGCTGCAGGGCTGGAACAGTTTGGAGTTGCTACCATGAGCAATATCACTGACACCAAATCCTGTGCTGGAGCATCTGCTTTCAGGTGAGGGAATACAGATGAGAAAGGGGAAGAAAAACTCTCATTGCATCCTCCTGAGATGCCACATTTGGACAGGCAGGGAAAACCAAGGCATCAAGCACCTGGGGCACCCTCCCACCTGCAACTCACACATAGCCCAGTGATGCTCAAACACCAACACGGTCCAGCAGTCAGAGCGTTCCCCTGTCACAAACCTTGACTGGTTGATAGGAGCAAAGAGGGAAAAGGATTGTGATGTCCAACAGGGAACAGACAGGTCTTCCTGGGGCAGATCAACCTGTCAGATGCACACTGTTCAGGCACACTGGAAGGAAGCAGGAGGAAGAGGAAGAAGAGAAGGCATCTGACCTTACACAAATCTACAGGAGCTGCTCCTAAAATTTGCCAGTGCAAAGCAAGCGAGGCATCAGAGAAGGGGAGGTGAGGTCTCTGACACTGCAGTGTGGGTACCACAGCACTACCAGGTTTATAAATCAGAGAGCTGACACCAGACTGACTGTATGGATCACACCAGGCACCAGCAGAATCACACACACCGGCTACAGAGAGACCTTCTCCTGCAGAAGGGTCTCCCTCACACTGCAGATACTTGGAATAAACAACCCATCATCACTTTGCTGTACAGAGCCAGGAATGTTGACCTTAATGCCGGGGCAAGGATGCTCACAGTGCCTGACCTGCACACATTTCCAAGCRATGTTTCTTCAGCTATTCCTATCCACCCAGAAATTATTAAGCCCATCCATTTGAAAGTATCTCCCCAAGGTGAAACTCCCATGCCTTAACATTATCAGAGGAAGGCAAATCCTGAGAACAAGAGGAAGGTCCCACCAGCTGACACCRACAGGTGGCCATGACAGATCTCCAGGAGAGAACCAGGAGAAATGGTGCTGCCCAGGGACAACCCAAGTAGTACTGGCACATCCCAGAGGGAACACTAGCACAGGCTGCAAGCTCAAAGGCTGAGCCAGACTTCCAGAAACTGAGGCTAGAACCAGACCATTCCTTCTTTGTGTCCTCAGTCAACTCATCTCTCCTGCTGCTGTCTCCACCAGTAGGGAAGCTGTGGTCTTCCTCACATCTAAGGACCACAGCCAAGGCAGCAGCCCGGCCAAGGCAGGGTAACACAAGTGTTGGCCCCTGCAAAGCTGTTCATCAGTATTTCAAGGTGAATCTGACAACACAGCTGGTTTCCTAAGTGTTAAGAACATGCTTTGCTCCAGCCTTTCATCTCAAGCAACATGCGGCGCCAAAGGGCAGCTTGCCAAAAGCAAAAATCACATGCAGGACKAAAAGCATCACCCCTGGGAAATCTGCATCCAAGGAAGGCTGGAAACCTCCCCCCCAAATCTGACAGAATTCGAATCCCTCCCCTGCTGAGACAGTCTCTTTCAATTTCTTCAGTGGATGTATTTCACRCCTCACCTGCAGAGCGACTGTTTCCTGGAGAAGGAGGAACCATGGAGAAGTTTGAGCATGGCACAAAGCCAAATCTGGATTGTGCCCTTTTTTTTTTTTCCTTTTCCCCCCATAATGAGGCACGTTAGGAGTGAGGTTTCAGAGAGCCCAGCAATCCTATCAGTGCCTGAGCCCCCAGCCAGCAGCCCTGAGCTGRCAGGAACAATACAGCCTCTTCAGGAACCCGTTCTGCTTGTTCTCTCCTCACAGCACAATCGGAGCCTAAACTCACACTCCAGCAACAGTGCTGGGCATGAGTCATCCTCACTGCTGTCAGCTGGAACGATTAACGATGAAATGGCATCGCTTATCAGCAATGAGGTGGCTGCAGGACCATTGAGACAGCTCCGCATCGGCACGAGGAAACAGAGCCCAAAACAGGGACTTTCTCAAAAGACCCAGCCTTTTATCYGACTCCTACACAAGCTCAGCATTGCTTCAAAGCCTAAAACCAACTTAAACTTATCTGCTTGCAGAGACAGCAACTGCCTCTTGCACCTGCCTATGCAGGATAAAACTTTGAGGAGCTCAATGACAATTTTAGCACCAAATTATGTCAAGTTTTTAATGTTTTCGAGCTGGGAGTCCTGCAGGGTCAATAGAAGTGGGCTCACAGATCATAATGGCTCTGACTAATCACAGGCASCTCTTGGCTGGCTGCCTGGTTAAAACCCGGATTACTCCAATGGGAAGCTGACCCTGATTTAAACTCAAGCCCACATTTTACAGCTTCACATTACAGCTGCCAGGCTCTACCTGACATACCTTCTTTATGACATTGCTGTTTCCTCTCACACTTCTGGTGAGCCACCAAGAATCAGGGCCATTAGCAAGGTCTCATAGTTGACAGGTCTAAGACAGCAACCTCCAGCCAGCAAATCAGTGTGATACATTAAACAGCTGAGCAACCAAACCCACTGGCTAAAATTACTTGCAGCAGAACATCAGTCCTTTGGGAGGTCACCCTAAGCCAGCCCATGTTAGTATTTATTAATAATAATACYTAATAATACCAGTATCTTTCCACTTGCACAATTGTCCCTCAAGATGCAAGAAGAGGAAGCCCATCGCAGAGAAAGAGGCACACAAGGCATTGGATAAGACATTTCAAGAGCACCTCCCCARCTCCAAAAGCAGGCCCTTAAGTAGCCCTTGGCCTGCAAGACAGGTGCCTGTGTTCCTATGGCATGGGGAACCCTGAAAAGTCATGACTCMCCAGCATTTCCACACCTGGAATTTGAAACRTAACAAACTASATGGTCTTTAAGGTCCCTTCAAACCCAAACCATTCTATGACTCACAGTAGAGTGGGTATGCGAGAGATCACCTCTTGCCCAAATATATATAATTTTGGTTGACAGCTGTAATGGACATCAGAGCCTTGCTCTCCGTGTAAGATTCAGCCAGAGATCACCTCCGGATCAGCTGTCTGACTGGAATATAAAGGCAGGCATTGGCACTGAGAATGGTGCTTCAGGGATTGAGAGCTGATGCCTTCCCAAACGGCCAAGTAAAGCAGATAAAGCAGCTGTAGGTTGATTTGATGATTTAATCAATAAGATAATTATATTAATTCAATAGTTTGATACAAAGCCACTTCCTTTCTGTTTGATTTAACCGCATTTCAGAATTTTCATAGCTGAGTTGATCAAATACATAAAATAGAAAATTTGTGCTAATTAATTAATATCAGATGTATTTTCCTTAACTATGAATTGCAGAGCCCCAGAGGCAGAGAGCACTATCACTCAGCAACCATGTCACAACRGCCCATAAATTTGCATCCACAGTCACCACACAACCAACTACCTGTGCCAGAATTCATCCAAAATGCAGGACAACTGTACCACGAGGGGACCTGGCAGAGAACAGAGATGCAGGTGCATCCACATCCTTCAAGTGTGGGMGTCTACACTTAATAGAGGGACCCAACCACTGCTGGTAATGGACTAAAGAAGGATTAGTATCAGGTGTATATTTGTTTTCCATTWACAAGGAAGAGGAGTAAAGTGTCATTGTTCAGGAGGGTGGAAGACTTTAGGGGTTCATTTTTTATCCTTGTACCCTACCCTAAGGGAAGACCAGCTAGAGAAGCCAGTCAGCACCACCACCACTCCTGCCCAAAGGTACAGTTACATGGTGAGCCCCATCCCTACTATTAATGCTCCAGAGAACCACTGTAAGAGGCTGAAAAACTGTGATAGGAACCTCTACCTTGTTAGACTACAGGGCATCCCTCCCCAAGGCAGGGGGCAAGTATTCTTCACTCTCCTTACCACGAAGGTGCTCCATTTCTCCTGCTGCTGGGCAGCAACACGTGAGAAAGCAGACTGAAGATSCTAGGGAGACTGGTGCTGTCTGCAATGATCCTTGGGTTTTCTGCCTTTCCCCAGGAAGGACAAAACACACACTCCCACACTTCTGCCTGCAACTACATCTATACAGCAATTCCCAGTGTTACCACAACCTGCTTTCAGGCTTGATTCTTTTTCCTCCCCCTTTCTCCACTTGAAAATTCACTAACCCCTGACACTGCCAGGAGAGATGCAGTGAAGGCATCGTAGGTCAGCCTTCTTCAAACAATTCCAGGCCTTCTTGCCAGGTTCCTCTCTGGGTAATACCATTCCTCCAGCAAGGAAGAAAAGCCTCTAATTAAAAAGACCTGGACAGCAACYCACCAGCTCCCACTCCTGCCCTGATCAATGAAGCTTGCTAATTAAAAGCAGTTGACCTGAGCAAAGAATGGCTTGGAGGAGATTAGCCCAAGGGAGACAAGATTTAAGAATTAAATTACTTGACTGGTCTGTTTCATTTTATTTTACAACCCCAGTTCTTCCTCCTCCCCCACACAGGTAAATGGTGGCTTTGAGGACTCAGTCCCAATTTGTAAGAGCAAAGGAGCAGAAAGCACGGTCCTGCTGTTTAATTCACTGTCAAACACCACGGGCTGAGTGCTTGGGGCTGTCGGAGCAGCTGCTCTGCCTGATCACCAGGTGACAACTGAAAAACGGCTGGGTGGCACCTAATTTTTGCAGTGTGATTAACTAACCCTTTGCACCCAGCCACACGAACAGGATGGGGGACAAACACACCGGCAGTGCCTCAGACACACTGACTCCACAGCCAGGGTCTCACTGACGTATCTATCTCCACCTGACACCCCCGGGAGATTTATGCCCAGCAATCGAAAGGAGACAACCACCACCCAAAAGTAATAGTGCTTAGGTCAGGTCCCCATCACGTGGCCCGACCAGTGACTCACTGGTTTGAGTATCCCACCACACAGGGCTATARAGCAGGCAAGAATGCTAAGGCAAACCGACACGCAGCAAACACACAGTGTCCCCCATTTGGGGTCTTGCAGGATCCACYGAAATTGCAAGGAAGCTCTTTGGAGAGCTCTCACACCTAGTTTCCAGGGTTGCTTTGCCCTGCTCAAGTCAGTGGGAACSACATGAACTCAACACCTCTAGAAACCCTGTTAATAAGAGGCAGAGGAGAAGAATGTAACCCTTCTTTGATTCAGGAGAATTAGCTGGAAATGTGAGTTTTTTCCTCATACAATTAGAAATTCCAGAGCAAACGTGAAATACGTTCTCCTTTAACCACCAGTATTCAAGAGCCTTCACCAGCGAATAACTTTAAGGGGATTTGCCCAGAGCATATACATTTGCACAGAGAGAAAGAATATTCTTGGGAGAAACAAGAAGCTTCCTAACCAAACACTTGGGATTTTGTGTACGTTCCACACACAGTCTTGGCATTCATTTGCTTTTTAAAATCACTGTCTTGAAGCTGAGGGGAATAAGACCAAGAGCAGGAGTCAKGGCAATCCTATTTGTATAATTTATTAATCCACTGCCCTTTTTTCTCTGGCACACCATTTATTTCCTCTTCGCCTCTGGTGTGGCTGCAGAGCCCAAAATGTTCCCCCTTACTCCTGATTGTTGATACCAGATCTTCAGAGCATTTCAGCTTTTGCTCCCCCATGATTTTTCTCTCTCCTTTTCTCCTTCATGCAGCCTGCAGCAATGTGCTTACCATTTTCCAGCTRGCACAGCTGAACACATCTGACACTGGACTGACCACCAAAGCAAGGCACTTTCTATTTCAGCTGCAATTCCCAAATGAAAATAATAGTCTATGGCTTCTTCCAGTCCCTTTAAAAAAACCCCCCTGATTGTAGGGTGAGAAAGAAGTGATTGCACAGCATTCAGCAAAAGGAGCTGGTCAAGAATTAGGACCCTAGTGCACTACCACCAGAAAAAAAACCCCAATATCTCCTCATGAATGCCAGCCAAAGGAAAAATAATTCGGCACCAGAAGTCTAAACATAGCCAAGCCATCTGAGTGAGGCAGTAATTTGTATTCCTCCCCACTGAGGAAAGYAGCACACAGGCATGTAGTAACAGACACAGAGTTAAACCCACAGCTGCTGCAAAACCAGAGATCTGCCCCCGCAGGTGCTCGAGGTGCCCAGAGGCCTGGTAGGCCTAACCAAGCCCATGGGGATGTCATGGCTCAGGCATTATTTAAGCTGCATAAACAAAGATGTCTGAGATGCTATAATATACTGTTACTCAGCCCTAATCCCCCAGCCACTGTCCCTGAAGTAATCCCATCATTTTTATTACCAGGAGGGAGCCTATTGCAAACCCAGCCACTTTTCCTTCCAAAGGGAAGAAATTTCATCAGAGATGCAGCAAAATATCCTCATCTGACTCGTGAAGCAAGAGATTTCTTTAAAGAAAGTTGGTCTCTCCAGCAACACCTCCCTCCTGCCCTAAGGAAGAGAAGTACAGGGAGGCATGACGAGAAGCAAAGCTGGATAGTCCATCAGAGGAGGGTGCCGAGGAGATGCAGTCCCTTCCAGCTACCTGGCTGAAATTCAAATGCTGGATTAGTGTCTCTGGCACGCTGCTAACAGGAGGCAAAGGAGAGAAATGTAGTGCTTCCTTCCAGCCTTTTGGATCTACAAACCTCTCCCAGGCAGCAGACATCCTGGTCCACCAAAAGAGGGCTAGAATCAGAAATGAGACCCATTTGTCAGATAAAATTTCCACGTACAAGGAACAAAGTTGAATTTCTATCAGGTAGAGATGCTGTAATAACACTGTAGCAGCTGAGAACTCCAGTCGGGTGAAGGTCAGGGCTGCTTGGCATCCACTACAGTCACAGGCCTCTCAGAAAACCAAAAAGAGCAAAGGACGAACACTTCCCCTTGGCAAGCTCACTCCTGTCCAGCTGGATACAACGGGCTTTGAAGGTTGGAAACTCAGCGGGGCTGGCTGCAGCGAAACAGGGAGGGAAAAGGAGATATGGAAGGAGAAAAAAGTTAATCTTCAAAAACAAAATGGTTTTGTTCATCTTCTCTTTGGTTACCAAGTTAGYTCCAGCTGTGACTTGGGTCTGGGACTGAAAGGAGAACGCAAGCTGGAGCCCGCGGGAATTGGAGTCACTTATGTGTCTTCTTTGTACTGAGTTACAGCTCACATAAAAATGAGGGTGGCAAGCCCCGAAGGTGCCCTTTAGCCACATAAAGGGAAAAGTGCTGCAAAAGACAGACCTTGATAAAACACGATCCAAATGGGGACACRTTCAGCATCCCTCGGGGTATGTGACAGCTGCACAGGTAATCATCCTGACAGCACCAGGAGGACTGGGCTCTGCCTTTGGCCCACATCCATTCAATGGGGGAGAACACAGGCAAGCGCAGSGACTGGTGTTACACTCGGATTTGGCCGTGTCCTATTTCTCCTATCACATCTCTGCAAAAGCGGCGTTTTTCCACCTCCCCCCCTTGGACACCTAACAAGGATCAGCAGCTGGAAGCCCCTTACCACTGCCAAGCCCAGCACCCAAGGACCTGCCATCTGTGTTCCAGCCTGCCTTTTGTTCTGATTTGTTAAGTTTTCGCCCTGCTTGCACGCCTCGGGCAGGCGACAGTTGCTTTGTGCAGGACTTGGAGGAGGGAAGTTTTACAGCTTGGCTGCTGCCAACGCACAGATGTTACAGGCTGGGTCACGGCAAGGTGCTAAAGGCCTTCAGAAATGTTGCAAAGCATTAATTATGTTCCTGCAGCTGTTCTTTAACCCTCATCTGTGTCTCCTTTCTTCCACGGGCTGCCAGAAAGACAACTGCGAACGGGAAATCAAAGCAGGAGGCTTTGAAAAGAAGTAAGGCAGAGTCTTTRAAGGTTAAAAGAAATAGCACTCTGCAAAGACAGAGCTTTTTGAAAGCTGTTTGTCCCTGCCACTTGCTTGGACACCTCCTCTTCTCCTACTTTGGTGCAGCGCTGAACTCCAACAGCATCCAAGGTGAAATGGAAGAGGTCACCCAAATCCTGACATTTCACAGAGAATGTCTCAGCTGGGAGGTTGATCCATGAGCTTGGGAATGCTTTGTCTCACAAGACTGAAGGGGGGAATGATTAGTGGCATGGGTTTAACCAACCCTCCCATCTGTGCAGATCCAGGGATAATATCTGGGAGGGGTTTCCCTGGTCTTTCACAGGTTTACGTGAACCTCTTGAAGCAAGTCCAGAGGAAGGCCACAAAGATGCCCAGAGTGATGGAACACCTCTCCTGTGGAGACAGGCTGAGAGAGTTGGAGCTGTCCAGCCTGAAGAAGAGAAGGCTCCAGGGAGACCTTAGAGCCCCTTCCTGTGCTGAAAGGGGCTCCAAGAGAGCSGGAGAGGGACTTTGGACATGGRCCTGGGGCAATGGGACAAGGAGGAATGGCTCTAAACTGAAAGAGAGGAGGTTAGATTAGATACCTGTAAAACATTCTTCCCTGTGAGGGTGGAGAGGCCCTGGCACAGGCTGCCTAGAGAAGCTGTGGCTACTCCATCCCTGGAAGTGTTCCATGCCAGGTTGGATGGGGCTTGGAGCAACCTGGGATAGTGGAAAGTGTCCTTTCCCATAGCAAAGGGGTTGGAATGGGAAGATCTGTAAAKCCCCTTCCAATCGCAACCATTCTGTTATTCTGTGGTCAGAAAAACCCCATTCTGCCCCAGCCGGACCAGAGCTGTACTCAAACAGACCAGTGACTCAAATGACCTGCTGAACCCACGGTCAGAGCTTCTCCCATCCCTGCTACGGAAGCTGGGGAATGCCAATTGTCAAGACAGCATTCAAGCAGGCTTTCCTGGAACAGCTCTGGGAGATGYAAGAACCCAAGTCTCCTGAACTCATCTCCTGTGCTTCAGCCCCCTTGACAGCCACCATGCACCAGGGCTGGCAACACACCTCCCAGGGTCCCTGCAGAGGCACTTCTCTGGGCAATGGGAGCCTTGGAAAACCTGAAGCTACTGCTGAGAAAGTAGATCCATCCCTACAGCATTGTGTCCTTCAGAGCTGCCAGTGCAGGAGGAGGTCTGCACCCAGATTTGAGCCCTGCTGAACATCAGGACTAAGGGTATCCACACACCACCAGGGCAGCCATTCCAGTGGCCAAATTGCAGCCCGCCTGGGAAGGCATCTCYGTACCCCACAAACCAGAGGTTGCCAAAGGGAAGGTTTGTCCATTGCTAATCTATAGACCAGCTGCAAAGCAAAGCCCCAGCTCAAACACGGGCATTCACTAACATATCTGCACGAACTGGGCTGCAGCTGTGCCACAGGACCGTGAGTGGGCTGATAAAACCCACCAGGCTCCTGAAAGGCCTCTCCCTCCCCTATTCCCCGTGCTTTAAGCCGCAGTCAAACAGAGCATAACTCCTTTTAAGACTTGCAGATGTGTTTCTGAATCTGGCTGGGCAGCTTGTGCTGGCGAGAGGGAACAAGATTGTCTCTGGAATCCTTTGTGCTGCAGCTCTCTGTGCACAATAGGCTCCCGCGCACTCGGGGGCTGAATAACTTTTTGTGCTAGAAATGAAGCAAGGGGGGAGAGAAAAAAATAATACAGGCACAATAGCAAACAAACAAGCAGAGAGCGCGGTGATGGAAAAGCAGGCAGGAATAGCTACGCTGTTGTGCCCAGACACACATTCCAAACAGCATCTTYCACATTCAAAAAGGCATCAACTAATAAAGAATAAGTTTTTGCCTGACATCTCTTGGACGTGCCTTCGGTCGGGGATCGTTAGGACTCAGCACGCTGGCCAAGACTTGAACTTCTGCATAATGGCCCCAGACAGCTGCCGATACCCTCAGCTGCTGCTGGCACAAATGTTCACTCCTCTGCATCACTTTAGAGCAATGAGAACTAAAAAAAAAAACAAAACCAAACCCAAACCAATACAGGCCTTGAAAGAGGATCCACGATAGCATCAAGCACTGAGCCCCAGGGCCATGGAACACTAGACTGAGTAATGCTGACAGCTACAGGTGAAGGACCTTCCTCCAGGTAGCTCAGGACCCTGACCCCAGATGCCCAAACAGGATGCAATTCCTCCCACACCAAAGCAGTGAGTGACAGCTTTCTCCCCTTCCCTCTAGGGAAGCCTGGCCCTGGGTATGCAGCCATTTCAAGCAGGAATTGGGGATTAGCAGTGTCACCGTAACAGTCTTTACATCCTGGGCTTGGACTTGCCTTCCTTGGGCAACATTAGATTTCCACCAGGATGGACCAACAGCCAAACAAAATCAGATTGAAGGCTTTGCAGGAGCAGTTTTTGTGTTAAGATATTTCTGTACACCCCCGTTCTGCCTAAATATCAGGAGACAATGTTTTTATCTGACTAATAGAGCTCCTCAAACCACGTGGCCCAGGCTGGCTATTTTAAAACAACATTCAGCTGAGACTTTTGTTTCTGATGGARTAATTTAACACCCCTCTCTTGCTGAGTACTCTCATCCCCAGGTATCAGAGTGGATCAGAAAGGCTGTGCTGGGGAAAACCAACAGAATCATTAAGTTTGGAAAAGACCTCTAAGATCATCGAGTCCAAMCACTGACGCAGCACCATAACTCACATCACCTATGATCCTGGAGCAGAAACTCCTGTCTGCCCAAAAGAGCCCTCYGCAGGGACGTGCAGAGAGGCAGCTTCTCCAGCAGCCTCTCCCAGACAGCAGCTTTCCTCTTTCCTCTTTTTTCCAGCATTCTTTATTTTTTAATCTGCTTCCCCCCCCGGACTCCAAATTCAAGTTATGTAAATTTTACAGAAGGGCCGACATCTTCTGATGCAGATGATCCCATCGGTGTTATTGTCTGGCTGCCAGCTTCTGGGAAACAGGCAAGGCACGAGGGCGGTTGCTGTTTTTAACCGGAGGCCGCGTCTGACTCGAGCGTTAGGGGAGTTAATGAGCACTGTGCAAAGGGAGGGAGGGCTGGCAGAAAGCAAACAGGGAAAGCTTTATTTTTACATTTCATTATTTTTATAAGAAAAATAAGCCAGGGACTTTACAGGAGGCACAAAGGGGATTTTCAATAATTTTTTTTTTTTAATAGCAGAATTTGCAGCTGAAAGAACCTGCTGAGATGTCCTGTGCCTAAATAGCAGGGAGGTGCCTGGGTCTCCACACAGGGCGTTACAGGTTACCTTGTTCTTCTAGTTCTCAAGGTCTGCAAGGGAGACATCCCCCGTCCAGTATTAGTGGATCCTGTTGTGGATGCAGCTGCAATCATGGCCAGACATGGAAAGCTTGGACCACCTGCAGTAAAAGGCAGAGATTCGACCACCTCAGCCTCTAGGAATCAAGATCTGTGCCAATTTGCAGAGTACAAAGAGCAGATCACAGCTGCTGATGTGAACCCCAAGGTRTTGACATACATGCACTACAACTGTAGCAGAGAGTCCTCCGTGGCTCACCCCATCCATCCGACCCCATCCTAGACACAGGATGGATCTGCACAATGGATCCTCTCTCAGGGGCAACAGKCTGCAGACTGCCCCAAGGAGTCCAGGCAGCCTGGGAGCTCCCTCTCCAGCTCTGAAGGGGATTAAGGCCACTCAGTGGGTGCTCAGCACCAAGCAAGTTGAAACCAAATCCAGTAGCCTCTAGAAAAGATGGATGAGGCCAGCAAGCCTGACACTATTCCCCTGAAAGCAGCAGGGAAGAGGTTAAAAGAGAAGATTTATGGGCATATATCTCTGCCAGAACCACCAGGTGATCATGTGTACACATTTCTCTACTCTAAGACCTAATTTTCCACCATTTCCCTTGATTTGCTGTTCCTATTCTCCCATTTCCTTGATTTAAGGCCCAATTATTTCTTGTCCTCTTGCCAGTGAAACAAAATATTTCATAAGCACTCCTGCTGCCTCTCCTCACTCCCTCCCTCCTTTGGATGCTGGTTTCAATGCCTGACTCATGCTTCGTGTTCTCTAAAATTTAGAGTATTTTAGTGAACACCTAACAATGATTTTACCATTTTTCTCAGTGATACAAATGGGATTTGGCACCAACTAGCCTGCTGTTGGAATTTAAGTGAGTCTGTGGCTGCCACAGCTCTGGCAAGTCTTTGCAAAGCAGTCCCTGGGGATTGTGACCTGGGCATGATTTTCTTCCGATGAGATTGTGTCCTTCACGAGGGATGAGCCACACACCCTGGGCTGAGCTGGTGGTGACTCTGTGCTGGGACAGGGAGAAGGGCAGAGCCGTAAAATCAGGTTCATCCAGGCCAGCCCCAGCCCTCCAGGGAAGAGCTGGGGACTGCCATCTGTACACAAGTGATTCCAGGGTCTGATCCTCCTCCTTAAGGATGTAGACAAACTCTGCCTTCATTAAAAGAGAAGAATAATGTCTCTGGTGGGTCCCCAGTCTAAACTTCTAAGCATAATCAAACCTTCCAAGTGGTTCATCACGGAGTGGCTTCTGTCAGCCCACTGAGCATCAGTCCTTCAAAACATCCCTGGGAAAACACCCTCCCCTCCCCATGGAGCAATGGTTTTACAATAAATTTCCAGGCCTCTTCCTCCCCCTTGCCCAGGCTTGCATGATCACAGCATATAGCATTTCTAKAGCTTCCTCCTACTAGTTCCCATAACCATACCAAAACCTGTCACAACACAGCCATGAAAAAGACAGTTAAAAGTGCTATTTCAATATTGCCAACCTTTTTCAAGGAGATGAATCCATTATGTTAGGTGAGAAGGAGCACAGGTCAAATCAGAGGTTCCTTAGGCCATGAGCCTGAGAGAGTGAAAAAGCTCAACAYTGCTCCAAACCAAGCCGAACATGGACCCAAAGCTGGGTCTCCTGTATTCTCAACACATGCAGGTCCCCAGGACCTTGAACCTCCATGAAAATCAGCTGCTTACCTCTACGTGCACAACACACTTCATTTAGCCTTCATTTTTTCCCAAAAAAAAAACCCCAACCAAAACCAAACATAAAACCACAACTCACTGGACATGCWGCCTTTCCATTCAAACACCATTGAAAAAATTTCAAGTTTGGAAGTTGYAGCTCACCAGCTCTAACTTGGTCTAACTTGGGTCACTCTCCAGAAGGGACATCTCCAGAGATTCTAGTCTTTCTAGCAGCTGGCTGGCAGTAACAAGGAGGAAACATCTTGAGAAGAGGATCAGGAAAAAGGGATAGGATGAGGTACTCTTTCCTAGATATTTTGAGCTATGCCTGTTCTCTTCAGCCAAACAAACAATTACCACATCACTCGGAGAAAKGTCCAAACCCAATCTCATGCTCAGATTTGGGGTCAAGTAGGCAAGAGAGCTGGACACAAGCTGAGATGCAGAGCCCTGTCATAAATCAGGCCCTAAAACATGGCAATGGGAAGCCCCAAGAAGGCAAAAACATCCACACATCCCAAAGCGGGCAGCGGGATCTGGTCTTCACATCCRCCACGGCTGCTGGCAGCTTGTTCACACATTTCATGGAGCCTGGAGGACAAGCTGAGGCCTGCAATGCTGTTTAGCCACACCAGACTTGCTGCTCTGTTACGGGATGGGGCAACTTCACTCCAAAGAGCTCCAYAAAATAATTGACCACCAAATGCCACCAGAATGAGAACACTTTGGGTTTTGGTAACCCAAGAAAGGACTCGGGTTTGTTGGGGGGGAACACTCTTTATCTGAATTTAAAAAGAAGAAAACTAGCCCTAGCTTGAAATAGCAAGTAAGAATGGAAAAGAGACGAGGAAGAAACTYCAGAAAGGCTCTGCAGATTTCCCTGTACCATCATCTCTTCACAGCTGGGGCTACGCAAGGCAAGATCTCTTCTGTTTTGAGCGCACCCTGGAAGAAGCTCCTGGGACACCACCTGCCACTCTGTGGGGCATCAGACCTGCTCTGAACTGCTTCTAAGGATCAGCCCACTGAGGGCTTGTGAATTCCACTCACAACTTGGAGAGGTTTGGGGATCARTACCCCCCCAAGATCTGTAAAATCCAGAGGCCTCAGAGGATGCTAACCAGGCTAACTTCATCCCTCTTCATAACTTGGTACAATCAGCTCTGCTAACTGTATTGGCCTGAGGGTTAGTAGATTAATGCCACTTTYAATTTATCATGTGGCTGTGGTTGGCTGGAAGCATCACCTCCAGGGGAAGCTGACTCACCCTAAGCACACTGTTTTCCAAAGGGACAGCTAAGTTTTGCCCATAGACCAGCTTCCCTTCAAGCTACCTGTCAACCTAGCACAGGCTGGACAGACCCTGAAAGCTAACACACCACAGTTCATATTCCTGGCAAGTACCATCACAGGGCTTAAATCCCCTGGAAAGTATTGGAAACGGTAAAAGCTGGCCATTAGGGCAGTTTTATATGGGATAGATATTCTAGGTTGTAAAGCGTGTTTGGAATGCTTCCTCCACTGCCTTTCCTCAGAGGAAAGAAGATAAATGTCCAGACGGATGTTCATAGCCCAGGGCAAGGGAAATACAACATCCTCCGGAGCAGCGAGCAGAAGTGCTGGAGAGGGAGACATGCAGAGACTCCGCTCGGAGACCGCGTGACCGGCTTCCCCCATACACCACCAAACCCACACCACCCCGGCAAGCCCACACCAGGGCCTCGGTGCCCCTCTCCCAGCAGCCCGAGTGCGAAGTGTTAGGGAAGGAGGTGCTCATTGGAGAGTCCACCCTGACCCTGGGCAACATAGCAGCGTCTGGGATGTCTCAGGATAACGAGACTRCAGCATGTGAGCAGCGCAGTGCCTCTGTGTGCCCACTCTGCTGCCCAGAAAAATTCGCTCCCATCCGATTTGACCATTCCACAAGCACAGGGGAAAGCTGCGTGGTCCTCAGGGAGCTCACTAAGCCAGTATTTCTATAGGAAATGGGAGCTTGTGCACCAGAATGTAAATATAGCTTTAAAAAAATAAAATCAGCCTCTACTCTATCTGATCAAGAGAAAAGTGTTTGGAGGGTAAATCGAGACAGGAGAGTTTGCTCAGATTTATGGGGAGGTGGAATAAGTTGGAATGGTCTGAACCGAATCCATTCCTTAGGCAGAAGTGTAACTGCATAACCCCAAAGTCCAGATATAATTTCCTTTGCAGCCTGGCAAAATGCCAGMGATCCCTTCAACCTCAGCTATTTCGTGATTCTGTTGTATTCAGAATTCATGGCACCCTATTTTGATGCTGGGAATAGGAGGGATACGGTTAGGGCCACAGCAGATCTTCTATCCCTTGTCCCACCTCATCGGATTGAATCCAAACCTTCGTCAGAAAAAAGTTCCAGCACTTTTCCCAAAAGGAGTTGTTAAAAGACATTTACAGCCTTGGAAGAGCACATGTCCACCAGAGATCAGATTTTCCACTGATCCATGAGATGGATCAGATTAAAAGAACAGGGACAACACGAACCCTAAAACACACAGGTCCTCAAATGCTGAAACATCTCTCAGTCTTTTCTTTGCT
Organism: Amblyornis subalaris; assembly: GCA_018881555.1. NCBI lineage: Eukaryota > Metazoa > Chordata > Aves > Passeriformes > Ptilonorhynchidae > Amblyornis > Amblyornis subalaris. The sequence goes on along the minus strand of JACAXG010000049.1, from coordinate 4,747,579 downwards.
AGATTGGAGAGAAAAAAAGACAGCAGGGAAGAAAGATGTAACTTGGTTTACTAGACGCTTCTAATCGAGCTCTAGTGCCTAGGATCAAAGATTAGTTGATTAAAATCCAATTTCAAAGCTTATTAACTTTTGAATGAGAAATGCTGCTATGGTGAGCTTACTCAGGCAGGCTATTTCTGGCTTGGCAGAAGCTGCTGGCAGGGAAAAACAGCTCTTTGCTTATCAGCACCCAGCCTAGACCCAGATGAGGCAAGAGGATTTCACCTCCTCAGACCACTTTAAATCAAGACTAAATGAAGAAAAGGACTTCCCTTAAGCTGGATATTAAAACCAGCTGACCATTTCCGCTTCATGCCACCACAGCTTGTTTGAAAACTGTGCAGAGCCGTTGTGTTGTTTTGCTAAGTTACCTAAAATTCACTTCCCTGCAAGGTATTCCGGTCAGGTTGGTGCATGACAGCTCTGACATGAAGTCTCTGGGTATCTTCAGCCCATTTCTTCTTGCCCAAGCAGCTCGTTGCCCTTACAGAAGCTGTACCACCACAACCAGCTCTGTCCCACTACAAAAGGGGCAGGAAACCCCGGCACCGCCAGCTGAGGGACATGACAAGCCAACCTGAGATCTGTTTGCCACAGGCTTTTATCCTGAGGGACATAAATCCCAGCTCCTAACCTGAGATCATTTCAGGACATCCAAGTATATTTTAAAGAATGCAAGACAGAACCATGGAATCATTTAGGTTAGAAAAGACCTCTTAAGATGTAGGGTTGGAGCTACATCCTGGAGCTTTAGGGTTGAACACATTCCTTATCCTAAGGATAAATGCGGGTTAGCACTGCCTTTGGGGAGCCAGTTCATCCCATCCCCTCCTGTTAGAGCTATTCCTCACAGTACTGCTTGCAGGAAGTTTTCCAGTTTCTCTGCTCTTTCCCAGGCACAGCAATCATAAAGATGAGAACTGCAACACACAATTCCACAGCAAAGTTTTTCAGGTGGTAAAGGCCCATTTCTCTCTCAGGTACACAGTTTTTCAGAACATCTCTGATCCAGGGAAACAGTATTTAAGGCCATCTGTGCCCAAACAATGGGCTTCACCTCTTCTACTAAAGGACTGAGTTTATCAGCTGAACACAGCCATTGTCTAGACCAGCTATTGATGGGGACTCATACCTGTGWGGCAAAGGTGGCAGCTGTGAAGCACCAAGGTCTGGGTCTGACTCTTGTCCTGCTCACAGTGAAACACGTGATGTATCCTCAAAAAGCACCAGAASAAGACGAGGTTAACACCAAAGCAGGGGGAAAAAGGCAACTCATGCTATTGTACTTTAAAAGAGGGAAAGCAGCAGGCAGTCTGGGTGACCAAGTTAGCTTTGAAGAGTGGTTGGTGACAGCTACGTGATAAATACCTTGTCTTTCTAAGAGGCACCTTGGTAGCTTCCTTCCTCTCTCCTGCTGCGCTCTGGGAATTGCAGACACACCRCCCAGAGCAGCATGGTTGAAGGAGCTCCACCTCCAGACACTTTCAGACCCAACTCCAAACAGCCACTAGATCAGTAAATGACACAGCAAACAGTGACTTCTCCCTGGTTCAATTAAATCTTATCTTTAACCAAGGAAAAAGGAAAACGGTCTTACAACCTGCCTCTGGTATATATGAAGTATGTAGGAACTCTTCAAAAAGATTCCTGCTCCTGCAGATCGCGCACAGGCTTTCAGAAGAAGAAAATCAGTTATTTCCACACATCTTTTTGCAATGTTCCACCAGGTTCCTGTTACACATAGTGCCTCTGGGGAAGGAAGCAGTGTGGACAGCACAAACCAAAGGCCTCCCCCATCCCTGACAAACCCTGAGCATGCGATAACAGAGAGAGAAAAGGGCATGGCAGCAAACTTCACCTACACACGGGCACAGCAGGGATCCAGTCTCTGAAACCAAGCCCACACGAAACTTTGAACATAGAGAAAAAATGTTAGCATAACAACGTTGTAGAATAAGACCTCTCTGTTGGTGGTGAGGCAGCTCTTGCCTTAGGGAAAGAGCGTGTTTCTCCCCTAAACTGTACAGAGGTCAGGATGGAAAGGCACAAAGTTTTTTCTATGACTAAAAAGCTGTTTTTTAAACTACCTCTAGAAGGACAGTCTGACTCTCCTGTTATGCAGCCTATGCCACTGCATCAGCCAAAACAGCCGAGGGTCCCCACACAGCCTGGGAAAGGGCCAGGGGGCCAGCAGTGGTTTGGAAGTGTCACCCTTGAGCTCCACCTTGTGCTCCCAAGAGCAGTAGCCCTGCTCTCTCCTGCAAGCCTGCCTCGAGTATTCCAGCAGCAAGCTACAACTGAGCTGTGAAACAATACTCAGGAGCAAAGGCAACACCAGATCAGCCAGGCAAACGCTGAGGAGAGGTGACAGTAACAAGGAAGGTTATGTTTAGCCTCACATCTGTGCTGTTTGGAAGCTCTCTTCACAGGAAGGAAAAAAAATAGCTTAAGAATAAATCTTTTACTGGGAAAACATCCAGCCGGGGAATAAAAAACAAGAGTCTAAGAGAATGAGTAATTGAATGAAGAGAGATTGTTGAACAGGAGAGGTCAGGGATGTAGGGAGCACACAAGAAGGACCACCAGCACAGGGAGGATTTGGGGAAAGCAGCCATCTTTGGGGCAGACAGGCATGCTCCGGCTGCCTCACCAYGATCATCTTTTGAAGGGGAAGGAACAAAGCCCTCTGCTGCCTTCCCTTCTCACAGACCCCACTCCTRCAACAAGAGGAACCAGCTCCATTCCCTGAGCTCTTCCATCCCAAAGCCCAGCAGAAAGGCAGATGCCAGGCAGGAACTGGTGAAGGTAGCCCAGTGTGGAGGACATGCAAAGTCACTGAATCTGGGTCTCAGTTTGGAGCCAGCTGCTTCACACAGTACCCTAACATCATAGAGCCCACCTGCACCTCCTCTGAAATGCCCCAATACTTCCTTCTTTATCCTCACTCAGCCCCACCTGGATCACACGCTGCTGCGACAGCAAGTGCCAGCAGAGGAATAGAAAGGCTCACACTGGTTGCTCAGGACCAGTTCAAGCACATATGAYTGCAGGCACATTCCCACCTAGTCTTCCAGTGTTCCAGCATCCACCAGGAGCCGACACACCATGGCAGCAACAGGATCCTTCTCTGCCCACTGCACTCCAGTCCCAAGAAAGCAACATCATGCTTGGTTAAAATTCCACACAAACAACCACCTGGGCCACATAATCCAGCTCCTGACAGGCTTGCTAGGGATATTTCCCCATTACTGCTTCAATGCCGAGTGACAGATCTGAGTCCCACTGCATTACAGGTGGTTGCAAATCCAATTTCCTTCCCCAAAAAACTAGGCATGTTTGCACCTGCCTCGACCCCTCTGCACCCTGCATAAGGATGCAGCAACTGGCTGAGCAATGAGCACAGAGCCCACATGGCAATAATTCCCCATGTCCATATCAGAAATCCAAATCTCTAATTTACTTCATCCTGGAGTCACTTAAATGTAAGCATCACTCCTGGCCCCACTTCTGTATTTATKTTTCTGGTTGCAGATATAATTGTTATACTAACGGTGCTTTAGTTGTGATTATAAATACCCAAACTCCCATGCCTATGTATGTGCAGGCACGCATCCACACACACTCATTCTTCTACCTCTTGAGAAATGGGTCTGTTCCGCTTTCTCCTGCTACTGATAAAATATTGATTAGGGAATTTGAAAATTTGAAATGATTTAGGAGTCCCTGGATGGGAAACGTAATGTACTGTGCCGGTCGCATTATGAGCCATCCATCACCTGTCAGCAAGCAGCAAGAAAGTGACAGAATCAATACAAACGTGTCTGAAGATGGGTTTAATTCATTTCCCTTCCCCCTCAGGCCATGGCTGGAGCATGCCAGCCAGAGGAGAAGGGAGGCTTGACAACACCAGCCCAGCCTCACTCCACCCAAAGTGCAAGGGGGTTAACTTCTTCCTTGGCAGTCCAACCACATCAGGGCCAAGGGCCAATGTGGGCAACCTCGGCACACTCCCAGGGGAGCATGGCCAGGTCAGCCAGCCAGGAATTGCTAAACCAGACCCTGAAGGCAGCGTTGATGCCCCAAGATTGTCTGGGGTGCCTGCAATCTCCACATGGGTAACAGTGCCTGCATGGCTCCGACTTGAAGCTGCTTTGAATGACTTRGGCAGGTTGTTATTTGTCCCTAAAGCCTCCCCATGGCTAGTAACTCCAGCCTCTCCCAGTACACTTTACTCTGTGGAACACTCCCATACATTATTCTGCTTTGGGAGGGACCAGACTGGGCAGCAGACAGTATGAATCCCTCCTAGCTTCTCTACTTCCCTTCTTTCCCACCACCTTTAGTCACCATGGCGTGATCCAGCTCCTCGTTACACATCCCTTATGCATTTGTTGCTCTTACTATCATCAGGAGTTTTAAAATAAAATAATATTAAAAAAAAAGAAGGGGTGGGCAGAATCCATCCGTAGGGCGATRTATCATCCTCCCGCATTTTGCAGATGGATTCAATTGGCCTGTGATCCTATTTTGCAGATTCCCTCAGAGCACTGTAATTCATCCTGCAAGGCATTTCAAATGAGACCGGACAGAGCACTGGAGAAATGACAGGAGCCGAGTGCCCTGCCGCGCTCCCTGGGAGCAGAGAGGGTGACCAGGCAGGCTATTGCTCATGTGTGATTAGAGATAATTATTCCAGGGCACACCGCAGGAGGTGATGGCAGCACAAGGGCAGCTCAAACAAGGCCAACAGAGTTGCTGTTCCCAAAAGCTGCTCCTCAACTCAAGCCAGCCCACCGTGGACTACGACAGGCAGCAGAATTAACCCTGSATGTGGAGCACATGGTGTGGCACGAGGGACGTTCCACAGCACAAGACAACTTTTGACCTGCCAGCTGTGGGGTGGGAGACCCGACAGCSTGCTGGGTGGGAGCAGGAGGATCTCCAAGCTTCCCCCCTGACTGACTCTTTGTCCCACCAGAAGCCTGACAGACAACCTTCCCCTCTTCTCGACACCTTTCAAGGCTTCAAGGAGGCAGCACTGGCCAATGGATACAGGAGCAAGCACTCATCTTCTGGACAGCATTTTTCTCCTCTGTTCCTTGGCTGATGATGTGGCTACAGGTACGACTTCCTGGACAAAACTTTCTCATTTATTTTGATTTTAATTCCATTATTTAATAGACTGCAAAACCCTTAATGTGGGAGTCTCAACTACTGTGACTGTGCAATTCACTCCAGATGCATCCCTTCTACCTCACCATCCCTAACAGACTCTATAAACGGTTTCCAAATCCAGCAGAAGTGGTCTATTTGCTGCCTAGTATACCATATAATCTTTTGCAGAGGTAGTATTGATCTTATTAAACCTGCAGCCATCAAGTCCTCAGATGTGTCTCAGCCCTTGCTTGCCTACAGCAACGCAAAGAACCTTTTCCAGCCCCACAGCAACACACAGGTGACGGCACCAGKCTACACTGACCCAGAGACGAGAGGATCACTGCATTCCTGAGAACAATTTAATAGTCAGTAGAGCCATGGCTGCAGGGTATTCAGTCAGAAGCAATACCCCATCTCAAAAAGAAATGTCTGAGTCATTTTAACTGTAAGGGACAGAAATTAGGGACTAATTCAGGCCGTAACAGGTACTGAATGCTGAGTCCAGAAGCAGCTCTGCTCATGGCTAATGGATTTTGCACAGTGAGACTTGCTCGGGGCTCTCAGCTCATTGCTGCAGGACGCTCGCAAGACTCTCTCGCAGCCGCTCTGCCAGATTTTCCTCACCCATCCACAAAAGGAGAACCTCATGAGATTATTTGCACGGTCCTCTCCAAACAAGCAACCCTTCCCACAGCACAGAAGCTGGCTCCAGATGAGAGAGGAGAGGCTGTAGGAGGCTGGGCAAGGAAAGCAGCATTAAGATGCAAAGCACACGGTTGGAACTCTCTAAAAAAATATATATATACGCATCTATATGTGCAGGTACATGAAGCTCACCTTTTTGAGGGAAGACAGCACCACAGTGTGCTGGAAAGGCAGAGGCATAGAGCACAGTCTTACCAGATGTTTACCTGACAGAGCAGCAGCGCTGGGTTATGCTCCCAGGCCGCCCTGGCAGTGACGTCCAAGGAGAGGACAGATGGCAGCTCCACAGTGGAGCGTTAGGACCATGACTAGTGTCTTTCTTCTAGACGAGGCTCTGGTGCTGCCAGCGTACAGCAAGCACTGAAGGAAGGGGTGATAAGTGGCCACTGTCTGGCCCAGAGGCGCTGGGGTGCCAAGCAAAGGAGAGGAGGAGGCACAGCTCCCACCCYTTCAACATGGGCACTGACCCGGTTGCGTCAGCCCCGCTCGTCAGCCARTCCGTCACCCTGCTGGCTCCTGCCGGGGCCTCAGGACCTGCAAAGGTGGCTACACATGTCGGACTATTTGTCTTCTCAGGTTGTTGGGACAAGGGGGCTGACAGCCCTATTAGTCATCTCACAAAACAGAGCCCAAACACATCCCCAGAGAGGGGGACAGGGAATAACCCCAGGGAACAAGAGAACACCAAAGCCACACAGCTGCCAGTTTCCCAGGGAAAGGCAAAGCATCAGTACAGCCTGAGAACTGAAATTCTTGCAAGAAGTACATGGGAAAGAATCCTGGAAGCTGAAGCTTTCACTCATCACCTGTCATCTTCCTTAGGCAAGAGTAARTTGCTTCTGTTAACGGGCAGGTACCATCCTCACTTTCAGCACTGACCCAAGCCCTGTCCCGGGATGTGCCCATGCTGGGAGACCTAGACTGTTTCTGCACCAACCCCAAGTAACCCTGCAGTCTTCAAGAAGGCACATCATTGCTCTGGGAACCAGCCACCCGCACACACACTGCTATGAAGAGGAAGAAATAATTGATCCAACAGCCCAAAGAAGTCACTCACGCCTACGTGATGCCCACACATCCTGGAAGCAGCAGGTAGGGACCTGGMTCTTTCTCTACGCCAGAGGAGAGCYGGGATATATTCAACAGCTCATCAAGGCACCGAAAGCACCAGGCACAGAGGTCGGATGACTTAAGAATTGCACTACAAGTCCTCAGAACACATCAGTGGGAGGTGTTGCTCCAGAAGAATAGCAAAAGAAGTGCCCTGCTCCCCACATTGCCAAACCAACACTCCTCCAGCCAGTGCCAGAGTTTTGCGTGCACACATACATCCAGACTGTGCATCAAGGCAGCTCCTGACTGCCCACGTGAGCTGGTTTTTAGGTAGGGATCTCCACGTGAATGATTATAACCCAGCTAATCACTGTCACCCAAAGCTGCCCACCTGCCCTGCCAACACCTCCAGCAGAGCAGGATACCAGCCAGCACCWATTCCAGGATCTTCTTCCAGGACACAGCCAGAAGGTTGAGACTGAGCCAAAGCTTTGTAAAATGGAGCGTGGCGTAGGTGGGGAGGAGGGGAGACAGCTCTTTGAGCAAGTAATTTCAATTGCCTTGAGAAAACAGGTTGTTAAAATGATAGAAATAAATGGGTTGTTTGAGCAGCCTCCAAAATGCTTTCTGAGAAAACTTTCAGGTAGGAACATTGATTGCAAATRCTTATTAACTGCTCCTTCATTACCAAAGAGATGTGATACATATGTTTACAAATTTTGATACATTTTTATTAATCCTACTTAACTGTTTAATTCTCTAAACCTCGCCAGAAGGGCTGTCACCAAGCAACTCCCTAAACACAGTCTCAACTTCTGCACAGCCAGGCGTGGGCGCTGGAGGAGTCACTCCAGCATCTGCCTGTACCAAGGAACACATGATGCCCATGTCTGACCCAAAATGACTCTTTAGATCCCAGCCTCCCAAGAAAGGAGGATCTCACTTCAGAGGATGTGGTAGGGTCACCTACCCACCTTCGTCCACTCGTGACAGCCATCAGCCAAGAGATTGTTGGTCCCTCTAACTCAGCCTCCTGCCTCCCACAGCAAACGAGCTTGATGCTAATGGTAAGAACTGAACAGAAGGTGGAAGGTGGAGGTGTTTTCCCAGGACKATTCTCCAGCTCCTAGCAGCCCAGCACTTAAAACTCCCAAGCTGTAAATTGCTTCAGGGCTGTGTTTAGGCCCATCATCAAGAGTTATCTGCCATGAAATTGCCAAGTTCCATTTTAAAGGTTCGTGATATTTTTTGGCCACCACAACATCCCAGGATAACAAGTTTCCAAGGCTGAATTAGTTCCCACACACACATAGCATGTAAAGCTGTTTGATTTAAACCTGCAGTCCATTATTTTCTTACCCTGCAGGAAACAACAAACAATTACCTTCTAATCAGCTTCCTGGGTGATTTTATCAGTGTCTCAAGTCCTCCTCGTTGACGCTTTTTCCAAGCTGGTGAGTCCTGGCCTAGGCCACCCTTAGATGGAAACTGTGACAYCATCAAGTCATATAAAGCACAACTCCTTGCTCTTGCCAACATCTTCTCCAGCAGCAACATCAGCGTGAGCGATGCCCTATGCTGGGACAAGTGTTCTCCTCTGGGGCTCCTCACTGGAGCTGCTCTTCCAGTGAAGAACCAGAAGGTCTGTTTATTTTAAGCAGGCTTGAGAGAGGCACAGGCAGAGGATGGGTGAGGAGGATCCCTGCCCCGGGTCACTGCTTCAATGAGAGACAAGATTTCTCTCTGAGGAGGCCCATGCCACAGGGATGCACAGATTGTCACCTCCTGGCTACTTGGGYAAGGGTTTCTGTCCAAAGCAGAGGCATCATGCTGATGGCCAGATCCCTCCAGGCTTCCACAGCTTCCATCACCCTGCTGGAAGCAGTAGGTCCCGCCAGCCCTTCTCCAGTAATCCTGCCTGGGGACTGCARTGTCCCAGCTAGAAACTGCCCCGAGCACACAAGAAGCACAATGATGCTGGTATGGTCTGCAAGCTCCACCTGCCAGAGAGATCACAGCCAGTCCACCAACACATTTTGTTTTCAGAAGCTGAAAACCCCAGTGTGCTGCCAAGTCATGGATTCTTCATCATTAGCACCTTGCGTAAGAGTACACACAGCACGCTTGGGGTTTGCAGGAGAAAATGGGAAATATCCTCTCTCCACATGCGGCTGCTACAGAACAGTTCATCAGAACAGGAAACCCAGCAGGGCACAAAGCAGAGGCTCACAGGTACAAACTGACAGGCACAGCACATCCCATGGCCTGCATTCCCCAGCAAACACCTSCTGCCAGCTCAAGCACTAGAAAAGCAGTTACACCTTTCTACACATATTGTCTTGGTGTTGCAATTTTTATACCATTAAAGATGCTGGGCTGCAGCAACCAGGTGTGTTTGGGCCTTCGGCATTGCTGCAGAGTCCCAAAATGGAACCAAACTCTTTGCCACAAAAGCTCAAGTCACTTGTGGGCCAAACCCAGGCTTATGATTCAGCCACACACCTTCCACAGACACCTCTGCCAGATGAGCCAATACATTAGTCCCAGAATGCCATACCCTGCATAGTTCAATCCTAACCCAGCACCTGCAAATCCCACTGAGAGCTGGAACAGAGCATCTCTGTCACCAGCAGTCAAGCACACCCAAAGCTTTGTGCTTGTCTGTACTGCCTGTGCAGTATTTCCCCCACAGAGAACGCAGTGGCAGRGCTTTTCAGACACACAGACCTTATCCCTCCCTCACTGCAACTCTGTGGTCCCAGGGGCCTTAATTATCCAGCATCCTTCTCACAGGGAGCTGCTCTCTGGGAACATTTGCATGTTCGACTCCTCTGGACAAGTTCCGAGGCAAGCAGCTAATCCTCTCCCAGGTCTCAATGTCATATCAATTTTCCTGTTCGAAGCTGAGCTCTCTCCATCAGGGGGTTTTAAACTAATGAGACGTACCGAGGCCTTCAACTCTGGGAATATCAAATGCAGTGGGATTCAATTGCGTTTGATTTTCATGTGGTTTTCCCTTTGTAATTAACACCAGACAGCGTGCAACTTCTCTTCATCCTACCACTGGATACCATCTCCGCTCAAGACAAACACGTCAGGAAAGGTGATGCTTTTACCCTACACTGCCAAAGGCATAATAATTTTTTTTTTGCTTCCTTCCCCCCATGAATAAACATCCTCAAGGTAATATTCAGACCTTTAAATCTCCGAGAGCAGTGGCACAGATCCCTCTGGGTTCACAGGTACAGCAGCCCCTCCTACTTCTTACTGATTAGGATTATGCTCCAGAAACACTGGTGCATGGGCAAAAGCTCTGAAAGGACTTAGTGGGTCTGTCTTTCCCAATATCCTTAGGGGGCTGAGGATCTCCAGTGTGCCCTAGCAAAGATGAGGAAGTATGAATCATAGAATCATTAAGGTTGGAAAAGCCCTCTAAGACCATCGAGTCCAACCGTATCTCTATCCATGTGCATCCTTTCCAAAGGCAGCCCCATTAGTCTTCCTACTACAGCAGGTTTTCCACACGGCTAAGACACAACAGCCAGCACTGACCAGTGGCTTGGAGATCACACAAGCCAATACCCACTTTTTTTTAAACCTAAATGAGCTCAGTTGTGCTACATCTGTCAGGACCTGCAGGAAAGGCAATGCTCCTTTTGATCAGAGGAGTTTGAAAGTCCCTCAGTACAGCAACGGGCTGCACAGCAACATAACATGGTGCAAAAACCGGGTCAGCAAGGGGCAGTTCCTACAGGCACTGGTATATGAAAGTTTTAATGTCCACTACTAAAGCCAGACACTGCCAACATCCCATGGCCGCGATCCAGCAGAAATCCCTGCAGACGGACTCTCCCGCAACCTCTCTAGCCAGGGAACATCTGAGGCAAAAGAAGAAGATACTGCTCTAAGCAAAAGCAAGTCAGGTCTGCATTACACCAGGAGTGAAGCAAATCCTTCTCCGCAGTTAGGAAAATAAAGGTCACCAACCATCTACCTCACACACCTCGACCCTAGATTCTCACTGCAAGGAATTCCATAAGGGTTCAGAGCAAGACCTGGGGTTCTCTCTCTCAGTTTCTCTTTTGGGGAGCAATTTTTGTGCCATTCAAGCACAGATATTAAATATACTCTTTTAAAAAGGCACAGCATACTGTGTGATATGTTCCAAATTAGCATGTAAAATACCTCATTTTTCAAAGAAAAAGCTGTTTTGTTTGCAAGAGCTCAGTTGTCACCCTGACTTTTCCACACAGGATAGCAAAACTTGAAAGGGACTCACCTGGATTAATGCAGTCTGCAAATGTAAAATCATGGTCTTCCCTGGTACATATATAACAGCCACATCCCATTTCTTATGATGATTTCCATGCCAGCAGCCCAAAAAGACCTTTCTAAGAGATGTTGCATTGCATCTGCCCTTGCCCCAGTTCCACCTTGGAAAATGTTTAGGTTCCATTAACCAGATCATTTGCCAACCAACAAACACTCCTGCACCTGCAGCACCCAAAACACTCCCATGGATGTTTGAGGGATGGATCCCTCCCCTGCTAACGTTCACAGTGCTGTGTCCCTGCTCTGGAAAACACTAGCCCAGCCTCTTGCTGCCCTGCCAGCAAGCCTGCAAGTTGAGTCCCGAGCAGCACCTCGGAGCAGAGTTCAGCAACACTTTATTATCGCTCCATCACAGAGTTCCCCGCACTGCCTGGCAGCTCCAAATGAGCCCTCCACGCTGTGACAGCACCACAGGACCACCGGGGTTTCATCAATATTCATGTCCCAGTGACACTCCAGCGAGCAGAGGAAGCTCATTTTCGCCAGCAGATCATTAAAGGAAGGGAAATGAGCGACCTCGCAAGGCCAGCTGCATCACTGATGTCACTGAGAGCTGAAGGGACAGAGACAGGGTCATCACCCAGCACTTCTTTTAATAAATAACAGCTCTAAATGAGCATGGCCTTGCCATGCCCAGCGGGACCCACGTGAGACTGGAAGCATCGTGGACAAAGATGCCCCAATGCCRGGCACAGTAGTGCCTTCTCTCAGCAACCCTGACCAGGGGATGCTGCCGGAGTAGGCAACATCCAGCAAAACACGGCTGTAAATCTGAATTAAATTGCTGCTTTAGGCATAGTTAGCCCAGCTCGGCGAACACACACAACTCCCTCTAAGGGCAATATTGTTTAGGAGCACCTCAGGGCTTCCTGGAAGCATCCCAGCTCAGGGTGTTTAGCAGAGAGTTTCCCCAGGCAGCACTACAGCTCTCCACATGCAGAGACTGGAGCTCGATTACAGACCCTAATTGCTGCCATCAGTCATGGTAACAATTAGCATCAGGTTAATGCATTTCCACTGCTCTCAGGAAAAGATGAAGAAGGAAAAGGGAGTCTTAGTCCCAGTTTTTCTGGAGTTCATTGGGAGGCCACAAGAAAGCAACTCGCAAAYTTCCCAAGCACCCAGGTTCCCCAGGACATTCACAATCTCTGAAAAAAAACAAAACCCCACAGGAAAAATCGTCTCCTTCACCCTTCCCAGCTACCCTACCTTCATGTTCCCACAGAAAGTAGCTCATGGAAAATCACCTCTCACCAAAAATGAGACACCCTTCCTGGTGCAAGAAGCCACCAACATCACCCACAGCCTCTTCATTTTTTTTTGGTTCCTTCACTGATGTTGATCCCAAACTCAGGCACATCAGCTGATTAAAATAGAATATAAAGCTGATTCAGCCTCCAAACTCTTTCATCACCCTTGATCTCCAAACTTCCCATGGTATCAAGAGTGCAACAGGCCACAGGCAAGCAAAGAACCTCCTGTACCCCACATGCATGGCTGCACACTGAGCTGTCTCTAAGTGGATTTGCAGCATGCTCTACTTCAGAAAAGTTTTCCTGTTTGACTCCTTGCAACCTCAGGGGGATGAAGTGTAGAGTCAGAAATCAAAGATGTGAGGAGCAATCCTAAAGTCACAGGATTTATTTCTAAAATTACTTGCCAGAGCTGCAACTTCTACAAGCAAGAAGTCCCCTGCATTTATCATTTTCCTCCAAAAAAGAGATTGCTTGAGGAACAGAATAGACCATACTCAGTCTTGGAAGAGCAGGATGTTCAAGGCCTGAGGTGAGAGATTTGCACACTCACAGACCCTTTCAACCAACTCAAAGGACTGTGGGGCAGCAAAAAGCCTGTGCAAGGCCAAAAGGCAGCATACTGACCGCCCAAAGAGCTGCCCAAAGCATCCTGCGTCTGGGACTGAGGGGCATAAAGTGGGTGGGTGCACAGCTGCAGCACACAGACCTGTGAGGACACCCACCAGTGTGGGGGTCCCTCTCTGCCACCTACAGAGGCAGAAACATCCCAAAATTTGGAGCACCATCCCCAGGAAACCCACTGGAATTTTGTGCTGCAGTCAGCCAGACTCACCCAGCACAGCATCCTGGGCTTGGCCACTCAGCCAGTCACTTCCAGCTCTGTGGTCCTGGGAGCCAAACAGCCCTGGAAGGAGGGAGAGCCAGGTGAGAGCACCTGTGTCTTCCCAGGCAGGTGCCGGGAGTTCGCATTGGCCTCGAAACCCTCTTTGTGTTAAAAGCCAACAGCCATTGCACTGTGGGTCTGGAGGGGTTTAAAGCCACCCACACACTCACCCACTGCCCCCAGCCCTCACAGCACCTCCCTGGAGCTGCCCGGGGCAGCCTGGACTCGACCCCACAGCCCGTCCCCAGTGGGCTCCAGCCCCACAGCCCGCTGCCAACAGGGCATGACCGCAGCGTGGATCGGTGGGGCACGAGCCCCACGGTGTGCCACGAGTGGCCACAGCTCCACATCCCTTCACGAGGGCGTCCCCACCCCCCAGCCCGTCACAGGCAAGGTTTAGCCCCACAGTCCTTCACAGGTAGATCATGACCGCACAGCGCAACACGAGTGCGACCAGACGCCACCGCCTGCCACAAGCGTCAGCCCCACCGCCCCCCACAAAGGSGTTCCGCGAGCCGCTCCTGGCCCCACCTGCTAGCCGGGCCCGGCCCGCCCGCGGGGCCGAACCCTCCCAGGGCGCGGGGACACGCCCCCGAACGCCTCCCGACGAATGGACGGCCCGACATTAACATATAGCGCAGTGTACGCTGGGTAGCTCCGGCGCCTCTCCCTGAGCKGAAAGCAGCGAAGCAAGTGAGGCTATAAATACGCCAGGGAGTGGGGGTTGAGGCGTCCGGGGGAAGCTCACTGCCGAGGCCACGCACGGGGTGCGCGTCACCCGCGCCCGCCTCGGGGAAGGTCTGAGGGAAGGGCCGCCCGCGGCCCCAGCAGGGCCCCGCCCGCGAGGGGCGGGTGAGCCACCAGCAAGGGGGGGCGCCGCGCGGGCCGGCCCGGGCAGGAGAAGCCGCGGCGCTGCCCCGCGGAGCCCGGTGGATGCTCGTGGTCCCGCGGCGCTTTGAGACAGACTCACGGCCGGCGCGCTGAGTCCAATGGGTGAGGTGGGGCARCGCCCCATAACCCAATTCAGACTACTCTCTCCCGGACACTTTTTTCCACCTTCCTTACCCCACASATTCCTTTATGTTCCAGTTCCCCCCCCGTTTATTTACTGACTTTAAACCCCCAAACCRGGGGCCAGCAGAGCACAACAAAGGTCATTATAGGAGCATCGTGCTTCTGAAGGAAGGCTGAGGGAGTGAASAGGCAGCAGAGAGGGGATCTCATTATAATACTTACGTAAAAATATCTAAATGTTATCAAAGGAAACTAAAAAGAAAGACTGGGCTGTGCTTCAAACACCACATATTGTTGTCATCTCTCATGAATTATACAAACCAGACCTAATTTTTGTGAAGGCTGAAAGTAGTGGCCTGAGGTCTCACCTGGGTGGCCAAACCGTTCACCCTACCTTTGACCGCCCCCACCCCCACCATTTGTGGACTTTTAAACCCACAAACCTCCCCCTTATTTTACAACACCCCCCACCACACGGGCCCAGCCTCTGCCACCCCATCCAAAATAACCACAAACACCATTTTGGTTAAAAAACTTCCTGCGACTGGTATCTGCCACCCCCTCCCACCGCCTCACAGCGGGTTGGGGTAGCGGTACTGGGAAAGCAGCCGGGGTTGTGTGGGTCGGGCAGCGAGCTGGGAAACAGAGAGAGAGAGAGAGAAAGAGATGGTGTAAGCRATGGGTTGTACCCCAAAATGTGGATTTGTCATCATCAGGAGGCAACCACAAGCATCCTCTCCCTCCATTCCTCCCATTCATCTCACCCTCCCATCACTGTCCTCCCACTATTTGTTTTCTTATAAAAACCACAGTACCCCAAGACTGGTATCACCTAAATCCCCCTGCTCACAGCAGATCACYTGAAATCTGGCACCACCCCAAAACACAGGAGACACTTCCTCCCCAAACCCAGCAGCCACCCCAGCCCCATCCAGCACCACCCCTTCAGGAAAATCCCCTTCTCTCACCTGAGAGACCTGGGCAGGGTTGAAGAGGGGGATTGAACCCAATGGTGGGAGAGATCCAGGGTGGCTGGTCTGGAAGGACTGACGAGAGAGAAACTTAACAGCCACACCCCAATTTCAGAGCTGCCCCAAGCAGAGAGGTGTCCTGGACACCYGCATCACACATGGATACACTTCCCTCCCCTCCTCACCTGCTCTCCTGCTGAGTGCCTTCCATTCCTCTCCCACGAGCCTGTCACCTCTGCGGACACTGGACTAACAGCAAGGGTACTTTCACCCTGCATTCCTCCTGGGGCAAGCAACCAGGAAAAAAACCCCCAAACGTAAAATTAAGAGGAGCAACTTCTAAAAGGCCGATGGGGGAGAGAGGCGAGGAGAYTTATGCAGCACTTACCGGGATTTCTGGAGAGAGGCTGAGCCAAAGGGTTTGTCCCAGCTGTGAGAGGGGTGTCGGGTGGGGATGGCGACGTCTGCTCCTGAAATCACATCCACCCGTTTAGGGCACGAGCTCCTCGTGTGGGGAAAATACCRCTGTGCCACATACCACACCAGGCTTTTGGGGTACCCTTCTGCACCCATCCTGCTGGAGAGGTACCCCTGGACCTGCAGGAAACCTGGCTAAGGAGGGGCTACGGTGTCAGGGCAAACAACCCCGCTACGAAACTAAACCACCCCAAGAGCCCAAAACTGGGCAGGAGGCTGCACACCAAGCCTAGCTACAGCATGAGGGGCCACCAAGGCCCATGGGTCCCCTTCTGGTTTTCATCTCCTGCTAGTTTTGGAAGAATATCCCAGAATTTTCAGCTCTGGGACTGTAGGTCATTCTCAACTAGGAAGAAATTTCCAGGGGAGGTTCTCACTCCAAGCCCACCGTCAGGGATTTGACACCCTGAGGACTCGGCCAGGTCTGGGATAACCACGCATGGCTGCTTCCCCCTCGCTGCTGCACTTCCAATTAAAAAGGTTTTTCCATCCCTRCAGCTCCTAAAGCCTGCCGGAGCGGTGCCGCTCGCAGCCGCTGGGTTCCGCTCCAGCGGAGGGCAAGCGATCCCTGCAGGGTTTGCCGCGGGCTCGGAGGACCTCGTGGATCAAAGAGGCTTTATGAATTTACAGTTRTTATTATTCAAGGATTCGCTTCCAGGCTAAAAGGGCTCCCAGTCCCACTCTGTTCCCATCCAGAGTGGCCACGGCCCCTGCACCAGGACAGAGGGAGGAGCAGAGGGTGATGGGGAGATGTGTCACCCACCCTCACAGCTGCACCCTGGGTGTCACCAGGGACAGGATGGCTTTTGTCCCGTACCTGCRGCCCCGATGTGGGAGAGTCTGCGTCTGTCTCAGACTCAGACTTGGGAGAAGTTTCTTTGGCGGGCTTTGACCGAAACCAGCTGAACCACCTGAATCCAGAGCTCTGGGAAATGCAGGAAAAGAGTGGAAAGAGATGAGAAGTGGGGGATGCCACGGTCCCCCAGATGCCTGCTGGGAGTGGGCATCATTCTTCCAGGGGTAGGGCTGGCATCAGGGACAGGCAAGCTCCAAGCATGCTGCTCCTGTTGGCTCCAATACGCTCACCTTTTCCTCCTCTGGCTTCACCGCCTCCGCCGGGTCTTCGGCAGTGTCCTCATCCACGCTCTCCGAGGACAGGGAGACAGTGGAGGTCTCTGAGACRGTCCGAATCCTCGGCTGTAACTCCTCCTGGCATTAGAGATTGAAGCTGCCTTGTGCTGTTCCCTGAGGAGCTGCACCGAGTGTGGTCAGAGTGCCCCTGCGACTGCTCCGTGCCAGGATTAGTGGGAAGCATCTCTAGGGACCCCCACATCCCGTACGCAGTGGTTGGGGAACAGGAGCACCCACAATAGGGAACAGTTGTCTACCAAGGGGACAACTGGCACCATGATGGGGAGATTCCGTGCGAGTTCAGTGTGCGGAAGGATGAGTCAGCACATCCCGAATCCCACCAGGACCCTCACTGGGATGGTTTCCCTGGCCCCTCTGACTCACCTGCTCTACTGAGAGGGCTGGCTGCTCCCCTCCAGGGGACATCCTGGCACCCSAGGGCTCCACATCTTCTCCTGTGGAGCAGAGGGAAGGACACAGTCAGTTTCACCTGAGGAGCTCCGGATGTATCCATCAGAGGTGCTTCCAGTGCTTCTACCACCCCCCCAGAGCACAACCATCTATGTGGTGGCCAAGATGTCCCCCCAAGAGATCCAAAAGGCATTCTGGTCACCGTCCCTGCCAGCACCAAGGAGTAAGTGGCAAGGCTGAACTGGTGCATCTCAAAGGCTACTTCTAAGGAAGAAATTCTTCCCTGTGGGGGTGGGGAGGCCCTGGCACAGGTTGCCCAGAGAAGCTGTGGCTGCCCCATCCCTGGAAGTGTCCAAGGCCGGGTTGGACGGGGCTTGGAGCAGCCTGGGATAGTGGAAGGTGTCCCTGCCATGGCAGGAGGTGGAACTAGATGATCGTTTATGTGCCTTCCCAACACAAACCATTCTGGGATTCCGTGATTTTTGCAGGGAAACAAGGCTGCAGCACTTACCTGCCAGTGGCATCGGCTGCAGAGGGGGCTCCGCAAAATCCCGCGCTGGAGGGGCAGCTGTCCCTTGGCCGAGCACAGGGGACTGCAGCTCTCTCCCAACGCCTGGCAACGGCAATGCTGTGGCCTGAGCAGGTGCTGGGGACCAGAGGGACACATCCTCCTGGGAGCTGGGTCCCTGGGGGATCACAGGCTGGGACCACTGGTCATACTGGTAGCCTTCGCTCTGGGGAAGCTCATTGCCAGGCTCTCCGTCTGCAAGAACAACACACCTCAGGAGTTTACAATTTTTATAATGCTTGTAATTCCATCGGGCTATTGCACAGATTCCTCCCCTTTTCCATTATACATCAGCAGGATCTGGGGGAACGAGGAAAGACTCCAGGGACCAGGCAARGGAGGAGGTAGGACACAGAAGAGCAAGGGGAACCTTCCAGAGGTTTCAAGGAAGGTGGGCTGGAAAAGACAGGGAGGAAAGAAAAACCAAAACTCCTGGGAATGTGCCTGAGGTTATAAATGAGCTCAGAAGGGGAATGCTATGGAAGCAGAGAGCTGACAAGCTGCAGGCACCAGCAATTCAAAGGAGCCTGAGGCCTCTAGCCYTTTCCTACACTCCTGCTGCACACCCTGAGCAGGAAAGGTTCACCAGGAAGCCTTCATTCCTGTTCCACAGCAGTACCCACGGATGAGTTCCTTGCTTKAGGCAGATTTATTCAGGGTTGGGATTTTTGTTTGAAAGGCAGGTTGAGCGAGTGGGATTTGTTTTATTTAACACACGCATTGGTCCCAGGTGTCTCTCCTGCTTATTCCAGCTTGGCAGCCTCCTGTCAGAAACACACTGGGCACCGGGAAATTTCTCTCCCATCACTGTGGGACATGGCAGGCAGGACCCAGATCCCATAGGGAAGGACTATGGCACCTCTTGGATGCAGTGCTACCAAACCCTTTGCTTTGCTACCAGCACTGCCTCCAGCCCACTCAGAGTTGGCTTCACACCCACGAGCTGCTCCCACATGGCCTGGAGACGCTCAAGATCCACAGGGAGGAGGATGGATGCTCAAATTCATGCTGCCTGGCAAGCTCAGCTGGAAGAAGTCAGGGAGGACAGCCCAGGCTGTAAGGATGCAGAGGGAGGTTGCTGTGACCACGTGGATCTCAGCTTGGCACCTGATTTGGGCTTTGTCTTCCCAAGATGGATGGATTCAGCACCAAGCCAGCTTTCTCTGCATGCAGGTCCCTCAGGTGGTGACTCTGATGGCCTTCACAATGGAGAAAAGGGCCAAGCATGGGGAAGCGAGCTGTGGAGGCCACATGGAGCAGACCTGGCTGCTCCGAGAAGCCAAGCCAATGGGATCATYATACCTGCAACTTCCTTCCAGGGAAGGAAGATCATAGTCTCAGCCCTGATAGCAGCAGAAGGCAATCAGGATTGATGATCCTTTTTACTGCCTGGGAGAGCTCTTTGAAAAGGAATTTGGCAGCAGCAGGGAAGGCTGATAGGAAGAAACGGCTTGAAGGAATTAGTCGTGTTTCATCCTGTCTGCACCAGCCTCTGTTCTCCACCCCTCAGGGCCAGCATTCTCAGCAGAAAGCCAGATCCAAGGAGCAGGGGACTGTGCAGGAGCACCCTGCTGATGGAAGTGGATGTGAAGCAACACCGATAGGCCACCAGCCCTCGGCTTCTCCTCAGTGGGACAACCCAATGGATGCCTGCCCAGCCGAGAAAGAAAAGATCTCCTGCTCTTCCCTTTACACCAGGCGATGGTTGTGTCCCTCGTCTTGGTGTCTCTGGGCCCTCTGGGTGGACTGGCACTGGAGGGGACTCTTGGGGTCACCGAAGGGTGAAGCAAAGGGATCAAAGAGGCAGTGGGGAAGGAGAAATGCTGGGGCTTCAGTAACAGGCATCTTGCAGCCTGGCACACAGCAGGATGAGCTCCTTCCTGAATCCTTCACTCTGCAAGTGTGAAATCCCCTTAGTTCAGCTCCAGTGTGCACCCTCAGAGGACTGCCTGGGAGCAGGGCCATCTCCCCTGAGGCTCAGCTGGGAGGCTCATCCAACACCCACCCCCAGCTCCTCTTCCCCCCCCACAGCACCCACAGGGACCCCGAAGCTGTGGTAATTAGGCCAAATTACTCAGACTTTGTATGAGGACACGAACATCAAGCCCTCGCTTTGCAGCCCCTGCCGGAGCRATGCATCCAGGCAGGAGCAGCCTTTGAGCTCTGGGGGGATGCAAGGAGCAAGGAGCAGCTGCTGGTGAAAGCTCCAGGGAGTGGGAAGCTGCTCCCCAGCCCATGACAGCACAATTCCACACAGGGAAAAGCYCACTGTGGTGACCACAACCTGCTACTTTGTTCTGTTTACCTGCTATCGAGAGAACAGCACAGGAGAGCCCTGGCTGAGAGGGTGCCACCTCCGGAGGGAGATCATCTTCCACCTGCAGAGGGAAAACATGGCAAAATGGATAGGAAAAAGAATGGCACAGGACAAAGACCAAGGAAACCACGAAGGCAATGCAAAGGAAAGCACAGTGCCTCGTGGATCTGGGGCTCACAGCCCACCCCAGGCTGCAGGAGAGACCCACACCAGCATGGACACAGCTCTTCCCCAGCCAGTGAGAGGGCTGCAGCRCCACTGAGAGCAGGCAGGAGGGGAAATGAGATGGAAAAGGGCACAAAACCAAAAGCAGATGTGAAATCTGAACGAAGGACATTAATCCAAGCACCAGACCATAGCTAAAAGACCCAAGAGTACCCCCACAAGGAGACACCCCACCAGTGACCTCTGCAACGTCCTCCCTGCAAGGGGAGGCCATCACTCACCCACCAGCCCCTGCCTGCCCTCCTTGAGCCAAAACAAGGGGTGTTTTGCCCCRTGTGAAGCTGTGCAGCCCTCGGGCACTGCAAGCCCCTCGCTCCCACTGCATCTGCAGGTCCCAGAGCAGACACCACATCTCGGAGCTCACAAGCCAAGGGGCAACAACAGCCTTTGACCCTCCATCGCCTCAGATTCAGGGAAGAGCAGGAGGATGCTCCTGCAAACAAACCACAACACAGACCAGCTGTCCCACTGCATCCTCACTCCTCCTTACCTCCCACTCCCGGCAGCAGGCTCGGAGCTGCTCCAGCCAGTCGGGCTCCAGCGCCTGGTCCTGCTCCGGCATCTCCAGGAGCAGAGGGTCGGAGAGCTTCAGCCTCTCAGCCAGCTGCAGGGCCAGGGGGACAGAGGGGAACATCACACATGTCAGATCAACAGGCATCCACTGCACATGGCTGGGCACACGGGCTCAGGAGAACACCGTCACTTCATAACACGGGGCTGAAATAACACCAGCCTCTTGTGCAGGATTTACTCCCTCTCCCACACTTCCAGGGGTGTTGGCCCATCCCTTGCCCCACGATCTCTGCAGGGCTGGCTCAGCACCTCCACAGAGAATCCAAAATACCCATGTCAAAGATGCTCCTCACATCAAAGAAACAGGTAACTGTCAACATCCTTTTCCCCTCTGAGGAAAAGGAGTGGCTTTAATCCCGCCTAACAGCCAGCCCAGGACACTGGCAGGTTTGCAGGACACCCCATCAGAAGCCCTGGAATGAGCCCAGCCCCCAGRGCTGTGCATCAGTCCCTCACCTACCCCAGGAGGATGGATGGGAGCTGGTGTTTGTCTGATGTGAGCTTACAAATCTCTGAGAAGATTTCACAGCCTCCCAGGCCTGTCCTGATGCTTGACATCCTTAGAGCTAAAGGGTTTTTTCTTGATATCTAAGTGAAATCTTCCCTGCTGCAAATTAAGCTTCTCTATCCCTGCTCCCGTGGAAGCTGTGAGGACAGCCAGGCAGCATCCCCCAYGAGCAGCCTCCTGTGAGCTGGAGGGCTGTTATCACATCCCTYATACCCCTTTCTCCCCCACCATATCTTGCCTAGAAGAAATAACCCCGAGGCCTTGTTCAGAGGTCGTTTTCCCCTCAATCTCTTATCACTCCAGCTCTCCACTGCCACACTCACTCCAATTTAGCCCTGTCTCCACATACAGCAGCCCAAGCAGGACACAGTGCCCCAGCCAAGACCCCTGAGACCCCAGCACAGGGGGATTATCATCTCCTTGTCTCAGACGTGCCACTTGTGCTCTCACAACCCAGAATAACACTATAACATCAGGGGTTTTTTTTCTTTTGTATCGGCATCCTGTTATGCTGCTGCTTGGCATTTTTTCCATGCTCCACTATCTCCCCCAGGTCCCTCTCTGCAGTATTGCTGCTGTGTGTTTAATTTCTCCTGCAGAAGAGGGGTCTGTGCTGCCCTGGCTGCAGCCATCTCGGTGACATGTGGCTCCAGCTCTCATCGACGAAGTAATAGGGGCGACCCAGAAGTCCAAGGCGAGATGCAGGGCTTGTTGCAGAGCTAATTCCCCATCTGAAGGAGTTGTTTAGACAAGGATCTAGTTTTAAGACAGCTGCATGAGGGGAGATGACCCTCGAAGCTCCGCTCTTCATCCACATCTTTACTGAATTTTCTCTTGCTGGTATCAGCCCWCCAGCAACCTGATCTAGTGGAAGGTGTCCCTGCCCATGGCAGGGGAGTTGGAACTGGATGATCTCTGAGGTCCCTTTCAACCCAAACCGTTCTAGGATTCTTGGGGATTTCTCAAGTTTCCCCTGGTTCCTGCATGCTCACTTACCTTCTATGCTTTGCTACAAGGCTGCCACATCGAGGGCCACCAAAAGCCATCCAGAGGTGACTTTGCAGCTCAGCCACCCTTCACAGCCACGCAGGTTTCAGCTATCCTYCCTTCACCAGTCCCCATTGGCCATTTCCTTCTATTCCTGAACTTTCTAAAAACAAACTCCGAACCAGCACAAAACACACTTCCCAACTCCAGGGGTTTACAGCAAGGCAGGACCAGCACAGCCGGAGCCCAGCTTGGGACCGGGACTGGCCGTGAGAGCAGAGTGACCCAGCAGCCAGCCAGGAGCTTGCACTGCCTACAGACCCACTGTCCCACCTCTTTACAAACACACCTATGTTCCCCCTAAACCAATCACAGGAAAAAGGAAATTATAAGCATGATTACTCCTAAACGGGGGGAATGTTTAATCCAAAAGCTAATGTGCACTTTGATCCAGTATTAATGAACCAGCACCTGGTTGTATATCGTCCCCAGCTTCAAAAGAGGGGAAGTCTTAATCAAACACTAATGTGTATCATAATTTGTAACACAGTCTAGAACATCAAAGACAAGAGCATCTACGAATGCACTAGTTTTTCAGATGAAAGTGTTTTCTCCCAGGAGAAGCATTATCCCCAGCAGAACRGCAGATCTGAGAGGCTGTTAGACAGTAAATAGGCTTCGATGACGGGGTGGGGAAGCTGTGCCAGGCAAATTTTGGGTAATTTCAACAGCACCCACTTCAGACAGGCGTCTTGCTGCCCCTCGCCTCACAGCACCATGGCTTTAGCCCCTTTCATAGAATCACAGAATGGTTTGGGGTTGGAAGGGGCCTTAAAGCTCATCTTGTTCCAACCCYGTGCCATGGGCAGGGACACCCTGCACTAGACCAGGTTGCTCCAAGCCCCATCCAACCCGGTCCTGAAGGCTGGAGGAAGGCTACAAGGAGCCTTGGCACTACCCTGGTGATGTGCATGGAGAGGGCAGACTTGGACTCCTGAGAGCCCAACCTTCCTGGGAGAACTGGGACACTTTTCTTCACCCCTCCCTGCCCAGCCGCCTGCTCAGGAAGTAGAGGGACTGCMCTTGGTGCTACAAGTTGGGCCATGCTCCCTCTCACTGTCACCCCAAAACAGATTCCTCAGGAGGTAAAGGGAACTGTAGATGATGTGCTGGAGGGGAAATGTGCACTTAGACTTCACTTCTGAAGTCTGTGACATTTAGAAGTTCTGAAAACCCCTCCGGACTTAAAAACRTCCTTTGTTTCCAAATAACTCTGCTCCTACTTGGCAGTCAACATAATACCTTTGTATTCTACCCTAAATCCGTGGGGATTAGAGACCCTGTGGAGGTGCTGGCTTTGCTGTACTCGGCAGCAAACCCAGGGGGGCTGCTCAGAGCTGCCAACCACCCCCACCCAGGAAACCCTGAGGATGCTTCCCACGCCAGCAGGCCCTGATGGGGACGCAGGAGGTACCAGACTCACCCTCACGACTTGTTGGGCCAGGACGGGGTGTGCGGCCGGGTCCCGGCGCAGGAGCGCGGCGCAGATCTGCTCGCAGTACTGCAGGGCCTGCGCTGGCAGCCCGTGGTCGGCCAGGCGGGAGGCGTAGAGCAGCTTGTACGCCTTGGGAGAGGGAAGCAGAGGAGCCACAGGTGAGGGCAGGGAGATGGACATGTCTGTGGGTGCCCTCTGCCGTGGCACATCCCCCCGGCGTGACTCGGAGCACCCTGGGCCGTGCGCTCGTCACCCGGGTCACAGGACCTGCACAGGACCTGCCGAGGTCACCCGCAGCTTGCGGCCACTTCCACCCACCTACATGGAGGCCTCCAGCCCCACTCCCTGAACCAGGGAGGTGGTGGGAAGAGCACAGCTGCTTCATAGAATCCTAGAATGGTTTGGGTTGGAAGGGACRTTAAAGCTTATCCTGTTCCARCCCCCCTGCCATGGACAGGGACGCCTTCCAGGTTGCTCCAAGCCCTGTCCAACCTGGCCTTGGACACTGCCAGGGATGTATCCATCCAATCCATGCAGTGCCCAAGGGAGGAACAGCCGGGTGGTGGTTTGCAACAGAAAAAGCCCACCTGTTACCCAGAGAGCAGGAAGGCAACAAGCRCTGAGCAAACACTGATCGGACACACTGTGCACCCCAAAATCTGCCCTGGATGAGCCACTCGGCCAAGGCAGCCTCCCCATGATTCCCAAAGCCCAGCAAGGGGACAAGCCTTGGGAACAGCTTGAATTCCTGGTTTCAGGGACATGGGTGCATGTTTTGGGGCAGGTCTGAGCTGCTGCACAAGATGTACTTGAACATCTCCGCTACCTGGAAGGGGAGCAGGAAGGATTCAGGCTGTCGGAGCTGCTGGCAGTACTCGAAGATTTCCATCCTCTGGATGGCCTCCGTCCTGGCAAACTGGGCAAACGGCTGGCTGCAGAGAGGGGGTGGGGTCAGTGAGCAGGAGCAGAGCTCCCTCCCCAAAGAGCCCCCCACAGAGCTCACATTAACAGCAGGAAAAACCCCAAACAGGGATTGCCTTTGCATAAAAGTGAGATCCCAGGGATGGGGAAAACGTGGGACAACAGCCCCAGTCCCCCAGGCTCGCTCACCGGTGGCTGCTGCCCAGCAGAGCCATGCGGTCTGCCTTCGCTCCAAAGTAACCAAAAGGAATATCTGCCATTAGGTAGCAGAAATGAGCTGCTTCAACTGCTCCCTTGCTGGCTGCGTGGGAAGAAAAAGACAAACACTTAGTCCTGAGACATCACCACRTGGTCAGCTTTGCTTTGGAGGCCCACAAGCTCACAGGAAAACCCAAACCTAACTGCCTCACTTTCCTTCCCTGCCCACACAGACCCTGATCCCTCCCTTTTCSCTGTTTTTTGTCCATTTTCCCCAGTTGCTGCTTTTTGTTTCAGGCGRATTCAGTTCRGTGGCAGAACTAGGGGAGCCTGAGCAGTGTCCAGCTCCAGCTCTTGCAGGGTGCCATTWTTCGCATAAAATCTCACCACTGGGAGCAAGGCCCAGTCCCTGCAGTCACATATACCTTCCCTGGGCCCAGCTGCTCCAGGTATGTCCAAAGGAGCAGCTAATGGATGTGCCTGAGYCCGACTCATCTGATGAGGATCCTTCAACACCCCATCCCTGCCAGCAGGGGCTGCAGCTCCAGGGCTCCAGGCACATCTGTCTCAGCAGCATACGCCAGCGTGGACACACAGAGTGACACTGCAGTGCCCACCCCTCCCACAGCTGCTCCCGCTGGTCCCAGCTCACCCAGAGTGTCTCCCATGGTGACAATGGCTCGGTGGTTCAGCTCCATGTCTCCAACCTTGTTGGACAACATCACGGCCAGGTGGGGCCTCCAGTCCCCCCATGCGGCATCCCCGCAGCACTGAGGGGAGASGAGGAGAGCAAAGGTGAGCAGAGAGGGTCACCAGAATGTGGGTGTCACAGGCGGGTGACAGCACAGGGGAACACGTGCCAGGGCCAGCCTCCTGCTCACAGACCAATGCTGCCTGAGGGATCCTTCCCGACATGAGCTGGAAGAGGGTCTGCAGGGGGTCGTTGGTGGCCAGTGTGCTGGTGAACCTGTGAGAAGACAGCAGAGAAGGGCTGCCATGCCAGGACCCCAAAACCTCATTCACCTTCAAGGGCACATCCCAAATGCCCCAGGCAACCRATGTCCTGAGGGGGTACCCAGAGAATCCAAGAATGGATTGAGTTGGAAGGCACCTTCTAGTCCAACTCTCCTGCCATAGGCAGGGACACCTCCCACTAGACCAGGGTGCTCCAAGCCTTGTCCAACCTGGCCTTAGACACTGCCCCAGGGATGAGACAGCCACAGCTTCTCTGGGCAACCTGTGCCAGGGTCTCCCYACCCTCACAGGGAAGAATTTCTTCCTAACATCTCATCTAAATCTACCCTCCTTCAGCTTAAGCCATTCCTCCCTGTCCTATCGCTCCATGCCCTCGTAGACAGGAGGCAGAGAGRATCGTCAGCCCCTGGGGATGATGATCTGCATTACCTTCAGAACAGGCAGGTCTCCAGGACAACACTGCATAAAACCTCCTTAAAAGGATTTGGGTTCCACAAGACAGAAAATTTCTTCTTAACTCTCCCTGAAGGGATCAACCCAATCCAGACTAAGTACACTAAATTCCACCAGAAAACGCTCATACAAGTGGGATGAACAGCYGGAACCAAGCTGGATCACAGTGAAGATGGCTCAGCTCCCCCTGCCCCGTGGCTGTCTTTGCTAGCGAAGCATGGGCAAAGCCCAAAACTTGGAATAAATTCACCCCACATCTCCAGGGAATGGATTTCCTCCTGCTTTCCAGCCTCCCACTTGGTTTCTCCTGTACGTTGGGAAGCCTGAAGGACTCCGGCCCATCTGGATGGATGCCCTCTCTCCCCTTTGCCCCCTCTGGAAAGGCTCCAGCTGGAATCAGTGYTCTTTTTCCAGTGCAGAGGGCACTGAAGGGATAACAGGCTTGGCAAAGCCAGCCTTACACCTTGCTTTGGCTTCTCTGACTTACCCAGTGAGGACCCAGCTGTACGTCCGAGGGTCCATCTTGCTAGAGAGGAAGAGGGCATGGCCCCACAGTTGGTTTCTCATGGCCCAGACCAGAGCATCCTGCAGTCGAGGGGGAGAAAAAACAGGGTTTGCACTAACTCTGCTTCCCTGCCCTCCTCTGCTGGCAGGGGACCCTCTGCTCCCCCAGTTTGGAGAAGAGCCCCAATAACTGCTCTGGTTTTAAGTAATAYCCTCCAAAAATCTCTTCCATGTTCACAAAGGTACCTCTGTCTTTCTACCTTGAACATTTACAAGAACTTGGATCTTCATAGCAATGTTGTGTCTCCTGGATTTCCAGGTCTGTGCTGCCTGTTAGCTCTCAGTGCCATGGGATCCCAGTCTGGGCACCCAAGCTTCTCTGTGTCCAACCCTCCTCTGTTCTCCTTGTGCCTTAGGTATCCCTTGAGATCACATAGCTGCAAATAGGGTTGGAACAAGGTGATCTTTAAGGTCCCTTCCAACCCAAACCATTCTAGGATTCTATGAAACTAAACCCACAGTGCTGACAAAAGCCTCTGCATCTCCCTTATCCCAGTTCCCAGGGGTGGGGAATTACTGCCATAAACTCTGTCGTACAAACACAACTTGGAGGGTTGATCCCAAAATGACAAGTCACTTCTCAAGCCCCCTTCACTTTAAAACCTGCCTGAAGAGGCCAACGGGTACAAGAAAAAACCTTCAGCCCCACGTCCTGGATCCCACTCACCACTTACTTTCTTCCTGCCATAGTAGAGGAGCTTGGTGAACTTCTCCACGATCTGTGCCTGTGTCTCCACAATGGGAGGGACCTCCCCGGTGATGAGGTCCAGCGTGCCGGGCTGGCGCGACGCCCACTCGTCGTCTGCCAGGCCCACCAGGTTGGCCGCAGGCTCCTGCCTCTTGTACTTGTCCTGGCGCCTGCAGTCCTGCATCAGCAGCTCAGCCGTGTCCGAGCCCACCGTGGACTGGGAAAGCGAAGGAATGAGGCACGTGGAGGCTGCCCCACGAGCAAAGTCTGATGGGGCTTCCAGTCTGGCCCCCTTACACCTGTGTCCCCACCCCAGGGCATCCCCCCAACAAGACCAGCCACCAGCACACGGGTTTGGAAGGAAAAGAATTCAGCATAATTAGCAAGGCCTTCACAACACTCCCTCTGAAGACCTTATCCACCTGCTTCCAACAAGCAGCCACAGACTGGATCGGGTGGATTTCAGTGGATTAAGGGAATAGCCCCTTTCAAGCATAAGTGCTGGCTCCTCGATGAAGGTGGCACCAGTCTCCTTCACTGGGCTGTCRGTAGTTCCCAAGGATGAAAATCAGTCATGGAGAATTATTTGCTCCAAACATCCAGACAGCATCAAACTGAAGGATAGTGCTGTGGGAATGGGATTCTCTTAAGGTACATCCCCCCTGAAAACAGCAACTGGATCAAGAGTTGGATAAAGGACATAATTGTCTCATTTCTAGGATCAAAAAGGTCATCCCCTTCCTTGGGATACCTACCCCATTCTGCCGGCAGAGGAGGACCAGGAGTTTCCAGAGGAGAGAGGAATCTCTGCCCCTCTGTGTTGAGAGATCACAGCCCRTGTCTATCTTCTGCTGGCAAAACGTCATCACATCCACCTTGTGCAGATCTTCCCTACATGGGACAAAGAGGCATCAAAGAAACCCAAGGTAAAGCAATCTAGGACATCATTTGGGCTCAGTGTGCCCCCAGGTTCATTGATGGGGATGCCAAAGRTTCCCAGCAACGGCTGGAGGAAAGAAGATCCCCGGTGCCAATGACTACATTTAAGTTCAAAACCACTTAAATTTATCACGACTTCTAGCAGATTTCTGTGTTTCAGGCATGCAAAGTACATTTCAAACCCACTCTCTGCCCTCCTGATGATATTTTCCTCCATCCATCTGCAAAGAAACAGTTTGGATTTGCTGTGCTGCCATTACATCCATGGATATCCAAGGCTGCAGGAGCAGGCACAATCTGTTGTGGAGGCAGAGTGGAGGGTCACTCTTGTGACYAGAGAAACCCTTTGGGACTGAAACAGAAACCTTTAAGCTACATGCAAGCCAGGCAGAACCRCTGTCATACAATAAAATAAGCATACAGTTGGAAAGGGTGGATGAGACAGGAGAGAGAAACTGCAGATGGAGATGTTGATCCTGACTCAATCATTCCAACACGTTATATGGAGATTCCCAATGTACCCTTTGGCACAAGTGGTAACCCAGAATCATAGAAGAGTTTAGGGGTTGAAAGGGAGCTTAAAGCTCAGCTAGTCCAACCCCTCTGCCGTGGGCAGGGACACCTTCCACTAGACCAGGCTGCTCCAAGCCCCATCCAACCTGGCTTTGAACACTTCCAGGGATGGGGCAGCCACAGCTTCTCTGGGTAACCTGAGGGCTTACCACCCTCGCAGGGAAGAATTTCTTCCRTATATCTAACCTGAATTTCCCCTCTTTCAATTTGTGCTCATTCCCCTTYGTCCTGTCACTACAGTTCCTGACAATGAGACCATCTCTGGCTTCCTTGTAGGTCCCTTCAGATACTGGAAGGTGCTGTGACATCTCCACAACCCCTTCTCTTCTCCAGGCTGAACAGCCCCAACTTTCTCAGCCTGTCTCCGTAGGGGAGGTACTGCAGTCCCTTTATCATCTTTGTGTCCTCTTCTGGACTTGCTCCAACAGTTCCACGTCCTCCTTATGCTGGTGGCACCAGAACTGTTTGCAGGACTCCAGGTGGAGTCTCAGGAGAGCAAAGGGCGAGCTCCAGGTCTTCCACCCAGCTTGTGTGTACATGTAGCTCTTTTGCTCGGTAAAGAGTTCTTCCTTTTCTCTCCCTGCTTTGGTTGYGAGTGACCAGAAGACACCCTGGTGTAACCAGGATGAAATAGAGATGACCTGATGCAACACACCCYGATTCATCCCCAGGCTCACACTGGATCAAGGAACACACTGGGTCTGACCCTACTGCGGCTCAGGGGAGCCATCTCAGGGGACAAAAACCTTAGGAGAAGTTAAACCACAGGTTGACCCAGGGCTTCAGACATGTAAAGAAAACCCAAAAAATCATTTTTCTGGGACAAAATGAATACAAAATAAGGTCAGATGTTCAAACCACACYAAGCCCACATGCTATGAATATTCAAAAAAGCCATCTCTCACAGTCCARTCCAACCCATACTGCATCAAAGGGGCTGGGCTCCCAACCTGAACTTAGACATGGCCTTTGCAGATATCTCAAAACCATGGGGCCCCTTAGAGTCTGCCTTGAGCTCCTGTCTCCTCTAAAAGGAGACAGCCAGGAGGATGCAGCTCCTGGGCCTGCCTGTGCTGCCATACCTGGCCAGGGGCCCCGGGAAGGTTTGTAGTTCCTCCAGCTCTTCCGTGCCATGAAGGATTGCCTAAAAAAAAAAAGTAAATTCAGCAGCTGGACTCCATCAATCAGACCAGCCCCCAGGGGGGCTATTTGAAAGCCAGTGCCTTGGCCAAGGGTTCAACAGTGCTGGTGAACCCATTCTCTGTGTTGCYTTAAGGCAACCCCAGGGCACAGACCTGGAACCATCACATGGACCCCACTGCTAAGGTTCAGGAACAAAACACCTCCTGACATATGCCTCCTTTGGGAGGCAAAATAGGAGACTGGAATGCTGTGGTCCACTCAGGGGATGGATACAGCCTCTGCATTGGAGCACCTCAGGAAAGTGAGTGAAGTTGYACTTCGGAGAGGTACAGAGCACATCTGTCCCCATGAGAAGGGATCACTGTGAGCAGGTCACAGGTGCCAAGGGTTATGGAGCTGAAGGCTGAAAACAATGCCCGGGCACAGGCTGGCACAAGGAAGACTCAAAAATCCATGTGGGATGGAGAGAAGATGGGAGCAGGGAATGGAAGGCTGCTGAGGAGGCTGCWGAGGATG
Organism: Amblyornis subalaris; assembly: GCA_018881555.1. Taxonomy (NCBI): domain Eukaryota; kingdom Metazoa; phylum Chordata; class Aves; order Passeriformes; family Ptilonorhynchidae; genus Amblyornis; species Amblyornis subalaris. Next base: position 4,716,507 of record JACAXG010000049.1, on the reverse strand, counting down.
AACCATTATTTGCATCCCTCAGGGCAAGAGGAGCCACTCCAGTGAGGGCACCAAGGGGGCCCGGGGGCCCAGCTGTGTCCTACCTCCAGGCTGTGCAGCTGGACACGGGGCAGCTGTCCCTCAGCAGGGCGGTGGGGACAGGCCAGCACCAGGTGGCCGCCGGCTCCGAAGCACAGCGCTGTGTGCACCTGCGGGAACTTGAGGGGGACTGCCGGGGCCAGGGTGGACACCAAGGGCCCCCCTGCAATGACACACAGGCCACTGTGAGTCCCCTCACCCTGATCCCACACCACAACCACTGTGGAGCACGCGACCAGGTCCCAGCTGCGTCCCCCAACTTAAGTAGCCCTCCACTGACCCCCCCCATGCAAGAACTGTCCCCAAAAGCCGCAGACGTGCACAGCAGCTCCTGCACCTCGCCAGGCAGAGCCCCCAGACCATTCACCCACCCCGCAGCCCCCAGTCATGCCTTGTGTCTGCACAACCCCCTCCAGGAAAGGACCAAGCTGAGAGATGGCCAATATCCTACCCCCAGCCATTTATTCCCTTGCTCTCCTCTTGTCAGATCCCCCATTACGCCTCACCTGTTTGTTCCTCGTTCCAGGTCCCTGGAAGCACAGGGTCGTAGTGGTCGGCGGCATCGCGGATGTACTGGCTGAGCTCATGGCTGCTGGAGCTGAGTCCTGACTCGTGGTACTGCAGGAGCAGGCTGGGCTGGCCCCTGGGCTGGAGTAAGGGAGAACACACAAACCTGGTTCAGGAACTCGGGACACTGCTGCTTTCCTGCTGCCAGGGCGCCGTGTCAGGGTCAGCGGGACACACGGATTGCTTCCCCAATCTCTGGGAGATCCCCAAGCCTCTTGTCCTCCAGCCCCGCCCATCTTGAGGTTACCTCTTTGGGCTGGCCACCAGCCTCCCTCGAATCACTGCTGAGGGTTTCTCCCCCTGCCCCTTCCCTCCTGGCAGCCGAGACGTGGCTCTCCTCGTAGGAGTCATAGGTCCGTGTCCTGCAGGTGAGGGGAGCAAAGGGAGACACCCTGGAGGTCCCAGATTTTGGAACCAGCCACAAACCTGCTGATTTTGCAGCAGATGGTTGCACCAGGTGGCCCAGACTCCCCACTCTTACCTGTGCTGCCCCGGGGGGCCTGTGGCCAGGTTGGGGTGGTAGCCCCTGTAGTAGTGCTGGTCCCGATAACTCTTGGCATAAGACTCTCCCTGTCTCACGTCTAGAGAGAGAATCAAGATTTAGCATTGCTGTTCCAGAGTAACAATGAAGTTGCAAAAGAAAAGCCATGAGTCAGGCAATTTGCTATGCCTACCACCCCCCCTCCAAATTATCCCAACACGYTGGAGATATGATAATGCCCTGTACACGTTTGCCAACACAGCACTGATGTCCTTTCTTCTTTCCTYCCTCCCCTTCTGTTCAGCCCAGAAACAGCAAAAAAGAGGGCCTGGCCGTCCAGGATGATCACACAGCACCATCAAACTCAGCCTGGAACCAGGAATGGCTCAGGTTTTTAGCCGTGGAAATGAAGATYGAACATCCCTTGGGTGTGCCTAGCTCCAGCTCACATTTCCTAAGTGCAAACTGGGAGCCAGTGCTGCACAGGCAGGACACCACCACCCACGAGTGTGGGCAGGAGGAGGCCCTGGGTATGTGTAAGCCTCGGGAGAAGAATCTGCCCTGGAGARAACATCACTTCTCCTGCAAGAAATCTGTCTCCATCCCCAGCCCCAAAGGATGAGCCCATACCTCTGTCATCCTGCCAGGCCACCGGCTGCCACTGGTGGCTTTGGTAGGGGTAGCCATCCCCGTAGCCAGTTGCTGGATGCTGCCAGTGGGGGTCTTCATACGCCTGCCTGGAAAACAACACAACATACTGATCTGAGGAAAAAAGGGCAYCACTGGGGGTTCTGGACTACATTGAGGGTTGAACTTGTGTCCTGCTTGGGACCTTCAGAGGGAGGAAGGGTGATGGAAATAAAGCCAGGTCCCCTGCCCACTGGTGCAGCATCACACCTGGAAGGAGCAGGAGGAGGTTTGGATACCTTCCCATCCCCACCTTTGAGAAAGCTGTGCACTGCAGTTTCATGTGATGCCCAATTTCATAGAATCACAGATTAGTTTGGGTTGGAAGGGACCCTGAAYGGCCATCTCATTCCAACCCCCCTGTCAGGGGTTGGGACACCTTCCACTGTCCCAGGTTGCTCCAAGCCCCATCCAACCTGGCCCTGAACACTTCCAGGGATGGGGCATCCACAGCTTCTCTGGGCAACCTGTGCCAGGGCCTCCCCACCCTCAGAGAGAAAATTTACTTCCTAATATCCCATCTGCATTGCATGGGATGGGATATTTGCATGATTTTTGCATGATTGCATGACCTCAGCACAAACCCCCACGTACCCAGTCCATAACTCACTGAAGGAAATAACTCAGGCAAATCAACCCAGATTTGCTGGAGCACTCGAAGCTTTTTCTCAGCACTGAGAGCATCCTCCRGCCCACATTTTATCTGTCCACCCTTCACTGTTTCAGCAGCTGAGCTTGCAGGCTGCCTCTTTCTCCTATATTACCATTAGTATTTTTATTGTGCACCTTGCACTTAGGAAAAAAGGACTGCATTTAATCAAATCTGGAAGAAAAATGCACCTCGGGACCAAGACAGAGCTTGTCAAAGAGTAACCACGGAAGTCAAAATTTCAAGAAGAAATCAGAGCTGTAGCTGCTACACAGCCTTAAATAGAGAAGTCACAGGCTGCTTGAATGGCTGGACATCACCTACTGACCCGCTGTGTCCCTATGCAGTCACTAGGGCAGGACCGTGGGCAGTGATGTGAGCAATTCCTGTTTCCAGCGGGTTTCCAAGGAGAGGGATCAGCAGGAGCGGCTCTCACCTGGAGTGCGGCCGGCTGGGGTAGCTGCTGTCGTAGTGCCCGGCGCGGGAAGCCGGTCTGCGGGTGTCGCCGCGGGTGTCGCCGCGGGGGTGGCTCCCGTCCCAGGAGCCGGGGCGCGGAGCGTGCCCGGAGCGCAGGAGCTGCCTCCGCAGCGCTGCCGGCGCAGCCTGGGGCCCCTCTGCCCGCGCTCCCCTGGCTGCCGGCCTCTCCCGGGGCTGGGGCGGCTGGGCCGGGGCCCAGGGCTCCATCACCAGCTTGCCAGCAAAATCCTCTCTGGTTTGGGGGAGGTTAAGCCCCAAATGGCTTTAGTGGCCTGCAAATGGTAAGTCACAGGGTGTTTGATCAGTAGCTTTTCAACCCGCTCCAAACTCCCTATGAAGCCTGTTGCCAGCTACTCTCTGCTTTTTAGGAGTGTGCCGGAAACCCAGGATCCTTTCCAACATGCCCGGGGCAAGGAAAAGTCACCTCCACATCTTCCTTAAGTTGAAGCTCCCCTTAAAACACCAGGATGAAAGGGTCTCTCTTTGAAAGCAACAGACATCCAGCTCTTCCCAGAAAAGAGTCCCAGAATGGTTTAGGTTGGAAGAGACCTTAAAGGTCATCTAGTTCCAACCCCCTGCCATGGGCAAGGACACTTCCCATTAGACCAGGCTGCTCCAAGCCCTGGTGTTGAACACTTCCAGGTATGAAGAGTTTCTCTGGGCAACCTGTGCCAGGGCCTCAGCACCCTCACAAGGAGGAATTTCTTCACAATACCTAATCTAAACCTCTCTCAGTTTAAAACCATCACCCCTTGTCCTATCACTACAGGCGCTGCTATAAGGTTTGTCCCTATCTTCCTTATAAAGCCCCCTTATGTCCAGGTAGGATCCTCCTGCACTCCCAGCTGGAAAGCACCACCACTCACAGCCCCCTCAAGCCGTGAGAAGGTGAGAAATCTGTGACACAACAGTGAAACCCTATTTTATATGGGTTTATAGTAGGGGAAGGGATATTGCTAAAGCTACAAGCAGGACAAGGAGTTTTGCTCAAAGAAAGGAGCAAGCAGGGAGAAATGGAGGTTTGTTCTTATGAGCTACGGGATGGGGTGGAAACAGGAGTTTCCTCCTGCCTTTCGGCTCCAGCAAGAATTCCAAGCAGACACCAGATTTAGTTATAACAGTCCCGTGAAGAAGAGGAAATCCTAAGGAGAGCCCAGGGCAGCACACGGGTGAAGCCACAGCTGCCCGGAGGATGTCACCATCAAGCCCCCCATGTCTCCTCCTGCAGCATTGGTACCCAAACTACCCCCACCACTACAGGCCTCCCCAATGGGGGCAGATGGCCAGATGCTGTCTGAACCCCTCCTCACTCCTCTCACTCAGAGCTGAAGGCACTTTGGCGTAATTTCAGGACCGGAAGACGCGTGTCTAAACAGAGGTGGCTCAGTTTTTGCCCTTCTGGGTGACATCCAGGTAGCCCTTGCCCTAAATASCTCCCAGGCACGAACATCCCGGCACTCATCATTTCAGTCCCGCCGAGGGCCCCCCAGTTTTCAGCCAGGGGCTCCCACCACCATCCTCCCCCCGCAGCAGCCGCACACACCTGCTCAGAGGCCGCCGGGGCCCTTCCTCCGCTCCSTGTTGCCACTTCCAAAGTCCACTTCCACATGGGCCAGCGGGCAAAGGGCAGCCCCTGCTCCCCCGCCCCGGACCGGCCGCTCGCTCCGCTCCCAGGGGATTCACGCTGCTGTTTGCATCCTGAGGGTCACCTTTCCCATCACTTGGGTCCCCTCCCACCCAAGATAAGGAGCACACCACCCTCCGAGCTCAAAATACCCCAGATATTTCTCCTGGGGAGTTTTTTAATGCAGTGAAGTAAGTAGGGGTTGATAGTGATAGGACAAAGGGTAACAGCTGTAAGTTGTAAGAGCAGCAATTTAGATTAGAGGTTAGGAGGGAATTCTTCCCTTTGAGGGTGGTGAGGCCCTGGCACAGGCTGCCCAGAGAAGCTGTGGATGCCCCATCCCTGGAAGTGTCCAAGGCCAGGTTGGACAGGGCTGGGAGCAACCTGGGATAGTGGAAGGTGTCCCTGCTCAGGGAAAGGGTGGTCTGTAAGGTCCCTTCCAACCCCACCCATTCCAGGATTCTATGAACTATCTTCCTCTATACGTCCTCACACTTCGTAAATAATAATAAATGAAACCTGCTTAGTTTAATTCAGACCCAGCCACAGGTCAAGCAAATAACATCCATCCCACCATAYACTGCCCAGGGCAGAATTTGAGCAGGATGGAGCTGGGCTCCAACCCAGCACTGTCTCATCTCAGTCATTACAGCACTTTAATGGCCTTGTTCTATAAGTGACATGGGTTTTCTTACTGGAGACCCTATCCCAACCTCCCCCAGGCACCTTAAAAACTGAGAAAATCAGCAAATTAAGGCAAATGATATCATAGAAAACCACATAAAAGCTGGATATAAGGTCCATCGGCTGCCAACCAGCAGTTTAGTGATGTGCCACCTTCTCCCCCTTTCCCAGAGCCTCCAAATTACCTCCATCGTGGCACCACAGCACTGACTGATTTGGGATTCTCAGGCAGGAGGGTTTGCTTTGCATCATGGTGGCACTGTCAGAAACCCCCTCCTTTAATGATGTTGRAAGACTACATGTATTATAGCTTCAGACCTTGAAATTTCTACCCTGCTGGGAGAGTAAGAAATTTTCCCTGGTGATCCTGAGAAATAAGCGCTCGGTCTCTGCAGAATTCAAGATTTCAAGTAAAAAAATATCCTTAGCACTCAGCCATACAGAAATCCGACTGGGAGAAACACAAACCAGGGCAGCGCCGTCTTCGTGCTGCTGAGATGCTGCAGCAGAATGAAATGAAGCATCTCCTCTTCGTTTCACAGCTGCCCTTCAAAACTTCAGGAGGTTTTGAATGAAGTAAAAGGTCTGTTATGGACAGATCAGGTCTTGGGGGAAGCGAGAAAGGATCCCTAGAAACCAGGAGAATCACACTTTTAACATAAATAAATTGACAGGATATTTCATAAATGTAAATAATTCCACCTGGTTTCTGGCTAATAGTTTTAGGTTTCTATCCAAGAGGTGACTGCTAGATGTTTCCAACCTGTTTTCTAGCAACAACACAAATCTATACTGGGAGCCTGCAGGGTTCAATCAGCATCACACCAAGATGTTGAAAAGGAGAGTCAAGTCAAATTAGATATAACAAAGAAGTGTTTTTACAAGGAAGGTGGCAAAACAGGTTGCCCAGAGAAGCTGTGGATTCCCCATCCTTGGAAGTGTTGAAGGCCAGGTTGGATGGGGCTCTGAGCAACCTGATCTGGTTGAAGATGTCCCTGCTTATTGCAAGAGGAGTTGGACAAGATGACCTTTAGAGGCCCCTTCCAACCCAAACTACTCCAGCTCTGTGATCCTCAGGCTGCTGTTGCCAGCCTAACCTGGGAGATTTGGATTACGAGGAAGACTTTGGAGCTTGACTTGCATAAAAGCAGCTTCAGCTTGTGATGCTTGTGTTTGAGATGGGTGGAAACTCTGTTCTGGTCCATGCCAGGGAAGAAGAGGTAAGAAGCACTACCAGTAATGTCAAACTTTGAGCAAAAGTRGTTTAAAATCGACAGCAGGGGAACACCAAATGCAAAAGTAGGAAAGTGTGTGGGAAGAAGAAAGAGCCAAGGAAAGGAGCTGGGGAATGAAAAGTGACAGAAGAAAWCAACAGAGATAAAAGGCTCAGATGGGCTAGAAAGAGGGAAAGAAAAGGATAACCCTTTAACTACATCATATCTAGCCAAGAAATTACTATTTTAAAGGAGTCATATCTTTCTTGGAAATCCAAGCCCTGTGCCCCAGGACTGCCACTGAGCTTACAGGACAATGCAGGCAGCACATGCTCCAGATAGCATTTGTCACAGAGCTGAAGGGACAGCACTATCACTTTAAAACATCGCAGGTCTCTGCTTTAAAAGATTTCACTGGTGTTGTTACAGTAACAAGATTAGGTGGAAAACATTTTTCTTCATGCCCTCGGTGTGTTTGTGCACCTCCTTGAGGCCCTGATCACAGACAGCTCCAGGCTCTCAGGTCAGTCCCCCCACACCAAACCCAAACTCATCCAAAATGTTTGTAACCTAAGAGTAGAAATCCAGGTGGCTTCAGTACCTGAAGCTATTTTGAGGTGATTTATGTTGTTCCTACTTGGTTCTGAGATTATATTTTTTAAGCAGCATTGATAGGAAGCTTTGTTCATCTCTGAGCTTTAGCCCACTATAAATGTGAGAAATATACATGTAAACACACACTTTTTTTTGTGGACATGTCTTGAGCATCAGGCAGGGCAGAAATGCAAGTRGCAAATGAGCTACACAAAATGTGAAAACTCATGTTAAATATTCTACACAGCAAAAACACCAGCCCCAACTGCACTGCCAGCATTTGAGAYGTTTGACAGCCTATTACATGTCACACAGAGCAAGAAAACAAAACCCAGCCAGGACTCAGCTTCCCAGACAGGCTGAGCACCTGCACCTCATGGGGAGAGCCCTCATCTCCAATCAGTCTCAATGGCAGCTAATTAACTAATTAGCTCGATCACCCCTCCCAGGCTCAAAGAGAAGGAGCTGTGAGAGTCCCTGCTCCAGCTGGAGGTGGCATTTGGAGCTTCCCAGGCCAGAGACATCCCGGTGGGAGGAAGGTGGTGGCTCCTAAAGCAGCTGAGATGGGGTCTGCTCCCACCTACAGGCCACTGCATCAGCACCGTCCCGTGGAGGTGACTCGGCCGCCACGGCATCACCCCACACCTTCCTGTGGCCACTTTGTGAGCTCAAGTTCCCACCCATGGTTTTGCACCTTCCTTCCCCATGTGAGGTTGTTTCCAGCTTGGATAGACTGAGCTCTCCCTCCCCACCACCCCCCTGCACACACACAGCCACTTTCAGCAGCTTCCAGACACGCCTATAAATTTTTGGAGACTTAGGCAAGAATATTAATTGCATTCCAGAGGCATTCAGCATATTAGAAAAAGCATTTTATACCCTGCATCGTATCTGGTGAAGAAACAGAGCTGCAAAAAACTGTTATTTGTGAAAATCAAAGCACATCCCCAGTCTGGATGCAGCAGAACCGTGACCTCGGCCTTCTGCCTGAGCTGCTGTTACAAAGCAAATCCCAAAAAACTTCCTGATCTTGGCCTTACTTCGTTCCCGCTTTGTTCCCCCTGTTAAGAGCCAAACCTCTTAACTGTAGGCTGTGAATACTAAGTCCTTGCTACCTGCATCCCCCRCCCCTAAAGGAGAGGCTGTGCAGCTCCTGCATCCCATCACAGCAGGCTCTGCAGCATCTCACCTAGCTGCACCCACCACGGGAAGGGATTGGGATGCATTTGGAGATACAAGAGCTAAAACCAACAGCGTTGAGGAGGTCGGAAAGCTTTCAGTATTCAGGTCCTCTCATTTTCCTGTGCAACACCCCTTATGTTTTCCCAGCCATAAAATTGATGTTTATCTCGCTTCTAACTGCCTCGCAGAGATCATTACACATTGCAAATGCAGCCGTTCGCGGATAAAACGAGCRCGAGCAGCCCGGAGCCTGTCACACCGCCCCGTCGCCGAGCCACATTGCAATGCCTTGCCACCTTTGAGCTGAAAATTAACATATAAAACCGAGGGACCCGGAAATATTTGTCGGGCAAACGCAGAAAACCAAGCACAGGTAATTCTTCCACCCACCCCTCACCACCCCCTGCTCAACCAGAGGAAATTAATTTTTAAGTGAGACAAATCCTGCAGCTATTCCTGTGGCATTAAGTTAAAAAAAAAAAAACAAGAGAAGGTTGTTATTCCTCGTCTAAAATCTGCTTGCTTTAAAATGTCCCTCTGGATCCGTGTCTGTTGGAAGGTATGGAGGGCACAGAAGGCAAAGAGGGGGATGCAGATGTCAAAACCAGCCCCAGAAGAAACCCCAGTGGCCACAACTGCCATGGAGGAGCAGGGCAGAGATGCTGAGCTCTGTCTGGATTGGAGCACGAGGCCAGGGCTCCACCAGCCCTCCTTGGAGAGCTCCACCTCAGCCCACCGACCCTCAGGCTCCTTTACTGGTGGCCATGGAGGGAGTGAGCTGGACACAGACCCTTTCCCAAGGTCTCCAGYGAGTGCCAGAGCAAGGAAAGCTGATCAGCTGGGAATCTTTAGCCTCGCGATGTTCCAYGGTGTCCTTTTGAAAACATTGCCATCTTGTGTCTCTTCAGACACTGAACGCTGGTCGCCTTCCTATTTGAGCCATGGAGGAGCTTTATTACAGGCAATCAGGGGCAATAAAGGCTCGTGACAGTTACAGATCGCTTGGCTGTGTCCTGTTCCTACTGCTACCTTGTAAAGTTGGACAGTAACGTTTCCCTCATTTTTTTTCATCTCAATTTATGACTCCTCTACCATGAAAAGCCACTTATGCCCTCCACAGTTACACATACCGTATCCTCCAAGGCCAGTAAATCACGCTCTCAAGTCATGTCAAATTTTGCGAAATAAAGCTAAATTGCAGTTCTACTCCAAGGCAAGATGCTGCAAAATTGAGAGAGAATGAGCTCTGTTTAAAGACAGAAACCCGGCTGGCAGCCTCCCATGGCTTGCAGAGGCAAGGATCACAAAAACCTCAAATTGAAAGAGAAAAGCCTAATGGCAGGGAGCCCACAGGACCCTCTGTACCACCCCAAGCTGTCTCCATAGGTCTTCGGTGGTGTAATGCCAAGAGTTAAAACAGTCCAAACTCACAGGATTTCACTCTATAAACTGAGTTCCAGCCCCTCACAGCCGGAACTCAGAGGGCTGGGAGCAGGACGGAGCCAGGCTCCAGCAGCATTTATTCATTGAGGCTTGGTCCCTRGGCTGGATTCGGGATAGGAAAGGAAACTGGGGAGCTGATGGGATCATGGCTTCCTGTTTCAAGTTTTGGGGTTTGGGGGTTTTTTTGTGTGCAGGCAGAAGTTAGAGGAGTACTAACACAGCAGGGTTTCACTCTGCTGAGCCCATCTGGGCTCACTCAAAATGCTGGGCACTGCACCAAGAACTGGGGAAACTGAGGACAAAAAAAAACCCCTTGACCCCAAACTACCTTTTACATTTTTCAGGGGCACGGTGACTTGTCTTTTCCCTTCTGCAGCAGAGTTAAACTTTCATGAAAGCTGAATTAACTTGGAGAAAAGCCAGCTCCAGGAACAGACAGCAACATGATGGAATAAGAGGAAGGAAGACCCAGACCACTGCTGTTCCTGCTAATTCCCCTCCCTGCATCTCACACTGCTAATTTCCAGGGGGCTCAAACTGCTCCATGCACTGCAGCTTCTCCATCCCACCATGACAGAGCCTCCAGCCCGGCACAGGCACCTCTTTCACCATTTCTCAGCAAAATCCTTCCAAAAAAACCACTGCTATTTTGGAAAACAGAGTTTATTCCACTGTCTAAGCTCAGGAGTCTTCACTTCACAAGGTGACCTCAGACCACATTGCATGAGCCCAGAGCACAAGGTACAAGCTCTCCATGTGGAAAAATGCCTCCCTGGAAACAGGAAAGATCCAAAGCACACGCACACACACACACGAGGAAAATTATGAGCAGCCCTGACAGAGACAAGGAAAATCACAAAAYATCTCATGCCAGAGTCTTAGCTGATAAAAACCCACCATGCATAGCACACAGCTTCGGGCTGGGATACACTTAGCCCTCTCTGAATGTTTAATGGGAGTATATGCATCAGTTAATCAGCAGCACAAGACACAAAGCGTTTTGTACCTCCTCGCCACGTGTTGTGCAATTAAAAGGCTTCTCATTCAGGCACAGAAAGAAAAGTCAAGGGACTTTGGCTGTGATACATCCATTATTCAAAAGTATATCCATTATTCAAAGTTTTTCTTAAAATCCTATTGTCAGTTTGAAAGGAAAAAGAAAATGAGTTTCTGAAAGCTGTGCTCCGTTGATATTCCACTCCAATTTTTGCTGATTGTAAGTACTAAAACTACAGACGTTTTGAGGAACTAAAGAAATCCTTCACAGTTGCTGAGAAAGGCAACACCCTGTGGGTAGTCACAATTTTTTTCCCCCCTCACTTAASTCTACCTAGCAGGGGAGTGAAACACCCCAGCCAACAACATACTCCTTTCCCAAATCGCTCAGCTACCCCAGGGTGAGGCTGACGAGCGGCAGCTCAGGAGGAGGCAACAGCAAGCTGCTCGGCAAGCAGGAACAGACACCCTCCACTGCACCCTGAGCTCGGCTGAGGGAAGCCCACGTGGGCGCACAACCTTCTCACAGCACCCAGGAGTTTCCGTGTAGGGTGCCAGGACTTGGCTGCAGGAGTTCAGATGGGAAACAGACCCCAAGGGTGCCTCGTGCCATCCAGATGTGGGTGAGGAGGAGCCTCAGACCCCAAAGACCAACTGCAAGGGAAAGCCCAGCTCTACCACGGCTCCTGCCGCACAGGGAAAACACTGGGACAAAAAGCACTGCTCCGGGAAAGATGCTATCCAGGAACCACCCAGACAAGAGAAAATATTCAGCAAGAGCAACAAATTACGATAAATTGCTAACATTAGAATATAAAATAAGTAGCAAYGGTTTCACCTCCTCTTGGAGCTGGACGAAAGAGTGGTGAAACCCCCCGAGAATCCAGGCGTCAGGCACCTCTGTAGGGATGAAGGAGGTCTTAAGTCCAGGTGGTAAGTCAGTCCACAGGCTGGAATCAGGTCCAGGGAAAGCACCCAGATCAAACATGCTTGGCCAGGCCCAGAGCAGCAGGGTCTAAGGCCAGGCTGACTATGCTGAGCTGAGCTAAAGATTAGTGTTTCTACTCATGGCTTAGAAAGAAGAAAAGCCCCCAGGCTGAGCTTATAGAGAGCCCCAGCCCACGGGTGGAGATGCACCAGAGCCCCGCAAGGGCTTATGCAGAGACAGAGCAGCAAAAGGCAGGTCTATGCTGTAGGGCTGGCTGTTGAAGAAGGAGCTAAGSTGAAATTATTATTGAAGTTGTATGTCAGATTAAGAAGTAATCTCAAAAATAATCTAGTTATGAGACAATAGAGGTGCTTATTATTTTAATTTAAATAAATATGTGCGAAAGAAGGACAGGAGCCTTAGAARTGTCCTTGAAGAGGTAAGGCTATAACTTATAGTAGTCTCTCAAGGCTTAAAGGTTCTTTTATGTGAGTAAAGGAAGAACAAAAGAAAACATGGCAGAGGTAAGCAGCATTCAGTGATAAATACTTGTTGTAACTGTAATACTGTATAAGAATATATGCTGTTAGGTAGGCTTAAAATCAGCTTTTCTGTATGTACAGTGTGCAGCTCAAATGTGAGACCTCCTGTGGTGTGACCTGAGCACACCAAAGACACGATTCCACCAGAGCAAGTTGATGGAAGGATGATGATTGACAACCAATAAATGCAGTAACCTGGCTGTAACATAGTAAAGCCCTTAAACACTGCTGGAAGCCCAGTGGGTGCCACAGGGTCAGGGTCCTCCTCTTCCACCATCACGCTGACTGTTCTTCTGCTGTCAGACCAGCAACTTGAGGTGTTGCCAATAACTCAGGGGACAGTCTGAGTGTGTAAAAGGAAGGCATTATTCAGCAGTCTGTGCTGACAGCTATCTTTAAGCAGCACATTTATCTGAAGCACAATGATGCTTCAATAGCAGATACCTGTAGAGTGCTTCCAGGGCACTAAAATGAGCTGGATGTTATCTGCAGGAAGGCTACGGCTCACAGCTTATTTGGACAAATTCTTTGCTGCAATAGGCCATTTTCTGCTATTACCAGCGAAATAAGCTAAACACCCACTTCTTTTCTTCTGCAATGAGAAGCTGTGSGTGAAGTGATGAATTTGCAAAGCTTTTAAAGGATGGATGGGAGTTAAATAACTTCCTCCAGGGTCTAAGGCACTGCCAAGCAGGACTGGAGTTGCCGCAAAAGGAAGCCGGGAGGGGTTTTGCAGCACAGGCAGCGCTGGAGCGGCTTGTGCAGCCAGAGTCGGCGTGATGCTGCAACAGCAGGGCACGGCACAGACAAATTGAAGCATTGACAGATGAAATGGTTCCACTGTTGTGACTCCACAGTCCATTGTAGCTCAAGTTTCCCTCGTTAAGCTTCAAAGAGTTGGAGCCAGCTCGTTAGCGGCGTTTCAGTTTCCCTTTGTTTGCTGCGGCTCTTACAAAGGTAACAGTGTCCCCTCCTGGGACCAAGCCGGACTGACGCAGGGTCACAAGCACATTCCTTGTCCCCAGGCGAAAACGTGTGGGAATGTGGCAGGCTATGTGAAGGGAAGGCAGGAGAGCAGCGTCCCTTCCTTGCTCGTCACTGCTGGAGGCTGGATGGGCTGGTGGCTTCATTCCCCGTTCATGCAAACCTTCACCCTGCCATCTTTCTCATTTCAGTCCTCCTTTCAGCTCAGACCTTTTTGTCCAGCTACAGATGGGATGCCTGGTGGGGCACTGGTCTGAGACAGAATCACAGAATGGTTTGGGTTAGGATGGACTTTAAAGATCATCTTGTTTCAACCCCTGCCATGGGCAGGGACACCTTCCACTATCCCAGGCTGCTCCAAGCCCCRTCCAACCTGGCCTTGGACACTTCCAGGGGTGGCGCAGCCACAGCTTCTCTGACCAGCCTGTGCCTCACCTCGCTATGGCAGTGGCTCCCAAATGGGCCCCAGTGGGACCCTGATCAGTCTCAGTTGCTCTTTGTAGAGCTCAGACTGTAAGAAGCAGCTGGAAGTGAGCTACAGTGCCCTGCTCCCACAGCCAGTGAGTGCAGCCCACACAGGCTGTTGTCGGGGGCGGGTAAAGCGGCCCCCAGCCTGCTAGTGGGGTTGGACAAGCTGTGTGAGAAGCCAGCTTACACCTGGAGGTGATGACCTTTCCTGTGGCCTGTGCTGGAGCAGGTGGTTGAAGGCTTCATTTAACTGCAAACTCAGTCTCATGGTGATGGCCGTGAGGCTTTGCAGGGAAGGAAAGGGCAGAATGGTGCATGGGAAGAAGTCTGCATCTGAGTCTGGGCTTTCCACTCCTGGGATCCACTGTTGGAGTTGAAATAATGCAGGACCAGACCAGCTCCTGGGTATTCCTCTGCTCTACGTCCTTGAGTCTGCTGGATGGTGGCTATGTAAATATTTCTGTGGAGTTGAGCCGTTAGTTAAGGATTAAAATACAATCRAATAAGTAAAAAAATKATTTGAACACCTTCASAGGTGCTCTGAGGGGAAAATGCAAATGTAGGATCATCAGGATCCACTAATCCACTTCTAAAGTATTATCCCAGCACATTATTCTTTAAGAACACAAGCCCTTTGGTATGGGACTGAGTGGGTTTTTATGACATTGCCACTAAGCACATCACAATTCTGGCCTTGCAGTACCCAGCCACTGGGAGTTTACCAGGACTTAATGACTCCCTAGCTCCAACCCAATGAAAGAAGATTAAAAAGGGTGACGGGAAAATGAGATTTCTTGATTTAATATTTTTGTTTCTTGGAGAACCAGGACTCTAGAGTTTCTGTGCCAGGGGCCTAACTGCTCACAAGCCCGTGTTTTTGTTTCTACAAAAAAAAAAACAAAACAGAATTTTCTAGAATAATTCTGAGGAGTCTTCTCTATGTTTACCCCTTCTAGTTTGGAGAGTAGGATGGGTATTTCCCCAACATGGGGATGGGTATTTCCCTCCTGGCAATACTGGGGAACGGAGAAGATAAAGGGAAAAACATCTCCCTGGTAGGGACTTGGAATGCTCCCATGGCAGACAGGTTCTTCAGAAGCAGCAGATTAGGGGGGATAGAGGGGATTTTTCTTCTTGTAAAATCCACCCCCGCAATTCTGCCCTCCCACAACAATCTGCAAGGAGAGCGAGGAAAGAAGATGGGTCTACCGCAGGTCTTGCATGTAGTCTTGAGGCATGACCTACTTCAGTGCAACTTTCCAGAGCTGCCTCGGAGATGCTTAGATGGGATATTAGGAAGAAATTCCTCCCTGTGAGGGTGGKGAGGCCCTGGCACAGGTTGCCCAGAGAAGCTGTGGATGCCCCATCCCTGGAAGTGTCCAAGGCCGGGTTGCATGGGGCTTGGAACAACCTGGRGTAGTGGAAGGTGTCCCTGCCCATGGCAGGGGGTGGAACAWGACGATCTTGAAGGTCMCTCCCAACCCAAACCTTTCTGTGATTCTRTGTCCCCACTGATGGCCTTGTCAACTGCTCTGCTGCCGGTGAGCATTTCACCTCCTCTCTGTCTGCTTCAGCTGCAGTGGCTTGTGCTGCCCTTCAGAGCCAGCTCACATTTGGTGTCATTCCYAGCTGCCACCATCACCTGAGACCAAAGGAACACCCACCCTGTGCTCAGAGAAGCACAGAGCACCTCAGGCTGGGGTGTGTTTCTTTCTCAAGCAAGTGGGAACTTGGAGCTAGTGACYCAGCTCTTTCTCTGTATATGTTTAAACGTGTATATGGCACAGTGGAAAAACATGTCATTGACTTCTGAAAGGTACAATGTTTCCAGGCCATGGGAATCCCCCTGCCATCAGGGATGTTCTGTGTACCACCATTCCAGGAGGAGCTCTGTGGAAAGGAGGTCCATCCCCTCCCCTCYGCCCCAGCACAAAGCTTTGATGTAGTGAAGTCAAACGTTCTGCTAAGCAATGAGCTGTGATGGATGCTGACTTTACAAGCAGGAGTGCATTAACTGCAGGCTGTATTGAAAATGTCCCTCCTGTAGCATTCAGACAGCCCATGCAATTGCCTCTGCTGTGGAGCAGGAGCAGGAGGGTGGCACGGATCAAGGTATAGACATGATTCCTTCAGTCTGTCCTCTCCTCTGCTGCTGTATCTCTGTCTGAACCTCAGGACATTGCTTCATTTCAATGGCTTTGTCTTGGGATGTTTCTGTGTTCAGAGGAGAGGAGAACTTGGCATTTCAGCTGGCAGCTGCTACTGAAAATTCCAGGAGCTGGACACCCCCACTACAGCTCACTGGCGAAGGCTGAGTGGCACGGACACTGCTGCTCACAGCCAGAGTTGCTGCCCTGGAGCCCATCAAGGGAGACATGTGGACACCGAGCTCCTCTTTGGTGACAGCTTTGTGACAGTGCCTGCTCAGGATGCTTCCCAGTGCAGGGAAYGGGGAATTAACTCACCACTGCTTGTGGCCTGTGGCCTCTCAGCACTGAACAGGTTCACCAGGACTGTCAAATTCTTTGTAGAAAGTTTGTGTTGAAGAGTTTTAAAGTTTGCACAGTATCTGTGTGGGCTTAGTTTRTAAGAGTTGCTTTTCCTGCAGCCCCGGGTGCCCTCAGGGGCATTCAACAGGTCAGGGCTGCTGACTGAACCTCTCACTGGCTGCCTCTCACTCGGGTGCTGTGCAATCCTGACCTCCGTGGGATCTGCATGCTTTCCCTTGCTTAGAGGGGAAATCAAGGGAGCAGAAATGCCCAGGTGTAGGGTTATGCTCCATGTGCTGCCCTCTGAGCAGCTACTGCTGTTTACCCTGGTTCAGTCCATGTCCCATGGCCAAGAACCAGTGAGATTGTGCCACAGCAGRTTGGCAATTGCACCATGTCCTCGTACAACACCTTCAGGGATCTGCTGCAGCACCCGCTTAAAGACCTGTGGCACAAGTAACCCCAAGGAGGGATGGGGCTGAAGGTCTGTTAAGCTGAACYCATGGTGGGGCTTGCTACATGAAAAAGTGGTTTTGAAATAGTTCTTTACATCTTTTAACAACTCACCCTTTGGGAAAACTCCCCCCAAACATCCTACTCTTCCAGACATGCCAGGGTGAGGGGGAAAAAAGTCATCTGAGATTTGTGAGGCAGTGGGGTTCAGGCAGAATGAAAGCCCTGAACAAAGAGACAAAAGTCTTTGCAGTTTTGGAAAACAATGGCTCTGTATCCTCACCTTCTGGTCAATGACACGCTCTGCTGCCACAGCTTTAGTGCCAGTCACACCACTGACTGTTTCCCTGCCAAAAAAATCCCTTATTGGATGGATGTCAGGAGAGAAATCACGTAGTCCTGCTGTTCCCTCTGAATTAAACATTTGATTTCCCTGTGTCTTCAGGAAGAACCRTGAACAGCTCACGCTGTGTCTAGTAACAGTCCACTTAGCAATTGCATTAACTGAGTGTATTTACCCCCTTCATCTCCTGAATATGACTCCCCAAGCAGAGCCTGTGCCTTCTCCGTTGGCAGAGCTTGGCATCCCTTACCCACATCCACAACCAGGAAGCCAAGGCTTGAAGGGGGCAACCTCCGTGGCACACACCTGGATCCCCCCCACTCTGACTGATGAGAGACCATGAGCCCGCTCCTAAACTCCTGTATTCCTGCATTTTCCTTACCTCTCTTACCTTGATGTAGGCCAAAGGCTGGGGAAGTTGTGAGCAGCAAAGTTCCAGGTGGGCAGAAGATGGCAGCAACAGCCCAGCAACCGCTCTGCTTCACTAGGTAGGGATTTCGTCTCTTCGGGAATACCGGTGTGGTTTTGCAGAGGAAAGGAGACGTTTTCACACCTTTGGACTTCAGGATCGGGATCAAGGCACAAGAGACACCGCTCCTGGACTGGAAAACCAAAGGAGACAGCTCAGCATGAAGGGCTTGGTGCGAGAAGGACCATGTAAGCATCACCCGTGCAT
Organism: Amblyornis subalaris; assembly: GCA_018881555.1. Taxonomy (NCBI): domain Eukaryota; kingdom Metazoa; phylum Chordata; class Aves; order Passeriformes; family Ptilonorhynchidae; genus Amblyornis; species Amblyornis subalaris. The sequence continues at coordinate 4,698,948 of JACAXG010000049.1, read as the reverse complement.
TCAAAGATGTTTGTTCTTCCAGCCCGTGTTGATGATTACAGGACAGTTCGGTGGGTTTTAGCTCCTTAGTGCAGGCACGTGAGGCCTGGCAGATTTTCAGCATGGCCTTCCTGATGGGTAGGATGTTGTCCCAAGGGAGGTGGTGGGAAATGGGCAGCATGCAGGGAGGAGCAGCAGTGCTGGGACAGTTTTGTGCTGTGCTTCAGTTTGGGATGTTTTTTCTTTTAGTCTTTGATCATTGCAAGAAAGTTGTGTGAATTTTAGCTCCTGGGTGCAGGTACATGAGGGCCTGTGTATWTTAAGCTTGATATCCCCTTTATCCAGTGTAAGTAATTCGGAAAAATTCAAAACACACTTTTTCAGAGCTCTGCTTTTTCTAGGACATGGCAAGTAGGTCCTGAATACTCCACCATGGTGGGGGGTTAGGCTGGGATGGGCTGACAGATACTGGAAGTGACATGTGAGAGGGAAGGGAGACCTGAACATCACACTGCCTTGCATCCTGGATTTAACCTTCCTCTTTCCTTCAGTCTTCTCCACCTTTTGCAACCTGCACATAACCTTTGCTTATGTCCTGCTCTTAGGTATGTTCACTGGGATGGGACTTACAGCATCTTCCAGCTCTGCTGCTGCTTTTCCTCTCGGAGATCTTGGCCAAGTCATCTGTGTAAGTTCAGTGTGCACACTTGTAAAAGGGAGGCAAAGACTCTCTTCTCCTTGGAAAAGAGTCTGGAGTGTATCAGTGAGGAGAGGTGACTTTTTCTTGCTAATGCAGCACTTAAAAGGCTGATTTGAAAGCAGGGCTTATGCTGTTGGAAGGTGTTACCCAAATACTAAAAATATAAGCAGCTCCTCATGTTAAGGAGGGTTTCAGGGCAAATGGACAGGGCAGAGGGTTCAGAGAGGGGGCTGGAGGCACTGTCAATTCCCAGAGCACGGCTTTCTCCCGTTTGTGAAGCTGGTGGCCACTGCCCTGTCAGCAGCATTTGCAGAGGGGACAAGGAGAGATCCAAAGTGAAGGGAGTGCTGGAGAGGGAGATGATTGGAGCTGAAAGAGGGTAGCAGAGGAACAGCAAATCCTGGAGACGGGATGCTGTGGGGCTGAGCTGCAGGCACACCTGGAGGAGACAGAGGGTGCTGAAGGGGAGAGAGGAATGGATGGGGGAAAGAAGATGGGGGAAAAAGAAGGGGTGCCCTGTCCCAGCTCAGGGAGGACTTGAGAGGCAGTAGGGTCACTGCAGCTCCTCACAGTCCTGCTCCCAGCACAGCATCCCAGGGCACAGCTGTGCCTCCCCAGGGGACTGAGCACTGAGCACTGACTGGTGCTTTCAATATTGGGTAAATATAAAAATGCTGGGTAAATATTTGAAATATCTAAGTAGATCTTTGCAGCTTCAGCGAACCACACCAGTGGAAAACTTTGCAGAGGAGCATTTTGCATTCCAAAGGCTCGATTTCTTTTTTTTAAAATGAGAGAGTGTGCCTTTGCAGAAGCCTGTGGTTGTTCCCAGCAGCAATGAAGGGCTGCGTGCTGCCATCGCAGTGTGTCATCACACCGGTTTTCCCGAGGGGGAAACCAAACATTCAGGGGCCATGGCTTGAGTCAGAGCTCACAGAGCCAGGAGATGAGAACCCTGATGTGCTGACTCTCCATCCCATGGTTTAACCACAACATCGTCCCTTCCCCTTGGGGGATCTCGCGCTCCAAAGCTGAGATGCCATTTGCGCATGAGTTTTGGAGAAAACTATTTTCAGAGAAAATAATGTCCTTCTTGGGCTGAAACATCTTATAATAACTCTCTGTCCGGAAGGCAGATGGGAATGCATGTGGGGGAGGGATGATGAGACAACAAATTTGGGTTTGAAGAAATCAGTGTGGCTATTTGTTACAGTCGTGACCCTAAGACGAAGACCACAGTTCACCCAGCAGTTACTGCCCCACACAGCAGCTACCCTGCAGAGACCCAGGGCTAGGGTCAGGTGTGGCTGTGTCAGACAGCGTGGCTGTCCAGCCCATGTCACGCCAGGCGTATCCCTCGGCACAGGTAACGTGGCTGGCTGATTGTCCTGGAGGCAGCTCCCGGCTGGCAGCGGTGATCACACCACGTGCGCGTTACCCTCAAGTGAAGCAGCACGTTTGCACGTCACCACCGCTTTGCTTGGCACTCGGGGAGAGGGAGGGGTGACTTCCTCTAATAAAATCCTGCAGGAGCTCTAAAGACCAAAGCAACAGCTACAGGACTGAGAGACAGGATCTGTGCCCTGGTCAGAGCTCCAGCTGATGTACCACAACGTGGGATGCACTGCAACTGAATGGACGTGGTATTTTCTGTGTATCCCCTTTCTCCTTCTAGGATTAGCTCCAATAAGTGGCATTTTAGTAGCTTAGGGAGAGAGTGCCTTTCTTACTGGGGTCATGACCACTAGCCCTGGTGCCTTGTGATGATGTGAAGGAGAAAGGAGCAGGCTCAAGCTGAGTGCTGGTAYCATTTTTAGATATACCATGTTGTTACTAAACATCATGCACAACTTGGATCAGAATCCTGCAAAAGGATCATGAACTTGCTCTTCTCTGGGGCAAGKGGATTTTAAAATATCAGCTGTAATCATAGAAGTGCTGAGATTATACTCCCATGGAAAACACAGAAGCGGGAGGAAAAATATCCTACACAGCTCCCGGATGCTCAATCCTTCTCAGGCAAAAACCTGCACTCATGTACAGGGAGCCCTAAACATTTTGGATTGTACCTGCAGAGACSACTGGGCACTGCACATCTGGACAGTGGAGGCTTGTGGGAGCATTAGCTGTGGCTTGGGAGCTCCGGCTCCTGGAATTCCAGCTGTACATCTGCAGGGCAGTCACGGCGTGGGCTCTCCCCGTGTGCGCCGTCCTTCACATCTGCCCTTGCCAGGCATCAGCCCTTACCTGTGAGCTGAAGTGGACAACTTGAAAAGCCTTTTGCTACACTTTGCCACAGGGAGTCTGTCAGCTCATTTCATCCATCGAATAAGCATACGACCGGCAGTAATTGCCACTTGTCTCTGCTGTACAGCCCTGATTAAAAACCGGGGGCACAGCCATCAAGTGTCATTGCTGTGGTATTTTCTGCCCAGAGAAACAAATGCTGCTTCCCACCAGCCTCCAGCTTCCCTGACATAGGCAAGGAAGGTCTCACCTTAATGTACCTGCCATAAAGGCATAYACAACCAACCTAAATGTGTGTGAATGACCGTGCCCCTGCCCAGGATGACTGTCTGGGGGACAGACCTTGGCTAACACTGTAGGAAACAGGATGGTCAGCTCCACCTTGAAGCAGTTCAGATGCAATTGAAATGAATCTCTCGTGGAACCCTCCTGGCTTGTGCTGAACTGTGACACAGATGGGTCTGGCTCACTGCACGCAGCAAAAGCTGCTTAATTACAGCAGCAGCTCAATTGATTTGTTTTGGATCATCTTTATTAGTCATCACTTAAGCTTGTAATTAAGGGAAGAATAGGGACTGTAAAAAGGGTACCATCCTATGCTGCTGGTCTTCTCCCTGTGCTGCAGCAGCTGTGTTGCTCTGGTCTGCGCAACACTTTCAGGATTCTCTCTTCTCCTGTGTGGATTGCACTGCTGTCACCTGTGCTCCAAATGCCTGCTTTTTTCCTGGAAAAGCATGGCACTATTTTTATCCTGAGACACTTTTAATTGACTGGGGTAGAACATCTGATGCCCCAAATGCTATGTAGGCACAGCATGAGCAGCAGCTACCTCCTGGAGGGACGYTGCTGCCCATCTCTTAAAATAAATACTCAAGTAGTTTAGTATTCTCCYGCCTGGTGGAAGAGAGCACCAAAATCCTTACAGAGACCCTGGCAGGAAAAAAAAGGCCTGAAGAGTGAGACCTGAGGCTCACATGGTAACCAAGGGAGCCCAGACTTTCTCCTCAGGAGAGAACACTGCTCAGAAACACAAAGCTATATCACTGCTCTGATTTTGGCTGTTGTCATGTGCTTAAATCCTTGTGTTCAGTGGAGGTGTGGCAGTTCAGGTGTTTTTTCTCAAGTGCCCAAGATGCGTTTATGATTTTTCAGCCTGCCTCTGCCACGGTCCTGAATCTCCTCCTTGCAATATTAAATCTTGACTGCACTCTTTGGGCTGAAGGGCTGCTGTGACCAGCACCACACAGCCATTTTCCACTGTGACGAAATTCCTGCTTTGAGACCCAGTTTTCTTTCGTGCAGCCGAATCCTGGGATTCCTACGTCTTATTTTAAATGCGGCCTGAACAAGTACAAGCATTGGCATGTGGCTTCAATAATATCTGTGTTTTTAACAGGGACTGAGTATCTTATCTACRTCACCGTGGCGCCTGCTCCTGGACCAGGACCCACCATAGCCATCAACCCTGGGGACAGGCTGTGTTCCCAGGAGGTTCACAGGTGGGAGGCAGGGATGCATCTCCAACCCAGTATCTTTGCAGGCACCCTCTTGGTGGGAGGCAGGGCTGGACTTGGCTTTGAGAGGTGGCAGCTCCAGCAACTGCTTTCGTGTGGTCCRGGAGGAAATTCCCCAAACGGGCATCCAGGCCCTGTAAAACCACAAGCAGCTCCTTTTTGTGGTGCAAGGGAATGTGTAACTGTCAGGCTCTGCTCACAGGACAGGGGTATGGATGTTGTATTTGTGTGTGTGTGTGAGCTGTTACAAACTCCAGAGCAGTGTTTTTCCTTTATTTATTCCAACATCTAAAGGAACAAAAGGTTGCAGGACTGGGAGGGGAGAGGAGGAGTTTGCTCCTCYTTTCTTCGGAAGTGTCAGCATCTCACAGCACTCCTGATTACTCCTATTTGGTGGATGCTCCCACRGTAAATATGGAAGCGCAGTGGGTAGGAACCCATGGCTGTATTTGTAATGAAGAGCCATCTCCAGGCTACATCAGAGGAGCCTATTTGTGTCCTGATGCAGCCTTTGTTTGCAAACAACAGCCTTTCTAGGTAACCACACAACAGAGCACAAGTGCCTATTTATTTGCATCTGCCTCTTCTCACAATAGTGAAGGAAGGGAACCCATCTGTTTGGGCAAGGGAGAGCAAGAATACAGCAGAGGGAAGTGGGTTACATTTGTAATACAGGCAGCCCAGAGAAAGAAGCCCGTGATACTAGAGATGTAGATAAATCTAGTGATCGCTCTTGGCTCAAAGCTCGAGGCAAGTCATCCAACTGGGAGCCTCACAAGAAAAATAGGGACAAATAAATCATTCCTTCCTTATTGGCCTCATTTCTTGCTCAAAGACAAAACCCAAACCTCTTTGGCTGAGCACAGTCCAGTAACTGTAGCCTTTCACTGACCCTACGTCCATCCCACGACCTTTTCTGCACTGACTCATCACAGCATCTGTTGTCGTCACCTCCCCAGTGTCCCGGGGACCAGCTTTATCACAAAAAAAAAGGACCTGTTCAAAGGCTACATTTTTAAATGCCAGTCCTGGTCTCCCTGAAGATGATCCAGCCCACGAAGAGAAAGCTGGCAGGTTTGTCACAGTCTTGCCTTTTCCTGTTAGAGTCAGCTGGAGAGTTTTACAGATCTGTTCTGAAGGTTGCTGGAGGCTGGTTATTTTGTTTTAAAGTCAGGGCAGCAGCAGACAGGCAGCCACTATTAAAAGGAGAAATTAAAAAAAAAAAGTCATTTGGGCTTTAAAGCCAGCTGACTGCTTTTGACAGGCTGAAGGGTTTTTTACGTCTGGATATTCCTGACCTGCAAGGCAAGGGTACATGTTCTCAAAGCAGAGGGTTTGAGCAGCTTCAGCAGACAGAGAGGAACCTCCACCTTCTTTAACAARGGTCCTATGCTGACTTGTGAGTGCCTTTGATCAGACTTCAGGTACCCTGGCACGGCCACATCCAGCCATTCGTTGAGCTTTGTTGCCAAAGAGAAGATCCAATATCAGAACTTTCTATTCCAGCACCAGCCTTTCTTCATCTCCKTCCTCCTCAAATCCCACGAGGAGGGAAAAAAATTAAATTCAATGCTGTATATGCCTTCACATTTGCTTTTTATAAAAGGGTTGGGATGAAGACACATTTCACCCTAAGAACATCCCGTTGGCAGGATAAGGTGCTGTTATCTCAGGCTACTCCTTTTGTCTTCTCTGAGTAGTTTTGCTTAGGTTGAGAGAACGTTTCTCAGTAATTAGATTGAAATTGGTTGGTTTGGTTCACTTCTGACACATTATGCAAAAGTACTTGATGTGCCGCAAAAGGACTGACTCAAATGAGGASAAAAAATGTTTCCCAGCTAGAAAAATCATGGAAGTGAAGAGCTCACAASGGCTCAGTTGGTGACCCCTCACCCCAAACTCCCCACAGTATCACCAGGGTTTATATGTGGGTGATGTTCTCCAAGACTGAGTCATATTTCCTGTTTCGAGTTCCTCTGAATGGCTGGTGTTGCAGGCAGGGTCCACATTTCTGTCTGATTCACGCAGTAGGCAGGAGTGGCCCTTACTCTCGCATTCGGGTGGACGTGGGTTACCCAGCGCGTATGAAAATTAGACCCGAGCTGAGTAAACAAATATCGATCTACTCAACCTCAGGTCACAGCTGAGAAGAGTGTTCTGAGGGAGTATATTGAGGGTGCAGGATCACATCAGAGGGTATAAACACAGGGTGAAATTCAACTCTGCTCCAGGGAGTTCGCAACCTCAGTACAATCAATAGGAGCATCTGAAAACGCTGCTCTCATTTGGGATACAAAACCTAGTCTCTCTCAGTGGTTCCTCTTTTAGTAGCTGTGTGTCAGAAAATAATTAATGAACAGTCCAGAGCTGCTGAAAAGGGGAGGGGGAGTGATGCTGAAATGGTGTCGGGGGCACATGGGGCTAGAAGTGGATGGGGATGGGAGAAGAGGAACAGCCCATTTGAGGGAAAAGCAGGGCAGTGGGATAGACTTGCTTGAGAYGATTAATGCCCACCCACACCCCATCATCGTTCAGGGGATGAGCGTTCCTTTTAGACAGTGACTTGCRCTGCTGAACGTGCGATGTGGTAATTTTCCAGGTACTTGGCCATTTGACTTGGGGGTTTTTTYAARCRTGCTGGATGAGATGTGATGTCTTGTGAGCACTGGAGTGGAGGCAGCAGAGTGGATTTTTCCCACTGTGGTGAATTAAGTAGGACATGCTGCCTTCCCAAGCGGAGTCCCTGACCCTCCCATGCCTCTGCAGGGTCACAGTTTATTTGCTAACACCTCAGAGAAAAGCCAGGGCCAGCTGGTCTCTCCTCAAAGGTCTGAGCTCTCCTCCAAAATCCACATTGTAAGTGTGGAGAAAAATTCAGACTCTTGAGGTTGGCGTAATCAGACCAATGGAAGTTGGCTCATTGCAGGCCTGATTCCTGACCAGCAAAATCTCTGGGATTACTGAGAAAATTATTTTCTGAGTCATAGGATGGTTTAGGTTGGAAGGGACCTTAAAGATCATCCAGTTCCAACAAACTGTCTAGTCAGACGGGGTTTTCCCTGTTTTCTCTCCAGCAGGATGGAAGGACAGGAGCAAGCATCCATCAAGGCACATTGTCACCGGCCTGGCAGACAGCAAGCTCCAAGTGTGGAGAGGACAAGCTCTCACAAGCCCATATTTTTGAGCCTGGTTCCTGTTTCGCGTGGCAGCAGGTTGGCCTCGACCCAACGCCCACCCCGGTGGAGCAGGACACGRCAGCTTGAAAGGGGCTGTCAGGAGAGGAACAGCTGAGAGCCACAGCGATCCCGGCGTGCGTATAAATAGAGACGGAGCTGTTATCCTGATGAAATGACACCAGATGTTTCTCCCAAATCCCTCCTCTCTGCTAGTGAAAATTACAGTTTAGTTACAGCAGGGCCAAGCGGGCAGCAAAATATTTTAGACTGACTAATGTTGGGAAGTCAAAGCACCAAAATGCCTTGCTGGGGCAGGGATACCATGCCCTGTGGTGCTGSAGGGATGGATTGGGCATGGTTGGAGTGGGAACTGGAGGAGCCCCTCAATGCCTTTGTTCTATTTTTCTGCTTCTTATCCCAGTATTAATGGGCTAAGTTTTAAAGCCCATGCTGCAGCCGCTTTTGTGAGGTAGAAATCCAGTGTCAGCACATGTATCCTGGAGGCAGTTGGCACGAGATGAAGGAGGGACGGCAGCAGCASTTAAAACTGGGCCTTGGCTCTTTAATATTTAACTTTCCCCGGTGCTGGGGKTTTTTTTTTAATCAGTTTGCGCATTATCGGCCATCCCCGTTCAAAGAGGGTTTTAGCACAGAGATTTCAGCGCTTAATCCCGGMGCAGGGAAAGCGGAAGAGTCTCTCTGAAGGTTCCAGGGCTCAATCTGGCCTCAATTACACCAGCCGAAATCAGCAGAGTGGCCACGACAGACTTTGCTGTGACCGCGTTGGGCTGGGGGTGACAAAACTGGGGTCAGTCCCATATCTGTCCAGCGGATGCCTCTGGCCCCTAAGGTTCCATCCATAGGGAGTGCCCAGGAGAATAAACGTCCACCTTGGGCAACAACCAGGGCCTGGCCGTGGCCAGCTGCAGATGCTTAGGAAGGGATATCGGAAGAGGGAGAGCATAAAGTGATCCTTCCTCCGGCATATCCTCCCGGCCCCTGGTAATCAGCAGTTGAGAGACTTCCTAAGATGGAGGTTGCATGAATTTATGTAATCCCTTTTGGTTTTTTTCTTATTCATTTATACTTTCGGCCTGCATGACATCCTGTGGCAGTAAGTTCCACAATGTAATCACGTGTTGTGTGAAAAAGCATTTCCTTTTGCCTTCTTCAGACCTGGCTCCTGAACATTTCTCTCCATGCTCCTTCGCTCTTGTGTTGTGAAGAAAAGGGAAGAAGAATTCCAGGTCCATACCAGACCTCTCTTGACCTCTTCAGACTTCTCTGTCTCTGTTTGCCCCAAGGTTTTGTTCTTCCAAACTGGAGTCTCCTTGTTTTTCTAGTCTTTCCTCCTCGTATGGTATCTATCCCATCACTTCCACTGTCCTTACCTCCCTCCTCCGCGTCTCTTCTCATTTTATTATTGCCTTTTTTTTGAGATAAGATCACTGAAGTGAGACTTGCTCACTTCTGAAGACATGAATTCATTCTCCTGGAAGAAAGTCAGCTCAAAACCTATATTTTCTCAAGTCACACTGGTGTAGTTTGATTTCTTCTACAACACATACAGTCTTGGCCTTAATGGAAATACACATGCAGCTCTCTTCAAACACTTGGATATAACCTATTCCAAGCAAACCCCCAGCCCTAATTTAACTAGAGCCTGTGGGTTAACGTGACATCCACAAGTAGATCAACTAATGGGGCTGGTTTACACGAAGGGAATTCCATGCATGTGCTYATATTACTGCTCATTTATGCCTTCACAAATCCCCTGAGCACTACYGGTGGAGAAGACCCCCGGCCAGAACAGCTGGTGAGCATGAAACTCGGGAGTCTCTGATTTCCAGTACATCTTTATTTATAAAATATGTCTATTTTTGCTCCTATCATGCCCACAAAACCAGCCTTCCTATTTTAGTCATCCCTGCTCTTTATTACTGTTTATGTTGCCCTGAACCCACAAATAAAGGCAGGAGAATGGATTTTGTCTTCTGCTGCCGTGTGAATTTCAGAAACCACACTAGCCAGTCCTTCCAGACCTTGCTGTTAGGATGCTTGATCATACTTGCAGATACAACCAGTCCTCACTTGATGGGAACCGGTCGCTGGCGTCTTGCACCGCTCCRGCGTAAATGTTGTCCCAGGATTGTGCAGCAGCTTTTTAAAACTCSCCTTTTGGCAGTAGCTTAGCAGCCACATCCTTCCATCACAACACGTCAGCTCCTCTCCTGCTTCTCCAAGCAGCTTCATTCCCGTTTCCCCCATGTCCGAGGTTCCCGCAGCAGGGAAAGAGCCCAGGGTCGCGTGAGGGACAGGGAAGGCTCTTGGAGGCTGGGGGCAAGAAGGGGGCTGTGGGCAGAGTAGGAGGYGAAAACCTTGAGGGGTTTATTGGACTGTGGCCACTAAATGATATGCTGGGAGAATATGTACATTGTTACATTATCAGCAGCAGTGTGAATGAGCAGGGGTAGAGAGAACGTAGGAGGGAAAAACTGCTTTTCCTACTGCTTTATGGTATTATTATGGCAATTTATGCAGATGTCTGCTCTAGAAGGAGTATCCCGCACACCCTTAGCTCCAAGAACTTTGGAAACCACGCTGCAGAACATGTTTTAGGGTGGGAAGGAGCAAGGAAATGTTACTGGGTGTCCTGGAGTGTGCTGCTTCTGTGCAGAATCACCCCTGTCACAGTGGTGGATGGACAAATCCTCACCAGATTTTATCCCRGTTTAACTCTTCCTGGTTATAGGGGTGGTTTTTAAATCCTTTTTTCCCAAAGAATGGAGGCTGACACCATTAAACTCACTGGATCTTTCTTTCCCCCGATCCTGTCTCTTACCTCCTACAACCTCAGGAAGTGCTGAACTCACTGGTCTGTTTTAAACAAAACAAACAGAGGGACAAAGGTCTAAGAGCTAAATAAATCCCTGCAGGAATAATGAAAACAGGCAGTAAGGTAAAGGAGAGAGATCCTACAAGCCTCTCCACTGAGGGTGTCCATCCTTTGCTAGATATCAGATGTGAATCCATAGGAAACTGGGCTACAGCAGTTCTGCCAATCACAAAACAACCAAACATTTGGAAAAAGGAGGTTTCTTTGTTTTCCAACTCRGCTTGGAAATCACAGCAGGGTGCCTATTCCCACCATGGAAGAACTCATCCCGTTCTCACCCAGCTGRGTAGAGAATGACCCAATTGTAGGGCAAGATTCAGGTCAAGCTCTCAGTCAAGCACGAGACAGAAACTCACAGAAACRAGGTTTCATCAATTAATCATAGGGCTGGCAGGACTTTTTTCCTCCTTTGAAATAGTTAATGCAGCTTCCATCACAGACACAACTATATGGTGTGAGGGTACTCCAACCCACTCGGATCAGGAGGGCATTGTCTCTACCGCCACTTTGCAAGTCCTCACCTTCCAAGAGGAACTTTTGGGAACTCCTGAGACAAGCCTTCAGGTTCGGGCAGCTGATTGGGACCTGCCAAGCTGCAGAGGTGCAAGTTACAGCCCTTTCTGAGGGAAGTTGCTGCTCTCCAGCTGTACCTTGCTGTGTAAACCCTCTCATTCTGCTCTRATGCAAAACAAAACAAGATGACATGAGTGTGGTTAGAAGGTGTGGGAGCTGTGTGTACTTTAAAACAGCTTTATGACAGCATAACAGCTACAGGTCCACACTAATTCAACTGCTCTTTCAACAAAGAAAAAATTGTTAGTGCCTTTATATTAATGGAAAAGTTGTGTACAGCGGTGAGCCCTTGCACACAGCCTGTGCTAATGGAAATAATCACTGGATGTATGTGCTTGGGTGAGCCCACCCAGTTCATACTGATCATGGGCAGGCATGGAATCAGTCCAAGAGAATACAGGGAGGGAACCCAAAGGAGCTGAACCCTTTTGCCCACCTTCCCTGAAAACTGAAGTCACAATGCCAGGATTTAAAACACACTGCAGGATGCACGCTTTATTCACAACTGTTTTATTCTAGACTTCTAAAGAACAYGTACCTTAAGCACTGGGAAATCCACCAAAATAAAAAAGGGAAATAGAAAATTAAAAAGCGCTATACTCAGGGAGGTCAGTAAATAGGCACTCAGGACAAAMCAGCCCGCAAATCTCCTAAATGAAATGGATTCCATCGAGCCATTTGTCCTCCTTTCCCTGCAGCGCATCTTCTCAGGTACCTGAATGCAGCAGCCTGTGCGAGTGCATGAAAGATTTATCAGTCTCGGTCAGGAGTGCGAGCGCAGCTCTGAGCCCGGGAACCCCACGGCAGCCGCCGCTYGAGACTAAACCCAGCACCCTGGCGTTCCCGCGGCGTTACTGGGGAACGGGCCGCCGTGAGATGCGTGTGGCCGCACCCCCAGCAGATTATCCCGATTTGTATTCCCTCGGGATGCCTCTCCCGAGCCGCGACTCCCCTACCCGCCGCTCTCCCGGCGGGGCTGAGGGGAGGAGCCATCTTTGAGCCCCACGGAGCCCCGCGCAGGGGGGCGGCCCGGGGGGGGGGCGGGGGCCGGGGACAGGGCTGCGGGCGGGGACAGGGCTGCGGGCGGCGCTCAGGGCAGCGCTGAGGGCAGCACCGGCCGCGCGCCCGCCATCGCCCGCCCCTCCCTCAGGCCAGCGGCGGGAAGGGGCGGGCAGCACCGCGGCTCCGCCCGCGCTGACGCGAAGGGCGGGGAAGGGGCGGGCGGGGGACGGAGGGAGGGAGGGAGGGATGGAGCCGCACTGAGGCGAAGCGCGGCCGGGGCGTAGCGCAGGCGGCGGCGGCGCCTCCTCGTCCCCACGGCAGCATGGAGGCGGCCGCGGGAGCGGCGGCGGAGCCGGCGGCGTGGGCGGCAGAGCCCTTCGCGGAGCCGGAGCCGGGCTCGGAGGAGCTGGAGGCGGGTGGCGCGCTGGACCGCGTCCTACGGGAGTCGGTCTGCCAGCAGCAGGGCTGGGTCCGCGTCTACGGTGAGGGGCGCCGGGGCGGGGAGCGGCGGAAAACTTCCCGGCCCCAACTTCTTTCTCCCTTTCTTTTTCTCCCTGCTGCCGAAGTTCCCCGAGGCTCCTCGCCTCCCCCCGCTCCGTTCCCGGAGCCTCGGGTTCGCCCCACGCCACGCCTTCCCCTCTCCCGGGGTGTGGGATGCTCCGGTGCTGGGATCCGCGTCCGAAGCTTTTGTGTGCCCGGAGTCCCAGGATGTGCGCCCGGGATGCGGGTGCAGGCAGGGCTGAGCGCTCCCGGCTCTAATTAGTATTAATGAGGTACTAAAGGCCTGGGAGGTGCTGATATGGTGGGTCCCGTCGCCCCAGACTTACTGGTCTGTGTTGAATTGGCACCTTTWTAAAAAGGATCTTAAAATCTTAAGCCGTGCAGGACGCGGGGKTGTTTCCCCTTCTTTGTCAAACTCCCCCTGGTATGTAACCTTTTAAAATTAGCTTGATTTATGTGGCCGGGCCTCTGGTTTGCTTAGGCTCCCACCTGAAGTGCAGTCGGATTTAATCTCTCGATCAGCACCTAAATAGTGGAAATTCTGTTTTATCTTTTCCTTGTCTCTCCGTCTTGTTTGTCTTGGTAATCTAATGATAATTACTCCCACGTTTCAGAGTGAACAGCGCTGCAGGCATTATCGTGTTTTCCCTCCTGTAACGAATTTGATGGTCCAGCCTTGAAAAGGCACCAGTTGTGGTGTGTGCACGTTACCTTTGTCTGATATTATTATTGTTACCCCATCCCTGGAAGTGTCCAAGGTCAGGTTGGACAGGGCTTGGAGCAACTTGGTCCAGTRGAASATGTCCCTGCCCATGGCAGAGAGGTTGGAATGAAATGGTCTTTAAGGTACCTTCCAACCCAAACCACTCCATGTTTCTATGATCATGGAGAACCTGTAAAAACACTTTTTTATTGGTRGTTTTTAACATCTGTTGTGTTGGTGATTGTCTTCGTCATCTTCCTCCCCTGCCTTTAATCCCAGTGAGATTCTCCAGGTTTTTCCTGACCTGTAAAACTAGAAGCAAATGCTCTGTTACCCGTGTCATTGATCTGTTACTGGTTGTTATTCCTGAAACACAACGATGACATGAATAAGTTATCTGCAAGAACTCTGCTGCATTTCTTGGCTGATGGCAGGTAATTATTGTGAGTACCACCAGCCTGAGCCTTCACACGTATCAAATGAGGAAGATCAAGCTGCAGGTTTTCTGGAGAGCATGGTTTGTTCAAAGACTTCTGTGTGTATTTTGGAAGCTTGAAAAGCTGGTGCAGTGGGTCGAGGTTGTCTGTCTGCTTTCTGTCTGRTGCATCAATGAGCAAAGTTATACTTAGCACAATTAATTGTAGTAGAAGTTTGGGATTTTCAGTAGTTTCCACTGTGCCTAGCTTGCCGCTTCTTGCCTAGCTTGCTTTGGTTAATCCCAGCCTAAAGSTGAGACTATAAAATGCAGCCTTATACAAAAATATCTCTCTGCTGTTGTCAAGGGGAGTTCCAAAGAAAGCAGATTGTTTGTTTGTTGAGAATACTTTCTAAAGGTAAAAGGAGAATGTACTTGAGAAGAGGATGTCTGGCACCAGCCTATCTGATTGTTACCCAAGGTTGTATCTTCCATGAGTGGAAGCAGGAATGTGGTTTCAAAATTAGCCACAGCGAGGAACATTGCTTGTTGATAAAGTCATATGTTGTGATGTGCCTGTAGTCTGACACTAACGTGTAGATAAATGGGAAAAAATTTCCTGTGACAGGGCCCAGCTAGCTCAGAGGCTATAAAAATCAGCACAGACTCCAGGCACGTAAAAATACATCTCRTAGCCCAAGGACAGTAACTAATTATTCCTAGTCTGTGTTTAAAAACAACTCATTATCCCTCTCCCTCATAAAGAATCTGATGTGGTAGTGTCTTCTCTCCTCCTCTAAGAAATTGCAATCGGATTAGCTAGTATTTGTTTGTTTCCTCCTGCTTATTAGCCTATTTTTTTTTCTTTGCATGAGCACATCTGGAGAAGTTAGCGGACAATGAATCAAGCTGAAACTGTGCCATGTTTGTGCACAGCTAAATATGGGTTACAAACCTATGAGTGACAAGTGTTATTCATAGGATTAAAAGTAAAGCCTTGCACAGTTGTTTGAGGAACCACAGCAGCATAGCGAAAGAAAACAGGAGCAGAAAGCTTAGCCTTATTGTCTGTATTGTCTGATAAACAATGAGAACACTAACACTAATTATTTCACCATGAATGGCTGGGGGAGGGAAGGAATATCGAGCACATGAAAAATGGAGAAGCATTTTCTGGTATGGCAAGAAATGCAGCTTTTGGTGTCACTGCATTTCTTTTCCATGTGTCTTTATGAATGTGGACCGCTGTGGAGGGGAGTTGTTCCAAATGAAAGGTGACTGTCTGAAACATGCCCGTAGTAGTGGAAATGTGTATTTTAATGGAAAAGAGTTCAGCAGCCACTCAAACACAGACAGCTGTTTATTTCTGTGTGTCTCTGCTCGGCGGTGGTGTGCCATCCACGTTGTCTCAGTCCAAAGAGGTAATTACTGTCATGAGGGGAGCTGGTCTGGTTGCAGAGCCTGTAAAACTTTGTCTGTAAGCACAGAGAAAAGAATTTAGCAGTAAAGTCCCATCATTACTGGTCTCTGCAGCTTGCCAGCAGTATGACAGTGATGTGAATACAGTAGGACTTTACAATGTCTGGGATGTGATTTCAGTGTGACACTGAGGTCTTGTCTGACTTCACTAGGAGATCTAAATCACAGTCTGGCTATTTTTGCATTTCCTGCCTTAGCTGCACTAGTTCCAAGGGTGGCTGTTTCATTCTGCGTTCTGGAGGTTCAGCAGCTTCTGCTTAAGTGAATTAGCCAGGACATTATCATGGAAATACAGTTTCCTTACCGAAGGACGGAGTTTGAAGWATAATTAGTTTCCTCTAACCTGATGTTTGAATAGTGGACAGGAACAGCAGCTTTGCTTGTGGGAGTGATAGGTTTAATTGCTCGTGAAACACAAATCATGTGAGTGCTGTTAGATGATGTTTCCAAGAACTGGTTTTGACACACAACTAGTGTTTCTGTAAAATATGTATCGACATGTGTTCTGGGTGATGGCTTCCATTCAGGCTTGTGGCATGTGTGCGAGGGTTAGGAGGGGAGAGGTGTCTTGCCTGAATTAATGCTATGATTTTTTTTCCTCTGTAAAAGTGATAACTGACTTTTGAAAGCATCTGCCTGTGTTTCAAGGTCTTTTTCTCTGCTCTTTGAAACAGGTTTTGTGGGGAGGAGGCAGGGGAATAACTGAATTGACAGCATTCTCAGTGCTAACTGTGAAAACAGAGCAATTACATTGCCTGGTGTGGCTGACTGAACATCCATGGATTTTGCAGGAATGAATTCTAAAGCCAGCATCGCAGCATTGATGTTAAATCTTGCATGTGATGGGGGCAGAATCAGTTTTTGCCTGATGTACAGTCTGTGTCTGAACAGGTTGCAAACTTCTGTAACAGGGTTGTCAGATTYGTTCTTAATGTGCCTGCTCTAAGCTCACTGCAAATGCTCCTGTGCTAAAATTGCAAAAAAAGAGTTGCTGAAATATGTAAAAAATAGCACAGGGAAGAGTCTGTTCTTGAATGTTCATCCTGCGAACAGACATTGKTGCTCTGGGGCCTTATCTGGACTAGGAAATGTCTTTCTCTTTTAGCAGCAGTGCTAAAAGATGATGGTAGTTGTACAAACTTGAGTGCAGATAGGATGTGGACTCTTTCATCACCTTGTCCTCTAATCCTGCGGGCAGTCTGGAGACATTCCTTGCTGCTGGAATGACCCTCCTCGCCCCCCCTTCTGGCAGAAGGGGAAGGCTTTTCAAACACAGGCTAGAAGGGCTCCATGCCTGTTCATGGATATCGATCTGCAGACAGAGCTTCAGTGGCTCTGACTCCAGAAAAAGCCCTAGACCCCATGCACCGGACAGAAACATCTCTTGGCTGCCTCAAATCTGAGTTCCAGGCTTTTGAGTTTTGGCCCTCAGAAAACATCAGACTCATGCTCAGGACTGAAGCCACGGTAATGCACGTAGTGTCATGTGGAGATTAAAAAATAGCTGTGGCTCAGGCACTGTGCAGAAG
Source organism: Amblyornis subalaris (assembly GCA_018881555.1). Taxonomy (NCBI): domain Eukaryota; kingdom Metazoa; phylum Chordata; class Aves; order Passeriformes; family Ptilonorhynchidae; genus Amblyornis; species Amblyornis subalaris. Next base: position 4,682,234 of record JACAXG010000049.1, on the reverse strand, counting down.
CATCTCCTGATCATGTGAAATTCAGTTCAAAAGCCCGGTTTCTGTGAGTTATCCATTCCAGCAGTCTGTYGTTTGCCTTATTCAACTCTTATGTCAATAACTCCGACTCTGTTCTCAGGAGTTTCTGGTTCTTTACAGCCTGCCTTGCTATGACTTTGTAGGTAGYCTTATATCTATCTCCCTTTTTGTATGCTTGTTTTATCCCACTGCTTGCAGCTGTATCTAGAAATGCAAAGATTATCCATTACCAAACCATCTCGCTTTGGATGAGCACCAACAGGCTTTTTGGTAACGAGTAGCATCTTGTTGTCAGCAGATCCTCTCCTTCCAGCCCTGCTCATGCTGCTGGCCGGCTTTGTCTGAGATATCYGTGGAGGGATGGGGAGTGTGAGCCGGGGTCCCGCCTGCCTCCCAGCGCCCATCCGAGCCCGAGGAGGTCCCACCAGGTGGCGGCATCTTCATTGCGGTGGTGCGGGACCTGCCGAGGATGCCGGAACACGCGGGGGGGATCCCGTCCTCTCCACTTCCAAACCTTATCGCTCATCTCCACGAGCTCAGTTACAAAGTAATCTGGAGGCCGTGTAACAAGGAGGAGACGGGAACGGTGTATTTAATGTAAAAAACCAAAAAACCTCCTCGTAGCCAAGCAGCCAAGAGGCAATCTGATAGGTGAGATGGCTGTTACTGCGGGTTTTCTCCTCCTTGAGACGTGTGCAGATAGTCAGCTGGGCTGGGGTTTGTGTACTGCTGCGTTTCTGAGTGTGGATGGAGCTGCAGTTCCTTGCAGGAGAACATTTTCTCTTAGGAGGGACTTAACAGGAGATAAGGTGAAGGTGCAGCTGAGTCCCTTGGAAAGCTGAAAGGGAGCTGGAGAGCTGCATGGTGTCTGTGCAGTCAGTCTTGTGTTGGAAAGGAGAGAAGGTCGGTGTTCACGAGTGTTTCTTTCCCTTCTGATCAATAGGCTTATTTTTAACTTGCCCAGAAAGTTGGTGCAAAAGCAGGCTCGGAAGATAAACCTTTTTGGGCCGGGAAATGTCATTTCCTGAGCATTTGGACAATGCCTGCTGTGGTGATATTTGACCTTATTGTAGCCTTCAGGTACCGTATGAGGGACAGACGTTAAATACCGATAGCATAAAGGTTTTGTTGGTTTTGTTGAGATGATAAGTAACAATGATTTCTAGTTGGAGCCCCATTGTAAAAGGCAGAGTTTAATCAAAACCGAGGTTTTAAGTGACTGSGTTCACTACAGATGAAAAAAAGTCGAGTGTGCTGTGGGCAGAGATGCTACTTTCCCTTGCCAGCCAGCAGCAGGAAATATCAAAAGATGCGTGAAGTGCTCTTACAGGTGATCTGCTCATGCCTGCTCTATGACAGCTCCTCTGGTAGTCCTTTTTGACTCCAGGGAATTCTTATAGCAGGCACGGGGTGAATTACAGGTCCTCTGTGCTCATTTGCCCGTGCATTTGCAGCGGTGGGTTGGAGTGGAGCTGAGGGCTGGGTACAGCCTGTTTTGTCCTYGGTTGCTTTACTCCAAAATCTTATTGCAGGTTTAGCCCTTTGAGATTAAAACTGCTTGCCTTTCCTATTTTTAAGGAACGTTGACAGGAATTTATACATAAATGAATTTTAAATYTTTTTTTCAGGAGTTTTTAGCTGGACTCCTTCAGCTGGCTGTGTTGTTGCAAATGTTGCCTAGGTTACTAATTTATTAAGTCACTTAAATATTTGGAGGCATCAACAATACTAGAGTATGCTGGGGAAAATGAGGATGACATTATTTTAAAACACCGGTTTCCTGACTCCTGTATTTCAGTCACACGATTTATCTCTGGCTGAACATTTTCATGTGGTGCTGTTTCCCATTTTTAAACAATAGAGGAAAAAAAAGGGAAGATAAGAAGAGCATAACTGTGACCCATTGACTTATTATGAGATCATGGACTTCTTTTAACTGATATTTATAGATTTTTATAAAAAATAGCTGAGACTTCAGTGTTTTCTGACATACATGCCTTTTTAGCCTCAGGGTCAGAAGTTAAGCTCTCATCTGAATTCTTTTGAAATCCTCTGTGAAGACACATAGTAATCATGGAAATACAAATTGTATCTGCAAGGAAAGTAACCAAGTGAAAAGAAAAATTACTGCATTTTGGTTTGTAAACTTCTCACAAAGCCCTTTGTGTGTTTTGACACCCCTCCTATCTCAGAAAGCCTTTATAAAAGTGATCGGGAGGGAATAGCATTTGTTAATTCTCTTTAATAGGGTTTCAAAAGGTCACAAAACTGTGGAAAGGCTCTTCTCCAAGAGTCGGGATTAWTTTTTATTGTAAAGCAAGTTGGAGCAGTGCGAGTAATGAGCTGTCGGAGGTGAAGGGGGCGTTTGCTCTTTGGTAAATGTAAAACCAAATCCTGGATTTAGATCCTTTATTATCTAAAGGRATTTTTATTTTTTAAATTTTTTTCCAACTGGGAATACCCCATTAGGAATTAGCTCTTATACTGCAAGCACTGGCAGGCACTTAGTTAAACACATTAATTCTGCAAGCTGTGGGAAAACGACACCCATTTCAGCAGATGTGCGGTGGTGCGTCTGGTGTAGATTTGCATAAGAATGCATATGCTTCTCTCTGAGTTTCTGGCTTGATTAAAACTTGCAGGCACCTTTTCTCTTCCTCTAGTGCTGTGTCTGCATTCTTGGATATTAATGGTATAATTGAAAATACCCCATTTTCTTCTGTTTTAAGAGAATTCGTTTTATTTACGCAGTACYGCACTGTAGATGCGCTTGGTGCTGTACAGACAGAGGCTGCTCTGCTTGTCTTTTGGAATTTGTAGCCAGGACCGGAGAATAAAGGATACAGCAAACACGGAAAATGGCAAATGCATTTGAAAGTGGATGGAGGATTACACAGTGGAGTGTCAGGAGCTGGGAGGGGATTGTGTGTATTCAGTCCTGGCTTCAAGGAGGTGTGGGAATGGAAATCGGTACTGTGGTGAGAGGAAGAGAAGTGTTAAGGAATCTGTGACTAAAAATGATCTCAGACTTAATCCCTCCCAATGTTACGCTTTCACAGTAACAGTCCAAAAGATTCAGCAGAACCACTTCACCTTGGTCCTGTTTCCAATCTGGATGACATGAAAAAAGCATGSAAAAGGACTTCAGGGAGACCAGAGATACTGTAGCATTCATTCTGAGAAAGCTTTCCTAACTCTGGTATCAGAGAATTGGAGCAAGGTACTGGGAGGCAGGATATTGCAATAGAGGATGATTACTTGAATTTTGACATGAAATTTTCAACAAAGTGGCAAAACTTACTAGGAATAAACATTTTGTGTCCTTTGTATCCACGTGTAACATTGGATGCCCACGGCCACCTTCTAGGGCTTCAGGAGATGTTCGGTATCAGGACTGTTGTTAGGGCCTTTTCTGGCATGAAGGAATCAAACACGATTTGGTGGTATTCCAGACAAAGCTTAATGCTCAAGGAATGCAGGTCTGGAGCTGTGTTGCCCTGTCTCTCCTGCTGGCGATGGCTTTGTGGAGGCCTGGTAGCCAACAGCACTTTGGACTTGGCCAGCACCTGAGGGAGCATCAAATCTTGCCAGATGATGAGTTAGCATTGCCTGCATGCAGCACTTTTAGCTTTGTCCTTTTACCAGTTGCAAGGCATTCCGTGGTGTGGAAGTGAGAAGGAARGGGAGGAAACACTCTTAAGGCACTGGGGTCTGTGGGACAGCGAGCAGTCACCGGATGGCAGTGAGCCAGATTGCACCAACAACAGCTTCATGCTCTCCCGAGAGAGCACTGATGTTCCCTAGCTCTTGAATAGCAATCTTTAGGGTTAGGCTGAGTAAGCTGAAAAGCCTAGAAATTTATGACACACCYGCTTTCTGAGATATCCCTCACAGAAGAACTCAAAGTTGCTGCATGGAATATAACAGCATAACTGCATTTTTCCTCTTGGGATACACATCAYCCTTTGCTAGTAAGGATCTGGAGGAAATATAGGTGGGTTTGGCACCTATCTGAAGGGATTTCTACTGCATGTTTGGTACTTGTACGACAGTTAAAAACCTGCTTGCTTTCTTCAGGTTCTCATTACTTGAGTCAGTGGATTGGCTTGAGATAAGYGGAGGTAATTCACACCCTCGTTTAGCTGACTTTAGTGCACTGATACTGGTCTCAACAAGATAGGGGACAGATGCTGCACTGCTCAGCACAGTGTGTGCTTTGAGGGTTCCAGGAAAATATGTGGAAAGTAGCAGTGGCTGGGAGGGCTGAATGCRGTCCTTGAATCTCATTTAGAAATTAAATGATCACTTTGCTGCAGTTTTCTGTTCCATTTTGTCGTGACAAATGGTGACTGCTTTATTAACAATTCCATCAGGGTTAAAGAGGAAGGATCAATTTCACTTACTTGCTCCATTCATTGCCTTGCTGCATGAGTGCATCCAAAGCATTAATGGTTTTATTTGAGAGGGCTGCTCTGAGCTGGGAAGGTGTGGAGATGAGGCACAAATAGGTCAGGTGACTTGTTCAAGGACATACAAGAAACTTGGCAACAGAAGCCAGATCTCCTGAGACACCTACAGTGCTTTGCTTGCATGCTTTGGGTTGCACTGCTGTGCGTTTGGGGTGCCTCTAAGCCTGCTACTTTACTTGGATCCTCTGTGACTATTAATAATCCTCTCAAATACCCTATTAGCTGTCAGATCTGTAGGTCAACAGGGCAAGATGCTTTCAGAGGGGAGACTTGCATTCAGGTGATGACATCTGCTTGCTCCTTTTTTTTCCTTTGTATTTTCCCCCCAAAAGCCAAAGGTAAAGTTTTGTTGACCTTCAAAATGGAATACATTTGTCTCGTGATAGCAGGCTGGATGCTGGTATGAAGGAGTTTGGCTAGCCAGCACTTGTTAGCTTCTCTTAGTTCTGAGCAGGGCTGGGTGTTTGCCTAAATCATTCTTTTCAAGTAGGTACCTCTTCACTGCTGACTGGGAGAGGAAAATAAATCACAGATTGAAACTGGAAAACCATAGAACAACGATTAAACCACCTGGAGCTCCAACATCCTTGCCATGGCATTTGAGGCTCGGTGCCACTGCATACCACAAGTTTGGTTGGTTTTGCCAGCACTTGGCACTTGGATCAGTATCCATAGCAGTTTTCCAKGTTAGATAGGTATTTTATCTTAGGAGTACAGTGCAGTGCAGGCACTAGGAAAGAATAGGAGACAAAAAGCTTCCTGAAAAGATGTTTATTTACATTATGAGGTTGTACCTCAGGCTGTACAGACAAACTGCTGCCTTTGCTGTGTTTCCTACTTGCTGAAATATACTGGAACACGTACATCACGCACCAGAAAAACAATGTGCTCACACTTGCTAGGAAATCATTAGACTTCCTCATCAAATAATGCTAAGTATTTCCTATTTTGAGGTGTGTTTCTGTCATTATTTTCCATCTTTTTTTTTGTTCAGGATGGTGGGTMGTTGGTAGGTGTCTTGGAAAATAAGAAATCAGGTGAGAAATCAGCATTCTTCTAAACCAGGTTTGAGAAGATTTATCTCCTAGATGGCACAGGCTTATGGGGTCCCTTTCTCTCTTGCTCTCTGGCAGCACTTGCTTAGGATGTCAGTAAGGTGTGGGGTGATTGATTACCCCGCTGAAGAGATTTCATGGGGTCCTTTCTTAACTCCTTCCATTAGCTGAGGCCTTGCTCCYTGAAGTTTTCAAATAGCCTCAACTCCCTGGAGGTAATGAGTTTTATATCCCATATAGTGAAGTAGCAAAAAAAGTTTTATGGTCTTGCCATAAATATTTATGTCAGTTTTGTTTCACATACCCTTGGCTGGCGACTCCTCTGCTTAGAGAAGCTCCTGTGGTTGTTCATGTCAGGTTCTGTACGTACTGTCRGAGCAGTGTGAACYGAGGCAATTTCTAACTCAACTCTCYTCATTTTGATTCCACTGGTTGCTAATTTCTCAATTTATAGCCATTAAATCATTATAACCATTAAATCAAATTAAGGAAGAAAGCCTTTTTTTTTTTTTGTCAGCCTAGACAAGCTTTATAGACGGAAGTTAAGCATTTTCCGCTCTAATTTCTTTTTTTTTTTTTGGACTTACTAATGGGGAAGTCGGGAATGTGAAGTAAACAGCCTCTGTTCGCYGAAATGATGAATGTGTAGGGAAAAAGTAGGGATGATAAGAAGGGAACAAATATTATTTTTATTCCAGACAAGTGCTGGAAATGGGGARTTTGCATGTTGTGAAAGTCAAAATATGTCTGAAACTTTGCTAGAAAAAAAATTGAGAGGAATGCAGGAATAATAGTTGAAAACCTAAGTGGTATGAAAGGGCATTAATCCTCTTGATTCTGGCACAACTTGCTTTCTGCTATTTTATTTTGTCAGAATACATTGCTTTTTCTGTGTTAAAAACCAGGAAAGGGTGAAAATACAAAACTGTCTGAAAATGCAATATGGTCATCAGTGATAAATATATGTTTGCTGTAAGAGCAGCATTCACCTGAATCGTTGTGTCTCGAAGTTATCTGGATCCTGACTTGGACCAAGTTACCTGGATCATTGGGGTATTTGGCCAGTGATCTCAAATTATACATTTTTGCTAATATGGGTTTAATGGTTCTCTTGGCACCTTTAACCTGATGCTTATATTTAATGGTGATATAATGCTGGTCGTATATAATTACTACAAATGTGAGCCAGTAAGTAACTGTGAATTATCCATAAGCAACTAGAAGGTTATCTCCTTAGTCCTATATTTTGACTTAAACTTTTTTTTTGATAGATTATAATCCCTGTCTATACAAAGACTCGAAGTGCAATAGCTGTTAGTAACAAGAGACAGTAACTGTTTTCCTTGCAGTGCTCCAAATCTCTTCTCAGAATGGGTTGGAAACCAGAAAGCCTGGGACACAGCTAGTGCTCTGATAGGAGTTCAGGTAGTTTCCGATATGAGCAGGTAGGTGTTCCTATAAACAGGTGCCAGAAACKGCTTCTTCCGTGCTGAGAAACTACTTGCTATGATTACAGGTTACATTAGCTTTGATGTTTCACTGCTTTGGAGAAAAAAGGTGAGAGTGGACTGCTGGGCCCTAGTTTTCTGTGCATTCAGGCTGATGACCCTTTGCATCCGTCTCTGCAGGATTACCACAGGGGTCTGCGGGCCAGGCCGTGAGGTCTCTTGGCTGACATATCCATCCAGTTGTAGAACATAACCACCACATCTCTTTGCAGGTCAGTCTGTACCTGGATGGCTCTAAAACAGCTTTGSGATGAATCTCAGATGAAAACTATAGTGACAGAAGGGCGTTGGGGGGTTGATAGGCAACAACATAAATCTTTGCTGTCAGGACTGCTATTGTTGCTGATGGAGTTTGGAAGGGTTATCATGTGTTCAGTCTAAAAAGCATGCAATTAAGTTTAAGRCTTAGAGTAGCTTTGCAGGAGACTTACAAAGGAAAAGCTGTAGTGTATCACTTGGAGCATACTTAAATTTCTTCTGTTTCATCAGTTTACCAGTTGAAATGCTCTAGCTGTACTTTTTAGTTCCATTTATAATAACCACTAAATTCTGCAGCTGACACAGTATCCCTCCCTGTTTTGTTTCCAGACTTTATTGATGTGGCTTCTTTGTGACCTACTTTCACCGCTTTAAGGTTGCTTTTTTCATTCCCTTCCAAAAGGAAGTGCCTTCCATGAGAAATGTTGGAAGCTCACTAGCCAGTTTTTAATACTGGTAGATGAAAACTTGGAGCGGACTGTGGCCTTCTGCTTGCACTTGGGGTAGATGACATGACTGACTCTTGGGTACTTTCCTTACTGAGTTCTGTTGCTAACCATTTTGAGACCCTGGAGGTGGATGTTTGGAGAATTAGGGAAGGAAATGCCTGTATTTCCTTGGAACTCTCATTACTCATGATGGAACTGGCCAGCCCTGTGACTCTTCAGGGCATTGCGTTGGCCTCTTGTCCCTGCAGGGGCCTGCAGTAAGTCATGTGCTTATTACTTAAGCACTTGCACAGCTGGAGGAAGGAACACCCCAATTCTTACTCCTTTTACTCATTCTGGGGTATTCTTCCTTTGCATTGCTCCTTGTGGTTTTTTCTGTAGTTTCCACTGGTGGTGATTCAGTTCGAGGCTGAGCTGTATCTCTCTTCAATTAGTGGTGCCTTTGCTTTTTGTCTGGGGCAGGAGGTATGTGTTTACTTCTTCGTGGGGACACTTAAAAACCAGTTACTGTGATGCAGATGTGCAGTTTTCAGCAGATACATAACTTTTAGCTAAGTCTAATGTGGGGATTAATACCTCATTGGAAAAAAATAATTCRCTTGTGTAATTTCACAGAGTGGATGTAACACTTATAATCATCATCTTGTAAAACTGGCTGCTTTTCCCCCTGCTCCATTTCACTTGGGTGTCATGTTGCTATAAACACTGGTTACCCTAAAGAAAAATCTACTCCAGTCCTTTTTCTGGAACCTTGGTGGCTTTTTGGTTTCCTGCAAAGAGTAGCCAGATTTGTGTGTGTGTGTGTGTGTGTGTGTGCCTCTGTTATAAAATGAGCATGCTATTAATTTTAACTGTGCAGTTTTTGCTTGGAACAGCAAATCAAACCATGAGGGAAATTGTTTTTGTGTGTGTCAATGTCAAAGGAATTTCAACAAAGGTGACGTTCAGCTCCCGTTAGGGTCTGGAGTTGAACTTGTCTTTGCTCCAGTGGTGTTAGGTGCACAGTGCCCTTAACCCTCTTAGGAAAACCTTTACCAGAAGGTGAATGGAGACCTTGAACTACAGGAGATGTTCACCAGGTAGCAAGGTATGGGAGGAGAAAGTTCTTGTAGCTTGCTGTTGTAAATCGTAATCCTCAGTGCCTCCCTTGTTGCCTTGTATCTAGCTGGCTGTGGGGTTGTGTGCTGGCATAAACATGAGGTGGAGTTATGCTTGTAAATGGAGTGCTGGAAGAGTCTGGAGGCTGAAAATACAGCTGGAAGTAGCTGCATTGGAGTAATTTGCCTCACAAGGCAACCTCTGACATTGGGCTGAGCATTACCAGGGCCCTGAGGTTAAAGGAGCTGCGTGTGATGGGGAAGAAAATGCAGAATTCAGCAAACGTGGAGGTGCCAGCTGCAGCGAGRTGCCAAGCTGAGTGACCCGGTGGTTTTCTGGATGCACCAGCTATTTCTCCATGTTTCCTGGCAGCAGAATGCTGGGTGAAAGCGGGGTGGTGCTGTTTTTGTTGGAAGCAAGCTTGGTACAAGAGGCCATGCTAGTCCAGAGGCATGGCATGTGAAAGCTGTTAGTGGTTTGCAGTTTTTTGGGATGTTCTTTTTCCCTGGTTGAAATAGCCGGCAAAGGAAGTGAAACATCGGCACCCATGATGGGTAGCTACTGAGTTTCACACCTTTTTTTCTTTTTTTAATCTTTCCCTTCATCAGCAGATAGGAAACAATGAATGCAAATCTGTTCCCCAACACGTGCAGATGCATTTGTTGCTTGGAAGCTGTGCTGGGCGGGAGCTCTGAGTTATCAGCATCTGATTCCAGGGCTTTGACAATCTGCAATCTCCTTAATATTCTGACAAGCCACCATGGGTATCATTCCTCTGTGTTTTTTTCCACTTTTTTATTCTTGAAACCCGTATTGCGATCTGAATGCTGTTGGTTTAGAATTGAAAGAGATGTTGGCTGGCTCTATGCTTTTGCTCAATTTTCCTGTGACAGCAGAAAGAGAGTGGATAGCATGATTCTCTTTCCTCCACAGTAGTACAAATGAAGCCTGAATTAGAAACAACTTTTAAAATTGAAGAGTTGTCTCCTGTTCGTAATTGCCTCTCTAATATTATGAGTACCAAGGCACATAAATTATTCATGCAAGGAAGAAGTCCTCAGTAAATTTTTCTTGGGGAATCACAGCACTTCCAAGGAAAAAAACTTTTTGCCTCTAAAGACTTTTAGCAACTCTGCTCTGGATTCTCTGGCAAGAGTATTATTCCAGTGACAACTTATCTTTAGAGATAACTGCAGATTAATTTACATGTGTCTTTTAAAATGTAGGTTGCTTACCCAGATGGCAATTAGATTCAACTTAATGGTAATGTAAATCTAGAGTAGCTCTCCAGCCTAAGGACTGGCCATTTTACTGTCCAGCTGTTTTCCAAATGATTTATTTCATTTTCCCTCTTGGTTTCTTTGCCTCACCCCTCAGCTTCACTCCTGCTGCTCGCAGTACAGTGTGGGAAGAACAGCTGCACTTAGCAGCTCCAATAAATGACTTTATTAGAATTAGAATTGTGTCTGCGTTACACTAATACCAAAGGTCTTAGTTCATCTTGTAGCCTCTAAAACAGATTGTCATAATTTCCACACTGCCTGCTTACAGTGGGGGAAGACAGCTCTGACTCAGCCCCTGGATAAATGGGATACAGGGAACCGAGTGCTGCTGTCRGGCAATTTGTTCAGGCTTTGTCAGTGGCCAGAAATGTCTTTTTCCCCACTTACTGTAACGTTAAGCATAACATGCAGGAAGAAGRCCTGCTTTGAAACAGCTCAGGAGTAAGGATGAACTACCTTTCTGTCAAAATRATGTAAAAGAGTACTTAAGCTTGAGGATTTAATGTGGATATTTAGAGGATGGTACAAATGTTATCCTAGGACACAGCAGAACCAATGCTCCTTCTCAAACCTGCAAATTCTTCAGCATTCCTTGCTGAGAAAGAGAGAAAATTMAATGAAAAACCTTACTCTTTTCAGGTGTTCCAGTGAAAAACAGGCTCATGGGTAGGGAGTTGCCTTTTATTARAGTTGAAGTAGCTCACATTTTGTATGTCAGGGTGGAAATTCCTTGCTGCTCTTCCTCGTTCTTTGAACTTTATAGCAATGGAATTACACGTGAAACACAGTTGTGTTGTGTGCAATCCCAGGGAAGCCATGCCTGCAGTGTCCTGGAGATGGTGCAGGGCAAGTCTTGGAGGTCAAACTTAGCTCCAAGATCCACCTTCTTACTCCAAGGTCTCTGAGAAAGGTCTGGAAGGAGGTGGTGCTTAATGGTGCCTGGAGAGGCCTCACTAACAGGCTCCCTTACCTGGGAGGAAGATTCCATTTCAGATGCTCCCTCTGGGCTTCACTTTGAGGCTTCCCATCTTTTCTTATCTGCTGGGTCAGTGTCAGCTGCTGCTTGCAGTTGTCTGGTCTTTGCATCAGGACTGTTGGAAGGTCRCTGCAGAGCACTGGAGGATCACCACTGGAGAACCCCAGTGCCCAAGTAGTGAGAGTCCTGAGGGTAGTAGGAAAAAACATTTCATCTTCTGCATTTTCTGATTTCTTGTATTTTAGCTGCAGCTTGTTATTTATCCAAATTAGTCCCTCTCTGTGCTATACCCACCATGGTTCCTAAGAACAGTTTTATCCCTTTTAGAAGTGCAGCCTGGAYGGAATATTAACATCATTCTCATTTATTTTGTGAAGAAAGGGCTAAAAAGGGAACAATTTTCCTTAGTTGTCTCGTCAACCTTGTTTAGCATCAGTACTTGAAGTATTTCACTGGAACATCTCCACCTTTATTGTTAGTAAGTGGATGTTTTTGTGGCTGGTAAGCACAAGGTATGAGCTTCCATTCACAGCTCTCTGCCATAGCTTCCTTGGTCTCACTCAAATACCAGTTGTTTCTTTTGAGTAACTTATATAGTGGCCAAAAAATGGGTAGAAAAAATGGAGTTTGATTTTTATCTTACCTAAGGTGTGCCTTTTTCTTGAAGAAAAGAGAAATTGATATTTATAAGCCAAAGAATGTATTTTCAAATGCAGTGTGTGGTTTGGGGTTTTTTTTAAGCTGTTCTACTTTTAACTGGATTTCTGTGGGTGAAGTGCTAGAATAAAACCCAGCAGCAGCTTGATGCTGTGCACCCACTTGGATGGTAAAGCAGAAAGAAAAATACCAGGGAAGCTGGGGAAGTGGGCAGCAGCCCTAAAAATCCAAATTCTTCCTAATCCCTCCCTTAATCAATTGTGTTACTGCACTCTCAGGAGTTCACAGGCTGCCTGAATGCAGAGACTAAAGTTCTTCAAGGGAGATTTGACAAATCCACCTGTCAGTGTCACCCGACAACTGATTTATCATCTTTGACAAGTAGAAAATTGCTTTGACTTGTCTGCAGGACAAGTAAAATTTAGTAACAGTGATGGGGTATTTTAAAAATTGTCATGATCATGTAAATCCTGTTATCTCTGTAACCCAACACTAGCAAGTTCTGAACTGTAAAATGACATTAACTTGCTTGAAAAAAAATTTTTTAAAGGACTTGTATTAACAGATAACTGGACATTTTTCCCCCTCAGTTCATTTTTAAATCCTGTTGCCTTTCAAAGGCTGACACTTCTGTCTTTCAGCCCTATTTCTCTGGTAATAGAATATTGAAGGAGATGTCTTTTAAAGAAAAAACCAGCATGTAGCTGTATCACATCATAACATACAAAGGAAGAAAGTCTGCTTAATCTGACAAAGCATCAGTGTTTAGGCTATAAGCTCATTATGAGGCTTGTGTAGTGGGAGCTGGTTTTTTCAAATTAATTTCTATGATTACCATAATAAACATTTTAATAATATTCTTTCCTTCCCTCGTATCCTCTGCAGCTGAATATTTCAGTAGGTTATCTGGTCTTTCACAGCAGCCTTTATCCCAATCAGCCATGCATGATCTGTTCACAAGAATGCTTGTAGGTATTCCCACTTTAATTTCATGTTCCAGATTATGCTGCTTCAGCAGTTTCTCTCAGTGCATTTGGGATGTTCCCAGAAAACACTTGGGGAGCATTGAGAGTTTTGAATTTCTAATTTTATTTGGTAGTCAATGCAAAGAAGTCACATCTTACTCTATTTAAATCTTTCAACTGTCTGAAAAACGATTTGCTGTAGCAAACATCTGGCGCCTGGAACAACAAGGCTGGTGCTGCAGTGTTTTGTTTGGTATGTGCCTTATTTGCTGACAATAATAAGTAAAGCCTCATGTTCTGCTGATGCTGGGACTGAAAGGCTGAGGAAATCTAGAAAGTAGGAGTAGAGCACTGTTAAACTGCAGAAGTTTGTTGGGCTTAGGGATCTGTGCAGAGCTGCTTCCAGCTCTGGGGTCCCAGGACAGGAAGGACATGGACCTGTTGGAGCGAGTCCAGAGGAGGCACCAGGATGGAGCAGCTCTGCTGTGAGGAAAGGCTGAGGGAGTTGGGATTGTTCAGCCTGGAGAAGAGAAGGCTTTGGGGTGACCTCATTGTGGCCTTTCAGTACTTGAAGGGGACTTACAGGAAAGGTGGGAAGAGACTACTTATAAAAGCTTGGAATACTAGGACAAGGGGAAATGGGCTTAAAATGAAAGACAGTAGGTTTAGATTAGATATTAGGAAAAAATTCTTCTCTGGGAGGGTGGCAAGGCCCTGGCATAGGTTTCCCAGAGAAGTGGTAAATGCCCCATCCCTGGAAGTGTTCAAGACCAGGTTGAACAGGGCTTAGAGCAGCCTGGTCACTAGTCCCACCCCATGGCAGGGGGTTGGAACTGGATGATCTCCGAGGTCTCTTCCAGCCCAAACCATTGTGTGATTTTATAACCTAAAACTACTGCCAGCTTCTTGAAGCTGGTGGAGTTGCAGGCTGTCACACCACAGAGGTCTATTCTTGCAGCTCAGCATTTTGCTATCGCTTTTCTTCACTCACAGCTCATGAGCAGCACTAGAAATGTCAAAAATATCTCACTGATCTAGGCATGGTCATAACGTACATTCTCTGGGATACCTTTGCATCCAAGACCTCTCTTCAGTACTGGCTCAGTTTCCGTAAGTCTCATGTTCTGTATGTTGCCATGATTGCTCCAACGCTCTTGCTTCCTGAGTTTCTTTCCCATCAGTAGCTTTGAATATTTGCCCTTGTGCCTTGAGTGTTTCTTTTGTCTCACACTCTCCCAAGCTCGTTGTCAGTGAGTGGAAGAGCTGCAGCAAGCCAGTTAAGACATGTGAAAACTGTGCATGGGAAGGCTAGGTGAGCATTTGAAATCAAAATAAAATCTCCCAGCAAAATATCGGCATAATCAGCAATTGTAGTGTGTAAAACTGATTTTTCTAACCTCTTTTGCACCCTTGGTTCCCCCTCGCCTCCCATCTTTCGCTTGGCCCTGCTGTGTTTGGGCTTGGGGGGTAGGACACCTATTTTTAAAGATGCATTAAGTGCACTAGCTAAATTTCCTGACCTAAGAAAACTGAAGAAGAAGAATGTAATAATTGTTAAAACCTCCTATCAAAACCCCTGTAACAGAAATAAAGCATGGATAAAATGTATGGCACTTCTGCAGTGATTCCATCTGTTAGTACTGAGGATAGACAGCAAAGTCTAGATATGCTTTGATTTTATTTTTTTTCCTTTTTTGAAGCTACCTGGTTGCTGGTAAGTGTCAGCATTATTGCTATCTTGAGGCTTTTCCAGTGAGAGCTTATCAAGAAATTACTCCCAGAACTGCACTATTTTAAAAATGGGGGGTTGGAGGATTGTGTGCAAATTAGGAAGTAAACAAAGAGGCTTTGGAATTCCAGTCTCATCAGAGGAACAGGTTCATTGCTGCAGGAAGAAATTATTTCGAGTTCTAAGAAACTTTTGGAAAAAAAGAAGGAGGAAAATAGCAGTGCTTGAGCCTGTGACCTGCTGCACGCTTTGACAGTGTTTCAACATCAATGTGGCTACAATTAGTAAAGATGGAAGATAGGAGCTAAAAGCACCTCTAATGAAAATACTGATAAGACCAGAAGAAACAGGTTTTGCTGTAAAGATGAAATGCTTCTTGCACTGGCATTTTAAGCAATGTTTTGCTTTTTTAAAAGTGTGTATGAGGAAGACAGAGATCAAGCAGGAGACATGATAATTACACGAAGAAGCTCGTTTACTTCTGACATGTCACGCCAACCATTAAGTCAGGAGATGTGATGAAAACAGGTTTAGAAGGTTGTTTTGTTAAGCCTGAGCTGTTCATTGTTTTTCCATTTTAGTTTAGTTGTAATTTTGTCTTGTATAATCAGCGAAGGCATAAATACATACAAGTATTACAGCCTTTTAAACTTGCTGCGTTTCTAACAAGTGGTGTAGGAAGCTGCTGCTGCCTGTTGACCCTGTCCCTCTGAACATCAATAATAATATGTTTATTTTTCCCCATCGCAAATGTTAAGCTGTTGATTTCAGTGGTTTTGACCTTCATTTCCTGTTGGAACAAGACATCTCTTTTTTTTTTTTTTTTTCTTCTTCTTGAATTTGAAGATCGACCATCAGGAAGCAATATTTTTTGCTTATTTTAAGCGATGCACCACATATTCATTCCATGCTTTTTCTGTCCTTGGTTTCAACTTGTGATATCTCAGCTTCTTCCTCTTTTACTCCAAATACATCCAAAAAAAAAGGGTTGTCTTTCCTCATGCAGGCTCTAAGCCTTTGCTAACGCTGATGCTATTATTATCAGCAGGCTGAAGTWCACGGGGCGATGCTTAAGTGAGAAATAGGCAGAGTGCGAAGGAATTGCTTTGTTATTGTGCTCAAAGATTTTTCTCAAGTGGGAAAATAAAACGCCCTGTTAGAAGTTCAAGATCCAATCATCAGTGTTGGGGTTTGAATATCTAAGAGACACAGTTAGAAGACACACTGACAGTGGGATACAAAGAAGATGCACATCATCTGCTGTGCCTGAAATTGTACAGATTCTGTTCAGTAAATCTGGTTACTTAGGTCAAATTTTACCTTAGTTTTACTTGTCCAATAAACGTTTTAAGTAAGTTTTGGCAGCTGCCTTAGTTATATACATGTGATTGGTTTCTTCATGTCTTCAYTTCTGCCCTGCAGCCTTGTTAGTCTGATCCTTCTTTCAGATAGCGTCRTTAAAATACAGGCTCATTAGAAAAATTCCAGGTTTTTAACATCTTCTTAATGTAGCCTGTGTGCATCTMTTTTTTGTAGCAATAGTACATGCAAAGTTGCCTTTTCTTCTTTTACATTCTTTTGTTTCTCTTTCCCCCAGTGTATTATCAGCTGTGGTAGGTGAACCAAGAGCAGGGACCCCTGTATTGTGTCGGGGCTCAAGACTTCAGTGGTGGCTTATCTGAAGCCTTGCCTGAGTAATGACTCTGTCAACATTTGCTGAAGGGGATAAATTTTGCTTCCTTGGTCACAGAGTACCAGGTCCAGCTTTTCTGTTAACACTTTTGACTCTTTCTTTGCTGGCTCAAAAAAACCCCACAACTTAAGTAAGCTGTAGCCAAGTTGGAGATGGAGGTACAGGACATTTTAATCCTGTCTTCGTTTCAACAGTATTTTGGTTATATGACATGGAAAAGTTTTAGTTACTCTGTGTATGCTTGGTAGCGGTAGATCACAGATACTSTGTCACTGTTAATATGCTAAAGAAAAATGTACTAGAAATTTAACYTTGAATACATTTTTCCTCTATTTCTTATGCTTGTGATCTGAGAGATGGGAGTATTTTCTCTCCCACTTTCCTCCTTCTCCCCAAACTCTTACTGTTTCTAGACACCGAGAGATAAACAGGATATGTCAAAAACTTATATCAGGTTTCTTTGTGGTGACCTGCCGGACTCTGTGAATGTTGCTTTGTAGAACAATTACCTGGAAATTTGGGTGTCCTCTTTTAGGATGGACCCATTACCTCCAAACTGTTCTGGCTCGCTGACCTYGAGTAGTGTATTTGTAGAACATTCATCTTTATGAAACAAATGCAAATCTACCAGATCCCACATTTCCCAGCAAGAGGCTTTCTGTCACTCTAATTCCCTTATCATAAACACAGCAACTTCAGTTGTCCCCGAATCCTGGCCCATCTGTCTCGGATTTACTAGAATAGTATCATGGTTTAAATAGCATTGCCTCCATTTGTGGAAGCAAACATTTATTGTTTTATCTGCAGGATGAATTGATGAATATTAGTATTTGCAGGGATAGTTGGCATTTTATCACGGACCGTGGCAATATCCCACTTGGCTGCACCTGCTGTTTGAGACAAAGTACAGGGAAAAGTGACTTACAGGTTGACTTCCAGACCCAGAGGAGAGCCGGCACTGCTCTGTCTCTCAAAAGGACATGTTTATAAATTATTTTTTCCTTCGTTTCAGCTGTCTGTTTCAATTTTGAGGTTTATTTTTGTGATCAAATGCTTATCCCAGCTCCTTTTCCTGACTAGTCTCAAGGATTGGTTTTGCCCCATGCAGAATAAGAAATKATAACGTGCTGCAGCTTGGGGACACATATTTGTTTGAGTGCTCTACCATTTGATTAGGCATCCTTCATGAACTAAACCCACTGCTTTTTTAACCTACCTAGCATGGAGCTGAACTTTGTTTCAGATTAGAGTCCCTGGTGTTTGTGCTGATTTCACAGATGGTGAAACTTTATTCTCCAATTTTACAAGCTGATTTTATGAATATTGAGGGAAAATCATCCTACTGTGTAACTAGCATGAGTAAGCATGAAGACTTTCCTGTAGCTTTCCAGTATCTTTTCTGCTGACAGTTTTTCTTGTTACTGTGCTTTTTGCAGTACTTTCATATCTACTTTATTCCTGGCTTGTAGCAACTGTGGGGAATCTTTTAAATAAGGACAGTTGTTACTGTGTGTGGGTTTGAGGAGTTATGAATTCACAGCTACTTGAATGTGCRGGAAAAAATAGCCCTTTTTATCCAGCCTTCGCGATTCTGGGATTTTTGGGGGAGGGCAGGGAGGCATCAGTCATTTCCATGGTCATTTCATGCTGCTGGATCCCTCTGCATCCTCCAGCCTGGGCTGGATCCTCTGGTGGGTCTAAGACCATAGGTCAGCTTTAGAAGGCAGTTTATGCTCATGCTCTGCTCTGTTGGAAAGCTTCATTAGTTAGAGGCTTCTCTTATTTTTCTCTTGATATTTTACTGCTCTTACACTTGCTGATCCCAGGAGGATGTGGTTCCCCAAAGATATACAGCCCGAGGCACAGGCAGTCCTGCTAGAAGGAAGGTGCTAACCTGGCTTAGTGCTGGGCAAGGGGTAGTGTGAATTTCCTCCACGCATCGATTTGCCACTCCCAAACATATGAGTAGTCTGTCCTTGTTGCATCAYCTGATTACTAGCCAAAGTTTAGGAATAGAAGGACAAAGTAGTATGTGTGCTGTCGAAGTAGCTTCTAAAGGTTTGATTATAGGGTTAGAAAGAAAATAATATGACAAGAAAACACAAGTACAGATTACACATGAAAATGAGATTCTCCCTCGGCTGCTCTTGGAGGCTGGCAGGACGTTCTGCTGCTCCATGGCTCTGGGATTTCTTCAGGCTTACAAGTCTGTTGCTAAAATCACTGCTGAGTGCAGCCTTCTCCTTTAGCCTAAAATAAACCAGCCCAGTACCTGCACTCTTTGCAGGCTGGGCTTTGAGAGTTGGGTGTGAGTGTGGGAGCAGGATAGTTTTACTCTTGTGCTCTCAGTTGGGATAAAGAACACGGTGAGAATCTTTTCTTCATATTTCCACTTAATTTGCACATTACTCATACATCTGTCAGTTTCTTGCGGCATCTGTGGGTCTTCTGTCTTTGACTGTTTCTCAGGGTTTGGGACTTTGGTTGTCCACAGACCTTACGTGCTTCTACCTTCCCTCTCCCTATGAGCACTGCATGAAGGCCAAGTGTCACAGACACATGGCAGGTTTGCTATTCCCTGCTTTTTTTTTTTCCTTTAAGCTACCTTCCTTCCTTTCCCACCACTTCTTTTTAGCATTTTTAGCTGCTATAACGTTTCTGCTATAATTAGCTCCGAGCATAACTTGTTATCTTTGTAGAGTTTAATTTTTAAAAGACAGTCTGGAGGAAGTAATGCTCGTTGGCTGAAATCCTTTTATTGTTCTAGCCAAGTGGCCAGCTTGGTGATCATAACACTACGGGCTTTTTAAAAAGTTACCTGCTTGTCCTCTTCAAGTCCTCAGTCTAGGTAAAGGACCTGGTGTACCATGGGATGTACAACTTARCTATTATTCACACTCTCCCCCCAGTGCATGCGCTGGTTTACTTTTATTTAGTCTGGATTTGTATAATTTGTCTATCTAGGTCATCAGTGAAAATAAGCTCAGGGTATTATATGCAAAGCAAATCCGATTTTTGATTGTTCCCTCCTGAAGAAGAGTTCTGTGTTGGGTGTTGATTTTGCGAAGGTTGAGGCTCGAATGTATGGAGGGAACAATTTTTCCTTGCTTTGAAGCTTATGCCAGTTCAGGCCGAGCTGGTGGGGCGGCGTGGTGGAAGCTGTGCTGGGGTGTTCCTGGGCTGCCGTAGCCTGTGCCCCGTTCACTCAGAGAGTGCACAGATCCCRAGGGACTCTGCCCCAGCTCCTTTGCCTGCAGCTGCCTGTGGCTGTTCATGAGCTCTGCTGCGCTCCTTTGTGGTGTTACTTTGAGGTTTAATCCTTGGCTCCTATAGGATAACTTTTTACCCCATCCATCCTTTCCCTTTCAGCATATGGGTGAATTTCGTCTCCATATTTACTAGTGTGAAATAAAAAAAAAAAAATTGAACAGGATACAGGAACAGTAACTTTGACTTCACCTTGCGCCATCTTGCAAACAAATCAGCGGCTATCGTCCTGCCCTTCCCAGAACTGGGTGTGGTGGCTGAAATAAAACATCTCACAAAGAGAACACAGTCCTATTGTTTCAGGGCAGCAGAAAGATGACTTCTGAAGGCTGAAGTGTGGAGTTCGGTAGTTATTTTTATTGTGGGTGCCTTTTTTTGGTGGATTTTATTTTTTTAAGTAGCATATTTGTGCTAGTCTTGCCACTTTTTCTCCAATCTTTATTATTTCATTGATTATCTAAATAAAGAAATTTTACAAGGAGCCTTCAGGGCCGATCTCTGTAATTTGAGGCTCGTTTCAAAGTGTCTGCTCCAATTTAATTGAAGAATTTCAGTGAGCGGTAGTTTAACTTTGAAGTGTTCCTCTGCACTGAGGAGGGATTGCACTGAAGGAGAACCTCCCTCGAGAATTGCCTTGATATTTAGTCTCAGAGAAATGTTCATATCCCTTTCTCTTCCAGCTCCTTATTGTTCTACACTCATGCTTACAGCTATCTTGAATTTMATTTTTAGTTTTCAGGCTGGGATTTTCCTTACGCATTTTATGACTGCAGTGCCATGCAGGAGTCAGCCTTGTACCTTAAACCCAGTCTAGATTTAGTGCCTAACTAGAAACAGGACAAGAAGRCCTCCTGCATAACTGATGTAATTTTTCTTGCTGAATAAACCTGTTCTTATGATTATTTCTTTACTGGTAGCAGTCCCAGAAGGTTTCTGACTAGATGTTCATGCACACCCATGTYCTGCTTTATGACTTTTACCCATGAATGTGGTCTGAAGTGTCTCTGGTGTAAGTGTAGTGTGTACATTCCTCTTGGAMAGATGCTGGATAGTGAACAAAACAGCTTGACTTGGCCCAAGGATGGGCCAAGTGGAAAGCCTGAGAATTGTGCTATGCAGGAGAAAGGCCTAATGGACTGTAAGGGAGTCCCTGGGATCTTGAAGTGTGAGTCTCCCAAAGAACCCTGGATGGTGGTGCAGAATAACTGAAGATAAAAGGAAAACCACGCTTAATGAAAGCATAATTTATGGTTGCGGCTTCTTGTGCCAAGTAACAACGTGTGGAGACGGTTGTTCTCAGTAACATAAGGAGTGSTCTTTGTGTTTATGATGTTGTTCACTCCAAACACTAATCGACACTGAGTGTGTTAGAAAGGAAGTGATTTTTAGGGTGGGTTTTCCCCCTGAAAACRCAAAGGCGGAAAGAAGCAGGAGCTTCTTCCTTTGCAAGCACCCACTGCCATGGGGCACTGGGGTGGCTGAGCACAGCCCCAAGTTTGACATTTCGGCAGGTCTCTTATCAGTGTAAGTAATGAGAGTGTATAGCAACACTTTTCTTTCAATTTTTGTTTTCATTTACAATCAGCATTGTTCAATTTAAAGTTTCCCCTTAGTGATCCGCTGCTCCTCCTTTTATATCTGATCTTTCAAATGTATTCTTGTGTGGCTTCTCCATCTCCTCTCTTTTCTTTTGGAGAAAATCTGATAAAAATGGCTGATTAAAAAAAATAAATTACAATTCRAGTATCCTGCTTTASTRCAAACCTGATGATAAAAATTTTAGAACATTAACATCTTGTCAGAGCAATAATTTCAGGTTTTTTACTTTGGTGCACTAATGTTTGATCCTTCAGTGTCACTTGGAAATATAAAACTACAAATTTAAAAAACTCCCTCTCTATTTCAGACTGAAAGCTTAGACTGCATAAAATCCAAGTACAGTAGAGCAACATGTGCTTGTCAAACGAGCGAAATATTTGATGTCCTTCAGCTCTGGTAACAAAAGCACCATAGTCTGTGGAATCYCTGATGCCAGCTGTGTTGAAAGTTGCTGACTTGGCCTGTGGCTGTTCCCTGCTCATACAGAATTACACTTTCATAGACACAATCTGAGCTGTGTGCAGTTTTYTTTTTTTTTTAATAAAGAAAAAACAAACATATGCTCAAATATAAGCAGAGAAGTATGTCAAAGACGCAAAATAAAAAGCAGGCAACAAAGCATGTTTATTTACCAGTGTGTCTTTGTGAGTAATTTTGGTTTTGACTATGGTTTGCTACACCTTCATTTCTTTATCCCTTTTTCCTTTTGTTCATGTTCATAAGTACTGCAGCTTTGGCTAATTTGTTGAAGAGGAATGTAATAAAATGATAATATTTCTAAGGAATGCAGCATCACATCTGACTATGTAGCCTTCCTCATGTCTGCTCTTCAACTTCTTGGGCTCTGCTGCATGCAAATAATCCTCCTCCTTAAAGAGTTTTTCCTGTGTGTTGCATATAATAGAGAYAGAGCAGCTCACGCTCTATGCTTTTTTTTCCGCTTCTCTGTTGTAGTGGGGAGAGGTGAGTAGTGGAGAAGCGTTTCCTTTTTCTAACCACTGTTAGGAAAACAGAACAACCTGTAACATATCTAGGATGCAAGTAGGGCTGCTCTTTGTGAAGGTCAGTTTGTTGTGCCRTGGAGTGTTTAAACAGGCATGAGAGCCATGCATGGATTTGACGATCTCTATAGTATCTACTTGCAAAAAGAAGAAATTGTGATATTCTTTAGGAAAATTAAATATTTCCACAAATATTTTCTGTTCTACAGAATTGTGGTCTTTAAGTGTAGGACTGTGATGAAGGAATTAATCTGAAGTTGTGGAAAACATGCATGTATCTTAAGGGATTGATTTTGGTAAGCTTGACCTGTGAAGGTAAATATCTATTTTACAGTGTCATTTACACAAGAAAACAGTCAGGAACACGTGTTTCTTTGAAAGATGACTCTTTAGGCTACAGCACAATTTTATTAGGGGGCTCTTGGTTTKCTCTACAAAATGCACTGTGCTCCAGTAGTTATTCTCCCTGTGTGGAGGAGGATGGCTGGTAGGGTTGACTGTCAAAGGGCTGTTGGGCTGAATAATTCCCTGACACTTCTTCCTTACTGCGGGAGAAGCTGTCTTCTAAAGTCGGAGTCATTTTCACAACAATAAAACTGTTAGGAAGTGCAGCACTGTGATTTTCACTTTGCTCATGCAGTTGGGAAACGCTTCGATTTAGAGGCAAGCTGAGAATTTCTATTGCTAATCTGCTGCATAAAGGCAAATTAGAGTTAACTGATGTACTTCGAAATGTGGCCTRTGTGAAATGAAGTTCCTTGTAGTGTAATGTATTTTTTTTTAATAGTGCGATTTGTTATCCCGTAAGTAGGTAATTTCTCGTCGCTGATAACCACACGTCTGGTCTTCCCTTCTGCCATGGCAGTTCCCTTGGAATAGCAGCRTGCCTTTCAAAATGCCACTGATTGAGTTGTAGCCCCTTGGGGGGCTGTATTTAGGCTTGCTGTTAATAGATCAGTTCGTTCATGTAATTACCGAGCTCTGACAGAGCAGCTTCTGTAGCTCAGTGCACATTATTGCTTTCCATGTGCTCTCTGGGAATTGCAGGACAGCCCTTCATGCTTGGTGAGGAGTTTATGCCTTTAAAAAATGAAGGAATCATTTTGTAGCTCCCAACAGACCCTTCAATAAACATTAGCAAATTCCGCTTATCCGTGAGATAGTAGGAAAATATTTTCCTGTCTGATTGTGTGTCATGACTTCATTGGCTTGAAATGACACCTTTTGAAAGTGCCTCTCCTGCTGTGATGCTTTGTCTTTGGCGCTTGGAGTGACAACTCCCACCCGTGTCAGGAACGGACTTCACCAAATTTCTGTGGCGAAGGATCCTGTGTGAAGCCATACCTGGCTTTGCAGCAGCTCCATCCACTTGACTACAGGGAACAGTGGAAGGTGTTGGAGACAGGATTTTTTTCTGAGGCTCTTTCTATGATTTCMGTTGTGTTTCAGCATTATGGCGCAGGATGAATGAGGCAGTGAGGACAGAGAGAAAGGCTTTGTGGTTTTTATTAGCAACAACTGTGCAAGCAAACTTAATTTGGCATTCTGAAGCCCGCTGGTGGTGTTCCAACTTTACCCCTCAGCTGTTGCTCACTGCATTGCAGAGGCCTCTGTAATCTAGCAATTTCTCATTGTCTCCAGCCCCTGCCATTTATAAGTGGGGACWCAAGTTGCATAGCAGATTAAGTGAGCATTCGCTTTTATTTTTTATTTTAATACGAGYGTTTCCTCAAGTCGTACAAAAAAATACACCTGGCACTTACTGGCTAGGGAATATGTGCGTATTAGCTGAGGTGGAAAGTATCTGTATGATCTTGTCCCCTATGGTTTTATAGGAAAGAAACAGTAAAATGCRCTTTGCTTATGACACTTCCTATATTTCATCTATTCTTCCACTSCCAAAAAAACCAGTCTGGCTTTGTTCTTTCTCTTCTTCCTCCTCTCTCATTTCCTTCTTCTGTAGTTCRTGGTATTTCTCATCCTGTCTCTTTTGTCTGTGTGCTTCCCTTCCTTACTGCTGCCCCATGTGCAGCAGTGGTACCATCTTGCTCATTTTTAGATCAAAATTCTTATCCTTTTGATAGTGATGTTCTTTTGGATATCTTTTATCTGCTTTCTTTTTCAGGCCATGGGAGAATTACGAAGGTTTGGAGCAGTTGACCCTAAGAGGACAGGCTTCTCTCTGTGCCAAGGGGACAGTCTCTACTGTCCYCTCACTCAAATTCCAAGTTTGTACTTTATTTGCGAGAGTAAAAGCACAAGAGGATTTGTGGGCATCACTCACCTTACCCCTGCTCCCTTAAAGCTGTCATTTTACTAAACCATTTTGCACAGGTTATTCTAGCTGGTTACTGACATGCTGGTGGTAAGCTAGCATGTGAAACCACGCGGTGGGGGTCCAGATTGCCTCTTGCCTTGCATGAAAATGGTGTCCCAGAGCTAATTTATGCGGGTGGGGAAGGCTTTTCTCTTGGGAACCGAATATTTGTCTGCCTGTTGCTTCCACTGGTTGCAGTCCAACAGCCTGTCAAATGTCTGATTTACCCCCCTCTTAGAAAAACTTGAGCAACTTTGGCATAACACTCAGCTGAGGTTTTTCAGCCGACTGGTGACTCACAGTCCCACTCACAAGAAAGCAAGGAGTGGTTGGTCAACTCTGCTCCAATAAATAAGGCAAGTGTTGCTCATGCTTAAAGGTATTCCTAATTTCTGCAGCAAAATTAGCATCTCATAAATGCTACCCCTGCTTTGTGCTTTCCCCCTCTCCAGACAAACATTTGAAGGCAAGGAAAGAGAGGAAGGTTGGTGAGTTTTCTTCTTGCTTGGTAGCCTTTAATTGTAGTTCGAACAAAGCCCAGTATTACAAGCACGTAGGAGGGAAAATTCACAAAGTATCATTTAGTAACACACCCTGAGTCTGGTGTGAAGATGTGATTTTCTTTTTTGGGCTACCGTATCTTGTAGCTTTTTTTTTACCTCTCACCTACTCGAAAATACAAGGGCTGTGAGGAAGAGTTGTGAGAAACAATTGAAAACAACTTTCTGTTGTGCTACAGGAAAAACAATTGCCTCACTAGACTGCGTATTCAGACTTTCMCAGAGCCAATGTGTAAATCCGTGAGTTATCAAAAAGGGCAGTTTTGATTCCCATGATGACACAGGACTGAAATGCTCGTTTGGGTTTTTGTGAGGGAAAACACATTCCTTCACACGTGGATTGCCGGGGGCTTCTAGGGTTATTTCAGAGCAAATTACAAGATTCGCCTGTGGTTCTGAACTCTTCTGTTTTCCGTACCAACGTGCTCAAGTTTAGGGATTAAGAGTGGGTTTCTGGCAGCTGTCTGCCAACAGCAAAAGTACAACCTTGTATGCAGTCACAGCCATTAAACATGTCTGGTCTGTGGTGGGGGAAAAGGGAGATTCCAGGAGGAGAAAGGCAAAAACCAGCAATTTTCTTCTGCTGTTCTTGAGCAGGACCTAAGCAGTCTGGCTTCTCAGATTRTAAATTCCTGCTGGGAGTATCACTCCAGGTGGAGGGTGGCTCCGCACTGTCCTCTCCCACAAGTCCACAGTGCCTTTTGGGGTTGTTTCTGTTTATTTTGTGTTGGAGTGGTTTCCTAATACACCTAAGCCAGTACCACAGCTTGCTGTCAACAGAATTTTTTCTCCTCGGAATAAATCCCCTCTACTCCAGAGCTCAATAGTCCTTGTTATTGAGGAATGGAATGTAGAGGAACACTCCAGTACTGAGGAGTGACTTGAGGTGGGGTGCATGGAGCATAGAACTTCTCCGTTTCGGAGAGGCCGAGCTTGTTTGGTGGCCACGAGCCRTCTTGAGGCTGCAGTTCCCTGGAAMGGTGACAAGCTGGGGAGACAAAATGGCTCGTACCTCTTGCATTTTTAGTACTCAGCCTTAAGACTTTAATTTTAATATTTCAAGCATTATTTTAAACAGGTGAGAGGAAGACAAATTGTCCTGTGCTAGAGAATGACCATTTTAAAAAAAGCCTTTTTGGTTGGCTGACCTTGGTAAAGAAAAGCTTTGTGTTAAAGGTTAATATCTGCATCCTCCTCTTATCATATTGGCACCTGCAATAAACCTATTCCAGACTTCAAGAATTATCAGTACAGCTGCAATGAGTAAATTTGATATCACCAGGCCGTGACTGAGAATGATGGAAATGGATACCTTTGAGTCTCTTCTACCTTGCAGAGTAGCCAAAGCTGCAATTACTGTCGGTTAACTGCATATTTTGTTACTTATAAAGATAGGGTAGTTCACTAACAGAGTAATAGCAGTATTTTGTTATTTTAACTTAGCAGTATCCTACAATAAAATAGGAAATTTATTAGCATACCAATGAATTATGTGTTCTTTCTGCAGTGCACCAGCAAGTTAGCTCTGTGAGGAGACACTTGTTCTTTTGCCTTTTTAGCATCATTTGGCTAGAAATCCTYCTCTAAAACGAGATGCAGGGGAGGCTGAGATCTGATGTGTTTTTCTTTGCACTGATGCTGACAAGAAAATCATTCATCTGCCCTCCCAGCAGAGCCAGTGGCAAGAACTGGGAGCAGTGCTGTGGTAACAGTGATCAGAAGTGAGATGGATGTTCTGCAGGTGCAAACAGCATTTCCTCGCTGTGCTGAACACAGGGTTATAGAAATACACTTGTCTSTTATATGAACCCCAAAATTATTTTTCTAGAGAGATTCCATGTCCATTTCSAGCTTATGACTATTTGCTTACACTGGGTGAAGGACTGCAAAGTCCTGGATGAGGACCAGRAGAGTATGTAAAGACTAACCCAAGTGCACATTTCTTCAGATTTGGCCCATTTAATCTGTTACAGATACCTCATCTTATTTTAGCTTCCCATCCTYAGTCTCCCCTTCTTTCCTCCCTTTCATCTTTAAAACGTGTGGTTTGATTAGGAAGCTGTAATCTCTTTATAGTTCATTTCATTTAAAAGCACGTTAACCTGCAGAATGAGCCACTGGCTATTTGTTGTTCAGTTTCCAATTAATTTCCTGTTTGTCTGGATGCTGGGTTATTCACTCAACAGTTAAGGGAGCCAATTAGGCTGCTGAAAGCTCCTTGTGGCTGAGATCTGCCAGGCTGGCACTCACTGCTCAGTGTCAGCCGCAAAGGCTTTACCCCTTACTGGCAATGGCATCGTTTGTGCAGTTCTTTTCATCTTTTGGTTCAGATTTCCCATCTTCTGAATTTAGCTTCTTGTCTTTTTTTTTTTTTTTTGGTCTGGCTCAGATTGCAGCTCAAAAGCAGGCTTTAGTATGTCTTTCTTTGCACATTTCTGCAGAAAATTGCCTGTGTCCCAAGGGAGGGAGAAGAGAGAACAACTTTTTTTTTTTTGAGTGCACCTTAAAATATGGGATAAACTCCAGCAAATTAATATGTTCATTAAGAATGTTGTGTAAGAGGTGAGAAATACTTGTCACCGTGTAGCTTGTATTTTGGAGGGACTTTTTGCCTTATCCTTGCAGGTTTTATGTGGAGGTAAAACAGACAATTCCACACAGTCATGGATGGCCTGTCTTGTTCTGCCACCACCTGTAGCTGCTGATAGGACAARGGGGAATGGCTTCGTGTTGAAGGAGGGTAGATTTAAATCAGATCTTAGGAAGAACTTGTTCGCTGTGAGGATGGGGAGGCCCTGGCACAGGCTGCCCACAGAAGTTGTGGCTGCGCCATCCCTGGCAGTGTCCAAGGCCAGGTTGGACAGGGCTKGGAGTCACCTGGGATAGTGGAAGGTGTCCCTGCCCATGGCAGGGGGTTGGAATGAGATGAGCTTTAAAGTCTCTTCCAACCTAAGRACATAAGATCCCCTCTGGTAAACTCACTGTACCCCCTGTACCCCTCTATGAAAGGACCTGACCTTGTCTCCCTGTCCTCTTCTCTCCTTTTTCACTCTGAAGTGTGCAAACATGGTAAGAGAAGCTGCAGGGAGAAGAGGAACTGCTTCCTTCTTCCAGAAGATGTAGGTAGCTGGGGTAAAAAGGGAGACCTAACTTGGGAAAGGAGCCTGAGGTTTGAAAAAATTGAGATAAAACGGTTCTCGGAAATCTCAGTGAGGACTATACTACATGTTCAGACCTCCACAGCCARGGTGAACTTGATTGTTGAGGGGAGGGTGAAACTCAGCCCTGTACCGAGAACTTGCAGAGCTGCTACTGGGAAGTTTTGATTTTTGCAGAGACTTGGATAAAATTATGAGCTGCATTTTAGAGAATTCCTGCTGCAGGAAAGGGTGACTCCATATTTGTGACTTCTTTACAGTGTTTTTTTGTCCTATCACAAATTATTAGAGACACTTGGTTTTGATGTGTTGGGTTCAAGAAGACAATATGTCATTTTATCAGCCTGTTTCTGCAAGTGGATGTGGTTCTCCCCACACCCCCTGCCCTTGCTCTGGATGGCCCACAAAGCCTGATTGTTGTTTCAGTCACAGCAGTGTTAATGCTGCCTGTAGTTACTGACAATTTTGCTGTGTTTTAAATTTTGCTGAAGCAAAACAGAGACATGGAATTGCTATTGGCATTTAAACATAGAAAATAAATATACTTCTGCTCCCAAATAAAGACTGTCTCTGGAGACAAATTTATAGTGATCTCCCATGTAGTCTCAGTGCTTTTTTCCTTGTCTCTCTTAATTCCTAGTTAATGTGCAGAGAGACATGGTACTGGACAGGTTTAAAACATCGAGTTTTTCAATTAGATGGCTTTTTCCAGATTGGACACAATTTGCAGGGGTGGGAGGTAGGGAGCTGGTGAATGTCTGTAGAGGTAGCCTTTAAATAATTAACTTATTTTTTTTTTAATAATACAGGTCTTTGATCTGTGGTTTGTTTTGGGGGTTTTTTGTTGTTCTTTTTTTTTTTTTTCCAAAGAGAGTCTTTGAATGCAGACTGTGCAAATACTTTGAGAATGATTGAAGCTATTAATGCATCATTGATTTCCTCCATTGACTTGTCCATTAGATATTTAATCTCCTCTTTTTAACAAGTGTGTATTTTTCTGTTTGAAATGCAGCCTCCCACTGTCTTTTGCATGGTGGGAAGCATCTCCCGCTGGCTCTGTCACTTTGCTTCCAAGGGCAACTTCAATGCTTTGGACTTTTCCTGTCCTTCTGCTGGAGTTGGAGGAGTTGGGGAGCAGATTCACCCCTTGCGTGGCCATCCAACCCAGTTTAATCCATCCTGCCTGAACGGTGCATGCTGTGATTGCATGGTTTTGTTGGCAGGAGCAATCTGAAAGGAATCTCRGTGGTGTTCTGGATACTCCTTGTCCTGTGTGCTTTTCTTCTGTCCCTCCTGTTTCTTAGGCCAGTTGTAAGAATGTTTTGTTAGATGGTCACTGGTGATGAAGGTTTTTAATAGTAACAGCTGCTGTAAAAATTGCTGAGCTGCATCTGTTTCACAGAGTTCTGTGAAACTGTTTCTAAGAACACATTTCAATTAACCCCCCAAAAAACCAATAAAAATGAGGAATGATCAGCTGGTCTGATTAAGATCTGCACAGGGACTGTGTTTTTGCACTTCTGAAACAACTTGTTGAGCTGCATGCCTGAGAAACAAAGTGATTTGACTCACTGCTTATATTTAGTATCATTACCTACTGCATTAGGTTCCGTTTTCTTCCGAGCATTAATGTTTTTGCTCAGGAAGGTTAACAGGGAAAACGCCCAGCAGAAGGCATTTCTGTGCTTATCGGAGGGCAAATGCATGGAAAACATCAGGTCACTGTGCTGGGTGTCAACTTGTTGGGTTTTGGGTTTTTTTCCTTCTTTTTTGAAGAGTCTGTAGAAGGAGCAGTATGTAAGGGTGGGGAGAGGATGTCCTTCCTTTTTGGTAAAGCCTCTAAAAGCCTGTGGATCCTTAGTACAAAYGTGACCTGAAATCACAACACCCTCTTTGTTGTAGTCCAGAATCTTGTATCATAAATCTATGAGATCCCAACCTGAAAATATATCTYGTGAACCTAACTACCCAAGGTGATAATTTTGCTGGTTTTGAGTATATTTGGAATTGAAACAAAAATTCTAATTGCTGTGTTTACATGTAGTATTAAAAATATGTTATATTTTTGTTAGGAACAAGCTCTTACTACAACTTTCTGTATTCACATGGCAAGCAAAGGGGACATGCCCAGGTTTAAGGTGCTGCTGGTGAAGCTTTAGTCAAAAATATTAAACCTTTGAAGATTGTTTGAGAGTCTTGGCTGCCAAGAGAGCCTGGGCTCAGCTCAGGAAATTGCATGATTCCTTGTATTTCTGGAACCAGGTGAGAAGCTGTAATCAGCTTTCACCAGAGAAGTGTAAAACGTACTGCTCAGTTTGGTGTGTATCGGGTGAATGCCCCAAATACCGGGGAGGTGGTGTTCAAAGTGGAAGTGAGTGGAAGAGTTTGAGCACAGCTTCGCTGGTCTGAAGCCTATGTGCTGCTCTCCATTCTCCTTATTCCCATCTCTGTATGTCACAATGTTGGTTTATCCCAGGAAAGCTTTTGAAGGGGTTAACTGACCAGACTCATCTTTCTATGTAACCGTAAATAGATCCCACATTCGAGACTGTTTTTCTTCCCCTTATGGGGTGTGAGAAGCTGCAGAGCTGCTATTGCATTTTTCCTTTCTGAAGCATGAAGGGCTGTGATTCCTCAGAGTGCTGCTGCTGGGAGCAGCAGTGTTTTCTGTCMTTTGCTCCCAAGCAGTCTCATCCTGGGGCTTGTTACTTTTACTGCACAGAACCCCTCCAAAACGAGGCTGAGGAGCCTCTGCTGCCTGAAGTAGTCACTCTGTATATTGGTGCAAATTTGAGGTGTCTTGCAGTGTCTCCTGAGATTCCCTGTGATAATCACATCACCCTGCTGAGGAACCCTGTTAATATTCGTGTACCAATTGTTCTGGTACTTGGCAGAGATGAGGGCGTTAATGTGAAGCCTTCTTTGGCTGATGGGTATTAAAGAAATGATTTGTGTTTTGTACTGTAGCAGTGATTTCATTACACTTGAAGAATTAAATTCTGAATGTCTTTTGGTAGATGTGTACATAAACACATGTATTGAGGCAGTTAGTTGGCATGCTGGACTACATCAACCTCTCCCTCATCAGAAGGATGGGGACCTGTTGGTGCAAGTTCAGAGAAGGGCCATGAAAATAATCTGGAGAAGAAAAGGCTGGAGCACCTCTCCTGTGAAGAAAGGCTGGCAGTGCTGGGGTTGTTCAGCGTGGAGTAGCGAAAGCTCCGGGGTGACCTTATAGCACCTTCTGATACCTAAAGGGGCTACAAGASAGCTGGGAGGAAATTTTGACAAGGGCATGCAGTGATAGGACAAGGGGGAATGGCTTCCCACTGACAAAGGGCGGGTTTAGATTGGATATTAGGAAGAAATTCTTCCCTGTGAGGGTGRGGAGGCCCTGGCACAGGTTGCCCAGAGGARCTGTGGCTGCACCATCCCTGGAAGTGTTCTAGGCCAGGCTGGATGGGACTTTGAAGCACCCTGGTCTAGTGGAAGGTGTCCCYKSCCMWKGSMRKTWMCYTWARGGRWAGTAGCAATTCARTTGTACTTTACTTTAATAAGAATTTAATTTCTTGAAAGACTAGGTGAAAAGAGGAAGGAAGGAGATGGACTGTGGACTTTTCTGTTGCCTTATTAAAAGACTAAGGAAAAATGGGGGTCTTTCAGTAGCCAGCTTTGCCAGATGGTAATAAAAAGGATGTTTGAATAGTTGCAGATCTCTCAATGTTTCAGTTTAGATGTTAAAAAGGCCTTTTATGAGATAAGTGGTCTTTGATAGAAAGATAAATGAAAAGCATGTCTGAAAAGGCATAGGATGGAAGCTTTCAGACAGGGACTTCTCATCATTTTGGGGCTAAGAATTGCCCAGCTCTCAACTTTCTCCTCACTGAGCCTTTTGTACCAGCCACAGTGTAGCTTGGTTTGAGAAACCACACAGAGGTCAGGCACTGCTTCATTAGTGTTATCAATAAAGAGACTGCCTGCTGAAGGCTGCAGACCAAGAGCTACTGTAACTCTGATGTACTTTCAGAGACAAGGAAGAGTTTCTGGTGCTACAAAGCCACGTGCATCTCAGCCTTTCCCACCCAAGGTGGTTGTGGGGGAGGTCCCCCCAATTTGGACTTGCATTTTCCAGGCACTGGACTACAGGGGGGCTGCTATGTCTGTGTCCCAGTCAAGGTGAGAATGGTCACTGTCTGAATCTTGGGGATGCACCAGAACTGCCCTGYCCATCCTCCCTCTTCTCTCCTTCYGAGGATGCTTGGATG
Organism: Amblyornis subalaris; assembly: GCA_018881555.1. Classification (NCBI taxonomy): domain Eukaryota; kingdom Metazoa; phylum Chordata; class Aves; order Passeriformes; family Ptilonorhynchidae; genus Amblyornis; species Amblyornis subalaris. The sequence goes on along the minus strand of JACAXG010000049.1, from coordinate 4,649,909 downwards.
TGGCAGGCCTCCCTGATGGCAGCAGACATGCAGGTTTGGAGAGCTGCTGGTGGACAGAGTGAATGGGTAGTGCCTCTGTGTGTCTCTCTCCCTTCCCACACCAGGTAGGACACTCTCCAGAGCCGCCCAGCGTGGTAGTCTGCAACAAGGTGTCTGTGAACACGGTGCCGGGCACAAGTGGCTGCTGCTGTCTGTTTTGTTGGCTCCACTGGCMCTTGCTCATCCTGCCTGCCAAGTGCATGGACCTGCTGGGGAGCCAGTGGAGTGGTCAAAGAAATCATCATCTTCCTTTGGAATATTTTGGGTCAGGACTGCTTGCTCTCTTCTCCATCAAGAGAGCTTTTGTTGCCAGCAGTGGGGCAAATGTTAGAGCCCTCTGKATCTGTGGAGAAGGGTTTGATGTTGTATCTGGTGCATGCTGGTGGTGTGCTTTGCTCAGAGTTGGAGTTGCCGTGAGGTAAATTACTCCAAATGGTGGGGAACTGARGGAGCCTGAGGCTGTGTCTGGTGAGGTGGAGATCTCCCAGAACATAAGCAGGCTGTGTATGAAACGCTCTTGTGGAGGATGTGTTTGACTCCTGCCAAATCCCTGCACACGCACTCGTTTCTGCCAGGCTGACCTTGTTCCTGGAGAGCRGGGGACTGGCTTGTGGGGCAGGCTGGTAGCCAAAGCCAAATGGTTTGACCCACACACAARCTCAGCATCCCTCCTGGCTCCTCCATTGCTCCTACACTGCAAGGTGCAGCAGTTGTAGCTGCTGGTACCTCTTTCTGGGGTTTGCTTCTGCATCTGCCTTCCCCTTCTCTGCCTTCTATCCATGGATTGACAGGAACACTTTTCATGAACACTTTTTGACCAGGCACTTGGAATGCTTAAGGGACACTTCGTACTGGAAATCCAGGAGACCTCTCCAGAGGAGGAAGCAGCGTCTCCTGTTTGTCTTGAGTTACCCTGTCACAACAATGGCTTCAGAATCTGCCTAATTTAAAAGCTAGTTTTAATCTGATGGGAAGATGTTTGTGTATTTAAAATAGTTATTCCTTGCTGGAGCCACTCCCTTCTTTTGTCCTTCACTGCTGGACTTTTCGGCTTCGCTTAGCTAATCTGCAGTGCTTGTTTACAGCCAAGATACTGGAGCATGAAGAAGGAAGTCGGTCCGTCTAACACTGATTCAGTTCCAGGCTTCCTGTGCGTGTGCATGCACGCGTGTGTGTGTGTGTGTGTGTGTGCTCAGCCCTGCGCCTCCAGTCTGGGGCAGCCTCTGGAGCAAAAGCCACGGGGCCGCCAGAGACGACATGCAGGTGTCTTTTTTTTACCTCTTCCGTCTGGTTTGGTCCTGAGCAGGCTTAGACAACACGGGTAAAAATTCCAGTATGGCAAGCCTGATGAGGAAGATGCTGATGCAGGCAAAGACATGGAGTGGTGAGTACGGGAAACATCTTGCCCGATGGGAAAGATAACTGCTCCGAACGGCTGGTTTAGGTGCCTGGGAGGAGAAATGTGGCAGCGGGCAGAGAGCTGTTGGGTATTGCTGTTGTTTTCGTCTTTCTTCCCCAGCGTGAGATGGCAACCTGAAAATGCCAAAGCTTTTGTCCATGTAGAAGGTGGTTATCCAGAGGAATGTGTGTTTAAAGGCTGTTTCTTAGCCTGCCCTGGGATTTCTGCCTTAGCTTGGCACTGTAACAGCAGCAGTCTGCCCACTTTGGGAGGTTCTGGAGGGAGTGGGGAGCTTGCAGGAAGCGGGCATCTCGAGAGCATTGAAACTGTTGTGTCAGTTGTGACTGTACCAAAAGATGAGGTTGAGAAGAAAACAATGCTGATGAGCTGCAGGAGAAACTACTTTATTGCTTTGTTCCTATTCTTTTGATTTGTTGGCGAGGATCTACCTGGATTTCAGTAAGGTGCTCTTGTGTTGCATGGTTACAGAAATTGTCATCAGCAGTGCTGGATATTTCGGATTTTAAAATATTTCAGTAGCAGCACCAGTCTGTGCCTGGGGTTTTTCATTTACATTTATGGTGTTCATCCAGCTCTTAATTGTGCAAATTAGTATAATTATGGAGTGTGATTATATGCATACCCAGTGACTGTTTTTAAGAGGCTGTCTCAAATTTCAAGAATTGATTTTATTAGCCTTGTGTCTTTCTGGTGCAAGCACCTTTCTTCATGCTGCTGTTCTGCAGAGCAGACATCCCAAACTGCCTCAGCAGGAAACAATTTCTGCAGTGCTATATCTGAGGGAATGAAACTTTAATAGGGCAGAAGGCTCTTCAATGACTCTGACTAATTAGGACCGATTAGGTAAGTTCTCAGAGACTGAAACAGTCCTCCCCAAGCAGGACAACTTCTTTGCTCCAGGCTGTGAGAAGGACAGGAGGACACAACCTGAGCCACATGTGGTAAAGTTTATCCAAGTGCCAATTTTATCAGTGTGTGAATTTTAATGAAAAGTTGTTCTTGGCAATTAGGACTTCTGTGTGAGTTACTGGCTGCCGCCCATCTCTCCCAGGGCTGCAGCCGAGAGTGTGTTTGTGGCGGGGGCAGCTTAGGCATGAGCAYGTCTCTTGTGCAGAAGTTACAGACTGGATGTGCCGAGTCTTGCATTGTCCTTTGCTGGGAAGGAGATCTTATTGGTAAATGCTGTTCTCTTCTAGCCCAAACTTACTGGTCTCTCCTTACTCACTCGGGACTTCTCAGAATCCATGAATTTCTGCCTCTAGGAAAAATGGAGATATGACTTGAAACAGAGTAATCTCCTTGATTGCATTGTGACAGATGTGCTGTGACAAATACAGGAAACTGTAGAGGAGATSTTCTTGATCTTTCTATAAATAGATTGGGACTTTGGGTAAATTAACTAGTCTTTACAAAAAGAAGCTGAGTGAAAAAAAAGTAATGGAATCCAGGAATGGTTTGGGTTGGAAAATTCATCTTATTCCAATGCCCTGCCATGGGCAGGGACACTTTCCACTCGACCAGGTTGCTCCAGCCCCGTCCAACCCGGCCTTGGACACTTCCGGGGATGGAGCAACCACAGCATCTCTGGGCAGTCTCTGCTAGTGCCTCACCACCCTCACAGGGAAAAATTTCTTCCTAAAATCCAATCTAAACCTGTCCTCTGTCAGTGTGAAGCCATTCRCCCTTGTCCTATCACTACATGCCCTTGTCAGAAGTYCCTCTCTARCTCTCCTCTAGGCCCCTTTTACTTGCTTCAGAGATAAGGAGAATGGAATTATCCTAGTTGAAATTTCACTTAAAAAAATAGTCAGTCTGAGAATAACATGGAGACATAGAGGGCTTTTTTATAGGCAGGTCTAGCAGATATGAAGTGACTAGAGCACACATTTACCTTGTCTAAATGTACCTTTCTTCAGAGAAGCTTTAGTCCATCAGTGTTTGAAAGCACAATTCTTTGTTGAGGGAAACAGAGCCAGTAGGGCAACATATAAAAAGCCTTGGCTTGAAAACTTTCAGCTTGATTTCAGAACTCCGGGAGAGTTGTGTTGTTTTGTGGTTTTTTTCCTTAAATGTCATTATTTACACTGTGGAGAGGTGTGTTAAATGCATTTTTTTAAATACCTACAGGGTGTTAGGAAGTTGAGGATGCTGGGAGAGTGGGATGAGGGGAATGTGATCCTGGAGCAAGTGTACCCATTGCAAAAGCACTTGGATAGGGTGTGTAAATACAGGCACTCATTCTGCCCCATGGAAAGCATGTGCTTGGAGCCAGTTTGGTTCCTGCATTTGAGGGGGTTGAGTGCCAAGACCTTGGTTCTGTAATCCCATCCTGCTGTCCACATCTCTGTACTACTCCATGGATAAAAGGAACACTGCAGTTAGCAGTCAGATGGAATAAGAAATGGCACAGGAAGGAAATATTACGAAGCACAAAGGACACTTAGAGTATTTCTTTTCCCGTGTTTATAGTGTGGGGAGCAGCAAGAATACAGATCTACACCTTATTCTGTGTTGTCACATGTAATTTTGGCAGAAAAAACTCTGCTGCGAAAGACACTAATTTTGTCTTTACTATGTAGTCTTTGTCTGATGACCATTCTTCTTTATTTAACTCTTCTCATGTCATTAAAAAATAATGTTTTCTTCCATTCTTAATTGCTAGGGAGAGATTTACTTGAAGGAAATCTGAAGGTGATCATGGATCTGTGTGGTCCAAATTTATGCATTTGGTTAGCCACCAACAACTCACAGCARCTTTCAGAGATTTCAGGATTAATGAACTAAATGAAACATCAGACTTTAAAAGGAACTTCTAAGTGGTGACTTTTGTATAAGAACAGATGTGGTCAGATACTATTTCAGCAGGATTTATGTTCCAYATACTTTGAGACAGTAGGTTTTTTAATGACCCCTATAGAATGTAATATCTTAATATAATGAAATATTTTTAATTACTCCTATTAATGTATAAATATGTTTACGGTTAGTTATGGTAGAGAACTTGTGAGTAYGTCATGAAGTGGTGGTGAAACTGAACATCCTAAGGTTTTGATCTTTATTTAAAACAAAAAAGTTATAAAATGTCATGGTCAAAGTCAGCAAATGGCATTTTGCCAGCCTAACAAATGCTGCTGTATTTATCTCTCCTCTCCTGAGATACTTTTAAATACCCTGCTACTTTTAAATACTCTTCTATTTGCCTGTCTGCTGGTGTACAACTGCTGGTGTACAACAAAAGGCAAACTGTTTTTTGGATTTGGGATAAACTGAAACGAGCTTGAGCCATGCCCTAGCTGAAGAGACATTTAAGTCAACTGAAATTGGTTGTTCCTGAACATAATTGTTTGTCTTATAAAATATAAAAATACAAACTAGATGGAAAACTCAACACTTTAAAGAACAGCAAAGCAACAAAAACTTGCAGAGAAGGACTTAGCTAAGAAGTATTCTTTGTTTTCTAACTATGACACCCCTTATTCCAGCTGCATCACCACAGATGATGCTGCCATATCACCTGGAGGTTCTGCAGGATGACAGTGGATGCAAGAAGCTGTTAAATGAACTTTCAAGTTGTCACATCAAAGCTCTCAAATAGCAGAAAAGTAASAGCCTTAATGGCTGCACTATCTTTACATTGCTGTCTGTTGGCAGGTAAATAATAGCAGTAACAGGGATCTCRGGTAATTTTATTTAAGCATCAGGAATATCTTCTGTCTGAGAGTGCTGAGGGTGATACATCAGGGACCTTTACCTTCGTATAAAGTAGTGTGGCTTTTAAAGGTGGCAGCCCCTGCGCTGTCATATCAGGACCCATGGCYAAGGGAGCTTCAGTGTGGATTTAATCACCTGAGTGCAGTGACATTTATGCTGTCTGTTCAAGTGAACTTGTTAGAGAACATATTTACTAAGAAAAGCATCTCATTTAATGACAGTCTTGCAGCACAGGTGTCAAAAATATTCTAAATCTGGTTTGTGTTTAGCAGAGCAGCATTCTTCTGTCATGGAGCTATCCGAATCCTGTCTGCAGAAAGGCTTTTAATATTCTTAAAAAAAAAAAAAAACCAAGAAAGAAAGAAAATAATCTATTTAAAAATAACGTGGTATTACCTTGTATATTCATTGTTCTTATGAACCTCCTGGCCAGGGACAGAATGTTGTGTGTTATTTCCTCTGCAGACAGATAATTGCAGGAGGGAGAGGAAATTGAGCCATGTAAAGTAAAAAATCTTAATAAGTTCCTATTTCTGTTTGCTAGGAGCTTACTATATATTTTCTTTGTAATTTTTTTGAAATAATGAAAACATTTTAGCCTCTAAAAAGCAAAGTTGGATTAGTAATAAATCACTTTGTCAATAAATTGTATCATCTCTGAAGATATACCTTATATTAAAAGTAACCTTTTTCCTGTTCTTTGTGTCTCTGTATCTCCTCTTCAGTAAGGGACTGCAACGAGGCTRCTTGTATTGTTCCAGTCACTTTTCTTGTGGAGATAAATCTGCAATCACTTTCTGACATGACAAAACACCAATTGCTGCTGGTGTAAACACTGGAAGTATTTGGGTTGATTTGTCAGTGTATTCTGTTATTATCATGATTAAATTTGTAATCCTGAGAGTTGTTTTCAGATAACAGTAATTAGTTTTGAAAATGTGGTTCCCAGTCTTAGTAGGGCCTGAGAGGAGATAATGAGTTAGGTGATGGTTTAGGTAGTAGGAAGAGTGAATTTAAACTGAGTTTTGTGAATACTGAAAGTAACTCTGGGGCCAAAAGTTATGATTAGGCTAGTGAGAAGGAAATACAAACACTAATTTCCTGCTTTGTGGCTGTAGATTTTAGAGCTTTAAAAGTCCCTGTGTGAAAGTTTTGCTATGGCCAGGTACTTTCTGGGGCAATCACAGGCAGCGGCCAGCTCTTCTGAGCTAAATTCAGCTTTTTCCTGAGTAAGTGCTTTAAATAACTATTCTTGCTAAATTGCAGCTTTCTAGCTGTCAGATTTCAGGAGCTCCACATGCATTGTGGAATGTGCATGGCCAGGTAATGGCAGCATTAGACCTGTCTGTGTCAGAAGCTTCTGCACTGGAACCCCTTTGCTGCTTCTTTACTCCTGGAATCTCTAGAGTTAAGCTCTTGAGATAACAAACTCATGTTTCTTCCTTCTCTTCCCTTCCTCGTCCTCTCTGTCTTGTTTCACCTTTTGTTTCTGGCTCTAAATTTCTGAGCTTTAAATGCACATTTATCTGTCCTTTAGTGAGAAATTGTGCTGTGCATCACTGTTCTCTTTTGTATTGCTGCATAAATTCTGYCTCATTTTCCCAGTAGTGTAGTTTGTGGTGATTACCTTCTGTTATTTTACAAGGAACCCTTGCATTTAATTGTATAGCATTTAATAATAGGAAAAGAATGTGAGAACAGTGATTTCYCTTCCCCCCGCCTCTTTCTGGCTTTGGTGGGATTACCCAGAAATTGCCACCTTCTGGTTCATTCAGAAATTCCCTTAATATTGATATTGTACAAAATTTAGAGATCTTAACAGTAAAAGAGCTGCAGCTTTTATTTTAATATCCTCTCATTGGCAGCTTTATAAATAGAAAATGTAAGTTGGTGTTGGAATAGATATTTTTTGCATTATTGAATCTATTGAACTGTGATTCATTTGATAGTCTAGAGTTGTGATTATAAGAACGACTTTCAAAAATAGACTGAAAGCAGAGGTGCAGGTRGGTGAACTCTCCTGTTCAATTCAGGGATCAATCCCTGTTAAGTGGGAATGGAATGGATATGGACTATTCAGCTGTGAAAAGTGCAGTGACTACAACAGGRGAGCTGGTGTGATTTAATCCATTTATTGGCTGTGTTTGGTATTTGTTGCATGGGAAGAGCAGAGGAGAGTGAGTGGGAAAAGTAACTGAAAGAACCCAGTAGGGCAGAAGAATGAAGGACAGAAATAAACCYAACTTTTTTTCCCGGTGAATGTGACAAAGATTCTGAATAAGAAATTGATGTGCAATCATCTCTGCATAAATTGTGCACTATTTCTGGAAAACTTTTTGCAGACTTCAAATTCTACTGCAGACTGATTAGTTAACAAAGCCAGTTTAAGAGGTATTTGTGTCCTCCTACCTTTGCTTACAGGTTCCTTTGATGAGCCACTTGAAAATGTGGAATTGTAAAACCGCAAGCACCAAAGTGAAAAGTTTTAGACAGCTCAGAACAACGAAGTGCTCCCACAAGGTCAGCTCCCAGCCAGAGCTCCTGCAGGGTACAACAGCAGTCCGGTGGGAGCAGTGAGTTTTGGATTTGCTGGCCTTTGGCTGCACTTCTGAGATCCAGTAAATGATGAGTTGGTTCTCTCTGGACTTGACAGACTTAGTTCTCCTCCTCCTGTCAAGCTGGCCATTGCAGCTTTGCGAAGTCAGTCTCCACATACCTGAATTTCCACCCAAACCACTAAGAAATGCTAAATTGGGTGTACGTTCTACCGTTTGAATGTGGTTTAGTGGTTTGGCAGGAAGTATGAATTTTTATTCACTTGATAATTAAAGCTGCTTTATTTAGGCACAGTGAAATTTTGCAAAGAGGTTGGGGTTTGGGGTCAAAGTGCTGGGAGATCTTGTACCCTGTCTTGKGAATACACAGTGGCTCATGGTGTCGGCTCTGGGAACAGAGCATTCCACTTCTCAGCTGCTTGGGGAACATCATCTGTGGATGATGGGGAGCAAAGCAATTAAGAAAATAGGGAAAGAAGAGCTCATGCCTTCTGTGCATCAGAAATACAGCCTGTATCTAGTCTTTCATGATCCAGGAAGGAAAGACTCAAAATGCAGACTGAAAAGAGAGCTTGTGAAGATAACTCTTTATATCTAAAGACTGTATAAGGGTTTTTTAGATATCAGCAATTAAATTTGACTAGAGTATAAAAGGAACTGTGTATTTACTGTAGGACAGTAAATATCTGTAGCATTATCAGCTCTTTTCAAGCACTTTGGTATCAAGAATTTCTTGCTCATCTGTGAGGGTCTGMATCCAAAATTTAGATGGCAGATACACAGCTTCCCTTGGTGACATTGCTGTGTCTGGTACATGAATTTATCATAGAATAAGAGTGGTTTGGGCTGGAAGGGATCTTAAAGCTCATTTTGTTCCATCACCTGCCATGGCCAGGGACACCTTCCACTATCCCAGGTTGCTCCAAGCCTCGTCCAACCTGGCCTTGGACACTTCTAGGGATGGGGCATTTACAACTTCTCTGGGCAACCTGTGCCCTGGCCTCACCAACCTCACAGGGAATTAGATATTCTTCCTAATATCTAATCTAAAACTACTTTCTATGTAAATATAAGTTCAATGGAGTTATATATGATACAAGCTGAGACCTGAGACTTCTTTCTAGTTTAATAATTAAATATTCAAAACCTCTTAATTGAAACAGTACTCTTAGTGGTCCCAYGCTGTCTTGCCCACTTTCTATTCTGGCTCCTGTGTTCCTCTGGTGTGAGAAGTTCAGAAGTAGGTTTGACAGGTCAGTTAAAACCATTAACAGATGCACTGAAAAATCCCCTAAACTAAGCAACAATTTATTAAACTCTCAAGGTGATTTGTTAAGGCTTATCTTGAGGATCGTCTTTTTGTATTTAATTGCAGCAAATTATATTCCTTGAGGGGTTTATATTTTAAGAAGATAAGCTCAGAATGATGCCTTTTTTTCCCTCTACCCCAGCTTATTCCAGAGTAATAGTCAGTTTTCTTCTGTCAGTGTTTTAGACAGTTGAGAAGGTAAAAGAAGGACCTGATATGCTTGACAGCTTTTCAGACAGGAAGAACTTGATTTTGTTTTGGTTTCAGTTGTCCCTAAATGTGTATTTGTACRAGGAGGTGAGTTTTGGCCCCTGTTGCTGGCCATCATGCCAACTTCAGGATGGTCAAACCACAGCAGCTTCTCATGGGTCCCAAAATTCTGTGTTAATCCTGCACACCAGCACCTTTTAGTCTAAAGCTGTTTGTGCCTCACTCTCCCGTTGGGATGCAGGAGGGCATAGCTGCTCCAAAGCCAGAGCCCAAGGCATGGGTTGGAAAGGAAACTTTTATGTGTGTTCCACCACCTTTTCCTACTTTTCCATGCCTGGTGTGAGCAGGAGCAGCAGTAACTGGGTCCCTGTTCTTCCCGCTGTGTCAGGGTTGCCAAGTGCGGAGGGAGTTGTTGTGAGCTTTGGGATCTTTTCCTTTCATCCTTCCTTCCTGTTTACCCATCCCTACCCCAAAATTCTTCTGGCTGGTGATGGTCAGAGGAGAGCCTATTTTGCAGGAGGCTTGGCCAGTTAATCTTTGGTTCAGTGATGAAAAGTGTAGGAGGAGCTTTGCTGACCCTGAGACCTGACCTGGGTTTTCGTAGTTAAAAAAACCTGRATGCATTAGTGTGTGATAGAAGTAGATAGAATAACCCCAATTTTGCACAGGGTTGACMTACAGGGCTTTTTCTCAGTTTGTAGCGTTCCTGACGTTGGCATTGTCCTGCTCCATCCTCACTTGCTGTGAAGTGAGGAGGGAACAGGAAGTGGRGACCTTGTGTTCATCTAACAAGGTGGTGTTGGGAATGCCAAATTCTGCGGATTTCCTGGCCTTTCTTGTTTTTCTGGAAAGAAGAAAACAAAACTTTAGTAAGACAGAAAATAAAATCCTTGTCTGTTTTGGCTCTTCCCTTGCCACTCCCTACCACTTCTGCCTTGTGCATCGCCGGCCCAGGGTGGRATGTTTCCAGGCTCCTTTTTGAAGAGATTTATTTATAAGTTGTGCTCCATATGTTTGTTTTTTCCCAAATGATTTCTTTACTGTAAGTCATTGTATTTTTGTGTAATTGATCTATGTGTGGCAACTTGCATCTAGGAAGGGAAGTCGCAAATGGGTTGGGCCCGTGCTGTGCAAACATGGAGAAAGGAAATAAAAAAATAGTTTGACAATAACCTTAGTAATGACAGCTGGGGAGAGAAACTTGTTAAAAAAATACAAGTTAGTTTTAACTTGTTTCAGAAAAATAAGAATAAATGGGATGCATAACTGTTATGGACTAAAATAGAGTGGGGAATAGCAGGCACAGATCTCTCTCCTCTAGCCTCAGCCTGCCCAGAAAACTTGGGCTTATAAATATCAATAGATCAAGAAAGGCAAAGGCACTTTAAGTTGTGAGTATTTTTAGCAAGAAGGAAAAGCATTTCAGTGGTGTTCCTTCCCATACATTAAGGTTATAAGTCCCGTTACCTCGGCGCGCTTCAAAACAAATCAGGATTTCAGGTTCGGTGTCCTCAGAACACAGATTTTGTTTCCTAGCACAAAACAGGGAGAACTCTCCTCGTTTTTTATATGGCTTGGGGAAGAGAGGGAATGCATGACTGGATGTGTGCTGCAGGCAGGAATATCTGTGGTGGAAAGATATGAGCCACAGCAGGGCAGGCGGAGCGAGTGCCCTGCCATGTCCCGTGTAAGGAGATTAGGTTAAGACTGCAGCTTGGACTTCGCAAAAATTAGAAAGGATAATGCTGCATTAATTCACATAGGTTTAGCTTCTGTAGCACAGTGACAAAACAAAATTAGTAATAGTCTAAAAATATAACCCTGAATAGAAGAACTTTCTCCTCCTCCTTTTTGCCCCGTGCCCCCTCCTCCTCTCATTTCCTGCTTGGGCACTCGAAGTTGGAAACTTAGAGTGGGTTTTGARTGGGATTTTTCTTCCTCCCCCCATGCGTTCATTTGAAAAAAATTTTTTTTTAATTTTTAAAAAGCCTGTTTCTGTAGYAGTGACTCAGTCCTGCGGTGCCTATCTGCCTTGTGTCAGGCAWGGGGCTGTCTGGGGGAAGCAGAGTGTGCACATACCCAAACTGTGAGACAAGCTTTGAAATTGCACCAAGTGCACTCAGAGCATCAAATGTGCCGGATCATGCTGCGATTCCAGTAACAGCCTGAGCTCTCTTGGCTCCCAGTGGGAAAGTGGTCATGCTGCTCGCGAAGGAGAGAGAGGCCAAACTGCACATTCATTTGGATAATTAGGTAAACAGTAAATAGGAGAAGGCTGTCTCCTACTCAAACTCCATTGTTTTTTCCTAAGTCTATATTTAGATTTGGCAACCAGATTTATCACAATAATTGGTGCATTGTTTAAACAAGGTCACCGATGTGTGTGCGTGTTTATCTGTGCTTAACTGGATTGCTTATTTGAAGAAGAAATACCTCCAAAAATATTATGCAGAACTCTTGAAGACTTGTGTACTCTAGTCCCAAAGCACATGGTCTTTATTAGAAAATAGATGCAATTATTCACGTTTGGTTTTGCAGCTTGAAGTCCTGAGGGATTTGTACATAAAACTGTGGAGATTTGATTACATCCTGATTTTATGTCTCACTGGTATATGAGTGTTTCATATGTGTAAAACCCCTTTTATAAGGCAGAGATTTTAACAAGTTCCTAAGTGAAGCCAGACGGGTGCTGTCCTGTCTGTTGGAATTGGAATACACATGCTCATTAATTTAGTCTGACTCTGGTGGTTGCTTGTGTCTTTATAAACCCAAAGTGCCTGTGTGTTTTATATTTAGAGCAAATATTCTGGACTTGTTGGTAGGTTGGTTTGAGACTTCAAGGTACAATTTCAAAGTCAGACTTTATTGTTCACAGCAGTTGTGTGCTGCTCAGTGAGGATGGAGCATGGTTTACTAACAGTGCTAGTGTGGTTAAGGTAAAAATAGCAAATATCGGCTCATTTTCCCTTTTATCGATGAAGTGAAGAAAAAAAAGGCATTTCAGAAATGTCAGCTGGAGCGGATTTTGCTCTAAGCAACAGCATGCAGTTCTGGGGGTTTTGTCTCCTTTTTTTTTTCCCTGGGTCTGTTAAACCTTTTGGTTAAAATTTCATTTTTTACAATGAAAATAATTGAGAATATATTTTTTTAGAGAGATTGCTGAACAGTGGCTGTCTGCTGGAAGTGCTGCTTGTGGAGACTTACAGATGGGACTGTGCTCCATTTGGGAAGGATTGACCTCAGAAAGAGGTAGTTCTGGTCATCTGGCATTCACACCTAATGAAACAAAACCAGTCACTTTGGAACTTGAAAGAGAAGGGATCTCTGGTACAGTAATAATGAATGAAAAGACAGAAGAGATAAAGTGCTTGTGCATGGCTTGGTGGGGTACAGGGCTCTGTGTGCAGCTGACCCCCACAGCAGTCCTCAGGATGGCTCTGGTGGCTGGGGAACTCTGCCTGGGATGCAAGGACTCGTGCTTCATGCAAATCTTTTTTCACAATGTCCAGTTCTTTCTTTTGTCCTGTACTGGGGAAGTGTGTGCACGTGTCACAAGTTAGTTCCCTAAATAGTCTCTGAAGGAGAAATCATCTTCTTCTCTTCCTCCCTCCTTCCTCTACTTTCAAAGAAGAAGATTATTCTCTGTCTTTCTCTTTTGGGGAGAGACTTTTTGTACGTTACCATCAGAAACATTTTAATATTAACTTTAATGCGGTTTCATTTAAATTCACAGTCCAGGCTCAGTGTTAGGACATAGAGGTTCATCTCTGAGATCACATGGTGTATCACAAGCCGTGTCCTACCGTGGACGTCTTTAATCATTCTTCAAATTGCGAACACAGAGAGGCTTAGTCAAAGAGGGTGTGCTCCTTTCTCTCCCCAAGCCTTGTGCTGTTTTGGTGCCTGCAGGTCACCTTGCCTCATGCCTYGGCTCTGCCCGCTGTTGCCAGTGCTGGAATCAGCTCCAGCCCTGGCGCCGGGCTCGCAGCGGGCCCGGGCTGGCGGAAGGTACATCTTCGTTTCAGCGCTTCATCACTGTCCCTTCGTGTGGCTTCTGTGCTCATTCAAGACTGCTCCTGAGACAACTTGCAGAGAGAAAACTCTTCTGGTTAGAGGTCATTTGGATTTCATAAATGCTCTTTTTTCTCCGCCTCATATCTTTTTTTTCTTCTCTTTTGGTTGCTTCTTTTACTACTTTCTCTATGCAGCGTAGAAACTACTATGTGTAGTGGTGCTACAGCACCTGGAATTTTACACAGACCCTCTTTYTGCACTGCTACTAAATGTTTTAATTTCAGGCTTTTGGCATTTTGAGATACCAGCATGCTTCATCTTTCCTCCCTAGGATTCATTTCTCCATTTAGATGAAGGCTTAATCCTAAATTCCAGATGTCACTGATTTGTTGTCAGTTGTTGCACTTCAATTTGCCGACAGTAACACAACATTCTGGAGGGGCTGCAAGGTGGGTGTTAAGATAGTCCTCATACAGCTCAAGGAATTCCGCTTCTAAAATTCAGAGCCTAAAATAATTCTGGATTTGGAAATTCTTCTTTGTGGTTGGTTCTATGCCCAGCTCCCAGTGCCCATGTCCAAGACTAATGCTTTAACACTGTCTAGGGACATGGCTTAGTGGTGAATTTGGCAACTTTGGGCTTTTGGTTGGATTCAGTCTGAAAGGTCATCACAGCAGAGTATTTCTGTTACTAGTGGTGCTTAGATGATAAATGCAATAATTTAATTGTGTATGTTGCTGAAGTTTGTTCTTTATTTATATAAACTATGAGTACACTCTCCAGTGATTTTGGAGAGTTGTCAATTAGCTGGTGGTTATCTTTTGCTGCTAGTTGGCTTTGCAGTGGGATTTCCAGTGTTTGAGAAGCTTTTAAAATATATTTACATTTTAAAACATATTTACAAAACTAGTGTTGTGTGAAGGAGTTGTTGCTATAAAGATAGTTCATTCACTCTAAAAAAGGACAAAATAAGGCCAATACAGTTATAGCAACTAATTAAGAAAATATACAGAATGAARTTATAAACCCAGATAACATCCTTGGTGGAGACTAGAGTTGGTAGGTCTTATAACAGTCTGCAGTGAGGATATGCTCRTTTGTAGTTACATAAAAATAAATGCCGGAAAGTTTGAATATATGCACCTGCTATTTGGGCATAGTTACTGAGACCATTTTGGGGATGTTTATCCACTAAGTTGCCTATATACTCTTAACTGTTTTTCCTCTCTTAGTAGTTTAAACTGCAGTTGGTTTGGTGAACACGGGGATAACATCTAACAATAAAACTGTGTTTTGATGGTAAAACCCTTGCTATAAGATTGCAGCACTAGTGATTTTTTTTTCCCCACTCTCTCCACAAAAATCYCAAACACTTCAACTGGGAATGGAGTGGGGTGATGGAAAGTTAATTTTGTCTGCTGAAAAACAAGGCCATTAAAAACTGAAATGAGCAGCTTGTGTGTGATATTTCTGATGGTACCAAGCCCAACCTGTAATCATGAAGAAGTGGATGTCAGAGTGGGCATAAGCTCTTTTTTCTTTATGTAGTAAAGTTTATATATTTATATAAACATGTTGGTTTATTTGTAGAGTTGCAAAAGTTGTCTGAAGTRAGTCAGCGCAGCTGTCTTTCTTCAGGGGCTCGGGTTGCTGATCTGTGGGTCCAGAGGGTTCCCTCCCAGCCTAAGCTCCCCGTGTGCGTCAGTGGCTTCGCAGCTCAGTGTGAAGCCCACAGAGGGGCAGACCTGAGGGAGCAGCCGTGTCACAGGCCAGGGCCGAGGGCTTGCCTTCCTCACAGAAATCCTTACATCTCCAAATTTCCGAGGCGAGTGCCACCASTCACTCCACACAGGTCATTTTGCTGTTATGCCTTTCCGTGCTGCAGTGTAGTTGCCGGAGTGTGTACCTTCAGGTCAGACATTTATTTATTTATTTGYGCCAGTGCATGTTGCTAAAATCCTTGGCTGTCTGGGGTGGCTCGCAGCTGTGTGTGGGCTCAGCCGCTGCGTGTGCCTGGCTGGCTCTTAAATCTACGTTTTTATGGCCCTCCAAACTTGGCACGAGCTGTGTTTGGTTGTCAACAACAACAACAAAAGATTGCTAGTGAAATTAAAACCTGGCATCGCTGTTCTACAGGTTTATTCATGATGTATTGAAATGGGATTTTCTTGCTAACATTTCCTGGCATCCATCCAAAGCCCGGCATCTCATAAATTTATATTATCTCTGTCTGCTCTGCTCAGTTGACAGGGCTGTAGCAGCTTCTAATGCAGATCATGGGAACAGCCTGGAAAAATGAAACCAGGGGACTTTCACGTGGGGAGTTTGTATCAGCAGAGAAATTGTAGAAGTTTTGCAAGGGAATTAGAGGGTCAGGTCAGAAGGCACCACACTGGTACATCTGGTCCCACCTCCCTGTTCAAACAGTGTGCTTGAACATCCCAGAGCACACAGCAGAGGATTACATCCAGACAGGTCTGGAATATCTCCAGTGAGGGAGACTCCAGAACCTCTCTGGGCAATCTGTCCCAGTGCCCGGTCACTGCACAGGAAAGTTGTTCTTCCTGACGTTCAGGTGGAAATTCCTGTGCATCTAGAAGAGTTTTTCAGTACCTGCCTTCAGAATCTAGAGCATGGCAAAAGCAGAGCCGAGTCAGGCTGCATTGCCGCAGCTTTGGCTGTAGTAACAGGTAGAGGGCTTGGAAATGAGGGATAGGGACAGCAGGGACAGCATGTCTTGGCACTGAAATTTAGGTGAGGAAARCAAGGTGCTCTCTGCCATTTAAATGTTCTAGTATCACCATTTAGCTTGTTCAGAGGCGTTTGTCTCAGCATAGTKATAGTGGAAACAGTGTATCTTGATTTATATGGGACGCGTGAGYTTGCAGTGTGGTCACTGGTGGGCTTTGCCAGCTCCGAGCTTGTGAGAGTCACATGTGGCAGCTTTGCTCTCAGGAACTCTAATTTGGGCTCAGCAAAGGATCTCTGTCTTCCAGCCGTGCCAATTCCAGGCCTCGCTTTTCCAGTCATTCTAATCCCAAATGCAACAGTTTTTAAGGTGCTRTTTCATTTGTCCGCTGCATAACTTCTAAAAATTAATTAACACTGAATATTAAGCGGTCAAGTAAGTCAGGTGCACTGGTCTGCGCTGAGCTGAGGAAAAGTGATATCCACCTGCAGGAAATGTTGCAGGGGGAAACAGATGCATCTTGGTGATAGGAGATGGGAAGGGGATGTTAGGTCATTAATTACTTAGCCTTGCATAAACAAAACTTAATATTTTGAAAARTCTCTAAAGGGAAAGAAAAATCTTCTGTGCTATTTAACTACATGTCAAGTTGGGTCAATTGGAAAACTTGTGTGTTGGTTTCTGCTTTATATACTGATTACTCCTCCATGARCTGTTCCAATGCACTGAGCATTGGGCTAGTTTTGAATGTGAAAAGAGCTAAGGGGAGCTAGACTGTTTAATCAAGGATCCCAGTCCCTCTGTATTCCTTCTGGTTTCTCTGGGGAGGATACAGGGTGCAATTTGTTTTACTTTTCTACAGTTTAAAGCTCGTTTGATGGCTGGTGGTTGGGGACTTAAGCTGGGATCTTCTCAGAAGTGGTATTTGCTTAACCTGCTGATTTACTCAATTAAAAGAGAGGACAGTTGAAAACCCAGGTGTGGTGAATAAATGTTCCCAGTTTGTCATGGGTTTTGCTGGTTGTGCGGTGTTCGGTGGGTTTGGGTTTTTTTCTTTTTTAACTCTCTTCTTTACCCTTTTTTCTTCCTTGTCTTGGCAAAATATTTAAAAAATGAGAAGCTGGTAAGTTTGTTTCGTCCAAAACTAATTTAAAATGGAGCAGTTCGGTCATGGGAGGTTGCAGTTCATCTTTTTTATAACGTAAGCTATGAACTCAAGTTTTACACRTTGTAGTGCCTTTGCTCAAGCACTAGACAGCTTCCAGAGAGTGAGCATTGAACATTAATTTGTAACATCAGAGCCAGGTTCTCCTTCTTCCAGCTGCTTGGCAATGGCGCACTTGGGGGTTTTTTGTGGYATTGCTTTTTTACTTCTTTAATTGGCTGGGAGTATTTATTAAACAGCATACTTCAGAAATTGCTGAAGCTCAATGCAGCAGAGCTGCGTAGTTTTTCTGGAGAACTGAGTGGCAGAGAGCGGACTTCCCMCACAGCAGGCCCTTGCCAAAGATTCATCTTCATATGCTCGGTGCAAGTATAAGGCTGCTTGTGTATATTTTCTGCGAAATGTTACAAAGTTAAGAAAGATTGTTTTCCCAATACAATCTCARAGCTGAAATACGGTTACATTCCAGCATAGCAAATCTGCATTTGGTGCATAAATTACTTAAATATCTAGGAGTAGGGAAATATATGCTGTTAAACATGTCAAATGTGATGATTAAGTGACTGGATTGTTAGGAAGAAAATAGTAATTTTCTGAAAAGCTAAATGAATGATTTGGCACAATGAACTGCAAACACTACCAAAAAAAAATTCTGAGGAAAATTTGCTAGTGGAGGATCACGTTTGTAGGCAGTTGRTATTAAAAACAAGAGTGAAAATATTCCAGATTTTCTCAAGTTAATTGACAAACTCATTTCTTCCCCTCACATTATTTTACCTGCTGACAGCTGCGTGGGTGGCTCGGGGATCTCACATCACTAATACAGTGGCAGTCRCTGCTGTAAGCTGATTTCTTTGTGATACTGAGACTATGTAAATGCTTCCCAGGATAAACTGCTGCTCTGGAAGGACTGGACTGCAGCCTGAGTAACTGGACTGTGGATCAAGGAGAAAGTTCTGCCTTGTGAATTACTTGCTTGCATATTCTAAGTACACAAGAAATGCTGGAGCTGCCCGAGACCAATTTTAACTTGGGGGCATTGGATTAGTGTAGACAAAGGGGTTTCTTGGGCATCATCATTGCTCCTGATGATGTGTGTAAGGAAGAGAGAGACCGGTTTGACTCAAAGCCCAGGCTAAAATTTTTGARTTAGCTGTTTAAAAGAGTTGTCTTATTACTAGACTAAGCAAACTTGTGTATCAGTGTTTTTATGTTAGTAAACATGTAAACTTTGTCTGCCTTTTTAGAAGCACTTTGAGGAAGACCCTTTTACCSTCTGTAGAGTACACTGTGAAACCTCAGCTAGGCCAAGGGTAACTTTTTTTGATCACAAAATGTGTTGGTCTGAGCAGTGGTAACGTGAAATAAAAAGTGAAATCAGAAGTCAAAAAAAGGAAAGAGCCTTCTCARTATTGCTCAAACTTAACCTAAACTGTGACTTTGATGTTCCTGGGCTTCACGTAGAGTGTTTATTGAAGTCTTTCTCTGTATTGTTAAGTCTGTACAGAGCTGTTGTCCAACGCCTGGCCACACCAATAAAAACAGTTTTGAGTAGCAGTTAACCCATAACTGGTTTTGCACGTTGCTTTGTGCTGTAACTTGAGATGTGGTTAATCCTTCTGTGTGTTCCCTTGCTGAGATGGGTGGTCTGTGTGAGCTGGTGATAGATGCAATGCCAGCTGTATTGGGAAGGGGATGGAAGGATCTCTCTGTACAATCAGGCATCCACAGGATGAAAAAGGATGAGAGAATCCTGGTGATCATCTCTGTCCTCATGCAAAGATCAGTGTTTTGCCTAAAGTTCCATCCTGTCCAGAGTGCTGTTGTGCTRAGTCCCTGCCTTGGTGCAGCTGGTGTCATATTATCTGAGTCATTCCTTGGTGGTACYGAGTACTCTGACGGGGAAGAGGTGCTCTCAAAATGCTCTTTCAAACTGTGGTCTGTATGGGAGCTCAGGCTGGCAGAGATCAGCAGGAGTTAGGAAGCACACCAGAAATCCACAGCAAGCAACCCCAGGAGAGCTTCAGCTCCTGCACCGTCTGCATTTTCTGTACTCTCCTGCCCTTCTGTGCTCCCAGCCCAGAAGGAGATGTCAGTGTGTTAGCGGAAACTTGTGCAAGTAAGGCTTGCAGAGTTGACCAGAAACCTGCCTCACATTCTCAGCTTTCCCTGCTGATTATGGCTTGTGCCATTAGAGTGAACCACATCATCATCCATCGGATTTATTCGTACTTACTCCTGAAGTTCCATGAAGCCTGCTTTACCAGGCTCCCTAATCCAAAGCACTTGGCCAAAGCACCGCTGCCACATGAGCAACAGAAGGCTCAACGAGGAAGAGGAGGACCCATTGCTGGAAGGGGACCCAGTAACAGCAGACCCAGTTGAAAATGGGGTCCTCAATGCTGCTGTGTTTACCTCACTGTTGGAAACATGGACTCCTGGGCCTCTCTGCTTGGTGAAAGGGATCAAAGAGGAGAACAGCTACCAGCAATGGATGAGGGTCAAGTCAGGAGGTACTTTAAAGAACCCGTGTGAGTCCGTGGGGCCAGMTGGGCTGCAGCCAAGGGTGATCGGCAACCCCTGGGATCAAGAAGCAGAAGACAAGAGCCTGCTAACTTTTTCCTGGTGGAGTCTCTGTCTCATTTTCACGTTGTGGGTATCAGTATCTCTGTGTTCACTGCTCCTCATGCTTCCTTGAGACATCATCGCTCTGGGTGGAAGTTGTAGCRGAGTTCTGGTTTAGGTACATTTTGTCCTTCCAGAATCATGTTCTGAGCATCACAACTTCTTCAAAGTGTGAGGCAACATCATTATCTGATGCAGAATTTGCATTGCATTGTCTGAGCTGTTTCTGAGGTTATTTGTTGTGACTTCTTAAACAGAGTTGATTTTTAGGTAGTTGATTCTGTTGCTTCTAATTGAAAAGTCGAACTTGCTACTGAATAGAGAAGTTATTTTTTGATGTGATGGAGGTCTTTGGGTAACTCCCTCCCTGTTCTAGGGAGCAGTGATACCCTTTTCCATATATACACATAAGTAAGGAAGTTTTTGCATCTGCAGCTGTCAGGAATGTACTTTGGCTGATGAATAYAGCCTAGCTTAAAGGCAAGATCACATAGAGGGTCAGTTAAGCTTTATTGGTCGGCCAGACCAGATTACCATTTTATTTAACTAGAGAAGTAGTTTTCATTGTTACTTTATTGCCAAGGGTCTGTCAGCGTTTCCATTATAAACTCCCTATTTTCAGGGATTTGAGTAGACTTGAGATTTAAGTGTTCTGGTCTAAAACTTGGCAAGYGTGTTCTTAGTTCACCAGTGGATATTTTCTTTATGAGATTTTAAAACAGTCAGCTGTTTCTTAAATTGTAGTGAAGGCAAGAGGGCTTTTTTTCCTCTTGGTTAAATAGATAGGACTATTTTTTTCCATGTCATTTATTCCAACTAGTTTTATGAAAAATAATCCCATATTCCGTTGTTTAAAAAGGGGAGAAAGGGGGAGGAGAAAAAGGAATATCTTCCTGCTGCCCTGTTCTGTTTGCCATGCCTCAAACCCTTCCCTTTGGTCTGTGTTTGGTGAAGTCCCACCCACCCTCTCAGTCCCTTTTCTCCTCCTCTTTACTTATTTCCCTTCAGTGTATTTACACTCTCACTGCATTGAGTTGCAGGGTTTGTTCTCCTTACTCCATTCCTCCTCTTTGCTTTCCTGTCTTGTGCTTCCAGCACTCGGCTCTGATGAATCTGCCTGTATTACCTTTCTGTAAAAGGCAGCTCTGGGGTATTCTTAAGTGCTACATCATACCTGTGGTAAATAGAAACTTTATACTTAACTATATATTGTAATAGACTTTGCTGCTTAACTGAAGAACACGTGCATGACTCTTAGTTGAGTACTGCGATTTTTCAGTGCTTTTCTGAGACGTTGCTGTGTCTCTAGAGYGAAGTACTTTCGGATTCTTTTTTTTTTCAACCAAATCTTTAATGTAGACCGAAAAAAGCGAAGTGTGATTGGTGCAGAATGACACTGTGGGTTTTCATGGCTGGGCTCCTTTAGTCACTTCCTGAGAGCTTGAACTGGCAGAAATGTGACAGCCCAGGAAGCGACAGCGAGCTCAGCAAGGCTTTGTGTGCTGTTAGAAGTCGGTGTGCTACAGGTGAGGGCACATCCTTCTTGCAGAGATGTAGGACTACCTGGTTCTGGGATTGGTGCTCAAGGTCTTCAGGAAGAACCTCTGCTGTCCTGCAGTTCATGGCCATGAACAAAGTAAGTGGGAATGTAAAGTGGTGAGTGAGGAACTACAGCTACGTGACTGCTGAGCAACAAGGAATGTAAGAGAAGCACCGGAATCCAAAGAGTGGAAAATGAGTGCTTTCAAAGAGCATCATAGTGTCTCTCCCAGGACCTTTAGAAGATCTTTGTTGGAACAAGATCCTGGCACAGCTACCTTGAAGGACTATCATTGGTACCACCGAATGAAAAGCAAGAAGTTGACTAAACAAATGAGTTTTGATTCAGAGAAACCTCTTGGAGCATACAAGCGGCAGACACATCCTTGGTTTCCCTGGCGGGTAAGCAAAAGAGAGGGCTCCTCCAGTTCAAAAGGGGAATGCAGTGCTCTGAGTCTTGCCAAAAGTTCTGCAAGCGTGGATGCTGCCAGTGCTGATGATCTCCGTGAAGAGCCAGCTGAGATGCTCTTCCAGGCAAGGACCAGACCATTTCGGGTTCCCTTCAACCGCTCTCTGTCGGAGCCCGTGCCGCACTCTGGGAGCAGGAATGCTAGGCCCTTCCTGCAAGCCGTGCGCTCCCTGGACACCGAGCAGCAGGGCTACATCTTCCGGGGCATTTTCTCCTCTCTCTCAAGTGGCTTATCGAAGATAATGAGTCGAAAAGGGGACCCTGTCAGTGAGTCCATAAATGAAGGGAAGACAGAGGATAATCAAATTGTTTTAAGTACAGGTAAGGAAATAATTTTTGTTTTGTTCTACTTCTGTTTATGTAACAGGTGAGYGTAGTGAGACATACAGTAGTTGTTTAAACTGGTTTTTAACTTGTCTTTATTAACGTGACATTGGTGATGCTCTGATGTTCTATCTTAATTTTTAAAAAGCAACTGAAAAAAAGGTCCTTTCGTGATAGGGAAGTGGTGTGAGATGTTTTGGTGTATGCTTGAAAACTTGGAGGTCCCTTTAAAACAAGCATCACGTGGTGGTAGCAGTAGCATTTCCCTCTCAAATGCACCGTATGTGTAGTCCTGCAGGCACGGTCTCCTCTGTGGTGGTGTGCTGCCCTGATTGAGATATCAAGCCTGCTCCTGCCAGTGAAGTACTAGGGAGAGAGAGAAATTAAGCTGTCTTTTAAACAGTGTTCCAGACAGAGGAATGGATCTAGTTCCTCATACCAGATTCTCCATTTCGTAATCAAGCAGCTGAATTGGTGTCTGCTCTCTGGTAGATGCCAAGGACAGCCATGTTGCGGGGGTTTAGCCAGCTGGGATTGAGGTCAGCAAGATGCCAGTCTGATATTTCATTTAAATCTACCCTGCTGATAAGAACACTCATAAAGCAGGGAGGGAAAAAAAGGGGGGTGGGGAAAGAAGGGGATAAACTTGCCTTTTCTCTTGGCCTTTTCTGAAAMTTTGTAGTGGGCTACCCAGCCTGAACCTGGTAACTGATGATGCTTGGAAAAAAAATCCACAAAGTCTACATTTGTAATAAAAACAAAAATAAACCTTTCTTCTCCCCAAAACCTCAGAACTTTCCAGAGTCCTACAGACTATTGTATTAAAAACCTCATAGTATCCRGATACAGTTGAGACTGCTGGACAAGTCATCAATATTCCAAAAAATTCAGTAGTAGTAGTGAAAGAAGGATATACTCTGTCTGCCGGGGTGTTCAGTCTTTCAGTCCCCGTGGAATGTCCCTGACAGGCTTATGTTTGCTATTGGAAGCTGTCACATTRCTTTGTAACAAAAACAAATGGCCAAAAAGAAGAAATAACTAAGAAGGACTGTATCTATTCAAGCCTATTTACTTACAGTCACTGATTTGTTTCTCCAAGACCTTTCCCAATAGGAATTTGGCTTAATGATGTTTATTAAATGGTGTGGAAAGTAACAGAATTACTTTTTTCCTTTTCTGTTGAAGTCTTCTCGTTAAGAAGTTGGTTGGTTTTTTTCTCTCCTCTGTATTTATTCAGATTAGGAACAAAGGTTTCTACTGCAGGCTCCCACTGTAGTTGAGACCTCCTGGGAAGGTATTTTATGTAATATGGGCGTTTTGGATCAAAATCCCACGGTATATGAAGGGCAGAGCACCCTGTAGTTCCTTTCTTTCCTCTGTTCTGGTGCTCTTTGATACCAAATGGTTCTCTCATAATTCGTGAGTATTGCCAATCTCTGGGTTGGTGGGATGCTTTGCGTTTAGTAGTGTGAAAAGTAAACAGAAGAAAAGGATTATTTGTGAGAAGGCACCACTTGGTAAATACTTTGTGTCAGTTATGGGACAATGACAGAGTCTTTTGGCTCTTTGGGGTGAGCCAAACCTCTGTCTGGGCCTGTCAAAACTGGTTTTGCAAAAAGAGTCACAATTCAGGAACTGAGAGAAAAACAATGGGTCTCTAGATTAAAAGTCAAACTCTCTCGAGGGAGGAAATTGTAGTTGGGAAGGTATTTGGGGAAATAAGTTTGATGAAGTCACCCCTAAAATCACCTGCAACAGCCAGGTCCTGCTTGGGCCACTTCACAGGAAAACAGAGCTTTTGGTGGGATGGACAAACACCTCTGTGGGGTTTCTTTTCACCTTTTGCCATCACAGCCATTCAGCCTCTGATCCCTGAAGTAGAGGACAGCTTGTATTTAAGAGAACTAGATCACCCTGTAAGAGGTGCAGSTGTGTAGGATACACAGTCAGAGGACAACTGATTGCTCACCGCTGGCTTTATTTTTCCTTAAAGAAGTGCTGCCCCTGCCGTAACTAGCTGGAGCAGCTGGGCAGAGGCTCCTGCGCCATGCAGGACTGGAGGCTGAGACCTGCTAAAACAGTGGTAAACCTTGTGAACTCCTGGGCTTTAGATCTGAGATCTGAGGACGGTGACTTGAAGATAAAAAGGGTGAGAGAAATATATGTCTGTCATGTTCTTCAGCCACAGTCTAGATGCTCAGAAGGGATCAAATCTTGTGTTCTTCAAAAATTCACATTTAGTTCTGTGGGAGTCACTGAGTTGTTCACTGATTGTTTTGGTGCTAAGATGGGCAGAAGGTGTCTTCCCATGCCTGTTTCTGTTTACTGTTCAAGGGAAAAATCCAAGAAAATGAATGTTTTCCTCTCCATGAGAAGCAGAACTTGGTAATCCTCAGGCAACTGAGGTCTGTGGTAAAAGTGCTCAGGCACTTTAGCCACAGCGTGGTGAGAGACATGGGGTTTCTCCAAAGTATGCAAACAGCTTTACTTGGAAAAGCTTGATCGAAAGTCCCCCAGGAAATGTCTGTTTGCACAGAAATTCTTGTCACTATGACTGAAACCAAGAGGTCCTTTTCTGTGTTRTGAAATACAGTGGGAGAAGAGCTTTGGGGTTCAACCAGGAGAACCCAGAGGTGCACATTCTGTCTCTCTTCTGTCCAAGGCACCAAGTCCTCTACTTCCACTGCCTCACTCAATTAAAAGTATTCCCACCTTCTTCAGAAATACTTGGAGATTATCAGCTTTTAAAAAGTTTGTCTTCTAATGCTTGCCTGGCCTCTTGTGTTTTGCTTCATTTTTGCACCAGACTGGCAGAGGGGTTCTCTTCTTCAGGAAATGCTTAACTCCCAAAAGAGGGCCACTTGTTTTCATSGCAGCTTGAAGAGGGAAGTGGGATTTAAAAAGAAAAGAAAAAATAAGGTCTGGATAAATATTTTCCAGTTGGTCTCACAGTCTAGGAAGCATGGTCAGACACTGTTTCATTGATTGTTGGTTGTGGAAATCCCTCCTGGATGGACTCACTCATCTTCTTAGGCGATGAAAGGATGCTGAACCCCAGGAGAGCTGCCTCCTTCGGCTCTGCCCAGAGCCTTGGCAAGATGCAGAGCCTCCCCAAAGTGCATGGCAGGCTTTCTGCATCCCCCTGCAGTGTGGATTTGGGGAGGAAAGGCACAGATGGAGCGGACGATCAGCAGGAATAGCAGAGCTCTTTCCTGGTGTGCTGCGTGGGTCTTCCCAGGAGCAGCCTGGGCCAGGTTTGGGTGTGAATGAAGTGCTTTTGGTGCATATCTGCTGATTTGTAACCACTCCTAGAGCCAGGTGTTTGGAACCAGCATTTCCACTGGYACATGCAAAGCCTGAAGGTAAGAGGTCTTACACTCACTATTATTATTTACAATTTAAGAAATCTAAGAAYGTATTAATTTCTAGTAAATGTGTCAGCTTGGGGAAGAAGTGTCATTCTGATAAACTTGTTGATTGTGAACACACTGACTTGGGTAGGAAGMAGATAAGGAAGGAGCTATGCAGACAAAGCCTTGGATGCCAGGGTTGTGGGTGAGGAGTCGCACCTGTTATTATTATTTCTGAGTATTACCAGTGACCCTTTCACACTCTTGAGAATGGGTTTGTGAGAGAGTTCTCAGATAACATTTATTTCAGTCTTGCTTCTTATCTGGATCTCAGGGTGGTGTGAGTTTAATTGTAGACTGATGACAAAATAATCCTTCAGTAGAATGCCTTACCTGTATCTTCCCTGGCTATCTCTGTTTTAGTTGGGGAGGGTGAGGATAAACACTGATTTCTTTTATTTAGTGTGTGTTTAGCTTTCACAATTGTTCTCTTSTTAATATTTTTATAAAGACAATTCTTCAGAATGCCTTCCTCCTCTTTCTTCACCTGGATAAAGATACGTTTCTTCAGTCTTTTAATTTTGATTTCAAGCTTTCATTCATTTTATAGAGGATTTTTTGTGCCTTAAATGAGAGAGAATATTTTATATCCTTGCTTTTCCAGAATTGATTTTGGTTTTTTTATAATTCACTAAAGTTATTTGAACTCTATGCTCTTTTTAATATCTTTACACTCTGGGTTTATTAAATTTTATTTCTTTTATTTTTCTGTGTAAACTTATCTAGAGATTTGTATTTTCCCATTTATAACTCAAAACCGATGCAGTTTTCCCTGTTCATTTTCTTTCAGTGATTCCCAAAATACAAAGCTGTTTCTTCCTGTCTGAATAGGAATTTAGTATTTATTACTCATTGGAGCAGCTTTTCTGTTTTCATGTTTTTAAAACCACTTTCTCATTTTAGAAACCCTTCTACTGACTCATGTTCCTCCACTCCCAAATCTCTTTTGCTCTTAAGTAGTTTATTTTTGGTGGGGTTTTTAGTAGGGAACTTTCACACAATTGAGCTTATTCATGTGTTCATTAAAGTGCTGTGCAAATGCCTTGTGCAGTGTTCCTTGATGTTGTTGTTGAGAGGTGTAGTCTTAATGTTCAAACTCCTTCACCTTTAATTATCAGGGCAGATTCACGATAGCTGCTTGTACCTAATCCCTTGCTGTATTAAAATGACTGTAGTTTTTTGTAGTTACAAGCATGAAAATAACACGTTGCAGTCTGATTTTGCTTTGTCTTTTTTAAACTGTAATGTGGCCTTATGGTAGTAAATGTTGTGTTAATGTCATGTATTGGAAATCACAGTGGAGTGGGCATGCACAGGGAACATTTCTGGCATCTGACAGCTTTAAGGATCTCTTAAACATGCCCCCCACTGTTTCCTTTTGCCTGGTTCATCCCAGGCATTGTAATGTTTAATGTGGGCAATAGGCTAATACAATGCAGCTGAGTATTTATGAACACAACACAAGGTAATTAGCCATAATATCCGAAGCAAATAAAATTATGCTTATCTGATTTTAATTCCACTTAATGCATGGTGTCTCTAAGCAAGTAGTTGCGGTCGTTTCAGCTGACTGATGATTTTCATGTGTTTAATCCCCAGACCACTTTGTCAGAATCCAAAAATTCACATTCAGTGGGATGAATGAGGACATTTATATTTATAAGAGCTATTTTCTCACTCATGAAATCATGGCAAGTGACTGGCAGGGTGTTGTGTTCCAGGTTGTTTTTGTCATTTTTGTGGTGGGTATCTGGGGGACTGTCGGGATGTTGTACTTTATGCTGGTCATGCCGAGGAGTCTGACAGCTTGTGCATGCAAGAATATTATTATCTGTGATTACCTTGATCATGGGGAATTATCTGAGGAGAGGGTAATTGTGTCCTAGAGACGTCTTGTCTCCTGTATTTTCTTTGCAGGGGGAGAGGGGTTTGAAGAGATGCAGCTTTCTTAGAGTCAGCCGAAGAGTGGAAGTGTGGAGATTAGGAGCAAGGGCTCCCTGTGAAGTAAAGCTTTGGGGTTTTGGTGGGAGAAGCTTTTCCTTTGATAACAGGCCAGACAGGGTTGAAAAGAAGTGGCTGGAGGAGGAAGAACAGGCTTTGCTTTCCAAAGGAGAAGCTGTGTCTGGAGCAGACAGATTTGGAGTCTTTGACAAAGCTCTGTGTTCCAGCTGTTGAGTCTCCAGAAAGAGAAACTTCAGCTGTGAGACGCAATGGGCAGGATGTCCCCGAGGGCAGCRGGAGATGCTCGTGGCCCAGGGGTGTCTACAGGATGTCAGCACCTGCCCCACAACCCAGGAAGGGCCCATACTGGTCCTTGCCAATGCTCTTGAGGGGTCAGCGAGCCCAGGCTTGGGAAGTACGGAAAAAACTGTGTTAGACTTTTCTCAAAATTCTGTGTTCTTCTTAAAAACAGGCCTAAACCACAGCTGCCAGAGGGTGCAGAAAGGGGAACTGTACCCAGTGGTTCAGTTCCTGCTAAGCTTATTTGACACTGGAAATGGGAGCCTTAACTCTTCCCAACACATACACATTTGGGGCCTGTAGTGAGAGGGTAAATTCTGCTGTGGTAAAATTTTCTTCAAGCAAAGCTCCATGGTTTGCATTTCCACAAATGCCGCCCGTAATGGAACTTGGCGTGAGATGAAAATTGCCCGTGTGCTTACAAAACGGGCGCTTCCTAGGCACATTGACCCTTTTTTCCTTAAAATAACAAACCCGCAGGAAAGTATTTGGGTTTTAGGTCTTTGGTTTTTTCCAAATAATGAATGGTGCAGATTTGCAATGCTAACAGTATGTGATTTAGGACTCAAAGCAATGGCATTTTAGAAGTAAACAAACATGTTCAAGATTATCTCTGTGCACTTATTTATCCCATTACTGTGCTATAGAGTTACTTGATTGCTTGCTTTAACTAATTAAGTTGTATTATCGTTTAGCCTTATGCTTTCTGTGGTGATACTTTCTCGGTGGTAGTTACTCAAGAGACTCTTTATACTCTTCTGAAATAAATACTTCATAATCATATAAAACATCACTTGTTTAAAGGAAGCTGTTTATGTAAACAATAGGCTAATGCATGAAACTCTTGACATGTTAGCATCGAAACCAACTGTCCCCTGAGTGGTTTTGTTCTTCCTCTGAGGATAGCTGAAGCTCGACATCTGGTCTTCTGTGGGCGAGAGAGCTTTTTACAAGTTTTACAGGACCGCTTGTTCAAGTGAAGTTAAAAAATATTTCCTMCAGAGAAGACGACAAAAAAAAATTACTGAAATAGCTTCTTAAGGAAGCTCATGTTTTAGAGAGCAGGTGTTCTCTGTCTTTCTCCCTTATGGGGAATAAGCTGGTCATTTTAATCTGCGCGTGTGGTATAGGAGATCCTTCTCAAAACATGGGCATTTGACAAGGACATGTAGTGCTAGGGTAAGGGTTTATGGCTTTAAACTGAAAGAGGGAAGGTTTAGTTTCCATATTCAGAAGAAATTCTTCCCTGTGGGGGTGCTGAGACCCTGGCACAGGTTGCCSAGAGAAGCTGTAGCTGCCCCATCCCCAGAAGTGTCCAAGGCCAGGTTGGATGGGACTTGGAGCAACCTGGGATGGTGGAAGGTGTCCCCTGCCCRTGGCAGGGGGTGGAACAAGATGAGCTTTAAGGTCCCTTCCAGCCCAGACCATTCTGAGATTCTGTGGTTCTATGAAAAAACACTTGCCTGAAAACTGCTGCAGAGAGGAGCCAGGTGGCTGACAGTGGTGTGTGAGAACAGGAGTGAGCAAAGCCAGTCAAATGCATGTATTTGTGTCAGCTGTCACCACGCGTCCCTTTTGATGCTGTCTGTAGGTTTGAGACTTAGGGGATCAGAATTACCTGGGTTTTGAGGTTTCAGTTCTTGTTCTTGAGATGTTATTGTGTAAAGATCTCTGATTCTTTTTGCCTTTCCTTGCCATAGAGAAATCCCTCTTTCTAAAATGTTAAATGCAAGAAAGTACCCTGTCAAGTCCAATGGCAAGTTGTAAGCAGATGTACTTACTCATTTTATGTCTGACTTCAGCTGCTTTTGCATGTTTTATAGGTACTGAAGTGCTTTCCTGCATCCCATACTCTGTCTACTCCCAAGTAAAATCWTCTGAGATTATCGGATATTTCTGTGATGATGGTGTGGTCAGAGTTGTAGCTGCATCTCACTCACCCTAAGACAAGTTGCTGTCGACTTTCTTCTACTTATGTCTATGAATTTAGAACCCATTTTTGTAGAAAAAATAGCAGCCCTTTTGATGTAGACTCCCTTAAAAGTGATTTTCCTCTTACAGTCATTTAGTGATACAGATGCTTTGCCAAGCAGTTTTGACAAATTACTACAAAAAATCTGCCAAACGTTAAACTCCTGCAGTGTGTCTCCATCTACCTTCTCTCTCCTATTAGTTCTGGCTGCACTTGTACATGAGAAGAGGCTTTTCGGAGGCATGGCTCCAGGTAGTGCCACTGAATGAGCTGCCTGTGAAGGGATGAAGGGGAACACACAGATCCGAACAGCTCCCAGTTGCCTTCAGTTATCTACACTCAAGCAACGCCTTTTTGAACATTACTGATGGGGTATTTTGGCAGTGTCCTGTATAAATAGCCTCTCTCAGTAACCAGTTCCCCTGCTGGCTTTATGAAGCAGTGAATCCTTGCATGCCTGATGTACCACGGTGCTGCTTTTGCAGGCTGGACTTGCTGAGTCCGTGGTGCTCAGCAAGGGCAGGATTCTGGCTGCRCTGTGGTTAGTGGCAGGTTTCCTGTCAGCCCTCTTGTAGCTGATAAAAAGAGTATGGTTCAAGCCACTGGTGTCTTGTATGACAGCCTGTTCCTTTATTGAGGTAGTACTAAATGATACTGAGACTTATTCTGACAGAAATTAGGATGAAGTTTTGAAAAGGAATGGGGGAGGAAGGGATAAGTGTTCAGTGTGTTGTGGCAGAGACAAATCATTGTCTCGAYGTTGGTTTTCAGTATTTCCAACTGTGACTTCCACCCCCACTTGCATGTGCAACTGTCACATGAAGATTTGTCTCTTCTTTATGGTGCCCCRGTGTTAGGGATGACCTGTGTCAGTGAGAGCCTTTCAGTCCAGAAGATTTGCTGACAGCACAGGGYACCTAGGAGAGTGTCAAGTACCCTGGCAGGGTGGGAAGTGAGGCACTTGTGCCTTTGTGGGTTTAGGCATTAAGAGGTTTGTATATCTTTTATGTATCTTTTTTATATCTTTTACTGTTAATACATGATCTCAATGAAACATCTGATGTAGTCACCCTGGCACTTCAGCAAAGTCAATGTACAGGATTAATAATAAGGAGAGAGCAAACCAACATATGTCAGGAAAAGCTGGTGCAAAGTTTTCAATATCTTGGACCTGCAGAGACAAATCCTGTGCATKTCCAAAGCCAGGCTGGTGCCCTCCTACACACTTGTTGGGTGCTGGTGAGCACAGGCTGGGGCGGGGCAGCTGGGACTGCTGTTGGGTCTAGCCAGATCCAACACAGCACTGCTGRTGACTTTTTCCCCCTCCTCATACAGACACGTGAGTGCTGTGTTCACTACTTTAGCTGTGCTAACAAGGTATTTTCAGCTGGTGTATCCACAGCAGCAGGGAGC
Organism: Amblyornis subalaris; assembly: GCA_018881555.1. Lineage (NCBI taxonomy): Eukaryota > Metazoa > Chordata > Aves > Passeriformes > Ptilonorhynchidae > Amblyornis > Amblyornis subalaris. The sequence continues at coordinate 4,618,804 of JACAXG010000049.1, read as the reverse complement.
AGGTTGCCACAAACTTGCCCAAGGAGCTCATTATAATGATAGTTCGTTAGCTCCTGCTTGGATATACTCTAAAAGGGGAAGACTTCTTTCCAAGAAATACGTTTTTCCTCCTTCATTGTGGAGTTTCTTCTGAGGTTTCTGTGAATGCTTCATGCCTGTAAATAGAAGCAAAGGCCCTTAAATATAATTGTAAAAGGCCATTGGTTTTTTCTGGGGCAAATTATATGTGTAGAGCAGGAGTTCTGAGTTACTTTGACAAAAGACATGAATGGCTCAAACATATTAATTGAGAAATTTGTGTTTGTGCAGGAACCAAAACAATTTATTGGGTGCATATGTAGCATCTTGTAGAGCCAGCAGCCACCAAATGCAGGAGCCTGGCTGTGCTGTGCGGCATATGTGCCCAGACTTCCCACACCTTCCTACTGTTACTGTGGAAACTATAATTTCCGACGTGGCCCTGAAACATGGGGGTTTTTGCCTGCAAAGGGGGACAWGGACTGCAGATGAGAGAGAAATACTCATGTGCGGTATGAACCCAGCTGGGCCACTGACTGTATTGGATTTGCATGGTTGTGCTTGATGTGGAATCGCRTGTTCAAATGGATGTTAGTGTATTTATTTTAATTTTCATGATGAAAATGCAGGTGGGTGTGTTATATATGCACTTAGACATATGGACCTGAGRAGACCTATCCTGAGAAATGAAACTAGGAAATGCGAGGGAAAGAAAAACATCCTTAGAGAGCCAGACATTTCTGAATTGTCAGGTATACAGAGGGAAAGAAGTGACAGCATAGAAGCTCATCAGACTCCCTCCCTGCCCCCAACAGGCCCGGCCTGAATTAAAAACACATACAGCAATCTCCACTCTGAATAACTTCTGCATGGCTATATAATTTCAAAGAGAAATGCTTTCAGGGTGATGATAGGTTTTGTCTACATCTGTAATGTCTCATTTGYCTTTGGATACCCAACAGCCTTCACTTTGTTTATTCAGAGCTAAGCAAACATGAAGCTGAATGTACTTTTCAATGATCAATGTAAATCAACGTGAAGAATGGAAATCATTATAAAACATACACACACRTATATATTTAGCAAGGTTTGCTAGATTGATTGCTCCCAAACCTAGAGCTTGGCTCCTCTTACGTGCAGAGAATTCACAAAGAGACAGCTATAGCCCAGGGACAGTGAAGTGTGGTCACTGATGGATAAAATAAAATTCAAGCCTGTTTGCATTTTAATGGATTTTAATCACGTGAGAGTTTGGGGGGAAAAATGGATTTTTTTTTTTCTTTGCATCAGCACATCTCCTTGCTTCAGGGCTAACAAAAGTGGTCCCAGGTACTGGAGCTATCATTTTCAGTTCTTGTGCTGTTGTTTAAAAAGGCATTTGCAAAGACAAGGGATGTGCACCATCATTAGTTGCTGAGAGCAGGACAAGTAGTACTGGTCTGTAGATGTGGCAAGGAAARCAGAGCTTAAAGTTTTTGGCAAACTGAGTAGTAAGGAGGAAATGAACAAGATGCCATGGATGGTTTTTATCACCAGAGATTTACAAAAATAAGCTTGACATCCGTCAGGGGCTGGGGGGGGTAGGGTACCATCCAGCTCTAACCATGTGGAAGCAGCACCATCTGTCTCTGGCAAACTAAAACTCTTGAAAAAAGGGAGTTKTTCCTTAGTCTTTCACTCTATGGTGCTGCCTTTCATCTGTTTGTCATTCCTGCTGCCTGTGACATGATCTTCATACGTATTTTAAATGTTCTTGCTTTGTGCTGCTGGCAGGGACCAGCTCTGCCCGGTTCACCACTCCTTCCTGCTGGCTCTGCTGCTGCCTCATTCCTGCTTTGTCAGCTGCTTGTTTCCTCTGGAACTCCATTCCTTGTGCCATAATATTGGGTGAGATTTATCCCTCAAGCCCCAGAAATAATTTTTTGTTCAGGAGCACCATTGCTAAGACAGCTAAGCCAGGTATTTTGCAATAATACTGTCACTTAAAAGGAAATTAAAAAAGGGAAGGGGGGAGCAGAATATGTGTAAAATCCGAGGTATTTTATAAAGGGCAGAAAACAGAGAAGCGCAAGTTTTTCGCCCTGTATTTTCTTTTTTTATGTCACTAAGTGGGATGTTTGTGTCTGTTTATACTCTGATTTCGTGTGTGTTTTGAAATCTCATTGTACTCAGTGGTGGAAAATTGGCTGCTTAAGTAAAGGCATGTTAAGGACAGCTCTCTACAGTAGCTGGAAGGAAATGCTACTCAAATGTATTGTCCAAGTTGGTTCTAGTTAGTAGCCTCTTGGGTATGTGAACTTTYCTTGGCTTCTCCACCCATCTTCTGGCAGCAAACAGAATTCTTAGCATTTCAATTTAAAAATAAAATAATTAATAAAAATCAGTGCTGCCCTTCTGAATTGTTTCCCAATAAGAGTGMAATGTATTTCGGTAATAACTCATAAAATCACTTGTGTGGGTTGATTATTCCTACTGGGGAGGGGAACMCCACAAAACAGCAACATAAAGCAAATCACTTCAAAGTATTATAATTATTGTATTTCTATAAAGATTCCCCTCTCTCTTTCCTCCTGGTCTGGTAGGATTTACTGTTATGAGATGCAATTGCTCAGCAGGGCTGCTAATTACATGTTACCAGGCCTGTTTCTGCAAGGTTGTGACCTATAAATTTCTGTTTAGCATTGCTGTAGGACAGACATTTTCTGTGTACTGGTTATTATTTATCCTGACTGGGTTCATGTGTTTTCCTTCTAGGATTTTGAAGGGGAGCACCTGTGGCTTTACCCGTTTGGATAGAAGGGGGTTTGAATTTGCTGTGGAAGCTTTGTGATGTCAGTTTGCAAAGCATACAGCAGGGAAAACATTTGTGAACAAGTGCATGTTTGTGCTTAGGCATTAGATGTAAATATAAATTAAAATATTATGTAAAATATAAATTTACAGTATAAAAATCTGGCTTGAAAATACAAATCAGCTAAAAAGCAGCATAATGAAGAATGAAAGGTTTGGTCCTCGTGAGCTTTATATTTTATAAGTTTTAGGGAAAAGAGCAGGAGTAAGGAGTAAAAACCTAAGTAGGTGGGGGCCCAAGGGTGGAGAGTGCTTGGGGTGAGGATGTGGGGTTGCCTTTATTCTTCACAGCCTAAGCTACTGGAAAGAGAAGGAAACATATTAAGTAGAGGGAAAACCCAGCTGAAGAATACCTGAAATACTGCACCCTACCTCCAGAGCCTTTTAATTAAGTGTCCCATCCTCAAAGGATACATTAATCATGCTGCTTGGAGTTTCCCAAAAGCATAGGGAACCTGCTCCACCTGTTCTGGTGGTACCTCAGGAGCCTTGCTCTCAGCACGGCAAAGATGTCCAGACCGAGCTGGCCTGCAAGAACGTCCTTCCCCTGACACAGGGTTAGCTCAGCACTCGCAATTCTCTGCCCTGGCACTGTTACTTCTTCCCACGTTCCCTCTTTCTTTCACAGTTGCTTTCCCACAACACAGAATCCTAAAGTGGTTGGGGTTGGATGGGACCTTAAAGATCATCCAGTTCCAACACCCTGCCATGGGCAAGGGCATCTTCCTCTAGACCAGATTGCTCCAAGCSCCATCCAACCTGACTTCTGAAACTTCCACACAGCTTCTCTGGGCAGCATCATACAGAGTAGGCAAGAAGAAAGAAATCACCCGCTATATTCTGAAATTTTGGARCAAAATTAAGCTTGATTTGCTGATCTGACATTGTGTGGCAGTGAGGAGAGCAAAGTGCTCCCAGTCAGGAGGCTCCTGAGCCTTGATTCCAGCCTGCAGCTCAGTGTCCTGCTTTGACCACGTTGGTGGTGACCTCCTTATGCTTAACCAAAGGGGATTTTTCTCCCAAAGCTGGCTTTCCCTCCCTGCACCAGGTGCAATCACAGGGAAACCAACCTCACATAACCTTTAACTGAAGGTTAAAGGGCAGAGCTGATAAAAGAGGTATTACAGGTCGTTGCTATACTGCATTAAATGTGGGATTCAGGTGATTTGCCATAAGACATCTCTTTCCATAAATCTAAATATGRCTCAGGATCCCCATTGCGTTTATATAAGATCCAGTCTCCTTCCTCTAAAGTTTTGTGTCTGAACTGTCGATAAATGATGAAAAAAGTCCAATCTTTTGTATATTAGTGTTGAATGACTGAGATGCGTGAGGACTTCACAGATGTTAGCAAGGTAAATGGAATGAGGAGTGTTCTGGTGGTGCTTCTGTATAGGGTTTTGCTTTTAAGTAGGTCAAATCAACAAATCAGTGTGTAATAGCTGGTTCCAGGTTCTTCTGAAAACATTTTGAAAATGCAAGAAGGAAGCAGAGTGGGTCTGTCTAAATAGCACGGGTAGTACTGCAGGGCTTCTTGTACATTATATTTGCATCCTTGAGGTGGTCCCTTACTAAGTCATTTGTGTAAAGTGGTTAAAATACGAAAGCTAACTTTAGCCTATATGCCTGAATGACCTGGTTAATACGCAAAAAAATGCACATTCTTGCAGCAGATTTTAGTGTCCTGTGAACTCTCCCTTTGACAAGGGAAATAAACTCCCCTCTATGAAACATCAGCAGTGCTCACAGCTCCTATATTCTCTTCTCCCAAAAGTCTACTGAGGCAAGAAAAAACCCAAACCCAAAAGAAGCACCTAATTGCTTGTGCGTCTACCCAGGCATGAAGAGACATTCAGGCTGAAAATAGCTAAAATTGTACAGCAGCAACAGGCTGTGCAGTGGTGGCAGGGTGAGTGAGCATTTAAAGCGTCATGCGAGAGCTTTGTGGGTTTTTTTCATATTATTCTTTATTTTTCCTTTATTCTTTCTTGCCGTACACCCCGCCACACACAAGGAGGGTTGGTTTTGGAATCACATAGAGTGTGTTTCTGTAGAGGTGGGTTTCAGGGAAGGGGAATTCAGCAATCCTGCCATTGCTCTGGGAAACAAAGTTTATAGGGTGAGATCAGTGACAATGAAAATGTCTGCTTTCTGGAAGGAAAGCCAAAGATGAAAGCTGCTAAAAGAGGCAGCCTGCATGRTGTAGTTCAGCCTGCACTGAAAGACAGCCTGTTTGGTTTTCAGTTGTTCATCTGGAGCTTGTTGTGGGCACTATCTCATCACCTTGCTCTGTTCCTGTGGCTCCTTCTTGTCTCCCAGAAACACTTCCCTACCTTTGCCCTTCCTGTGCCTYTCTCCTTGGCAGGAGAAAACAGAAGGGTCCTGCTGTCATGAAAGTGGTCTGTGACAGATGAATGTCAGCTGGCTGATGCCTACTTGGCAAGGGTGGGGGTAAATMTGTCTTTGATTTTGACCCCAAGTACACTGGTACATTTTAATTTTTTTTGTGCACCAAAAATGTGTGCAGGAACTGAGAAGCTTTTGCTTTTAAATTGTTTCACTGGGGKTTTTTTTGTACAGCTGCCTTGGGCCAAGGTCCTTTTTAAGTTCAGGATGTTTTTCCTTTTGTCTTCTTCCTGCACTGCTGCAAAAAAGAAAGAATGAAGAGGGAACAGCCCACTCTGAATGCCTGGTGCTGAAGAGGCTGTGAGATGGAGATTAGGGGTTGGTGGGAGCAACCACTGCAGAGAAGAGAACAAGGTGAAGGGCATAAACCTGGCTAAGAAAAGGACCGTGCATAAATTCAGAGGAAAAACTGCAGACTTTTTTTTCTCCCACGAATAATTAACTTTTCTGCTATTTTCCATTTTCTGCTTTCTAAACCTCTCACGAAAGCCTCTCCTTGCTTTGGGGAGAAGTGTCACTTGAGAACCTTCTCAGAACTTGGCAGCTCTGTAATAGGGGCATGTAATCTTTTATAATCCTCTCTACAGGTTTGTAATAACCATTTCTGTTTTGAGATTCCAAAGTGTTTTGTAGGCCAAGTGGGAATTTAACTGTGAGAGAAAAATGTACTTAATATTCAGGAGCAAAGATGAGTGGTCCTGGGCAGGGAACAAGACTTGAATAAGAAGGAAGGGAAACCTGCTTAGCATTGTAGGAAGGGTCACAGCAATGGCTTGGAGCAACTGCGGGTTGTTTGAAATCTTAGGTATCCTGGGAACCGAATTGGTTTTTACAGGGACAGCAGCTACTGTTGTGATGATGTCATGAGACTGACAAGGCTGCACAATGAGCCACTTGTTTGCAGCGAGGCTGGGCCCAGCACGGGGCGCACCTGCGTGTTCTGTACAGTCCCCACCTTCACTGCGTTGTGATTTCTGGTTCCGCTTGTTGAGCCACCAAGTGCCCAGGTGATTGCCTGATTTGAAGTTGCTGGCACTGATCCATCAGGTGCTGATATCTCCCAATAGGCACATCCCTCCCACTGTGTGCCCCGAAYGGGGCTGGGTAGAGACCACAGGGACAGGGATGGAGAGCGAGGCGCAGCCGAGGGAAGYGAGGATCAATTACCCTTTGTAAGTTTAGCGTTTAGCAATCGGCTATGCAGCAAGTAAGAAGCTTAGAGGAGCTCAGCAGTGTTCAAGCTAATTGGTAGTCTTAAACTGCTATTAAGAGCTCCCACACCTTTTGCTCAAAGAAGCTGCTCGGTGACAGCGAGCTGGTGCAACTTTCTGCTTTCTAATCAGAATTACCCTGCCAGGCCAATTTGAGCTTTATGCCTAATTTTTGGCTCTGCCATTAGCTCTTTAGCTCTCATTTTTTGCAAGAAAGCTCRAGACTGTTGGCACATTCAGCATCTGCTCACTAAACTAGTCGTAAGATTTTAAGACTTGCGGTTTTGTTTTTGGAACGGCTCCATAATTTTTCCTTTTGAAAAGAAAATCTCGGTGAAACTGCTTGCATGGTTGTGGCCTAACTGAATTTGTGCTCTCGAGCTTCTGCAGAGCCCTTGGGTATCAGGGAACACTGAGCCCTTTTAGCAAATACCAGAGGCTGAGGGTGGCAAATGTGTTAGCACAGGCCTTGGGAAAGGTTTGGGTTTGGAATTGTGTGTGTTACGGGGAARTGAGAAGGGAAGTCTTGGCTAATGTCTGCCATAGTCTCAGCCTTGGTGTGAAAACTCGTGAGCTGTAGATAGGCACAGTGGTGACGTTGCAAGAACAGGGCAGATGTATTGAGTTGGGCCCAAGGGAAGTTGGCAGAGCCGTCTGGGAGCTCAGCTGGGGGAGTGAGCCTGCTGTACCTTGCTCACTGCGGCCGACTCCTGTACAAACAAGTCAGATCTCTCCTAGGGAAGGAATTGAAGGGGTGGGAATGGTGTCAGCAAGGAGAGGAGAGGCAGCAAGAGCTCGTCCTGCTGGGAGATGCCAGGCTTGTTGAAGAGTAGCATTCTGTATTTTGTCTCCTGCTGGTGGCAAAGGACACAGCCCTTGGCTGCTACGGTATTTGCTCGTCTGATGGTTTATTCCTGCCCACGTAAAAATTTCTCCTGACATATTTTCTTAATGCAGAAAATCTGTAGGAAATATAAGGATCTGGCTGGTAGCTCTGGTAGTGGACAAAATGCTGATGAGCTTTAAAGGTKAATCTTTCTTCCTTGGTGTCGAGGTGAGACTGCTGCACGTGAGAAATTCCAAGTAGTGGAGTGACCCTTCTCCTGCCCCATCACAGATCTCCGCAAGGCTTTCCAGCAGCTGRTGGGGAAAAGCTATGCCTTTAGCTGTTGGCAGAAGAGACACACAGTCCTCATTCAGAGSGAAAATCCTCGAAACCTCACCTGTAAGCAGTGAACAGCAGATACCTTCAGACTTCTCATCTCTAAATTTTAAGAGATTCCTTCTCCCAGAGCTGACATCCTAATGGTAGGGAAATGGCAGCACACACAACAAGCATAAAAATTGCCACAGTCACATTTCTCTGAAGATATAGGGCAGGAAAGCTGCATCTCACTGAAGTTTGTACTTTAATTTCTCTGTGGCTCATGAGGTTCTTCACTGGGGGAGCGGAAAGCCACCTTGAGACTGTCTGATCACTGCCACTCAATAAAAGAGCAGTGGAAAGTTAATAGGTTAGATTGGCAAGATTGGCCTATACTAGAAAAATTAAAGATCTTGTGAAGAACGTGTATCGCAATGCCAAATATGTTGGAATCTGAGAAAGCCATGGCACTGGTCATGGCTTCTGCCAGCTTCTAAAATACCATTTTYACCTACTTAAACCTTTTATGGCTTTATTCTGTGCAGAATGTATTTTCCAGGTAGTGTYTTGGCTGTAACCAGTTGGCGTGAGAGCTTCTGAGGTCTCTGAAACCTGATGGTTTGACTAAGCTTTCTTTACCTCCTACCCAGGATATTAGGTTTCCATATAAGAATTTGGTTATCATTGCACGCAGCTGCTGGAGGAGAGCAACTGGATTCAGCTGAATTGAGGGCTGATCATTGCATGTGCACTGAACTTTGTTGAGCGTGGATATTATAAGTAACATGAAGGATTCACACTAGATACTTACCTCTGTAATAACATCCTACATAAATGGCGTGCCTCTCATCTCAAAGGATCTGCTCAYGCTTTCTACACTTAAAATGCCACCTGCTTCACCAGAGATCCGTTGCTGACCATGAAAATGTGGGTACCTCTTAGCTGAAATGGAGCCATGCCACAGAGTGATTTAGAAGGACACGTGAGCGCTGCCATATCTCACAGTAGCTGCAAGAAGCTTCCTAGAAAACCTGCAGTCATTGCCCACATTGTGGTTTGAAACAAAATCACAAGATTAATGCCTTCTTTTCTAATGTGTGCTGGTCATATCTCTAAGTGCTTTGTGATTCAGAGAAGAATTAATCAACCCYGAGAGCATCGTGTTTTCTCTGTGATGTGAGTCTCTGCGTTGCCACACACACTATGTACTGAATTTTCCTAGTATTACACCAATAGTCATGAGCATTGTGTGTTCTGTGTTGAGGCAGCGTGTGGTTGTCTGTACCARCTTGGGGGAGGAGCGTCCCTTCCTCTTCCAGGAGAGTTTGTGCATCGTGATAAGTTTTTCTTTGAGCAGTTGTTTTTGATAGTGTCTGTCTGCAGTGTTCTGATCCTGCTCGGATCAGAAACCATTTCRTATGGCTGGGAGTTGGTTTGAGAAACGAGAAATGCAAACAAAAGCTCCATATATCGGCATGAGAGAAAGTAGAAGTTGCCTTGTCTTTTCCTTGCAGCCCCTTGGTGGCTGACCTCTCTCATCCTCTGCCATGTGTAAACATTGAGAGATTGTCCCTCTTTCAGCTGGGCCAGGCTTGCTCTGACGCCTGTGTCTGCTCCCAGGACAGCGGCGCTTGAATTCTCTTCTACATCCAGGTCCTGCAGATCTTCATCTGAGCATCAACAGCTGTCTGAACTAGCTGCATGTACACACACAGCTGTGTGTCACAGAGCTGCTGTTGCTGTTTATTTTCACTCGCATTAGTAACTGCTTCTGCGGAAATCCTGACTTCTTCCAAGATGCAGCTTTGAGGSAATGGAGCGTGTTGAGATACTGTATTTCCCTTTCTGCCACATCTTTTCCTTGAATCCCTTCAGGAACTTTTAAAGATGGTGTAAGTTTAGTGAAAGGACTTGTAATTGCTATTTGTCTTTGAAGCTCYGCGTCAGTAGTAAGGCTTGTTTCAGGTTCTGCTCAACTTGCTTGATAAAGGTTCAAGTTGATGATTATTTGAACTAGACTGTGTGGTCATGCACAGTTGGATAGGCTGGGGTTCTGACAAGCTCTCAGATGACAGCACTTACCTAAAACACTTTCCCCTCATCCTGTCTCTATGGTTAGTACATAAAACACTATGGAAAAATTGACATCGGGCAAGTAGACCTGTTGTCAAAAGGTGTTAGGGCTCCTACTAATCTCTCTTCAGGGGAAAAAAATTCCTCCCAGCGTACAAACTTGGCCACTGCATTAGTTACTCAGCTGCTTGGCAGCTCCTCATTGGAAATACTAGCAACAGAATACGGACCCTAATAAAGGCGAGGAAAATTTGGCAAGTACTTCAGTTAGCCCTTGATTTCACCATAGGAAGAGTGCAGTTCCAAAAAAAGGAGCTCTGAGGCATGCCAGGGGTGCTCTTGTCATCACTGGGCTGGAGGGCTATTTCTATGTTTTTACTGATGGTAAGTAGAGAGTGCTTTTTGGCAGAGACTGAAGGTATGAATTTGCCTTTAATGTAGTTTTGTTGACCTGATTTCTGGTAATTCTGTTCTTTTCACTAGCTCTGAGGAGAGAAGATGCTGCTCTTTTGGTTGTAGAAGAGCTATTGGGAACCAAATGACACTGAAACACCCATTATCTCATGGAAATAATTTTCTGATTCTGCCCATTGCCTGCTTTTTGGAAAATATTCTACACTTGTGAATACATTTGGAATTTTAAGGAATATAATTGTTTCATGCTAGCAATGGAAGCTTTCAGAAATGTTCCCATCTGATAGCACTGTTCTGCTCCATAAATACTACTAAAGTGCCATCAGTTTTCCTAAGATGTCTTACCCTGTCTGTGGGGATTGGCTTGGCACTGGCTGCTGCTTTCCATGTTTCCTCACCCTGCACCACTCAACACTTTTGTTGTTGATATGTGATTATGGCATCACTGTCTCTGTATTTTTCCCCTTTTTTAAAAATAAGCCCTATACTTCAAGAATAATAAGGTACAAGTTGTCATCCGACTGAAAGAAAGGGAGCTTTGTGGGTATTTATAACATGCCTAGTGGCATTTTAGAGCTCTGAGGAAAAACAACGCAGTTTCCAGTCTTGGGCGATGTCGGATGTGGCAGAAGGCAGACGCAGGGATGTACCAAGAAGGGGATTTTTTCCAAGCTGTTACTTAACTGATATTAGCATTTGAAGGCACATAAGGCCTGACCTTTAATCCTGTGTGTAGACTTGCTGATCTGCTTACTTGAATGCCTCATTGTAGTGCTGCAGGATGGAAGGGATTGCATCAGACCCGAGAGAAATCTTCTGTCACCAGAACTTGCATATTTAGGTGTGTGGCTGCATGAGCCCATCCCACACATAACATCTGCAAACTCAGAGCTTTCAGGTGCACCTCCCTGATCTCTCCTCCAGCTCCTGTCCAAAATTGCATTCATCAGTGAGTGATCATCATCTCCAAAGCTCAGCTCAAGCTTTGGAGCTGATAGAGAGTAGCCCCACAGTTAAAAGGGACAGCCCTGACTTGTGGTCTTTCCCAAAAGTTTAAGTGCTCCTACTTACGCATTTAATTCTTGCAATTCACTTCTGTAGTGATTCAAACCATGGTGGCTAATTAGTTTTATGGGGCTTTAGTGGAAGAAGTCGGTGGGTTTTATTACATTCACATGAAAACTTGGAGCCAAGAATGTAAAATGAAAACTGAAGATGAAGAATACCGGAAAGCAGAACAGGGTTTGTGAGGCAACCAAGTGTGTATGTGATACTGTGCAAAGTCCCAAAGAGTCTTCTGTCTAAACTGGTAACATACTTCAGAATAAATTTTGAAGTCCCAGCTGTTGTGAGAGGCTCCAAAGATACCAGCCACGCAGGAGGGCGAGCTGAGAAATAATTTAAATAGGTGGGACTGACGCACCAAAGCTAGGCTGAGGGCTTTGTTGCCGTGAGTTTTCTGGGAACGCGCATTCCGCATCCGTGTAGTTTGCGACATGTGCTTGCAGCGTCAGCCTTGGGAGAGGACTGGAGTTATGGGATCTGATACACTGGCAAACCAGCTTGCCACTTCCCTTCTTTGTTGAAGAGAGCACTTGGTCAGGCTTGCAGGGGTGGTGGGGCTGCGCCTTGACGTGCGTTCCGAAGGATACCAATACAAACACGAAATGCTAATGCTGTGGTGTTCTCTCGTGCTGATTGACAGCTCCAGACACTGGGATGGCACGTCACTCTGCCAGCAGCCTGTGGAAAGCTGTTCTGACGTAGCCAACCCACTTGGCAACAGAGCCATGGCTGGCTCACAGCGCCTGATGACTCAGTTAAGTCCTGGAGTTGTTATTGCAGGGGAAGAAGTCGTTCTGTTCTTTCATTCCTTTGTGCAGCCCGTGGATCAGTTTGGATGGTATCCTGCCAAGGCCTGTAGTTAGTAGAAATTACGACATGAAAATCTTTTGGGTCTGGGCAAGTCGTGACTGTAGATTGTGCGTTGGACCTGATGGTCCAGGAGGGTTTTCTTTTGCCATCAGAAAGTTAACAGCACTCTCCAAATAGAGTTTACTTAGTTATTGCTCAGTGCAGCAGCTGGAGGCACTCTCACTGCCAGCCCACCCACATGAGCAGAACAGGGCACGCACACCTCCATCCTTTTCTCCCCTTGGTGATTTACCATGTGCTTTCATTASTCAGGAGACCAGATCCCCAGAGCTCTCATCTTCATGTTTCTGTTGCACACTGGTGCCAGGAGCCCATGGCTTTGTCCTTTTTGGTCGTCTACTCTCCATCAGGTTTGTCATGCTTAGGCAGGGGTAGGGCTCACGTGCTGCTGTTTGGGAAACCAAGGTCTAAGCAGGAGCAGCAGTGGTTTGATTTTACATCTGGTTTGGGTTTTGGTTGGACACCATGATAAATGTGAGTTGCAGTTATGCCAAAAGATCTACCTGTAGGGTTCATGTCTGTAAGATGGACTGATACTTAACTTGCGGGAGACTCTGTTGTGCTCCAGGAGTTTGCTCAAATGCACTTGTGCTTCACAGAGCTTGTGGTGGTTTCCCTTAATTATGCTTACACTTGAATAGAGTTTTGGGCRATTCTGAGACACACAGCATCACTTGTCACTCTTGCAAACTGAGCTGTGTTGGAGAGGTAACAGTGTGGAGCCTGGTTCTGCATCTCAGCTTCTTCCTGAATTAGTTTACCTGAAATTAAGGATGCAAAGGTGCACTTCTTTATTATTCAGAGCAGTAGGGGCCATGCAGCCCTCTCCTTTTTCTTGCGTAAAGGTATCGGGTAGCCTGTTTCAAGCACTTTTCTGAATGATCACAGAAATCCTAATGCAGTATGAGATTCGATGAGGCACAGAAAGCCATTTCCAAGTTAATTCTCTGGCTCTAGAAGCCAACACATTCCTTGCAATGCAGAGGCAAAGTTGCCGGAAAAGAGCATGAAGACGGTGCATCTTTTTTGGTGAAGAGGTGGCACGTGCAGGGTCTGCAAGGAGGGGACTGAGCTGGAGTGGGTTCCTTACTCCAGGTTTAATGCTGGCGTTTGGGCTGGCTCTCCCTGGACGGTGCTGGGTGATTGAGGATTCGCTGGCCTCTAGTGGTGACGCTGGGGAGAAGCTACGAGGAGCAGCCGTGTTAGCTCTGTGCACGTCACTATGTGTACTGAAAAGGAAGGTAATGTTACAAAACGTTTGGATTTTGACCACTCAGTTTGCTCCTGAAATAGTTCRAGGAGGTCCTGGACTCCTGTGCAGGAAGTCCCTTGATTTTTGCACTGTCTGTTTTAGACCCCTGGGACTTGAGGGATCTACAGTGTCTACACTGAGAATGATTTCTTAGATCATTGCAAGCAAATTGTATAGAACTGGAGTGCAAGATAAAAATGAAACTTAATCTTACAAAGCAACCAGAACTTAATATCAAAACTTTAAAAAGAGACRAATCAAGGAATTCTAGAATGGTTTGGGTTGGAAGGAACCTGGTTAGTAGTGAGAGGCACAACRTCATATGCAGCTCAATCATGAGAGACTTATGGGAAATTGATTTTAAAATAAATTTTAAAAGATCAGGACTGAGAAGCAAACAAGTCGGGTTRTGGTTTGGTTTGGTTTTTTGGGGAGGGCTTGTTTGGGGTTTTTTTTAGTATGAGGTTTTTGTCACTGTAGTGTCRGCGACTAAATGAAAATGCACAATTTCATCAAGCAGGTTCCCCCCCAAAAGATGCTAGTAAGCCCTTCTCAATTGCCCATKGCTTTGAATTTTTCCTACCCTTCTTCAAGCCTGCCTTCCTTGATCCCTGTCTTCCTTCCTATATCTCTCTATCCTTAGTCTCAAATAATCCACTTTATTAAGATTTAGAGTACATTCAGGGCCATACCCCTTTGAACCACTGTTTTGAGAAGGGAGTGGAAAGAAGATTAAGTTTTCATAAGAGCTCTTGGTCTTTTCAATATATTTCAGCCTTTGACAAAGACATTTGTATTCATCTCTGGTATTGCCGTTTTTGTAAGTCATGCTATAGATAAGTAAGTATTCATAGTGCACATGGGTGCTTCCCAGGATTYCTATCTTGCCTTTTAAAATGGTGAAACAGGCCCTGCTAAGCACAGAGTGCAGTCTTTATTCACATCTCGCTGCAGAGCAGCAAAAGCAAAGAAGGTGATTAATGCCACATGCTAATGATGTTGTGGTTTTCTGTTCCCAGATGTGAAAGGACCACCTACACACAGGCTGTCCTGTGGCCAGTCCCCCTACACTGAGATGACAACATGGGAGAGGAAATACTGCATCCTGACGGACAGCCAGCTGGTGCTGCTCAACAGGGAGAAGGAGGTGAGAGAAGTTCGTGTTGGCCACTCAGTATTGGCCTTTTGGCCTTTATTGGTAGAAGGAGAAGGCAGCTTTCTCCATCTCCTCTTTATTTCATTCGCGAATCCACTGAAACATGTTCAAGGAGGGAAAAGGGAATTTAAGCAGAAATTCTTTACTGTGAGAGTGGTGAGACACTGGAACAGGTTGCCCAGGGAGGTTGTGGATGCCCCATCCTTGTAAGTGTTCAAGGCCAGGTTGGATAAGGCCTTGAGCAAACCTGGTCCAGTGGAAGGTGTCCCTGCCCATGGCAGGGGATTGGGACTAGATGACCTTTAAGGTCCCTTCCAACCCCTTACCATTCTATGAARAATGGAGCTAAGATGTCCTGTGTGTGGATGGCCTGGTGCACAGTTATAATCCAGCTGGCCCAGATGCTGGTTGCATGGAAGAGGTGACAGCAGCCTGTGTGCAAACTCCCTCCTAGAGTTTTACAGCCTGTGTGTGACTGCCACTGTGTCCTCCTATGTTATTGCTTCTTTTAATGGTAGGTAAAGCTACCACAGGTGTGTAAACCTGCCTCCTTACATGAGTGCAGGCATAAAGGTAGGGAAAAGTGAAGGCTTTTTATCCATGAGTTTTAGTCTAATACCATAGTTTCCTATATGTGGAAATGACCTGGATTTTTGTGTTTTTTCTTGATTCTTTTGAAGCTTCTGTATATGGCTGTTACAGATTGAGAGTATGAGACCTGTTTCTGGTAGCACAAAATATTACTCAGCTGTGCTCAGGTTTATTTACAGTGAAATATTCCCTTGCATAGGGARAGTAGGAGGAAATGGTTTAGAGAAGGACTTGAGTTATTAGAAGGGAACAGCATTAATGCTGATGCGTAGGAGAGGTGATCAAACACAGGCARAATGAAAGCCCATTTAATGATATTTGTTTACTATGTAATTCTTCTTCTAGTCTGACAGGACTGACACCTGAGAAATTAAAGTATATACTGGAGAAACTTAAAGAGATGTGAGAATCATTTCTGAAACAGTGATGTACCAGTGTAGCTGGGCCAAAAGGACGCATCTCATTAAAGAAATGTAATGGAAAACAACACTGGTTCATATCACAAATAATTAACTGAAGGTGGTAATCATGCACTTAGGGATTCTTAACTTCTACCTCAGACAGTTGAAAGCATTTTGCTGGGAGTAAGAAGAGTCTTTTGCCTAGATCCYGAGGAGTAAATGTGGGAAGTCTGATGTATCACTGGTGTGTTAAGGCATTATATACTATGTTTAAATACACTGGTTTTTGTCAGAWGCTGAGGAAATTCAATATCAGCCTATAGAAGCCTGAGGTTTAAGTGTAGCAATAGCCCCAAGAAAGCAAGCAGTAGTGTAAATTGTTGCAGTGTACTCTCAAAGGAGTCTTCCTGCACTATCACAATGAGAAATAGCTTGTTTTGGGAAATGCTGTATGCAGATGGGCCAAGCAGACACACCTTTGGTGCAGGTGTGACTCCACATGCTGATAATGAGATTTGTTTCAGAAGCCTCTAGCTGGAGTCAGATTTGCCATTCTGATTTTCAAGTAATTTGTGACTACTGTGAAGTGAAAGGAAAAAGGGAACTCCTTGCAGAGCCATGGGGAAAATAAGGTTGGTTTAGTCTGGCTTCTGAGTCTGTACACACAGCAGTGTGYGGACAGTCCCTTACAGAAACATTCAACATATAGAACGGCTTGTCAGGAAGGAGACACGGGGCTGATACTCTGGATTTACACCTTCTTCTAATTTTTCTGAACTAGGAGTATCCCTTTGCAGCCTTCATGAGAAAGGGGAGGGGAGGCAACGCAGTTACATTTCTCTTGGCAAGTCATTCAGAGTTGAAATGTGATCTAGAAACAGGAGTGCACAAAGGCCTAAGGCAGCAGTGGGGAGAGATGCTTGTTAAGAACATAATGRTGGAAAAGTGTGTACAAGAGGAATCATAAAAAGCTCCTGGGTGGGACCACTGGTACAGGAAGCCTAAGCAAAGACCAGGTGAATGAGGAAGAGGGAGGTTACATTAAGAAAAAATTGAAGATTGTGTTTAGAGTAGAACTATTGGAAAGGTGATGCTGGAGGAAGTGTTTTGTTAACTCAAAACCAAGCAATAGAAACAGGAGCTGGAGAGAACCCTGCTCTGAACATGGTCATTGCTGATAGAGCAAGTAGGTCAGAATTCCTTTGGGCTGCTGAAGAGGATCTTAGAAACAATGTTGAGGACAGAACAATACCCACCAGTGAGTAGGAGGGTGTGGRGGAAGAAAAAAGAGATGGTAACAGCAGTGTCCTTGCAGCTCGGAGGGAGCACTTGTTTCATCACAAGGCTGATGTAGCTTGAAAGGTGTAAGTCTGAAACATCTCATTTTATTCTCTGTGCTTCCACTCTATTACTTTGTGGAATGAAAATCCAAGAAGCTTGGCCCCTGCGAAACTGGAAGGGAACAGAAATGTTCGATGTTTATAGTACCTTGTAAAATCCTTCTGCAGGTATGTGTGTCCAAGCCAGAAAGTAGAAAAACACATACAAAATGCAAACAGGTAAATGAAAGAGTTYTCCATTGTTTCAGGTATCATGCTGAGTTTGGTTTCTTTCAGTAAGTGATGCTAAAATACAGCATTATAAATTGCAGATTTTTAAGACCAAGGGAACAGTACAGAAATAAACAGTGTAGTAAAGAACACTCACTTCTTATAGCATCCCACTACTATGGATTTATTGTCAAGCCAGTTTGAATAAAGTATATGCAAGAGAAATTTTGTACTGTGCAGAAACAAGAGTAGGTTGAAAATCAGAGACATTTTGAAGTGCAACTCGATCCAAAAATATCTGTAATTGCTCAGACAAAAATAGTCTGGCAGTATCACCTTGTGCAGTGTAGAAAAACATTAATTACTTGACACCTTGTCAACTTTATAAAATGAGAATAGGTGAGACTGAAGAATGAAAATTATTAATGAAAGGAAGAGATCAATGCCCAAAAAGTAAGTAGAAAGAAAATAAATCCCTGTAGGAACATGAGAGACGACTTAGCAAATAAGGAGTTCTGGGTGACAGGAGATGTGCAATTACTACAACATATCCCAGTATGATAATATTTAACAGCATTTTCCAAGACAAGGAGAACAGGTCTAGATTGATGCCCATACAAATCAGGTATTTTTTCTACAGGGAAGAGTTTCCCCCTGTCAGGAAGGTGTGGATGTTTTCATCTACTCTGTGAAACCTGTTCCGTAGGGTGGGAGCTGGCAGGGTTCAGTAGAAGAGTCTGTAAAATCAGTGCCATTTAAACAGGGAAAGAGAATGAGTGTTCCTGAAGAGTGGTTCCAGATAGCCAGCACTGTGCACAGCACTTCCATGAGGGATGTGACAAATGGCTGCACCTGCRTTTGGGCTGCTTTTTAGTCAGGCTTTGTCAGCAACTTGGCTGCAGTCCTGCAGAATGTTTTAGTCTTGTGTTCAGTTGGAAATGAAGATGAACAGCACTTTCCGCTGTGTTAGACCCTTCCTTTTTCCTCCCTGCACCCAAACCTCATCTTTCTTCTTGCATTTAGAGGCGGTTTTAATCAAGGGCAAAGGACAGCAAAGACCTACATTCACTGTGACAAGACCCACTGCTTACTGGTGCTGGTGACAGAGGCCAGCAGCAGGACACCTGGGATGTATTTTCCCACTCTTCCATCTCCTGTGACTGACACCAGTAGTGGTATGACAGCAGTGATCCCAAGGGAAAATAGCAGGAGCAAACACTGCTGTGTGGGGCCCCAGGGGAAGTTCTTCCCAGATGCCCACTGCTGTTCTCAAAGGACTTGTCACGTTGAGGTCTTACAGCAAATATGTTTCATCTGTAAACAGGAGTTTGTCAAAGCTGAACCCAGCAGTAAGAAAAGATTTGCCTCAGTTCCCAAGCAAACTAAATTATTTAATTTCCAAAAGCCCAGAGAAATGTTTGCTRTCAACATTTTTGAAGTGGATTTCCATGTCAAAGTTTTAGCTAGCCTCTAACTTTCTGAAGGAAGGTAAAAATTAAAATGAATTATTGAACTGTTTTTCTGACATGATTCCAAACTTCCTGACTATTAGATCAGAGGAGTCTGCAAGTTCTCAAGTTTTTGTCTTGAACCACTCTTTCCAATCTTGAAAAATCTTATCTGAAATGAAGAAACTTTTTTTCCCCTACTCTTTTTTAAAACAGACTGTCTCAGTTTGCCTTTAAGAGGGCAGTAAATGCTTGGAAAGCACTTACTCCTGTTCCTTCTGAAATCTTGTCATCATCAAACTGCTAGAAATCTCCTATACAGACTTTTTATACTTAAAAAGCATGTTCAGTGGCAAGTGAGCTGGTATGCTGTTGAAGGATTTATAGTCCAAGCTCTGAACCTGTCCTCATTAAATTGTGAAATTTGTCAGGGAAATGTGACCTAAGATGAAAATTGTTAAGATTGCCAAAATGATCAGCATTTGGACTGTCCCTATGTACCTTTGTAYGCCAGAGCTAACACTGCTCAGATCCCAGCCCTGAACCAGCAGCTTCAGCATTTCAGCTCRGGGTCAACAATGCCCAGGCTGGTGAAGCCTCAGCAGAGCAAAGAACAGGATAACAAAGCTGGATGAAGGAAAAAAAAAGAGCTGAAAGGCTGAATCACCATTAGAGTCCTGACTCTGCAAGACTGTGTCATTCTCTTCGATCCTTTGCCAAGCTGCCTGCTGGAGTGGCGGTGGCTAGAGAAGTGTTGTGAAGGTTGCAATGTCTGCCTTGGTCTTCACATGGTATTTATTTGTGCACTTGCTTGTGTTTTGGTGCTTCCCCATCCATGGATCCATTTGCCTGACCGAAGAGAACTTTATACAACTGTTTAAATTGTGTCCAGTCCCAAGAGATACAGAGCTGCTGACCAAGCTCACTTTACATGGTCACAAAGCTGTATTTTTTAGAGCAGGCTGGTYTCATGCTAAGCAATAAATACTGGTCRTGCAGTCTTGGAATTAGTTGTTTCTTTGTCAGTATAGACTGAGACTATGGGTTTGGAGGAGTTTTACTGTAAATAACAAAGCATTTTTAAGTCAGACTTAAGGGGATCTTTTTGAGTTAATTTGCTGCTTTAATCTTGTCAATGAAATTGGGGGATGTTGTATATTCTCTGATGTAGAACAAGCTATGTAGCTTTAAAAGATTGTTCCTTATACGGTTTATGGAATTACTGAGTGAGATRAATGATACCAGGCTTTTCTCAAGCCACTGTAAACACTAACAAAAGCAGGTTTTTGCTGGCGTGGACTGTACTGCTCTAGGTGAACACAGTTAGACYAAGGGACTGCTTTTACTGTGCAGCCTGACCGTGTGCTCCTGCCCTGGGCAAGTGTTCAGTCCAAAGGGCTGAGTGACCCAGAACTGGGACCTGAGCTCTCAGACAGTCCTCCTGCTAAGGGCTTGGTTCCTCTTTGAAGGTCAATCCTGTCTCTGGTATGCAAAAGTAGATTTCAGTTTGGTGCTGACTCCGATGTGCAGCAGCCTGGGTGCTTTTTCCAAGGACTCAGCAGACATTGTGAGCTCAATCCCCATTCTCCTGCTCCCCTGTAGCAGAGAGTCAGTACATCCACAGGGTCCCCATGGCTATTGATTCTGTTATCAGGGTGGTGGTAGTGATTTTTTTTTGTGTCAGTGAATTAAAAGAATGTTCTGTCAGTCCATGTCTGAAAGCACACACAGGTACTGAAGTGTGCTTGAAAAAAAGAGGGACAAAATTCATTCCTCAGTGGAAAAAAATCCTAATAGTGGGGAAATCAACACTGCAGTAGCTGTATTGGTCTAGAGCAAGCAGTTAGGTGTAGGTGCAAAAAGTTCACTGAGAGAGGCGGGTTGCAGGGTTTTAAGKGCTGCTGAAGCAGGTGTGTGGTATGACTGGTAACAGCTGATCTGGAAATTTGGCTCACAGCATCCCACCAAAAAATGCTTAAGGAAATCAGGAGAAGCAGTGGAGCAGAGTGTTTAGAAGGGAATAAGACTAAATGGAGCCTCCAGATGAGAACTGAAAATTTAAAATGTGAACTTGATTGAATGAATGTGGCATAAACTAACAAAATTAGTCCCTGTCTAACTTCCTAACATGCTTTTGCACAGAGATTGTGCAGCAAAGGAGCTGCTGTAAAAATCACGAGCAAAGACAAGAGTGTGAATAGAATAAGCACTGAGGGTTTGGGAAACTTGTTTTGAAGGGCTGTTTGAAGGACACAAATAGACCAGGATAGTAATAAATAGCATTCAAAATGACCTTAAGAGAATGCTAAGTGCTTAAAAATCAGGAAATGCCAGAACTAGTTTGTGAGAGCCATTGTAGTGCAGCCTGTTTCTAAAATAGTGCGGTATCTCATACATCTTTTACAACCTTCAGTGCAAATGAATGATATCTTTTTGTTTGCTATTAATACTTGGTTTTCAGAGTTGATGGAAGATATGAAAGGGTAAGCAGCACAGGAAGTAGGACGGGGGGGTTCTCTTCCTGTAGCTGAAAGCTGTCTGTGACTATATGAAAATAAATTGCCAAAGTCCTCATCAAAAGTGCACTGAGGTGTTTTGGGTGTCCCTCCAGTTCCCTGGGTGCTGAATCTCCCTCATCCCTGAGGTTTCGTTAGCTGTTGGAGTGCCTAAGGCGGCCCGCCCCAGGCAGAGGTTCCAAACATGGTAACGGGCACCAACACCTGCGGTAACCAACCAACAGGACGGGGGGCACGGCTGCACTTGAGGGCGTACACGGTCACCTGGTGGTTGCGGGTGGCACACGTTGTCCGGGTTGGAGCAACCGCAGGTCCAGAAATTCGCTAATACTGAGCTCAATTATTATCTGACCATGCCAAGACCTGCAAAACCGTAGCCATGGCTACGATGCTCAGGGGTCTTCATCTTTGGAGGAGGCTTACTGCAGCCTGGGGCCGCCTCTGCAGCAGGACTGTCCAGCAGGTAGCTGTCTCAAGTTTTGTTCTTCCAAAGTTTTGCATGTAGCCGTCTGACCAGAGGCCCTGCCTGCCTTTCCCAGCATGGAAGCAGGCAAGGCTGGGCGGTGACGGGTGGCAGTTTTAGAAGGCAGGGCTGCCTTGTTGGTGGGCCGGGTGGTGACTCGAGCCTGTGGAGCAGAGGCTGCTGGCGCCTGCTCGCGGCCGTCTCTGGGCTGAGCGTGCTCCTGACCACTGCCGTGCTCTCCCGGCGAGCCTCCGGAATCTTGTGCTAAGGCCAGAAATGCCAAGCTACTCCCGAGTGTTATTACCAGATGACTAGAAAATGAGGTTCCTTATCAAGCTGGCACAGGACCAGCGTGGCCCCGAGTTAACAGCTGTTGGCGTCGTTTCCCCGCAGGTGCCTGCAGACGGGATCCCGGAGCCGCAGGATGCCTCCCGCGGGCGCTGCCTGCGCCGGACCGTCAGCGTCCCCTCCGAGGGCCAGTTCCCCGAGTACCCGGCAGAGGGGGCCGCCCAGCTAGGTAAGAGACCTTGAACGGGAAAGCCGTCGGCGGAGAGCTGCGGGCTCTGCCGGCGGGCAGCACCGGGCCGCAGCGGCCTGGCCGGGGCGGTGCCAGCGCGGCGCGCGGAGGTCGCGCAGCCCACGCTGTGTATAAATGCCTCCGGCAAAGTGACTTGGAAACACCTGGGGGATGGCTACGGCCTGCCAGAAGAGCATGGCTGTCCCTGCACRCAGGAAGCTTTGTGGCTGTGTTTTCAAGCTCACTAGGCAGCCCTGGGATTTACAGGTGAGAGCTGCTGGAACGCAGCTCTTGCAGATGGCTCTAAGTGGTTCCCGCTGGTTTAGAACTGTTAGGTGGTTATGTTTTACCTCACCTCTGGAACTTCCTGAGCTTCGTATTTTCACAACGAGCACCGACTAACAGGTTTTTCTCTAACTTACCTTATGCCTGCTCAGGGTGCAGTTCCTATAAGAACCAGCTATCTGCCTGCTGTTGGCTATAATTATCCATGTTGAAATTTAGGCAAAGCAAAAGAAAAGGCAGGTATTAAAAATGAGAGACAACGGCTCTGTTGCAGTGGTTTCTCCAGTCCAGGTTTGGCCCAGTTCCCCCTCTTTTCCACCCCACCTGTGGTTGCATAAAGAGCATCATTCCAGCTCTTTCTAGGAAAAAAGGAAGAGGCAACAACCACACACAAGCAAGCTCTTCTTTCTCTTCCCAGCCTATGCAAGAAACTTTCCTTGGCATGGGCTGGTGAGACCTAGGAGCAATTCTTCCCTAGTTCAGCTGTGAAAAATGTCACTCCTGGGAGAGTGAGCTATGAGGAAAAAACATGTATCTGTAAACAGTAAAGCAGCCCTGATAACAGCTATGAAAGGTAAAGAGTAGGTAAGGTACTTTTCATTCCACAGCCTCAGCTGGTTTTTTTTACTAAAAATTTTATTCTGTGAAATGTTGCACACAATTAAGTAAAATCCTACTCTTGTAGATAGTTAATTAACACATTGCATCTACAGTGCTTATTTGTTTGTACTTGTCAATAGCACTATTTAACTCTTCCTTATCTGAGGAAGGCAGATAAGGGGTTTTTTWAAATTTCTTAGATTCCTGGATTGGAAGTCTGAAAAGAAACAGGACAAAGTTGGGGATTTAGGAGGGAAAACTGCAAAATACTTGGAGATGAGCAACATGAAAAGAACCCTGACTGGATTCGTTTGTGTCATTTCAAATGCACCTCTAAATTATCATCTTGTTTTGCCATATGAATAAATATTCGTTCTTGTTTGGAACTAAAACATATTTATATGGTGTTGTAGGCAAAGTACTTACTCCAGGTGTATGGCTGATGAGATGAATGAATAATTGTATTGCAGCCACTGCACTAGGCAGTGAATATTATTTGTAGCTTCACAAGCTAGAAAGACCTTTAAAAAGCTAAGATTTAAATGCCTTCCTCTTCTATACTATGTGCGAAAAATGTGTGGAAGATTTTCGAGACTTCACTGAGCATCTCAATAGTGGGAAATGCCAGTGTTATGTTTTTAAATGGAACCTTATAGTATTCTTGATTTTTCTTGGAGGCCATAGAGAATGGATGACTCTGCTGTTTGGTATCTGCCTTGCTGTGTATTTTGCTACAGTTTTAGATGCAAGTGGCACCTTGTAGTGTGTTATTTGATATATGCCTGACTAGAACATATTAAAAGTACAAGATAGCTACATGTTTTTTTCCGTGTGAGAGCTACAACTGTAGTGAATACAGATGTCACAAATTGTGTAGCCAAAGCAAGCGGGTGTGCAGAGGGAGGGCAAAAATTGAGCAATGCCCATACTGTGAGGATGGATGAGAGTGAGGGGGRGAAGGTTATATATAATGTCTGATTGCAGTGCCCTAGATAGTTCCCTTGTTTTCACATCCTGGTTAAAAATGTCTCTTGTCACGATTACAGAATACCTGCTGATGGGAAAAGTGGGCTGATAGCAAGCAGTGAGAATAGCTTTGTGTCAAGGTGCTGAGCCAGAGGACACATTAGTGAAGGGAACCATTGCACATCTTYATACAGAGAAAGAAACAGATGGTTGCAGCCAGGACGTATCGCAAGCAGTGCAGATAACAACTGCACTAAAATAGCTTTGGAATGGACACCAAAAGCTGAAAGGCACAGAAGAGGCAGCTACAATATCTGGTAGAGAAATTGGTATGCAGAGCTGATAAGAATATTGAGTTTGTCCTGGGGAAGCATGTGGATAACATGGCAACTGCAGGCATTGCACCTGGCAAGGGTATGTGAAACTACTCCTTGCAGAACAGCTCCTTAGGAATAGCTCTAGTGCAGAGGTGAAGGCATAGCAATGGCATTTGCTCTTTTGCCTAATTAAGGTTGCCATACCTCCCCAGTGATTTACTGATTAGTAGATTTATATATTAAAAATAAAAAAAGGGGGAGAGTAAGGCTATGAGGCTCCTTTTTAGTTGTAGMAATAAAGTTATAACTTGTATGAGAATCTTCTTGTTAATGGAGCAAATGGAACAGTGCATGTTCTCCAAGGGCTTTGCATGATCAGCAGTAGCACCCATTCTGSAGATTTCTGTGGCATTCTTTACAGCATTATGCACACATCCGTGTAGCACCATTCCTAGGAAGTGTGTGGGAGAGAAACTACCCACGTTACAGCTGAGAAGTTGAAGCAGGAGATGTGTAACTCTCCAAAGGTCAGCWTTAAGTCAAGTGGGCTTCACCCAAGGGCTGCTGAAGTCATTCTCGCCGTCTCTTTCATTTTTCACCCTTGCTGCAGGCTTGGCTCAGCTGTTTGGGAGGCAGCTGCTGCACCACCATGGTTACAGTCCTGTGTACTAAGATAGACACCAATTTCCACATACTTCAGTACAGTAAGCTGTAATTTGTGATGGTTCAGCAGCTGCCAGAAGAGCAGCTGAGCCATCCCTTCTGTGCAGGCAGAAACCACTGTGGTCACCCTCAAATGAGGGCCAGAGGGGCGGACACAGAAAAAAACCACAGGATAGAAAGTGACTTGTTTAAACACTGAAAGCTAATAGGATCATTTAAAAACTGTAASTCCAGAGCATTCAGCATCTACTGCTAGCTTAGGAGCTTGCCCTCAGCTTGTGGGCAATGGAGAGGTTGTTGCTAGTGTTGAAATTGTTAATTCCTGTCTGGAAGGTACACTGTATACTGAGTTGTGTCAGCAAGCCATCCATTAAATATACGCCATGAAATTTCCTATGTAATCCCTATCATTGTAGTAATACTTCTGTGAGTGAACAGGCACACTCTAAATATGTCATTTACTTGCTAGGATTTCATCTTGGCAACACTTACTCAGAGGAGCCTCCATTCAGGGAAGCTAAAAATGTAGCTGTAATTTGTCCCTAACTCCAGCTTGACAGCCTCTAACCTTCTTTCAAGAGTTATTTTCAATGAGCCAATTCTGGTACAAAAGTGTGATGCAGGCCCTGGAGACCAGCACCTAAATGTCACAGGAAAAGGAACTCAAGCTGGTCCATCTCTGTTTTGCCTCCATTTCTGCTTCAGATCCTGCTCTTTCTCTAACAGGTGTATTTTTTCCTGTTAGGGAGATTACATCCTTTTAAAGGATCGTTGTTTGTAATAGTGTGTTGGAATTAGSCATTCATGCAGTAAAAGCATGATTCAGATTTCCACCATTCATGCTGTTTGACAGGCTAGTAACAGTTACCACTTCCTTTCCCGAAATAATCTTCTTGTCTCTTGCTCTGCTTCCTTCTCGCCACCTGCTCACACTAAATGAGAGTTGTTAGGGAGAATACACAGCAGAAGTTTGGATTCTGGCAGCTTTGTGGCATTAATAAGAGATTTTTTTTGCCTGCATATGTGAAAATATCAGGAGGAACTGAAAGTGAGGAAAGGCTTTGGGGCTTGGTCATTGTTGCTGTTGTTTTTTAAATTTTAAATTATTAGGAAAGAGCATCATCAGGAAGAGAGCTTTTGAGATTTTCAGATGCTTAGAAAGGCTAGTGGTGATGCAAATAAATTTTCTTTTTATATTTGGAGGTGAAGTCATCCAAGAAGAAAAAGAAGACTGTTTCACTTGTTGAAACAGGTTTACCCTGCTTTTTTCAGTCTGAATATGGATCTCTTGAAAAAAGGTTGCTGAAAGCRGATCAGAGGTGAAGATGCTCCTTGCAAATTTTAGTTTTGTCCTCACCCTGAGTCACTAGTATTGAGAATGGAGCACTGATCTGTTTTGATGCAAACTGCATTGCTACCAGCTGAGCAGTTAGCTGGGCAGAAATCCTGCCTCTCTACTCTTAAAAATCCAGAGGCTTGGAAATGGAGTGAGCAACAGAAGATGAGTTAAGCAGCATCTGGTTTCGTTGCTGCCTGGTGTATACCTCTTAGAACAGTTCCTGCAAGTCTCTGCTGAGCCCTCCTGCCTGGGGAGGATTGCTCCAAGAAAATACMCAGCCTGTGCTCTTCCTTCAGATAAAAACCTGGCAGGAGAGAATAGACACAAGCTAAAAAGATTTCTGGTGTGATCTTAATAACGGCTGTTTCTAACACAAAGTTGTTTACAACTAAAACTATCAAAGCTGAGCCTTGCTTTCTGTGTATTCCAGCTGGAATGAGTATTCATGATTAAAGAATAAATAGATTTACTCTCTGTGCTCACCACATAATTACGATCCTTGTGCACTAAGAGCTAGGATAAATACCTGGGAAAGGTTAGTACTGTTAGACTGGGGAAGAGGGAGACAGTCTGCTTTGGAAGAAGAGGGATTTTTTGTGACCTGGTCAATGGAAGAATCTGCAATGCACCAATTTTTACATGTTCAGTAAAGATTTATTTAGGAGATAGGCAGGAATTTGATATGCTGGAAGTCCTGTAACTTCTAACAAAACTGTGTGCTGACAAGAGGGCTGTCCTTCACCTTCCACCACTCAACTTTGCCTACAAAGGATACCTGTTAGAAAGCAGGGATGAAAAACTGCACTTCACTGCTTCCTGTATCTCATCTATAGGGATTTATGATGTGTCTTGATTAAGTAATTTTTCTGCTTTTTCACCATGATGCCATGTGCAAAATATCCATCTACTGTCAACTGTTATGCATGGCAGGGATACAAAACAGGGCTTTGGGTTTAGCCCTCAAATTGAGGGGTGTKTTTGGCAGTATCTTTGGCAGAAAGATGGATTCAGATGTGCTGACTTGACATGTTTGCAGCTCTCTGGGTTTGCCCGACCTGGGCTTGCATGAGCGTGTTTGAGTGTGCCTGGGAGAGAGATTCCCATCCTCCTCTCTGCAGACCCAGGAGTCTGAAGGATCAGGTGCTTTACTGCCAGCTCCCTTTTTCATGTAATTTAGCAACCCCCAGTGAGTGGCTGGGGATTTTTTTTATCTTTTTGACTTGTGCTTTGTACCACAAACCTCCATTGCAATGCCCCCAGCAGCTGCAATGTGATGCTGGACTGAGGTCAGGACGGGGAGCAGTGTCCTGCAGCTGTGGGATGTGACACCACATGATGTTCCCATAGGCTGCAGGGGGTCCCATGCATGTTGAGGCCCATGGCTCCATTCTCTGCTTCCCTTCAGCCCAGACCTGCCAGGGTTGCCAGAACGCCTGCATGGGAGCCTTTAGTGAGCTGGGATCTGAAGCCTTTAGCTCATGTGATTACACAAACAGGTTTGCTGACAACTTCATCCTTTGCCTGCTTCACTGTCTGGTGCCTTGGGTCATGATCTCTTAGTGCTGTGACTTGGGTAAGGTTAGTAGGGAGTGTAGCTATGCCAAGATCAATTGAAATTCTGAAATTTTTAAGTCTTTAGATGACACTGTTTACCCATCATGTTCTATCCCAAACTGCAAATGCATGCAAACCATGAGTTGCCTTTTAAAAAACGTCCTGTGAAATCCAGCTGCTCTTGGACATYTTTACAGGCTACATAGGGAAACATCTGCTGTGTGAAAAGTGCCCTGCTATCTTTTGCATCCACAAAAGAGGTTAGGAAACTTTGGGAAAAGCCCTGAAGTAATACGAAATTTGGACAATGTACAGTGCAATTTGCCTGCCTTGGAAGGATGAAGAGTTTAGACAATTCTGCTTGAAATTAAAGCTGACTCCAGGGAGGCTAGATGTAACAAACAGGATGCCTGGATCTCAGTGACATTCCCCTGGGCAATAGGAGTTATTTGTATACAGAAAATTGCCAAGCTGCTATCTTTCTTCTTCTATAATGCAAGCGAAGCCAAAGGATTTTGGTTTGTTCTGAGTACTGCTGAAACTTTATTCCCTTGCACAGAGATCATCTGTGCTGAGAGCCGAGTTTCATCATGAAGCAAATTTTATCTGGTTAGATCTTAAACCTTTTTAGAGCAGAGATAAGGAGTAAGAACACGTAATCTTAACTTTCTAATATTGACACATAATCCATTAGGGCTTTTTTTTTCCCTTGGAAATGTGTATTACATCCCTGCCCACTACTGCAAGAGCACATACACAAAAATCACTTCAGTGATTTTAAAATTTTGTGTTGTGAGCATACAGAACACTTTGTAAGGAGAGCATGTTGTGCAATGTAGTAATTGCTAAGACCTGGTGGCTCTTGGGCCATCTGGGGCAGATTTGTTGCCTCTGTTCTAACCAAACCTTGTTTTATTATGAAGGAAGCTATGATTTTCCTTTGTTTTCTCAAGAACAGCARTAAAAAGTTATTTATTAAATTCTTCAGTGAAATCTACCTTAAATCATGCATGAACTCACTGTGGATTGYTCAGTTTTGTAGCTTCTCTTTTCTAGTTGTTTATCTTGTGGCAAAAGTAGTTACACTTCACCCAACCATGTATATTTACCTTTTTTCCATCAGTAACAACTGGCTTAATGCTTAATGGAAAATTAACCTTCTTCCTGCTCCCTGGATTTCCTTATGTCTTGTCTAGAGTTAATTTGAACTGTTGAGCTAAATTAAAAAGTACTGATCAGACTTTGGTATTAGTTACGGAATTGGTTGCTGTTATTGCTTTAGTATAAATTGATACCAGACAATGCAAATATTAATGAGATTGGATTAGGTGCATCTAGTTCGAAGTCTGTATGAAATTCCATGTACAAAGCTCTCTCAGCTGTGCAGGGATGTGCACACTTCTGTCTTCCTGCTTTCCCACCCTCCTTGGTACCGGTTCTGTCGCTTGCCAGGGGAATCGATTCAACTTCACGCACCGATGCCGTGTTCACGTATTTGTTGTGTTGATGGGCTGGCTTTTTGAATCTGACCTGGTGGATGTTCTGAGTTACCCCCAGTAGCAGCCTGGAGTTAGAGGAGCTTGGGTGTAATACGAAGCTGCTCTCTGTGTGGCTTCGATAGAGCCAAGCGCTGTTGGAGTAGGAGTGGAGCCTCAGCACAAGCACATGCTGGGTATTTTACCGACCTGCCACCCTTTGTCACTGATCCCTCTTTTATGGCACAAGGAGAAGAAAGAATTAGACCCGTGATTTTTATCTGCAAAATGGACAAAAATGTTTCAGCAACACAGCAGAGAGACAATTTACTTAAAGGAAAAATAATCAAGCCACAGAGAAAAAGTRGGCTATTGAACTTTGCTGGAGTTCATCAGGAACTCTTCTACCAGGCACCTCTGATCCCTGACTCCCAAAAGCAGCCTTGGAGACAGAGAGGACTATACATTCCAGCAGTGGTTAGTGTCCATTAAGATACAAGTGGTGTCCAGTAAAGTGCTTTTGGCTACAGGCTAATAATTCTTGATGCATGTTTGAGGCTGCTTTATCTTGAGCATCACCCAGTGAAGAAGTGAAGGGTTTTTCTGCTTTTTTTTTTCCATCTCGGTTGGAACTGCAGATATTTCCTTGACCTTTCAGTGAGCTGGATGCAGTTTAGGTGAGGATCTGAGCATTGAAAATTCCAGTCATGTCACTTGTTCCTCCTCACTGATGGTCTTTTCCCACTGTGGACAGACTAAAATGGTAGCAGGAAAGTCCTGTTATTTGAACCAAAGTCACGTAATATTATGGGGAGTTTCTAAGAATTTTTATCCAGTGTCACAGCCTTTTGGAAATTACTTTCATTCCTAGACTTTGCAAATTGCTTTTCAAATTTCTGAATCTGGGTGGGTTTCTAGCATAATTCCATGTCCTTGTATAATCTGCCTTTCTCTCCCTGATTTATTTATTTATTAATTTCCCAA
Organism: Amblyornis subalaris; assembly: GCA_018881555.1. NCBI lineage: Eukaryota > Metazoa > Chordata > Aves > Passeriformes > Ptilonorhynchidae > Amblyornis > Amblyornis subalaris. The sequence goes on along the minus strand of JACAXG010000049.1, from coordinate 4,588,676 downwards.
TTCACTCTTTCTTCCTAAGTCTTTAGCAGGTGTCTTTGCTTGAGTCACAGGTCCTTCAGCATTTCAGAAATCTTTTTTTGAGGTCCATCCAGTAAGGTGTAGGATTGACAAAAATAGATACTAGGACTGAACCTTCCCACATCACTAAAAACGGCTTCTTTTGGGAGAAATAGGCAGATCATGGCCATATTTCAGAGTTGAATCTAAAGTTTTAACGCTTCTGTTTGAACCTGATTTTAAAACAGAACATTCTGAAATGATGGGAAAAGAAAAAGCAAAATGTGGAAACAAAACAGGACAAATTTTAAAAAAAGAAACAGAGAGAAAGAAGGCAAAAAGGCAGGATTTGCCCATAAAAGCACAAGTGCTATTTGAAGAGATATACAGGCTGCCTTTCATATCCCAGTCCTTAATTTTTCCATCTCTTCTCTCATGCCTTGTGGTACAAATGAACTGTGTGATGTTGCTCCACCCTCCGGAGAGATGCTTTTCTGTGGTGCTGCAGATGTCGCTGGCCCAGCGCTCTGGAATGAAGAGTGCTGTGTAATTACCAGAGCATTCATGGCTCTCTGCCGTGCAGGGGCGGGCAGAGGCAGGACATCATGGTCACTTAGAAGCTGTTACTGCACTTCTGCAGATCTGGCTCCACCGTGATCCCAAGACCGTTTTCCCTGCTGTTTCCAGTAATTAGGCATTTCCAAGCAGCAGGTCAAACCAATTTGTCCTTTGGAGGGATTGTTTATTTTGTTACACTGCTGTTAGCGACGGATTTTGGGGGTAGGATGTCTTTTTTTTTGGCGCTTCTATTCTGTACCAGTGCTACTCTTGGTACAGCATCCCTGGGTGTAGTTTGGTGATTGGCTTTAGAAGGCGAGGCAGCAGTAACAATTTTCCATTATTTATTTTGCAGTCGGTATTGTTTAAGCACGCATTTAATAAGTTTCTTTCCCAAGGGGTACGCTGTGCTTTTCTGGCACATTTTCCACCTGAGCCTTTGCAGGAGGTAGGGCAACCAAAGCTACTGTTTCTTCCAAGGGGAAACACTGAGGCTGTGGGAAATTGTTGCCTCAGAGAAATGGGCTGAAGCTCCTGTTAAGTAACCCTGCAACAAAAAAGGTAGTGGAAAAAAGGACTGAATCAGAGGAGAATATTGTATTACAATCAAATGGCAAAAGTGGAGAAAATTAGACAAAAAATTAGAAAAAATTTWAAAAAGCCCAAAACACTCACTCTCAAGAACAGCAAAACGTAGGAGGGAGCATGCAGCCCCTCTGCTCTTGGTGAGCAATTCTAACCTGTTTAGCAACAGGCTGAACAACTTTGCATTCCTCTTGTGTGTGTGTGTTTGTCTCTGGTCCCCCCAGCTGGCAGATGGGATCTGCTGGAGATCAGACCATGGGCTTTTCAGCTGATCCAACTTGACACGCTCTTCTGTCAGGGGTGTTATAAAGTGTAAAGGACAGTATGGTGGCAGCAGTAASCAAACTGTGTAGGGTTTGGCTTCTGTGCCCTAAAGAGCTATGAATAAATTAAAATGCCATGCCTGGAAGTCAAAAAATAGAACAGAGCTCAGGAAAAGGCGTTTGGTATCAGACTTCACCATTTCGCTTTCAAAGCCACAGATCTTTGAATTTAAAGACAAAAATAAAAGGCAGTGTACAAAACAAAACGGGGGGGGCGGGGGGGGGGAAGTTCATTGTTTGCTTAAGCGACTCTTGGGGCTTTTTTGGTGCTGTGTATTTCCTAAGCTGCAGAAGCATTTGAAGTGGGGAAACATCTTCAAAGGAAGAGCAGTTTTTCAAACACATTCAGATGTAGTTCCTGGTCCAGCTCATGAGATTTTTTTCATCTAGACTGGCTTCTTGCAGTCTGGGCAGTGTATGCAGCGATATCACCCTTTTAAGTTTCCCTGTAGCTGATTTTAGACTCGCAGTCAGCTGCTTGAAATCCCTGAATTTTCTCAGCATCAGACGGGTTTTCACTTCACAGAAGCGTCTCCTCCTGCCCACACCCCTTCCACCCCACCCCGAGTGCTTGCGCTGCCTCTCGTCTCCCCCGCGCTCCCTTGGGACAGGACAAATGGAGCGTCTGCCCGTGCCGGGTGGATGGTGGCGCGGGTTTCGGGGAGCGGGGCGTGCATCCCTGAGCTGAGAGGGCAGGCGGGCGAGCGGAGGGCGGCTGTGGGTCAGCCCGAGCCGCGGAGCTGAATGGGGAGGCTGGCGCTGGACGGCTTCGGCTCTGGCTTGTCTGCGTTCCAGCCCGGCTGAGGCAGCAGCGCGGGAGAAGCWCCGCTGGCTCTGCTCGGCATCCCGGCAGGACCATGGTGGAGGTGTTAGGATCCCCACAGGATGCAGTGCACAGGTGAGAGGGATCCGTCCCGACACGGCCGAGCGATAGAGGACGGGATTGCTGCGGTGATTCCAGCGAGGCGCGGGGTCGGGTGGGAGGCACAGAGGTGTTTTGCCGGAGATTTAAAATGACTTGGCTCAAAGCAGCTAGAAACTTGCTGGGTTTTTATCCGTGGTGYATGTGTATATCAAGAGATCTTTACATTGCTACTTTTCTGCTCACTGGTACAGAAATTAGATGTTAGTATAAGAACATCATGCAGGTGCAAAGATGAAAAACATTTTTTTGTAAACAGCTTTCAGAGCTAAAAATTTATTTTATTGCCACTTAAATAATGAAGTTTATTTTTCTCCCTCTCACTGAAAGCCTTTACCTTACCTCACATTAGTAAGTACATTTTTAAATGATGTTGGATTTCTAGATGTGGCCAGACATCATCGTTCAAGGGCACGCTGTGGGAATATTTGTCAGTGATTACTTGTGGTTCACATTGCATGATGTTTCCAGCATAGGAAGGAGATTGCCAACCTTGCTTCCTGTCCTCCAGAAAGTGGTGGTAAATCAAAGCAGTTCAGGGAATCCTACAGGTTGCACATAAAAAACAAGAGGATTTGGTTTCCTTTCAATTTACAGGGCACTTTCTTAGCAATACCACTGGCTTTTCCAGCAGCTTATGTCCTAAAATGTATTAAGTGATAGCAAGCTGGAAAGCATTTAAGTTTCCTGCCTTTTGATACGGTTAAACATTTTGCAGTAGGTACAAAAACAATAAATGTTGTCTAAGGGACTGGGGAATGGAATCTCTTGAGTCAAATGTTTTCTGTCTTGGAAACCTCCTTTAATAGGTGCTGATTACCACGTCCTCCTTAGTCATTTTCCTCCTCATCTGTAGACAGGGTGAATACTAATTTACTAACTTGGAGAGACTGTTTTTGTTAGCCTGAACCAATGGGCTTGTTCTGCAGCTGCTTTTGAATTACATGGTCAGAAAATGAAAACTTTCTGCCTTAGCTTTTTTCAGACAAACACTCGTTTCTTCGAAAAACAAGCAAACTTTGGCAAACTGCTCAGAAAAGCTCAAGGCACCACAATGCCTATCCCTTCCAAATTTCATTTAGGTGATTCTGGGGTAGTTACCACGAGGTTCCCTTTAGAAYTTCCTGTCTCTTTTTGGGGCTCTTTCATATGATTAACATGTTAATAGGGTAGTGAATTAAGAGTACAATACTGGGGAGTTGTGGAAGGCAGACGTGAGCAGCAACTCACATTCCTGCAGATTCTTCATGTTGTGCCCAGCTTTACCTGATACTCTGGGGGTGCTCTCACTCTTTCTCTCTCTAAAATCCCTGRGGAGGTGGGGAGACTGTTATTGCAGTGAATACTTGAGGTGACTTGTGTCAGAAAGATCTGTCATGGCTCTTTAAAGCTCATGAGAACAAATCAGCTTCATTTGTGTATAAGCAGGAGAAAGACACATTCTGCTACACTGAGCCTTGACCTGCCCCTTGACATTTTCTGATATCTGGGAGTCAATGTAATATGTAATATTGGAAGTCAGAAAATTCTGGGATGCAGCAAATCATAGGGTATGGATGGCATTTGTAAATGGCTCATTGGCATCAAGAGACAGAGTCATTTTCCAGCCTGTAGAGGTACCTTGTCCAGGCTTTAATTCTCCACAAAGGGAATGCTTCCTTTTATCTAGATTTCCTGGCTAATTGGCATCAGACAGCACGAATGTTTTTTAGGAGAGCAAATAATGGTGGGATTTGAAACTGAGCCAATGGCAGAAGGGAGACCTAATGATCCCCTTCCATTTAATTTTCTRCAGATATGGGTGACTGCACCTGGTAAGGGAGAGGGAAATCTGCACAGGAAGTCAGTAAGCAAATGATGCAACTACAGGCTGTGCTTATGGTTTCAGCAGTATCACCTCCATATGTGAAATTGTCTGCGAGCTTGGAGTATATATGTTATGGATTTAATGGGAAATGRTGCTCAAATTGTCGTGGCAAACATAACTGCAAAAACTGTGTTGCAGAGTAATAGCTGGTTCTCCGAGCAGGCGGTGGCAGCTATGAACGGCTGTGGTGAGTCTGTGTAAAACCAGAGAATCATTAAGGTTGGAAAAGACCTCCAAGATCATCAACTCCAACCATTAATCCGACACGTCTGAGGCCACCACTGGACAATGTCTCTAAAAKCCACATTCACACATTTTTTGAATGCTTCCAGGTGACTCCACCACTTCTCTGGGCTTGGTTCAAGTGCTTGACCACCCTTTCAGTGRAGAAGTTTTTCCTGATATCCGTTCTTCCCTAGCTGCACAGCGCTGCTCCTTGGGCTGTGGATGTGCTGTGGTGACACAGGACATTGCATTTTCCTCCTGCACCTGCAGCGTGCTCAGCAGGGACTCTGGGAGGGCAATGGTGTGACATGAGCACCTGCCRGAGAAGTAAAACAGCTCCACCAACACATTTGCTTAGAGTCGAGTCTCTGGGCAACCTTCAAAAGTGGCACCAACCACAAGCATTGAGGAATGAAAGTCTGGCTTAGAAAAGAGGAGATGGAAACTATTTTTTTCTATGTATTTATTTATTTTCCTGATTGTTTTGCTCCTTTTTGCAGTAGGTTTCAGTCAGATTTTCAAGCTCAGTCACACTCAAACTGTGACGGCCAGGTCCTTTTTCTAGAATAGATGTTGTAATTGTTGTGTGATGTTGTATGATTCCAGGGGTAATGGCTACAGAAAAAATGCCAACTGTACAAAATAAAGCATAATTCTAATGCCAGCTTTCACACTGTTCATGCTCTTAATGCCCTGGCCTGGTATGTCCTAAGGTCACTCTGAAATGTCAGCTGTGTTTTTCCCAGGGAAACTCTCACCAGAGTCGGGAGGAAGCCCTAACATATTGCATCAGTCAGAAATTAAGCCCACATCCACAAGAYGGAGGACTTGGTATGTCCTTGTAAAAATTCCTTAAACTATGCAGTCTCTTCCCTTGCCATGCTTCCTTGCTTCACCACTAAATCTGGTCCCTAATTTGGGAACAGATTAAAAAATCCCTCCATATGCTGCCTTTCTTGAACTGATCTCCAGCATTTGGCAAGGCCTTGGGCTTTGGCAGTTGCCTTATTGTGAAGCTTGCATAGAGATTAACACAGTCTTCCTATAAACACAGGTGGAACTGAGTAGTAAGAGGGAGGGAGACCACATGATTCATGGGCAGGGGTAGGGAATCATATTGCTGGTCACAGCCACTYGTTCTCTGGAATGCCCCTGCTTTTCTGCTGCCTACCTGGTAAGTGCCAGCCGCATGCTTTTGGGCTACTACACACTAAGAGCTTTTTGGTCGTGGTTTTCCGTCTCGTTTTCTGGTGTTAGAAATGCAGGTAACTTTTTTTTTTTGTCTGTGCTAGTCAAGGAGAGTTCAGCTCCCACCTGATGGTGTTGGCAAAGCAGCAGTTTCTTGACATATAAAGGGAGTGAGCAGTGACCTCAGGGTGGAGTAAAGCTCCYTGTTGGCACAGCACCCTCAACCCTGCTCTGCAGGAATCGCTGGTATTTAGGTTGTGCTGAAAACAATCAAGTTGAACTCGTTGTGGGAGTGCTATGTAAGGCTGTTACATTGAACCAAACCTTATAGGAAGAGGTAAATAGTGCTTGAGTTGATGGTTTTGTGGGGCAGTTCCTGTGTGATCTGGCCGGAAGCTTAAAAAGTGACATGGTCAGTAGATTATCACATATTGATCATGGTGAATGGCATCCCACAGCACYTGGAAGCCATCCCTGTGGGTCTTAGGCATTCTGATGGCACCAGAATGTTGCAGACTGAATGGTAAGACATTTAGTTCTGATATTTAGTTCTCTCTCATGTGAAACTGTTTTTCTCAAAATTCTAGTTCTCTGTTATCTATGTGATCATGTCTAGCCATAGAAGGCAAAAAGATCCCAAACCAACCACCAGCCAAACCTCAGCCCTCCCTAAGTTGTTCTTTCATTTGTTTGCTTGTTAGAGAAGTCATCCAATGAGTCTAAATAAGAAAAATCRTTCCTGGGTGTTTCCCTGCTCTGGTTGAGCCTCTATACCCAACGAAAAACAGTAGGTCAGGAAATAACAGTAGAGACCAATGTGAATCGTGGAAGCATGCCAACAAAACTGCCTTAATCAATTATTTTCACAAAATACAGAACTTGTGAAGACATGAGCTGTGCAAATTGTGTGGCCTGCAAGGTGAGCAAGAAAAATTATTGGGAAAAATGTCATCTTGTGAATGCCAGCATCGGAAATTAAGTACCTTTTACATTCTGCTCRTTAAATATATAGCTGGGTGTATTCATACTTCAGTACAAGATGTCTGTTGACATGAGGCATATGGTTCACAGTCTGGAAAGGCACTCCAGTGTGGATGGCTCTGTAAATAAAGTCTTGGCCCTAATTTGCAATTAAATTAGTTTAATATTTTTGGAGTGGTCATTAATAGGTGCTTAGAAACTTGCGATCCTGCTAGCAATRTAACTTAGCTGAATCCCTTGGCCTTTCTGAGGATACCTGAAGTTGGATTAAGTACAAAAATGTAATTAAGTTGGTGTGGAAATGGGAAAAAGTACCCTATGGTGGTTCAGTGGTGAAGTTCTGAAAATCCAACAGTTCTGCCCAGCYGTAGTATTATATATTAGAGAACTTCAAGGTTTGTTGTTTTTCTCACCTTCATTTCGAGCCTTTCTGTCCCTATTTATCTTTCCAGGCTGTCAGCAGGCACAGTTTTCACTGCCCCCGGATTCCTCTCTGCTCCAGAAACAGTTATTTAGGAAATTCTTTTGCTCTGCCYCTCTCCTGAGTAACCACTGGGTTAAGGTCTCTGATCTCAGCTGGGCTGGAAAGTCTGGTGGTGCTCACTCTGGAAGTGAGGGGAACTATTACCGTGCTAAGTGATAATATTGCATCAGTGTGCAGAGGTTGTCATCTGCAGCTGGGTGAGAGCTGCTGAGAGTTAGTCTAGAGATCAGTGACTGTGCTAAAATCACTTCATTAAGCAATCTGAAAGGATAAAACACTAGACAATAATGTGTATGTGTGGGCTGGCACTTTATCAGCACGGTTTCGCTTTCTGCAATAAATAAACTGGCTTGAAGAGATGCTTGAGTGTCCATCCGTTTTTTTTTTCTGATTAAAAAGAGCTTTCTGTGTACTTTTCCATGCTCCAACGGGGCTGTCCACATCTTCTCATGTCTGACATAAATCTGCYCTTGATTTACACTGAAACAGAAGATTCTGCTCGTAGCTTGTTCATAGAATTGTCACAGCACTACATGCTGGTTTTGCTTAGGTAGCTTAAGCCAAAAAAGTTACCCATGTCCCAAAATAATTGTGAGTCCTTCCATCGTGATTCCTAATACAGATTGAGTAACTCAGCTTTATCCACTGGGACCCTCTTGAACTAGATCACAGCATGGYTGGGAGGCTGTTATATTGTAATGCTGCTTCTCAAGGCAAAATTACTTTCATTATAGATAGGTATTTAAAATGATTTAATGAAGGAAATGGAGCCTTGTGCATATAGAATTGACATTTTTAGATGTCTGGGAGACTTATTTTCAAGCTAGCTGCTTGTTGCATGCTGTGGCATTGAAAATAGGATTGAAAAGTTAGTACTGCTTTGCATTTTTCTGGGGCAAAATGCCTCAAATAACTATTCTTATTTCCTAATGGGCAGGTATGAAGGTGAGTAGTTTTGCCTGACACATGACATTGATCCAGGAGTTGGAGAAACAAACGTTTATTGTTTCTTATTCACTCCTAAATTATCTGTAAAACATTTTAATAAGAATGACTTGGGTGCATAATATCTAATGTATATTGCTGTCAGGACATCATCTACTGACTGTAGCAATATCCATCAATCAGCCTGTCAGGACCTGTCCCTAGTGCATGTAAGACCCATTTTTCCTCTTCTTGTAAGTGCCTYATGCAGAGAACATTAATACATTATGATTTATAATGCCACCATGACTATGTGCTTACCAAGCATCTGCGTCACAAGGCATCTGTGCTCTGTTATTTGCATATATTATGAATTATCATTTACTAAAAATTCTGGTAGAAAAGTCTGAGCACTCCTGTTTCTGGGTAGTTCCACTGATCAAGAAGGCTAATTTTTAAATTCACAGGATGGCAAAGCTGCTTAGCTTCAGAGGTTTCAGACTCATAACTGCAGGAGAGTGACATTTGTGAACAATTGCAGAGCTCAGTCAGTGGCAGTAACACAGAGAATTACCAGGGAGGGATGTATACAAGTTTTAAATGATTCATTTATATAAGATGCTCCAAAGCAGAAGGGCTTGGTCTCATTTCCAGGCTTGTGAACTCGTCTGCTCTTAGAACTCAGGGCTGAGGGAGATGAACCYAAACACTTAGAACAAGTTTTCTGGTGTTCTCAGCTGCTATTCTGTACAGCTACTGGTGCTAATTTTGGAAAGCAGTCTCTCCAGGCAGACATTAGCTGCTTCTTGCTCCTGCTTTTTGATTGGTTTTTTTGGGTTTTTTCGTTACTACTTTGCTGATCCTTCCCGCCTCTCTAAATTTTCATATTTTCCATACTTACTTCCACTCTGGTTGATACAGCAATTTGTATCTGGATTTACATTGATTCAACAAACTCTCAGTGTAGGTAGGTCCCACAGAATGAAAATAAGTTAGTCATGTTTTGAATAGTCTTCTCATGCTGATTTGCATTTTATCTCACAATCTGGCTGTTCTGAAAAATTTGGACAAGACTTTTTTTACAGTTTTTGGAAAGCTCTAGAGCACAAGACCTGCATGRAGACAAATTTGCCTGTTCRCAGTGTATCTTCTGCTGTGGGTAGCACTGCATCCCTCCTGCAGCTGTGGAGCTCTGTCTCTGKTTTTTTGCACAGCAAAGATTTAAAAATCAAAACCAATGCTCCAGAGGAGTTGAAGATACATCTGAAGGGATTGTTTGAAACTAAGTATTCAAAGGATGTAAGCAGAGAGGACATTTCTGATACCAGGGCTTGATAATGGACTATCAAAGCATACAAACGTCAGCCAGAGCCCAGTGGCTGGGAGATGAGGCTTGATAAATTCAGTCCTGGAGCTAAGGAGCAATTTGCTAAGCAGGAGTGGAGTTAACCATTGGAATAGCTTAGAGGGGATGAGACAGGCTCCTTATGTCTTCACCGYGTATGGTTACAGTCGGATGTCCCTTGGTTCTGGAAGACAGCTCTTTGTTCAACTAGAAATAATGCAATGAATGGATGAAGTCACTGGGTGATGTTCTAAAGGTGTTTCAAGTCAGGTGAGATGGAGCTGGTATTTCTAAATGTCAGTGGCTCTTCTAAATCTATTTAGCACTTTAAATTCCCAGGATTTCTAGTGGGAGTGTGTTCATGACTTACTTTCTTACAAGGACTTTTGAATTCTTGCTTTTGTTCTGATGTCTGCCTCCACCTTCTAACAGTCCCTTGCAGGCAGGTCACCTGCATGATATTGTGGCCTGTTAAACCACACAAAATGAAGATAAATAACAGGGAAGTATTTATGCAGGKTTTTGCCCCTCTGTGGGTTTCCCCRGGAATGCTAATGCACAGGAGAAATCTGCTTATCAAAAACTTCAGTGTCCTTTCAGTTCCTAGCTGCATACTCCTGGCTGAAGACTTTGCCAGTTCTACCTCCATTTTTCACAGTTTTTTATGTTCCCATATTTTAAAATACTCCAATAAGCCAATTTCATATTTGATGTTTAATAAAGTTCCCCTGTTGTCTTGAACATTTTAAAATATTAAAAGAGATTAATAAAGCTAAATTATTGTACTAGATGAGGCAGCCAGGGAGGAAAACAGGATCTGTACACAATTTGTACTCCTAAAATGGATGCAAAATTGGTAAGCATTCATGGGAAATCAATACTCATAACTCTGTTTTCTGTAGAACCTTTTATTTATGGAGCTGATAGTTAATATTGCAAGTTTTTAATGGAAAGCACCCAGGTGATTGTGGGTACAGTATTTGTTTAGGGAACTAAAAGGAGTTGAAATTTTCATTTCATATTGACCAAAGAGATAGACAAAAATAACTCTAATCCTTTCTCTAAAAGTTCTTTATTTCTATTCTTATTGCAAGTGGATTCACGCYGTCAGTTTGCACAGTCTTTAAGAAAAGGTTCTACTGGTAGAAGTTGGACAAAATATGATCCTCCCACACACAGAGGGAAATTTGTTGGAACAGCTCATTTTTTAAAAAAAMTAAAATCTGTTTTTGCATAGATGGGAATTACATCTTTCTATCACTGGATTTTATATGATGTAGGGAACGTTTCTGAGTTCTCATCCCTCTGCTCACACTGGGGTGGGGGCATGCACTTGTTCAGAGGGAACAGGAGGAGAGCTCAGCTCAGCTCAGTCTTCCACACTGCTGGGGTACCTCACTCYTGAACCGCCTGTTCCGTGTTCCCTCATTAGTTGTGAATTCTGTAGAGCATCTGCCCTGCTTGGCAGGTGTTTTATGAAAATATCTGTCCTGCACAAACAATACTTGCTACCGTTTGTCTTAGTAATTGGAATTTTCCTCCCTGCTGGGACTTGATAGCTCTTTTTTTTTTTCCTTCATTTGTTGGTTGGTATCTAATTTTTTGCTTTGCTGATCTAATGGCTTTTTGGTGTAGCTTGGATTTTAGTCAGTGGTCAGCCAATGTCCTTGTTTGTAATGGGGATTGGCAACTGTATAAATTATTTAAAATAAAGACAGGTTCAGAAACTGGCGAGCAAAAGACAGCTGTCTCTTTAAAGAGTGCAGTTTGGTCAGAGCGTCAGCCCCATCCCCTGAGGACAAAGGCAATTTTGATTTGTGGGGCCCAGGAGTCCCTCACTTACCAAGATTCGTCACTGCTCGTGCATGTGCAAACCTGCAAAATGCTCTTTTGTGTAGAATAAATCTTGTGCTGTAAATCCCGTCCGATTAAATGTGACCCTTCATAAAGTCACGGCGATGAGTCTTCACTGCGGATCTGTGCAGAGCAAGCTTACTGTCCAGCCAGGGCAGAATTATTTCACATTTATCTTCTTTTTTTATTTTTTTTGTAATAAATAACTACGCATTGGTGTTGATGGCTTCTTTGAGCCCCCGACTGCTGCTCTGTCCTTACCTCTCTCTGCTTTGCCCCGTTGTGGTCAGGGCTGCGGCCACTCTCGGCGCTGAGGAAGAGGAGCAATTCCCTCCGTCCTGCTGCTTGGCGCTGGGGAGGAGGAGTATTCCCCGTCTCTTGCTGCTGTTGGCAGCCAGCAGCAGATTCCATTATTGCCGATCAATGCCGCCGCCATGCAGGAGGAGGGGAGAGGGAGGGGTGGGAGCTTCCTATTCACAGATTGATCAACCTGCCGTTGCATGAACAAGTTCATTGTAAGGAAGGCTGGGATGCTGGGATAATAGCTGGAGCAGGAAGGGGCTTGTAAACACGGGAATGCAGGCTCGTCAGTAATGGGGAGGGGATTTAAATTGCCTCGGAGCTTGCTGTWTTTTCTTCTAGCATAAAGCACAATACCTGAGCCTTCAAACAAAGCCAACACTGTGAGGAATGGTAGGGATGTATTGCACTTAGCTGAAGAGCTATTGTGCTGACTTACTTGAGCTTCTTCAGCACTGAGATATATTTCTACTTTTTATTTAAATCGATTCTGTTATAACCTGCTGCCTCTTTTGGATTTTAAGACCTCAGTTTCCCCTGCTTCCCTTTTTTGCCTTCTTTCTGTTCCTGCTTGGACTGAAACCTGACACAAAGGGACAAGTACAGATCCCACTTACTGCTCCCACCCATGCCTGCTGTGTCAGATGTAGGGTTGAGAGAACAGGGCAGGATCATGCTCTCATGTTTGTCAGTGTAGACAATAACTGGAGTACTGGAATCCCRAGACCATCAGCTCCTCCCCATCCTTCCTACCCTGCTTCGTTCACTTATTGTGTTCTGTATGGAAAAGTTTTCTGGCTGGAGAATAAGTCTTCTTTCTCCTGGGCATGTGGCCGAATGGCTGGATAGCAGCACGGAAGATGAGAAAAGCCTTCTCTCGTTTCTCGGTACGGTAGGGCACTAACTGTATTTTGGGGGTTTTGACACTTTACTGGGAAGCCTTTACTACTTTGGTGTTTAATTTCTTCAGTCATTCAGTTACCTGACCTTATTTCTTTTTAAAAGCTTTTAAGTGGTGTGCAGTTGTTCATTAAACTTGGTTACAGCCCGTTTGAAATAGTTACAAACACATTTGGGCAAGGGTTAGGCTGTAAATGGGCATGTGCCCTGCAGCAAATGAACTGAACTGGGCTAAGCGATGTTACTCACTGCTCTGGTTTTCTCCTCTGCCATTTGATGCGCTGATCACTGCGTTCAGTCCACTTCCTCTCGTTTTTGTCAACTTGCCTGACTTCTGAACTGTGTGATGGTAGCAAGATAAATCAGGGGAGAGTGCTCAAAGTTTTTCTTCTGAAGAGAAATGTACAGATGCATTTAGAATAAAAATTCACGAGTAGTGACTTAACTCTGGGACCATATTTAAGGTTCATCCCTTGAATGTCTGCAGTACACTGGGTCTTTTTCTGTATCCATAACAGTAATTCTTACTGCTCAGGGGCAAAATCCTGCCACGGTGAGCAAGAGGTTGTGAGGCTTGGAGCAGCCTTCTGGGCCATGGGGAGGAACAGGCAGGAGCTGTTGAGCTTTGGTGCATACAAGAGCCAGTGAGACCATTCCAAAGGATTGCGTTTTAGAGAATGCCTCTTTCACAGCCCTTTCACAGAAAGTAGAAAGATTGGTTAGGAAAGCTGTGGCTCAAGGCTGTTGTTTAATAACGAGGACAATAAATATTGATATCATACTAATGTGTGTTTAAGTCATAAGCCTCTAAACAAATTAGGCTGCAGGAACAAGTAACCATGCATCAGCTGATCGGTGTTAATTGTCTGTGTGCAATCTCCGCAGCAAACACAAGGTAATTTGAATTAGCAGGGGCAGTCCAAGATCATTAGGAACTAACAAGGACATCAGCATCTCCAGGTCATGGGCAGTAGCTCCTTGTGTCTGCTTTTGTGTTGGCACAGTTGTCCAGGCAATTTATTTGGCTGTGTGTGGAGTCAACCATTAAAGGAGGCTTTAGAGGCTGCTGCATGAGGAGGTTAAAAAGGAACTATCCCAAATTTTGTATGGCCACGTACATCAGGCAGAGGATCTGTTGAGCAGTTTAGGCATGTGCATCTGCTTCATTTCTGACTTGGTTTGCAGAGCTGGAGGAATTGTTCCTCCATTTCAAAGCAAATGAATCAGTTTAAGAACAACTGATGTTGTACTCACTAAATACCATGTACAGTTTCCTCCAAACTTTCAGGGAAAATAAATTGTGAGAGTTCATACTTGAAACCCCAAAATTATTCTCTCCTATGATATTTGTGCCCTTTCTTCCAGCCTCCTGTAATATTCATTGGCTTTGCATGTTATGTCTTRTCTTTCAGACTGTAAAGTCGTTTAGAAATCAATAACTTAAGTGTGTTTTAAGTGACTTAGAGTGTCATTTAGGTTGCTTGCTATGCACCTTCTATACTGGGCACTAATTCAATTACATGTTTTTTATGTGCCAGCACAATGCAAATGTTTAACACCAACAGAATTATCTGTCTGTAAACTAAAAATCTTTTATAGTTAGCTGGATCATCTTCCAAGACTTATCTGATCGACTCAATCCCTATTAAAGCACAGTATCTTCTTTTCAAACCCCTGCTAATGGACTGGGAGAGTTTTTGATCATAGTTTGTATCCAGCAGTTGTTTGATGCTGGAGTTCTATAGCCAGTGAGCTTTGCAGGGTTCCCTTTGTATTTCCCTTTCCAGGCTTGGCAGCTTTTGTGCACTTCAGTGTGGTATGACTTGGTTGCATTCACTCTGATGTATCTTCTTGTGGCTTTTTTTCTCCTGTCTGGTTGCCTYGATAAATGTGGAAAAGCTATCTCTGCAAATTTCCATTTTTTCCTTTAACTTACACCTTGCAGGATTTGCATAATGTATTTAGTCAGAACACAAACTTCAGGTTGGGAGGGTTGAGTTTGCTTTTACCTTAGGCTTCTTACACAGGCATTTAATGAAGTTTTCATGACAGCCTGTGAATTGTGCCCAAGCCTGAACTCTCCCCAAGTGAGCAAAATGAGAGAGAATGCTTACTGCAAGATAAAACATTAACATTTTTATTTATTTTGATATGAGGCTTCCTATTTCACTAGTTAATACCCATCTGAAAAATGCTGTTCAGACACTTGTTCCTCTTGTTCCTTCTTCTGTATCTCCTAACACTTCCTACGGGGTGTGTCTGTCCCACAAAGCCAGAAGGTTTGTTTCCTCTCTGCTTCTCCCACGTGGAGAGAAAGCTGTTCACAGTAGGAATACAAATTCTCACCACAGCAAGGCTTGGATTTCAAGTGGCCACAGCACCCAGCAATAGGAAATTAAGAGTAAGCCCCAGAGCCCTGTGGTAACCAGAGGTCACTGAGGCTGCACYGCTGTGGCAGAGAGGGTTCCCTTGAAAGGAGGGCAGCCCTCACCACTGCTCCGAGCAGTGAGTGGCACCTGCTTGCGCAAACCTGCGTCCTGGCCCACAACAAGCTTTGGTGTTGCTGAGGGTACAGAGTGGCACAACAGGATGGGAGAAGAGACCGACCTGCATTGTATCCGTGGGCAGTTCCCTCTTCAGAGGCATCTGCCACTGCAGAGTAATTGGCTCAGCTAATTTGGAACTATTACTAGGTAGTGCGTAAATACTTATTTGGATAAATACTTATTTACATAAATATTACTGCATATCACCAATATATGAGGTGATAAAAGTGACCCATTGAGATGTTCACAACTCATTTGTTCGATGGTATAGTGGAAGGTGTGGCTGCCTGGAGGATCTTTAAGGTCCGTTCCATCCCAAACCATTGTAATATTCTGCAATTATTTGTTGAAGGTTGAAAAGGGGAAGATCTGTCAAGTTGTTTTTTTTTCCCTTTTGCCTTTTCTTTTTATTTTTCTTCCCAAAAACAGAGTGGCTGAAAAGGGTTTCCGATTGTTTTAATGGATAAACAATGTGATTTATCTGCAGCCCTGGTCCCTGAGAGTGAGCAATGCAGAAAGCAGTTGTAATTTAATACTAAGCTGATGAGAGGTGCATTGATTTTTACAGCAGGTGAAGAGTATGCAAGAGTAGCCTCAAGCATTACTAGTGGAGCAGGGGAGGGAACTGTCTAATTTTTTGCCTGGTGGTGACAGTATAGATTTCTTTCCCAACACTCAGCAAAAATACTGTTCTACAGGCGTCATAGCAAGTTGCTTCAGCTTTTGATTTCCAGTTAACATATCCCGACAATTTTGCTGTATCTGGGTCTTCCTTTTCCTCGGGACTAAGCATGTCTATTTGCTGTTGTTTTTTAGAAGAAGAGGGGAAAGGTAGTTTTTATTTTTAGTTCACTGCAGGCACCTAGTGAATATTTCATTTTCCCGTCCCCATTTGGTACACTTCTGTGATGGTCTGAGAAAAGCAGAAATCCTTTTTACCGATGAAATCTGTTTTATTTGCAGAAAACTTGGATTGCTGTTGGGTGGATGTGGGGGGGAGAGGGAAGGCAAGGCAGGACAGGCACATCCCTTGTGGAAGCTTTGCAACTCCATTCAGTTTAAACTKAAGCTCTTTCCCAGACTGCCCCTCCTGCAGAACGTGTTGTGGAAAATAGTGGGGAATTCAGGCTCGTGTTTTCATTTATGACTCAGCAAAGTTAACAGACTGTTTTAAATTACCGGAGCAGCTTTGATGTGATTTCCTGCGTGTGAGAAGCAGAGGAAGCCAAACCTATTGCGTTACTCGTTACTATTCAGTGTAACATAAAAGGTGCTCACTCTAGCCCTGTTCCAATGGAATATATCACTCACATTTGCCTTCATTACACGGACATGGAAATGGCAGAGAACGGCAGAGGCTGTCATTTAAATCTACCTAACACAGCTCTCCGGACAGAGTGGTTACTTACAGGTGCTGCAGAAAATAAGTTTCCCTTATAGGCCAGGGAGGCAGCTGGTGAAATTAAAGTGCATCGTCAGGTAAAACTGGCAGCACTGCAAAGGCTCCTGAGGTGGTGGGACTGACTGACTCAAAAACCATGGGCTGGCGCTGGCCCTGCTCCAAGCGCGGTGTTCTCTAAAGGTGCCCTGATGGGGACTTACCCTCCAGCTCTGGAACAGGTGACACTGTAGGAGAAGGTGCCGGTGCTGCCCAGCAGCCGGAGGAGGGATGTCCCCAAAGGGGCATCGCTCTGCCGCGGTTCCCAGGAGCTCTGGCGGGCCGGGATGTGCTCGGTGAGTGCAAGCAGGGCTCGCGCATTGCCCTCGCAGCTGGCTGTGCCCTGCCCGTGTCCCAGCCTAACACACCACGCTGTGTGTTGGACTGTGCCCGCTTCAGGAGGCTGTTCTCCCTCTTAGCAGTCCTTTGCCCAAGCAGACTGAGAGGCTCAATGTCAGCGGTTTGGTTTTTTTAAAAGATAAATATCTACCGAGTGAGATACTAATACTGCAGGGTCCAGATTCCTTCGCCTCTCCTCCGGTATGCTCCATTTTGTCGGTCTCCAAGCATCCATGGGAGAGACGTATTATAACTCTGCTGAAATCAAAATCCGGTATGCAAAGACATCACAAGTAATGTTATCCCTGAAGAAAGCTCCTCTCCTTTTTTTCCTTCGGCTGTTTGGAGGAAAACGCCGCTCCCGTGGCACCAGCTGGCTGTCTCTCTCCATAAACCTTGTTTTTTGCTGCTGTGAATCAAGATATACAGGGAAATTTTCGGTAGCGGAGGGAAGCCGGCAGTTGGGCGTCTGTTAATAGCCTGAAAGTAACTAATGAGGATGTGCAGCCGGAGCGATTGATTGAAGAGCTGCAGTCCTGTGTGCTGCTGCTTCGCTCGCTCGCTCCCCGCCAGCCCGGGGAGGGGAGGCAGGGCGCACGGAGACACGGCGTTCCCTCAAGTGAAAGTCACGGATCCCCAGGGCCGGGTGGCCGGGGATGGAAGTTTCAGCTGCATCTGGCTCTTGAAAGGAAAACGGCAGGAGTCAAAATGTCACTGGCTGGAGTCACGGCTTGCTCCTGTTCTTTAAGATTCAGAAGATAACAATGGACTTTCTGCTAGGAAGTGATTTTTTCCCTCCCCGTGTTGGGGGGTGTTTTGTGAAGCTGGATTCCTTAAAGTCTGGCTRTTGAGCTGGAGATGGGCAGCACTTGTGATAAAGGTATCTGTATGCATACATATGCATCTCTAGCTCGATATAAAAATGCATATATGTGCAGTACATGTGTGTTTGTGGAGAGATTTTTAATGCTKTGTGTACTTCATTATGCTGTTATTCTGGTATTTGTACTAGTCAAAGACATCAGTGCAGCTTTTATGAATATTTGTGCTYGTCAGATCAGTCTGCATGGATTTAAGATGCCAAAGTCATGTCTTAGTAAGGTCATACTGCCAGAATGAGGAGAAGTTGACCTATTTTCTTTTATCTGCAGAGATATATATGTCATATTACCCAGGCACTTTTAAGTCTTCTGCTGGTTGCATGCTTTGAGCAAGTAGTGTGATCATACATGACCAAACTTTGCCCTTTGCCAAATTACATTCAGCTGGGACTAAAATTTGGCTTCCCTGGGTCTTGATTGTAGTTATCTGTTAATTACTGCACTGCTTACGTAAAAAAAAATTAAATTAAAAGAAGATGGATTAAAGTTCTCCGAATGCTGTCTCTCAAACAGTAACAGAATATTGAGTATGTTCAGGTATTGATCTCTACCACCACTTTTTATTTTAATCTCCTACAGTTAAGTCAGATTCACAACCTTGRATCTGCCAGTGAAAATGCCATTGTAGTTTAGTAAGTAAATAAGATCTAGGTAAATAAGTGCRTTAATTCAGCAGTTTAGTAATGCACTTGAAACTTTCCTGAGGCATCTGTCCTACAGAGCACAAAACCTGACTATTCCCCACCCCCGGGCACCCATTCACCACCTTGTTGTTCTTCTCTTCCTYAGAGGTCCCAGCAGAGAGATCTCCTCGCAGACGGAGCATCTCGGGGACCAGCACCTCTGAGAAAACCAACTCCATGGATGTTCCGAACACTTCTCCTTTCAGAGTACCAGTAAGTGTGCCTTCCCTGCAAAGGGRATTTGTCTCCTTGGATGGGAGGAGGAGATTAAAATATCACAGTACAAACAAGCTGGGGGAGAAAGGAATATTTRGTTAATATTTCCAGTTGCCCAAGAGGTTTTGCTATCAAGTGTTGTGTATGATCAATGAGATTTGTGGTGGATCCCTAACTTGCTCCTTTTCATTGCCTTAATCTAAAGTTGCAGATAGAGAAACATCAGTGTTAATGTGGGCAGCGACCTATATAAATACTTTTGAAGTTGCCTCCAGGGATAGCATTCCATATTCAATCTTGACAAGAAAACAAGTTCCTTTAGGTTGGTGATAGCATGTTAGTTTTCCCTCATGCCAGTGAAGTACATGGAAAATTGAAATGGTTTTACAGTTATTGGGAAGCTGATGAAATTTCTGCAGGTGTATTGGTTCCTCTCTAGCTCTTTRGGTTTTGTCCTGAGTTTGGTTGGCTGTGAATCTGCATGAGAGTTTTCAGCTASAGCCTGGCTTTTGCTTGGGTCAGTCTTTGGTCAGTGTATCCAAGAGCACGGAGGCATTTCTATTATTAGACTGAGGACAAATGCTTCAAGTTAAAATGAGGTGCTCAGTAATTTTTTAACAATATTTGTTCATGTTTTAAAATATCTAACTTGAATATTGCAAATGTTTTCATGCCCTTCTTTACTTTTGGCAAGTAATCTGCCTACTTTAAAATAAATTTTGCATTGTGTCAATTTAAAAATAAAATTTAAAAAGAGCCAAAAGATTTCATGAGAGCTATTTAAATTATTCAAGGATTAAGGTTGGTCAAAGTGTATAGAATACATGGTGTTAAAAGCAGCCTGTGAACTCATGACATATTGGAATGGAGAAAGGGACCAAGGAAGAAGTGAATACACTGGGTATCCTTACTGGGTCCCTTTTCAAAGTCATACAATAATACAGATTGGAAGGAACTAGAYGATCTCCAGAGGTAGTTTCCCACCTCAGCTATTCTGTGTTCTGTGAACAATCCTCTGTCACTTCAGARGCCTGTTTTCTGGATGGTACTTGGGGAAAAAAGGGCCTTGGTCTAGTTTTATGTGAAGTTGATACAAGAATATTGCGTTATGTCAAGTTCTGAGGTTTTTATACTGAGCCCACGGTCCACAGAGTTCCAGGAAAATTTCTGAACTCTGAGAGCCTTCAAAAGCCTTGTCCGTGTCTTCATTTATAAGAAATTCTCTGTTTTCTTTGCCTTCATCGATAAGTAATAGCCCAAGCCTTTAGATGTATACATGCATTGTAGTAACCTTTGTCTAACAACTTCACGCTGTGTATCAGAAGTGTTTGATGACTATCTGTATTGTTTATTTTATATGCCTCCTTTTTCCTTTGTTCCTCATTTTTGTACCTTTTTTAAAATGCCAATCCTATCTTTTAAGTAATGTTTTAATGGTTCTCTAATTCTTCTCTAATAGTTCTCTGATACTTCTTAGCTCCTACTCCCTTTCAAAACAAGAACCTTGCGGAATGTTTCTCATTTCCCCTGGTGGTGTGTTGGGCTTTTAGGACTCTGGCAAATAGGCTCAGGAAGCAGTACCTGGCTGCTTTTCTTGGGCATAAACCAGCAGAGAGCTAGAAGCTATTTGTGCCACGCGGAGCTGGATTCTGCTGCTTTGTCTGTCTGACCACCTG
This sequence comes from Amblyornis subalaris, assembly GCA_018881555.1. Lineage (NCBI taxonomy): Eukaryota > Metazoa > Chordata > Aves > Passeriformes > Ptilonorhynchidae > Amblyornis > Amblyornis subalaris. The sequence goes on along the minus strand of JACAXG010000049.1, from coordinate 4,568,444 downwards.
TACACCCAGGAGCATAATGCACCCTCCTGTCCTCCTCATGGGGACAAGGCTTCTGGCTTTGGAGGTTTTGTTCTGAATAACCCATTTATACCCTGTCAGTCCTAGGTGGGGGCTGAGATCACCCTAGTTTAAAACACGGCAGCTCGTGATCTGTTTTAAAGAGCAAGCTGCAATTAGAAGTCAGCTTGCTTAACAATACAGGTGAGCTTGAGCCAAAACTGCTGAAACCAAACACACTGTTAACTTGGTGGATTGGCACACATCTAAGAGGTGGCTGAGAAGATGGGAAGGAATCGTGTTCCTGCCTTTGACTGATAATAAGAATTTCCCATCTCTCAGAAGGAGGAAGGGTGACTCGGGCACCTCGTGGAAGTCTGAGTCTCAGATCACTGGTCTGAGAAGAGCTTCAAGTGAAGGGTGCAAGAGGTGCCTGTAATGGCTTCAGATTTGTGTCTGTGAGGTTGTGTTTATTTGACAGGGATTTATTGTACATATAAAGGAAATTAATAGTGAGAGGACTTGCTTTTTTGTTTTTCCAGGCATTGTCACCTACAGTGCAGGTTGGAGGGCTACAGGCAGCTGCAGTGTACTGCTGTCTCAGTTATTCTTCCTGTGGCCCTGACTCTGTGCCATACCTCGTCTACTCACTGCTTGGATTTCTAACAGAAAGCAGTTTAAGGCAGGGGACAGCTTAACCTTCTTCCATCCTGACGGAAAATTATGCTGAGACTTTCATAATAAGTTGCTTTTACAGCTTTTTAAGTTTGCCTCACAGAACAGCTATTCAAAAGCTGTCTTCTCAATAGGACAGTGGCTTCCAGCATGTTCTGTGCAGGTTTTTTTCTTTCAAGCACAGGCGGTGGTACTCACTCAGAACAAGGCATCTGTTTTTTTAATGCTGCTAATTGGCATTGCTTTAGCATCTGGAATTTTGATTCATAACAGCATAATTGCCCTTAAGCAAACATTTCCTTGACAATACATTTTTTAAGCAKTCTCTTCAGTGGCAGTGGTCAATGAAGGATTTATTTTTAAGGGCTGATTTGTAAAGTTCAGGAAATTTGCCTTCCTACCTCCTGCATGTGCACTGGAAGAAAAGATGTATGTTTAAATTTACTAGTKTGTGCAAAGCAGAATCAGTAGTTATACTCTTTCCTAGGATGAACCACTACATGGACCAGCACATGGTACATGTTTGTGAGGGTGGTGAGGCCCTGGCACAGGTTGCCAAGTGTTCAAGGCTGGGTTGGATGGGTCTTGGAGCAAACTGGTCAAGTGGGAGGTGTGCCTGCCCATGGCAGGGRGTTGGAACAAGATGAGCTTTAAGGTCCCTCTCAACCCAAACCATTCTGTGATTCCATGATTTGTTCTGGTTATCTCCCACCAAGGGGAGCAAAGRGGATTCTGCTGATGTTGACACTGCACAGCACAAAGTGGGCATACAGAGAGAAGAGCTCTTGGTGCTTGTCCTTTCTTTCCTCATTGCCCCAAATATTCTTGGCTGCACTTTAAACGTTAGTCTCCMTCTAGGTTCTGTTGTGTAAATGGCTGCTTGATGATTTCCGGGTGTGTCAGGGAGGAATATTGAGAGAGAAGGGAAGGGCACGAAAGGTAGRGAAACGGAGATGAGGAAATGTGTCCTCTCACATATGGGAAGATGTGTGCTGTTTATAGATAGGTATATGTATATATRTAGGAAAAGTCATATTTTTAATAATGGATATTATTTGACTGAACAAACAGGGAGGCAGAGGGAACTGGCTTCAAGTAGGCAMCGTGACGCATAGGTGGGCGAGAAACCAGCTTTGCCTTCCCACACACACCATGTCCTGGCAGCGCCTCGGCCTCCGCGCATCCCCTTCCCAACTGGGGCACTGAGGAGCCCCGGTGGCACTGCGGCAGCCTGGCACATTCCCTCCTTGCTCTGCCATTGGAATTGAGGGACCGGGGTAAATATGGGGCTCTCCACATCCTCAAGCCTCCTGCAGTGGCAGGATGGAGAGGAATTGCTAAAGCACCCTCCAGACTCGCACTGCGCTCTCCAATTTTGGCTCAGAGTTGTTATTACAAATAATATGATTCATCCATGTCTGCTGGCTAATAAGGAAAGAAAGATGAGAAAGAGGCAAAGAAACTAGTGCAAATGAGACAGGAAAGCCAGAACACAATCTTTGAAGTAAATAAAATGATTTTTATAGGAACCCTGATGTAGGATACTTGCAGATTGCCTTCCTTGGTTTGTTTCTGGCTGAGGGTATAATTGGATCTATRGAAATGCTGTCTGCTTCTTTGCTCTTTAAGAGTACTGCTAAATGGAACAGAAGACAATGCAGCCAGCCCAAGTGAAGGTCAAAGCTTGATGAGATCTCGTGGCTGCCCAGCCTTATCTTTTATGCAGTCAGCAAGATTGTTGCTTCTCCAGAGCACTGCTCTGCTCCTGCCGTGCTGCCGGGGTAGGACAAGTCTGAGCTGTGCTGGCTGTGTGACCCCATGGCATACAAATATATGTTTTTAATTCTGCATCAGCGCCAGTGCAGAGATGGAATTGTTGATTTGCATTAGTCGGAGGCGCCACAGCATCCTCCATGAAAAACTGGCTGTGTTCAGATCTGTCTSCTCAATAGAGATGAACATTTTTCCTTCCACTTCTTACTCTTTTCTTACCGTGACATGTTTGTTTGAATCTGCTCTAGCTTTTATCACTTACCTGTGATGTGATGTCTTAGCTATGCTGGCTATTCTGTGAATTCTGKGTCAGAAGGCATAAATGGATGACTGACTATGTCCAGGATGGCCACCAAGCTTCCATCCATATCTTTATTCTGGGGTAGTGCTGTTCATAGGCTTTATAACCTTCACAGTGTCTTGCTGCCAAAGCAGATTCATTACATCAAACTTTAGTGTTGAGTCAGATGATGGGGATATCCAGACTGTGACACTGTCAGCTGGACCTCAACAGCAGGAACATTATTCTCGTGTTTGGTGTAAACCTGACTTTATCCGAGTCCTTTTATTCCTTGGTTAATGTAGGGGAGCTATGAATGCACATAGCTTTTGACACTGCTCACCTTCCAGTTGTCCTTGGTTTAGTAGTGTTTAAATATGCACCTACTCATTTTATTCTTCACCTCCAAATCATGACTTAGTCAAGTTATGCAAAGTTTAATTAATGCATCCTCTGCAAATGAGTCCTTCTGGCCCTTTTATCACTTTTCTTGCTCTTGTGTTTTTAATTCCCTTCAACTGATTCTCCAATTCTGGTAGTAAAGTTCACAGGAATGTGTGTTACCAGTTTCTAATTGCTCCCAACCCTTTGTGTTACTTCTCTGTCCTCCCTGGCCCTTGCTTCACCTCCTAATTTAATACAGCTCCGTGTAATAAATGTGCTGTTTAACTTTTCTTCTGGATGATTAACAAGGATGTTAAGCAGAAGCAGTCATGCCACTATCCCCACCACATCCCATTGGACCCTTTATTCTACCTTGATACCTTATCACTTGTTGTAATTGCTTTTTTTAGATATTCCTGCAGCCAGATCTCAGGTTTATATCACGAGCTTTAAAAAAGCTCATTTTTATTATTTTTTGTAATTAGCATGTGTGCTGCGTTATCAAAAGGTGTTCTGATGTGTTGGGCTGCTTAGTGGCTGCGTGCCAGGGAAAGAGCCAGGGTCAGGAAATCATTGCCTGTCCTTCCTGACAGGCTCAGGTGACCTGTTTCTTATCATGTTTGTTTTTTATCACCGTTGTTTCATTGTTCTCCAGACAGACTTTTTAACTTTATTCCTTAATTCCTGGATAGGGGCTTTTAAGGATGCTCTTTCCTTCTGCTGTGCCTGATGTGGGCAGCTCCCACAAGGGCAGCCAGGTGCTGCTCCCAGTTTTGTCCATGATAAACACCTTGATGAACTGGGATCTGAAAAGCTGATGTGGCCCTCCTGGCTATCAGGTAGCTCTTGCTTCTTCATGAATTTTTCAGTATAATTCCCAGTGACTTGGAAATTCGATTCCTGTAGTATTTTTGGCTGCATATCATCCAGAGTGCATGCAATCTTACGATGCATTTTATTAACAGGTCTATTATCAATGTATGCTTGTTACAGCATCCTCTGCATTTCCTTGGGTTTCTTATTACTGTTCCTAAACTTGTTCCTCCCATTCTGCATCCCTCCTGTGGCTCTAGACCATTTTTCATTGGAAAGTTGAAATTGTTATCTGGCCAAATCTGCAGTGGTGTCCCATCAGGGGAAAAATATCTTTCCTGATCCTTGCTGTTGATCAGCTTGTGTCCTGAAGCATGATTATTGCTCACTCTTGTTATTTTTAAACCTGACTAATGCAGCTACATATGTTATTCTTCCTTATATAAACACATAATCCTTTTTTAATCTTGATGAAAAAATTTGTCTGTATAATATCTTGTGGTAGTGAATTGGATGGGCTCATTTATAGATAGCATTAGGAAAGGTCTCCTGACAATCAGAGAAACGTGCTACCTCTCATGTTAAATTGCCCTTTGGTTTTCTTATGTAACAGGGTGCATGAGGAGCTTAGGTAATTTCCATTCTATTTGTTTTATACATCTATAATCCCTTCTTGCCTTTGTTCCTAAAATAAATAGTTGGTCTTTAAAGCGTATCATTTGTAAATCCCCCTCTTGTCTGCCTYTAATCAGTTTATACTTCTGGAGTTCTGTTTTGTTAGTTTTCTTCCTGAGATGAGGAAATCAGAAGAGTGGTGCATTAGTGTGAAAGCTATGGCAGACTTACATAACACCACTCTACTTTTATTGGGCTTTATCCTCTGTTCGTACATTCAGACATGTTTTTTATTGTTTTGTGCCTATGCACAAACCACCTCTTCAGTGACATAGTGCCAGGCTTTTTGGATGAGTAGATGGTGGAACGTGGCTGTTGTGAGTCCCTGTCTTGTTCTGTATATTACCTCCGAGGTGTATCTAGAGTTGTTTTCATCTGCTTTTCTACTGTGTAAGTGGTTGAGAGTCTTTTCAAAGACAGTCACTGCTAATATTTTAATGCTGAGTGTTACTGGGCTCATAAGTAAACTTCACCTYCTTGCTAGTTAAATTGATCTTTTGCTGTCGTTCTTCAGGAAATAGTAACCACCATTTTGCTGCTCTTTCCTGGAATATCCTGCTAGTTTTATCTTTCCATTTTACAGCCTGCTATCTTCCCCTGCTTCTTTGCATCCCATAACTTTACAACATTACTGGCACAGAACACCGTTTTCACTTGGCTATGACACTATTTTTTTCCTTGATAGCTGCTTGTGAACAGCTTAAGAAATAAAATGCTTTGTGTCCTCACCATGCACAGTAGTGGGGAGGCAGTTCTGCTGTCATCCACAGTCACTTGAGGGTTGTCTTTGTACCCATTCAATCTTTTCCCTCAGAGAGAATAAGTCTCATTTCTCTGTAAATGAAATTACCCACCTGGTGTTATTAATAATGCATTGATGTTCCTCATCAAGAATTACAGATGTTCAAGATGCGTTGCAAGGCTCAAAGGCAGTTTGTTTGTCCCCAGAAAGAACTAATGTGTGTAGCAGCACTGTTTCTGAGATGGACCTTTTTTGTTGCCCATTTTACCCTACTTCTAGTGCATTGAAACTTCTGCTAATACTGTTGCTGTTGGCTAATTTGTGTTATGGTTGTACACAGTTTTATTTGTTCATGGCTGAATTAACCTTTCCCTTTCAAAGCAACCGAGACAATCATTATTTTTTATGCATGGGCTGTTCTCCCTGGAGTGAAGAGTTGGTGTGTCCACAGGGAGCAGAGTCCAGGAGTTGAGTAGCTCGTACTTGGGCTGTCTTTGAATTTGTCAGACAGTTCCTGTGCTCCTCTGCCCAGGTTAAGGACACACAGACAGTTGGCATCTTTGACACAAAGCGAGCATTTCCTAAAGCCAAAACCGCCCTCAACAACCACCACCCCTGGTTTGGAAATACTTGAGGGTCAGAGTTTCTGTGCTTTCCCTATGCAGCTATGAAGGGAAGTTCCAACARCCTGCTGAATTATCCCTTCTCCTGTGGAGATTGCTTCTTGGCAGAGTGGGAGAGCAGAGTTGCTTATCTTCCAAATGAGACAAACAGAATTCTCAGTGGGATTGAATTATTTTTAGATGTTGTGTCACTGGGGTTTCTTAGCCCGAGGTTTGATGCTTCTGAGTGAGATGACGAACCTGCCCTGACCTATTCCTGGCTGCATGTGTGCCTCTGCACCATCGCTCTCTGCCTATCTTGCTTTTCCATCCCTGTTCCCCTAAACCTGTGGTTCTGAGGGCGATTTGTACTGAACTTCATCCCGTTAAGTGTGAACCTCAAATCTGTCTCTTGAGGGATTAAGGTGCAGTTCCTCTACAGTCATTAACTCACTGGTCTCCTCTTGGAACACCATGTTTACATGGTACTGATCTTTTAAAATTGCATCCTGGCTAGTTTATGCTACCAAATATTTKGTACTTTTTTGATTAAGAACATAGTCTCATCATTTCTGGCAGTTTGGGTAATAATTTMCATCTTTTTATCTGAAGGTGTTTGCTTAAGCAGTAAAATTGCCACTGTTTTTAAAGAAGCTCCATGATGATTCTTAAAGCTCAGATGCTCCATTACATTTCGGTGTAAGAACGAAACRGGAGTTTGTTTTGTGTTGAAGAAAGTATTTAAGAGAAATACCTAGACAATAAGAAAAGCAGTAAAGGTGGTTTGGTTTTTTTAAGAGTGCAAGCTGTGTTATAAAAATTGGCAGGGATTTCTTCTCTATTGRAGCAAAAGGAAATAAAACTTCCAGTTAGGTGGCATTGTTACAGATAGAAGTTTATTTTTCATCACTACATCTCTTTATATCTGCATTTGGTATCTAAAAGCATTTCCTTTGGCAAATGGAAGTCAAAAAACTCTTCTCAGTTCTGGCACGTGTGAATTTTTCATGCTGCTCCCAGGTTGTCCATCTGTAAGCACTGGCCCTGCATGAACTGCCAGCGAGGTGCACAGAGCAAATATTGCAAATGTTTTCAAGTCTTTTTAGGATGACCAATAAGCACACCCTTTGTTTGAATAATTTTTGTCTTTAAATATGTTCTTACCCTAATTTTTTTTTTTGTATAGTCAACTCTGGATAGCCTTATTCAACCCCATATAGCACATTTGTTCCATTAGGGAATAGATTATGTTCAATTAAACCAAGAACATGTTCCGTGTTAAAGCAGTGCCAATTTAAAATTGTACATGCACACAAAAATGAATATTCACGGTCCTTCTCTGAATCAGATTTGGAATGATTCAATATAAATACTTTTGGACCCCTGCCGAACTGGGTCGGCTTTGTCTTATTTGCCCTTAAGGGGGAAAAGCCATGTTATTTCATGTTTGCAATTTGAGTAGACTGAGGGGTACTGGACTGAAGCCAGGGTCCACCAGATCTGAATCCCTGTGGCTGGGTTTGTTCCCTTTCATGCTGAGAGGTCAGAATATATGAAAGCTCCTTTGAAAGTGCTCTGCGTCCTCTACTTGAATTCCAGCGATGGCCCCAAGGGAAGCCCAGGAGCATCTATTGATTACAGGGTTTTTTCAAARGCACTTTTTCAATACCAGGACCAAGAAAAGTGCAGCATCATGGGCAGAGTGTCAGTGGCACACATAGCTGAGAACATTTCTCTGCTTTTGACAGTACCTTTTCCCCCAGCACATTGTATACGTTTGTGGGGTTTGGTTTTTGTGGGGGTTTTTTTGCAGTGTTTAGATATCAGGCCTTTTCCACTTTATCAGGAGAAAATAGCAGCTTTCACCCCYGAGGAGCCTGCTGGCTGGCAAGCCTGAGGAACTGAAGGGCAGCCTTAAATGTTGCACTGCCTTCAGATACAGAAGCAGATTCCTCTTCCTTTGTTCCCTCTGTCTCCAAAGGTTTTTTATAATTGTTTGGACCAAGTCAGAGTTAGACAGACGTAGTGTTGGCAGCACACCCCCACTGAGCAGGAGATCACAGAATCACAGAATTAACTAGGTTGGAAAAGACCTTGGAGATCATCAAGTCCAACCTATGACCTAGCACCACCTTATCAATTAAACCATGGCACTGAGTGCCACGTCCAGGCTTTTTTTAAACACCTCCAGGGACGGTGACTCCACCACCTCCCTGGGCAGCCTATTCCAGTGCCCAATTACTCTGTCAGTGAAGAATTTTTTCCTAATGTCCAGCCTAAACTTCCCCTTGCGCAGCTTTAGGCTGTGTCCTCTCATTCTGTCAGTGGTTGCCTGCAAGAAGAGACCAACCCCCACCTGGCTGCCCCCTCCTGTCAGGGAGTTGTAGAGAGTGATGAGGTCTCCCGTGAGCCTCCTTTTTTCCAGGCTAAACAACCCCAGTGCTCCTCACAGCACTTGTGTTCCAGACTCTTCACCAGCCTTGTGGCCCTTCTCTGGACGCATTCAATCATCTCAACGTCCTTCCTAAAGTGGGGGGCCCAGGACTGACACAGCGCTCAAGGTGCGGCCTCACCAGTGCCAAGTACACTGGTGACTCTTCTTGGGGAAGAATCACTGCGCTGGTCCTGCTGGCCACACCATTCCTGATACAGGCCAGGTGATCCCCAGAGGCTCCCTCCAACTAACATGGCTTTTGGCTGTGATTGTTTGGCGAACAATTGTAGTTTGAAGACATATTCTTTGAAGATTTAGTTTATTTTTAGATCCTAAGTAGATTTTTGAGTTGAGCTTTGCTTTATACCGATACTATAACTGATGTCTGAAGTCACTGGTGTATGAAATAYTTTGAAATTTTCAATTCTGGCTGGTGAGACTATTGAAATTGCAAATTGTTGTAAGATTTAATGTGCTATATCTAAATTAAAAAGGAAAACCTGGCTGCAATTGTGGGCTCAATAGTAGCTCATAATATAAGACATCTGTACTCTTAAGCTCAGCAAGAATTAAAAACATGACACGTAAAGGGGAAGTCAGAACAAATACTGATATTGAAGATTACTCCTTATTTAATGATAATTGTGGGGTTTGGGTCTCTTGTATAATAGTTGGAATCCACTGAAGTGCCCCTGTAATATGAGTAGTGCTAATTACTGCAATTGGAAGCTGTCATATCCTGGAACTGTCACTAACAATCCAGCCATGCCTTTCTTCCTGCTCAGAGGAATCCCAGTCCAGCCCATCCTGTAACCAGCACGGGCAGGAATCGCCCAGTGATAGTGCATTGAGTGATTTATTACTGGCGTCAGTTCCCCTGTTTCACTTCTGCAACTTCTCATTTTAGGGCTTCTTCAGTAAGCGCCTGAAAGGATCCATCAAGAGGACAAAGAGTCAGTCCAAGTTGGACAGGAATATAAGTTTCCGTCTGCCTTCTCCCAACAATTCTGAGGACAGGTAAGGTGCGATGTGTCTGCAGAACTGACACGCAGCACGCGAGTGCATTCATGGAAGGAGAGCCAGGAAGGGGATTTATTGTCCAGCTGGCAGGAGGGGGGGTTGTGGGGCTGTCTCTGGCAGGTTGGAAGTTCAGTGTGCAATGTACTGCTGGTACAGGACAGAAAACTGCTGCTTTTCACAGCTGTCAAAACGCTCRGGTTAAGCAGATGGACTGCAATACCTTTTTCTACATCTGTTTCTAATGAGCTGCAGACTTCCAACTTCGTGATACAAAACCATGGGGTTGGTCAGCTGCAGAGAAATTGGCCTTGCTGCATGCAGCGCTTGCCTGTAGGTGAGATGAGGAGTTAGGGCGGTGCTAGCAGAGCCGGGAGATGGGCAGTGCAGTTCAAGCACGCTGAGGATCCTTGCAGTGTTGGTGTTTTAGTTATTGCAGTGTTACTACAATGAACACACAGTCTGTTTTGCAGAAAATTGGAAAACTCAGTAATTTCTGACCATCTTAGTGTTCCATTGGGTATATCCTTGCTTGTTTAGTTTTCGGCTGGAGATTCAGGCTGGGAATGGATTGTATTTGAAGCAAGCAAAAGCTCTTACACACAGTGTTTCCTAACTATTTGCAACAAAGTYTCTGAATTGTTTTTATTAAACATATTCTGTGTTACATCCCATGGTAGCCCAGCAGGAGAACTGGACAGAGTGAAAAATAAGTTGGCCTGTACTCGAGGCCACAGCAGGCTTCTGTGATTTGACATTGTTCAGTGCATTTTCCCTTCTCCTTTAGCCAAGCTGAATCCATTAGTTGTATCTGTCATGCTGTGCTGCTTCAATCAATGGTGCTGCCTTCTCCATCTGAAAGGCAAACCATAAAATCACAGAGATAGCAAGGCTGTGGATGTTGGAGGTCTGTTAACATTGGGAGTTACAGAAAAGCCTGCTGCTTACCAGATGTGACTAACCATGTAGATGGCCTTGCTCCTCTAGTCCACCCAGTCTGCCTTGAGACAAGTTTGCCTATAAATCTCTATTTTCAGGGTGTTGCAACATGACTATAAAAGCAACTCAGTGAGCACAAGCATCTTAAATAATGCCACCATGTAATCAAGTACCTGTTATTTTTACCGTTGTTTAAAACCAACTTTGCTTGAATTTTTGTAATGCAAAAATCTCTTTGCCATAGATAATCTGGTTGTCTTTTCTGAGTTTGGTACCCTTGCTGGATACTTGCTTTTACAGTGTCAGGGAAGCACTGTYGTTCTGGGAAAGCCAATAAATGTAGCTATAATTAATTCCTACACCTTTGGTTTAGGACATGATGTTACACACAGCAAAGCTGCTTCTCTTTGAAAGCAGATCCCCTTCTTCTCCCTGCCAGTGTGGGCACAAATTGTCAACTAGACTCAAATGAAATGTGAATTTTCTCTGAGGGCCTAAAAGCATAAAATGTAGGTACTTCATCACATAGTGGCATTATTGAACGTGGATCTGACCCTAAATTCATGAGAAGGAACTGCCACTCTCCCACCTTCTGTTCTCCCCGCATTCTGTATGAGCCTCAATCCATAGCAGTAAGAACTTTCCTGTGCTGCCCTGGTGAGTCAGCCCTTTCCCATTTTAAGCAGGTGATTCTAGGTGATGTCATGGTGTTACACAGGTTTTCAGGGCCAGGTTGACTGATAGCATCTCTCTTTTTCTTGCTCTGACATATACAAGGGCCCTGCCTTCAAAGAAAGTGTTATACAGCTTTAGAATTTAAAACCCTGCAAGGATTAGAAAGAAATAGAGGCTGCAGTCATATTGCTTTCTCGTGCTTTTGGGGTGTTTGGGATCTGTTAAGAAAGTGGAGATGTTTGTAGATAAACACCTCTAAAATTCTTGAGTAAGAAAGATTAGTTATCCTGGTGCACATCAAGATTTGGGATACTGTARCATTGCATGCTATGCTGAATGGTGACAGAGGATGGATGCTGTCTGATCAGAGTTGATTTAAAATAGAAAAGAGTCAGGAATGCTGTAGGGAGCAGTGATGAGGAGAAGCTGAAGATTTTTGTAATCAGATTCTGTTTCAGCAGAAAGCAATTGGCCAACCTACCTTTTCTGGCTTTTAACTTTATTTCAGTGTGTCTGGGTTAGTGGATGGGGAGAGGAGAGAGCTGTGGTGCCCTCTAGAAAAGTGGATCAGCATCCAGGTGTCCTGTGAAAATCCATAACCTCTTAGTCTGTAATTCACATCCGTTCTGTTACTCAGGCTCAGATGGTTTCCTGGGTGGTCTTTTGTACTTGAAAACATGTATTTTGTCTTTACAAGGTACTGATGTGGAAGGACTTAGACTCTGCTTGATTGTGACCCATGGCAGGTGTGAATGAGGCCCCYTGGGTGTGTGGCCAGTGCAGCATCTCACCAGTTTGCCAACAGCTGTCCCCATGAGGCAACCTGGCACCGTGTCACCGTAACATCTTTCGCAGCTTTTCCAGCCTGTTTCCTCCTGCATCCTTTGAGCTTTTCAACTCTCACATTCATCTTTAATGTTTTCTCAGTGTCCATAGTATATAAAACATGTAAAAAAAGCATRAGCAAAGACTTAAGGAAAATTACATTTCAAAGAGGAGACCAAATTAATATCTTCAGTTTGTGGCCAGGAATTTGAGAGTATTTCCAAGAGGACCAGCAGTTTTGTTTACGGAGAGGGAGTGAAGAYGATTGCGACTGGCTGCATATGGTCTCGGCGACTGCAGCAAAGCTCTGCAGACAGCTGGGAGGGCTTTGCCCTGTTGGGATTTACTGCCACGTGGGAATCCTCCTGCTTTGCTAAAAGTCATTTTATGGCATTATGAGGCAGTCGTAGTGGGGCGYGGGATCTGCTGCGTGCTGGCTCGGCATGGGCTCCGGGAGGTCTCAGGGAAGCAGGTAGCCATGGCTCTGGGCTTCATGGTCAAACGGTATCACTCCTCAAACCACAGCTTCTTCTACTTTCGGTAAGTTCCTGCTCCTCCCTCTTCGTCTCTTTGCAGTGAGAAAATAGCACAGGTCGTGTAAATAATAGAAGCAAAGCTTGCCACATTTCTCAGGTTCTTTCTAATTTAATGCAGGTTTTCAAAAAAGGGTGGGGGATTTTCACCCTGATTTAGATGTCAGGATAGAAATCTGTGTTACACAATGCGTTATTAAGGCTTGACTCACTGTGAGCTTGCCTTCATTCAGCATATCTGTTGCTATCAGCACACTGGAGTGTGGGGAAAGGGGAGGAGTGGTTTGTTTCTGGAGAGACGCCTCACTCCTGATTTGGTGAACATATTTCTTTCAGCCAGTTTTATTTTTCAATCCTCACTCAGTTGTTTGGTTTTTCAGTGAAAACTGAACAAGATCCTAGTCTTTGTCACAAACCTTCCCCTTGCTGCTGGGCTGCTGTCTCCCACCTGCAAGCTCACTTGACCCCTTTATAAAATCATATTTCTTAATGGCTGATGCTTTTCTGCAGAGCCCAGGCTCCTCCACGTAGCGTTCACCTTGAGTTTAGCAGTGAAATGAAACTGAATCAATTAAGCATTTCTGGTCCATCAAAACAAACCAATTGGAAACGTTAATAGCAGAGACCAGGTGACAGAGGAGAAAGGAGAGCTCTCCTGCTGTGAAATTCAGCAGCCTGCTTGGCTGCACCCTGAGACTTGTCTGTTAGACAAGCTGTGATCCGCGGGRAGAGCGGGCACGAAGGGAAGGGCTTTGCAAATCCAGGATTCAAACAATGAGGCTTTGGGTAGGACCTTGCCGGAAAAGACCAGAATCTCAGCGGAAGACTAGAACAATATGCTCAGAAAAACCCAACGTTTAATCACACCTGAGTATGACTTGCAGATMAATAAGTTACCATAAGTTTCTGATTTTTTCCCCAAAAAAAATTAATAATGAAACTGGTTAGACTTGTAGAATTGTTGACCAAGTAATAGGATGTTCAGCTAATTGGCAGTTGGAAAATGCAGCAGGGTGTGGTGCCTACAAAAYGAGTGCTTGGACAGGGAAGGCTGGTGCTGCAGCGCGGGCAGAGCGCGGGTGAATTGCAGGTGATGCTGGAGACGGTGGGGTCCYGTTCCGCAGGGCTGGGAGCTGGGATAGCAGCAGAAGTTCACTGCATTACAGTTCAAGCTCTCTCCTGTGGCTTTGCAGAGTGGCTAAGTATTGAACTCGACTTTCAGATCTCAGGGAGTGTCTCTCAACACACGGGGATTGTGCTGGAATTATTTGAAGCGTGCAGACAAACAGCTTKGTGTAAGGCCAGCTGGAGATTTGCCTGTAGCTGGGTGCTTGGGCTGAGTTCTTTCCTTTCACACCAGTTCGGTAAAGTTCATTTTCAAATGTTTATTTTTTTTTTTTTTTTATCTTTTGGATTATTGATGTCCACAGGCTTCTTTTTCAAGTAATAGAGTGCTCTCCCTGGTAAGCTTGGTAATTGGAAGTCTTTTGTGCCTTGTAGGTTGGCTTTTAAATAGGTCAGAATCAGCAGGAGAGCTTCATAACCAGAGCAGTTAGGATTTTAACCCTTTATTCTACATGTCTTATAGACAGTGGAATATAATAGAACTTTGCTAATAGGCTGCTGTGTGCCGTGGCAGCCACTGAAAGCCAGAGGTTTCTAGTTCCTGGCTTACAACCGAGATCTTCCTGTCACGGAAAATTACTGAATTATGGTGTGCGAGGAGAGAGCTTGGCCCAGAGCTTGAGGCTGGGCCAGCAAGATGGGGTGGTTGGAGAGCTCTTCTTCGGTGGCAGTCGCATACTGCTGCCAGGTCAGTGGTTTAGGGCATTGTCTGGGCTCTGATTTAGAAGGAAATGGTGCGGCTCTGAAGACMAATGCTCCAAAACATGTGAAAAGAGGTGAGAAGTTTAAAACGTTCCCTGACATCCTTCTCCTCTGCCTGTTTTTCCTATTGGAAAGAAATTATGGAGAATGTGTGAGAATTATTTGGTGCTTTGGTAACTGTTTGCTCTGAACTCCCATGTAGTTACTTTGCAATCTCTATCGTGCACAGGCGTAGATAGAAATAGCAGCAGGATAAAAAGTTGATCACAGGAGGTGAGTTGTAATTTAAAACAGGATTTGTGTTGTTAATGGAGCTGTTTAAGAGAAACAGATTTGTACAAACAACCCTTCCCCCACGTTTTGCATGTGTGATCTTCCTGTTTACAGTAATCTGCTTCCCTGGGATTACCTCTCTCCTGACAGTCTCTGAGCAATACACATTTTACCAGTAACTTCCTACCTAAYAGAGGAAGGACCCTGTTAATCCAGCCCCTTTGCTGGACACTGGGACGTGAATTAGTGGCATCTATGCCAAAGGGAAGCCAGCAAGCAATTTTCTTTCTGTGTTTCAACTTCAGCATATCAAATGAAGCTTTAAAGCAGCAGAGAAGTGTTATTTCTGTATAATTATTGCCTGTATTGATTGGGATGCTGCTGATATAAGCACAAGTCAGTTATTTGCTTTGCAGATCTATCAATAGATGAAATCTATACTGTGGTGCTCACAAATGCATGGACTGGTGTTCATAAATGCATGTGGTTGCATCTAATCAACAGCTTTAGGACATYGCTCTGATGTTTATGGAAGATAATATGCCAATTCTAAGCCACTTAATCAGTTTATTGAGCTGTTTTAAATACAGTAACTTCAAGGGACTGCTGGAACAGACGAACTGCAACAAACCCAAATGCTCACAGCCCACTAGTTAGAAGACCAATCGAGCAAAGGGATGCTACTAAAAGATGTAACCTGCAAGATGGGATGTGGAAGCCCAGAGTGTGGCTGCTATGTGCACCTGGCTTTGCCCCTGCCCTGTCCCCAGGGGCTGCTTGGAGGCTTTCCTGGAAGATTCCTCGCTCTCTCATGTTGCCTTTAATGCCCAGATCTCATCAAACTCACCGGAAAGGATGAGGAGGAACTTCTCTTTCTGGAAAGGCCACCTTTGCCATGCCTGTGGAGTGGCCTCCCCTTGCCTGCTGCCTCTCCTGGCTTCCAGCCCCCCCAAATCTCCTTAGGGAATGCTGTGCCTTGGCAACACAGGAGCACRCAGGAGCCCTCTCCATGGCACCCTGGGGCYAGTGGGAGCACGGCCACCGGGGAGAGAGCTTTCCTCACCACGGCTGTGGCTGTTCTCCTTGCCCCAGCGTGTCTGCCTGGCRTGGTGTTCCTCCGAAATCTGTAACCTGAGGCTTGAGGAAGACCTCCTCTTGGATTTGTTTGTGCCTTTCTTCCTCTCCAGGCAGGATTTATTGTCTGAGATGTAGCCCAGAGAAGGCAGTTTGGAGGGAGGGGCTGTGGCATGTGGCACCGCTGTGATCTGGGGATGTACTGCTAAGTGGCTGTACAACTGTTTTGTGTAGGTCTGCTTGCCTTGTCTTGCTCCCAGCGCAGCCTCTGCTTAACTGAGATTTGCAAAATCTCTTTGTTTTTCTTCTCCTTTCTTTGGTAATTATTTCTCTTTCCCTCCTCTTCCCCCTCTTTGTGCCCACTCCATGCTTTCCTTCAGTGACCAGGAGCTGGCTGCAGGCTCTCAGTACTTTGTAAGGACTGGAATTGCTCAGAGTTTGGGGCAGGGACAGAAGCCAAGTTACCTCAGCAATGCTTTCTTGAGAGGAGAAATTAGAGAAGATTTTGCAGAGATGACATTAAAGTGGTGTATTGTGGTGTGTTTATTTTAGACTTGCCCTACCTTAACTGCAGCAAGTGCTCAATTATACATGGCTGAGGTTTGGGGTTTGCGTTGGTTCAGCTGCTGCTGGAACCTGTTAGAACAAAGCACAGCACAGCCAACACTCCTACCGGGGCTGCTGCTTTGCATCTGAAATCAGTGTCTTTGGAATATTCCTCCCATCAAAGGGCTTTGCTGCCTGCACTTAGGCCATTCAATATATTAAATGGGAACAAAGTTCTCCCTTACTGTTTAATAAATCTTATTGTGAGTGAATCTGCTCCAATACCTTCAGCGTTTCTTTCCGCACAAAGGAGCAGTCGGATTGCTTGTTGTGKTACCTGTACCCTTTGTGCCACCCAAGGTTTTGTTAACCAGCCTTAGTTAAGATACCTTTTCCAAATGTTGGGGGTTGTTTTTTTCCTCTGAGTTTCCCTATAGAATTGCTCACAGGTAGGAGGAATTTTATTTTGCTAAGGRTACAGAACATGAGGAGGGATTTTTCCTGGTAACTGTGAGGGAAGTATACAAAAACTAGCTATTTTTCGAAAATTAAGGAAGCTGTTAGAGTTAGCTGTACTTTTCTTTCCTCTATAAATAACATTTTTTTAAACGTTTTCCATTTGATACTGAGAACTGAATAAAAGAGGAAATACTAAGAGGACAAAAACAGGAGCACTGTCTTTCTCTAAGTGATGTGTAGAGAGCTGATGCCTCTCTGCTTCCACATCTGTTCCTTGTGCTCAGTCACACTTGCTGGATGGGCAGCCGCATTTATGGACTTGCTTTCAGGGATCACTGAACATAGGGACTTCAGTCTCTTAACAAAATCTAGACCTGTGAGATAAACAGCTCCTTTTCTGCTAAGCTGGGACTCTGCTCTTCCTCCTTGTTTGTCAGCTGTGARGGATTTGACTGAATGCCAGCCACAGCAAAAATAAGATGTGTCTGCACACGATGTTTACCTTGAGATGCAAGTTGTGCCTCAAGTATTACATCAYGTTGTTGCTGAAGTCTCTAGTCCGGGTGTCAGTTTGGAGGCAGAAGGAGCAGAGCTGAAATCATGTCACCCTTATAAACTGGGTACATTTTGCRGTGCTGTTTGACAGCAGAGCTCCCCACTATGCACAAAAGTGCATTAAATCATATTAGGARAGTACAGGAAGTGTAAAGCACATTTAGTAATGTTGCTGTTCCTTGCCAAAAGCTGTGGCATAGTGGAAGGAGAGACATGTCTTTGAGAAGTGTTCAAGAACTGGTGGGGACAAAGAGAAAACTGCCTTTATAAAAAGGTACCGTGAATTTGAGAGATGTCAGCTCTGGTGGAGCTCGGGGATTTACAGGACAATGAGCTGGAAAGGAGAAGCAGTATGTGTTAGTGAGAAGTTAAAAGAGAGTGGAGGTATCCGAAACATTGGAAATTCAAACTGGAAGAAGCAGCTGAAGAAGAAAATGCAAAATGAGTGACTTGAGCATTGTGAAGTGGGAAGGAATTTGTGTATTTGACTTTAGTGTAAAGGCTCTGCGWGTTAAAAATCAAGTGTATTGTGAAGGGTCATCTGCTCTAATGAGTAATCCTCATTCTACATTGGTTACAGATTTAGGGATCTGTGTGCTTTTTGCTGCTAATACACAACATTTGTTCACTAGTCTAGCTAGTAATAAGTATTTTYAGTATTATATCCAAAGCTACCTATGGGCTTTTTTTAAATTTCAGCAGTTAAGTTCTGAATTTTTTGCTGTTGTTCTTTCACTGACAATTTGGCAGCTACAATTTCTAGGTCAGTGGGAATGGACTTCCTAGGCATATGTAGCTGGATATTCTCTTGGGAGTCTGGGGTTACTGGCCTAATGTTGTTTTCATAAGGTTTGCAGACTAATTGTAGAAGTTGTTCTGAATAAGCACCAACAAGCTGCAGCTTTGTCTAGGATCTTGCCAGCTCTTTTGGTAATTGTGAGGAAAAAAAAAAAAGACATTTCCTTTCCTCCTTGTACAGACCACGTGAGCTRCCCAAGCTGAAGGAGTCCCGTTCCCATGAGTCTTTACTGAACCAAGCCAACACCATAGAGACTCTGGATTTTGCGGCAGAAGAAGCAGTCTTTGTCAAACCACTTCACAGCAGTATCCTTGGACGAGACTTCTGCTTTGAGGTAAGGAACAGGCTCCAAACAGGCAGCTGCCAGTCCCTCTTTACCCTTGTGGAACCCTGCTCCAGCACTTGGTAACTGGAAAACAGAGCGGCAGCCACTGCCGTGCTTAGGTTTGGGTGAGGGCTGTTTGAGCCACCATGTGACTTTTAAAGTCCTTGAGTCACTCAACAGAGAGAAATCTTTTTCAATTACCAGGTCTTCTAATTGAAAAATCTCTGCAGTTTGATAAATATCTAAGCATTTGTAGTATGCATGCAAACGTACGGTTGATACATGCAGTACCATGGACRTGCAATAGTATGTACATTAGCTGTGTGTTCACCCTCTCCAAATTCACGTAAAATTGAATTTAGATTTACTGCAACTAAGAAATGAGATTTCCAGTCAGAGCCCCCTTCCATTAGCTCAGCTGCTCTCCAGTTGCCAAAGGAGAAGTAACTGCAGACGTGTCCATTGCACTGTGGAGCAGGATCCAAAGATCCCTTTGCTGTTTCAGCAGAGGCTGCAGGCTGTGGCTCCAAGCCCTGCTCCAGAAACAGGCCATGTGTGTGAGCACAGCCCTCCTATCACAGCTCTAACACTGGAGCCGTKTGTGTTCGGATGCAGCTGAGGCCATGTCACCTGTGGTGGCAGGGGCAGGTGACTGTCTTCAGSAGGATTAGTCAGATGTGTCTAAACTTCTGGAACAAAGATCTGTTTACAACCTGGAAAATTCTGGCAGTAAACCAGCATATCAGGCTCTGCTCCCTCAGGATGCATCCAGGAACTGTTCCTGTTTGCTTCAGCCTCATTCTTCTGGTTGGAAGCACTTTGCAGCTTGCTTAGGCTTGGGGAGTTGCATGGAAAATACTGGCAACAACTTAGATCTGAGGCTGTTGCCTCAAACTGCTTTGTAATTATGTGCACAAATGAATRGAAAGAGTAAATGAGGTTTGTCAGGCCATGTAGGAAGGGAAGAAACCGAGGTGGTTCCCTCGTGCAGAAAAGCAGAGCTGTCAGGGCTGGAGCAGAGCACAACTCCCTCAGCTTATTCAGGCTATTGCTGTCTGTATGGACCCCTGGAAATATGTTGTATTTACTGAAGTCATCGTGTGCAGTATGTTTTACCTTATGTTACTGCATTGTCAGTTCTGTCTGTCTCTGCACTGTTAGTACCAAATCACCTGCCCCTGGGCCTTAATGGGGAGAACAGCAAGCTTTAATAGCCAGGGATCAATTAACAATGGTTTAAAAAAAAATTAACTGGTCAATTAATGCTTTGTTTAAAAGTCTTTAAGAGGAGCCTCTGGTGCTCTTAGTTTTATATAAATTCTCTAGTTTCTTTRGTTTTATACAATCTCGAACTGACTTTTTTTGCTTTCTGCACTTTGTGGGCCTTTTATCCTCTCTGCCTTCTAGGCTGCTGTATTTTTACCTGCCTTTTTCATATTTACTTTGTTACTCAAGCATTGTTTATCTTCTTTGCTTTTTGCAGCCTCTTACATGTCTCCCAGGCTTGCCTGAACTCAGCCTGTCATTTATTCATTACAGGTAACCTACTCCAAGGGCAGTAAATGCTTCAATTGTTCCTCTGCAGCAGAGAGGGACTGGTGGATGGAAAACATACGCAGAATATCGCAGCCGATGAAGGTAATAGAAACTGCGGAAATAAGATTAGTGGGGGAATGGAGGTGGTATGATTGGATTTTAGTCCASTGTACCAGGGCTTCCCACAGATGCATTCTCAATTAATTTAGTCTGGGGAGCCGCGCGCTCATCCATGTGTCTAAAGCTGCCGAGTGCTATTGCAGGGAGTGCAGTAGGTCAAACCTTTAATGAGTAAATACACGCCGGCCTGCTTCTGATCCCTGCCCAGTGCCGGCTTGGGATGTTGCAGACTGGATTTCTGACACCATGCACCTGGGAAAGATGGGGCACGGCTTCGTAAGGGTCATGTTTTATTGTAGGGGCACAGATGAGGGTGGGGGGAACCCCAAAAATGCAAAATAAAAGGAATTGGAGCTGGAGTGAGAAGGGGACTCAAGTTATAGATCAGCTGGAAATATACGTCACTCCATAGCTGGCATCCTACCTTGCAGGSACAGGCTAACAGTGCTCTGGGAGTTCCTCACAAGTCAACAAGAAGTGTGCCACACTAGTCTGGCAGCTTTGAAGGGGCTCTTGTGCAGAGTATTTCTTTTCTAAAGTATTTCAGATGCAGCATTTGAAGGGGAGAAATGTTCTAGTCCCCACTCTTGACATACGAAAGACAGCCCTTTGCCTCTGTTTTAGGAAAACATCCAGTATTCTAGAGATTCTGRTTCTCTCTGGATCAGACAATCTGATTATGAATTCTGACTCTGTCCTTACCTTGGACACTAAAGGCAGCCCTTTGCTGCTGCTTAAGARGATGAAATGTTCAACTTCTAGGGATTTTGAATCAAAACTGAGCTCTTTCTTCTGCACAGGACAATTGCCGTCGAGCTGAAAACGTGCTGCGCCTCTGGATCATAGAGGCCAAGGACCTGACCCCCAAGAAGAAATACTTCTGTGAGCTGTGCCTCGATGACACTCTCTTTGCCCGCACCACCAGCAAAGCGAAAGCAGATAACATTTTCTGGGGGGAGCACTTTGAGTTCTACAGTCTCCCACCCATTCAGAGCATCACAGTTCACATTTACAAGGATGTGGAGAAGAAAAAGAAAAAGGACAAGAACAATTACGTAGGCCTGGTCAACATTCCCACRGCCAGTGTGACAGGTCGCCAGTTTGTGGAGAAATGGTACCCAGTCAGCACCCCTACAGCCAACAAAGGGAAATCAGGAGGACCCTCCATTCGGATCAAGTCCCGTTATCAGACCATCACCATTTTGCCCATGGAGCAATACAAAGAATTTGGGGAGTATGTTACCAGCAACTACGCCCTGCTGTGCTCTGTGCTGGAACCTGTGATCAGTGTCAAGAACAAGGAGGAGATGGCTTGTGCTTTAGTGCACATTCTTCAGAGCACTGGGAGAGCAAAGGTAAGCACAGGTGGCTCCTGTTGCAGTGACTCTGGCTACTGATAAGTGATTTCAGGTGGAAACCGGGAGGCTCTTGGCTATAAGCAGCAGATGCTGTGTCCAAAGTGTAAGCAGGAGGACTGTACAGCTTCAGGTTATTCTGAAAAACCAGGGCCTATTCTTGAGTGTTCAGGAACCTTTCCTGCATTTCTAAAATCAGGATGTAGGTTAAGAGATAGATAAACAAGAGGTTGGTAAACTGGAGAATTGTTTCTATAAAAAAGTCAGCGAGACAATGAGCAGCAGGTGCCATCGCTGAGTTAGCGCTGAGTCAGCTAATCGATGCCAGCATTGATCTGGTCAGCCTTTGAACAGCCATTTGGAGGATCTATACCRAGTTAATGGTGCTCCTACCTGCCCCAAGGATGCTGTGAGGACTTCTAGGTGCACACTGATTTCTTCAAGTGGATCGTGGGAGAGTATCCTGCAGGTCCTGAGAAGTTTTGAGAAGCAGTAGGGCACACTGATCTATCTGGCTGCTGCCTGCCAGGTGCTGTGTCAGTAGTGCCACRCTCTAGGCAGCTTCCTCCAGTGAAAGCAGCTAGAGCAAGCTAAGCACCACCAAGCACAAGTCAGAGGGACAGAGACGTGGAGGGGTGGCCAGAAGCGACATCCAAGGGAGAGCCTCACTTAACTATTCCAGAAAAGCTTCTTTTCTGCTTGCATAATCAYATGCCCCTTGAAAACATCTCAGTATGGCTGCTGCTCTGTGACAGTGTGTGTGACAGGAACTCGTTCCTTAACAAGTTGTCTGATGAGAGAAGCTGGTAGCCAAGATTGTGTTGAAATCCTGCTGGAATACAGGCTCTGAATTGCTGCACTGCCAGCTGCAGCAAGTAGATAAATTAGTGTTATAACTTTGCATTCCTGGTGTGTGAAGTTTKGGACCTCTCTTTATGGGAAGCCCTGGGCAGCTCAGGCTGCCATAACCTAAAGCTCCTGAGAGRGTACATTTCCAGGTCATGCTCTGCTGATGGGGATGCAGCTGGATGTTCCCAGTTTGYGCCAGGTGGAAAGAATTCTCTCGGATTTTGTTGAAAAGAAACAGCAATAATGGATTGAAAACCAAGAGTACTAGATGTTGTTGACTCACATAAAGTTATCACTTCAGGAAATAAACATTACTGTAGAATTAGACTCCATACCAAGGGGTTATTCTCTATATCAGAGCTTGCTGATAGTTCCTGCCTGAACGATTGAATACAGTTCAAGTTAAGCCATATAGATAACCAGCAMGTATGTTAACTTCTTTCTTCCCAAATCCTAAACCACTTTTGGTTTGTGAATTTAATTTATTAACCCATTCTTCTTATTTAAATSTCATCAAGCTGTAATAACTTGTGCCTCACTTTCAATTTGGATTTTTAAATCCAACTTTGTATGGAATATTCCTTTAAAAAGATAAATGTAATAGCACGGGTTTTTTCAGCAGACAAAGCCTCTGATAAACAAACTGGTGATGGGTTCTGTTCAGRAGCTAAACTGAAACACAAGCTTGGCTGTAAAGGTTTTCTTTTAGAGACTTTTGCTTCTCCCTTTATAGTTTGTAATCTGTATCATTTTATAAATATAATGAGCCCAAGAGGAGCCCCAGCTATTTCCTCAGCCCTTACTTCATGTAGCAGCTGCACCCCTTGTCCCAGGCTGAGCAGTTATTTCAGCAATCCTCTGTCTCCTCTGTTTACCCTTCCTCTTGGCTTCTGCAGTTAGCCTGGCACAACTGAGTCTGGTTAAAATAACTTTTGATATTTGACCTTTTTCTTCAGGACTTCTTGACGGATTTGGTGATGGCTGAGGTAGATCGTTGTGGGGAACATGATGTCTTGATCTTCAGGGAGAACACACTGGCTACCAAAGCTATTGAGGAATACCTGAAGTTGGTAGGACAGAAGTACCTTCAGGATGCACTAGGTAAGAAACACGTTGTCTGTCACCCRTTTGCACGGCAAGGGCTGACCCTGACCTGTGTCTGCAGCATGGCTGCAGCTGGGAATGTGGGATGGGAAGGAACTGCCTCAGCACTCAGCCCGGGTGTCCTGTACCCGGATAGCAAAATACACACTGCTGCTCTCAATATCCTTCCTCCACGTGGAGGAGAATGCTCTTTGGTGCCTGCAGGAGTAGCACCCAAGGCAAGGCAGGCTTGATTTGATGTAGCTGAGTCCCTCTTAAAGTTTGTATTACCACGTTCTTTTTCTCTGGGTAACTTTCTTTTGTGTCTCTAGTGTGATGAAGGGGTATAACACTGCAGTTTCTTTGTGGGCAGTGGTGGTTGTTCCATCTGGTATACAAACAGGCTTTAAAAAGGGGTTTTGACGCGTAGTCCTTAGAGAAACAAGGSCAGGGAGTGAGGCTGCAGGGCTGCCGGGCATCCCAGGGCAGGAGATCAAGATGCATCCTGTCTGGGGAGCCTCTTGCCTGTGTTTATCCTAAGTGCTCATTATTCGCTGACTCATTAAAACTGCCTGGCCATCCTGTGATCTCCTACTCCATTCCCCCCACGGGGTCCTCATGCCCACGGTTACGTGCCAGGGTGGACTCTGACAATTGTGTTATTGTCCCCTCTCCACCAAAAGCTTCTGCTCTAGTCTTAAGCCACTGCCTTGGGAATTCCTGTCCACACAAAGATAGCAGTAAAGAGGACCAAACCCAGGCTCTCTCTGTTCCACAGACAYGCCGCAGTCGGCCTGTACCAACTCCACACAATCCTCGTTATCCACGACTGCACAATGAGCCACCCCACCCCCCTGTTGTTTCTGGGATGAAGAAAGCTTTGGAAATTGATACAAGAGAAACAAGATCAGGCCAAAACCAAGTCCCACACCACATCCTTTCACAAAAAGAAGAAAAAGCCAAGCAGATTTCTTTCCCAGCAGTCTCGCTTGTCCTCAGCAATCCCAGACTCTGGCAAGGCATCAAGGAGATAGCTGGCTAAATTAGTGCTCCAAGGGTCAGTGTAGTCAGCTCTGTGATTATATCCAGTTTGGCCATTTCTGAAGTGTAATGAGCCTGTTCTGGTAGTTCTTATTCTCCTGGGTGGAACCTCTGAGCATAAGTCACAGTCTTAGGCTCTCACCCGGTGCAGAGAAATGAGCAGTCTGGTACTTTGTGCTGTGCTTCCCAGCAGGCCRAACCATCAGCTGTGGGACCACTCCATTACAGCTGACTGCAGGCTCCTTAATGTGCAGTAATTGCATAAAATATTTTAACATTAATGACTTCTAATACATCATTCAGTGCTGAGTGATAAGATGGTAAATCATAGGCAGGAGAGATGGAAAATGCCCCTAAGGTCGTCCAGCTTGTCTGTAGCTCGGGGCAGCGTTGCTYATGACAATATACCCATCTAATTCTTTGTCAAGTTTTAAATGTCATTTTGCTCAGCTGCCCTGTTCTTTGAAAGGATTAACGACACTACACTTGATGTTAGCAATGTRACACGTCTGTAAGGGCATCTTATATATGCTTAAAGCAGGGTCTTTGTGGCCACAAAGCTTAAGTCTCAAATGTGTTTAAGGATAAAAAATATTATCCAATAAACAAGAGTTAAAACAAAATTGGATCAACAAAAGTGGTGCCAATAGTTTTGTGGATCAGAGATCTAGATGCCGTCAGCAGAAATTGGACCCATCACAAAAAAAAAAAGTTAAGAAAATGTGGTGCCTGCTTGGCTTGCAACAACACTGAGTTGAGATTCAGGGAGAGGGTGGGAGGTGTTTAAGGGGTTATAGGAAAACAAAGGCTAAAGAGAAACCTCTTTTGCACAAACAAGCCTTGTGTTAGCTCAGAGCCAGCAAGATCATCTGAGGAGATGAACTTGAAAGACGTTGAATCATTAAACCAATGAATAAAGAATTTTTCCTAGTGAGCACCCAACAGTTTAAAAATCACTTGCAATGCCTGCATATAAGGAGGGAGACTAGTGAGTAGTTCATTCCAGTGTGTCAGACAAAGGCATGTGGTTTGTATGTGTGCAGTTTCTGTTGTGATGCCGRAAGGGAAGGGTGACAGAAATGCCAAGGAGCTTGAAAGATGCAGCCTATAAAAATGCTGTGAAGTGTTGATATAAGAGGTTGAAAAAATTAGCAGCATCTAGCTAGTGCTCGGGTATTACTCTTATTCAAGAGCAAGGTGACACTTTCTAAAATTAAAAAAAATGGCAGATTTAGAAATAATATAAATAAATACCATTGCCAAGTGCATTTCCTGGGGAAATTATGAAGACAAATAGCAGACAGCTTCATTCGTAAGACAGTGGATAATTTCATAGTTGATAACACGGTTTGAATACCAAGTCAAATCCTCCTCTCCAGGCCATAAGTGAAGTGTCTGCAGGGTTGCTAAGCAAAGCCATCCTATTGTTGCACCTGTGCTWGGGGACAGCGAGGGCATGGGAGGCTGCAGCATCAGAGCCCTGGCTGTGCTCTGTTGGGAAAGGGCTGGGAGGAGCCATGTCCCCAACATCTGGTGTCTGGAGGCTGTACTGCAGACACCGGTAGCAGGGCAGGCAGTCACCAGGGAAAGACATAAGCAGGATTTAAAGGTGTGTCAAGTAGGCTTTTCCTGTAACTACCCTGGTTTCTCATCCTCTTCACTTTTTCCAGGGGARTTTATCAAGGCTGTGTATGAGTCAGATGAAAACTGTGAAGCAGATCCCAGCAGGTGCTCACAGAGTGAACTGGCAGATCATCAGTGCAACCTGAAAATGTGTTGTGAGCTGGTCTTCTGCAAGATTATCAATTCTTACTGGTAAGGCATCTTCCCTCCCCTTATCCCCCATTTGCTTGGAGGTGCCTGTTCCTCCTCTGAGAGTGAGAGAACAGCAGTGCTACACGGAAGGAGCACAGACCCCATCCATCTTCCCTCAACTCYCTTTCCTCACTGCCTTCCCACATGTGACTCCATATTGCAGGTGGAACTTGTTCCCAGATTGAGGGGTCCCAGCCCACACACTACACCTGTGGTAGCTTCTGCCCAAACCCTCCGCCAGGGGAACATAGTGAGTGTAACTGGATAAGGAGGGAATAAAGTGAGAAGATAACAGCTTAGCTTGGACTTGGCATAAAAAGCTGCAAATTTTGATGTGTACAGAAATTTAGACCCTTCAGATGTGTGGAATTCAATAGAAAATCACAGGGAGGAAGCGTTGGCAAGAGAGATTTCTATTAATCTCTGTTTCTGAGTAGCAGTGGAAGAAGAGGGGCCTTTCTGCTTCGTGATGAAGCACATGCACAGTATTGAGAGCTGAACAAGCGAGGTAAAACTGTCAGTTATGGAGATGAGTTCGGTTTGGTTCGGTTTGTTTTTAGTATTCTAACACCCTGTTTGCTCCAGGGTAGCAATGGATAAGTAGTTCTTAGCTTGCAAATCAGCGTGTCTGGAAATGGCTTCACTTAACACATATGAACAAGGGATGCTTTAAAGACTACTTAAGTGTAACCAGATTAAATGGGGATCTATGAATAGATGCCTAATGACATTACCTAGCCTAGAGAGAGAAAAATGGGAGGTAAAAAAAGAGCTGATGATGTTTTCTCACTGATAAGTATTTCAGGTGACTGATCACCAGCTCGACTTCTTGCATCTCATTGCCAGTGATTTTATTTCCCGTTTCTTTGCTTTTCAGCGTGTTCCCTCGTGAGCTGAAGGAGGTGTTTGCGTCTTGGAAGCAGCAGTGCCTGAACAGGGGCAAGCAGGACATCAGTGAACGCCTGATCAGTGCCTCTCTCTTCCTCCGCTTCCTGTGCCCTGCCATCATGTCCCCCAGCCTCTTCAACCTCACGCAGGAGTATCCCGACGACCAGACTTCTCGCACGCTCACTCTCATTGCTAAAGTCATCCAGAACCTCGCCAATTTTGCCAAGTAGGTGGTGCCAATGAACCTGAAATCTGGGGTGAAGGGAGAGCCCTGAGTCCTAGTTGTGTTCGCAGGCAGCTGATTCTCTGGCAAACTGAAGCTGGCTTTAGGAAAGGAGGAAACTTCTCACTTAGATGTGAACACTGTTCCCCTTGAGACACCTCAGATAAATTCTCCTCTCACTGGCAGATTTGATCTGTGTTGAATTCTGGGGAGGGACRTGGTATAAAACCAGAAGAGTCATGTATTAGCATGTTAGTGTGTATGCTGTTTCAAAAGGAAAGAAGCCTGTTTCCACCAAGGATCGTGRGTTTCCTCCTCTCTCCCTCCAGAATTCCCAGCTGAATGATACAAAGGGCATGGCATGTCTCCTGCGTGGGAGGAGAGGGAGTATCTGTGGGACAGAGGGGGGAGAGATGTAATTTGTAACATAAACAGTGAAATAGTAGTATTYAAGTAAGTCCAACAAAGCAGTGAATCTCTTAAATTGTCCCTGTGATTTTTTTTTCCTCCAAGACTTCAAAATCTTCAGATTTTGAAATCATTTTTTTAAAAGACTCCAAATCTTCAGAAGGGCAGATCTAAAGTAAAGTGTTTAAGTAATTGTCTGTAAGCACTCATTCTCTATTTTGTGCAGAGGTTATTGACTGGGTTTCCCCCCACCTCCCTTTCCTGCAGGTTTGGTATTAAGGAAGAGTACATGGCCTTCATGAATGAATTTTTGGAGCATGAGTGGGGAGGAATGCAGCGTTTTCTGAGGGAGCTCTCTAATCCRGATACCATCTCAAACATGCCTGGATATGACGGCTACATCGACCTGGGCAGAGAGCTCTCCGTGCTGCATTCCCTCTTGTGGGAAGTTGTGTCCCAGCTTGATAAGGTAAAGCCGTTTGGAGGCCCGGGAGGGCAAATCCAGGGATGGTACCGTAGCAACAGTAAACACTAGGAAATACCAAGGGAGCAGCTGAAGCCAGCAGCTTTGGAGGGCAGTGTTTGATGGTGGTATTTCACAACTGTTCCTTCCGTGAGGTTGGATCAAGGCCTGAAGCAGGGCGTGTGAAGTGGTCGGGCTTCGGCAGCAGTGCACACACTTTGCAGAGCCTTTAGGAAGGTCAGGGGCTGAAGGTATCACTTAAAAGCAGACCTGGAATTCCTTGGGCGGTAAGTCSTTTCTTGTAAGTGAGCTGGAGGAAAGGGAAGGTGTTTGGACAGAAAAAGGCCATGTTGCAGTGCCCATTTGGTGCTAAGGGAGGTGCTTTGCTGTGCACCAGGCCCTCCCCCAGCTCTGATGGAGGAATGGGTTGGTCCTGCRGAGCTGTTCTCATCAGCAGCCCAATCCAAAGCCTGCTGAGATGGTCTCATTTCCGTAGTTTTTGGTTTTGGCATACAAGGGATGCCATGTAAAAAGCTGGATCCACTCCGAGTGTCATCCTGTAGCAAAGTGAGATGCTTTCTGCAGTGCCCTGTGCTAAGCTCATATGCAGTGTCCAGGTCGTGTTCTTTTGATCCCAAAGGACACCATCAACAATAAATATTGCTTCAATTTAGATACAGAAGGAGGAAAGGCAGGACTTTACTCTTTCTTAGCTATGTGGGTTTGCAGGAACCAAAATCTTTAAAACCTTGATAGCAAAGGTAGTTGATAAGGCCCAGAGAAGCAGAGCTGTGAGTCTTTTTTTTTCTTAAGTGCTTGGAACTGTTCCATATCTCAATTTTTAGAAGTACGTTATTTTGTCCATATTCCATGTATATTATTCTTTCTCTTGAAACGAGAGAGGTAAGGTGAATGGCAATGCACTCGATATTTTTATTGCATTAGGGTTTGCCAGAGTAGTCATTTGTTGGCTATCTATTTTTTCATAGTACATTATTTAAAAGAGAAATCAAAAAACTGAGCTTGTTGCATCAGAGTAAACTGAAATGTCCTTGACTCAAAAAGACAATCTGTATATTAATCTTGGTTTGATAACAAGTTATGATCTTGGTTTTCAATTTACCTCATACATGCACACAGTGTACATTCCAAATGTATGGATCTGCRTTGCCCTTTCTGTAGGTTAGATGTATGGATCTATCCTAGCAGGCCCTTGGGAGCTGGTGCAGTGGTTTCCTAAAAAGAGAATTAAGGGGTAAAGTTACATGCWATATGGCTTTACTGTAGGGAATGACTGGGAAATGATGAAAGGAGCCACCTCAGAGATTTTAATAACCACAGAAGTGCTGTATGAAAGTGTCTGTAAAGAGGCCTTTGTCTGGAGCCAAACTGGCTGAATACCTGCTTACGGGGAAAATAAGGGTGTCTTTGAGAAGAACATTGGTTTTGTAGCAGAATTTTACTTTTTAAATAAACTTGCAGCACCTTCATGTTCTTCCTGCAGTCCCAAGAGCCTGGAGGTGCCCTGTAGCTGATCTCCCCAGCAGTGGCCCAAAGGGGTGAGAAACCTGGGCCTGGAGGAACAGCCTTCCTTGCTGAAGGCCAGCTGCTCTTACCCTCAGCCTGGCCAGCACTGAGCTAACATGTAATTGGAGCCACACATTGCATCCCATGCTGATGGGGTGTTATTGGGATGAGGATCACTGGTGCTCTCATGCAGTTGWTTTTCACATTTGGGTAGGGAAGAATGGCTGAACTGTTGATAGCGGTGCGACAGGAGATGGCATCCATRTAGGATGCTGAAAGAGAAAGGCTGATGAAATGAAAACCTTCCCTTTCCCCACCACCCTCAATCCCTGCGATCCTCTCATGATCCTCCCTTGTCTGTTGGCATGCATTTCCTTTACCACGTGACACCCTTTGCCTGGAAAGTTCCCCCCACCGGCTGGATCTGTAGCCTTTGAATGCCCTTCAATGAGCAGATGCTATAGTTTTCACTTTGACCTCATCCACCCTGGACTTAGTGTGCTTTGCATGATAGTTTTGCATTGGAATGGCAGTAGTTTTGTTTTGTTGAGCATGATTTTTATTTTGGGGGGTCAATCCTAATTTCTTTTCTATTTCCTTTTCTTTCCTCAATGTCTGCTGCACCCYGTTTCGTCTCCTCCATCCATCTCGTCGCCGTCGTTGCGCTGCTCCATAACACTGCATTACGATCCTGGCACACCCGCACACAACCACCCACCCTCCTTCCTTCACTCCATCCCTCCGCCTCTGTGCATCGTTACCAAAAAAACAAAAACCTGGTGGATGTCGTGGTGCTTGTATCCAATTAGGGTGAAAATTCCTTCCTACAGGCAACTGTGGCAAAACTGGGACCTCTTCCCCGTATCCTTGCGGATATCACAAAAGCCATGACCAATCCTACACCCACGCAGCAGCAGCTGAAGCGTTTCACGGAGCACAGCTCCAGCCCAAATGTGACTGGAAGTCTGTCCTCGGGACTTCAGAAGATAACTGAGGACCCCACCGATGGGTATGTCCCAGCCAGGGCTYGAGGGCAGCTGTGGGGATTTTAAAGCTGTGAAGAGTTGGGACTAGATGACCTTCAAGGTCCCATTGCAACCCAAACCATTCTGTGATTCCAAGGGTTGAGGGTTTCATCACCTGAGCTGGCTGCCCAGGCCCACTGTGAAATGCAAACCTTGCGCCTCTCTCACAGGGAAGTCACCATCCCAGTGAGAGGTGCACAAGGTGGCACTGGGGACCTGGAGCTTTGGACTTACCCAGGATTCACCCACATCTCTGGGAGTCAATGACTTGAGCTGATAACAAAACCGGTTTTGTGATTTACTGCCAGCCCGAGTGCACGGTCAGCCGTAGTGTTTCCTTCTGGCCATCAGGCTGCTAATGGAAAAGCTGGGCTGCAGGTGAAACTTATTACATGTGGAACAGCAAAAATAGTACCTCCTGTGTTTAGCGCAGCATTTCTCTCACTGTAACAGCTCTTAATCTGGAGCTGTGACACAGCAGAGCTGCCACAGGGCTTGGCTGCTGCAGGCCTGGAATAGTTCCTGTTCTGTCAGGTACAAGGGCCAGTTTTGTCATGTGGAATTCTCTGCCCGCTGAGCTTACATCCAGCTCTACAGGAGCCTTCACACAACTCCTGCTGAATTTTCAGACCTCTGCAATACATGGAGTCACAGAATCATTAAGGCTGGAAAAGCCCTCTAAGAATATYGAGTCCAACCATTAGCCCAGCAGTGCCAAGGCCACCACTAAACCATGTCCCCATGTGCCACATATACACACCTTTTAAATACTTCCAGGGATGGTGACTCCACCACTGCCTGGGCAGCCTGAGCCAGTGCTTGACAACCCTTTGGGTTAAGAAATTTTTCCTAATATACAATTTAAACTTTCTCTTGCATGTCTTGAGGCCATTTCCTTTTGTCCCATCTTTTGCTACATAATGGCGAGGGGTTAAATGGCATCTGAAGTCCTGCTAGACTCAGAAGTGACTAAGGTGGGGAGGATTTAGTGGGAATGGTTTGGATTTCACCTGTGGAAAAAAAAATAAAGATGAAGGACTTCTTGAATCAAACACAACTCTCCAAGATAAGTGGTAATTAAGGAACAGTGTGTTCTGACTTGCACACAAAGAGCTCATAAAAGGAAGTCTGGCTCCTTGGTGCTTTCAGTGGGGAGAGGTTAAGTGAGGTAGAAAGACTTCTCTGAGACAGATCTCTCGGGGTCTCGGCTGCTCAAAAATTAACCAAATTCCTTTCCACTCCGCAGCGACATAAATAAGCTGAAGTCTCCAACCCAGGAAAATGTAGATGGACATTTTAGGGGCAAGACCTTACTGCTGGTTCAGCAGGCATCCACCCAGAGCATGACTTGCTCAGATAAGGATGAAAAGGTGAGTGTCTTGCCCAATGGACGTAGCATCTCTCTCATGGACCTGCAGGACCCTCACACAGCTCACAGTGACACTGCTTCCATGATGCACGACGTGCCTTTGCGCTTGGCGGGCAGCCAGCTCTCCGTGACCCAGGTGGCCAACATCAAACAGCTCTGGGACACCCAGAGCGCCCCCCAGAGCGCTCCCCAAGTCCGCAGGCCACTGCACCCAGCATGGAACCAACAGGGCAGCCTCCGGCCTCTCTCATTCCAGAACCCGGTTTACCAGCTCAACAACCCAAGCCCGCCCATAGCCAAGGCCTCTGTGGACTCCAGCCCAGAGAACCTGAGCTCTGCCAGCTCCCGGAGCCGCAGCAACAGCGAGGACTTCAAGCCCAGCGGGCGCAGCAACAGCAGCCTGGAGGACTCTGCCAAGCGCAGCTCGCAGAGCGAGGACTCGGCGCGGCGCCCCGCGGACAAGCACGTGCCGGTGGTGCTGCCCCGCCAGAACAGCAGCAGCCAGGCGCAGATCCGCAAGATGGACCAAACCGTGCTGGGCACCAGGGCTAAAACGCTGCACACCCTGACGCACAGCCCGTCCCTGCGCAGCACGGGCAGCGTGTCCGGAGCCTCGGGCGCCATGGGCACCGAGCCMATCCAGAACGGGAACCGATCCCGGCACCAGTCCTCCTCCTCGAGGGAGAGCCCTGTCCCAAAGGTGCGGGCSATTCAGCGCCAGCAAACGCAGCAGGTAAGGAAATCCTGTCTCCAGGCCTCTCTGCTTTGGGGTTCAGCTTGTTGCTCCTTGGCCTCCAGAGCTTTCTTGACCTTGGAGTTGAGTTGAATCAAGAGTAGCAGCGCTTAAACCAGTGCCCAGTAGCAAGTGTAAGGAATAGTCATGCTTGTCACCCTCAGAAGCTTGGCAAGACACCTTATCTGTTACACTGGGATGCTTTTGTACTAAATTTAAAAAAAAGAACTGTTTTCCATTTACTAAGGTAGCTGCAAACCCGCTGAAAGAAACAGAACTGGAAAATTTCCCTGAATTACCAGAAAAAAAAAAACAGGAGCAGCTTTGTTCCAAATGGTAGTTCAGATTGCCATGTGAGACTGCGTTTGCCCTGTGGTGCTAATTTAAAAGCAGAGCTACCTCAAAACRGGGAAATGAACAAAGATAAAACATCACAGAATAACTGCTGCCAAAATAACAAATAACCACAGTTGTCTGAAGTGTGGAGAAATCCATATTTCACCATGATGGAGCAATCTCTTGCTGGTCTTCAAATAAGTGCTGCTTTTTCATTAATCATCCCAAACTAGAATAATGTAAGCTTTTTCTGGAAAGAAGTGCTTATATTTACCAGCTCCTAATGTGCTTTATCAGTTGTTCATAGGCAACTATAAATCAAGGTGTTCCTGTCAAAAAGCCAACATTCCTTTATATTTTTTAAAATAATAATAATCCTGTTGTGATTTGCTGTGTATGAAAATATTTTCCTAAATTAGTTTAATTTTAAAGAGAAAGTGAGTATTTCAATGCTTGTCACTACAGTAAGGGTAGAAAATGCAATCTGCAGGTTAAAGGTTTTGCAGGGGGAAGGCTTTGGGCTGTGAGGTAAGGCTGGCAGAAAAACCTCTGCCCAAGGTTTTCTCGGTGTCCCTGACGGTGGRGCTTTCTCAGCAAACTCCTGAATGTTACAGGAAAATCTGGGTGATGCCTGGGAACTCAGGAGCAAGCAGGGCTTCAAAACTACTTTGATACCTCAAGTTCATTGAAGTACGAGCGCAGAGACACTGAATCACAAAGCAAAGCTTAATATGCCAAGTTAGTAATACCCAAAAAAGTAATTGTGCATTATTTGAAGTGTGTGTGTTTGTGTCCTCCTGCAGAGTGTGTTTTGCATTGGGGCACRGAGGTGTGAATAGGTAAAGGGTGTTTATGGGATACAACCAGGCYTTGTGTGGTGGTGGTAGGACATTTTTAGGCCAGTAACAAGGATTAATGTGAAGGGGATGTACATCCACTTATTTTCCCACTCTACTTTCTATACTAATTGTTTCCACTGGATTCATTAGAATACTTGCTCCTGCTTTATTCAGAGAAATCAATTTGTTCTCTCCTTCCCCACACCCATGAACAACATCTCAAATGGTGCCAAATCGAGTGGCCAACATTTTTTTCGAGGCAAATTCCATTGTGTCCTTTTAATTGCAAATCTTGCTGTGGAATTCTGTTCTTATTTAAAAAAGGGAATGAAAAAAGAGAAGTTGGGCATGTTCTTTCTGGGCATGTTCTTTCTAGGCATGTTTTGTGGGCGTTATAATTATTAGACTCTGTTCTCTACAAGTCCCATTTGTTTCTGAATATAGAGCTGGGCCCTTTGTTTGCTGGGAGAGGTCACTTTTTCCCCTCCATTTCCATTTAGGAGGTAGGTGGGAACAGAAATGTCAGTGTGTTCCTCTGGAAGAGAGGCAAAGAGGGGAATTAATAGATGATCCTAGCAGGCTGATTCTTTTTTTGCCCTTTATTAGAGAATAACTTGTAACCCATTAGCATGTGTGACTTGCCACCCGCTTGGTCTTTGAAAGCTTTCAGAATCTGGCTGCTGGAAATGCTCTGCCCTATTCTTGGAAGGCTGTTTGGCTGGGTTTGCAGCTGCTCAGCAGTCTGGTGCAGGGCTCGGGATGTACTTTATAGTCACCTTTCTGCTGAGTCCTCCATAGCTCCAGTGGATGGTGACACTGCTCATCCATCGCTGCTCCTGATTTCTCCAGTGATTCACTGCCATGCACAGTTCATGGTCCCCCTTGCTCTGGCTGCCTGACAGCAAATGCCATCCAAAAAATCTGAGTTAAGGAGCTTTGCCAGGCTGCCACCCTACACCTAAGGTGCTATTAGCTTTTTTGCTGTGAAGACTTCCTTCTAGGGAAAAGGCCTCTGCTTAAAACCAGGGATTTTTGCCGAATTCCTATGCCTTTCCTTTGCCTTTTCACCCRTCTTTGCTGAGGCTTCTTCTGGTTGTGGAGTGTCCATGGCTGCTCAGGACAACTGAGCCATGGCAGCAGATCCAGCACYCGCCAGCCCTGTCCTCCTGAGCAGGAGAAACACAGCAGGAGGGTGACCCGATCTCTCGCTCCTAAAGAAGCTATTCCTCCCACATGGAGAGCTGCTGGCTGAGACTGGGACTTCAGAACCCCCAGCCAGGGAGCATGTTGCACTTGGCTGCACCACTGGGCCAGGCAGGGAGCTGAAGAGCTGCTTGGGCACAAAAAAAAGCTGCAGTTGCACGGGGAAGTTGATCTTTCATGTTTCTCAAAATCTTAAGACAGTGTTGCTCTTTCAGAGACAATTATGCTAATTCCTGCACTTATAAACTTGTCTTTGTCCATGAAAATTGCTTGGAATTTGTAGCAAGCCATGTTTTCCCCAGCCAGGCAGAGAGTTTCTTGTTTCTTTTCTTGGCTCCCTTTTTGGATTCCCTTAAAAAGGAGAGAGAGCCTCAAAAGAGGTGGGACAGTTCTCCCAGCCAGCACAGCTGGCCCTGGCAGGGCAGATACACTGCAATGGACCATCCAAACCTGACAGGYACTGCCATGATCATGTCACAGCCCCCTGCCACATCAAAGTCCTGCCATCCTGTCCTGGGTCCAAGCTGTACAGTCCTGTGCTCCATTGTAGTCTGTCCCAGCCTGGCTGAGGAAGCTGCTCCCAAGTTCAGCTCCTCAGCACTCCAGGGAAACCAACGTGTCTCGCCTGAGCAGGCTCCAAGCAGAGCTTTGTCACTGTATTTTCTCTGTGCGAGAKGTGGCAGGGTGAGAAAGCCTTGCTGACCATGTGGCAAAGGGGAGAGGTGGATGTGAACAGGATYGGGAAACAAGAACTGTTCCAGAGAGAGGCTCACTTAGAGGGGAAGAAAAATTTCTCAAGTGCATTGGTGTTAGAGGGATTCAGGTAGGTATTGCAGGTCCAAAGTCAAGAGAGGATGGAATATGCCTGCAGGAGAGGTTTTGGGGATCCTTTGAGGCTGGCAGATTCATGGGCAACTTTCTCCTCCAATTAAACTTGGATTTTAGAGCTGGCTTGTGTGCAGTTTCTCTGGAGAATGCTTACAGGTGTCTCTGCCCCAGGTGCAGTCGCCAGTGGACTCAGCCACGCTGTCCCCGGTGGAGAGGACAGCTGCATGGGTGTTCAACAACGGGCAGTATGAGGAGGCAAAGAAGGACACAGCTCAGAGCCTGGACGAAGTCAAGCACGCTGAGAAGGTAGATTTGATTCTGTGTGCAGCTGGCTTGAGGGCACCAGCGAGTCCTGTGCACCCCACAATGAGTTCAGAGGGGCTTTCAGACCCTGCTGTCACAGCATTACAGATTTGCACATAGGTTATATTGGTTATAGTGATCATTAACGCCATAAAAAAAAAAAATCGGGATTGTTAACCCAACTGAGCGTATCTTAGGACATGCTTAGTGGCTGTACAGGGCTGCAGCTCAGCCTTCATCAGTAGTTGCAGTCAGATTTTGTCTTGGGCTTCCCCTGAGGCAAATGCGTGTCACCCAGATACTGCAGGGTTTCTGGACTGCACAGAAATCTTCATGATCTGTTTTTTAAAGGRTATGTTTTTTCAGGAGTAGATCCCATTTTTCCAAATACGGTTAYATCCGTATGTTGCTGTGGGGATGGYGTAGTTGTGTAAGAGGTTTGGTATTTTGAGAAGGCAGGGAGTGAGGAGGAGAACATTTAATGGACAAAGAAGTAGAAACATAGGATTGTTAGGATAAGTGAATGAACCCAAACGAAGGGAATATATTGAGATTCATGGCACTATTGCAGAAACGATTGTCCACAGAGACAAGAACAAAAGCTCAGTCAGCCAAGTAACCTGACAGGCTCCGGTTTGTAATGACTGCTTTGCTGACTCCCCCAGTGGTTTCATGCCCTGATGAGGTTCTGAAGAGTGAAAGTTATTTGGGTCCCACATGGGTCTGGTTTGTAAGTTTGGGCAGCCCAGGCCATTTCTGCAGTTGAGTACTATGAGCAGCATCTGCCTGGGAACTGCTGGAGTCTGGAGTAACACAGGATGTTACCAATCTGACAGGGCTGAGGAGCCGTGTCAGCGCCCTCTTCCTGCT
Organism: Amblyornis subalaris; assembly: GCA_018881555.1. Classification (NCBI taxonomy): domain Eukaryota; kingdom Metazoa; phylum Chordata; class Aves; order Passeriformes; family Ptilonorhynchidae; genus Amblyornis; species Amblyornis subalaris. The sequence continues at coordinate 4,531,408 of JACAXG010000049.1, read as the reverse complement.
CGAACTATGCTGCAGGGTGACATCCTACAAGCACGGGAACAGCTTGATGCCCAGTGGGAGCCCACGTGCTCCTTCTCTGTGGTTGCCCCTATATTTGCTTCTCATTTCCTTTACTTCAATCAACTTGTTTTTCATTGAAAAAAACCAACATCCCCTGAAGAGCCRCAGAACATTATAATGATCTGATGTGTTCTTTTTTCCCTTTGCATCTGATTCCCTCCTGCCTGCCCCCCTCCGGCAGTACGAGCAGGAGATAGCGAAGCTGAAGGAGCGCCTGCGGGTGTCCAGCCGCCGGCTGGAAGAGTACGAGCGGCGGCTCCTGGTGCAGGAGCAGCAGATGCAGAAGCTGCTGCTGGAGTACAAGTCCCGACTGGAAGACAGTGAGGAGAGACTGCGCAGGCAGCAGGAGGAGAAGGACAGCCAGATGAAAAGTATCATCAGCAGGTGAGGCTTTGGAAAGCTTGGAACTGGGTGGGACAAGCAGCTGTCCTGTGCCGTGTGTTCTGTCCATCCTGTCTTAGAGGTGGAGAAATGGGGATGCAGGTGTGGAAACTTGCCTGAGATTGTCAGGAGAGTGAAGGAAAATATTTAGGAATTTTTAACTTAAGTTACTGTTGTACTTACTGCTGGTCTTTTTTTCTTTGTTTGGAATTTGTACTTGAGATTAGCTTTTTCAGAGCGGTTGCATTTTTGGTAATGTCCATTCTGAGAATAACAAGGTTGGGCAATTGGGAGTGTCAGATGGAGAGACAAGCTTTCCTGAGAGCAGTAGAATTCTTCTCTTGCAGAGCCAAGAGAAGCAGAGAAGTCAAACCAACAGGCCAGAGTACCTGAAACACTCAGGAATAATATTAAAGTGTCCTAATTTGTCCCTCTCTTTGCTCATCAGACTCATGGCTGTTGAAGAGGAGCTGAAAAAAGATCATGCTGAGATGCAAGCAGTCATTGATGCAAAGCAGAAAATTATTGATGCACAGGTAGGTACGGAGCTTGGGATCTCCAAGAACCTGTGTGTAGAACCCGTTATTCTCCCCTCTCTCCTGCCCTAGCACTGTTCTCTATCTCCCAAGCCGTATCAGCCCGTGGTGTCACATGTGTCACTTATTGCCTCCTGGGAGAGAACTGGGGGGGGTTTAATTAATACTGTCTGACCTGGGCTTTGAGGCAGCCTGGCAACAAATCCCAGGACTGATCACTTCTCCAAAACCTTTGCTACTTGGTGAAATCCCAAGGGAGTAAAGGAATAGCAGTGCACTGCGTAGATGTTATTCCAGGAGTGGGCCTGGGACCTCTGGGAAAGCTGTGTCTCACCCCAGCATAGTTTAGCTGCCATGTGCATGCATCTCAGCTGTGCCAGCTCGAAGCATGGCTTTGGACAGTGGAGTCCAGGAAGGAGAATGCTGCAATGGAGCTTTGTCCTGGGAATGTCCTGTGTGGCATTTCACTCCACTGGCTGTCCCTAGCAGTCCTGGGGAAATGCCCATTTCCCACAAACCTGCAGCTCCCACCCCTGTCACCCCCAGGCAGCTGTGGGGAAGGGAACGCAGCGGGCAGTGCATGTGGGTGTATCCTGTGGGGTCATTCCAGCTTTCCCTCTGTGTCTGTGCTGATCCCACAACAGAACCTGGGACTGGTTTGTATCTGCCTGCCGTGTTACACTTGTGGTATTTGCATTTGGAGGGTCTCTTTCCTGCTTCTGGGCTTTTCAGTAGTTCCAACTGGAAACTTTCCTTAATAACTTTTTCAGGAATAACCCAAGTTATTCCCTATCCAAGAATGGTGGTGCGAGTCTCAGCTGAACACGGTTGAAGATGGCACTGGGGTATTAGAAATACTTGAACTCACATGGGACTGTAGGGAAAATATAAAGCAGCAAAAAGCTGTGTTTTTAAAAGCCTGGTAACACTGGAAGCATATTTATAGAAGGCTTTTTGTTTTTTTAAGGAAGTGAACATGCTGGGCAGTTTTTGGAGATGGGCACAGTCAGGGCATCTGGCTGTTAGAGACATGGAATGGCAGCTCATCCAGGTGGCAGCCTGGATTCTGAAYGGGGTGTGATGCATTTTTCATCTGCCTCAAGAAGGTGGAAGGGGCACTGAGSAAACATGAAAAGTGATTTTTGGAGGGGAGGACTTGAGAGGTTGTGACTGAGTAAGACACTTGCCTGTTACCTGTCTGTGCCAGGAGGTTCTGAGCCTTGCTCTTGGTTATGGACTAGCAAGCTGGAGCATGGACCAGTCTGATCCCAGTGTCACCAGCAGGCAGAGGGGACTGCTGCTGACTTGTGAGCCCTTCAAACCCTCAGGGCTGGAAAGGTGTAGTCCTTGATCACACTTTATCAAATGATGCAGCATTTATCATCTGTGGTGGAAACTGGTGAAATAACAGGAGCAAAACAGYAGCATTAATGATTTAATTTGACTCTTTCTTGGGCAAGCAAGATCACTGGCAAACCTCAACTGCTTCATTGTCAGGCAGTGCATGGGGGAAGTGCAGTTGTCACTGTCCCTCCTCGGGTACATGAGCAGAGGAGAAAACTGATGAAAGATTCAGAGCATGCTCGCCAGAGGAGCCCAGGTGTCTTCTGGCTTCTGTAGCAATCCCTTGAAGTTGTGCTTGGAAGATTTTATTCAGTCTGTGATTCCTTCAGTGGCTAGAAAAGGAAAGGTCTTTTTTTATGTGAGATTCATGGAGTGGAGCTGGTACCTGGCTCATCACACCCAGAGTTAACCTGAAGAGTTTAACCTGAAGAGTTAAAGGCTGCCAGGAGCAGCAGTAACATGGGATTCTGTGCTTAGGAACACTGGCCCAGGATGGTTTCAGGTGGTGCAGATGCACACAGACATGAGCCATTCTCCTGGCTCTGGGCCTCTGAGCAGGAATAGGTCTGGCTAAACTAYCTCCTTGGAGCGGCGGAGCTGCAAAGAGAACTGGCCCAGTTGCTATTGCAAGTGACATCTCCGCTGTGTTAAATTACAGGTCATAAATGGGGATGAGATAATTCCAACAGGCAAGTAAACCCAATCAGTTCTCTAGCTGAGCAGTACCCAGTCCTGGCCCAACACACTGACCTCCTACCCATTCCAGCTCCTCCTGCTCCCTGTGCCCTGAGCGTGTTAGAGACGTGCCTGGTAGATCCAATTTTCCTTTCAGTGAGAAAATGCCTCTACTCACCAAGCTCATGCTTTTAAGATCGATTTTCCAAGTGTAGATTGCCAGCTGTTTTGCAGACTGGCTCAGTGAGTGCTCAGCCGTGCCAGAAAACAACCAGCCTTTCATTCTGAACTCTTTGGAAAGATTTTTTAGAAATTTTTCAGAAAGGAAGAAAACTTTTCAGAAGGAAAATTCTCATTTTAAATTATATATTCCAGGTGAAATATAGTCGGAGGAGTAGGAGCCTTGCCTTGCTGAGGAGCACATTTCTGCTGAGGCAGTTGTGTTCTGCAGGGTCCATTCAGCATGAGAGGAAAGGCCTCTCCTCCGTGTTCTCCCTGCTCCCGTCAGCTGGATCAGGATGAGGGCTAAGGCAGGCATTGTGCCTTGTGCCTCCTCCTCCTCCTCTTCTGTTTGCTTCACACAGAGCTCGGTGTCTTCAGGGCTGTAATAGAAGCAGGACTTAAATTCTGCTTTGTTTTTGCACCCGAGCACACACCCCTGTGGGGGAGCCTGCTGAGAAAAGCAAACATTGCTGATCAGTGCTGTAGCACACACTGATGTGCTGGGATCCAAGTCCCGAGGAGCTGTAGTAGCATGTGAGTCTCCTGAGCAGAGTGTCTGAATTATTCCTTAATGTTTATGCCTTCTGTGCATTATTTTTCCCTCCATTTTCTTTCTCAGGGGGCTGGACTGGGAAGTGTTCCCACATGCAGYTTGTTTCAGTCAAGCAAATTAGACATTTTCCCTACTCAAAGAACAAGAGCCAATCAGCTGGTGGCATGGAAAGCACAGCTACCTTCCTGCTGTCTCTAGCGCTGCATTCTGCAGCTGCATTATTATTTTTTTTTTTAGGAAAGATGAAAATTGTCATCTCTGATTGTGCCACCAACTCCTTGGCTTGCCCCTCTGGTGCTGTAAACCACTGCACATGTCCCCCTGTTAGCAGGCTGGGTCTGGTGATGGGTTATGTCAAGTTAGCACTCATCCCTGAGCTGTCTGCTCCAAGTAGAGGCTGGCACATTCTGTGCAGGGACAATCAGCCGGGCACGTGGATTCATGGAGCCCAGGAGCCCCCCGAGCTGGAATGGGTCTAGGAGCAGTGTGTTCCGTGTTTGTTCTTTGTGTTCTGTCAATGGCATCTCCCCTCCWCCCACAGTGCCCTCCCCCCTCACCTCCAATAACCCCTTAGTGTTAGCTTTTGGCTGCTGCTTCTGTGTTGCTGTTGCACCGTCACCGCAGGCTGCTGTTATCCGCTTTTTTTATTATGATTTATTTATTTCAAGCATCCCATGAGTTTACTCTGAGCACACTCCATCCAAAACACAGAGACGATGGCCAGTAGACAGCACTTGCACTTTTCTCTGCCAGATGAAACCCCCACCACTTTTATTTTCTGCTGCCTGTTTCTGTTTTTCTAACGCGCTTCTAAAAACAATATTGAAATTGGCTCTCCTTGTTATTAACACCGACACCCTCCCACTCCCCTGTGGCAAAATCCCACCTCATTGGAGGCTGGCTGGGTGGAAGCTCCGTGACTGGACRAATTCCCCGATGTAACTCGGATTGTCGCCTTCCGTTGTGCAAAATGTCCCGGGAGGGGCAGAGCGGCCGCGGAGGAGCCCGCGGCACCCCGAAAACAGAAAGAGGCAGACAGCCCATCTCGCCAGGGAATGCTGGCCCAGCTGCCTCTGCCCAGAGCCGCCCAGGCCCGGGACGCTCCCCAGCGAGGGCACGGGGCTGGCCAAGAAGCTCTGACATGGTGGGGTGTCTTTGCAGGAGAAGCGGATCACGTTCCTGGACTCGGCCAACACGCGGCTGATGAGCGCCCTGACGCAGGTAAAGGAGCGCTACACCATGCACGTCCGGAATGGCAACCCTCCCAAGCTTTCCATCACGGAGAATGGTGAATTTAAGAACAGCAGTTTCTAATTCTGCAGGTGCTGCCAACAACCTCCGTGGAAGAGCAAGACGGAGCAGAGTAGAACACCCTCACCGCCACTGATTGTTGCACATAGTTCTGTAAATGGCAAATTGTATTGTTTGAAGATTGTATTGTTTGAAGATTGTTCTAAAATTGTTTTAGAATTGTATTTAAAAATTGTATTTAAAATTGTTTTAAGATAGTATTGTACATTTAATAAAATGGAAAAAGCATCTCTGAAGGGTGGGTTTTAATTCCCCACTCAGGGCCAGGAGAACCAGGCTCCCCAGAATAAGTCCTTCGGGATCACTGTGTAAATAGAGGGAGCTCTTGGGTTGTGTACAGAAAATGCCAATGTAATATACCAAAAGGAAGTGAATACTGTAGATTTTTTTAATTATTGCTATTTTTTTTATTATTATTATTATGTTGTTGTTGTTGTTGTTTTTCTCTTGTTGAAAGCACTGCAGTCCTGGGAGGAGGAAGAGGGGAGCGTGTGTGCGTGTGTGTTGTGGGTGAGAGAGGTGAGCAGTGGGTTACCCGAGACAGCAACTGACTGATACAAGGACATGAATGGAGTGAAATGAATTCCATAGGAAAACTCATTGGCTGGGTTTATTCCCCTCTTCCCCAGCTGGTCTTTAACTGAATGCAAACTTGATAGCTAACATTTTAGCAAGAAAACTGGCTCTTGCTGTATCCTGTACCTGCTTTCGATAGGACTCTGGCAAAAATCCGTCTTTTTGARCAAGGTACAAAGTGGGAGCAGCAAGCTGGATTCCTGGAATTTGCACAGTCAGGCTTCCTGTCAGACAGAGGGGATCYGCAGGATTTCATGGTAGGATTCTTTCTTTTTTACCCCAGTTCTAATGCAGTTTTATATTTTTTGTTTGGAGAATTTACAGACCTGTAAATACTTTTTTAACAATTTCTAGCCAATCCCCACTGTACGCCCCGTGCAGCAGCACCCTGAATTCCCTCTCTGCTCTCCATCGGGAACAGCCAGGTCAATCCTCTCGGGAAAGGGCTAACCAAAGGGTGCCCATGCCCAGCACAGGAAATTCCATATGCAAAATTCCCTTTTTCTAGAGGATTTCTRTATTTTAATGCTTGCTCATTTTCACTATTTCAGGCACTTGCTTAGCCAGTGTAGTTCCAATGAAAGGTGCTTTATGCATCTTTGTTGAAAGATCTTCCATTTCTGCTGAAATTTTCCTTTCTCTGGGTACTTGAAAGGGATTTTTTTGGAGTTCTGTCCACACCAGTTTTTCTTAAGGAGTTTTGACTAAGCTTTCATCTCGAATTCCTTTCAGTTGTATTTCTTAGAAGCATGATTCCAGACTGTATGTGAATGGGATATCGTTCCAAAGTGACCTTCTCCTGGGAGATAGTGACATTCACAACCTGTAATAGATAAACAGTAAAACGGCTCGATATTGTCAATTCTCRTGATTGTATGAAATGCCACAATATTTAATCTGAGAGAGGTGGGGGTTTTTTTAAAGTCGCAGATTCTGGAGTCAAGTGTGAATCTTTACTTCCAGTTTTCGCTGTGCAATTCTAGTCCCCAACCTCTCACAGTGAATAAAATTATTGCAGCATTAATTGAAATTTTGAATTACAGAAATATACTGATAAYGGYGAGTGGAATTAACCAGTCACACATGCTGTGGAAATTGGAAAAGTTCACTTCAATTTGAGACAAAACCTTGAGAGGTGTCTCGGTGTGGGATGYGTCATGARAAATGCAGGAGTTTCTAAGCCAGTTTCCTGCACRTGAATTATYGGCAATGCCGAGACCCAAATTCGGTGTCTGTTGTCAAGTTTGCTTGGTTTTTGGAAATTAATTCATCTGAGCTCTGTGGTTGATGCAGGTGGTGGCAGAGCAGTGTGTGTGCTCTGTTGTCATGACACTCGAGTTACTGTCACTGCCCAAGTGTATTCTGTGACTGACTGTGCACCAGTGCAGAGACCCCTGTGCTGTAGGATGTGTGTGGATCAATCCTAGCCAGGCCTTCTGGAACACAGAGAGTTGGGATTTGTGTTTAATGCTCGGCGCTTTGGGATCAAAGCTGCTCAGCTGTGACTTGGTGCTGCTGGCACTGACACACTTGGGGTTGTGCTCTGCATTGGCTCAGCAGTGATTACTTCTCCATGCTTTCCAAACTGTCTTCCAGCTCTAGGTCCTTGCTGACCTCTGATATTTTATTCCTCAAACTGTGCCTTTGAGTTCCTCCTTCCTTCTTCCTTCAGGCATCGCAGCCGTAGCAGCTTCTCAAGTTTGTGTTAACCTGCCGTGTGAGGGCTCTTCTACACAAAACCTTTTTGTGGGGTATTTCTGTAGGATCTGCGTCTCCGTGGAGCCGTGTTCTGTAATTGCACAGCTGTAGCATGGGAAACGTGTTCCTAAAAGTAGCCTTTCGGGATGGGCATGTGAACTGCTCGCTTGTTCCACTGTGCAGACCGTGGGGATGTGCTGTGACCGAGATGTGAGACCACGGGGCTGCATTGACAGAACAAGGCAGCAGCAGATGTGTTGTTCTGAGAATTTTAGTCTGGCATTGATTTGGGAAACACCTTTCCCTGGAGCTCCCCAGCACTCTGGTAATGTCACAGGTCTCTGGCTGAGCTGTGTTGTTTGATGCTGAAGGCTCAGAAGTGTCCACTTTGGTTTCTGCAGAGAAATGCAATAGGGGCAGCATTTCAGCCTGGATTTTTAGAGGGGAAATAATCCCTGCCCCGAGATCCATCTGTTTTGGTGAGGTCTTTGCTAGTGTACCATTCTAACAACGCATCTTTTCCTGTGTGTTTCTCAAGCTTGTGGAATTCTTGTAGGGAAAAGTAGCGACTCTCGGAGTCTGACCCCTCAATATTGTCTCACAGCTCGTTGCCAGGCTCGTTGTTTCTCTCCTGTTGCAGTTTCTCCCCTAAGGTGCCAAGTGTGCTCCTCCAACTCGTGCCACCGAGGAGACGCTGCCTGCAGACCCCGGAGGGGTGGAAGTTGCAGTCAATGCTGCAAGACTGGGATCGATCTGCTGCAGCACAAACTGCTCCTGAGTCCTGCAGGCAGCTGTCTCTCCTAGTTTGTTACCAAGCAGCCTTCCCGAGAAATTTTCAGCTGCCTCAAGCTGACAATATGTGAAAATGCCAGTTTCTATTTTGTCCAGACTGATAAAATCCAAGTGGCACTAAACCACGTGTCTGTCCAGGAGCAGGAGCCCTGCCTGGGCCTGATCACATTTGGGTTTAGACTCGTAGCCAGTGGGTTCTGCAGCAGAGAGGGAGTAAATGGTGCAGCGTGTGAGGGGGAGCGTGGCAGATGCTGGGTTTGGGTTCACACTCYGAGCAAAGGCATCAGGCTGTGTCTAATGCTGTGCAAGGAGCTGCTACTCTCATTGGGGAACAGATGAAGTAGTGCAGGAAAAATTGAATAGCCTGTGGGAAGAAAACTCAGGTATTCCTYGGACTGAACAGGAAAGTCACCCCATCCTGATGTCTAGGTCCRTGCTGGCCACGTTGGTACTGTTCTGGGAGGGTTCTCTCCAAACCTCAAAGCCACCTGGGCTTCTGAGTGCTCAGGAAAAGCTAGTGGCCAGCACAGGAGGGCAGGGAGACAGAGCAGCCTCTCGGCACGTCGTGTGTTGTGTCTGCAGTGTGTGAGGTGACCAGGGTGGCATGGGACAGGCACAGAGGACAGAGAGAGCACGGCCTATGGCCGGCATCCTGTAAATCCYTGTTCTTTGCAACTCTAGGAATTCAGACCTTTTTTTAAGGGAAATAGGTTTCACATCCAGGAATTACCAGCTGTTATTTCCCTGGTGTATCAGAAATGGGCAGCTATGCATAAAAGCACAGATTCATACAGCTACACATTTTGCCACATTCCTCTCCAGTGGCCTAACTCAGGCAGGGCATCTGCAGGAACATGGAAAGGGATGTGTGTATTTTCTAGTTAGGGAATATGAGGTGTATCCACTAATAAATTCTTTATCCATCTAATAAATCATCCAAGAAATGGGGTTTATTTTATGTTCATGTAATTGCTTTGGGTTGGCTATGCTTTTTTTTTTTCCCATTATATATTCATTTCATGTTTTAATGCTTGCTTAAACCCACCAGCTTTTAACTTGGATGTCCATGAATTTTACAGCCATGTCCATGGAATGTGTCAGCAATACTTACTTGTATGTATGAATTCTGCTTTTGTTCTGCAAAAATGTCTGCGTTGTTCCTGGAGAACAATTCCTGTCCGRGTTGAACCATGACATGTATTTCCATCAGTGATTGGCATGGTGAGCCACAGGCATCTAGCTGAGTCTGCCAGAGGACAAAGGGTTAAATTTAGGGTGATTTTTTAGGTGTTTCCTTCTCCATTAAGTTAACGCCCAGGAGAGTGAGCATGTCCTTACAGATCATGCCTGCCAGGAATCCTACCTGCAAAAATAGATTTTCTGTCTCAAGGGCCTTAATAAGAGTGTTACTACRCAGAACTGTTTTACAATGATAGCTCTAAATAATTTATTTTTTATTTCAACAAAGTACACCTTTAAAAAGGAATAAACTTGTTTTTCAAGCCGTATTTTTATGCTTGTAGCACTGGACTGTTTGGTCTCTGAGATCCATTTCTGCATTTCATTGCCTGGGTTTGTTCTAAAGAAGATTTATTTTTGTTCTGTGAATAATTTTTGAAGGTTCTTGTAATATGTACAGATATAGATACATTTGAGGACTTTTATTGATATTCCTACAAAGAATACAAATAAACTTTAACTTTAAACAGTTTGGACTCTGTAAACTTATGCTGATTTAAAATCCCCCTCTTCCTGTGCTCGGGTTGTGCTTGTGTTTGTGTGACTGCAGAGGGTGGAGGGGAAGGAATTCCCACTGTAATGAAATGTTTGGGACAGAGCAGTTCTCACCTGGAGCAGCCTGAGCAAACCAAGGGCTCTGGGGCCGAGTGGAGCTGCAGGATAAATTCCTGCCTCCTGCTGCTGTGTTGGGGTGTCCAGCACAGGTCCCAGGGCTGCATCCCGAGTTTTGCCTCCCCTCCATGCCTGTGACCTCTGCGCTTCCTGAGGCTGGGAAATATCTGGCATTGAGGAGTGAGAGAGCGACAAGCTGTGGAGAYACAGAGAACTGCTCTCTGCTTCTTTTAGCCACGGGGTTTTTGAATAAGTGGTGAAAAGAGAATTCCCTTGTATTGATTAACGTGGTTATTCCCTTCACACCAGACCAGTGAATGTGATCAGCCCACTTTTCCTGTTCAGTCCATTCCTAGATTACACATTCTCATGCAGCAGCCCAAAGCTGCAGAGTTGGAGGCGTGGACATGCACAGGGGTGTTATTTACAGGTTCACAGAAAATGCTGAGTTCTAAGCTATTTGCATTTATTCTTCATATGTATATGAAATGTTATATATAGTGAGTGGGAAAACCTTCGTGAACTTACCAAGTGTAAACTCTGTACTCAAGGGAATGTTTTGGAAAAGTCTATTTTCATTTCACACAATTATTCTTTTTCCAGAGCTTTGGAGCCTACGGGATGCACATGGCAAACAAGTGGTGCCTGCAGGCTGGCCCTGTGCTGTGTGCTCTGCTCCAGCCCCTGTGTGTCCCACCTTGCTCCTGCCTGGGCTGCACGTTCCGTGCCCGGAGTTGTGTCCCTGTGTGTTGGTGCAGAACCCACAGCAGCAGGCGCCTGGTGCCCTCGGCAGGAGGGGGCACAGCCAGTGGCTCTGGAGGAGGGGGAGCTGTAAATTCCCACATCCTGCCCCTTCCCAGCAGAGCCCCCGGCTGCACAGCCCAGGGTAGGAGGCAGGGCAGAAGAGGGACAGGATGGGATGTAGACTGTGCAGGCAAAGTGACCTCAGTATCGTGTCTGCTGTCATAGTTTTGGGAAGGGAAGTGGGGTGGAATCAGTGGGAGAGGGATGGGAAGGAGGAGCCAAGCGAAGAGTGTGCTGAGGGAAGTAGTGGTAGGAAGGTGAGGTGGATCAGGAGCTCTGCACAAATGCCRGTGAGGATGGCACTGGGATAATACAACTGTGGGAAGACTGGGCTCTTCTGTCCGAAACTCAGGTGTTCTGTCCTGTAGAGGGTGTTGAATTCCACTTTACTCCACTGTGTAAAACTGTATGTGAATGTGCAAAATGTYCTCCCGTTTCCAGCCACCCTGGACAGAGCACACGGGGCTCTGGAGCCTGTCCTGTTGCTCTTGCAGTTCACGTCGGGAATTCCTTGGGAGAAGCTCCCCTCCAAGAGTCCTCCTACCCGAAGGATGCAGGTATACAACCTTGACTGATTTCCAGTGTTCAGGGATGTGTGCTGCTGCTTTAAGTTAAGCAGCAACTGCTGCTTAAATCCATTAGCAAATGGAATAGCAATTTGCTTACACTGAGATATGAGTGTCATGAGCAGAGAGTCCTTGGTCTTGCTAGAACCCATCTCACGTTGCTGTCCTTCACCTTTCTCCTGGTCCCACAGATTAAATATCCTCATGTCTCCAGAAGATGTATTAAATTCCTGCTTTTTGCTGTAGAGGTGGATCAAATATCCTGGTTGTAGGCATGAAACCCGGCTACCTGTCATTTCTTCCTGCAGCCAGTATGAATCCCTTGTCCTTAGCTCCATCCTGCTGATGCGACTGGAAACACAAGTTCTGTGGACCTGAACTCACTTTTCAGGACCCCCCTTACTCCAGCTCAATAGCAAAGCAGTCTTTGCTGAAATAGAGGAAATTATTACCAATATTGCAGATTCCATGGTGGCTGCCAGGAGCAGGGCACTTGGGATGGATGTTCCCAGCACCCTCCAAGTTTTTCCAGCTTTCACGCCATAGAGTGTGACCTGAAGGGCTGTTGTGTCACAGTGGAGGGAGATCACAAGGGACAAATACCCAGTCCTGACCCCAGGAGTGAAGGATGATACAGTGATGGCAGAATCTAACTCAGAGTGAAACGTGACCTGCACAGAGATGAGTGACATTTCTCACCCYGTTTTCTGTGCTCTCCAGGCTTCTATTGGCAGCAGGATGCAGACAGTGGGAGCACTTCCTGCTCTGCTTGGCAGGGAGCAAGTCCTGCCTGCAGTGAGGGAGGAGGAGTTAGAGCTGAGCAGCAGGATGCAGTTATTCACCCCTTCCCCTCTTGTCTCGCTGCCTTCCCTCCCCTCACGTCAGTCGGACAGGGACCATCCATGCTGGACCCCACCTACAACTTCATTACGGATTGTTACTGTCAGAGGGGTTGTTGTGTGGATTTGCCTGTTCTTCCTCAGAGGACAAGGCTTGTCCTGCCCTGCTGGGCTGTGACACCCTGAGCATTCTACAGCTGTGCAGAACATCCTTCTGCAGAGCCAGCAGCATCTCCAAAAGGAGTTGTCCTTACCAGGGACACTGACTAGGAATGTCCAGTAAACCCCAGCTTTCTGAAGGCCTTGAAAAGGTGCCAGGTGAATTTCAGTCCTCACTAGTTAGAGAATTTACTTTGGCCCCCCAGTTAGCTGAAATGCCTGGGATCACACATCCCCTTTGGACACAGGGCCTTGCCCTTGGGCTTGTACCTAGAACGTGTGTCCCTTTTCCTTGGACCTGAGAGTGGATCCATAGACTTCATCTCACAGTCCAAAGCTTTGCTCTTGAGTAACATCTCTGCGGGCACTAGTTCCCTCAGCACTTTCAAAGGACTTTTTCCAGGACTCAGGACTTCCCTGGTGGGAAGGCAATGAAAGTGGAGGGCTGACTTCCCTCTTCCTCACTACCCGAAGGCACTGCAAAATTTTGGTTTATATTTTTGGATGGTTGTTAGGATCAGGAACGACTGAAGAACTTGGACCTGATCGAGATTGTCATAATTGGGATTAAGTAGAGCACTGTCTTGGAGTGATTTATGATGATAGTCCATTCCATGATCCCCTGGGCTTTATGCCCAGAAATGGTTGCTGTGTCTTTCAGGCCCAAGACCGGGTGTGTGTGGTGTCGGGGAGTAGGGGGGGAGGTTTGGGGGTTTTTTCGCAGGCATGTTCGAAGTCTCGCTGTCCAGGCATTCCGTGGCGCAGTGCCGTTTGAGTTTGCTTGGCTAGCTTGGTTCTTTTTGGCCCAGGCAAAAAGCTTTTCCCTTCCCTGGCTTGGAAAGGCTGCAGTAGAAATCTTTTGGCTGCCCTGAGGTGAACTGACCCAGCTGCCAGTCCAAGACCGGAGGAGCAGGAGCAGCTGGAGTGGGGCCACTCTATCCCGGCCCCAAGCCCCGGGGAGCCGAGCTGGGGAGAGAGAGAGAGCACCGAAAGGCTCCRGCTCAGCTGTTTCATCTGCTGTGACTGCCATGGAGAAGAGGTCAACACCGAGTAGCCACCGAGTTTTCCCCTGCTGCTGGAACTGCTCTGTGGAAGTTCCACTTCCCTCAGCGTGAAAGCTGGCGCCATCCCGGCCACGTGTCGGGAAGGGGTATCCCTCCAACACTGGCCCCATTCTCCGGACGTTTCTTGGGTCTTTGTTCTGGGGGGGAGAGGGAGGTGAGGAGAGTGAGTTCTGACAGTTCARTATTTAACAGTTATTTACTTTTCTTCCTTGCCCTGTAGGCATTCTGTTGTTCATAAACTGTTGGGGGTTTTTTTCACTTTCCTCTATTGCTATTCATTTCCTATTGGTGGAGCAGGATCGTTGAAACCCTTTAGAGGAGACTGCTCTTTCCAGAGTGTCCTCTCTTAAATTTGTCTCAAAACTGAGACAAGCAGCCTTTCAGATTTTTCTCCATCACTGGGAAACTAAGTGGCAGCTCCCTGCCATGCCAGGATCTGTGCTCTACTGGGGAGCATTTAGAAAGGCATTGCTACAGCAACCAGTAAGGCTAAAAAGGAGGATAAAATACTTACCATTTCCTCTGGCATTGACTGAAATGTTGATTTCTGCTCCCACAGTTATGTATTTTTTGTCATRGGGTTTTGGGTTGGGGGGGGTGTTTTGTTTTTGTGTTTTGTTTTGGGGTTTTTTTTTAAGAAATACTCTCCCTGTGGGCAGATTCCAGATTGTGGCTTTGGCAAAAYGGGGATCTTAAAACAGAAAGTCCATCTGCCTCGAGTGCTGACTTGACAACTGTGATGCTGGAATAAGCTTTGTGCCTAAAGGGAAAGATGGAGAGGCCAAAGGAGGCCATGTCCTCCATCCTGCTCACAGCTCACGACAGTGATGCTCTGTTCCCTCACAGCTCACAAGGTGTTGTGAGACCTCTGCCGATGTGCTGCTGTCTGGCAGCTGCTGAGGGGTTTTCCTGAGGGGCTTCAGTGGGGGTTTTGCTGTGATGACTCTGTTCTGGAGAGTTGGCATCATATCCCTGGGTACTGCTCCCCCCTGGATGCAGGGCAATTCCTGCCCTCGCCAGGGACAGAGGCTCCGTGTTARTGTGGGCACCTGAGGAGTTCACAGCAAGCAGCAGTGGTTATCCCACTGATCAGAGATCTTGGGGAAAATGAACCATTTACTGCCAATAGTGCTGGGGGTGGCTYTCCAAGTGCCCTTCAAAACTACTAAAATGACCACATTAGGCGGTAGCTGCTGGGCCCCTGCCTGCAGATTGCAGCCATTCCTCAGAGAAGCCAGGCGGGTCCCACCCAGAGTTGGTGTCACCCAGCTCTGGTGGGCAGCACAGCTGCTGCTCTGCCCTCAGCCCAGGGCAGGAATGGCTACAATGCTGGGGGTCAGGAATGAGCTGCTTTGGCACATTTGTCCCCTTGGGAAGCAGCTTGGATAGTCCCTGGGTCAAAAATATGCAGGCCTCTGATTTCAGATGGATTTAAGCACCTTTAGGATCTGAGAATTTGACTGGTTCTGGAGCCTAAGGCTTGGGCAGGTGTTTCCCTGGTGAAATTCCCTGGTGATTTGGCTCTGTGCAGCTTTCCTGGATTCACACCTTTCCTGCAGATTGCCCAGGTGCAGGACTATGTTGGCCCAGATTTATTCTCTCAGTGGGGCAGGCCTGGTGTCATGCTTATGCTCCCCAACACCAGATGCCCTTCCAGGCTGTGGAAATAAATGCTAACCTGGCTTCTCRCTGGCCCTAAACACTAAAAGCAGCTTTGGCTCCAGATACGTTCATTGCACTCCTTGGCATGAGGTAARAGGGGTTTTATTCTCCCACAGTCTTTGGGGCATCAGCGTTGATACTTTGGCTGCTGACCCCACAGACACAAAGCAGGATGCAATTAAATAGTTTGAAAATTTTATATTACAATGAAGTTTTTATACCTTCTAGTACAACATTTGCAGTTGACTTTGGTCAGGGATTTGAAGGTGGGATGTGCATGATCATAAAGAGCCCATCCTGGTGGGCTCATCAGAATGGTGGCCCAAAGGTCTTGTATCAGCTGGCAGAGAACCTGGAGGAGTGCAGTGACCTGGAGTCTGCTTAACTTACAGCTGGGCCAGCCCAGTGTGTGGCAGGCTGGCTGCCTTCCCCATGGGAAAGGAGAAAATGTGGTGAGTCAGAAGTTTTGGCATTGTTATTTCAACCTACCTGTAGTTCCTGCATGTGGGGATTGGTGTTTTCATTGCCAGGGCTCTGCAGGGAACCAGCAAGTTTTCAATTTTGTTTTTGTCTCTTTAATACCTGTGAGAGTGGTGGGTGAGTACATACCACACTGGTGCCCAGTTTTTCCTCATTTCTCACATTCCTGCTGTAATTTTTGGCTTCTAAGTGTCACAGCTATTGGAGGGGCCTCTACTGGGGTGAGTCTGGAATGAAYTTGATAAATGAATCCTACACAGGCATGACACGAACACACTCATTGCTACAAGTGTTTCTTTAACCACTGCTCCCTTATCAGCATGAAAAACAAGTATGTGGAGTTTCTTGGGCAAGTACACTTGTGCAGATGCTGGGAGAGCTTACAAGCCTTATCAGCAAACTGGTTCAGGAGTAACATTTGCCATTCAATCCGCGTGGAACTGCTGTCAGTAGAATGCTCGTCTTTCCTGAAAGCCTTAGGCCATCCCTGCTAACTCCAGTCCTCTCTGAGACCAAATCAAAATCTCTTGCTGTGACAATGTCCACGAAGACTTCTCACGTATGCTGCGCTCTAATTTGTGTCCCACTGAAGTACTAGGGACATAAAAAGCAGGACAAAGAACACAAAAGCGGGTGCTGCCCAACTAAACAACAAATCTCTCCTTCCCACCCTCAGGGCTGGGCTGAAATATTTCTCTTACAGAAGTGATATGTATTAGGAAAAGTGGGCTAATGATTAATAGCTGTGCAATAATGCACTGATGTAAATAAATAGCCTGACATGAGAAGTGGACACACAGCAATAATTACTGGTTTTGCTCGTGTCCATGGGGATGAGCTGGAAAACCATGAGAATTAAAGGGCCCTTCAATCCCTGGGCTCACAGAGAGCAGGACACGTCACAGCAGCAGGGCTTCATGTAGGGAAGTTGTCTGGTCGGAGCTGTGGTGAAGGATCTTTCTTGGGTTGTCAAACAGGCACCATGGAATGCTGTGGTTTCCAGTCACTCTGAATCCGGGCTTTCAAGGAATCGGATCTTAATTCTTGAAGAGGCGACAATATTGCCTGTAGCCTCCACACATGTATTTCTGAAGGTTCTTCACCATAGAACCTGCTCTCCTATGGCAAATTTTCAGCCCAACAGACAAGATCAAGCATTGAGACTGTGAGTAAAGAGCCTCATGTTTCCCTGAAYGAGGGGACCCTGATTAGCATTTATTTATTTTGACCTCAGGATGAACAGCACGGATGTGCTAACAAGACTGTGGAGGAGGCAGATTTGGGAGCCATCTTCAAACATGGGAGGACCAGAGTATCTTGGAAAACTGACTGAATGGGCTGGGATAGRAAGAACGGGGCTCAGGTGGGGGGAAAGGAAAGTACTGAGAGTACAGGTAGTTAGAATACAATTACATGTAAWGAGAATACTGTGAGTGGGTTTGGATGTTGTAATTAATGATTCACTGTGCAGAAATSCATGAGGGAATCCCACCTGGCCTATCAGCCAGACAGATAGCAGGCACAGAAAGGCTGTTCCCCAAGCAAACCATACCTGAGCCATGGGAGCACTGCCCAACTGGCATCTCCTTGGCAGGGATGGAAGTTTGYTACACATATCAGGGATTTTAATTTCTCCCATGTGCTCCGTCAAAAGAAATCCTGAGGAGAATGAACTACACAGTCACATGGAGGGATGATTTGCTCACTGGAAACAGGGCTAAAAAAGAGGCTGCTTTTGTGCCACCTCAGGCAGCATTTTGGAGGGTGCTAATTGCACATTTCAGTGTGTTACTCCAAGAGGGCAGGATCCTGTGAGGATTGGCCTTTGCAGCTCCATCCAAAATGTGTGCTAGGCAAGCAGGACAGATCCAGCCCCAAATGACGGAAGTTTATCTGCATCTGAGGATTTTAATACCATGTTCCCAGCAGAGGCYTTGTGGAGCTTACCTTGGCTTCATGCTGAGCTACACCACGACAACTGATGACTTCCAGTATGGGATTTGGTRTATTCACTCCCTCCTGAGGCACCCAGTTTGCCAGGAACAGAAAATCGAGAGGAGCAAAACCCAGGACTGTGTGCTGTGAACTGTGGAGACAAGAAATTAGTAAGACATGTCCCTTCCTGGGTGACAGTGTTTCCTGCTGGTGCTTCTCTCCCGCGTCTGGAGGCAGACAGGAATAGTGCCGGAAAATGCCCCGAGCTCAGCTCTGACTGAAGCATTAGTGGTTTAAAGCACACATTTATCACAGTCATCAGAGCATGCAGATTTGTGAGGTATCGTAAGCAAATCCAGAGTGATACTGTGCTGTCCCTGCAGCCTGGGACACACAGCTTTGGCTGTGGGGAGCAGAAACCCTTTATGTTTGGTTCAATGGAGTACTGGAGAGGCTGGTTTGGTAATGTCATCTCTAAAACACTAAATGCTTTAGCCAACCCATCGCTTCTGGTTTATGGCGGCAGAAACCGAGTCCAGGAGGCAACACAAGTGGTACAAGCTAGGCCCCTTAATCCCTGGCACACCCAATAAGACTTTTCCCAGGCAGAAAACACTTGGAAGGCCAAGAAGAACTCTGGCGAAAATTGCTGCCATTCAGAACTTGCTGTGCACCATTCCTCCCATGCCTGCTAACACTGGGATCTTCCACATCAGTTGCTTCTGCAAATCACACCCCAAACAGACCTGCCCCCCTTCTACGCCACTCTTATTTACATTCCCTGAAACTCAAGCTCTAACAATTACATCTTTTATATTTGCATACACCTTCTGTAGGCTTTTGAGCTGATTTTAAAGGTTAGGCTGAGTGGCAAAGTGCAGGGAATTTAAATAGATCACTCTACCCCGGATGCTTGAAGAAGAAGAAATCACTCTGGGCTAGGTACTGTTCTGATACACCTCTGAGTGTACTAGCATCATGAAGGCATCACACTGAGTAACGCTGTCGTCCAGAAATTTTTTTAAAAGCTCATTTTCAGCTGATTTTCAGTCCTGTCTTGTCCTCCCCGTGCTGTAATTTCGGAAGACACAGCACACAGTCTCAGTCAGTGTTTTACAGACACCAGGTAATGCAGGCAGGAGATAAAGATCATGTAGCCACATAAGATTTTGGATGCTTACATATCTTCCTTAACTCATGGATCTGCAAAAGAGGCCTGGAAATCTTGCAAAGACTGAAATACTTGCTCCTTTTATCTCTGATTTCAAGGTGGAATGTAGATGTAGATCTGTTCAGAGTAAATCTAGCTCAATTATTTTTTTCAGCTACTGAAATGATTTCCGCATTACCAGATTTTAGCGAGGACAGCATTGGTTTCCTACTCCCCTGTTCAGCTTATGCCTCAGAGTTTCTGTTTTCAGAGATTACTGTTCATGCAATGTCAACCAAGTCACCATCACCTCTGCTGGCATGTGGAAAGTGTCAGTGGCAGCACTTCCATCCCCTACAGCTACACTCTTCCTGCTGCCTTGTATGCCATTATCTCTGAGCAGACATTCCTTGTGTTTACCGACCACATTCCTGCCCTGCAGACCACTTTTACAGCAATTCTCCCCAACAGTGCAGCCTTCAGGTGCAATCTCAGTGCCTGTGGTATTTATGTTTGAAGGTTGATGTTTCGTATCAAAGCATTTCTGCCCTCAGCTCATGACTTTGGTAAAAGCCAGAGATTCTTTTCTCATTTGTTGTGGCCTAACAGTTACATGCTTGGCAGCTGGACGCTTGTTTCTATCCAGGGTTTAATCTGCCTGATAGGACTTTAATAAAATATGAACTGTGAGTGTGGTAATTTTTTGGAAGGTGAGTGGCTCCAAAATGGCTTTTTCTCCCTGAAAATTCCCCTGAGTGCTAGAGCAATATTTGGAGCTGTGTCATCAGGCTGTGTTTGGCCAAAGATTTAATGAAAGGCCAGAAACAAGGTGCTTGTGCTAGTGACTAAATGGCAAAACTCAAAATATTTATCTTCTGGCTTTGCTATATGACACAGCAAAGGGAAGACTGAAATAGTAACTGTTCTGGCTGTAAAAAGAATCTTTTTTCTTAGAAATTTCCATCGTATCTCTTAGAGGCTTTATTTTCATTTTAAATATTTTAATATTTAAAATTTTTTGTTTTAGAACAACTTGGGGGCAAAAAACCCACCTTCCATAAAAATAAAATTCCTGCATTAGAAAAATACTTTCTGTTGACAAGAATCTCCTAAACCACCAACAGCACTACCCAAAAGGTAGGGAGATGGGCACAGATCGAAGGAGTATTATTTCAAAGCACAGGGTTCACAAACTCCCTTGGCATTGCATTTCTGCTAACAAGGGGTCAGATTTTGATGGTTTTGATGATAAAATGCTGCTGAATTCATATGGAGGCAGTTCAGCCTCTGGTAGCAGAAGCAACCACCTTTTCTCCACCTTCCTCCCACTTCCCAGACTGACTATGGTAGCAGTGTGTTAGAGCCTCCATGAATTGGCTACTTCCCTTTCTCCTGCAAGTAAAACCACAGTAGTGCTTTACTCAACCATTGTACAAGTTGTTGCTGCATATAAAACTAGCTTTATCTGGGATGAGCTGAAAAATYAAATAGCTGCTATAAAATGCTGTGAAATTCTGGTTTTACAAGTTAGATTTTGCGTGGGAGAAGGAAAGATGGCTGAATGTTGTTTGTGTACCATTTTCAAKCCTTAATTGATGAATGTGATATAGTTTGATAGCTAAACATATCAAACCAGTTTTGTGGTGAAAATGTTATTAAAATGAAAATAAATATGGGCCTCTACGTAGGTGAGAGAGAACACACAAGGGAATGCTTGAAGTGAATAGGTTTGGAAGCTTTTCAGACTGGAAAGAACCCACAGCTTTGCTTACATGCAGCACACATTGGTTAAAATATATTTCAGCTTTTGCATGTGTTTTTGAGTATTTAGCTAAAAATGAGGCATTGCATCTAATTAYAATCTCTAAACTCACAGACAAATGCTACAGGCTCAACACTTTTAAATGTAAATAGAACCACAGTAAAGATACTGATATGGGGGTAATAAAGAGGTAAAAACGGGACACACCTTCTGAAAAGTTGAGAAAGAGCACCAGGGGCAGGCAGGAAGGACCAGAAGAGTGATGAGAAATAGAATAAAGGGCTCTTACACTTTACACAGGACTTGAGTGTGTCTAATCCAGAACCTGCTTCCCAAAGAGTCACAAAGAGTCATTTCAGTGCCACCCCAAAGCATCCTCCATGACGGGGGGTTGGGGTGGGTAAGGAGATGGTATTTGCCTGACCGTCACTTGTCACACACTTGTGCCTTAGAGCCTGAGAGTTGCTGATGTGTATTTGAGCATTAATCAGACGTGAATTATTTAATTATTGGCCAACMAACAGAGCTGGAGCTSRCTTTGTATTTCTTGAGGTCCCTGTCATTAAAATTGCAAATTCATTTAGAGAAAGCCAGTCCCTTCTGGAAAAATTGGGCAAGAAAAACCTTCCTTAAAAGCATCCCCAATTCTAAAAGTTATTTGCAAGAGTTATGTCAGCAAGTGGTGCTGCATCAGAGAAATATGAAAAGTTCTTAAAAGGCAGGAACAGGAGTTAGAAAGGAGAACTTTTATATCCTAATTGCTCCCCAAGTCACTGCAGAGAGATGAGGTCGTGGTGCTAAGCCTAGCCAGCTGGTTATTTGGAAGATGGTGAGTGAAATGTTCAAAATTTGCAAATCCCAAAGAGGATGGTGATGGCTGGTGCTTATGATCTCAGAGTAACAATTAATCCCCATTTTATGAAAGCACAGGCCACAAAGGAAACGCCACTCTGGCCTGGAATAGCTCAAGCTGTGAGACAGCAATGTCCACGCAGAGGTCTCCAGCGCTTCACTTTAACAATCCACGGTGGTGGCCCTAGGCCCYGGACCCAGAGCAGGAGCAGAGGAATGGTTTGGGAAACTCCTCATGACCACAGGGTGGAGCTGAAGCCCTTTTAGTTCGTGCCGCTCCTTTCGTAACTTGGCTTTTGTGGAGAAAAACTGTGGCTCGGGCTGTTTACAGACCCCTTTAGAGCGCTCATTATCCCGGTGACCTCATTCCGCTGGAAGGGGAGGTCAGTGAATGCATTTCGGGAGGTGGGAGTGCTCCAACAGGGTGCAGTTGTTTGGATCTCCATGTCAGACACAGCCAGGACTTGTGATGAATTTGTAGCACAGTTGGTCATGTGAAATCATCGTTGTCTCTAAGTGCCTGTRATAAAGGCTGTGACCTGAATAAGTGAAGGGAAAACACAGCTGAGAGGAACTTATCGGAACTTATCTTATGAAGAATGTGTATGTTAAAAAATAAGTTTTCTTTGTTTCTCAATTCGGCTTTTCTGCTCGAAATGATTTTGAGTGACAGCACCGGATCCATAAAGGACAAGATGGGAGCTTGGACCAGGACAGGCGTAGGGAAAATAGGACTTGTTTTGAAAGCAAATTCCAAGCAGATGGGCAGGGCAGCGGGAGGGAGAACGCGGTGGTTCAGATCACTCGGTGCTCATTATTTGTTCTTTGTCCCGTCCTGCTTAGTTGGGCTCCAGTTCCCTGTTTTCCACCTGCAACCAGACTCCGCTTATCTCATGGATTCCTCCTCTCAGCTGCCCTCTTTTCCCACAGCTGGCYCGGAGCAGAGCCTGTTCGCCCATCGGCTGGCCACGTGGAGGGCTTATTTAGGAGCCTTCTGCTCTGCCCGTCCTCACTGCCCCTCTCCCGGAAGGTGGCCGATGCCCAGCCAAGGTGGCACCGTGGCTGTGTCGCTGTTTCCTGCACCACCTTGACGAGCAGCTTGTAGCACTGGCGAGCTGAGCTTCCCGAGGTGTATCCTGGTGGTCAGGAGCTCCATTTCACGGTCCCTGATGAATTTAGCTATGGTGGCTGAACCTCTCCATGCCTACAGCTCTGAGAGCAAAACCGTCTCCAGTGGGTAGAGCTGAATCCAGCCGGGACTGTGGCTCTGAGCTCTAGTCCTGCGAGGGTCAGCTGTGCCAGGAGGAGTTACGGGTACGCGGTACAGTGGTACAGGAGTTACAGTGGTACAGGAGTTACAGTGGTACATGTACCACTGGTGATCAGCTGTGCTCTTGTCACCTCGCTTTTGTTCAGGCCGTGAAAAGACGCTCACATTGCCAACAGCTGTGACCATGGAAGACACTCCCGCTGCAAACGGCTGTGACCAGTGAAGACCTTATTCTCCTCTTGTGGCTTGTTAGTGCTCTGCTCCTGAAAGCTGCAGCCCACTCTATGTGCCAGCAGCAGAGACTGTGCCTTGGCCCACTGCAGGTGAGATTTAAAGTGCTGATGAAAGTGGTTATGGCACATTCACCCAGCTTTGTCTAAAGTGTGAGAGTGCTCACAGATTTCTGCTGTGGCCCAGCTGCACGGGGGTARCTCCCAGCTGGCAGGTGCTGATGGACACCTGTGAAGCACGGCATCTTCAGTCAATTCAGCCAGAAGTGCTGGATGAGGATGTCTGTCATTGGCCTTGGGAGACTGGACAGCTAATCCAGCAGAAAAGCTCTTCCTGTTGGCCACATTCTAATAGGACCTGACACAGCTCTGCTAGTACAGGTACAGCTGTGGAAATACCCCTTGTTTTCACTTTTTAAGTCCTTCTGGACATTTTCAAGATGTCTAAAGTTCTGTCAGTCAGTAGCTCCCTGTCAGACCCCATTACCAGTCCCACCTCCCCTCTCCTCCTCATTTCTTCTGTGTAAACCCATGTCAGAACGAGCGCACAAGGTGCTCCCCCACCACTGAAGTCTTCTGGCTCCACTTGGCACCACTCTTGAACACAATAAACAAGTGAGACATGCCTGGGGTTGGTCCCTATTTCCCCTGTACTTTTTGTGGTCCACCCTGGTTCACTGCTGATATAATTAGTGTAGACCGACATAATGTATCATTAGGCCATGACATCGAATGCAAGTGTAATACAGGTTATGGATTGAAACTGGTGGAGGGATCTTCTGATACCATGAAAATGCTTGGATGTGAGGGTGGTGATGTGATTGTAATCTTTGCATCTATTCCCGGTCCCAGGTGATGATGAAAAGGGGTAATTATTACACTCATTAATAATTTAGGAAGCTAAGCACCAGCACCTGGAAATTAGGTGTCAATTTAGCAGAATTTCCACAGAATGAATAAGGATGAAAAATAGGTTGGGCACAKTTATACTTTTGTCATTTTGGAGAGGGGAAGGAAATATTTTTAGCAAGAAGAAAATGCTTTTTCCCCTAGCTCTGCAGCACAAGTAGGTGCCTATAACTGATGAGGTTTCTCACACAGGATTGCTCCAGGCCTGACAGGTTGCTGATGATCTCCCCAACCACTCACAGGAGTTCGTCTGTGTCTTCCTGTGGTGGCAATCTGTCTGTGAGGATTTCAGGGGTCATCTTCATTTTATCCTTTTGGCTCAGAGGGRTTGTAGTTCCACAGGGCTGTGTTCTGCCATGGATTGGTGTAATTTCTGACAGTTTCGTTCCCAAGTCAGCATCCTCAAACACTATTTCTTAAAATTCATTTCTCTGAAAAAGAAAATATGTGAGCACATACTCACATAATCCTCTCTGTGAGACAACAAGGATATGGAGAGTTTGGGCTGATACACAGTTGTATAGGCTGTGACAGATACAGCTCTGAAAATTGTTGGAGTGCTGTGCTCTTTGCTGTCCAGTCTGCTATAGGTTTTATTACTGAAATAGCTCTCAATTTCAGTTTTTAATGCCCCCATCTCCCTTGAGGCTGACAGTGTGGATTGTGGGTATTTACAATTGCTTTCCACGGAGCATCTATATTGTTTCTAKCTAAGAATACTATTTAAAATGTGAAGCTGAGTTGAAGACTTGCGACAGAGGGTGTGCATGTTTGGCATCTCTCTACAGCGATCAGGTTAAAAAACAAAACTTCAATYTGTAAGGATATATCATTACAATTCTAGCTGAGGAAAGACCAATATTCAAACTAAACATGCTTGAGTCACACCGCTCAATTACTTTTCAGTATACAACAGTACCATATGGATATAGCAGCCAATTAATTGCTGTGCTTTATGTGCTATTTTTTAACCTGGATAGCTTGAGGACCTTTGCAAGTGTTCCTTTAGTGCTTTGTGGCCACTGGGGCTGTTGTGGTCAAACCATATAATACCAAACCACTTATTACCAAAATAGAAGCCACATGCCTTCCCCACTCTGCATTCATCTCTGCAAGACCAGCACATCCATCTCTGAAAAAGTAGTTGGGAGCACCTTACAGTAAGCTCATCTTCTGATCAGTTGGATTTGTTTTATGCAAGTCACAAGTCACTTTTCTTTTTTCAATCCTCAAGCACCCCAGCAATGTGAAGCTTGTATGTGTTCAGGTGCATGCAGGGTGAATACTTCTCCAAACAAGGCAGGTGTTGGGATTGGTATAAATGTASTAAGTTTTTACTCTTTACATAAAAAGGGGATGGCACAATGACTGTAACTGGAGAGCTGAAATGTAAATGAAGCGTGGAGACAGAGCAGGTTTAGAAGATAGGCCAACTCCTATCATCTTTCCTTTCTAGGCCAGGGGACAGCTTTCCTGGGRTAAAAGAGCACATCACAGAGGGGTTTGCCCTCTACCCCATCACCTAAACCACTGCAATCCATAACTACATCAGGACTTACTTTCTCCAGTACTAATAAGCTTGAGTCAGTTTACATTTCATATTTGTTTATCACTTTGTGTTTCAGAAAGATATAATAGAATTGAGCCATATTTCTAAAAAACCCCATTTTTTCCTGCAGCTTTGGGATTTTTATGGGGAATTACAAGTTATTAGAAGCTGCTGTATTTCCACAGCTGATACGTTCTATTCCAGCCTCAGTTCTGAGCAGCAGGAAGTGTTCTATATTACAAAAACCTCTATTTTACGTAAAGCTGGTGGGCAGGATTCCTGCTGGATGGGTCCCGGCACATGTGTGTTTACAATGATAGAGATTTTAGGCTTGCTTTTTTTTTTTAACTATACTGTTATTTCAGCATTTTAAAATAAAATTTATGATTCTGAGATGCCTTTTTTTAAGTTTCTAGGAAGTGGGTTGTGAGTGCAACTTTTACAGCTTCTCTGTTGAGAAGGATGTACTGGAATTACTCTTTATCCAGAAATATYGGTATTCTCAATTGGTTCCAGGAAGGAACACTCAGTAATGGCTGGTTTTACTGTGGTGGAACAATATTATTTATATGTTTTATTACAAGAATCAAACCATTAATTCGCCYGRTCAATATMAATATTTTCTCAATAAAGTCTCATTTTAGCATTTGGTCAACCTCACTCCTTAGGTTAACTTTCAGTGCCAGCAGTGTTTACATAATACATAAATACACTGGTACCTGTAATAATGTGGTGTTTTACTTCCTGAATTCATTATAGGCTCTTAAGCACTTAATCAAATTCCTTCGGATTATCTTGTGCATCCCCTTCTGCAGGCAGGTTTGTATACCAATTTGATCATCTTTATCTGGGGAGTGCTTTTAACCTGAGCACGTATGGGACTGTTTGTTCTGCTCTTGCAAATCCTGGGGAGTTACATCTGCTCTTGGGAGCATGGCTTGCCACGTGCTCACATTTGAGAGATTATTAGGGTTTCTTTTGTTTTAAAGTAGACCTCGAGTAAGATTATTATACTTTTGATATAATTACTCTGCATTGCATTGCAGTAGCTGTATTTCAAACTTCAGTTCATTCCTGTTTGTTTATTTACACGGTTATAAAGTTTTTTTTGTTTTTACTGTTTTAATTTGCAAACATTTTAGGATACCCAAGAAAAAATGCTTTTTACCATAAATAGAGCACATTCTGACTGTGTTTGTTTTGGTCTTAAATTCCTTTCCAATTTGTAGTGAGTGCAGTGCATCACTGCACATTGCTGGCTGTTGGCAGGCATGACACTGAACCCCTTGTACTGCTCCCTTTCCMCGTTAGGAAAGGAGTGTTAGGATTTTTTGTTACTTCCATTGCAAAGAAGACCTTTTCCCTCTGTTCAGCTACCCTCACATTCTGCCTTCGTACACTGGTGTGTGTTTTTAACCAGAAACGCTGTCTGTCTGTTGGTTCTCAGTAGATATTTCWGATTGTCCAGCTTGCCAGCACAGCACCAGTTTCTCCTGATGTCTGTCTGTGGCAGGATCAGAGCCAGGGAAATGTGACGTTGTATGTGGTACTTTAAACATCCCTGGCAACTTGAACCTGTTTATTAAGACAGGTGAAAAAGTGATAGTTGTAAGATATGAATGTGTACAGACCATGAATGTATGTGTTTAAAGTTGTAATATATGAATGTGTAAGGAGCATGAATGTATGTGTTTAAAATTGCACAATAACATTTACAAATGAGAGAATTGGATGAGAAAATTATCCATTTTAAAGTCTCATTACTTCCAGATAACCCATTTCATCAAATTCTCTGTCCTGGGATATTTTTGAGGTGTCAGACTTCTCTCTGTCACGTAAAGGGCATGCACTGGCAGACATCTTATATCGGGCTGGTGACTGCTGGCACTACCTCAGGYTAGATAAACAAACATGCTCTGTTCACATGTATTAGAATGTACAAAATCCAGCAAATAATTAAGACAAATTGTTAATTTGACTTCATATTAGTGAACTGATAACTTCTCTGTACAGAGACTTTTTTGGATTATGCAACTTTTATCTGTAATTATTTTATCTACCTGTAAGCAACAGGTCCAGATTAGAGTGCAGGGCAAATACAGAACTAGCCAAGCAAATATCCTTTTTTGAGACTCAAAAATCCAGCTTGTTCCTTCACTATCAGCATATCCTCTAAGGCWATTTGTAATTGCAGCTGCATAGCAGAGTTAGAAAGGGGCTAATACCATACAGCTGGGTCAAAGCTTTTGTATTACCATGCAGCTTTAAGATCATCTGAAGGCCTAATCTTACTGTGTTGTGATTCTGCATTTCCTTCTTTGTTGCTTTGTTTCATCTAACTTTTGTTTAAACATTTATAGTTTCTTTTAAAAACATATGCAATTAAGAAATCCTTGTGCTTGTAAGAGAGATTGCCCACTGTCAGAAGCCACAGGACCCACCACCCATCATGATTTTGGGCCAGGCTGTTATGGACAAAACTCCARGGAACACCAGTTTTGGATCAGGTTTAGAGGTGCTTTGATGTTTTTTTGTTTATATAGATTCCAGCTATGTGAATCAGAACTTTGTGAAGCTTTTATTTTTATTTAAAAATACAGAACTGAGATAAAGGAACTTCTTGCTATTATTCATGATAGCACTTTTCTCTATAGTAAGCATTGAAATCTGTGTTAAACCAAACCAGAGTGACCCACATAGCATAAAATCCACTCTGTACCATTCCCTCTAAGTTAAACATGGTAKAGGCCCAGTTGTGAGGAGTCTTCAAGAACTGAGTGGATCCTTGGAAATCTTTGGGAGTCAGTTGTCTGTGAAACCTGAGCCAGATGAAGCACAGTAACCCACATGAGGGCTCAGAGTCTGGAAGAGAAAACCAGCAGGAAATTCCTTCCAAACTTGAACGGTTGGCTGTGTTAGCAGTCAAAGTAGACAAGGGCAAAAGACATTTGGTGTGAGTTTATGTGGTAAAGCTGCAAGGAGTATGGGTCTTCACTGTTGCATAACTTGAGAATATTCATATTCCTCTTTCCTGACCATTTTGTGAAAATGTTGGAAARTTTTATAACTACACGAAACAAAAGCTGCAAAAAACTGTCAAAGAGATGTACTACACCTCCTTTCTTTTTGGTAACATTGAAATAAGAAGCCAGGGGTTGCCAGGTGTTTTTGCAGGGTTTTTGCAGTGTAAATGGCCACATCTRTCCCATAGCTGGGTGCACCCGGTGCCAAGGACAGGTCTGGGCCCGCTTGGAAATCTGGCTGTGCCTCCAAAGCTTGTGTTTACACACTGGAAATAAAGCTTTGTTGGAGCTCTGACACACCAGCACAGCATTTTAGTGCTGGCCTGGGCTGTCATTCCTCTGCCAGCCCTAAGCAGAGTCAGACATCCCAGCCTTGGCTCCTTGGCAGCCAGTATGGGTGTTTCCCACTTCCACTGCAGCCACATGCAAAGGTGCCCTGTGGGAAGTAGAGCTCGGCAGGGGTAATCCTGCTCCAAGACCCTCGAGTAATACAGGATAAAGCTGAGCGGTTGCAAAGCTGTTTGGCTGCAGAAGGATTTCCCAGGTGTTGGGGAGCCCTGGAAAGGGTACAGCTGTGTAGACAGCTGGGGATTACCCTCATTCCTCCTCCAACACAGGAACGGGCAGGGAGGAAAAAGGGTATGGCCGGAGCACTGCTGCATTCTGCAGATGCCYTGGGGGCACTGCAGCTAAAACAACTTTAATTTGCTCCTTGGGTCCCATCTGCTGTCTGGGACACGAGGAATCAGGTAATCGCTGAGAGAGGCCTGTCTATTGTGTAGGGATCGATGGGACAGCACGGCAGGGCTAGGTCGTGAGTGTCTGACAAGCATTCTGAGCTGCCGCTGGACTTGGTGTGCCCTGATTTTGCTCAGCAGCAAGGCTCTGCAATGCCAAAAATTCTTCCTCAATGCCCAGCCTGCTTCTCTGAGTGAAGAGGAGAGGGAGACTGAAGGGACAGCTTGATGGGCTGCCTACTGAAATGCAGTTGGTCAGATTTGAAACACTTTAAATCTGATGGTTTCTTTAACAAGCTCAAAGACTATCAACATTTATGGAATTGGAAACTGAATTGGGTTAGCACAATGATGCGTGATCTGTAAGATGGTTTTATTTGGAGTCCAAGTACCATTTGCGTTTTTTTTTCTGGCAGATATTATACATTGTCATGGATAATTCTTCAGCCTTAATTTGAGTGTTTCAAGTGTGTCTGCCTCCCTTATTTGTAGCACCAAATCCCTAGTTGAAAATCAAACCAGTAAAAACCACCATGTTGGTGATGGCTTAGAGAGACCTGCAAATGGAGCTGTGTACGTCCACGTGTCTTCCAGAAGTGCCACAGTACAGATCATCAACTGCAGCTTATGTGAATGTACAGATACTGTATAACCAGCCAAGTGCCTTGTTCCAAACTTAAATGAAATGGATTAGATTAAACCACCTTCGCTGTCTTATTTTACTGTATTGAATAATACAAAAGTTATAATTATCACTAACATTTTTCCCATGGGAAATTCATTTGYGCAAAGGGTATTCATCAGAATAATTGTATTAAAGACAACTTATTGAGAAAATGATTAAGAGTTTATGCACAGATTTGGGTAATTTTCAAAAGAGTTAATAGGGAGGAGGATTCTTTCTATAATTAAGGTTCTATAGATTTTGGCTTCCTAAAAATTATGCAGCTTTCCCTGTCCCATTTGAAGGAACTCATTTCAGGCAGTCTTCTGCTCTAATGTGCAAAGTTTGTGTCTTGGTCAGAGTTGCTTCATGTCCT
Organism: Amblyornis subalaris; assembly: GCA_018881555.1. Classification (NCBI taxonomy): domain Eukaryota; kingdom Metazoa; phylum Chordata; class Aves; order Passeriformes; family Ptilonorhynchidae; genus Amblyornis; species Amblyornis subalaris. The sequence continues at coordinate 4,501,378 of JACAXG010000049.1, read as the reverse complement.
GATCACTCCTGATACTGTTCCCAATGCATGTTTGAAAGGTTCTGTATTTTTCTTTCCTGTATGGTTGTAGAGAAATGTGTAGTCAATTAAAAATGTACATGCACTGAGTTGTGTGTATGCATGAAATCCACAAGCTTGGAACATATTTATTTTATGTTTGGTGAAAGAGGCAGTCAGAGACCTCTATTTTGCTTAGAACGCTTTTTACTGAAGTCACCTCTCTCTTCAGTATTGTATTAAAGCCTGTATTTCCAAACTCGTGACCTCAGTAAAAAAGCATTAGCTGTTTGTCACAGTTACCAATCTCACTGAGATGCTTGAGATCTGTGAATAAAAGGCCTGAACACAGCTGTGTTGAAAACAGTACAGTGGCTTTTTCAAAGAGCTTCACCTGCAAAACTGGTATTCTTGTGACCTCTGAGATCTGGCAGTTATTTACTGAGTTCAACCCAAGGTTTCTTATGTGTTCTTAAAGGGTTTTAATAATACAGGATTCTGATCCTCAGTTTTGTTCCTCCTATTGCACTGTATTACAAGAGGCTCTGGAGAACAGAATGCCCTGGGAGGGGGAAACCATGACCTGCAAGATGACAATCAGTCAACTTGCAATGACCTGCAAGATGACAGTCAGTTGAAGCCCCACATCCCCTGGGTGACTTGCCATCACTGGTGAGGCTCCAACCTCAGATTTCCTACCCAGGAGCTCTCAAGTCAAAATGTTCCTCACCTCATTTAATCACCAAATCACACTACCAAGCTGCTGATGTGGGTAAAGCAAAAGGGGTTTGTTTATACGACTGAGGAGTTTCTTCCTAGTTTTGAAGACTACAGCTTTCTTTCACTGGAATCACTAAGTACTTTTTAGAAATAAGTTTTGAAATGCCTTTTGATGTTTCAAGGAGCTTGATGTTCATGCTACACCAATGCTGAGCTTCTGCTTAACATAAAATTGCATGTAAATACATTGTGACTTGTGTGGCATAGTAAATCTGCCACCTAGAGAAGCCATTCTGTTGCTGTTCCTATTGGTGTCATTAGGTGAGCTCAGTGGGGCGGGTGACACCAAAGGGCACTCGGTGTTTCTCGAGCGAGGAACCTGATGGAACATGCTCTCAGCYGGGGAGCCGGCGTCAGGGCGAGCATTAGGCAATGAGATGTGACAGTGTCTGTAGTGCCAGGAGATCCCTGCACAGGGAGAGGGAGTTGCTGGGCACTGAGCTGACAGMCAGACCTGACAAATGATATGTTTTCTGATGGCCTTTCTCTGCATACCAAAAAAAAAAGCTTCGATGTAAATAGGCAGGAGAAGAGCTTTTTTCAAAAAGTCTCACAAATCTCATGTCAGTGATTTTTTTTTCCTATCTTCTCTCACTCTTCAGTAAGTTCCAGGGTTGATTTTTCTTTTGATCAAACAGAAGAGACAAGGGAGCAAAATAAATAATTTAAAAAGCTGTGAAAAGTACCTTGACATTGTAAGTGGAGGGGAAAGATGGTTGCAAGCTGTCTCCCAATTCAAAGACTCCCCCTAAAAAAAAAAAAAAATCTGTATTTGCAAATTCAGGATACTCGGAAGCTCTGCAGATGTTGCAAAGAATGGTGAAGAAAACAGCAGTACTGTTCAGCAGGATTCTTTTGCACCTTTTAATTGCCTGACATAATGTGGATAGCAGACACTGCTGCTCAGGGCAGCATCACTTCTACATCCACAGTTTCTTCCCTCTTTGCATGACTGTGTGTGGGAGGGGGGATTAGTGCATGGCCATATGGGAGGGAGCTCACGCAGAACAGTTTCTTACTGAGCTCTGCTGCAGGAGTGGTGGAGAGCAAAGGGAGCAGGAAGTGATGGAGGAGGGGACAGGGCTCCAATGACACTTAATGGAAGTGATGCAGAAATCCCCCGAGGAGCTGAGCGGCTGAGGACATGAAGGCTGTGACCCTTCCATATGCCTCGCAGACCCCAACTGGAGAGGCATTTTAAGTAATTTATCAGTGTGAACTCCAGAATGGTTTTTTCCTACTTCGTGGGATTTTCCACTGGACAAGAAGTATGTGTATTACTTAATAGGAAGCTGAAATGAGGGTTGGTTGGTTGATACTTCTTGTGTAAATCAGCAGGCTGGATCACAGCTTTATRTTCATAATATATTAAAGTGAGTAAGCTACTTCTAACATCAGTCCTCCTCCATGGGCACCAAAAGCCTGTAAACTCCTAAGGTAGGGGACAGGGTGAGTTGTGTGGGAGCAAGCCAGGACTTTATACATTCCTTGTTTCATTTATCCAAGATCAAATCCTCTTCCACATTTCTGAGACAGCTGCAGACTTACTGACCTTGCATTCAATCAGTGACCTATCAGTACTGCTCAGTTTAAGAGATCTGTCCTTAAATCAGCATTCATCCTCCTGCCCAGAACTTCCACAGTTCCCCATGGAAAAACCCCAACACTCGAATCAGCCCCAGCTTTTCATCTATAGAAGGAAATCTCAGTGASAGAATTCTTCAGATTGTCTCAGAGCAACAAGAAAGGGAGGTTCCACTGAAATCTGACTTATCCTCTGGGATCTGTGGGAGTCAAGGACAGTTTTCCCCAGGCAGGCAGCTTTTCCAACCAGCTCCCTAGCTGCATGGTCTTTCTCTGAGACACTACATGGGAACTATGCAGAAGAGATAATATGATCCTTTGCCAATTAATTTTTCCTGGCACGTTTCCATGGGCCTGAAGAGCAGAAAACATTTGAAGAAGTAGGAGGGAAGATCTGGCCCTGTGTGTTTTCCTGAAAAGCTAGGTCTGTTTCACACAGCTGCTGGTGGTTCTCTCCCTTTATATTTTTCCTAATTACAAACAGAAGCATAAAGTTACTTGATTATTTTCCCAAGGATGTTTCCTTAGCTAGTGTGCATATTCTGTTATTGCTTTGCAAGTGTTGCCTGTTTTATCGCACGGTGGCATTTTTATTCCCTTTATTCTCACGGGTCAGTAGACCAGCTAGTAAGTCAAACTGCCCTCATTCTGTTCTGTTTTCCAAAGATAAGAGCTGGAAACTGGGTAATATCTTCTCAGTGTACTTTTGTAAGTATCCATCCAACCTGCTGCCTTTTCTCATGGCTCATTGTGCAGCAATTGCTTTAAATACCTGTCTCCAGTTACTTAATAGAAAGAAAGCAACAGAAGAAATTGATTAAATTGAAATGGAAAAGTCTTGAAAGATGTTTCCTACCTGTATGAATCCAAACAGTAAGCACTTACCCAAATGTGATTAGAGGATACAGGGAGAAACAGAAGACCTTTTTCATAAGATCCTTTCTTAATGTTCTTTTTCCGTATACACAGTGATATAAATTTCACATATGCACATGCTTATTCCCTCTGCATCCAAACAAAATTTGTACAGTCTGACTTTTTAATAATTCATTATATGTAACTGGTCATAAAAAAAACAAATTCTAGAACTAAGGCATAACAAACCTGAACTTCATGTAAAATAGATAAAGGAGAGGAAATTTCTCCCGTGAGTGATCAGTTCATGCTGCGAAGCATCACCAACACTAAGGCTTGCAGTTCTGTTAGCACGTTGTTATTATACATGTGCATATCTAACCATTAAATAAATCTTCTAAGCTCTGTGTTTCCTTTGCTGAACTATTTGTTCTCTGACACGGAGTCCCAGAGCCAAAGTACGTTGTATTAATATGCATCTAAAGAGAGGAGGAACTGTCACTGTCTACAGATGTATGTACCTATGAGTGCAGTGGCCTCCTGGTTTCACTGATGATGATGATAATGGAGATAAGAAATTTGTCTCTCATTCTCAGTAACATCAGTAGAACAAAGCACTTAAACACTCTATTACTAGTTTCTCTTGTTTTACAGTCTTCTCTTGTGGTTCTTTTAGATTCTTCTTCATAATCCTCTTTTATTTTTTGATGCATATTTTAAGCCGGAAGGCAAAATGCAAAATCGTTTTTAAGCTAAGGATGTATTGCTAAAAATATTATCATATTTTCCATGTTTTCCATATGCTCTGTTTAGTTATATAGTACTTGTATCCTCTCCAATTTTTATTGTTGTATGCCCATAATTAAGCAAACTGCTTGATTTTAAGTTCATCTTCTAAAATCTGCTCCCAACACCAGATCTACATTTCATCATATTTCTCTTATCTCCATAAAACCCACCTGAGCTGCTGTTGATTGAGACAGAGGTTCCCAAATTCAGTTTGTTTCACCAATATGGAGAAGACCAGAAGAATGGTCCTTGTGAAGGACCATTGGGAAACTCTCTAATTTCTGATTCAAGTTCAGTATGTGCCTCTTCAATCTTATCTTCTCTACTGAAGACAATGTCTAGATGTATCTAAAATACAAAGCATTGCTAAACAACGTAGCTTATTTACACTTCTCCTCCAGGGAGAGAACAAGATAATAAATTGGTCCAATTTTAGTTGCTGTTCATAATGTGCTGAAAAGTGTTCAGATTGCATGTTGGCAAAAGCCACGTCATAAACTGTGGTATAGAATTAAATACTCCAATCCTACATTATGTCAGAATAATCGGTGATTAAGTATTTTCTCTTGTAGCTCTCAAAGGATAGTTTATAATGAATGTCTAGTTTTCCAGGTTGTAATAATGCCGCTTTGAGTCTCAGGTATATGTTTTTTCTGATATTATGTGACATACAGCAGTAGCTGGAGAGGACATTGTGAAGTGACCAACTTAGATTTTAGCAGTGTTGAATGTTTACTTCTAATGTATTTATAGGAAGTATTAACCACAAACTGTCAGAAACTCTCCTTATAAATCACTATCACAGATTAGGTTCCTTGTCCTCATGATGGATGGATCCTTTATTGAAAAGTAAAAGAAAACTCTGGAAACAGAGATTTCATCCTCTCACATAGTCAGCATGTGCCTTGTTTAGGTTTGTAAGATTCAGATTTCAATATTTAAATAAACCTTTTAATCTTCCCAATGGGGAAGATTCAATGGGAAAGGATGATATGCAAATGAAAATTAGCTGATAGATGTCAGTCTTGGCCACAGAATCAAACAGACTGCAGTAAAACTTTAGGTGAACACTAGCTAAAATACACCCATTGTATTTTTGGAATTCACTTGCTGAGTGTACTTTGAAGCCTTTCCAGAGTACACAGGAAAAATCTCTTCAAAATTTCAGTTCAGCAAGCATTTCCAGCTGAGTTGCATTTATAAACACTGGACCTTTTAGTCCAAGTGCTCCAGGTCAGGTGATTTTTCTCAAGAAACAGGCCTTGCTTCTGTACACGCTGACTTCTTATTTACTTTAAAGATATATTTATTGGTGTGGTTTTTTTCATCTCCATCAGAGGCTATTCTGATGAACATTAAAGTGACTTTTCAGCATGGGTATTATAAGGATATGAAAACATCATGATTATCTTTTCCATTTAAAATTATATTTTGAAAAGTCTCTACCTTCCCCATAGTATTTATATTGGTAGGACAACTGTTCCACAGCTTAAGACAGAATTTGGATCTAGAAACCTGGTTAATTTTATACATGGATTTCTCAGTTTGAGTAGAGAATATTGAAACCTTACATAGGTGTTTTCCTAAACGTTCTTTTCCTTTTCAGGTAAGTGGTCTAGAACAGTGTTTGCTAAGCCCTAACATTCAGCCTTTTCTAAATGTCCTGACTGTAACTGAACTCAATCATCCTCATAACACCCAAGACACACAGGAAAAAATGCAGTACAGGGAGTACCTGAGGCATTACCTTTTTTTCTTCATTTGAAAATGAGTAACCATACTATAACTTGGCTTCTTAAGTTACACTGAGGCAGCTTTGGAGCAAAACATCAGAGTACTTTTTCCACCTAATTCCACCTCCCAATGAAGCCTTTGGCATGCAGCAGCATGGTACCAAAAGGGATCACCAGCAGCTCAGACTTACAGACAAGACATATAGACTACAGTAGATGATGGCTTGCTGCTCTGCTTATCCCAAAAGTATTCCCAAGATGATTGCATAAATTATTCTAAAAATGCTGGTTGTAAAACAATGTAGTTTGTCTATTTTAGTAATTTAAGCAATGGTATTTATTAAATCTGAAGCTGAACAGCCTGACTCTCCACATCTTCCATAGCAAAGCTCTCCAGTAGCGGATGGCAAGGCCTTTAAGGGAGCTGCACCTATTTATATCAGTAGACATTATACTCCTAGATTTTCAGACAAGGATTATCATCGGTGGATAAAAAAGCCATGGTAAATTTGCTTTGTTCTGCATTATTTCTGAAAATACTTCACAGTGTTTTACAAACAGTTCAAAATATTCTGGTTTCATATCTTTTCAAGCAGTAACAATTATGATGGCAGGAGACAGAAGCAGCATAGTAAACCAGCCAAAGGAGCAGAGACTGAAAAGCATACGTACCAAGTCCAGTTACTTCCTATGAAGCTCAGGGGAATGATTAGGTGAAATCCATAATATTTTCTCTATAGGAGAAAGCAACAGTCCAAGAAAATATATTAAATTTTGACAAAACTCCTAGAGAAGGGATGAGGTAATTTTTTAGTATGACATTGTCATTGCATCGAGCCTCTCCTGTAACAAGATGCTCAGTGCATCTCTAATGCCTTTCAAGGATTTCAAGGCTCCCAATAAACACAAGAGATGGATCATGACTGACCATTCTATGACTACAGAGGATGATGGACGCAGAGTAAAGTGCTTCCCTAATTAATGTGACCCACATGAGGACCAGCAGGCTGCAGTCTTTCCCAGAAGGCAGGAGCAGAGGATGTGTAAAATTGCTCTTCTTCGGTTCTCCTCACACAGAAAAGGGAGTGAGCTGTGGCTCTGTCCTTCCCTCTCCTCCATGTTTGGACAAGGAGAGGTAAATACAAAGCACATCTCAAAGGAATACAACTATCAAGGCTTCCCACAGAGCAAATAATGAATTCTAGGAAGTTTTCTTCTTTTTAAAGCAAGATGCTTCCTGATTTCTCCATTTAACCTTACCTCTCAATGACAACTTGACCGATTAACTGAGTGGTATTAGTTTAATCTGCTCCCGATTTTTTACACTCCATAACAAAACTACATTGGATCTTTGGGCGAAGTGTTTCCTGCCGTATGGTCAGATGTAAAGATTCTTGGAAACTTCAGCTGAGCATCTCACTAGCAACATTTCCAGCCACAGAAACAATGGAGAGCCAAAGCAGTTGTGCGACTGGTTTTCCAGGTTTTTTCCAGCTGTTAAACATTCTGCTCAAAAAATGAAAAATACTTTTTTTCTTCTCCAGATAGCTGTTTAATCACTGCTTGAGGTTGAAAAAAAGTGCATTGAAGCAGATGGCAAGAACATAGGATTTAAGCAGGGGACAGATGTAACCATATTAGGGAGCCTGGAAGATAAATCTCTTGAAATCTTGTGGCAGACGTGATCATTACTTTGTTTACATAGATGAAATATTACTAGTTTCAATTAACAGTTGCTGTTGACCATATTTGGTATCTTTCCCCTTCAGATGATCACTAAAACCTGTTGTAAATCATCATGTTTGTGCTACTTCCATACTGTGCATAAATCATGTAGGCATCCCAGCATCTCCATCTTTTATGGAAAATGTGTAGATAGATATTTATACGACATAAACAATGGTGTTTGCTTCCTTTTAAGCAGTTTACAAGTAACGTCTCCAGTGATGCGCTGTCTCTAGCGATGTACCAGGGAAGCAGAAAAAGAAGGGCATCTGCATTCAGCCTCTGTGCTGCCAATCCGTGCCTTGCSTCTGGCTCCCTCCCCACTGCCAGCAGTGTCCCTGTCGCAAACGGCTCTGACATAAAGCACGGTCCTGAGTTCCCTACATCTGGAGGGTTGGAAGGCAGCACAGTGAAGAACAGTAATCTCTTCCTGTGGAAAAATCCATAGGTTGTGTGAGCGATAGTAAGGAAATACCGTGTTATCAGTGTGCAGCTTCCTCGCTTCTGAGATGTGTGGGACAGCCTTTGCTGACCTTGGGAAAACAATGTTTTGCAGATGTAAAGAGGAAGCCCTCTTAGAGAGGATGTGCATGTATACACTCACTTTACACGTAAAAATACATGTAATTACATGTATGCTTGGGCAAATTCAGAAGCTGCTGCTTGGATACACTCTTTTTAAAGTTGGGATTTTAAAAATCTTAAGAAAAACCCTGAGCTGGTTCAGACTGTTCTTAGGTCGTTAAAATTCCAACTCATCCCAATTGCAGGAAATGGGAAACAAGCAGAGGTGTAAGCCTAAGGAGGTGTTCCAGCCTTAATCACAACACCTTTGGGAGCAAATATTAGCACATCTGTTGAACACAGTGAGTCAGAGGAGCTGTGAAACATCCATCCACTCTTCAGCAGAGCATTCTTGGTAACATTTTCTCCCTCCGGCTCTAAACGCTAAACATGTAGGGTGTCTAGTGTCTGTTTGAACCAGAGTTCTCTGGTACAGAAATTTTTATCCACTAAAATATATTTTATGCTTAGTTTCGAGTTTAACTGAACCGACTGAAAATTCCGTTTTCTTATGGTTGAAGCAGGAAGCGCATCCTCCTTATTAAGGAGTAGAAGCTCATATATGTGTATTATGTATTAAGCATAAACATCCTCCAAAAGGAAAGAGGAAGATGGTGACAGTTACAGCAATGTAATATTTATCCGGTTCTGACTCCTATTTTCTCCTGTAATAAAGGCAAGGACACCACAGAGGATCACAGATCAAAAAGTAGGAATATGTAGGTGTAAATGTCACAGACATTTACAGGACCTGGATATTAATTGCACAATTAATATTAATTGCACTGCATTTATAAAGGCAGACCTATATAGGTAAGCACTCTAGAATCACAAAATAACAGAATTAAGGTGGCAGATACCACAGCTGTGCTGCAATCTTGAGAAATGATTACACAGTTTCAACAAAAAATTATACCATTTTGTTCTCTTAAATTGACAAGTAGATTTAGCAATATTTTACATTTCTTTAGTGTTTCTCACCCTGATGTACTTCTGTGAATTAAGTGCAGTCAGACTCACGGATAACTTAGTCAAAGAATAGAATAAGAATAGAAAATAGCACTTAGAGGTTATATAAATAAAATATTTTCTACTGTATTCTCATTCCTTAGGTAACTATATACTTTAGCAGACATCCAGTTGGGGCATATGATATCAAACTGATTTTAACTGATGACTTTGTATGATAATAACTGTTTCTAGATTCAGGCAATGATAGAAGAACTTAGTGCCAAGCAATCAGTAATTAATGAAGTGCTAACTAGGTGCCAAACTGTAAGATACACTCTTTCAAATCATTTGTTATGAGATTTAAAAAGTATCTTTTCTGCAATGCTCGGGAAGCTTGGTGAAAGGCAGAAAAAATAATTTGATTTTATATTAATGTATAGTTTTAATCCCAGAGCATGATATGTCCAGTCATAACAAAGTACTATTTCTCTTTTTTTCTTAAAATGCATAGAATAATTTGGATTATAATCCACACAAGCAAAGCCGATTACATTAAAGTAGCTTACATTAGAAATGTTTTATTCTAAAATGCTTATGCTACCTTCTGTTAATGAAAAAGCATAATAAACTGTACTCTGCTGGCATTTTTATTGACTTAGAATTTACAACAGCAAGTGCCCTGGATTGCAATCTCAACATTTCATTACAGCTGCTCCTGGAAGCATATTGCAGTTTGTGTATGGAAGCACACACTTTTGGTGTTGCCTAATGGAAAAATGGTTTTCATGTGTGAAATTAAAAATATATGGATAAATTTCCTCCTCTCAGGTGGCAGATAATGTTGAAGATGCAAGTTATTGCTTTCCAAAGGAAATGTTATACCCTCTATAGTTTGGGAGGGTTAGGTACAGTGAAGCTGGTTACTGTCTTGCAGAGAAATGCAGCTTGTTGGGCAGTGAATTATAGAAATAATCATTGCTAATAAAATATGGGGTATGTCTGAAAAATAACTTCTGAGATCCGTAGTAAATAACTACTTAGAATACTACTCTAGGCTGGCCAGACAAATACCATTCCTACATTTGCTCCCTCAGGTGAAGTGGCCATGGCAAGTGTGGTGTCCTGTGGACTGTAGGATTTTCAGCCACGTTCCTTCGGAGCAATTCCTGCGGCTGTGTTGGCTCAAGTTTGGCTTCTGCACCCATTCCCTCACAAGCTGCCAGTCACAAGGGACAGTGGTTTCCTGTTACTTTTGACAGCAGCTTTCTTCATTATAACCAACTATTTTGCCACATATTTTCATCTAGTCATTTCCTGTCTTTTCAATGCTTCCTATAATTTGAATATTTAACAGCACAGCTGTAACATTCAGCTAATAATGTATTTTATATGGAATATTTAGTGTAATGGGGAAGATTTGTACCTGTAAAATAATAAGGAACATCAGCTATGTGTGTAGAGTTGGCAACTGAGTACTGGAAGGTGATTTCTTGGAAAAGATTCTGGAATCATAGACAAAAAGCAGCTAAACATGGGGCTGTAGTGTAAAACTTGAGTGGAATTGGGCATGTCAGTTTCACAGTCTAACATACATTCTCCTCCCTGCTCCTTCTATAAAACTTTTTTATATGAAATGATGGCAAGACAGACAACATTTTCTTGTTTTCTCCGTTTCGTCTATGGACGTGTTGTGCGCATGACTGTATTCATAAACTGAGGAGAGGTTTCTACTGAAGCACTGCCTAGGATGCCTGAACATTTCTTAAACTATTTCCTTTGTATTAGACCCCCTGCAATACAGAATCTGCAATACCGACCCCCTGTCTACACAGAATTCCTTCCTGCAGTATCTACTGTGTTGTACTGATGACTATTTATCAGTATTCAATGTCACTATATTTTCTTCCTACACAGCTGGGTCACTCCGAGTACCTTCACAATCTGCCCCACAATTGGGAGTAATTTTGCCTCTCCTACTAACGTTGTCTCGTTTCGTACAATCCTTTTTCTAGGTTATTTTAAGGGTATTTACAACAAAATTAAAAACCCCTTAGTCTTTCRGCTTTTCACCATGATTATGAATAACTATGTGTTCTCCTGTTCAATTTCTGTTGGGTTTTGGTCCATGASATTGCTTTTTTTCCTCATAGCCCATTAGGCAGTTTTTCTGGAAGCATTTAGTGAGAGGGTTGTAAAATGTCTTTGAAAATTTGTCACCTAACATATATATGCCCCTAATGCCAAAAAGCTTTTTTTATGAGGTAAAGTAGTTTGTCTCCTGCTTTAGTGAAGAATAGCTTACAAAAAAAATCCCAAGGCTTCCACCTTCTGAGGTGTTTACAATTTTTTTTTCTCTTATACCTCGATGACCTTAGAGCTCTTTTCCGACCTTAATGATTCTACGATTCTGTAATATTTTCTTATTTCTATGTTACAACCTGTTGTGTTTACAAATCTGATGAAACATTCTTTCCATCCACTGACTCACCTGTTGAAAACCTTGCAGCAGGACGGCATGCGGCATTTTATTTTCCTTTCATTTATTCTGGTTCAGAGTGAATTTGATACTGTGCCAGATGACCCTGGTAAAAAAAACCCAAAAAACAAGAGGAAACCATGTTCTCTTTCTAGGCATGAAGCTTTATTAAACTTGGGGAAATGGCACTGCACCTTATAATAATAATTTTCTTTGCTTATGGTCAAATTTGTGTCTGTAGTTTCTCAAATCCTTCCTGCCTTATTTCCCTGTCATGGATTTAAAAGCTGATACCATGTTTCCAGCCTGCTGGATTTGTTTAATCTGGATCCTGGTACCTATATTCTCACAGTCTGCAAGTCTATTAAAAATCAGGCACTCTGCATAGCAGGTGGCTCTATATTTCATTAAAACCCATAGCAGGTGGCCATAGATCTGATGGCAGCAGTTCCAGTATAGGAACAAATTACTGACTTCATCTCCCATGGATGTGAAGGAAGCAGTGATTGTCTTAACTCCATGACAGGATGAAAATAAGTCAATTCGCCACTTAATGAGATTCAGCATTGCTTTCAAAGCATTCGGAATATGTATAAATGGTAGCTATTAATTATTGCAATAACTCGCTGGGGCCCCAGCCTGCCTGGTGGGGGCTACAGATGGGAAGGTGGCGATGCCGAGTCCTGTCCCCATGACAGCAGCACTGCCAACTTTGGCGACTTTAGGGCAACTCTTGCAAAACCTTGTGGTTTTCTGAGGGCTTTCACTCCAAGGCACAAACTCCTTGAAGGCCTTGCTTTCCCGTTATAAGCTGATTATTCCCTAAAGACTGTGGGAGCAGAGGAAAAAGTCATAAGAATCATTGCACTGCGTCCCTTCAGAATGGAGTTCTTAGCAACGTAATAGTTTTTATTTTTGGGCCAGTCCCTTTCCTTGCCCCCATTGTCTTTCCTAAAGGGAGCAGCGCCTCACAGAGAGCTCASTCTGGAGAAAAGGAGGCTCAGGGGGAACCTTCTGGCTCTCCACAACTCCGTGACAGGAGGGTGTAGCCGGGTGGGGGTCGGGCTCTGCTCCCAGGAAACAAGGGACAGGACAAGAGGGGAGCCGGRGGGGTTTAGGTTGGACATCAGGAAGCATTTCTTCACAGAACGGGTGAAGATATAAATGTAAATGAACTTCTTAGCACTGAGGGCGGCAGAGCACTGGAACAGACTGCCCAGGTAGGGCGTGGAGTCTCCTCTCTGGAGGCATTTCAAACCCGCCTAGACGCGTTCCTGTGTCACCTGCTCCAGGTGACCCTACCTTGGCAGGGGGGTTAGACTGGATGATCTCCAGAGGTTCCTTCCGACCCTAAGAATTCTAGGATTCTCTAGACATTGGAATGGGCTGCCCAGTGAGGCGGCGGAGTCACCGTCCCTGGAGGTGTTTAGGGAAACACTGGACGTGGCACTTCGTGCCCTGGTTTGGTTGACATGGTGATACTGATCTTACGTTGGACTCGCTGCTCTCAGACACCTTTTCTGAGCTCATTGATCCTGTGAGGGAGGGAGTGAGCGGGAAACGCCCCGCCCCCACCGCCGGGTGAGGGGCGGCGCGTGCGCAGCCCGCGCGTGGCACCGGGCGGAGGCGGGTCGGGGGGGGGTGTGCGCGCGCATGCGCAGGCGGCGCGGGCGCCCCCCCCAAACCCGTGTGTGTGTTTGTGTGTGTGTGTGTGAGTGAGTGAGTGAGTGTGTGAGTGAGTGAGTGTGGGAGGGAGGGAGAGTGAGTGGTCGCGGCCGCCCCGCGCCTGCGGAGCCAGGGGCGCGCAGGGACCCGCGCAAGCACCGCAGCCCCTCCGGCAGCACCTCCGAGCGGCCGCCCCGCCGTCATCCATCCCTCCTCTCGCAGGTGAGCTGCGCTGTCGCGGCGGGGAGGAGGGGGACGCGAAGGAGGAGGAGGGAGCCGGCGCCCGCCTCCGCGGGGCTCATTGTCCGGCTCCTCGGAGGAGGAGGAGGGAAGCAAGGAGGCTTCTTCCCGGCTCGCACGCCGGGCCCTGCAGGGCTGTTGCCGGCCGGGGATTGGAGGCTCTCCGTCCCCTCCCAGATCCGGGGAGGGTCCCGGCCCCCCGGGGCTCCGCCGCCCACCTGCCGCCTCCTCCTCCTCGCACGGGGGTGGCCGGGAGCAGGCGCCGAACCCCCCCCTCCCCGTCGGTGTGTGCGCGGGGGTGCGCCCGGGGCACCAGCCCGGCTACGGGACGGAGGAGAGATGTTCGTCCCCCTGGTGCCTGTGAGCGGGGGTCAAGAGTGGGTTATAACGTGCACACCCCTCTTTGCTGACTGTGGAGTCCCCGGGGACGGGGGTGTTGGTGCGTGGGGCACCGCAGGGGCCGGAGGGCGCCGGGGCGGAGCGGAGCGGAGCGGGCGACGGGGAGGCTGTGGCGGTGAGATACCGCTATCCACCGGTCCTGCCCTAGGGATGGGCCCAGGGACCGGGACACGAGGGGCAGGGCAGCGCACGGGGATGAGGACACGAGGGGCAGGACAGCGCACGGGGATGGGGACACGAGGGGCAGGGCATGGACAGTGGGTGTAGACAGGGTATCAACACCACGTCACCCCACTTTTTTATAAACCAGGGTAATTTCAGACCATGTTGCCTTGCGGTAGACTGGAATCTGCTTTAGAGGGTGGACAAATAGGTGCTGTTTAATTGACATGAGGCGTGTTTGGGATTATTTCTTTCCTGGCAGCAGATGTTGGAAAAGCAGTTCTATAGATACATTTGAAACCACGATGCGTGGTGATGACGGGTAATAGTTTGGGATAATTTGCCCCTGTGTGTTTAACRGTAGTTACAGGCCTGGTGAAATTCTGTGGATGTGTTTATCTGTTTGTGAGTTCCCTATACTGACACTATTTGAGAGATCCCTCTAGTGACAAAAGGTGCCTTTGCACAGGTCTTATTCCTGCACCCCTCTTTCTGTGCCTGTGCTGAATTAAGGGGCTTTGCTATCACAGATAGCTAGAACAGGTGGAGACTATTTCTTTTCAAATGGGATGAGTAGATAACCAGGCAATCAAATGTTTGATAGGCCTACAGCTTTTCAGTTTTTCTCAAGATTGGGAAATATGGGATGCACAATTATTATTTTCTTTTTCTTATCACTGCTTGCTTCTGCAGCTGACTTCATTTTACTGGTACTATGGTGGTGGTTATTTCTAAACAAAATGGGTTTAACGTTCTGTTCATGTCAGACAGTGGTTTGAGACCCTTGTTGATATATGGACCTATTGTGTTTTTTACTGCTTGTGCATAATTTAATGAACTTCAATTTAATGTTTTAAAACATTATTAGGTCTCAGCGGGGCATTAGAAATAATACACGGAGCAAAGCTTGAAAACTACTCACACTGCTGATACTTTTGTATCTTTTTTATGCAAATAGTTTTCTTTCTGACCCTCAGATACAGAACAATGAGGAACAGAAAAATGTGTTGTTTCCCACAGCTTTCTCTTGACAAGATAAATACATATTTTTCATGTATTATTGTAAGGTGTAGTTTCTGATAATAGAGCCAGAGGACTTCCATAGGCACCTCTGCATGAGCTGTACTGCCTTGGGCCCTGCTTTTGTAAGTTGATATGATCCACATGAATGCCAAAACAGCTGGAGTAAGCTGGCACCATCAAGTGCCACAGCATAACATTATGCAGAAGTTCATAATTGTTTGAGTTTTTTTCTAGCAGTGCCTCTGATTACTCTGGAAAATATTCCACACTTCTGGGCTATATAAATAAATTCCCTTTTTGTTTTTAATTTTATTTGTGTGGTGGGTATTTTTTTCTTTTTTAAAGGAAGTCTCTTGCAGAGGCAGAACTATTCCTGCTTTCCGTGGCCTCTGCACATCCCTGCTCGTGGGTTGTCTGCAGTCCTGCTCAGAAGTTGGCTAAAGCTGGGTCACTGGAATTGAGAGGGTGCCCTCTGGTGACATCTGTATTTGGAGTTTGGGCTGCATGTAAAGGAACAGTCCAGCTAGTCTGGAATTAAATAGTCCTTCCGGCACGGCTGGAGGTGTGTTCTGCACTGAAATGCTGATGTGACATGGCCAAGATGGGGGACGAGCAGTCACTTGTGAACTCATGTGGAGGATGTACAGCAGTCACTTGGTGTCTGTGACCCCCCCTTGTGAAATAGTCCACCTTGTAATGTACTTTGCTGGATTTTGATGAGAAATGTTTATCTCAGTCTAATGGAGACAAACCACGCACAAAATCCCATAATGGGGTTACTCATCAGTGGTTTTTGTTTATTTGTTTGGGGTTTTTTTCCTGTAGAAATGTCTTTATTTTCCTGAAGAATTTTGGAGAGATCTTTTCCTTTCCATACTTTTATCTTGTGTGTAGATTAAAAATGCCAGTGGTTAGATATTTTATTGATTTTTATGTTTCTCAGCACTAATGAACAAGAATAAAGATACAGGGCTACCTTTAACTTCAGCTACTTGTGTAAACTTGGATTTTTAAAATTGACTGTGCTTATACAGAAAAGTAATGCAGTCATAGTCTGCTAATGTTCTGCTTGATGTGTTTGGATATTAAAAGATTGGAATTGACAAGCCGCACCTCCGTCTTAATCAGTTTGTTCCACTTTTTTTTTTTCATTGAGATTAGGGGTTAATGTTTTCCTTTATATTTGCTTGAAGCTGAGTCATTTGGGCTCCTCCTTTCATTCAATAAATAAAGCTAAGTTGAAAATGTCATTTAGGGGTGGGGAGTGTAATTGGTTGCATTTTGTCGAAGTATAAGCCACCAGAGGCATGATCTGTTTCTCTTTTGAGTTGTTTTACAGCCCTTGTTACAAAACACACTTAGAAATGTATTTTCAAAATGATGAGGAAACGTTTCTGTTAAAAACCTTTGCATTTAAATACCTGGAACTGCTGCAGTAGGAATCATCTTTTAATATAAGTGTGTGTCATATTTATTGCATGAGCAGAAGCTTTGTGGGCTTCATGTTTTGTCTGTTTATGAATTAATCACCTTAAATTACTGCTGCAGTAAGTGTGTCTTAATGCTGCAGTTGGGCGTTTTAAGTAGATGCTCTGTATTCTCAGTCCCCTGGAACGTGTGGTTGTGTGACTGCAACTCTTTTTTTCCTTTACGAAGGTCCATGAAAGCCTTCTAGGATTCCAGAGAAAAAGGCATTGGAGTCCTTGTGGGCAAGTTGGTCCCACCCGGGATTCTGCCCAGCAGGATGTGGCCATCCGAAATTGGAGCTGGAGCAGGGCAGTGTGGAGTGTCAGAGAGCTCCCAACGCTGGCTCTGTGCAGTCAGGAGGAGCTGTGTGAAGTGGAGAAGGTGTGGGGACAAGCAGAGGGTGGCCCAAAGCCCTGAACAGGGAGGGTGTGTTGTGAACACTGGAACTGCTTGCTGTGACTCAGGAGTTAGAATGGCATAAATGACGGGCGTTGAAGTGGCTTGTGGCTGAGGGAGGCTGTTTCCAGTCTGTGTTTCAGTGCATAGGAGAGTTTGTCTAGAAGAAGGGACTTGTTCACTGACTCTTATAGTGCAGCAAATAAAATACTGGGAAATCTAGTGAGTTAGTACGAAGTGTTGTAAAATACACTGTTCCTGACCTGCATAAAAGGTTGCCCTTTACTCTCTTGGACTCACTGCTCTGAGGCGTGCCATTCTGGGATACTCTCAGATGGTCTTTTCAAAACTCCCTATGGGCTTCCAGATGGGTTGTAGATTGTCATATGGCACAAGTGAGGTCTTGAACCCGGAGATGCCCCAAGATTGCTCACAGAGTCCTTCCTCCCCCAGCCTTACTGTCACTGTAACTTTTTACATGTCTGTAACTTCGGCACAGAGAAACAACTGCTCAATGCGTAATGTGTACTTTCCGTAAGGATGGGATTCCCTTTCCCTTCCCCTGTCTTTGTTGTCCTGACCACAAGATTGACAGTTTAGATAGAGCTGGGAAAAGAAGCAGCTGTGTAGCTGTGTAGCCTGCAGGGCCTGGAGGCTTTGCCCTTCTTTCCATAGGGCTGCTCTGGTCAGGTGTGTTTTGGCTCTTTGTACCAACTGCATCAACAAGTCAAGGTTTCCTGCCCCAGAAACTCCCTGGCTGTGCTGCAGTGCACGTCTTTACCTGGCACTGAGAGGCTCTAGAGCTGCTTGGTCAGCATATCAAGAAACACTCTTGTCAGCCCCTCCTATGCATCATATTTTTGGGTTTTAAACCTGCTTATTTCTCAGTGTTAAGAGCAGTCTCATTTGTTAAATATTAAGGCTGTCACATGGCATTTGTTTTGATGCCAAACTTGGGAGAGCAACACATCCATTGCTGCTTGATGGTCCAGAGGAAGCCCTTCCCTTTTCTCTTTTGCAGGCAGATATTGCTTGCAGCCCCCTGTGGTAAGAATGATCTTGATTCAATCTCTTAAGAATAGTTATTTATGGTGTTTCTTTGAGATGCAGGACTTGTGGCCTGTTCTCCATGCCTGTTTCAGAATTTCATTTATAGTTAGACATACACATACATTCCTATGGCAAGGGAAGCTTGAGCTTGCATGTGAACGTGTGCCCTGTTTTCCCTGGTCTGTCTGAGGAGACTGTGAGTCTCTCCCATGTATTGCAAGTGTGACCACAAGAGTTAATGTAGCTCAGTACCTCATCAGTACGTAGTTGAGATTGGAACATGGATTAGAACAAGCTGGCTGAAGTTCAATCCAGATAAAATATACATGATGATGTGGATGTAATTATCAGCCTCTCTAATTGAAGGGCTGCATTTGCCATTCGGTAGAAGTGTTAGTGCCCTCTGGTGACTCATGTTTATTACTTGTTCTTAGCAATCATATTGAAACAGTAAAATCAGTTTTTTAAATCTTTGACTGGAATATTGACACCCCCTCACCTGATTAGAGCTGGAAAATTTGACTGGAAGTCGTCTTTGCCCTTCCTCCCATTGGTTTTAGATAGTATTGTAGTTCCTAGAGCAAGTAAGGGAATATAACAAGCCTGGGTCAGTTAAGGAATTAAAACCAGYATGCCCAGGTATGAGCAGAACTGCCGGAGAGGGAATTTGATTTTCAAGCTTACTATGAGGTCCTCTGCCAAAAAGTGGTTGGCCCAATTTATTAATTCTCAGAGCTTGTGAGTCTCTTGACTTACACTGCTTGTCCTGTGTGTCTGTCAACTGTGTGAGGGCTGAAGTGCTCGGAGAAGAAATGGGTAACAGGGTTTGCAGAGGAGAAACTTGAGATAATCTGGCTCTCATGCTGTAATTTCATTTTAAAGTGATTTGGATGGAAGATGTGATGCAGAAGGTTTTGCTGGCTTTGGAGCTACCTCAGTGGCACTTATGCTTTGGGATGTGTATGTGTCACCTCTTTTCCTCTTTAATGGAGCTGTGCTGTTGGCAGCAATCAATTAAGTCTGAAGTGACCTAGGTCTGGCTGTCTGTGCTCTGGCCATTGCTGTAGTAGTGTGGCATTAAAAGCTGTTTGATTTGTGCCTCCCTCAGTATTCATTAAGGGACAGCTTTGAGACTATGAAATCTGCTCTCATTGAAATGGGCTCAGATTGATCGTGCTGGGCAAGAAGGATATTGATCTTTTTCAGAAGTTGAAGGTGTATTTCTTAGATAATAGTGGCTAGTAAAACTGGCAGAGATCCTGAAAAAAGTGATCTTAATGCAGTTTGTAAATTGGATTGCTTTTATCACATTATTAATGTGCCCAGGGTTTGGGGTAATTGTCTAGACTATAGTATTATATTTTCATTTAGATATAGAATTAGTGGTATAATGTCACAGAGTGACTGGATTCAGACCAATAAGTGAATAAACAAGACTACTACAAAGCACATTTTCTGCTGTGATACCTCCTTTTCAGTTTAATGTGTAGGCAGGCAGAAGCCTCCAGTGAAAAGCTGAAGGTCTCAAATTACTGTTTTTCTTTATAAGCTTCATGTATGAATTTGTATCCGAGGAGGTGTCTAAGGACAGGTGGACTTGAGAGTTCTGTGTAACACTCAAATTTATAAACTCTTTAAACAGTTGTTTCTAGTCCACTTGTTTTATTGCCAGGTTGTTTGTTTAATCTTCTAATTGAAAGAAGATTAAAGTTTAATCTGAATTTCTGTTACTTGCTTGATAACTTTGGAGTCCTCCACAGTTGTAACTAGTTTAGGTTGGTTTGTAATTGAATTAGGTTGTGACCTCATGTGCAGCTTATTTATTGACTGCTCACTTCTCACACTGTATTGGTGTTAGAAAATAGTACAGAAATACTAGTAGAGAGAACTGCATCAGGAAACTTACTCAGCTAAGAAATTAAGCTTCCCCCTCCCTCCCCCCTTGCCTTGTTTTTCAGTTTGATGATTGCCTCAAATTGTTTATTTTTCAGCCATACAAAATCTTGGGCTAATGTCATGGCAGAGAAAGGAATGGGAAAAAGGGTTAGTGGTGGAGATGACTGGCAAGTATAAAATCAAGTTTCCATAAACCAACTGAAATCAAAAGTGGGTCAGGTGACACTTGATTATAGTTGAGTTTGTGGAATGCTGATTTCTGGCTATCCTGAATCCCTAGTGGGATGTGCACGTCTGGGAGCTTGGGGTAAACTTTGTTTCAGATTTTATGCAGAAAAATTTGAGGCACTTTAGGATCCTTGTGGCATTTCTGAAAATTCTTTTGCATAGAGCTAAACTCTACCATCACTGCATCTTTTACAGTAGGTTGGTGAAGTGAGTGATGATAGTGTTACTGGAAACCTAGTAATACAGCTGATGTAAAGTATTTTGGGGATTCCAAAAGCATCTGCAATTAGCAGATGTGAAGTGTTAGGATGCTGGTAGCATCGCACAGTTTCTTACATGTTGATTGTGGATTTCRAGATGCACATAAATTGTTTCAAGTGCCAAATCAGTAAAAGATAAAAAGGCCGAAAGAGTCAAGCTACTCCCTCTCCCATTACTGCATCGCTGTTTTGTGCTGTCACTAATTAGTAACTTTAATATTGTGAAGTGTATTGATAAAGCACATCCARTGATTAAGTGGATGACTCATAATTGTTGTATTTCCTCTCACACTGTCACATAATTAACTTTCCCTTTCGTGTGATCAAAGGGCACTTGAACAGTGCTGCTGTTGCTGGTGGGGCCAGACCACTATGCCGACAGCCCTGTCTTTGGTTTCTAGCCAGTTTTCCCATGTGCTTTATTGGTAAGTCTACCTGAGTAGTGGCAGCTATCTCATTTATTTTTAGAGTATTAGTCATGTACTTTTAGACTGACCAGTTTGTTTAGGCGTTAGTCATCAGCCTTGTCTGGTAAGTACCTTTAAATAATTTTGATATTATTATTGATCAGACTTTTATGGAAATATGCCAACAGGCATTTTGGAAAAGAATAATGTACAAGAGTAGAATGCATTGAGTTCAGTCCTTCCATGCGGTTGAGGGGATTTGCAAGTATCTTCTGGAGCTCAGAGTTCAGAATTACTGAAGGATTAGCGAGATTTCTGCTTAGCTGCACACTAACTCTCTGCTTCTGAGAGCCATGAGTGTGGTGGACAGTGAGCAGCCTGAAACTTGAGGTGTTTGTTAGGGTGAATAAAACCTGGGCCTTGCAGGTCTGCCTCAAGATAGGATGAGGTTACACATTACCTAGCTATAAAGTTTTATTATTATTACTTTTTGGTATGCCACTGATGGTGTCAAGTGTGCAGTTTCTTAGAAAACTGTTTTCCATGTTTATTTATATAATAGCAAATGTCCCTCATAGTAAAAATGGTTTTGCTACTTCCTGTTTCAAAAGTGCTTTGCTGGCCACCCTTTGCTGGTTGTTTGCCSTGTTGATGATACATAATTTCTTATAATCCTCCTTCAGGGWTTTTTKTCCCCTCACAGGCTGGGCCTATTTTGRATTTATTTTAAACTGATCTGGCCGSTTAACTCTTTGATAATAGATTTTGGTATTCTTAGTGATATGCCTTGCTAAATTTTTAATGCTGCTTTATTGAGTACATATTGTGTTACATTGGACAAATGAAGGTAGGASTACCAAATCCACAGAATGAAACTGTGATTCTTTGGTTATTTTCTATACCCTTGTGTAGCTATAGGTGTGCTGGCAAAAGATGATTTTATTTTTGGAGGTTATTCATATTTACTGCCRATATCTATTAAAGTCATCAAAGTGTCCACCTGCAATAATTTTAAAGGAATTTGGAGAGGAAAATTATGTTAATCAAATGGTAGTCAGGAGATGAAACAAAAAGGCGAGCTTGATAAGTTTTCACTTGAGGTGGGTGCCAGAGGTACRGCGTTTTATAAAGCTGAAGGCACATTAAAGCAATGTTAATTGAAAAAAGCTACTTTTGAGGTATGGTGTTTCTTTGCCTTTGAGGAATGGCAGGGAAGCAGATACAGAGTGCTCTAGTACCTGCTTGTGAGTAGCTTCCTCAGTCTGCATGCCAGGACTGGCCCTTGTACTTAATTAACTCGCTGGCTTTTTTTTTTAATGTGGATGGGGGTTGTGTGATGACAGAACTTGACKGTATTTCATGCTGTGACTTGCCTTTAATACTTCTGAAAAGTCAATCCTGACTCTTTTCTGAAGCTGTCTTTGTGGTGGAAAGGCTTCTTCAATTAGGACCTAGTTCATGTTTCGGATAAGGCAATTTATCTTCAAAGAGGTATTTCTGTAGCTGTGTATAAACTGGTATTCAGGGACATGGGTTTCTTAAGGAAAGATGTCTAAAATTCTGTTAGAGACCAGCAATTGGAACTCTTAATTTCTTCTCTTTTTAGTCCTGAATGTTGTGTGATTGGGAGAGAGAGGGAAAAGAGATATCCAAGTATTTGTTGTTGCACATTCTGAAATTATTTTTGTATGTACAATGGAAACTTCTAAAGTATCTAAGGTGATTTTATGTCAGGGCTTATAGAGAAACTTAGCAAATATGCAAAATGAGTATGAATTCTTAAACAAAATTAGACCTACAGGAAGAAACAATATGCACTATTGATTTGAGGCGGATGCAGTTTTGTTGAAGAATAATTCTTGATTTGAATTTTATAACTTATGAGACAGTAAAGATATAAATTGAARAGGCATTGCTGAGGCCAAAAATACTTTTATAAAGGATAGCTTTGGAAAATGGTGTTATAAATACAGTTAAAGAGTTGGCTTTCGTAAATGGTTATTATTAATGAGTTAATTATTATGTTATTGTTAATTAGTTAATCGTTACATATTATTAATGAATTAATTGTTATATGTTATTATTACTTGTTATAATACTGGTTATGAAAGTCGGTTAATTATTATAATCRTTAGGTACCCTTGTTAATTATATTGTTAAGTATAATCTTGTTAAAAGCTCTTATTAAAAGAGGGGAGGGAAGTGGGTATTAACCACCAAAACAACGAGCCAATGAGAACACTCCAAGGAGGCAGGGCTAGGGAGGGTGTAAAAAGTGTATCCYTGAGCCAAAGTGCGTGCCTCTGGCTGCAGCCTGTCAGCAGCTAAGCACCCAGCGCTGAACTCTGTGCTTTGAATGGATGATTTTTTTCATTTTGTCCCCTATTGTCCTTTTTAAYAAACCTTTTAAATTTTTCATCGAGTGAGCGTGTTTCTCACAATGGGAAATCCGTTGTAAAGATCAATATGGTGATATAATTCAGAGGTGTGTTGTACTTGCGTTAGGCTGTTAGAGAGACATAGAAATCTAGTTGGCATCTGTTAACTGATACTGCTAAAAAGGGAATATAGCTACTTGCATTATTTATTGGACAAACATTAGAGATGTCTTGCTAAGCTATTGCACCCACAAAACTTCTGTKAAGTCCCTCATTTGTAAACAAAGGTATGTTGTAGAAGAGTTTACAGCTTTATTTCAGCTGTACCTTTTTCTTCTATTTTAAAGCTAGCTCTTATTTTCCTGACTGTCTTGGTTTAAAAGACAGGTGGCTGCTAAGGAAGGCGGAAACTTTCTTGGAATGGAAAAGGTGACCCTCTCCCTCCAAATTATTATAGCCTTGAAATTATGGGGCTTTCAGGCAAAGATAYGGAAAAAGGAATAACAGTCCTTTACTAGGAGATATATATATGTATAGATAGATAGATATAGAGATATATATATAAAAATACGTATATAKAGAGAGAGATATAAACAAGACAGACAAACAGCAACAACAACGAAGCCCCAGAAACCCCAATAACAGGTTTTTCTCGCCCRTTGGGCAATTTCTCTCTGGTGTAGCTATGACCGCAGCCGGCAGGGGGCGSGGGCGGTGGTTCCCCCATGGCTGCAGGGGGTGATGTGGCGCGAGCGCGGCGACCTCTCCGCGGGGCAGGGGCGGCCCAGGCGAGAGGGGAGAGGGGAGATGGCTCCCCGTGCAAAAGTCACAGGGAGCACTCCGGGCGGCGAGCTGGACCGCAGCAGCATCCTCGGAGCAGCGGCTGGAACAGCGGGGGCGGGCAGACCCGGGGGCAGGCGGCGAGCTACAGTGTAGCAGCAAGCCCAGCCGCGGCAGGAACCACGGAGAYAGCAGATCCCCGATCCATGGGCCGCAAGTCCCARCGTAGCGCTGTTCTCGGGACAGACCGGCGCTCGCTCCCRTACCACAGGCGACCGCCTTCCCCGCGCGCCCAGCCGGAAAGAGGCAGAGTCCAGCCCCTGCCCCACCAGCCAAGTCTCCGAGTCCCTGACCTCTCACAGGATCACACTGCAACCCCGAGAGCTGCTCTGTTCCCTSGGCCAAGCAATTATCCTGGTATATGGGAGTGCTTGGTTGTGTCTTTGGTTTCTTAATTACCCCTCTTTGTTTCCTAGACACCCCTCTCCCCTCACAGAGTCTTCCTTTCAGATGRGACAAAATATTCCCTGAAAAATCCAAACCCACAACACTGACCTTGGAAAAATCCATGTTTTACATACTTTTTCTTCCTCTCATTCTATGAAATGAGTCTTAAATGGAAAACAGAATCAGGCAGTGGTGGAGTTAAAGGACACGGGCAGAAGTGAGATCTCTCCGGGGAACAGGAATGTGAGAAACACGCTCACTCGATGAAAAACTTTAAAGCTTTATTAGAAAGGACAATAGGGGACAAATGATAAAAATCCTCCACTCAAAGCAGAGAGTACAGCGCGGGGTGCTTAGCTGCAGACAGTATACAGCCAGAGGCACATATTCTGGCTCGGGGATACAGTTTTTACACCCTCCCTAGCCCTGCCTCCTTGGAGTGTTCTTATTGGCTCGCTGTTTTGGGGGTTAACACCCACTTCCCTCCTCTCTCTTAACAAGAACTTTTAACAAGATTATACCTAACAACATAATTAACAAGGGTACCTAACGATTGTAACAATTAACTCACTCTCATAACCAGTGTTATAACAATTAACAATAACATATAACGATTAACTCATTAACAATAACATAATAATTAACTCATTAACAATAACCATTTATGAAAGCCAACTCTTTAATTGTATTTGTAACAGGAAAAGACAGGCTTCCCTTGCTGTCTTAGGATTTTCTGGAGTTGTGTGTTGCTTTCAGTGTCAAATTTCTGTGTGTCTGGTACTGGATATCATGGGTATCTCCTTTATTTTACTAGRAGTGAGGGAGAGGAGATGAGGATAAGCAATGGGCTTCAGGAACTGAAGTTTTTGTTGCTTGTCTCTTTCTCTGGTGTCATCTTTCCCTGTTATGTTCCAGCCCATTAATGAAATTGGATRTCTTTTTTTCCCCGGGGCAAATCGGGTGTGTTTCTGTGATCTTATCGTTAGACTCGCTGATGGATGTTTCTTTGAGGCTTTTTTTGTATTTATGATTCTCCTAAAGTTGATAGAAGTGCGTTGCTTACAGAAGGGAAATTGCTGTCTTTTGGRATTCATAAATTAGCATGTTCTCTAATGCTGAGGAGGCCAATGTTTTTAATGTAACAATCCTCAAAATCAGAGAACACATTGTGGAACAGTTGAAGGGGTCTTGCCTAAGTTGGAGATGCCACTTGTGAATTGTGTTCTTGTTTGGGGATGGGGCTGAGTTGAGCATATGCTTGGGTGCCAGGGTGAATTAATGTTGAATTTGCTTCGTTCCTCAGTGAGGGAGCTGATTTATGCAGTGGTCTCTGGTAGAGCAGAGACTCTCTCTCTGCTGTCTGATGTTCGCTAGCTAGTCAGGTTTATGGAGTTTATTAGCCACACACAACTCTCCTGGAAAACCCTTMTCTGTTGTTTGTGAACAAACTAGATTCTTCTATCAGAAAGATGCTATAAATCCCTACATGAATATTACATTTAAATGGGTACTTGCATTTCCTGGTTTTGCTTAGGTGGTTTTTGGTTTTTGTCTTGGAGGTAGTGAAAGATAAATTTGTATCAGTCATTAAAATATCTTTCCTACTAAGTGATAAAGCTATTTCAAAAGTATCACCTGCCAAAACACACTAACCATGTTGTGGCTGGTGACTTCAGGGTATTTTAACAGTAAGGTACTAATACCCTATTTATGATGTGGATGGTTCTCGTTTATGTTTAAATAACAGCAGGACCAGCATGAACCTCTCCTACTTGACAAGCTGAACATGAAACTGAAAGATTAAAGTGTTTTCAAAGTGCAGCCAAGGTATTGACTTTTTCAGCCATTGTCTCAGCAGGTAAGAGGCAACTCACTTCCTGGTAGTRTAGAATGGGGAAATATATTACTAATTTGTGTTTTGGTTTGGTTTTTTAATTTGCTGATATCGATGATCTTKGCTTTGAGACGATACTGAAAGATCTTAATTCATTTAGTTGAAATATGTATATGTCTATATATTTTTAAAACGGGGTTCCCTGTCCAGCTCTCCCAGCTGAGTTTATTTCCCAGCACAGCTTTCTCCTCACGGGCTTTTTTGTTGCTCAAGCAAGGCTGCTCCGTTTTTGGTGTGCAGTGTCCACTCATACTTTAACGTTGACAGATTTCCTTGTACTTCCAGGACAAGGGCAGTTTAATGACAGTAATGACAAAGCAGTATCAAATTCTTTTCCAAACTGTAACTTAGGCTACTTGTTCCAAATACTTAGAAACTATTGCTCAGACCYTTTCAGTTCTCTGTGTTAGTCATGGCCATTTTTTGATGTTTTTCCCTCCTATTCAAGGTGAATCTTGCATGACAGCAAAGATGCTTGTCTTAGCTAAGCTGTGTGTTTATTTATGTGACTGAATTTTTATTTTTATTTTACTTAAGGCAGCAATACAGGGCATGCAGGGACTCAAAGAAGTGTGTATTTTCATTTAGATGAGGTGAAGAATTTGCTTTCATTTCTTTGTCCAGAATGACTGGATATCTGTTACTTAAGAATAAGCCATTGATCTTGATTATTTTGGGCCAGAAGATCCCCTCTCTGTAGAAGGGGGGAAGAAAGATGCTTGTGCAAAATTCAGGACAGAATTCTTGCAAGATTTCCTGCCAGAAGTTGCCAGGGAACAGGAATGCCTACCTGGTAGATGGTTTAGGATCTGAGGATCTTTGCTTTAGTTCTGATTGTGCTTTCCCTTTATCACTGTGATGGTTTTGGTGAACCTAGGAAAGAAAGCAGAGCGTTTTCCAAACATTCTGCTAAAATTAGAGATTTTGCCTACTAATATTAAATGAAGTGGCAGTTCATAAGAGATTCTTTTGGAAGGTGAGCTTTTTAAAGAGAAAGTTAACATCACCTCGTGGTMACATGATAATGGGTTTCATATCTCTAATTGTGATAGCCTGCCCTGTCATGCTATGGACTTTCTTGTATTATAGCATTCTAGATTTASTTTTTATCAGTTAAAAGATTGACAAAAAGATGAATGTAATTCTCTTTTTAGTTAAATGAAACATTAAATGGCTTGATTTCCTTAAATACTGTTACCTGCTGTAAACCAGTAGATTTACATTTAAAACACCATTCTCCTTCAAATCTCTGCCAAAACTGTACTGTGTACAGGCTACCTCTGTCATTACTCTTGGACCCAAGTTTTCAGCTTGCACATATCTGCACTTAAATCAATCTTTAATGTCTGCTTTCATTGATTTGGCAGAAATGGACACAGCTGCATTTCATAAGCTTAAGGATATGTTTGAGTGATAATTATCCAGTCATCCATTGAATAGCTCAAATATCCAAGTAGTTGGGTAGGATATCACTTGTGAACATACTGTACTGAATTCATAGTGCTGGAATAATCTTAAAAATCCTGCTTGACAGACTGTATCGAAGGCATGTCATTAATCTTCCCCCTGCAGTGTCTTTCTCCATGTTTTGTAACAAAAATTTAAGGCTTGCCTTTACTGCCCTTAGAGGTATACAAAAGCCTTGGTATAGCTGGTTCTTATTCTTTGCTACCTATGCTCTTCAAATTGATGCTTGTACTGCTACATCTCAGTGTCTTTTTGATGTCTTCTGGAAAGCATTGTATTCTACATCAGTTATACAAGTTCTGTAGATATTTATTATGTCATTCCTTCTTTAGAGCTGATCCTTTCATCAATAATGCAGATAGATGGCTTAGAAATGGCTCCAGCAGGGCTCTTATTTATACTGCCCATKTACCTGAAATCACACTGAGATTTTTTTGGTGACTGGACTGCTGTTGTTAGTGCACAAGCAATAAATGGTTTACCAGAATTTGAGGCCTTCAAATAAATTCTTGTCTATCCTGAGTGTTTAAAGAGACAACATCGCTGTGTTCTRCTATAAGTTTCTGTTTTGATAACAAGAAAAAAGTCTGATACCATCTTTAAAATATGTTCTCCTTCATGAAAATGTTCACTCTGAATTATTTCAGTTGAAGCAAACATATGTTTGGTCTCCTGTTTCAGGCACTTTGAGTAGGTCACTGATATATGGTTGGGCCATCTGACTGTTGGAGTCCTGTATTTGAATTAAATTGGATTTACTCAGTTTCTGTATCATGTTTTATTAGGCAGATGCTTTGATGGTCACCAGTTGCTGACTGATCTTGGGTGGAGAAAGGTATTTAATATTRAACTATGGATATTTGGGGCTTTATCTGTTTTCTCATTAGTTGCCTGATKTACTGAGACCCTTCCAAAGGGAGTTAGAAATGTGGGAAAGATGTGAATGGGATGCTCAGATGGGTAAATAACTGGTTGTGTGTTGTTTGCTTGTGGAAGTTGGATACTCTGGGCTTGGCACGTTTCCATAAATGAATGCAGCAGACAGTGACACAGGCAGAAGATCCAGCTCTCTTCCCCAAATGTCTATTGTAGTTTCCCATAATAGTTACATCATACCAAACATAGCCAATTCAGAGGCTGATGGATTTTTTCCTGTTAGCACCATTTCTATAGCAACGGTGCATATCAATGCATGATGTTCAGAAAAGAATAATTMTAGAGAATGTGGTTGAAATGTTGCCATCACAGGGGTTATTGATAAAGACTATACTCATCTCTCTGATAGCTGAATTTCAAACCAGACTGAGATATTGCGTGTCCTGTTTGAGAATGATCCTCATTGTCTATTAGTGGCTTTACAAAAAAATASAGTAAATTGTTCTCTCAACAGTATTTTCTTCCTGAATGAGAAAGTCAGGCATTCAGTGGGGGAAGAGTTTTGCTGTCTTTTCCTTAAATGTCAATCTTTTTTGCCTTAGTGTACAAAGCAAGTGTGCAGTTCAGCCTGGYGGATGTATTCTGTGGATTTGGAGGCTACTACTCAGCAACAGTTGGTACTTTGTCATCTCTCTTGTTAMAAATCTGTCCTAGGATGGTTTGATCATCTTGGTTTTGTTTTGTCTGTTTGCAACTTTGACTTTAGCACCTAATGCCTACAGAARGTTATTCGATGAGTCGCATGGATATCTCAGGTTTTTTTACACCCCTGTGTGATGTGTAGGTTTGCACAGAATATTCAATCTGGAATCTCAGGCTCAGCTTTTGTCACTGTTTTTTTCTCACATTTGCTTTTGATGTGCAAGTTGTGGTGATTGTTGGTGTCAGAGTTCCTGTAGCCTGTTTACAGTAACAAAGCTCAGGCTGCCAGTTGCCATCCCTGTGTCAGAACTTACAAGTGTGCAGTTGTACATAAAATTATATTTAAGTATTTTTCCCAAATCTTCCCCTGAAACACTTTTTCTGTTCTGAGAGAAGCCATGCCACCTACATGGATCCATTTGCAGATGGTTACAGGGATTTTCTTCAAGTCTGCCTTCTGCTAAAATTTTTAGTGTTGCCTTATTGAAAATAAAATTTWAAAAAGAGTATAGAAGGCAGCTTCTAGATACTTTTCATGGTGAGATGTGATATTTTTTTCTGATGCACAGTCTTAATAATTCTTCCCTATTTGTGTGTTGTTTGTATTATCCACAAAAAAAGTGAAACTGGGTTGAAGTACCTCTGAAAAGAATTTTKAGATCCTGAAGTCCATCCTAGCAGCTTTCAGTGCTCCACTGTTGCATGCTGTTAAGTATGATTTCTCTGTTCAGAGTGTTGTCCACAAATATGTTTTTCCTTTATTAATTCCACTGATATCGTGCCTGCACCTCTAAGCCATAATAAAAACACTTTGCAAGCTGAGCATCAGTTAATCGAGAGGACATTAATCATTTACTRCTCCTCTTGTTTGCAAACAAAACTGATCACTACATGGCCATGTGGTGGAGGTCTTGGAAAATCCAGTTGGGGAAAGATTATTGTCTCATTGAACTGTCTAATTAATTAAAAATATTTGCTTCTAGTTTAAATCCTGTTTATTTTCTTTGCCATCTTTTTACTTCTTATTCTTGAAAATAAACACCAATAGCTCCTGTCTTTCAGAAATGTCTCTAGGTTATGTTTTCTCCTGTTGTGTGTCTTTGAGATGAGAAGAGATTCTCCTCTGGTTCCTCACTAAGCAAACCTGGATTTCTTCCTCAGCATTAGAAGAAATGTTGCTCAAAGAGGTTAAACCTTGGGTAGGCTTGAGTTGTAGGAGGGAGATGAGGAGGGTAGAACCTTATACTTTCGATGTACTTTCTGTGCTGAAAGAATTCCCTGGTGCTTACTCTTTTGGCAGATGGGAAGAAAACCAAACTATGTATCATAAATTCAGAGGTTCACTCTTGTGACAGCAATTGCAAAGTAATAGCCAGATCCAAAGGAGTAAGGCTTTCTCTGTGCATTGTTCTTTTTAAAGAACAACAACCAGAGGCTTGTTGGTGATCTCCAAAGAAAGAAGTGCTGGGGACCTGATGATTTGTAAGCAGTTTGTGAGAAAGTTTTTCAGGTTTTGTGCAGTTATTAACTTAGTGCACCTGTGTTTTGGCTTTTAACACTCAGACTCTGTTGGAGAGGCTTTTTATTAGCAGAAAGAAGGCAACCTCCTATGACCTCAGGCTAAACCCAAATAGCAGGTACACATGATTCACAGGAAAAACTCTATAACCCGAAAGTTATAAAGTGGGTATGTTCATTCAGCATGCTGGGCACATGAGGGATAGCTCCTCTTAAGGCATGTGCAACATCTACAACAAAGCTCTCTATATTTATTTCCTAAAACATTACACATGTATTAAGGTTCCCCARTATGCCTATACATATGCATAACCTATTCCCACTTCCCATGATAATGAGCTCTGAGATCATTTCCATACACTTGCGCAGTACCTCCTGGTGGTCGTGAGCAGGGGTCGCAGGGGTCTCAAGATGAAGTAAGCCGAGTCTTCCTCGGAGTTGAACTTCTCACCTCGCCTCCTTGCGCATGCTCTCTGGTCCCTTGGTCTCAGTCCAAGCTTTATGGCTAGTTCCAACCAGTTCAGGGGTCCAGAGAGCAGGAAACCGAGTCATGGTTCCTTCATTCTATCAAGAGTTTGGCATCCTCCCTCGTTCTGCCTTAGCAAACACAAGTAAACTAAGCGAACGATATATTGTCTAACAAACAGCACAGCTCCTGCAGGTGGATATGGTTCTGCAAGTGAGCCCTTAACCCCTTAATTCCCTTATATCACACAGGTTCACATTTTTGGCTTACTCCATTTGTTGCCTGCAATGATCTTTTCCTTCTGCCTGATTCATGCCTGCATTGTGTGAGGGCCTGGATCTGCCACTGCTTGCAGCTGTGTAYCAGTGCTGCTGCTAAAATTTGTAGCCTTGTGCTAGAATATCTGCCAGTTAAGTCTTGGCCCCGAGTCAGTCCACTGAGGAAAGCTGTTTTGGAGTTGGTGGAGGTCAGAATGGTAAGGATCTCCTTCCTATTTGTGTGTAACTAATCTGGAAAAAAAATTCATTTTGAGCTGAACCTCTTGATTGTTGTTCAAAGTTGATGACAAACTGAGCTAATGGTTTGAATTTTGTAAAAGGATTTGGTAAATGAGTAACTTGTGCCCTGGAGAAGGATATTGTGGCTTTCAGTTTTGGGGTTTTTTTCTTTATCTCATCCAAGGAAATGGGACCTACAAATTGTACCAGTTCTTGAGATTAAAAAGCAGAGCACTAGGTACTGGAGCASCATGGAGAAGAGATATAGATAGCTGGAAACTAAGATATGAATGAGACAGAGCCTTACTATGTTTTACCTTATTGTTACCTCTCTCATTTCTCCCTGCCTCAGCCTCCWCCCATCCCAGAGTTGGGGAATGAGGTGCATAAAAGCAGCAATAAGATTTTATTCAGAACGCATGATAGTGAAAGTGCTCTGTGAATAGTGTCATCTTAAATAATAATAACTTTACTTAATTGCCAGGTAAAGCCTTTTCTAAGGCAAAAAAAAAGAGAATTTAAATTTAAATGAACATGTTTAAATGAAGCTTCCTTTTTTTTTCTAATTTAAAACTTCACTGTCAAASCTAATGRAAGAATTTTTTGTTCTTTCTTGCYATTCCATGGATTCTAATTTCATCTGCCTWGGAGCTTAACCAGCTGATGCTGCTGTGACTGTTGTGCAACAGCTGCTTAGGGGAAGAATGTATGGGTGACATAAGCGAGCTGTGTGAACACAGAACTGCTTTGAGTTCCAGCAGGACTCATCAAACCAGTGAAGGCAGAGTCTGTGTCACTGGGTCAGCTGTGCTGCTGCTGCAGCACCCTGTGACATGGTTTGTCAGGAAGGAGTCTACCATGAACTTAAGCGGTTGTGGGATCTTTGCTGTCAGTGTTGTTGTCTGAAAACTGTTCAGGAACACAATTGCTGTATTCTGATTTTGAGCATAAATTTGCATTTTATTCATACTCATGGTTTGTCCTCCGCACAGTTAAACATGGCAAGTCTGTCCTCGTGCAGATCTCAGTTTCTTAGCATAAGCAAGCTGAGGTCTCCTGGTTTCCACTTCTGCAGTGGTGTCTTCAGAATACCTGCAAGCCCTTCTGTGCATGCATTTCGTGGAAAARTTTTTTTGGAAGCAAGGTGACCAACCTGCATAGAGTACAGCATCAGTGTCTCCTGTGCGATATTTTGCTATGATGGTGGCTTGGCCTGCAGCTGGAGATGCTGCAGAGGATAGGCCAGCCACACAAGTAACTGAGGAGCCAGTGGGGCYGGGGAGCCCAGGTGTTRTRTTAAGTAAAGGCTCCGAGGTCCAGGATCTCCCCCTGGATTGTGATAAGAAGGAAAGTCTCTCCCACGCAGGCCTTGGAGTGGTATGCTCCCCCATTCAGTTGGTTTATCCTTGTCAATCTRTGTTCTRTATATGGTTATGTTCCAGAATGTTCTCCCTCACTCGACGCCCCATTGGCTTTGTTCCCCTACTCCTCCCCTATCCTTACTGGTTTGTGTACTGCTACCCCACCTTTTCTCCTCCCCCTAACCCTAATGTGRTTGGCCCTCAGTGTTCTCTCCACCCCTATTCAGTTTGCTATATAATCTTATGTCACCCTGTAGTTAGTGCTCTCCGTCCCTGACCCTTCAAGARTAAACAGCTTCTGTGAAACATCATAAGGAGAGTCCACCTCCGACTCTTTATTCCCGTCTTAAGGCGTCGACTGTGCGACTGCCTGCTTAACCCCCTGCGCTGGTGGGATTAGCGGGTGGAAGGCACGGCACTGTGCCTTTCCCRCYGGCTGTCRCACACCGCACCGAGGCACCGCCGGACAAGCGTGAGGCTTCTAGGAAGGTTGCGGCCGCTGACCATCKAGCTAGACGAGGCCACGCCGCGACATTTTGCGGGTAGTATTGCTCCATAACTAATGTGAATATTTTGGCCTCGTGTGGCTACTTCACGCTTACAGCTCTGGTGGCATCATTTCCAGCTGAAATTCACAGCAGAAATTTTACAGGGATCGGCTCCAAGAATGCTTTAATGATTGATTTACTTTTTATTCTCCTGTCRATCAAATAGTTTTATTTGTCCTGGATTATATTGCTTTCTTGTATTTCCAAATGTTTTATCGTTCTAATATTTGTGCTAGTGTTGCATATTTAATAACTGTTAGTAATCTCTTTCTTTAATATTATGCTCCCCTATCTGTTTTTGTCATGTCTCTACCCCGTGTATGTCCTCTAGTCTCTTATCTCAGTCTACACTAGTGGCAAATTAGGCAATGCATTGCCAAGATTCACATGTCTGGAGATTTTGTAGTGTGTGAGATTTTAGGTCTGGGTTTTTATTATTTTCAGTGATAAATTTCCTGCAGGACAATGGAGTAATATTAAGTTGCTTGAGCTTTTATTTTATGTCTTTTGTGGAAGTTTTATTTTTATCATTTTTGCTGTCTTAATATCACCATGCTTACCAAAAACAGAATTAAAGCRTGGCTTTAGGTGACTTTCATTTCTCTTCTTTAAGACTGTGTGCATGCTATCTTTATTCTTACAGTGCAGTAACCTGCGTGGGTTCCTGTTTCGRTGGCTTGATTGTAAAACTGAAGGATATAGTTTGGAAGATGCAATTTTTTTTTCCTTTGTTATTCTTTGCCTATTCCTTGGTGACTTTCTGCTTCATTGTGGGGCTTTTATGTTTGTTGGGACTTTTTGTTTTGGTGTGGAGTGTGTGGTTTGGTTTCTTAGTTTTTTTGGTTGTGGGTTGTTTGGGGTTTTCTTAGCAGTTATCTTAGCTTTTGCCTTTTAGACAGTAAGTTTTCTTCCAATCTCTAGATGTTTCCACAAGATCAGGGGCTCAGGTTCGTTGTGTCTGGAACAGATTTTTTGGTCYCCATTGTTTTTTGGTCCCTAAGGTCTTTGGTAGTGCCTCCGTGTTTGTATTTAATGATGATCCATGCAAGGCACTTCTGTTTTCGTAATGGGTATCTGTGATCRAAACAAATGACACTTTGTACTGACATTATGGATAAAAACAAAGAGGATATTGGTCATCATGACTCTTGAGCTATTCATAAAACTTCRCTGTGTTTGTTTCCCCAAAGCTTTTGTACTGTTCTGGACAGGGAGTTTTAAATGTAATTTTAGGGTCGTCTTTTAAAATGCTGTTTGTGCAGTGTTTTTGGGACAGTGTTTGACCCCAGCTGAGTCAAGAACATCTGCTGTGGAAGGGAGTGAGATGTAAGTGTTCTGTTAGACATCTGTGAGAATCCAGTGCTCTCGGACCAGGTGCTTTCAGATATTCCACATGTGAAGGGTGTAAYGTTTAATGTTAAATTAACGATTGGAATATACTTGATGTTACAGAGAATTTCTTATTTAGCAGTGTGACACAAAATATACTGAAATCATGGTACAAATGCAAGTTCAGCTTAGCAAAATACAACAATTGCAATGTACAGTTGAAGCACMAGACCAGTGAGATCCCTTTTACTGGTCTCTGGAGTATACTCTCTGTCACCATGCTGGGTGTCCCTCGTCACCAGGAAGGAGTACATGGGTTGCAGCTAGCTSAAGCTCTCTGAAATTCCTTTGTTTTGTTGGCTCTTGCAGAGCCATCTATCCATTCCCCGTGCTGCTCTGGCTCACTCAGGGACACAGTCCCTTTTCTCAATGAACCCGGGGAGAAGCATTTACAGCACTGGTTGATTGACTCAGCYKGGATGCAGTCAGGTGATCTGCTCCWCTGACAGAGCTGTTYATCTAAAACAAAAGGCMCCCTCTGCTSCCCTTTGTGCTGAGATCAGGTCAGCTCTGCAGCAACTGTGCTCAGTCACACCCTGTTAGTGCCCTCACTCATCCTCRCCCAGCTGCCTTCCCTCTGGGGGGGAATGCAGGTCAGTCACTGGAAGGGAATGATGATCAGTACAGCCTTGGGTGAGTTTGCAGAAAAACTCAAGGAAGGCAGCAGCCCTTGCTTAGTTGTGCTGGCCTTGGCTGGGATAAAGTTCATTTTCTCTGTAGTATCTAGTGTGGGGCTGTGTTTTGGATTTGGGCTGAGAATAGTGTTGATACTACAAGAATGTTTTTGTTATTGCTGAGCGGGCCTTAGACAGAGTCAAGGCCTCCTCAGCTCATCACCCCAGCAGCAAGTAGGCTGRGGTGCACAACAGYGCCATATATATGATAATATAAATCTGGAGGAAGAAGGTGGGAGAGGGGGCGTTTGGAGTGGTGGCTTTTGCCTTTCCAAGTCACTGTTACACAGGATGGAGCTCTGCTTTTCCTGGGGATGGCTGAACACCTGCCTGCCCATGGGAAGCAGTGAATGAATCCTTGCTTTGCTTGAATACATGGCTTTTGCTTTACCTACTGAAGTCTCCATCTCCACCCACGAGTTTTGTCACTTTTACTCTGCTAATTCTCTCCCCCATCCACTGTGGGGGAGTGAGTGGTTGCATGGGGCTGAGTTAAGCCACAACAATAATCTAGATATGTGATGAATATTTGTATCAGTATTTTTAGTTTGCTTTTTACTGTACAGTATGTGTGGCATGAAGAGGTAGGAAGATACCACACAGTGTGTCCAGGATTCAGGTTGGCATAAATGCTTGGGGTTTTTGTGCRTCATATAGAACATTTTCAGTTCCASATGTAAGCCATTTCTGGCACAAAGGCATTTATTAAATTGGAGAGGAGAAACAGACTGGAAGTTCAAATTACTCAGTGTAATTCAGTTTTGGTAAATGGATATACAGGGTACACAGTGAAAACTGTGACTCACTCTTGCAGTGTGGTGACAGTCATTCCACAGACCCAGCTGTGTTGCTCTGAGCTTCTCTGCTCTTGATCACTTTCTGATACTGCCATTCACTGCTTACTTWGGTGTTGAGCAGAAGGGTGGTGTAGGAAGCAAAAGATTTAGTTATTCCAGTGTGAGGATGTGCTGGTTTGGCTGTAAACCARCAGGGGAAATTAACCCCACACCAAATACCTCGAGAGATGTTAGGTCAAAATTACAATMTTAATARAAAAGGTTAAAATAAATGCAGTAATACAGAAACACAGGCTTAAACAAACCGACAGAGTCACGGCACAACCTGACACCCTGTTGACCAGGGTRGTAGCTGTGCAGTCCAGTTAGGCACTGGTCCTGCAGGAAGGCCTGGTAGTCCAGTCCCGGTAGTGGAGTGGAGTAGTTGAGTCYGATTCTGAGGCGTGGAGTAGCTAGCTGAATCCAATTCCGAGGAGTGGAGTCCCATCGAGTCGAGGGTATCTTCTCCCATCCAAAACCCTTGTTTGATGCTGTGTTGCTTGGCTGGCACCTCCCCCAGGGGCGGGGACTTCCACGATGGAAGAGGATCTTCCCAGTGTTCTATTGCTTGCTTCGGTAATGAGCTTGGATGACCCCTAGGGTCCTCCGAGATGCTCCCAAGGGTTCTCAGAGGTGATCCGGGGTCCTCCGATGGGGTTCAGGCTAATTAGTCAGGCTGGGTGGTGCTAATGGGCCATTAGCTGAGATCAGATAACCAGGGTGGGTAGTACTTCCTGTCGGTTGGAGTGCTTATCTCGGTTGAGATAAGGAGTCCCAGGTGTGTAATTATGAAATTTATCCAGCTTTTGTGGGTGGTAATAGAATATATAACTAACCCAGGACAGAGGATTTTTTCAATATTAGTCCTAAATGACACACTGACCAAAACTGTTGCAGTGACTTTTCCTTGTTACGGGANTGATCCGGGGTCCTCCGATGGGGTTCAGGCTAATTAGTCAGGCTGGGTGGTGCTAATGGGCCATTACCTGAGATCAGATAACCAGGGTGGGTAGTACTTCCTGTTTGGAGTGCTTATCTCGGATGAGATAAGGAGTCCCAGGTGTGTAATTATGAAATTTATCCAGCTTTTGTGGGTGGTAATAGGATATATAACTAACCCAGGACAGAGGATTTTTTCAATATTAGTCYTAAATGACACACTGACCAAAACTGTTGCAGTGACTTTTCCTTGTTACGGGAGTGGTGATGTACTTTTGAAAGCTCCATTAGACATGAGAACATTTTAAAGGTTGCCGATTTTGGAACTTTAAAGTTGATAAATGCTAGTTTTTAGCAGTTCAGTACTAATTCAGGTCCTTACTGTATCTCCACAAAGTGTGAAAAAGTATGAATGTATTTAGACATACTCTGGTAATGCAGCAATGGGCACAAAGTTATCGTGTGGACAGCTTTGTTAGGATACAGCTTGATGGCAGATGTTATATTTTGTGATCTCCATTTCCTTTGCGCTGCAGGTTTTTCTAAGTGATTTTCTACTTATTTAAAACAAATAATKAAAAAAATCCAATGTTTGTGTGGCTTGTAGAAATCATTTTTAGCATGGTGGGCAATTTCAACTACACCTGAGAGGACAGAGTTCTGTCAATTCCCATCACAGTAGCCGGGTAGAAAAGAAAAACCTGGATCACTATGCAGCACTGCTATACCATCCATGCAGATCCTCTGAGGTGGAAAGTCTGTTAGGAAATATGGGGAGGAAGTTACCGTGAGTGGCTGTGGGTTGTATGGGACTAATCATAACTGGGCTTTAACACTTACTTACAGAGGAATTAATTTGCTCTTGTTTATCTCAGGCTGGTCTGCGAACTCTATAGGTTTCCATGACATGCATAATTTCTTTTAAATAGCACCATCCAAATACCTCCACAAAGAAACAAACAAACAAAACCAAGCAAAAAAATCCCCCAGACTACAGTTTTTCCTTTTCCTTGCACAGGAGCACTTCCCCAATTCTCTCCCTTGTTGCTTCCCACTAATATGGGTAAGGGGAACAATTGAAGCCYGTGTGAGCCAAGGGTCAAACACGTAAGCTTTAGTTTGAGATTGGCTTTGTATGATACAGTTATAGGCCAGATATACGAGGAAATTGTGCAAAGTGTCAACTTTCCTTAAAAATACAGTGGTTAAAAAAAAATAAATTTAAAGGGTAGTTTTTTTAGCAGCGGAGATTACTTTGGGACAGGTGTACCATTTTGAGCATGTAGGGGTCTTGAAACTGGTTTTGAAGATGTGATACCTCTGTCCTCTGCTGTCACTGCATAAATGAAATTTGTGACACATCAGTTAGGGTTTTATTTCCTTGCTCTTCCCTTCACTAAATGAAAAGGCTGTAGGAGAGAGGCCCTGGGGAGCTGTGCATTTGGCAATATTCCACAAGACAATCTGAAGGGTAATTGAGATGGGAAAGGACAGGACAGCAGTGACACTCACAAGCCAAAGATGAGGTATTTTTTCCCTTTGTGTGATCTGTTAGTATAACACCATCTAAAGTTTAAGTGCARTTGGGTGCATTTTTAGTGGAGGAATCATTCTGAATTAAAGCACATGGGCTGGGAGTGTAACATTAAAGTGAAATGTAGTGTCCTCTGTYCTGCGAATGAGACAGTTCCATCAGTTTTTCCAAAACAAGAAAGGATAGAATGTGGATGGCTGTCCTAGATAGCTCAGTACAGCTCAGATGGGACTGGTAATACTCAAAATACCTGAAAGCTGTAGTGTTTGACTGACATTTGCCATATTGCTCTCTCTCATTGCCTTCCTTTCTGTATTGGATTCCTATGGTGACACTTTAAAATTTGGGGATATTTATTGCAGTTTCTTGCCTTCCAGGCTTGTCTGTCTGACATACTTGGTTTAGGTCACTTGGAGATACAGCTTTTCAGATTATTTTATTTCATTCCGTAGAGGCCTAGAGTATAAACTGCTGTAATAGTRTTTTGTCATGGAATTACCGAGTTATCTCTCACTTTCCTTCTCCATTTATTTGCAGACCGTGCAATAGCTCTGAGTTAAACTTACAAACCAAAAGTGAATTTCATAAATAGCAGCAACTTTGGAAACAGTGACATCTGCTATAGACATAGACCCATGGAAGCTGATTTATAACAGTTTTCACACTAGAGGGCAGTAACAGCTCATTAATTTAAGCATAAACCAATTTTTACTCTCTCTAACACTTCGAGTTTGGGTAGTCTTATTGTWTTTGTAGAAAATGCCAAAGGTTTCCATTTTTTTGCAGCCTTTTCTCTGCAAAAATGGAAAATAATAGTATTCTCGCAAGGATGCATTAAAAGTTAGTGTGTGGAGTTTTCCTTTGTGTGTTTTTCTATTTGTTTGGGGTTTTTTTTCCTAAGCAATAATTTGGGTAATTTGTGGAGAAAAGTATAAATTCCACTTGTACTCTTTAATTGCTTTCAATGTGGTAATTTTCACTTGAATCTGGTGAAGAGGCATATAAGATAGGAAGTGATTGGATAATACCTTGTTGAAGTAATCTAATAGAGTTAACATCTGGATTATRCTTTTTAAAGTTGGTAATAAAAGGAAAAGCATCACATGTGAACTGATGTGGCAGACCTCACTGTAATTTCAGGCTGCTGCATATATTCGCGTATTGATTCCTGGTATATAGAAAATAGTAGGGAAAAGAATATGGTAAGTCAAAACTGCCAGTAGGCAATGGACCTTAATGGAACCTTAAATTGGTTTTAAGTAGGTAATTTTAAAATACGTGTTAGAATCTAAAGTTTGACCTCAAAGTGATGTAGGCATTTTGAAAGTCCTTTATCTTTGTTAAGGACTTTAGGCACTGAATCTTGATTATAACCCAAGAAAGTGGTTTTAGATGCCTTTTTGCTCTTTGCAGGAATGGTTATTCAGTTGCCTTGGAGATGATCCTGCTGCTGTAGATGTAGGGCCGAAGATTAATGGTGTGGGCAGTATGGACCTAATGAACGGACAGCCCAGCAGTGTTAATATTGCAGCTACTGCTTCAGAGGTAAGGATTGCAAACCTCAGTTACTGCGTAACTAAGTACTCAATTTTTGCTTTAAATGCACTAAAATGTAAGTTTTTCTTCTGACAGCTCTCATCCAACAGATTCGTATTGTGTGTGTTGGTTTCAGAYATCCCAGTTTAGTGTGAATAAAATGTAAAGTTCTGAACTTCCAGAATAGAGCATGAGCTTCCATTTAGAGCCTTGCCATAGCCAAAGCTGCCTTTTTCTATGTTCTCTTCCATCACATCTAGACAAGGAAGCCTTTCTTTTCAAGTTTTTACAAGAATAGGTGCTCTTAGCGCGTCAAGTTGGGCTGGCAAAGCCTCTGGGAAATGTTCTTTGACAGGTACTTGTGCGTG
Source organism: Amblyornis subalaris (assembly GCA_018881555.1). NCBI lineage: Eukaryota > Metazoa > Chordata > Aves > Passeriformes > Ptilonorhynchidae > Amblyornis > Amblyornis subalaris. Next base: position 4,460,521 of record JACAXG010000049.1, on the reverse strand, counting down.
TGTACTGAGGGACAGTCTGACACAGTACCAGTGGAATAAAGTTGTTCGCTTTGTCTCTCGGACTATATTCTGGCATAGGTAGGAGCCCCTCCTGCGCATCAAGAAACGAACAGCTCATGAGCTGAGTGTGTATCAGCCAAGCAATGAAGATTGGCCTCATCTGCTGATGCCTCTTATTTTGAAGTTAATGTAGTTTTCCATTTGTCACCTACTTGTTAAGAAAAAGCTTGGACTGAAATTAGAATACTRCAAAGTCAATAGTGATGAGAGCCACAAAGTCCTGACTTTAGCTGCTTCCTTCAGCAAATCTCTGGACCTTACCAAAGGTGTTTGTTCTATTCACATGTTTACAGATGAGTTTTGATAGCGGTTATGTGTGGTATGCMCTTGCATATGAAAATGGGGAGTACCACAAACAAGGTGAAAGGAAAATTGGAGTCTTGTGTTACCGAAAGGAATCAAATAATCTCCAGCACGATTTCACAAATATTGTCAAGATTTAAACAAGAAAGCTGGCATCGGTCTCCAAGACCATTGTTTGTTTTTGTATAGATTCCTGTACTTCCCTTATATTGCTTCATGAATCATTGACTGTTTTCTGGTGTGCACCTGAAAAATTTTCTTGGAGGAAAGCAACCTTTTTACTCAGCAAAATAGCCTTGAATATTTAGAGGATGTGTGATAAAATTGAGTAAAATGTATTTTGGCAAAATTACACGAATTTGCTTTTGACAAGTGGTATTTTTTCTTCCTATCTTGACTAAGCAGGAGGAGAGAGAACTTGTAACTGAAATGTTTCTGTAAGTATGTTGGTTACTGAAAATGCCTGTCCAGTTTGGAGTTTTTTGTGGTGTTTTCAAAGGCAGGTTTTTCAGAGAGATTGTATTGTCAGTATCTAATTAGAAGCGGACATTATTATTAAATAAGAGTTTTCTTTATAATGTGTCCTTATAACAAAAGAGCTTAAAAATGGACAAGAGTTTGTTTCAACTGGCTGAATTCTCAAGGACCCATATCCACAGTCTTGAAAASTTTCARTATTAGCAGTAAAATGACACAGACTGTCAGAAAGTGCCTTCCTTGTGTCTGCCTACCAGCCACCCCAACAATCCCACCCTGTGTCTGAGAGTATCCAAATGCTCCTGGAGCTCTGGCAGCCTTGGGAATGTGACCATTCCCTGGGGAGCCTCTTCAGTGCCTGACCACCCTCTGGGGGAAGAACCWTTTCCTGATATCCAACCTAAACCTCTCCTGATGCAATTTCAGGCCATTCCCTCAAGAATGAGTGAACAGAATATAGGTCTGCATCTATATACTAGAGAAAGTGATTGCTCGTAACACAAATGTATTGTTTTACTGTGAAAACCATATATGAAACATATGAAACCAATATGAAGTGTTAATTTTTTGAACCACATTTGTATTTTGCAGGGAACTGAAATCTTTATTTTGTAGATAAATGTTCACAGAATAATATCTCAGGATCTGGGTGAATTGCAAATGTGAATTACTGTAATTTAAAAACAACACTAAAATGCCTTATGCTAAATGTCTTCAACAGGCACACATGTAGCTCAGTGTAATTTTTGTAAGCTTTCGTGCTTATAAGAGGAAGAGGTTTGATGATAACTATTCCTTTGGGGCAGACCATGTCTTTTTCCTTACCATAGTGGTATTTTTTTCTGTTTGAAATTCAATGTGACTATATTGTTGTTGTTGATATTCTTGTTGTTATTACCTTTCCTGTCAACAAAATTGGAATTTAATGATGCATTGAAATATAAATGTTGTGTTTTGAGGAACTCCTTTGAAATCATGGAAATTATTTGGATTGAAAGGGATGTTAAAGCTCATCTCATTCCAACSCCCTGCCATGGGCAGGGACACCTTCCGCTATCCCAGGTTRTTCCAAGCCCCATCCAACTTGGCCTTGAACACTTCCAGAGATGGGGCAGCCACAGCTTCTCTGGGAAAATTGTGCCACGGTCTCCCCACACTCACAGTAAAGACTCTTTCTTAATATCTAATCCAAACCTGCCCTCCTTCAGCTGGAAGGAAATCCACAGAAATCCAGAAGTCAATTTGAGAGTCTGTGATTTTTTGCAGTCCATGTCAGGAGAAAGTATGTCCTGTGACTGATTTTGAATTGATACTTTGCGCAGTAGAAAAATTCTGTGAACAATGATGCTTGAACAGAAATTTTGCTTTTGGGAGTGTAAAAAAGAGAAGACAAAAAGAAGAGGAAAGGTCCAAAATATCCTCAGTGTTTTTGTTTGTTTCTGCAGAAGAGTAGCAGCTCCGAGTCCTTGAGTGACAAGGGTTCAGCTGAACTGAAGAAGAGCTTTGATGCAGTGGTGTTTGATGTCCTGAAGGTTACACCAGAGGAATATGCGGTAAGCAATTCCAGGAATTTTAATTACTCTGTGTGGGAATCTCCTTTGCAGCTTTTCCRCTGCTTCTCCATTTCTGTACTTTTTTTGCCTAACTTATGTCATCCATGGGGGTTAAAAACTGATCCTGTTCTTTAGTTCTTCATTGTCTATATTCTGTTCAAAGTTAAGTGATCTTTTTGGGCTCTCCTGTATAGGTATTTTTCACACTCTTACATGTAGCATAGACCAAAGATTCGTAAGTCTATGTGATGCAGCTTAATTCTGACATGCATATTTTAGTTGCAAGACTATATTTGATCTGTACTTGGTTTTTTTCCTGGAGGTATTTTAATTTTTGACTCTGTTAATTCTTACTCTAGGAAGTGTTTTCTTCTTTTAGATGTACATAATAATGAGATGTTTAACCAAAACATTGGGTGATTGTTTTGGTTTTACCCTCTGTGGAGGTGAGGACAACAGATGGTCCCTCTAGTGATTCAAGTATGTTACTAGAAAGATTGCTAAACTCTTACTGCATTTCTAATTCAAGTGATGAGATTCATGAGAAGTTATCCTGGGGAGATTATTGATACGTGGTAGTACATGTCACAAAATATTCCCATTTAGTCTCTTCTGTTTTGTAATTGTTAATAACTATTTCAGTTAATTATTAATGGCTAAATTGATTTTAATGAGAACATTGGAAATTTAAAGCAGCTGGATTATGAAGTGGTACTTAAACATCAAATTCTTCTTGGCTAGGGATCATAATTAATTATGGGATTTATTCCTGACTGAGGCTCAAATCATGTGGTTTGGGCCTCTTCCTTGCTMTGTTGTCAGGAGCAGCTGGGCAATGAATCACCTACTTTCCACAGGAAGCTATTTTTTGGGGCTGGCTATCCTTCCAGTTTTATCTTATGATTCCTGTACATAAAGTAAATCTAAGTACTTGGGGAATTTGGGGCTAGGGACATGAATTCAAGTGGAATTATGCATTCAGGCCAGAATGAGTTTGTTTGTTGGCTCTACTGTTTACCAGTGGTGGATGCTGTTGGGCAGCAGAATGGATCACTAAGTCTCTGTGGAGTTGCCATCAGTTGCTTCGACAGCAGAATATACAAAGGTGCCTTGTCTTGTATCACGTTTCGTAACCCTTTTGCTCCGCCATCTAATCYTTCATGTCTCATATGCAGAAACCTTTGACTTCAGGTGTTCTAAGTGTTACCTACGTAATAAATCTCTGTTAGATGAAAATCTGTATTCAAATCCAGTGTTTTTCCTGTTTTCATGTTATGCCTCAAAGTGGGTAGAGTTCTACTCACCAACAGAAATCTTTTAATTAAGCATTTCACATTGCAGTTATGAAGCTGTGCTTGTATTTTTGTTTATATGATTTGGTATAATTTTGCTGTTTTCTCAGTTCCCCAAAAGAAACATCTTTACTCTTAACCTTTTTCCTTTTAAAGTACCTAGTTCTTCATATCAGGTTTAATTTATTGTAAATGGATATGAAGTATCTTGGGAGTAGAATTCTGAACAATTGAGCAGAATCATCAGTATCCAGCTCTTTGGCAAGGAAATAATTAATTTCATTCTTTTTCAATGTTTCTTTACACAGCTTCACTTCTTTGTTAATGTTTGTTTCCCCAGGCACATTTATCTGCTTTTCCAGTAGTGCTCTCTTGCTTTAAGTGCTCTCTTTTTCTGATCCTTCTTGCTGAAATAAGTAAGTTTGTCAAAAACTTAGGTACCTCAGAGGAAAAAGTACCTTTGACCCTTATGCTTGTTTTTATTTTATTGGCCACTTCCTTATTCTTCCTGGGTTTAGTCGTGCCATAACAGAGCAGTGTAAAATCCTCATCTGGATTTCCATGTTAATGTGAAGACCACCAGAGTGATGCAGTAGGGCCAAGCTCTTGAGGATGCAGAAGTGTGTTAGGGAGGTTTCCTGGCAATAGTGGGTAGTACCTCTTGTGTTGGACATGGATATGCTGCCAGCTGCTTTTTCAAAGTATGAGAAAGCTTCTAGTTTAGTGATAACCTTAATAAAATGGATGCAATACAGACTACAGGCATCTGTCTTTAGTGAAAGCTGAATGAATACTGTAGAAAAAAATAGAATTTATTTTAAAATGGTAAACTGATGAAATAATTTGTGGGCTGGCTAAGTACCTTATTCATTGAAAGGAAAGATAATGTGAAAAAGCCAGTTAAACAACAATAAAAGCAACTTATTGCTGCACAAGAGGTAGTTAGACAGCTGTCTAATTCATGGTTAGGAAATCTTGGCTCAAATGGAAAAGAATTCCGGTGCATAGTTAAAGGTGAGAGTTAACTCATCATGTCAACATAAACATTGTGAAGTCCCATCCTGTACCTTGTATGATATGTTGCATTTTGATCACAATGGGTCGCTGTGCACAATTATGCTGGAGGAAGAAGAGCAAAAATCTGGAGGAAGAAGAGCAAAAATCTGCAAGATAATTAAGTTTGAGATATGCTGGAAATAAGATCCATGCTAGTGGTTTCAATACCAATGAGAGACGCAGATGTCTTTTAAGTTCCCACTGTCGCTGGGACATCATTGTTATTTCAAAACTCCATCTGTTTAGTCAGTTAGTGGGTAAGAGACAAGTTGGACAACAAAAGGTATCACTTCTAATCCTGTATTTTCAAGAAGCTGCTACCAAGCCAAAGAGAAACCCAAGTGCAGATATTTTTGGTGATTTTATTTCCATATTCTCCCCTTTGGCAGTCACCTAACACTGTCCTGAATGCACAGAAGGAGGGCTGCTTCATGTAATGGGCCTTTGTCTCAGAAGCAAATGTCTGCCAGCCCTTCAAGGGGTCCAGTTTGAATGGTAATGGAAATTCTTATTGTAATAGAGGTGTAATAGTCAGTTATAACCCTGTTACCAACTGGGTGGTTTTACTTCTTCCTAAGGTTGAAGACTGCTGTAGAAAGGGCCAAGTTACAGAAACGGGTGAAATCTTCAGGCCCAGCTGCTGCTGCAAATTTAAAGTTTGCTTTATCGCCTTGCAGCTTACATAAAGTTTCCAGRGGATGTATCGATTACCTGCATATTGCATAGGTTTTGGGGAGGAAGGATCCTGTTCAGTGAGTATGAAGTAGGACACGTCTAAGGATTCAATAGACAGCTTAGTAGATGTAGCGAGGAAGGAGAGCATCTCTGATATAAATACCTGCTTTTAGGCTGGTCACTGCTCAGTTCTTCATTCCTAGGCTGGAAGCCACAGCCAGACTGGTGCCAGGATTGCCCTGTGGTGTCTGGCCCTGCTGGGGGGGCCGTTGTGTGCCCTGGGTGAGCGTGGTCGCAGTGAATGCTCCCCATTTTCATCCAAGGGAGAAGTGTGGTTTTGGGTGTACAGGGCACAATTTGTGGGGGAGGGATGTGTTAGTGACGCAGTGGCAGTGGAAAGGGTAGGCTGGTGAGGCTGAAGGAAAGGAGGAGGATGCTTTGGAGACATGAGCTCCAAATAAAGGTGCTGGCCAACCTCAGGTTGAAGAAATATTGATTTTTTGCTTTACAGTAAATTCTTATTCCTTAGACAGCTACTGTTTAATTATTAGACTGTTTATTACTTTTTTACTCACTTTTCCGTTTTATACTTCAACTTAGCCATGGTGGTGTAAATATTTGAGGTAGAATTAAGGGAAGCGCAGCTGTATAAATCCATTGCTTTTTTTTGCATCTAGTTATCTAAGAAGGATTCTTTATTCTTTGCCCTCATCTCTGGAAGTGCTGTGGAGTAAGCTCATGCTAAGATGTATGTGTATTTCGTTCTTTTTGATTCCAGTGAAGCTTTGTCAAATGGTTGTTGGAAGAAAATATTGCTTATTTTGGAAACAATGTGCAAATAGAGTTTATTTTTAAATGGTTTAGATGAAACAAGGAGAAGTTCTCAGAGRYGTTCTCATGACAGTAAAATACCAARTTATCTATATCCTGTTAGCTTTACTTTGCAGAAGACTATCAGAGTAAATATGTTCCTAATGAGGGCAAGAAGCAGCAACTTAATTATAGCATGTGGCAGAACTATTAATGATAAAAGTTTTGGAGTGGACTTGGTGAGAAAACAAGTAGAGTTTCAACACAGGAACTCAAATCCCCTGGTGTTCCTTCTGGACAGCAGAATTACTCTCCTACTGATGCTGTGCTTAACAGAGGCTTAGCTATTTTTTCAGCGAGGAAAAGTATCCTGGCAGCCTGGAGAGACAGTGCTAAGCCAAGTTGGAAGGCTTAAATATAACTCCTTCTAAAAATTCAGATTAAGGAACAATTTATGAAGTGCTGCTTGAACCAACATGGCTTCAAGGAAAATCAGGTGATGGCAGTATTCTTCAACAACCAGAATGCAGACATTTGATTTTTTTCATCTCAAACAGAAACTTAGTTTTTCTTTTTACACTGAGGATCTCTGTCCAGGAGCTGTGTGGGAAGTGCCTTGTCCTTAGGGTAGGTACATGGGAGGAGAACTGGTAGTTCATACAGCAAGTGGCCTGATAGAAAGAGTTCATGCTTGAGAAGGATTGGGGACTAGAAAGGTGGGAATATAGCCCAGATCCAATGAGAACTTTCATACAGGAATGTGGAGAGGAGCTTAAYGCAGTGGTCTTGACTGGAACTAGAAGTTCTTAACTTACTGGTTTTTATGGAAGGAGGGTAATCCATGTGTCCTCATAGAAAAGAGGAAGAATCAGGAAATATTTTAAAATTTTATGTCATTAAGCTTCTCCCTATTCCTCAAAGAAGCAGCACACAGAAATGTAATTCTGGGTCACTTGGATGTAAAATTTCTGACCTGGCAGACCTCCCCAGGAGAGGGGTAAAACCTCTTTATATGAAGCTGTGTGGCAATAATTTTTGTATTTTGAAGTACTTTATTGTTAATGAGTCCAACTTCTCAACACCCATGAGAGCTAAAATATTTTTGAACTTGGCTGTTGGAGATTCCCCAAGCAAGGTTTTCTATATATGCAAAACTCCCATGGCTGTGCAGGGCTGGGGAAATATCCTCCAGCTACCATTCCAGTGTGTTAATTGGAAGATGATCATTCACCCCTTTTAAAAGATGGTTTTCTCTTGTACAGCTCTTGAAGTGGTTGAGAATTGGGAAATATATTAGTGATACATTAAAAACATACCTCTTCTAATCATATTCTGGAACTGTTATCTAGGATCTAGGGCAAACAGAAAGGCGAAACCTCCATTCGGCTCGCCCTGTGCCTGTGCAGTGATGAAGTACTTTCATATATAAATGAACTTGGTAGACATAACACTTCTGGAAAGACGGAAAATATCATGTTTCCCTATCTTTGCATAATCAGAATGCTTATTTAAATGTTAAGTAAGGATGAGTTCACAGTTGTGTATTGCACGTGTAATTATCTTTATTTTTTTTAAATCTGTGCAGCTGGCAGCTCCAAAACCAGAGAAGTTATGGTTGGCGTGCTTCATGTAACAAGTTGATGTGAACACTTATAATTTTTGGTTTGAATATTAAAGCATTAAACCACATTTGGGAGAGGGAAGCTCTCCAGGAATTTGTATTGGCTGGGTTAAGGAGCTGGAGTGAGAAAAGTCAGTGCATTGTATCTCTCTCTCTGCAGAAACCAAACCGGTGGCTTTGTTTATTGGGATTTAAATTCCCCTTGAGTTGGTCAGGGCAGAAGTTTTTTGTTGCTATTAGAGTTGAGCAGTGTCAAATAACATAAAAATCATAAATTATTTTTGAAGCTTTCTCACTTCAAGTGCTATTAATTAGACTGCCAGCCTTTCAGTTTGCTTCATTTTTTTACTTAGCAGTGAGTGAGCGTATTTTAAGAGTAAAAATTCAGTTGTTATAAATATAGACTTATAAATATGAGCAAGTTAATGTTTTAAAAAAACTTTTGTTAAATGGAGTTTTAGGCTCTAATGTGAGTTATGCTGTCATATCTACAAACTCAAATGGCTTTTTAACCATCAGCTTTGCTATTCAGCTCTCAGTGGCTTTATTCCTTTGAATTATGAGCAATTTGTTAAGCACTTGGAACACTTAATGGAAATTTCGAGCTCTGTAAGAAGGACCCTCAATAAGGGATGCTTCTTGAACAAGTGCTAATGTGATAGTGTTACTTAATATATTAATAAAAGCAAAAATGTGTCAACCAAGCAAGCAAAAAATCCATCAACCTAATACCAACCTGATACTTGGAAGAAAGAGGTTTCTGTTAAAACTTCCTGAGGTTTAATTGACAAGACTTTTTTTAATATTGTAATGTAGTTAATAGCAATTTCAAATATTTTTAGAAATGAATAGTAACCTGAACCTTGACACTTGTGTATTTTTTCAGTGTTAAAATGTCCTTTTTAATATCCCCATTTAAAATCTATACCTTTATTCTAATAGATGAATTCTGGTGTGAAGTTCTAACAGCACTTTTTGTTTCATAAATATTTGATATTGATCCTGTCTTAATAATTTGTTTAGGAGTAACTACTGAAGTAAGCATAGTCAAATTTAGCTAAGACAGCTCAGGCTGATGAAGAGGACAGATTCTGGAAGGCTGGCAAGAAAGATAACACCTTTTTTTAGGCATTCTTTCTTCAGTGTGAACAAAGAATCAGTTTCCCGGCTGAATTTTATTGTGCTGTTATTGTAATCTTGTTTTAGTGAGGAGGATTTGCAGTGAGATGRTATATAACCATTGAAATGCCTGCGTCTTTTGTAAGGATCTTTTAATGCACCTTCTATTTAAATTTTATTGAAGTGCCCATTCTTTTCATTTCACCTTCCCAAACCCAACCAATTTTCCTATTAACTTGCTTTACTGAGAAGCATAATGATGCATCCAATCAGTCACATATTCACCAAAAATAATGCATTTCTGAGAAAGCTTCATAGACTTCTAAGTACACAGATGGGAGCCTGGAGATGGAGTTCTGTGACTGGTGTTGCCAGGCTGGGTTCCTCACCATGGAAATCAAAAGGAACAGTTAACTCTTCCCATAAGGTGGCCTTCCAGCCCCTCTCCACCAGGCTGTAGTGCTGGCTGGGGTTGTTGTCATCCAAGGGCAGGACCCGGCCCTTGGCGTTGTTGAACCTCATGCCCTTCGGCATGGATCCAGCCTGTCCAGATCCCTCTGCAGAGACTTCTTGCCCTCCAGCACATTGACATTCCTGCCCAATTTGGTGTTGTCTGGGGAAAAGAGCAGCCAACTAAAGCAGAGCCCAGGAAGGAAAGTGTGTAAAAGTGAAACACATAAAGGGCTTGTGTTGGTTTAAAAGACAGGTGTCTGCCAAGGAAGGCAGRAACCTTCCTGGAATGGAAAAGATGAGCCCCTCCCTCCAAATTATTATAACTATACATACATATATATGTGTGTGTGCGTGTGTGTGTATAACAAGGAAAGACAAATAGCAACAACAAAACCCCAGAAACCCCAATAACAAGTTTTTCTCGCCCGTTGGGCAATTTCCCTCTRGKGTAGCTATGACCGCAGCCGGCAGGGGGCRCGGGCAGGGCGGGGGCAGTGGTTCCCCCACGGCTGCAGGGGGCGCTGTGGCGGAAGCGCGGCGACCTCTCCGCGGGGCAGGGGCGGCCCGGGCGAGAGGGGAGAGGGGAGATGGCTCCCCGTGCAAAAGTCACAGGGAGCAGCCGGTCCCAGCACCACTCTGGGTGGCGAGCAGGACCGCAGCAGCAGCCTCGGAGCGGGAGCAGTGGCGGGAACAGGAACAGCGGGGACGGGCAGATCTGAACGGGCAGCAAGTTACAACATAGCRCTGTACCCGAGCCGYGGCAAGAACAGCGGAGATGAGCCAATCCGATCGGGCAGCAATGGACTCGGGTTATCACTCACTGGCAGCTGGCAGGAAGCAGGGAAAGGCAGGCAGGTCCGATCRGGGGCAGTCARTCTCGATACCACCCMSTGGCAGCCGGTAGGGAYGGTGAAAAGAGGGCAGACCCGGGCAGTGAGCTGCAACGTAGTCCTGTCTCGGGAAGAACCAGGCACCGGCTCTGCATACCGCACGCTACCCCTCTCCTCGATCCYGGGTGGAAGAGAGAGCGAGGGTCCGCCCTCACCCCCCAGCCAAGCCTCGGCCAGCCCTAATACCTCTCGCAGCATCACGCCGCAGCTCCCGAGACAATCCTCCAGCCAGAGAGCTCGCTCCCCAGCCAAGACATCCAAACTCTTGTCTCTCTGGCTGAGCCATTACCGTGGTATGTGGGAGTGTGGGGCCATTTCTTTTGTTTTCTAATTGGCCCTATTTGTTTCCTAGACAACCCCTTCCCCTCACAGTCTTMCTTTCAGATGGGACAAAAAATTTGCTGAAAAACTCAAACCCACAACAGCTTGTTTCGTCTCTGAGGTACTGCAAAGTACCAGATGATTGTGTCYAGTGTGTTGGTTACAGACAAATGATATATATAATTTTTTAATGTTTATGATTGATCGTCAAAATTCCTATCTAAAAATAGATTTATATGTCAAGCGGATGTGCTACCAAATGTAAATTGGGTCATCTTTGCCACAGACCTCTTGCCTTGTTAGAGCAGTCTCATTAGAGCAGGTGCATCTCCTTGCTGACTTTCAACTACAGCATCTCAGTTAAAATTTTTCTGCGAGGTTGACTTACTCTGAGGAGCTGTTGTGCCATCCACAATGGCATCCAATGGCACCTGCAATTTGTCAGAGTCACAAACCTGTCAGTGTGTGCCTTGGGGGGTGTATATGGGGAACTGCTGTTTTCAAGGAAATGGGAATAAAGCTGTGCAGCTGACAGCTGAGGGAACACAACAAGGTCCATGGATTCATTATTAAAAGAAAATTTGTGATACCTGTCTCGGATGGCACTGGTGTTTCTGAGCTACCTACATACTCTTTGAAAGAAATGGTCTTTTTTTGGATACATAGACTGTCAGCAATCCTAAATTGTACAGGATTAATAAACTTAAAATACAGCTCTGTGAATATATTTCAAAGTGTAAAACCTGGTCCTTGACTTTACTCTTTTCAAAGCTAAACAGACATCCCAGAGGGAAAATGCACTTACTGGCTCTGCCTTGCTGGAAGGAAGGTGGGCTGTGTTTAATTTTAACTGTTGCTGAGCAACAGAGCAACTGCTTTGCTTAATTACTCAAATATGGTTCCAGTATTGATTGAAAAATTTGAGGGCTATTTTGATAGAACTGTGTAGCACTACACTAATATTCGGAGTTTGAAGAGAAGCTACCCCTGAGCAACTGAAGTCAGTTCCTTGTCTTCTTGTGTAGCCTCTTATATGTTTCTGAATTCAAGCTCTGATTTGCCTATGTATCTGTGGGATTATGCTCCTGAGAATAATTTCTCATAACTTGTTTATTATTTGTGTATGCAAAGCCGGAAGCACTTCATTCTTTGGTTTTGCATGATAGGCCTGTGGTAGGAGCTGAAACCTCTGAAATTAGCTACAAAATGAAAACCAAACAAGAACAGGAAACAGAACAGAAGTTCTTAAGCAGCACAGCACCTTAATGGAATGCAAGGTTAATTTTGATCTTAACGAGTTTTTGAAATTTTTATTCCAGGGTCAAATAACACTAATGGATGTGCCTGTATTTAAAGCAATTCAGCCAGAGGTAAGTATTTCACTGGCTTTGTTTTCCAGTTTAAATGAAAAAAAGCTATGCCGGAGTATAAATTCTGGAACCGCAAAGTGTATGTCTATAAATCTTTTGTCTCAGTTCATACAGCCCTGAAGCAGAGGGTTTTTTAACAGAAAAGTATCTAGACCTAATAGTTTGTTTGGGGACTAATATGGRTATTGAAATAATTCAGCTGGTGCTAGAGATGAAGCATGTGGGGTTTAGTGTTTCTGAGTGACAAACATCTTGATTTGATTATTCTGATCATAATGTTTTAGGTTTCAGCTGCTGATACCTGTTTTAATACTTCATCCTGTCCTGTGTTTCCATAACTGCTTCACATCTTCTTTGGAAAAATGAAAGTGGTTGTAATGGCATCTTATATTCAAGTTGTGTATGATCCGTGGATACGTCAGGATAATACATTGATGATTTGTGTTCTGTGTTTTTATGGAATGCCATATTCCTTTCAGATTTTAGCTGACTTGAACTAATTTCAGCACCTTCACAGTGACTATAATAAATGATGAATTCATTTCTCCTTATTTCTGTACCATTAGCATTTTCCTGGGGGCATTGTTTTACACTTTTGAGGGTTTATTTCTCAATTTATTGTCCATTTCATCAGTACTATGGAAGTCTTTCTCAGGTCATCAGTCACTTCAGTCCAAAGTTATTTCACTGGCAGCAGGCTTTGTCATGTCACTCTTGTGATACACCAAAGAGTATTTTGCTTCAAGTGGCGAAATCTCTTGGCTGTGATTATTGATTTTATCATTTGTGTTACCTGGGAATTTTTTTGAAGGCTACTGTTTGATCTGTCCATGAAGATGCTGTCGTGATTCAGTTTTCATATGATTTCAGCAAGCTATTTCCCAGCCCTTGTAGGTTTGTGAGGGTTTTTTGGTTGAGTTTTTTGGTTGGTTTAATCTTTCAGAGAGCTTCCCATTTGATCTGATTTAAACCTACATCAGAACAGTACTTAACATTAGAAGAGTAGTACCCAGACACRCATATGAGGAAAACATTTAAAAGAGTCAGATAAAAGGGTAAAATGCTTTAAAGTTTTGGAAAAGAGCTTTAAAAAAAGAGAGATCTTATTAAAAGATCAGGATAAACACATTCTGCCAATTAAAAGCACTTCAAGGCTATTCAGAAAAAAATGTGAGAGCRTAGATTAATATATCTAGAAAGTAATTATTTATAAGAAATCTTTATGTATTGCATAAGAAAAATTGATGTGATGCCTTCACTGGAAAATATCCATGAGGAAGGGTGGCTGTTTGACTCCTCTGGAGTGTTTACACAAAAGCAGCAGAAGGCTCTGACAGTGTGCAGGTATTACCTGTGTATCAGTGCTCCTTTGCAGTACACAAGGGCTATTGTCTGATGTGTCTCTAAACTGTGTTAATCCCCAAAGGAAAAGGGCYATAAAGATCAGCTCTTACRTCAGAAGAAGCTAAACGCAATTAAATTGCTTTTATCCTTGTTTGCAGAAGGGAATGTCAGACATGGAAGACTTCATTTACTAAAGGCATCTTGACAGCAGGTTAATGAAGTGGTGTAGGGTTCTGAGTTTCCTTCAAGTTTCTACCAGATTGTGCCATATCCATTTCTTGATTCAACTTGCAAATCTGTATCCATCCCTTGGCATGTGCAGTTGAGCATTGCAGAATTTGTGATTAGAAAACAAAACAAGGTTGAGCTGATTTCACCTGTATAAAAGAGCTCCTAAACTGAGGCTTTAATGAGTGACTGAAAGGCATTGATAGAATTGGGCGTTTTGACTCTAAATGCTAGGCACTGATACCAAATTTCACAGCTCTCATCTGTATGCATAGTGGGAGATAATGAGCAATGTTTTTCCCAGTGTGCCACGATTTAAAAACAGGGTGTTTATTAGAAATTGTAGTTCAGCAGCAAATCTTTGTTATACAGGTTGTGAATCTCCCTGTGCTTCCCAAACTCCATAGAATGGTATCTAAATGAAAATTTTTAGCCTTTAATGTGTGTTCATTTATTTTCCCAAATAGCCTTTCTGAAGATATACTCAGAGATGCTTAATTTTTAAAATTGCAGGAGATGAATTTTCTCCATCTTTAGGGTGTGTGAGCAATACTCTTTAAATATCCTTTAAATTATTGTGTTGCATCTTCTTCATTGTGTTAAATATTTTTTTAAATTATTACAGGTGGCTTTTTCTTTAAAAAAAAAAAAGTAACACCAGAACTTCATCTTGGTTACCTTTAAAAAAACCAGAGCTGAATAACACTTTTCAAAGCAATATGTAATAATTTTTCTTTTAGCATCAAAATCAATGAACATGCTCAGAGCACACTTATATACTTCTGCAGCTTTTTGCCTCTATCTGTAGCAAGTAAATAACATTATTTCTGTCTGTATTCATATTTCTTAGTGATGTTGTGTGTTCATATGAGTGCTCAAGTTCCTACACATTGCTCACTACAACTTCTCTCTGACATAAACTTCTGTCTGTATGAAAGCAGCCACTTTGCATTTAAATTTTTAGGAGACAAAAAAAAGGTGGCGTTGCCCCAGTCAATAAGATTTCCTTCTATTCTCTGGCAGTGGCAAGTGGTGTGTTGGTTTTTGTTTTCTCTTTCTTGTAGTGGTTGTGGCTTCCTAGAGAGCAGTGACTGTAAAGCAAAAAGAAGTCATAGACTTGCTCAGCTGTGCTGCTGGTAGTTGTGTTAACRTTAAATCACAGCCACATGACCCCTTGCAGAACACGTCAGCTTGCATTTATTGGAAAAAAAAGATTACTTATTTTACATATTTTAGTACATCATCCAAAATTATTTGCCCATATGTATTCACATTGAAATTCTCCACTGGGTTATTTATTATCTTTAACTTCTTCATCCCCTCTGCTTCACCAGGCTAGGCAGTGAAAAAAAGTTTTCTGAGTATTCTTAATTGCTACTTATTCTGAAGTTGTAGTATGGTTCCACTATTAATCCTTGTTTCTTCTCTCCCCTTTTTGAAACTTTCCCTTTTATCTAGATAAAGGATTGTGATAAAAAGTCTCTCTCTCTGCCATACAGACAGGTTATAATTTAAGTGTTCCCACAGTATTTTGTTGAGGAAAATAAAATGCTCTATATTCAAAAGGGAATGAAAAACGAGTTAYGGAGGAAGTTCAGTTTTTGTAGTCTTGATCCTGAATCTTTCAGTTTTTCACATCATTTTAAATGTACCACATTAAATAAGAAATGGGTGGTTGTAGTGATGTAGCTCCTGTGCCTGAGTTGACTGGCAGACTAAGGAAGTAATCCTGGTGGATGCTTCAGGTTTGAAACTTGTAGTGGAAAAAGTAGAATTCTTGAGGAAGATCAAGAAATAGGGTAACGGAATAGGCAGCACAGTCTGTTTAGCAGAGAAGTGAGTATTTTTTATAGAAGCATAAGAGTGGTTTCTGAATTCCAGTGTGGTTTATTGCCATCGTGAGTGCAGTCAGGTCTGTCCTTGTTGGGACTGGATGGGACTGCTCCAGGCCAAATACAGGGAAGGCAAAAACCTTGGTGGTCTCTCATCTGCTGGTGGCATCTTAGGGCAGTGCCAAGGGCAGTCAGTGCAGACAAGCAGGCTCTAGAGAGGGGCAGGAGGGTTCTGAGCAGGGGTCCCCTGAAGCAGAGAGGTTAKGTGGTCATGCTGAGAAACCTGTGTCTTGGTTTAAAAGACAGGTGGCTGCCAAGGAAGGCAGGAASCTTCCTGGAATGGAAAAGGTGACCCCCTCCCTCCAAATTATTATAACCTTGAAATTATGGGGCTTTCAGGCAAAGATATGGAAAAAGGAATAACACTCCTTTACTAGGAGATAGATATTTGTATAAAAAAACAAGACAAACAGCAACAACGAAACCCCAGAAACCCCARTAACAGGTTTTTCTCGCCCGTTGGGCAATTTCYCTCTGGTGTAGCTATGACCGCAGCCGGCAGGGGGCGCGGGCRGTGGTTCCCCCAYGGCTGCAGGGGGCGCTGTGGCGSRAGCGCGGCGACCTCTCCGCGGGGCAGGGGCGGCCCKGGSGAGAGGGGAGAGGGGAGATGGCTCCCCGTGCAAAAGTCACAGGGAGCACTCCGGGCGGCGAGCCGGACCGCAGCAGCATCCTCGGAGCAGCRGCTGGAACAGCGGGGGCGGGCAGACCCGGGGGCAGGCRGCGAGCTACAGTGTAGCAGCAAGCCCAGCCGCGGCAGGAACCACGGAGAYAGCAGATCCCCGATCCATGGGCCGCAAGTCCCARCGTRGCGCTGTTCTCGGGACAGACCGGCGCTCGCTCCCGTACCACAGGCGACCGCCTTCCCCGCGCGCCCAGCCGGAAAGAGGCAGAGTCCAGCCCCTGCCCCRCCAGCCAAGTCTCCGAGTCCCTGACCTCTCACAGGATCACACTGCAACCCCAAGAGCAACCCCCCAGCCAGAGAGCTCACCCCCRGCCAAAACTCCCACTCTGTTCCCTGGGCCAAGCAATTATCCTGGTATGTGGGAGTGCTTGGCTATGTCTTGTTTCTTAATTACCCYATTTGTTTCCTAGGCAACCCCCTCCCCTCACAGTCTTCCTTTCAGATGGGACGAAAAATTCCCTGAGAAACCCAAACCCWCAACAGTGTACCATATCTTTAAGTATCTTCAGAAACTGATTAAAAACAAAAGGACATGTTGCTCTCTAGCTCAGATTCACATTTGAAGCAGGACTTTGTGGTAACAAAATGAGATAAATTAGGGAAGTCGCTAATTCAACACAAGATGAATTATTAAAATCCAAGAACTCAACAMAATTCAGAAATTACACTTGTGGAATCTCAATTTGCAGAAGGAACCAGAACGAGTTTAACTGTATCACTTCAATGTACTGTTGCTCTATTATTTAAAACTTACAAGATTTGTGTCTCTATATGGCTTTGGCTCTGAACATATGTTACGCACTAAATTAAAGAAGTGAATTTTCATCCTTGTTCTCCCAGGAGCTGGCRAGCTGTGGCTGGAATAAAAAAGAGAAATACAGTTCTGCACCAAATGCTGTTGCTTTCACCAGAAGATTCAATCATGTGAGTTACTTTTTTCCAGCRTTATTGCATGTACACATTTTAAAATGTCTGTGGGATTAAGTGTTCTGGCACATCACTTTTATTTTGGATCACAGGTGATTACTTGAAAACTTAAGGAACTTACAGCAGATACTCTATCTACGGGATACACAGAAAGACCAAACCAGTACTGAAGAAATAGCTGTGATTCTGTTTTAAATAGCAGTAATTGATGAAAAGTGCATATTTTCCCCATAAATGCTGGCTGTGCTTTATATAAAGACAGAATCATAATTAGAGGTGAGAGGCTTATCATACAGGATTTCTGCAGCAGTAATTAGATGTAATTTCCTTCTGTGTTAGTTGAGTGTCTTTTCTTTCACATAGATGTTTTTGTCCCTAGACATAGAAGCCGCTTGTCAGCACAGTTACCTTTTAAAGGTGATTCTAGGCAAACTTTTAAAAATTCCAAAAAAATTTTCTGTACAAAATTTGTTCTYTACCTGTATATTTGGCATAATTTTTCAGGTAGTGTATTTGAGATTTATGCTTTTCTTACTTAACAATTTCTCTGTATAAAATCARCTGTTAAAAGAAGAACAGAAGTCTCCCTTTCTCCACAATTAAAGCTGGAGGAGTCCAGCTGTGTAGTTACCCAATCAGCTCTCAAAACTGTGATGCTTTTTTTAAGTAATGCCATATTGTCTCTTTCAGATGAAGTAATTCTATTACTCTCATCTCTCTGTTACGCCCTGGTCACTCAAACCTGGGGCTGAATCAAAGTTCTTTTCTCTGGGTAGGCACAAAGAGAAAATTCAACCAAAATTTCCCAAGAGGTAAAAAACACACAAAAGTTTACTGACAGAATTATAGAAAATCAGGGAGCATCGCCAAAAGAATAAATGGTACACAACATCACTTTTCCCAGCATAATCTTAGCTCATTAAACATAGAAAAACCTTATAGTCCATTTGATGTTRTGTTCCATGAGAAGAAAGTTAGAAAAAGATGAAGAAAGGGAGGAAAACAGACAGATARGAAAGATATAGAAAAACAGGCATAGCTACCAACTCCTGGGTTCCAGTGATGTTATTCTCCAAGATGGAGGTAGGTGGCCCCATGGTGGGGCTTCTTAAACCCTTGGCCCAGCTCCTGGGCCTGCCTCCCRGGAGGGACCTCCCATGTCTCGGCCCCTAGGGGGTGGGTGAGGTGACACCAAGGGGCTGCCTCCAGTGTCCCTTGACTGACGCGGCTGGGGGGATGGAGGCRGGGCATCGCTCCACCAGAGCAGGGCCTGACCGGCCCCCTTCCACACCCCAGGCTCTCTTAAGATGTGTTAGAATACATCATTTGCTGTCTCTGACACTCTTCTCTTGTAAATGTTTAATGTCTCAAATTTACAAGCTCTCTTCCAGACCTAACCTCTGTACCCAGTGTCAGACTTAGACATCTTTGTTAATCATCTGAAACCCAGACCAAAGCTCTAACCTTTTCAGGGTTTTTTTTGCTATCAATTCTTGTGTACTTTCTCACTTTTTATGATTGCTTATATTCAGGATATGATCAAATCCTATTACTTCTCATTGACAAGATGTAGAATATTTCTTAACTTTCTTCTGACTGAAATCCTTGTCTGGGTGTGGGTTTTGGACACTTGCTTGGTTCTCCACTGGACTGAAGAGAAAAGGTTACACTGCAAACTTTTTGTGACTATATCATCTATTGAGATCTAGGGTGTTTGGTCAAGGATTTGGGATTTTTTTSTTGGTGTTCTTTTTTTTGTTGTTGCTGTTCTGCATTTAGTTGAAATTTTCCTGCTCTCACTTTTGAAGTTGCTCATGTTAGAATGTACAGGCCAGTGTAAAAACACAAATACTTTTGACACTGATCTCGCTGATATGCCACTGATTCCAACGTTTGCTGCCTTGCTTATTCATGGAAGTTGTCTCTTCAAAAAAGTGTTTACTTTTGCYGAATATTTTGTAATGTTTTTGTAGTAAAAGCCATGTTAGGCAGTGTACCTTATCAAGGACCTCACTTCTCTGTTGTTGTGTGCTGTACTGAAGAACTGCAGGAACTGCCTGAATAGAAAGTCAACTTCAGACATACTAAAGAATTGGTAAAATATGCTCAGTAGGCAGAAGGAAGGAGGGGAAACCTTATCATGGGAATAAGGACTTCATGAAGTTTATATCAGCCTTTATTCTGGCATCAAGGAAGGCCATCARTCTTACTTGTCTATGGGAGTGGAGAGGAGAAGGAAAAGGGACAAGTATTGTTCCTTCTCTWCTTACCTGGGGGGTTCTAATGCTTAGTCCTAGAATAAGTAATCAGGAAAATCACTGGGACTTTTGGACTTCTCAAGCAGGAATACATTTTTTCAAAATTTTGTTAACCTTTGAAATTTCACTGGGTTTAAATTAAGCATTACGCATSTGCCTCTTTCCTTTTCCCCCTAACTTGCCAAAGGAAAACCATGAACAGCTCTCACTTTTTAAGTAAAGAGGATATTAAATCACTAACAGCTGCTTCACAGCAAATTGTTGTGCAGATAGCATTTTGGAAGCAGTGRTGATTCTGTGCACTTGATTGCAGTCCTCTGAGGGTGAAGTAGGGTGTTTCCAGCATTAGTTATGGGATAATTGTATGTGATGCCTGTAAGAACAGATCGAGTTCAGGGAAGAGAAATCAATTAAATTGTTCCATGCCAGGACTCTCATATTCTTGGAGAATACATTGTTACCTGGTACTCCATAGATCTACACATGTAATATTAAGTATTGTTTTTAAATATGTCGTTTCTTTACTTTTTTAAAAAAACTCTGAGCCCTGCRTTTTTCAGCTTTCTTCTGAAAGTGAGTTGTATACTTGCTGCTGCTGTTACTGGTAAATCTGTCAGAGTGCACAATTGCCAAGTTTACTTACTAGATCATTGTTCTACCTTTTGAAAATAAGCTTTTATCACRTTTTTCAAACAGTTTTTTCAAAGTAACTGTTTATGTAAAGGTCACTATTGCTCTTTTGGTTATTAGATTATCTGTATTGAAAACCTATTTTTTGAGCTTTTATTTAAATGGGGGTGGAACTGTACTGCCACAGAGCTTCAGATATTAGAGAAACTTGCCAGCTAGGTTCAATACATGGGAACAATTTTGAAGGAAGAGATCCTGCTTGCAGAAGGAAGATTTTGTTTTACTGATTTTGTGTTTATGGGGTTTTTTTGTTTGGGATTTTTGCATCTTTTTTTAACCCAAATGCAAACATTATATGTAGAAGTTTGTCTTGAATATTGTAGTGTTGCTGAATTGCAGTGAGTTTAACTTGGGTTATTGGAAATTAAGAAATGGASTGGTTAGTGTGCATGGAAGATATCTGAAAGAAAAATCTGGAAACTATTAGAGATTCTTGAATTTGCCTATCTTTTGATTAGCACAGAAAGCACAATTAGTTTTGGAAGCAATGWCTGTGAACTTCAAGGCACCAGTGTAACAAAGTTACTGTTTCAGATAAGGCAAACATGGGATAATYTAAAAAGCTTAAGATGTGATTCAAGAAGAGATATGTTCAAAAGTTAAGCCTGTTATTCTCAGTTGACCTTAATAGGGAAGAGCATAAAYGTACCCTATAAATATGTCACGGGTTTAAATGCTGCCTTGAACTGGTATCAAAGGCATTGATACCCGAAGACTGAGAGTCATCTAGCTGATTGATATTGGTATAATAACATTTAAATCCAGCAAGAGAGGAATATATGGAACAAATATGTTATTAATGTGAAGAATGAACAAAGGTATTTATTTAAATCATTTMTTTTTCAATATGTGGAATACATTAGATTATGGTGCTGTCTAAGGATACCAGTTAATAGACCAGACTAGCCAAAACCCAGTGTTTATGTTGGTAAAAATACATCAAAGAGGAGTGGAAGTGGTTGAAGTAGAAGTGATTAAGTGTGTTTAATTCTGTATCTCCTGCCTACTCTGTCACTGAAGGGACTGGATGGCTCTAAGCTTTGAAGGAAGTTTTGTTCTGGTTTGTTTGGGTGTTTTTTTCCCTGCAAGAGCTTAGAAGTGTTGAGCTCTGGTCTGGCTGGGACTGAGACAGAAACCAGGCTTCCTTGGGCAAACAAGAGCACTTGTGTGTCACARAGCTTGTGTCATTGTGATGCCACTTCCACAGAAGTCAGGACCAACAGAGGAAATAGGGGKTTTTTTTCGTCCTTATGAAAATACTCGAGCATTGCACTGTGTTCCGAGCAAGTGTTTTACGGTCTGGCCTATCACAGACATTTTCCTGTTACATCAACACTCTGGAAACTTGAAATCATCGAGATTCGGGATTTTAAGGCATAGTGCTGCATGCGTTGTCCTTACCTGATTCTTCATGATCCAGAAATCTACATTAAAAATTTAAATTCCATCACTCTTCAATGGGAAAACATCTCCTTAAAAATTCATTGATCAGTCAGGGGAATAAAGTTCTCCCGAGCTGTTTAACTACAGCAGAGCACCAAACTGAGGTCAAGCTTTTTTTGACAAAATTTTGAAGTGCTGTCRAATATTTTATGTATTCAGTACTTCTGTGTTTTGTAGAATCGTAGAATATCTCAAGTTGGAAGGGGCCTGTAAGGATCATCAAGCGCAACTCCCTGCTCCTGCCAGGACTCAATAAYGACACCTTCAGAATATTTAATTAAAGAAAATACTGTAGAAGATCTGGTAACAATCTACATATTTTCCATCTCTAAACAGTAAAGAAGGTGCAAGGGTTTCAATTCTCTTTTTCTCTTGCTATTAATGAGATTGTCTCAGCACTTGGAGCCCTGACCTTAAAGGAAAATTATTCTATTACAAAACAAAGGGAATGGCAATCTGTCATTTAAATACAGGTGCTATCACTAACATTTTTAGATTATCACAATCTGATGATGTACCGTTAAAAATGAGACAATTTTCCATGTTTTCTCSTTTTAACTTTTAACAGTGGTTTCAAAACGTCTGCCATTTTTGAGCATGGCAACATGCTGAGTTGTTTTGAATCAACCGGAACCATTTTTTGTTTGTGAGGATTTGTCTGCAGATATTTTGCTTTACAAAAAAAGAAAAAAGGAAAGAARATGAAGAAAAATGAAAGGAAACAGAAACCTGAGCTCCATGGTTAATTCTTTCCTGGCTAATACAACCTTAAACAAACAGACCAAAGGAAAGTGGTTGTTATGCAAGATGTTTGTGGGGATTTTTTGTGGGTTTTCTTGTCATTCTTACATTTTTCAGTTCCAAAGAGCTGTTGTGTTTTAACATCCCACTTCTCTTCAGATCTCTGTAACTTCACTGCAAGTGAAATTATTTTGGAGGTGTGAATCTTCTCGTGCTCTTCCGTCTAAGGAGCTGCCATACTGTACRAAGTGGAACAGGATATTTCATTTTTTTTTAATTGAGATTTTGGGCAGGGACCTGAATACATACACTGTCAGTTTACAAATGTTAGTTTAGCATCACTTAAAAATGACAGCAACACGACAGGTTGAAAGGTGTTTATGTGTGAGAATGTACATTGCTTCCTACACCAGTTTCAGTGTTTTGTAAATACCAGTCATGCTGTATGTTGATAATTAACTTTTTTCCTAACTTGTATCAAATACATGAATAAAAGCTGCAGTATTTGTTACCATTTGCTAATTCTTCACTATTTTATTGTTTTATTACAGTTATGAACGTGTTTATTTTTTATCGTTCTTTGTGAGGGCAGAGGGTGGGGGGGGAGCAGAGAACAGAAGATAGTAGAATTGACATATTGACAAACACTTTTAAAGTATAGCCTTTATGAGACATTCATGTAAGTATGAAATGCAGCAGCCATCCTTAATACTGAATATAGCAGTGATTTTACACAACAGTGAAGTSAGTTCTATAAAACTTAACCAAAAGTATGGTACTGTGCTGTATATTGGCAGGTGATTGGCATAGCCAGAAATRAGAGTACGAACTATAAAACAGATTATGGAAGGGCTTCCTACCATATGTTCCAGTTTTGTTCAGCATTAATTGTTTTTTGCGGCATTGGAAATGTCAGTGAACTGTAGCTGAAGCTGTTCAACTGATGTGAGAGTTGAGTAATGCAGCTTTGAAGTTGTGGAAAAGCAAAACCAACAGATGTGACTCAGTGTTTGTATTCCTTCATTTTGTAGACTTTTAATAAAATTTCTTCATGATTTTATTTTCCTGGGAAAGCATTTCGTGATTTTGAGAGTTTTGCCATTTGCTTTGTGTGTGTGTGATCTCATCCTCAAGCTTAGCTTGAAATGGGGTCTGTTTCCATAGATGATACTTTCATAAAAAGAAATAAAACTATCAACAGTATAGTGCTGAAACTCTGTATTTTTTTAAAAGGCTTTTTTTCTGCTTTTTAGGTAAGCTTCTGGGTTGTTAGAGAGATTCTGCATGCACAGACTTTAAAAATACGAGCTGAGGTKTTGAGCCACTACATTAAAACTGCAAAGGTAAGAATTTGTATTGTGAACGGAGGTGTGGGATTCACCATGATCAAAGGTTTTATACCTAAGTTGGTTAGTTCAGAAATACGCATGGTGAAGTATTTGTCTGATGCCTGATTTAGCTGTGGTTGTATCTGTTGACATCAATAACTGTTTGGCTTCTGCATCTAATAAAGTGTACAGTGAGTTTGAACMGCACCAGTCAGAACAGAAATGGTTTGTTTGCTTTTATCATTGGACGAAAATGATCTTTTCTCTCTTACTCCTGTAAGAGTGCCTTCTTGTGGCACAAATTTTATCAACTTAATAAATATGGTTTTAAAAATATACTTCAATTCAGAAAACACTTTGAAGCTCTCAATCTTTCCTAAAGTCTTTTGGACTGACACTCATAAGAAAAGGGTCAGGCAATCTGGAGTGACATATAGACCTTCAAATAGAGTGAAACTTCTTCACTGTAGTGAGAAGAAGGGGTTGTTTTTCAAGTTTTTGCTGTCAGATGGTGGCTGCCTGTTACTGCAGCTGACTCCTGTGACCACCTTGGGTTACCTGCAAAAAAAGATGTAAAATTTTTCTTAATTAATTTTATATTAAAATGCATTCCTTGTCCTGACAAGCCCCTTTTTAATGAAGTAATATTTTACTTCTATGGGATTTGACTTTGAACTTTGGGCAAAGCAAGCTAATTTTGTAGGATTCCACAGGCTTTGCTGAATAATCATGCTGTGGTCATAAACTGYTGATGATCTCTCTTAAACATCCTTTGATATCTGGTGAGTTCATGTATCTTCACCTCATGTATTTTTAAAAATCAGTTCTTGTGKTTTTGCCTGAAATACAAACATACCGAAATTGTCTTCATGATCCATGTCGCTCCACAGGAGGGGGAGGTTCATCTCTGTGTGGTCATAATGCAGACCAGATCTGGGAAGCCAGATGGGCTCAGATTTGGTTCGTACTGGAATGGGACTGGCCAGTGCTGGGTGTTGTAGGCTCAGCTTTGGGCACAGCACCCTGAATGTGYCTGACCTCACCAGTGCCCTGCAGGCAGCAGTGTCTGCTGGGGTGCTGCTGGTTTGGAGGCAATTATGTGCTCTGACACTTAGATAATGGAGCTTTGCTTACCTGTCAAGTTGTAAAAATCACAGTTGCAAAAAGCAAGAAATGGGGGGGGTGATTTTCATATCAGTTAATTTACTTCTGTGCYTGTTACCTTGGCTTTGCTTACATATAGCTGCTGACGTGAAGTTTCTGCAGTTGGTGCTGTTGGAAGGATTTTCTATCTACACCAAACCTGTTATCAAAGCAGCTTGGTGCCAGAGGTCACACTAATTGTGTTTTCTTCAGAGGAGCTGTAAATCCACTCCACRGTATATTCCTGACAATCTATTGTATAGCTCACAGTCCTTTAATGGTATCTCATCTATATTGCTTAATGCATGAACCAATTAAACCTAATAGTTGCATTCCCGTGAAGATACCAGACTGTCCTGGTTGGTGATGACTTCTATTCCAATTCCGGCAGCAGCCGGGAAAGCCCTTTTTTTCATTTTAAATCAGCCACACTGAYTGGGACAGTAAACTTTATTACCTTTTTTGGGATGTGTGTATGAGGAARAAGGGTTATTGTGTAAATGGAGGGACAAACTCCAACAGGACTATGTGGAAGGATAATAGGACTATGGTATATGACAAATAATCCAGCCCCTTCCATCTTGCCCCACAAGGGGATGAGGAGAGGGAAGCACTTCATCAAAAGGTGTGGGCAGACTTCCACTGTCAGTAGACATGCTGGAATCATGGAGGTCTGAGCACTCAGACTGGAATTGCTACTGGGGGGCCATTAAAAGTGGCATTTCTGAGTAATACCTGTGAGGACTTTGTTCCATAAAAGGCTGTGAGTTTCCTGGCAGTGTGTTAAGTGGAGAGAGAATCATTTGCCTGTAGTTCCAAAACTATTAGCCAGAAAACCATCCTTGTGGTATTGCTTTCATCCTTCCAAATAGAAGGTCTCCTTTGATATCCAGCATTTATTTAGTATTATGTTGGTCTAGTTCTTTTGTCTTTTTGTCTCATGAAAGACCTCCTAAGCAAGAAAACTTGGTGTTGTAGGTCAGCCTGGAGAAATTCCAGACAACCACAAGAAAAGTTGTTCTTAAGGGAAATTAGGATTTAGAAGCTCAGGAGAGTAATAAAGAACRGCAGGACAGGCACAAAACTTGAAACAGTGGAAAGATTTTATTAGTAACACAACAGAACTAATGTGAAAAAAGAAATAATAAAAATTAAGGTAAATCTCCAAATATTCCCCTTCTCTTGCAAATGCATCCCAAACCTTTTCTACCGATCACACGAAGGGACATAAAACATGGGATTTTGGTTACTATGATTAAGAGTCCTTAATGCCGTTTATGGGAAAGAGTTCTTTCTGTTGTGCCATGGGATTCATCCCATGGAAGATAGCTCCCTCTGGAGTATTTTCAGTGTGGTTCCAAACCTTCAGGAAACACCACAGCCTGCCCAGATTCTGCAGTGGTGAATCTTCTCTCCCACAAGAAACTTAACGGTTTGTGGGTCAYAAAGGAATCCAATGGGGTTAAACTTTTGAGGACAAGTCATTCAAGCCTAAAAGTAAAAATAAAAGTCTCTCCCTCTCAYTCATCATCTCCAGAAACTGCAATTTCATCTGTTCACAACATAAAGTGTTCTTATTCTCAGGCTGGTGAATTTCAGATCACCCCTTGCTTGTATTTTGTGAATTACAGAGTAAAGATAGTTTGGTTTATTACAGTCTCACCAACAGCTTRCAGAAAGGAGTCAGTCAGTCCTGGTGATAAGATGGCATCTCCTCTGTTGTTCTCTCCTCCTTCTCACTCAAATGRTCTGTCACCATGTTTTTTCCCCTCGTGTGACTTGCTTTCCTTTCTCTCTGACTTGGAAGAGAAGTTAATATTTGCAGAAAATGCCTGCAAGAGTCCCGGTGTGTTTTCACGCTGTGTTTACTTGCCAGGGCCACCCYGGCAGCCGCTCCACCCGGCCCTCAGGCCCCCTGGCCCGGGGGCGGCCGCTCGGCCCAGCCAGTGCCRYGGAGCGRCGGCCRTGGAGGCGCCGCCCCGGCCCTAAGGCGCTGATCTCGCCGCGCTGCGCCGTTTCGCTCTCACTGCAGCTAGCTCCGGGGTCTCCTCCTCAGCTGCCCCTGACTCCCGCTCYGCCACGCCGCTTGGAAAGGGAAGGGGGGAACTGCCCCACACGGCCGCTCAGCCGTGCTACTTGCAGAGGGAAGGGGGGGCTGTCCTGCGTGGCCACGCTGATTGGAAAAGAAAACCCGCGCTGGCCACCCGGCCCCGCGCTTGGCAAGGGCCGCGCCACGGGCCAGCCCGCCCCAGGCCCGGGCAGACGCCTGCTCCCGGGGTCAGGGGGAAACCGTTCGTCCCAGCTGGAGACACAAGGGAAGAAGGGAACGCGCTTCCCGGTCTAGACGGATAGCTGTCTATCAGCTGTTTTTAACCAATCAAAAATTCCACACTGGGTTAAACCAGCACACTTGGCTAAGCTGAGTTTCAAGCAGGAAAAAGGATGCCCACTATTTTTTTAATAGGAAGAGTTCCATATTTTTTTCTAGCTGGAATCCTAATCTACCTTGGTGAATGCTCCAAATGAATTAAACAGGATTTGCAATACTGTGATTGAGTATCCGTTTCTCTTCAGCAAAGTCTCTTTGTTAAGGGTAAAAGCTCCATTTGTGTGTGCTGCCCCAAAAATGAATGTAGTTTGGATGTCTGGATGCTCATGGCAATCAGAACAATTGATGTTGCAGAAGAGCTTCAGGAACAGCATTTTTTTACAGACCATTTTTAAACTTTCATGGCAGTAGTACCAGTAGTTACTTAGCCAAGGCAGATGGATGGGTTTGGAGACAGAGGGAAAGGAAAAAGAAAAAGGAGGGAAATTCCGAACGTGTAAGAAAATGCACTTAAGCACAGTGTTTTGTAGAGAGGTTTTTAAGAAAGTTCTTTTACCCTGATGTTTCCTCTGCTCAATTTTGATTGAGTTGTTGCTTTCCACTAGTTAGTTGTCATATCCCAAAAATTGTCTTTCAGTGAGAGGAGTACTCCGGGTATGTGGCATTTGAAATTTACCTCCTTGATTTCGTCTTGCTGCAGAGTTTTTTGGGTGCTTCGATGCAGCCTTGGTAGTTGCATAAACTTGAAGTACTGACATGATTACATCATTCACCACTGGGTTGTCCTCTCAGGCATGTTAAGTTTTAAAATACTGTTGAATGCTATGAAAGGAATTTGTTGGGTTTGAACGTCAGATAATTTCTGGCACTCTAATGTATTACCCAAGATGTGTGTCTATATAGATATCTTTAAGGGTTCTCTATGGGCTATGAAACAGTTTGTTAGTCTAATTCAAAACCATAGAGATGCAGTAATGAAAAATTAGGAGGTGCCATAAAAGTGGGTGCACAGCAGTTCACTGTAGCACTTCATTTTAGACCATGCAAGATTTCTTCATCTTGATATTGTTATTTATTCTGTAGTCACTATTGACAGCACTCAGAATGTTGTTTATTGTTATTACATATATATTTTTTTTGTCCTCAGAAACTGTATGAGCTGAATAATCTCCATGCTCTCATGGCAGTGGTGTCAGGCCTACAGAGTGCTCCGATCTTCAGGTTGACCAAAACATGGGCGGTAAGTGAGCAGCAGGACAACTGAGAGGGTTGAATTTATTCTTAGGTAAATGCAACACTCTGAAGCTTGTTTTCAAGGATGCAGCAGTTATTACAGRTAGCTTTAATTTTATTCTGCTGCATACATAATGCTTCTAGTTTCTCTGAAGTCTCTGGTTTCCTCTTGAATTTGTTTTTCCATTCTGGCGTAGAAATATTTTCCTCTGAAAAAYAGTTCCCTGCAGATTCTGCTAAATGCAGAGGCTTCTAATTTGGCCAGAAGCTATTTTGTATTTAGTTGCTGGAAAATTCTGAATGCCAAAGTGGGTCATACTTTAATCATTTAGGGGTTTATACTGATGGAATTTTTTTTTTTGCTATGGTGAGCAGATGTTCAGAAACTCTTGATTCAGTTACCATAAAGAGATTTGTTGTTTCTCTGACTGTTAACTAAATCTAGCACTTTTCCTTAGAGTTTTCAGAATTATTTCATAGTTACAGCTCCATTAGAYGGTGTATTTGTAGTTCTGCCTTTGTTCACTTGTGAAAGAACAGTGTTCTTTGGAATAATTTTTGTCATCTGTTTTTTTGACTGGCATTAATATTGTTTTATCGTTGTATCCTTGTGTCTTGGTTTAAAAGACAGGTGGCTGCCAAGGAAGGCAGGAASCTTCCTGGAATKGAAAAGGTGACCCCCTCCCTCCAAATTATTATAACCTTGAAATTATGGGGCTTTCAGGCAAAGATATGGGAAGAGGAATAACAGTTCTTTACTAGGAGATTATATATGTAACAAAACAGACAAACAGCAACAACAAAACCCCAGAAACCCCAATAACAGGTTTTTCTTGCTCGTTGGGCAATTTCTCTCTGGTGTAGCTATGACCGCAGCCGGCAGGGGGCGSGGGCGATGGTTCCCCCACGGCTGCAGGGGGCGCTGTGGTGTGAGCGTGGCGACCTCTCCACGGGGCAGGGGCGGCCCAGGCACGGGGCAGGAGGCRAGACAGATTCTTGTAAACTCAGGGGCAGCAACTGGTCACGATGTCAGGCTACCATACCGGGACAGCCCCAGTCCCAGCGGCACCCCACACAGCGGCCCTGGACCCCCCAAATGGCCGGGAAGCAGGGAAGAGATGAGCAGGCTTGCCATGCAGCAGATCGGAGTCTCAGAGCCCAAGACACAGAGGTAGTTGCAGCAACGAGCGGGAGGTGGTCCCGAGTTTCAGCACCATGCACGCTGGCTCTGAGCTCTGAGCAGCAGGGGAGCAGGGAAGCTAGCAGGCAGGCTCTGCTCRCAGTGCTGGAAGAAAATAAAACTGTAGGGCAATAGGATCTCRGGTTAGCTGTGCTAAAACCATGCAGTTCCTGCCTCCGTTCGCCACCGGAAAAAGGGAAGGGGCAACCCTGACCCTGCCACCATCACAATCCCGGGAYGAGCCCACACACATCGCGATACCCTCGAGATGCGGGCTGGGGCTGGAGGCAGAAGGAGGAACARTGACAATTCTGGGCACAAGATGACTATGGGATAACAATCCCCRAGACACCTTGATAAGAAGATGTTATGGGTTAGRAAWAAAAAAATGAAAATTTGTTTCCTTTCCTTTGGGGTACCAGGGAGACTGTGCAGGTGGGGAGGGGCTGGCCGGGAATTGATGGGCGATACTTAAGAACAAAAGGGAGTTATCTGTTCAGCCGCATTCCACGCTAATGACGCAGAATGGACGATACTTAAGGACAAAAGGGATCACTTGCCCAGCCCAGAAGCCAGGACAATTCCCTCAGTTAAAGAAAAACAAAGACTTGGAAATAYTGGCAAGGGGATGTTTTCCTCAGAGGCTGGAGCACCACGAGAAAACTCCCTGAGACTTGGGCRAGAGGTGAGTGGAGACCGGGCTTGTCTCTCTCTCCGCTCKGCGCTCAGTGAGGACGTTCACTCCGGGARCACTGCTACTACACTGCCAGGTCTCCGCTGGCTCGCTCCAGAGCACGGATACACTGTGACATSTCCGAGGGTCCCTCAGCGGCACAGGGTACAGAGTTACGCTGTAACCAATCGCTGCCCGGAGCTGCTTGTCTTTGCTGTTGCTGCCTTCTGCTGGTCTGCCGGTGGGCGATGCCGAGGTCTATCGCTCCCCAGTCAACCCTGCCCACCTGCGCTGCTCGCTGCCCCCTGCCGAGGTTGGTGGAGCCGGGCTGCTGCCTCATGGGTTCGCACCAGGGGTGACCCCCCCCTTTGCCGTTCGCCGGAGCCGCCATTTGGCACGTGAGGGTCATCGCGCTCATGCCACAGCGCCCCCTGCAGACGCGGGGGAGTCACCGCAGCCTCTCTGCTCCAACGGAGAATTCTCCCAGCGACAGACAAGGAACTGATAAGGGGTTTGTCTGTTCTCTTATGGTTGCTGTTTAACTGTCTTGTTTTTTTAATATATACATATATATATATATAGACACAGAGAGAGAGAGAGAGAGAGAGAGAGAGAGAGAGAGTGTTATATAACCATAGTAAAGAACTGTTATTCTTTTTACCACATCTTTGCCTGAGAGCCCCGTAATTTCAAAGGTACAGTAATTCGGAGGAGGGAGGGAGGTCATCCTGTACTCAAGGGAGGTTTCCCACCTTCCTTGACAGACACCTGGCCTTCAAACCAGGACAGAAGAATATTAGGAATTACTTTTGCCCATTGATACCTCAGAGCTTTGAAAACTGTCCTTGACTCAGCCATACGTTGTGTAGTTTTCCAGCTGTTTCAGATAAACATGACATTAAGTGTGATGGAAATRATCAGGTGGCTGAAATAATCAGATAATGAAATGCTCCTATGCAAGGGATTCATATAAATAGGTCACTAAACGAAGCTGAAAACTTTCACTGAACACATCARTGCATCCTTGGATGTTGCAAAAAGTGTTTGTCTGATAACTGCATAAAATGTTGTTCAGTTGATAAATATTACCAAAACTGAATATAATTCACTCCTGCCAAGGTGCTCATCTAGAATAATGGTCACATTTTGCAAATGCACAGTTAAGTAAGATATTGCTTTCAAATACCAAAAATCTCTACTAGGAAATCTTAATGAAATTGACACTTCAAAATGAACTCAAGGAGAACTTCTGGTTTTCAGATTTTGTCATGTCAAGGAATTGATGCCTTGAAAGTTTATGTAACTGTGATGCTGAATCAATTTTTAAGTCTTTTTTTGTACGACTCACATTAAATGTAACTATAATCTTATATTAATAATAACCACATTAGTTACTACCGTGATGATGCCATTCGGAACTGGGAGCCTCCAGTTTTTTGCTACTTGGTTATGTACTAGTTTGCACTTACAAGATTTATTTGTGARCTGCTGGCTATATATCAGTCTTTAAAGTTCACCCCTCTTCCAGCCTCTGAAATTCCAGGTAACTTCTCCTGCATTTCTGCAGTTGTTTGATTACTCGTGCGATCCCAAGCGAGTCTGTGCTTTTCATCATCTTATGTAAGCCTCTGCAAATTCAAGTTGCAGGGTAGCTCCCAGCAATGTGCATTGCAAACTGATTTAGTTGTTCTTCTCCCGGACATTCAGCTTATAAATTCTTRAAGTAATTCTAAGCCTTTGGCTTTCTGTATATTAAAAGCAAGAAAAGGTATGCCAAGCCTTTATTTGAGTCACAAAGTCATTTGGGTAAGTTGTACAGTAACCCTCCAAAACCTTCAACAAGGAAGGATTTCTTCTCCATTKCTGAGATGGTTTGTAGCAACCCTCCATCAACATGACTTATAAAGTCAGGAAAATAGCTGCAAGTATATTCATTCGCCCCTCCYCCAAAAAAGCCACCTTATATGGTTGGAATCTAGAGTTGAAAGGAGCCATTAAATATTTGCTTGGTAATCTAATGTTCCTAAAAAAGATTAAATTCATGTCTTCTGACGGTATGTCTGAATTTGTCTGAAATTTGTCTCGCTCATTGCCTGCACACACTCTGAGCTCTGGAGAATAATAAGTCCTGCTTTTAATGTGTGATTTGCCCCATTCAAGACTTGAAAAGAATTGTGAACCTTTCCAAGAAAGGTCATAGAATAGAATATTCAGCTTCTCTCCACTGAATGTAAAGGAATTCTAGATGACCGGTGAGGATATGGGCAATATAAGCAAATAATCATTAAATATCTGAAGTGAGGTGAGTCCTGCCCCACTCTGCCAGCACCCTGAGACCTCATCTCTCCTAGCTTGCATTTCAAAAAGGTTGTATGTAGTGCTGGCACACCAAAGARCAATTCAAAAGGCTCCAAATCCTTTCTTGCTACTATAAACTGTCAGCCTTGCTTTTTATTGTCTCTGCATATGTACATCTCTTTAAGGTTCTTTTCATCTAAGAGACAGAGGAAGAAACGTTATTTTAAAAAGAAGCAGCTSCAAACTGAAGGACTAAGAACTGGGTCCTTACTTGCCCTCACAGAAACGCTTGTAATGTGCTTGGCTTCTCTGTAGTTCTCTCCCTTAATGCAGGAAGTGGAGGCATGACATGAATTACCCCATGAGCACCAGAGGAAGTCATACAGGATGATCCAAAGAGCCTGGAAAGATACATTAGATTTGAACAGGAGTGTGCAAATCAGCATGTTTTGAGGAAAATACAATTAATTTCATTCAAGTTTGAATTCAGGCCATTAGTATATCTATTAGTCTTGTCTTACCTTTCAGTCTGCAAAACTACAGAAGCCTTCCAGACACCAAATGRTAGTGGAATATTTTAGAATATTTTTAAAGGCAAGCTGATCTAGGCTGATGAAACTGGAAGCAAAACTTCAAAAGATAAATGTCATGTTTGGGTGGTTGGAAAGAAGTCATGCTTGTCTGCTGCTTCCTTCTTCTGGAACTGGCAAGTGTCTGCAGTTTTAATGAACAGGAGATGCTGTTCATCTGAGTATTGGAACCAAAGCTAAAGATGTCAAGTAGTTGCTGGAATGTCAGTGATCAATATGTCTTGGGAAAAAATTCACTTCCAACAAGTGGCTTTCTCCTGAAAGCCAGTRTTTAGTTTGTCTGTCCTCATGAAGAGTTGGATATAGGAAATGGAAGTAAAAAGAMTTTATTTCAACAGTGAGTTTACAGAAGGGAGACTTTGATTCTGTCAGGCTCACGTAGGTTGATCTTTAACTGAAGAGAAAAGGGAATATGCATAGTAATTTAGARATCTGACCCTTGTAATATTTGTGTTATAGGGGAAAAATTTTGACTGGTACTTAAAACACTGAATCTCCTGCCAAAATATTCAGTGAGAACATCTTACACCCTTTGTTGAATTCTAACTGAGTTGAAATGAAGACTGAGGCAGTTCTGCAGCAGCAATTCAGGAAGATGTTTTGAAAATATCTTAACTGACTTTCCCGTCTTACAAAGAAAGCCTAGTTAATTCTTCAAAGGAAGGGATTGGAGGCAGGAGGAATGGATAATGAAGGAGAACCATGACTTTTAAGTTTTCTATTCAGAGTGGATGTTTCTTTAATATTAAGAGCCAGTAAAATTGCCAGTTGGCAGAAGAGTACAAGTCCATGAGCCTTCTGCGAAAAACTGTAAATGAAATCCTTACTCTTTTTCAGACATTCAAGTACATGGACATGTGTATATCTAAATTGATCATTTTTGAAATTGTGGTAAAGTTATTTATCAGATCTTAATGGCATTGGTTTGTTCTTTGGAAAATGATTTGTTGAGATGGATCTCAATTCAAGAATAAGAACGTATTTTGGAAATTGGTTTTTCGTGAAGTTGGATTAGTATAAAATTTCTCAGGGTATCTGATGAAGAAATGGCAACGTATGTCATGATGTGGTGTGAGTAGCAGAAAGGGCCCTRGTTCTGCATCGGCACTGCTCAACAGTAACAAAAGCATCTGTGTTAACAGCACTGTTTCCAGCACAAATCCATGATACAGCCCATACTAGCCACTGTGRAGAAAATTGACTCTATCCCATCCGAAACTAGCACACTTATGGAAATCAGAGTGAAAAAGTTGCTGGCATGAAATACTGCTGATGTGGATAGCACGTGAAATTATGATGTGTGTTAGCTAGATTGGTCTTTTGATAACTTACATTGTTTCAGAAGAATTCTCTGGGACACCAGTGTTTTACCTGTTTAATTTCTAAAAGTATTTTTAAATGTAACAGCCAAAATAGCTGCTTTTCTTTGTAAACTTTCCAAGTGCTCCTTCATAAGGAGTAAATGATGTAATTTTGAAGCAGTTGAATTTAAAAAAAATGCAAATCAATAACAACAATGGGGAAGTGGAAATCTGTGCTTATGAGAGTAAAAGAGAAATCATAACGATCAAACTTAAACTCATCTGGTTTTGCCTTCTTTTTTCTTTCCCTAGTTACTGAGTCGGAAGGATAAAGCCACCTTTGACAAGCTGGAGTATGTTATGAGTAAAGAAGACAATTACAAAAGGCTTAGAGACTATATCAGCAGTTTGAAGATGACTCCTTGTATTCCCTATTTAGGTAAGCTGAAGCCTATTTCTCCAGTAATTACACAGGCTAAACACCATATTTTAAGCATTCATGAAACTCTTTCATTACTTCAGTTAAGAATCTATGACCCGAGTTGTTTCTGGACACTCTGTATGTGGCAAGACAGAACCTCAGGAAGATAATACCCGTTACACCTCACAAACACTTCAGGTTTTACMTACAGTATCGGTTTTCTAGGAAACTATTTTCCTACCTGTAGTACAGACACACTGAGTTCTGAAGAACTACTTCAATTCTTAGGCCTATTAGTGCTCCTGCAGCTAAATAGTGACTGTTAGAGTAATGATGGCTTTTTATTTATGGGAARCTATAAATCACCAGTCTCTGAAATAAATAAACATAGATCTTAGAGTTTGGAACATGCTAAAATGTGGAGATATTGCTGCATTTAATAAACATCAATGTGATAAAAGAAACTGGGTTGTTACAACTGACTCAGCTTTATAATAATTAATTGCTAGGAATAATTATTAGTAGATGATATTCTTGTATATCTAAAAAGTAGATAAATGCATTTAATGTGTTGTCATTTAATTTTGTTGTCAAGCTAGTTTAGTGTTATATAAACTAAACAGACATTAAAGAGATCAGTGTGCCTTTTTTAATGAAGCTTTT
Organism: Amblyornis subalaris; assembly: GCA_018881555.1. Classification (NCBI taxonomy): domain Eukaryota; kingdom Metazoa; phylum Chordata; class Aves; order Passeriformes; family Ptilonorhynchidae; genus Amblyornis; species Amblyornis subalaris. Next base: position 4,425,157 of record JACAXG010000049.1, on the reverse strand, counting down.
GTGTCATAAGATGTTGGTAATCACAGAAAATTATGGAAATGTGTATCGAATTTTGGTATTTTTGCATTTAATCAGTTGCTCTTACACCTGAAATCAAGATGAGCTCTTTTGGTCGCTAAGGCCTATTAAACTGTAATCTCTTTGTTCCTGAAGTTTGATACTTCCTTTATTCAGTTGGGCTGTTAACTTTTTCAGGATTAATTGGTTGAATTTTACATGCTTGATACAGGAATAGAAAACAATGCTTTGCTGTGGGGGACCCATAGTAATTTTAATGCTCTGTGGTGTTCCTCATTCAAGGCCYGAATTAAAGGGGGCAAAAAAAGAAGCCAAGCATTATGTGATGTGATTAACTATGTAGCTTTCCCATCATATGTACATGTACAATATATAGCCATGATATATAATTCTGAAATGCTTCTTTTGCTGATGCTTTTTACCGATATGCTGTGATTTTTGGAACATGAAGCCAGCCTCAGATTGTTTTCTTGCTGACTATAAAAGTCCCAAGCCAAATATTGGGACACAATATTTAAGTTTTGTTCAGTTACAGATGTTTTGCCCAGTAAGTAGCAGCTTCTTGTCTAACTTTTGCATTAGAATAAGCTTTGGGCTTGACTTGATAGCTTGAAGTGAAATGTATGATTCTCTTCTATGTAGAAAGAAATGCTCTTTACTGTGACCTGCTGTAGTTAAATCATATGTTGCGACCTGATTTCGTGTGGTATCAGTTCTTATTAGTGACATGAAGAATGTCCTCAAGCCTTTTTTAATTCTCCAAAGGAATAGCAAATGCCCACTGGTGTGCTCCCTCTAAAATTAATTTTGTGCGGTTTAAATAAGTGGCAAAAAGAGCAAATTTGCCTTGAAACTAGTCATGATAAATCAGGATCCACTTTGGAGTATTGATAGCTGAGTCCAAGTTTTCTCATTTGATGAAAGCTTTAATGTCTGCTAAGACCTGAGTAGATTTGTAATTTCTCCAATTTCCTTCCCAAGGCATTTTTGCTAATGGAAGAGTCATGTGGAACAGAAGTAACTTAAATTGCTTGTTTTAGTTACTGTTTTAAGCTTATCAGCTATGGGTTACAATTCCTGAAAGGAATATTTCTGCTATAAGATTATGTAGTGCTGCTCCTGGTTTAAAATGTGTAGAAAARCCTACCTAAAAGTCTGCAGATGGCAATGGTGACCATGGCATGTGCCAGGAAGGGGATTCATCAGGAGGACCTTTCCCTCTCATGGTAAAAGGAGGAGTGGGAGTTTCTTCACTCTTGGTGGGTAAATCCAGCAGCTGCCATGCTGCCCCAAAATGCTCTTTGGAAGAGTGTAGAGCATCAGGCCTGCTGCACAATTACATTTGCCATTGCAAATTCCCTCTGGAGAAACATTGACACTGGTCCTGGAGGCCCCTCTTTGGAAAGTCATAGAGAAAGTGAGGATGTAAAGGAATTTTGGCTGCAATTTCAAGGATGAATGTTTTGCCCTTATGCACCCAAATACCAGATGTGGAGGTAGATTTTTTTTCATGGCCACCTTGGCATTATAAGATAAAGCYTAAATGCTTTTTTGGGGTAGTTTTCGCAATAGGAGCAGAGCCACAGAAGTACAGATTATCATCTTTTTTCCACAGCTCACCCTCTGTGGACAAGATAGTGATGTCCTTCCACATTAAACTAAGAGGGGGAAATAAAAATGTTTCTCAGCTCCTTGCAGCAATGATTGTGATGTGATTCCAGGATTCTAGAAATGCAGGCGAGAGCAGCACATCATCAGTGTGGGCTCACTGACTTAAACGCGAGTGTGAAAATCTGTGCAACACCAATAAAGATGTTCGGCACCAGGCCCGCCTTACACAGCATGGGATMTGTCATCAGTGTTGCATCACCCAGGCAACTAAAGCAGCCAGAACAAATAGGAGCTGTGTATGTGATGTTATATTTCACTTTAGAATAAAACCCCATTCTCCATGGGAGTCTTACCCCAGAGTTCTGATCAGTTTGAGATTGCACAATGAAACAACTGAGCCGTATCTTGAGAAGTAAGACTTTTATTTAACTAAGCRGTACTACCTTGTGAGATATTTTTCTTATTCTTTGAGGAGTTATATCCAGAAACAGTAAAGCTGAAAACACATTATGAAGTATTCATCTGAGGAATATTCAGCTACTTCAGTGATAGTGCTTGCAATAGATTTTGGAATAAATGTGAAAACTCTGTTTCAGGTTTTGTACAAGTTAAACTTTCTTGAGGTCTACCTGGTTAAATTTGGGCTGATGGTATAGGAATGGTGAAGGCTTTATCCTTCACAGACAGACTGCTTCTGAATGTCCAGGGCAAGAAGCCTGAGGGATGCTACAGCCTCTTTTGAAAATCTTTCATACGAAAAAATGTGAGAGAAAACATTGAACTTTGAAGTCATTCACCCTGCTTAGAAAATTCAGCCCCAAACCTACAAACTGATAGAGTTACAACCATTTGAAAGTGAATTACTGTACAGAGTATGAACCAACCTGAAAAAGAGATGCTATGCCTTCCCTCCTCATAATCTTAAATTGGCAACTTAATTAAGTCTTTCCTTTCAGAGCACAGCATTTGTACAGTCCGAGGTTTCTGGGTGTATTCTGGAATAATGTTTAGTTAACGTCATCCTGCAGCTTTCAATTGGGGAAGGCTCACTTTTTAGATGTCTAATATATGAGATTTAATTAAAAGGCTGAGTGCAAGCTAATTTTTACTTTGGGGTTTCTGCAAAGTACACCTTTCACTGACTGCACTGAATAAACAAACACTGTTTCTGTAGCAGGCAAGAGATTCTTGGGGTAAAATAAGCTCTCTGCCAAGGAGAGGAAATCTGCTGGTTGAATGAACTAAAAGCTGTCAGAAGTGATCATTAAAGGAATGTTTTGGAGGGCATTTTCCATTTTTAAGTTTACCTGAACTGCTCTTCTATCCAGTTACACAGAGAAAAAGGATAAACTATAGAGTCTGAATTTTAAGCATTTGCAATTAAAAAGCATTTTGCAGGGCACTCAATCAATGAGGTCTGTATGATGTTTGTAACAAACAAATTTTCCTTATACGAAGAACAATTTCAGAATTGTATTCATAAACATTTGTGTCAGTTAGAATTCTTGGAATTTGGGTGTGGAATATGCTGGGACTGATTCCCCACCGCCGCCAACCTCAATTAAATATTGGTGAAACTTTTTGGCTTTGATCTCTGACCAAAGATTTAACTACAAGCTTTGCAGCCATATATTATCAATGAAGCTTTATCTACTCCAGAGAGTGTGTACTGAAAGCAGAATGCTGGTTTTTCTCCTCTGAATTACATATGAGGCTTTGCATAGTAATTGATATTGACTAATTTAACATAACAATAATACTGGATTATTCTTTTAGCTATTATGGTTTCTTATTTTAAATAGGGACAAAGTTCCTTAAAATCCTGAAGGCACATATGAGGTACTAAACAAACACATTGGTTACAGTTCAGAACAGCATATTCAGTTTTATGTAATATAAAATTAAATTAGGCAACCTGTGTGACTAAGTACAGTTATTAAATAATTTTATATAACAGGAGGAAAGCTTTATTTTCGAGATTCTGGTACCTAAAGCGAGTGTTTTGTTGTGTCTGATTTTGGAGGTATCTTTTTTTGGTGCAATGTGTTGTATAGCTTTCCTTAAACGTTGAGAAAGTATTTTCTAAGCAATTTCTTAAATTACTTATTAATTCCAGTGGAAATCTGATATCTAGAAGATAAAATGTAATACATACAGTATCAAAAGTTGTATAAACGAAGGGGTAAGTTGTATAGACGTGTCATCAGAGCAGCCCAATTTTGGGATGACAGAACACACTCAGAGTTGATTTCTAACCTTTGTTTTACTGTGGCAGCAGAAAGGTGTGTTGGAGGAAAACTGATATTCAGAGATTTCTCTCAATTACTATTGTGAATACTTGGTCAGCCCTCATCACTCCTCCTCATCACACACTAATTGGAGCAGGGAAGGGGGCTCCAAGTGTCAAGTCATGATTTTAATATCAGGACTTTCAGTTTTGCTGTTTAAGTTCAAAGTATCAAGAAATACTTTTGTTTAATTAGAATACTTGAATACAGAGGTTGAAAGTAAAAGAAGTACCAAACAATTTGATTGTTTCAAGTTTATCAATAATTTCATACAAGTAATTTTCTTATGCTGGGAACATTTTGCCTGTTTTACARAAGGTAGGACTTGCAGATCTTAGCAACATAGAGAATTCCTTAAGAAATTTTATATTTTATGTTTCACTTGCCTCTTCATTTTGAAATAATTATTTGTTGCAAAAATCTCTCTGCTGGCAAAGCTAAAATGTTTCCAATTTTTGATGTAGGTTCTTGGAGTAAATATCAAACAGTAATGTGAAGTCAGATTTTTCATTGAAAGTAATACCAACATTTTTAAATAAATTGTTAAATAACTAATCAATTTTCACATTAAAGCAAGACAATGTCATTTCACATATTTACATTTAAGAGTTGAGCTAACCTGAAAAAGCATAAGCTTTTTGAACTGGAAAAGCTTATATCTTGTCATAAATCTGGAATTTTTACCAGCTTTGACTACATAAAGTATGTTGATCTTGAACAAAAGATAAATATGCTTTGCAAGCACAAAGCTCTGCTTTTGTGAATGTGTGTTTAAAAGAAACACCGTCTGTCGCAGTAGAGAAGGGTCCTAAAAAAGGAGAGGGGAACACAACAGGGGAAAGAAGACAGGAAGACTGTAGACCTGCTTTTTGCAGGGGCAAATTGTGCAAAATACTGATTAAAAAGTAATATTTTATTTTTCTGGAACTCAAGCACTGAGAAGTTTATACGGGAACACTGGGATTTTCCTCCTCAGTCTATAGGTCTGATCATCATCTGAACTGCTTTCAAGGAGTAGGAACCTCCCCGGTACTCAGCCCAAAATATTCCATCCTGGTACTTGCTCCTGTAGTGGCCTCCTCGGTACCAGACCCCATTCAGGTTGGAGTGGGCACACGCGTTGTACCACCAACCGCCCTTGTGGAAGTGAGCACAGTTTCCTGTGGAACAGAAGGAAATGGGTGAACTCCAGCTTTAGAGAGGAGAAATGGAGATTACTAAATGTTCTCATGTTGTGACTTGTTCTCAGAGGCAGCTTGGAAGTACTTCATAGCCTGTTGTGGTCACATCTTGCTGTTCTTCCTAAATTATAAATTCTGTTGTAACAGCAGCTGTTGCTGGGGGGGGGTTATTGACATGGTATTTAGTGTGACAGCTGAAAACGAAGGAGAGAACTCTTCTCAACCTGCAAGCACTGCTTCTCCATGAGCTAACATCCAAGGAACTTGGATTATGAACTGTTTAGAAATACTTGAGCGGAAGCAATGTGAGCTGATACAGGCCCGAGCAACATGGGGCCACAGTTCCACAAAGAGTTGCTTGTAAATTGTGTTTTTACTGTTAGAGGTTTGTCTAAGAGTTTGCAAGACTTGTCCAGCTTTATGGTTATTGACAGCTGAGGGAAAGCAGTTCAAGTATTGCACTCCCCAACTTTTCTTTTACTGCTAAGGAGGAAGCTGGAGGAAATGAACAAAAAAGTGAGCTTTAAGGACAACAAAACCGAGTGATGTGCCCCTTTCTCAAGTATTGGTACATAGCTAAACCTCTGCACACTTGCAGTTCCTTTCATGCTCTTCAGAGACTTTAGTTCCTGGTGATTATTATGTGGCAGTAGCACTACTTGGAGATCACTTGGACAGATATTCTGACTGCAGAGTCATGTGCAAGTGGTGAGGATGTCAGTGAGCTAAACCAGAAAGTTGCTGCAGTGCGTTGGCAGTGAGGGTAATAGAATTTGAATTTCTGACAGGTGCAAGGGCTCGAAGGGGGCCCTGCCAATGTGATTTGTATCATTGTTGATGTGAAGCATCTTTCAATAGAGTTGCTCTGTCAGAATTTATATACCTTTTTTGTATTGTTTTATTTTTGGGGTGGTATAACTAACGGAATATACATTACTCACTTTTCACATCCATTCTRCTTTCCTTACCTGAATACATGTCCCTGTCCCTGTCCAGTGTTGTGAATTGCTTTCCATTGTGCCATATCATGGAGTCCCCCGCGTTTCCCTGGTACGTTCCCAGGCGCAGCCGGTAGAACTCGCTCTCGGGCTCCAGGCGGAAGCTGCTGTACTCCGCATAGACCTTCTTGTTGCTCCAGTCCTCCAGCTCAATCAATAGTCTGTAGTTATCCTGATTGGTGAGCATGTAGATATTTTCTAGTCCCAGCCAGTACTCTCCATCAATGTTCCCAAATCCTTTCTGTACAGAAGATGAGAAGGTGCCRTTAGCTTAGTTTTCCTTGTTTGTCAAAACACTCATTGGCTGGAGTCTTGTAAACCAGTGGAACTTGAGTACTGAAAGCCTTTATACTTCTGAATGACTGCTCAACCCATGCATGTAAGTGCTTTATTTTGCTGCACTTGGACTGCTAAGYTGCCTGAGATGCTGCCAGAACCAGTAACAGTGGCAAAATATCTGTGTTCTTGCTGTCATCCTCTTTYTAAGATAAAGGGAGACAGAATAAGGAAACTGAAACAATATATTTCTTGAAAAGCTAAGGGGATCTGTAATAATGGMTGAATAATGGAATTTTGGGGGTATATTTCCAGGTTGAAAAAGGTATTTATGGATCAACAGTCTCAATGTTCTTGGCACATAACTTCTTGTGGCCTATATTGCAACTAGTGTTGCACACAATTCCTCGGTTTTCTTTRCTGGATTTATTAAAAAGGAAATATAAAGACATCTTTTCTTTCAAATCACAGACTACCAGCACRGTAGCTGTGAAATGATACTTCCTATCTGCTCTCTCCTCTCCTCAAGTAAACCAGTGTTGTTAATGTTTGGTGTTGGATTATGTTCAGAATGGTTGGTTTTGGTTTTAACGCTTGTTTATGGTTGCTTTATAAGGCCCTCCATAACTGCCTTGGAACATTTTATAACATTAACAACTCCCAAACCAACCACATGCTGTTCTGAGAAGTAGACTTTGAATAACTATCGATTTATTTATTTATTTATTTATTTATTGAATATTGTTTCACTTATTATTGATTTAATGATTGATATTTGAATCATTAAATTCCAGGAATGCAAGAAGCAAAAATCCTCCTCCTAGTTTTTTTGTCATTTCCTTTGATACTATTTTTATATTACTGATGGAGTTAAAAGTGGCTCAGTTCTCTCTACAGATACAATGCATGTGGCAATTGTAGATCCATTTCAAGTGAGCACAGCATCACAGGGAAAAAGTGTCCTATATGTGTGAAGTCAGGTTATTATTATTATTGTTGTTGTTATTGTTATTACTCCAACTAAATGATCTTCAATTTTCCTGTTTAGCATGTAGTTACTGCAGAGCAGCATCCTCTTTTCATCCTAGACATTCTGCCTTCTAGTGATAATATCACAGTAACACACAAGAATGTGTTTCCCTTCACCAGCCTGACATCTTTAGATTTCTAACCTAAATTTACAGGTGGGAGTTATTTCCTTTAATTCATTATTACAACTATTTTTAAGTTGGGGCCCTGAYCCTGCAAATCTATTAATGTGTTTAAATGAATAATTCCACTGGCTGAGTTTGCTTATTCATAAGGGAGACAATGAAGCTTTACAAGCACTTACTGTAGTTCTCAGTGTGTTAATAAAAATCATGTGTTCAGTTAGAACTTTGTAATAAATGACTTCCCAGCCACTGTCTAGAATAACATGTCTCCCAGTTGTGTTGTGCATTACAAATCCAGGCTATTTCAAACAAGTTCATTCATACAAAGTTAACTAAGCATTGAGGGGAATAGGACATTCCCCCTGAAATGTTTCCCTCTGAGGAATGACCACCCTTTTCAATTATCTTTCTTCACCCACTGATTTTCTGCATTCTAGAATTTACCTTGTAACTGTCCCAATTCCTGAAAAAGTTGACAGATCCATCTGTCCTCTTCTGGATCACTGCCCATCCTCCAGGGTCCAGGCTGTTCTCACACCAGAGTTGCATTGGCTCGTTGCTGTTTTCAGGTTTGATCATGTAAATCCCACTGTTGGAATGCCCAGCTTCCTTGGCTTCTTGGCAGTCTTTGAATGGACCTTTTGGAAAAGAAATACTGTAAGCATTCAACCTTGGCTGTGCAATGCCCATTGTTGAGGAATATTTTATAATGGAAAGTAATTCAAGTAAGGTATAAACCCACCATGGAAAACAGTAGAAGAAGTTACTGTCTGAGATTAATTGTGAATATATAAATAAACATGTCAATAAACATGTCAATATCATCTATATATTTTTAATAARAACTTCATTTTGCTAAACAAATAATAGACTTTGGTTACCAACACCCAGTGTTTTGTCTACTGTGGCAAAGATTTATGCTCTGGCTCTTGATACTGAAATGCCTTATGATTTTCATGAATTATTTTCCCCTTTTTTACAAAAGGCAGACATCAATTTACTTCATTATCCGGTGCACCAGTTTGAAACTGGCAGAAGTGAAAACTAAAACAAATTCAGGATAMCCCAACAAGCCTCCCTCCTTCTGAATATATAAATGGTTTGAGAGGTGCTGTAAGAAATATTTACTGCCAGAGTCTACAGACATGGAATTTAGTCACAGGGAATTCTACTTTGCATAATTGTTTGCCTTTATGTACTTACTCAGTTCAAGGACCATGTGTAGCTGTTAACTGTGGATAGGAATCTTTTGAAGTTTCATGTGTCATCCTGGTGCGATATGTGTAGATGGATACTGATAAAGAAAATAAGCAAGCAATGCAGGATTTTTGAGCAGCTACAAGTACTCACATACTTGTTTTCAGGGCTGTGGTTCCACAAGAATGCTCTTGCTGTTGTCAGTGCTGCGCTGTTTTAGTCCATGTGAATAGTGGTTTTACAGATAACACTTAGAGAAGAGCATCTGGTCATTCTGTAAGAAGGATGCAGCTTACATATCTCTGAAAACTTTGCCTCATTTGCCTTTCAGGTTTTGRTAGTTTTTATTTTCTACTTTTTAGAAAAGAATTTGTTTGTCTATCATTACTTCAGTTGGTTTAGAGAAACTGGTTATTTACTAATGAAAAGCAAGGTGTGTCTAATGACCAGTTAGTGGTGGATGCCCTAAATGTATTCGAAAACTCAGTACATCTGAAAACAAGTTACCTACAGCTTTGCTCTCCTTCTAGGGGGCTTATTCTCTCAAATCTCCTTGGAAGTTGAGARAGAACTCATCAGTCACAGAAACAGCTCATGTGCAAAGCAGCATAGAAGACATTTGTTGAGGTTGTTCTTTAACCAAAAGTAGAGGCTGAGAGAAAGTGACCTTCACTGCAGATTGAGATTGTGTGACAAAGGCAAGTTGAAAATGGCACTTTTATTAGATTTTCAGGTAGTAGTTGCCATTTGGACAAGTGTGTAATTAGCAAGAAATCCATAAAGCGTTTCATATTAATTAGAGTTCATGAAGCTTGTGTGGCTGATGAGGAGTACTTGGAGCTTCTGGCTGTGACAGGAATGTCACAGACGCTGAGCCATTGCTGTAAGTACTGCTGTATGCTCAGGTTTGTGGTGGGTTTGTCATTCTTCAGTGCAAGCAGTGCTACCTTAGGAGATAAATCCTGTAGCTTTGATATACTAGCGCTTTTTTTCTCTTGTTCACAATTAAAATTTCAATGTAGATTGCAAATATTGCAGAATTTGTCCATGGGATAGCTAATTTCCTGGGCTAAGCTGGGTCTCATTCCCTTTCCTTGAACTGTCTGAAGTAAATTTGGGTGCTCTACAACTGAACAGGGATGTTGTTCCAGAAGTATTTTTGTAAAACAATTGTTGCTTTAGGAAAAGTATAAACAGACAAGTCTTATTTTTGATAATGTTAATTGAACWTTAAGACTATCTTAATTAGATCTGCTGGGTATTATCTCATGTGATTATCACTGAAGGAGGAATTGAGGACTCGTTTTTCCGTGAGAGACCCAAGCAGCTGTTTGGGGTGATGTTAAGTAGTTTTTGAGTCAGACAGAATTGTACGAGTCTTTTTATATAATGCACTTGGATCACTTCTGGAGTTCAGCTGGCTTTAAGGTCACAGGCTGCAACTCGTCTGCTCTGATGCTCAGCTTTGTCTGTGTGCGTTAACATAAGTTAATGTTGTGGTAGAGGTAACAGTTAATATGAGGAAATCAAACATATCCCATAACTGTTGGTGTATAACCTTGAATCTTTTTGGAGAAGTAAATTCTTTGTTATGTATAATTATTTCAAGTTCTCAGTATAAGAACTGACCTTGTTCAGTGGAAATAATCAGATTTTTGGAACAGTGTAAGATTCTCCACAGTGCTGGTATGAGTGSATGCTCTGACTGATGAAAAAAAGCATAATTTTCTGTTTAAAATCTTACAGATTTTATAGATTATCTATGTAAGGAGCAAATATCTCATGCACATCTAGTCTTTTGTAACAGTCCGTGTACACTAAGTTTCTAAGACGGTTATAAGTCAGAAATACTCTGAGAAGATGATCTGTTAAATACTTCACTTCTAAAATTGTGGTCTAGATGTATGATTTAGTGCAGATCTTATTCTGTGGWAAATTAAATGAAGTAGAGAAGGAAAGGGATTAAATATTTTAGGTAGAAAGCTTAATAACTTGATGGCTGAATCCCATTTTGAGATGCCAAATGTTATCCTGAGCAGATGATACAGAAGCTGTACTTGTGTACRGTTCATATAGAGGATTTTTGGGGGCAATAGTTGAGGAAAAGTCCAAAATAAAATTGGACGTATCTTAAGAAAAATAAGCTATATTGTTAACGAAGAGATATTAGAAATGGGGGTGGTGTGTGTGTGTGTCAAATTTTCAAATTGAAATGTGTCAAATTGAAACTACTTTTTGCAGCAATAGTGGTAGTAAATTTGAGGGTCACTGGTTATTATTGCAAATATTAAGRTAATTGTCACAGCTATAATTCACAGAAACATTCACCTTCCTCAATTTTTGGAGAAATTTTTGTACAAATTAACCAAAATACGCAGAARATAGAACTTCATTCTTCTATTCCTCATATATATTGAGTTTTACTATCCACCCACAATATTAAGATGCACATTGACGTTTCTGACCCATCTGCTGCATGCAAGTATTTGTTAGGAGGTCCAGGTGCTTATTCTGACATAAATCTTTAACAGGTGTCCTGGTTTGAGACAAATTMAGAAGGAAACGTCCTGACCAGAGGGCAGCTCCTCTGCAAACAGTAGGGTTTGAAAACTCTCCGCCACCAAGGAATTTCTCAGAGGAAAGTGAAAAAAAAAACTGTTTATTTAACGAGCAGGGTGCACATAGGCACCAGGGAAAGAAAAAAAAAATGAATAACATTAGATAATAAACCTCTCACGGTGGAGAGGACCTGGGTAGAATTCAGAGTCCTTTCACCTAGGTGTGGCTCTGCTCTCTGTCTCTGGAGCTGGGGTGCAGTGTGGGCCCCCTCCTGGCCATGATGTAAGGCCTCCAGGTGATGGTGTTCTGGACTGGAGTTCRGCTGAACAATTCCAGAGGAATAAGGAAAGGAAACCACAGTCCCAGGAAAAACTTCCTTTTCCAGCTAGCAGGCTAGCCAAAAAGCAAAAAAGTTTAACTCTCCGTCTCTCTCCTGAGAAACACAGAGCCGAGAGCTGGCTAGGAAAAAAAAAAGGGGGGGGGAAAAACAAGAGTGCTGCTCTGTCCTGCAGGAGCAGTGGGAACGCAGGTGGAGGTGTGTGTGTCCTTGAAGAAGCTGTGCTGAAGAATTTGCCTGTCAGCTTAAAGGCACAGGATTCATGTCTGGCATAGAGCAGGTGATAGGGGATGCAGCATCATAAAGTCACCCCAAGACATTAGCCCYGTTTCTAATTGGTACTGTCTGGTTTTCATTGGTCTTTTTTGACATCTTTATACATTATAAATAATCATTATCTTTTAACCATAAAGTTGTTTCTTCTATGGCATAGTTTTGCTTCTGTGCACCATTAAATCTGTTTAGCTTAATTTTAAAAATCAGAGATAATAACTGGGCATTGTGTTGGAATTTACAAGTTTTGGTTCTGATGACTGATGCTCTACCAGCTGTAGCAATTCTCAACCCTTCTTTTTCCAAGGTACTGCAAGAAACACTTGAACTCCCAACTCAAGAATCTAGTATTAAAGAGGGTGAATGTTACAACAAGCTTTGTAAGATTTCTTTGTGTTCTCTTGCAAAAATGGATTCAAGCTCTGAACTTTCAGGGGTAGAGGGATTAGTGAACGGCAGGGTAGATAATTTAGAGGATAACAGTGCTGTTGCCTTGTTTTGTATGTGCAGCAGGCATATATTGAGAAAAAGATGCATTTAGAATAGAACCTTGAAGAGAGAGTTTGCTGGGAAGGAGGAAGTCATGGCTTTTTTTAGAATTATGCTTGTGCTGTCTGACCAGACATCAACACAATGCTTTGATATGAACTGTTTCCTTTCTGTCATGATGTGGCACTGAAATTCGCTTGACATCTGGCATTTTTCTTGGGCTCGTGCCTGAATTTTCTGCAGACCTTGAATAAAAATAGTTGTTCTTTACATCAGCAGATGGGTTGGTTGTAGCGCTGCAAACCAGTCACAAATAAATGTTTGGCTTCATCTTAGGAATGAAGTTGAACTTTTGACAGTGACTAAAGGCAATTTGAAAGAAAAAAAAACCAAGACAACCTAAACCCCCCCAAACAAACCCTTTTGCTGTGCTAACAGAAGCCAAGAGCAAGCACTCGAATGGATGTCTGGGAAAAACTTGGTTTTCTGAATCCTTGAAAATTTTTTTAATCGCGATTCTGTCAAAATTTTAATAAAGTGAGAAACATCATAGAATTCAGGGCAGCTCAGAGATAATTAATTGTCTTGCCACTAATTTTGATTCCTAGTGATAAATGAATTTATCTAATGACCTGAGGAGTGTAATATGTGAAGATATCATACAGTCTCCTGAATGTATTTTCATAATATTTATGGTATTAGTTTAACTTGCCATCTCCTACTGGCATCAGATTACTGGGTATGTTACTGCTTTTAAATTTTGAAAGCTGAGTGCATCTAATTGGATCCAGCCTTGATTCAGTTATCCTTTCAARCTTTCCACTCTTGAATATTTCAACCAAACACTTAGAGACTCGTTGCATGACTGTTTTGGTSGATTTAGATGTTCATTTTAAGGCAGGTCAGACGAGAAGGATGAAAATTCTAGCAGGATTATCCTCTGTCAAATGTATGTGTGTAAGTATAAAGGACAACAAAAAATTACTTAATTTTTTTAAGATTAATTAGTTTCTCTTTATTCACCCTTGCCAGCTACTGTAATATGTAGCTAGCAGACATCATCAAAGACATGGGTAAATAGTAGAAAGTTTATGCTAATACTGAATTTTCATTCCTGTAACTCAAACCCAGCTGGAAAGAGAACCCCCGATACTTTGTGACTCGAAGGTGTGAATTGTTCAGATTGAATTTCTGAGTGTTGGCCACTTCAGCAAATTCATCTGACACGGATTTAGGCAATTTGGCAAAGCTTTCCCTGGGAAGTGGAAAGGGGACAGAAAATCAAGAGCAAGGGCGAACTGTACCAGGCACTTTCAGTTCTTCTTGCTGTTTCTATGGTCAGGACAGTTTCCTCAGAAATGGAGAAATCTCAAGTTAGATAAATAGTGATAGGTAACTTACCCTCGTTAATCAAAGCCAGTGGTGGTACTCTGAAAGGACTCTTTGTGGGAGAAGTGGCTGGGTCAGGTGGTGGCCTTACATCTCTGTCTCTGGGGTAGCCCGGGTCTCGTTGTATCTCGTTGCCTCCCAGAAGGACGGGAGTGTAGGGCTGGCTGTTGGGAATGTGCTGCGGCACGACTTGGACGAGGGGGGGGGACCCATGGCTGTCCTGTCGCGAGAAGATTCTCAAGCACTGCTCCTCCAGCAGTGAGATAGTCACAGACTGGTTGTTTACCAGATCAGTCAGTGCTGCRTATTTTACTTCAAGCTCCTTGTATTTCGTTGCCATCTTCAACATTTCTGTCGTAACGTTAAGGACTTTGTTTTCCAGTTGGGAAAGCTCGAGGGAGTTGTCACGCTTTCGAATTATCTCGTGCAGGAGTTGCATGTACAGTTGGGTCACACGAGAGTTCATGTTTCGGCTTTCTTTCCTCAGTAGTTTTACTTCATTCACAATGTTTCCATCCACGTCCACTACCAGCTGCAAAATGTCGATCTCCCGCTTCTGCTTGGACAGCACATCCTTCAGGTTCTCGATGTCCATCCTGGTGACCTCGTCTTTCTTGTTCCCGGTGCCCGGTCCATTCGTGTTCACGCAAATTGGCCCTGTGATTTTTTGTTCTGGGACCAGGAAGGTGTAACCACATTTCTTCCCTTCCTCTCCGCCATCTGCTGAACGAGGGTGCCTCCGCTGGGGCGTCTTATTGGGCGTGGATTGTTCCGTACAGCGCCCGATAGACAACAGCAGGAAAAGCAGGACACCCAAAGTCCACTTAAATATCTTCATTTTAAAGCAAGGATGACGACTGTCAGGAGACTGTTAAACAGATAAAAGATAGTGTCGTTAAATCAGAGGCAAAACTAAGACTCCAGGACTGTTAAACTGCCTAAACTGATGGCTTTGCCATGCTTGCGTGTATGTAGCCAAGTCTTTGGAATCTCTTACTTAGATTCCATTAGATTGGCTTTCTATTTTGAGCAGCAAACACTAAAATTTAGATACAGGATTTAGTAGAGAAGTTGTTGCAATGGGTAAGTTTTCAGAAACAATGTTGTGCTTGGATTCTGTGCTACACTTCCATTATCAGTTTGACTGCTCAGATCTGTGCTCAGTGCAATTATGTGCACAAGGTTATAGAACATAGATTGCTTGCAGAATGCCTTCATGGAAGGGAAGTAGGGAGACCAAATTATTTATGTTGAAATTTGGATTATATAAGCCTTTCTGGTCCTCTTTTACGTTTATGTATGGGTGTATAATTTGTTAAATACTGTATACATACCTATTCATATACACACCCATTTTTCAAATTTATATATACACAGATGTAGTAGACTTGAAAAATGCGTCTTTAAGACTGTTTTTGGACATGAGTGTTAGGCAGAAGATTAGCATAAGATAGTTGTCTTAAACACTGAAATTTACTTATTCAAGTGACTTTAAATTTGTAAGGAGAGCTTAGAACACTGTTTGCTCTGCAAGTGTGTCCCTATTTAGTTGCCTTGAGATGAACATTTAAAATTGTTGTGACGCTATTTCTGTATCTTTGAGAACATCTTTATCCAAATAATGCTGAAGTATCAGGTGTGTTRTCATTATAAATACCATAATGAAGTGTTTCATTCATCTTTTAGAGAAAATTAGAAATTTATTTTAACTCTAAAGAATTAAAGTGCAGTGTTAAAGATCCAGGAATGTTTTTTGAGACCTGTTTTTTAGTTTTAAATATTTGAGATGATAAACAAAGATAGCACTTAAATAAGGAAAAAAAACCCTAATTTTTTATGGTTTGTTTGCTTTGTGAAGCAGATCACTCTTCTGATCTCAGCTGATGATCTGGCTTTCCTTTCCAGACTCCTTCTACAAGCCTTTGGATAGCCTTCGTACAGTGCCCTTTGGATAATTACAAAGAGAAAGACAGTAAGAACAGGGAAAGTTAATTATCCTGCTCTTTCCTGCTAAGTCTAAGTTTCAGTGCATTTGGCAGTCCTGACACAGTGATCTCGAAGGAGAAGTAGAGCTGTGCTGCTTCCTTGACAATCACGTTACAAATCATAAGGTGACTTTTGGGTCAGGTCCGTTTTCCCAGTTCTGTTACTGGCTTTAATATTATTGCTACAAATGGTGTCTGCTCAACCTCAGTAAACCTGTCAAGTCTTTATTTTTTGGCTTCACTAAGAGCAGTGATTACAAGCTTCAAACCATGCTGTACATGCAGTCAGGAATTAGATCTAGGAGTCCTGATTAAATGTTCAAGTGTTGCCTGAAAAATAACTTTTTGTTTGGCTGATGGTTGTATTGCAAGCCCTGCTTCTGGGAGAGGAAGAAAACACACTGAACACATACTAAAAATCCTTTCTTACCCTGCATAAATGGAGGGAGCACATAAGTTTGAGGAAGTTTATTTTCAAAAATTACATCTCTTAGTTTGTAGTGATAGGTATTTTTGTGTCTACTGGTAAATGTTTTTATAAAAAACAAAACTTAAAAGTTTTCTTAATATTTCTCTGCTGAAACTGTAACTTCTGTTTAAAGAAAAAAAAAGGTTAGGAAAAAGTATCACTTTTCTCCAGAGCTGGTTGTCTGTTTTTCTTTGGTAATTTCAGACATTGAAAATATTAATCACTTGGACAGTGCTCAGATTTGGAAGTTTGTTAGGTTAAATGTTCACCTGAATCATGGGAAGCACTTGGGAAACTGGTCTGTGTGTAGTTTCTAGCTTGAAAAGGATGAGCTGAAGTAATTGTCTGAAGTTTAAAACCTCTTTGCGTCTCCTAAATTATTTTTCAATACTTTTGCATTCACTATTTGTAGATTRAGGGAAAGAGACTTCATGGAATATGGTTGAGGATGAAGCCATAGTACAAGTCCAGTCTTTTACTATTTTCACGGTATATAATAGCTACTTCATATCCAAGAAAGTGAATAATATTTTAGTTCTTGGTAGCTTTTAAAGATCCTACAGAGTTATTGAAATAATGAATGACTGGGGATTTTTCCCCACAGCAGCACATTTTCCCCCTGAAATACGTTAGAACTTAAATGAATCTTTCAAAACCAAACACTTTGCAACAACAGCCCATGTTCTAGCCATGTATTTTGCTGCAGTCGGCTTTCTGCATTTCTTCTAACGTTGAATGTGTTCATTTTGAACTTTTACCTTTGTGTTAAAGTTACAAGCTCTGTGTCTATACATGTGCTGTCAGACCATTAAATGAATTAAAGGGTCTAATACAGCATAGCCAAATGCAGCAGCTGTGTAAGATTATGCCCTAGAATTTGAAATGATTCACATCTTGTAGTAAAATGGGACATTCCATTATGCAGGGATGAGTTCCTTCTGAGAATCTACTTGGTAGGGAATGTATATATTTCCATGGAAATGTTGATGTTGAAAAAACTAAACGTCTTAAAATGTTGCTTGTCAAGTTTGAGCAGCTTAGTGCCTAACTTGTTATACAATAATAGGTTCTGAGCAAGATATTTACCTGGAGTTTTAATCAGCTTAGAAGGAAATGAAAATACTGTTTCAGAAATTTCCTGATGTTCTGGGCAAGCAGCTTAAAAAAATAAGAACTGTTTATCCAAAGTATCACAGAATGATAGCCTAATACATAAGACCTAAATGACAAATTAAAATTAGAGTTGAGAAATAGTTTTAGGATTTTTAAATCAGACACATTCTGTCTCAGATTCCCGGGTTTAGATGTTTAGGTAGTGGCACAACTGTTAGGAGATAGCTGAGGCTCAGGGATCAGTTCAGACAGAACCACCCTCCCTCCAGGTTTGGAGTTGCGTGTAGTGAGTGGGACTGCTGGAATACYTGGTGCAGACCTTGGAAATGAAGCAAGGGAGTTTGTGATTACAAATACTATTGCTTTGAAGTAAGTTATTAAACTCTATATTAAATGTCATGTTTTTTAAATTAGAATAAACTGTCACTTCAGCTGGTTCTGTTGTATTTCTGTGCCACCCAGTTTTGGGTCTCAGATTTCTGTAGAAGTAGCATTACGTGTGTTCTGGCCTGCTGATGTTTTATGGCTACTGCAGGACAAAATGTGCAATTACTCACAGCAACACAAACTTCTTCATCAGCTTGTCAGAAACACTCAGAGCTGTGGACAGGGCTTCAATACCATTTTATATTTAATGCCATGTCTTCTGGTTTCTTTCTTTTTCCAGAGTGATCCCAGTGCAAAAAAAATAACCCAACTTGCTTCCAAAATTAGTTTTTGATCTGTTACTTTAAAAAATGTTTACAGGTACAAAATTCCAATTTAAAAGAGCAAAACAAGCCAGTAACTACCGTTTTTAACTGCTGTAACGCAGTCTGTGTTACCGCCCAGAATATTGTTATCACAGATACAGAGTTGCATGGATGAGGATGTGCGGAAGACACACATATACTTGGCATTTTTTAGCTTTCTGCACAACAAACTGTTTGTTTTTTGTTATACTGCTGTGACTCACGTTCAGCAGGATGTAAAATTTGGAAACCCACAACACAAATTGGAATCTGTTCTTCCAGAGCTGACGAAGGCTCGTTCTCCCTGAGCACTGTAGGGTGTTATGGGTGAACGTAATGAAGCCATTGCAGGTAAGTGTGACCATAGGATTCCCTTTGTATGGAAAACACAGTATCAGCACTTATATTTATTCAGAATGTTTATTAAAAGAATATGGTCAAGTGATAAGTACCAGCGGTGCCCTCTGACATGTAACAGGAAGAGAAACAGACAGGGTTCTTTGAGAAAGTAAATTACAATACTGAGACTAAAGATGCTCTGAACATGATACCAGTTAATCAGAAAGCTCTGATATTGATGTTATACGTACTTCATTTTCTGTTGAGCTTTGCCTAAGCAGCTGAARTCAATAAACCCAGCTACATTCCCCTATGTCTGCACAGGCTAAGTGAGGATTTTTGTGGATTTTTTTAGCTTAAAACTGGGTCCATAACATTAGAAGTAATACTAATGTGGGRAAAACACTCTTATTATAGGAGAAATGTCCACATGGATTTTCGATAYATCTCTGTATTTAAGTAAGTTACTTCTTGCTATATAAACAAGTGCTTTTCTGGCAAGTCCCTGTGCCTCTGCTGAAAAAACAGGATTACTTTCAATTGTATTGACCAGGATCCAGGAATAATATGTTCCTGGGGTTTGTTCCTCAGATACGTGATATATTGAGTCACAGATTCTGCTTCTCAGAGACTGCCATTAATCTGATTCCTTTTAGGAAAGACAATCTAAATGTCTTCAGGGGGTTTGAGGTAATCATTGAAAATGTGTCACCTTYAAAAATGATGAATTCATAGGAATTCACTGCAGAAAAGATTTGTAAATTCTGTCATAGTAGATATTCTGAAAGAACAGCAAAATTTCATGGCATTCCAGATTCTTTGGTGAAGTTTTTTTAATGTGGGGGTTCCTTTGCATTTTTTGGCAGCCGTTGTGTGTGTTTGCGCTGTTTGAGCAGGCAGGTACAATGTAATGGTGCATTTTGTTTGGAAATGTGTGATTTCAGGGCTCCAGAGTTCTGCTTAGAACACATATTGAAGATATAAGCATCTAATTATGTTTTTTGTAGGAAATTGTACTTCATTCATTGGTGTATAAATTTTAAGGACCAAACCCATAGGGGATATTACAAAAAATAAAGCCCAATAAAACAATAATTAAGACCTGATAGAGCCATGTAGTTACTGCAAAAGTTTAAAGGTTCAGAATTTCCATTCYTTTTAGTAAATTCCTTTAAAACTTTAAATAGTATATTTTTTCACTGTATTTCAGATCATTCTTTTGGCAGGAGCGTAATATTAGTATTGCATTATTTATTTTAAAATAAACATTTCAAAATTTGAACTCTAAAGTTGGAAGGCAGCAAAGGAGAGAGAGTTAAAATCTTGTATATAGCCAGTTTATTGCTTTAAAATTATTGACTCAGCTGTTTTCATTTGTGGAAGGTTTAGGAATTGTTCTAAGCAGTGTAAATCAAAACCTTGGCTGATGATGAATGAATGGAGCCTGRTGTCTCAAGCACATTGTGTGCTTCAAATGGGGCTTGTGTTGTTGTTGTTTAGATTGTTCTCCTTCATATGTAAATCCGCACAAAAGGATAGTAAGGAAAAGGGCTCAGAAGCTTGGAAAGGATCCATATTTCTTGTTTGTCAAGGCTGCTTTGGTCTTTTTTCCTCCAGTAGCTACTAAATCTTAATTAAGTTTCCTTCTGTAACACTTTGACTCTCCTTTTAGCATCAGCCCCTTTGTTCTCTCTTACTGTGTCGGGCATCTCTGAGTTTGTTAATGCAAATACATCACTTAAATTSGTTTCCATTGTTCTGGATTATTTACTGTATTTTAATTTCCAAGGCAGCATGAAGAAAGTTTTCTACGCTTTTCGTATGTATTAGCAGGTATTTTTTTGTTTTCATCTGTACTTTTGTCTTCTGTTTATAAACAACTTTCTTGTTTTAATAACTGACTTCCAGCAGCATCCTTCCCCCTTCCTTCCCCTAATGAACTGTAACAAACCCCTCAATTTTCCACCTAATGTAGTGTTTCTTTGTACACTGAATTTCATGTTTATGAAATGGATCTTTATTTAGAAACAAACTGCAGTTCAATTGAGCTGCAATTGAGCTTCAATTGAGCTTCCCAGAAATTGTTGAAGGAAGGGATTAGTGCCTGTTGCACCAATGTCTTTGGATTTTCAGCTGCACAACTGATTGTATTACAAACTTGATTATGCTCTGAATCAGTRTATGACTGATTTCTTGGTTGGCTCTAGGACTGGGGCAACTTCTGCTCCTCAGAAGTACCATAAATAAAAATGTAGTTGAAACGATATACAATGATTGCAACTTACAGATGTGCATTGATTTGCTTGGGACTTTTCACAGTGGTTTTATTGAGGTATCCATTTTCTAGTTCTAGTAATGCTAGGTCTATGCTCTGGTGTTGGGTGAAATCCAGCTTCCCTGAAATCGATAGGATTTCTGGCTTTTGCCTTCTGGTAGGATCAGAATTTCACATGAGTATGTTCACAGTACCCAAATTACATGCTTAGCAAAGAATCTGGTAGTGCTAATTTTCTGTAACTGTAGATAACAATACAGCTAAACAACTGAAACTTGTTCATCCCTACAACTGGAGTGACTTAGTCTGTGCTCTTATGCAGTGCCCTTTGTAATTCTTTCCAAGTTTCCAAAGTCTACCAAATGCCACAAAAATGAGTTTTAATGTTAGTTGTCAAATTTTTTTCAGGCTGAGAGAGATTTGTTTCTTCACAATTGTATGTTGAGGGAAATGTATGTAGCTTTCACAAATAGCTCAAAATTAAACTTGTAAGTAAGAATAAGTTTAAAACTTACCAAGAAATAAAGTCTTCCAGCTGGTTTGCTTCTGTGGCAGATGGAAAATCCAGAGGCCAAGTTGCTTTTGCTTCCTATATTACCCGATGCTGTAGAGTGTTAATCTGCAGTTGGAGCTGAAAATTGCTTTTGTCTTTCTCTGTTAGATCCAAGCTGTGTTGAGGAATTGGGTTTCTCCATACGATAACCAAGCTAACTAATCGGTTAAAAAAAAAAGAAAAAAGTAATGCTCCAGTATGCGTTATTCCAGAAGAGAGAGAGAAGTGTTGTTTGAAACGGCAGTGTTTTATTCTCACATGCAGAAGTACTCTAACCAGCTACAGCTGACCCAGATTCCATATACATCACTTTTGGACAGTGTTTTTTTAAACAAACACACACTCGGCTCAGCCGTTCAGCCCACCTATGATGTCACCGCGAGCACTCGGAGAGCAGAAGAAACTCCTCCTTCGGATTTCCTATCCATACCCTCCAGAAAAGGAGGGGGTAGGGAGGCTGAGAAGTTAGGAACAAGGAAAGATTGTTTGCCAGTAGAAGGGAGGTACCATATGGCAACGGACTGTGCAAGAGTTCAGCAGGCAATTACAAATCAAACATTTTTACTACGCTGCCTAAAGATGCCTTTCAAGTTATTACAGTACTGGGCTTCATTTAGAAGAAAGATTCTTTCAGGCTGATAAAACTCGATTTGTGTTGCTGGGAATAAAAGGGGCAGCCTGCCTGGATACAACAGGAAAAATGAACCATTTGTAGTCTAGAAGAATGTCAACAGAATGTCGCATTCAATTTTTGACGTTCACTTAATAAGAAACAGTTCAGTTGTTAAAGGCATGAATTCTCCAATACATGTGGAAAATGTTAAAACTCTATGTGTGATGGTTTGGGTAGGTATCAGAATATTTGATAACATCTGACTGGTGTTAGAAGTAGCAAAAGCCACAGAGATTATGCTCAGCAAGAAATGCAGAATCTGGGTTTGGTTCTGTCCATACTCAGCCAGCACTTGACTGCACTCAATTTGCTGCCATTGATCTTCCTGTTTCTCCACAGAGGCAATGCCAATTATATTTGAAAGAGAATTACCCTTGTATGCTTTAAAAATTATTTTAGATGTCATAGAAATGCATCCAATAGTTTTAGAGAACTGTTCTCTACAGAAGAGTTGTTGATWTAGCTAAAAGAAAAGATCAGTGCAAGTCATTCAGAGGTAATCCTACAAATASAGTGGTTTATAAAATCCTGCATAATAGTACAAGTGCCTGTTATAGGGAATTTCCTTAAATGTAGTTAATAAGTATGATTTACTTCTTTCTGCAGAAGACTGAGCAGGTTTGGGATTTTTAAGGCTTGTTTGGGCATGGGTTAGTAAATTCRGGTTTGGGACAGCTTATGCCATCTRGGTAGCATGGCAATTAAATGTGATTACCTGATGTTTCTGATTATCCTTTCTGGTTTTTAACAAACTGTTTCTAGCAGAACAGAAAATTGAGAGATTTAGTAGTATATCAGGTCATGTGTAATACCTTTTTATTCTCTTTTTTGTATGTCACCTCTCAACCACAAGTATTTTAATTTGTTTCTGTGTGTGCACACACACGCGCGTGTGTGTGTGTGTGTGTGTGTTGATTTTGGAGGGATGCCCAGAGTTTCCCAGCTTACATTTGAGGACTGTGCTGGTTAGGTGCTATACAAACACAACTGCTGTTCTTGTGAGGTTGTATTAATAGTCTTCCACCTGTAAAGCCAAACTCCTTGTTATGATTTTGGTCATACAAGGCTGAGAGGTGAAGTAAAATATGATTTTCAAATTTCCCTGTTACTGAAGCAAGTTTCTTAAATAATATTATTTACATTTGTTTAGTTTTTCAATTGGGATATCTTGTGAAAGGTGCGGGGGATGATGAGCAATTCCTTTGAATACCAGAGTTGTTCAGGATATGCTTCATTTAGTTGAGACAAATRGGTGAAGTTCAAGAAATGGAGTTGTGTTTAGAAATAAAATAAACATTTTATCTACAGCATTAGTGTCAAAGGAGGAGGATTTTCCTCTCTACATGATCAAGTTATTGAAGGAGTAGTAAGGTTGCAAACAGTGCAGGGCAAGAAGGCGGGTAAGGGACATGAAGTGACTTATCTATAAAGCTGTTGACTCTTCAAAGTTGTGATTATTACGAACAACAGGTTTCATTCATTTCAGTCTGAGTGCCCATTTTCCTTAGTTAACTTTCCCACATTGCTGCAAGTTGAGTTTGAGGTTTCATTCAGCTTGAAGAATTATAGGTATGGGTTTTCCTTCTATTGTTTTTTAATTGCTGAATTGGAGGAATGAAGTAGTAGACTTCCTAAAGAATTAATTCTGATCATGTATCTTAGCATTGTGTTTAAAGTGTGTTTCATATTTGTCAAAGGAATAGTAAATTGGTGCTGTGGAGAGGAGGTTTATAAGTAGTGTTGTGCATGTCCTTGTAATTACTTTTAGATTTCTAAAATGATTTCCCAGGTAAATCCAAAATCCTATTCTGAGACAATGCTTTTGTCAACCTGCTTTAATGTTAGTCAGTGAAAGCAAAAATTCTTCACAGTATTCTTGAGGAGTCTTTTTTTTTTCTGATAAATGGAAGACACTAAATAAAGAAACTTTTCATTCTAATCTTATTTCAGGTATTTATCTGTCTGACTTGACATATATTGACTCTGCCTACCCCTCAACAGCGAGCATTCTGGAAAGTGAGCAAAGAACAAATTTAATGAACAACATTCTTCGAATTATCTCAGATTTGCAGCAGTCGTGTGAATATGGTAAGCTAGTGTGTAAATATCACAGTGTTAAAGAGAAGGGCTTTAAAAGCTTTAATATTTGTCTGCTGTAATGCAATTTCAGTAAGGCCTGACCCATGTGAATGCTGTTAACCCTCCCTCATCCTCTCAGCCCAAAAGTCTAGGTTTATTCTAGTGATGTTGGTTATGACAGAGCATCAGGGTGAGAAGACAGAATAAAATTGCCATTCTCTTACATCACACAAACTACAGWACATATTTTCTGATGATAAATGTGTAGTAGCACATCATACTCAACAGTAGTTTTACTGGTATTTTATAAGCTTATATCCCTGTGTTTCATAATTTTATGACTGAATTCCAGAAATAGGATTGCTTTTGGAGTAGTACTTTTACTGGGGATAATAAAATACATTTAGCTTGGCTTTTGGACATTTATAGTTCTGCCCACAGATCAGATAATATGTTTTTGCTTCAAAGGTGGYTTCCCTCACAGTCCTCTTCCCATTCTAGTAAAGTCATAAGGCTGTGTTTGTGATAGTGGAATGTGAATTAGCMCAGGATTGTGGCTTCCCTGAAAGCTCAATATAAAGAGAATATGGGCTGTAAAAGAGTCCTCAGACACAGCCCTTCACATTCCAGTTCTGGGCCTTCAGTTTGGCCAAGGATGTTGTCTTACTTTTCCCTTATATGTGCTCTGATTAACAGCTGTAGGGGCTTATGGATGTGGGGARTGTCAGTTCAGTGCATGAGGATTGCTATGAAGTTCTAAAATTTCAGTATCATTAGGGCCTGTAGTTTGTACCTCCATCTCACACAAAAAAGTAAGAGATCTGAATCTGTTCAAATAGTTTCTGGAAAATAACTTTGCTTATCAATAAGTGGTACAGTGATAATGAATGTCATCTGTTCTCCAGATATTCCTATGTTGCCTCATGTCCAAAAATACCTAAACTCAGTTCAGTATATAGAAGAACTACAAAAGTTTGTAGAAGATGACAATTACAAGTAAGTACGAAATGCTATAAACTGACCCTAACTCATTACAAAATAACTTCTRTAACTCAGAGCCTGTCACTTGTAAGACTGCCTGTGTACTGGGGAATTGTATTATATGATGTGTCCCTGCCCATGGCAGGGGGTTGGAAGTAGATAAGATTTAAGGTTCCTTTCAACCTAAACCGTTCTGTGATTCTATCACTATGCACCTCAGACAGACCAGTTGCATGTAGCTGTGGTTCCAGCAGGATCCTGTGCTCAAGACACTTTCCTACATGCGTATGGGAAAGGGATGCCATATGCCATATGCAAAGGGATGGCATATCTCTTCCCTTTTCTATGCCAGACTGCACCAAACCCTAGCTTTCAGGTTGGTTTGGTCTTCTGAGAAGGACTTTCTACGTGTGGCTCACCTGTAGCATTGTTCAGTCGGTAAGATGAATCCCATGGCTGAAGATGGCTTAAGTCATTCTTCATCAGAACAAACCCATCTGTGCTTCCAGTCCCAAGTTCTTACTGAGGGTGACTTAAGGCTTTCACTTTCAGATATACTTCATTTTCAATTTATACTTTTCCCTTTGATTAGGTTAAAAAATGTGAGTAAAATGTAAGCACTTCATTTTTGAGAGGCAAGTTCCTGTCCATCTCTGTCTCTGCCTGCTCCTCCCAGCCTCCCACCCGAAGTTTCTACTTCCTTAATTAAAAGATTATTACTCTCTTAAGTGATTTGGCGTCCAGCAAAACTGGGGGAGGGAAATCTCTGGCAAGAGACAGGAACTGAGGATAGAAAACACCCTAAGGCAAATCTGTTGCCTGCGAAGGAAGTTTTTGTTCATTGGCTGATGTGCTTGAGGAGGTTCCCCACCCATTCCCATCCTGCCTGCCCGGGAAGTTTGTCATCTCTCTGGGTTGAATTGGTTGCTTGTGCAGCTACACTGGAATGG
This sequence comes from Amblyornis subalaris, assembly GCA_018881555.1. Lineage (NCBI taxonomy): Eukaryota > Metazoa > Chordata > Aves > Passeriformes > Ptilonorhynchidae > Amblyornis > Amblyornis subalaris. Next base: position 4,399,239 of record JACAXG010000049.1, on the reverse strand, counting down.
CAGAAGGGAGATGCACACTTTGGGAACAGCTGTGCTTTGCCATTTAATAGCCCTGGCTTGGGTTTACTGAAAGGCAGCAAATGGGGACCCTTCAGTTTTTGTCAGAGAAGAGTTAACAAGGGCTCAGACCCCTGGCTTCCCTTCTGTGTCAATGGAATGATACAGAGTTCCCAGGCAGGTGCAAAGGAGAGAGCTCTTTATTACGAAAACCAAGCCTTTTTAAGCAGTTAGCCATTATCAGGATACATACCATTGAAACACAGCAAACAGTAATTCAACCAGTCACCATAAGCCACGACGTGATCATGCGAAAGTATGTAACTTGTTTTCTCTACTTCTAAGTTAGCTGAACTGGTTCCCAGAGGCCTTTTTACTTAGCCAAAGTAACAGAAGTGGACCATGATTTTACAAGGGTAACAAGGCCTTCCTTTTGCAAGGTTTTACCTATCCTCAACACCCTTCTGACGTTTGTAAGTTGTTCTCTGCATGTCCATGTGGAAGCATCCGTCTTTACCTTTTTCCTGGGATGCTCTGCAGCCTGATTTGGGAAGTGTCACTTGTCTATCACTGAGAGTAAAGCTCTGTGGTCAAACATTTGAAGGAAGGAAAAAAAAAGCCAACTCAAATCCAAAGTCACTTGCCTGCAGTGTCTCCGTAGTGGCATTGTTTTCATGAATTCTGTGCTCCACCTTCCTCCACCTTGACTAAGTAGGGCTCACTACCAGTGGGAATTTTATTGAGGAAGTTGCTACAGTCTCTTCATCCTGCGGAATCCACATTTTGATATCATGGAAGTGAATGGAGACAATGGCACATAAATCAGAAACATAGCTGCTATTCACAATGTTTGGTTTTATACCAGTGGGTTTTGCACATCTCCAAACCAAATGTTTTTATGGTTGAGGAGTGTATTTTGAAGAACTATTCTTACTATAAGTGACTGTTTTACTTTTCGTCCCCTAAGGTGTCTGTCAGCAAAAAGGCTGAAGTTAGGAAGCAGCCACTGTGACTTGAATATATGTTTTTTCTTCCTGAAGGATTTTATTTGAAAAAATTAAATATTAAAATTGTAATGAATCATTGGTAAACTGTCTGGGAATGGGAAGGAGAGGAGCTGTCAGACTTTAAATTTTTCTCCCCAAAATTAAGTAGATGTTTTTTCAACCTTAGTAGTCTCTAAGATTTTAGTTCTGCAAACTGTGTGGACAGGATACACTTGATCTTCCTGAAGTTCTCTTCTCCTGGAGTCTGTCTTCTTTTTTGTGGGACTGTTGGAAATGGCATTAAAAAGTTACAGAAAAAACTTGAATTATGGATGAAATAATTTTGATAATGTATTTTGCAAAACACAAAAGGATTTTGGCTTTTGTATCAGTAAAGACAAAAGGCTTGGCTTCCACACTAGTGCACTTTATAGAAAAATTGAAAATATGAGTCCAAGAATAAATATTTTAGCCAAGGTGGGGGGAGCAGTTGTATATTTTTTTATTCTTCCCAGGTTTTAGCTGGAGTAGCAGTATCACCACTAAGTTTCATGTATCTGCCAGCCATCCCAGGGCACTGGAGGTCCTGGTGGTCTGTATGAACCAAAGCAATAGGCAGGAAAAGTCAAGTTTGGAAATAGTATGTGCTAAAGAAAACTCTGCACTGTTTGTATTACCTTCGTAGTATTTCTTGCAATTGTAGCATCAGGCAGCTTTCAATTGTAAGTTTAAAAATGCTTCTTCACAAACTTACATTTCTATTTCCTGATAAAGTTAATTTTTAATGTTTCTTTAATGCAGACTTTCATTAAAGATAGAACCAGGGACCAGCACCCCCCACTCTGCTGCTTCCAGAGAAGATTTAGTAGGTAAATGCTTAATAAATGTGAGAAGATTTGAGGTTGTCATGTGCATTATTTTAGAATTGCAAACGTGGAAAATATTTGCCTGAGGTTATAAAGAAGTGTGAAGTTTAAACACTGCATGTTTGTAATAAAAAGTCTAAAGGTGATCTGTAAAGAAGGAATTGAGTCATTTTTTTAGGTTCTTGTATGTATTGTGGCACTAAGTTGTTAATGTCATTTGGGGTGGAGAACTATTAAATATTCATTCTTTGTTGTGTCTAGACAGAAGGGCCGTCATCTAAACTTTTCATGGCATAATGTGCTTCCAAAAATGCACTTTTTTTTTGGTTAATGCCAAAAGTGGTTGAAGGCAAGAGTTTGAAAATGTAGAATCAGTGGGACATGTCTAGTGCCAGTGCAGTGAATGCAGCCACCTTTACAACTTGCAAAATACTTGTAACTGGGTGGTGTATTTGAACTAAGTGTGTTTGGTTTTAATCCTCTGCAAAAAAYCTGAAGTGCAGGGGTTTTAATTATCAATAGATCAGTGAGTTTTATTCCAGGCTGTGTCTTATAAAAGGAGTTTAGGAAGTTTTGTGCAACTTTCCCATGATTTTCTGAGCAGTAACCCTGACAGTACTTCTGGTGTGACTTGGGACTAATGTCTTTTCTCTTCCCAGGCTCTGAAGTCGGAGCATCTCCACAAAGTGGACGGAAAACTGTTGCAGCTGAAGGAGCCTTGCTACCACCAACACCCCCTTCTCCTCGGAACCTGATACCCCATGGGCATAGGAAATGCCACAGTCTGGGATACAAGTCAGCATTTTGCTTAATCTGAAAATCCTAAGATTTGCGATATATCATCTTTCAATACAAAGTATTTTGTAAAAAGTAGCATGACTTGTACACGATACTTCGCTTACAGACCCAATTTGTGGCCAGGAAGCAAGCTCAGAACTATAATGGTGGTATCCCTACCCAAGAGAATTAATCAAAATAGGAAGACTGAAGTTATGATGATAAGACTATTCAATGAGTCAATCAGAATGGCTCTTACTGAATGACAGAACTTTTTAACAACTCAGTGCCAGTGTAATTATTTCAAATCCAAATGAAATAATTGCATCGGTGGTATTTTTGCAGGGAAACCTCCTTTGTAGGCTTCGTATAACTTTGTTTAGTAATGGCTTCAGGTTTTTTCCATGTAAGTGTACTTCTGCTTAGTATCTTGATCATTATGTCATCAATTCCTTTGTCATCTTTTCAAAATGCAAGATTGTAGCTATCCAGTAATTAATAACTTCTATTGTGTAAATTTACCTTTAATGAGATAGAATGCAATTCTACAGTTCAGTTATGTGTTATAGAAGACAAAAATACCTTGGGATATAGTTATTGTACTCCTGACTTTCTCTTTGTTACCTGAGCACTGTGCAGTTTTAAAAGTAGTAATGCCTGTAGATAATACAGTTTGTGCACAATTGCTTGTGGCTTGGCCATGGTTCAGTTTGGCATTGGCAGCATGGTGCATGCGATCCTTCAGGATGTTAAAACAACTCCTGAGAGGTATCAAAGGCAAGGTTGTAACAGTTCTGTCCTTGTTCATTTCTAGTTTCATCCACAAAATGAACACGGCTGAATTTAAAAGCGCAACATTCCCCAACGCAGGACCAAGGCACCTCCTGGATGACAGTGTCATGGAGCCCCACGTCCCATCCCGAGGGCAGGCCGAGAGCTCCACCCTTTCTAGTGGAATTTCAATAGGTAGGAACTGCAAACACACCTGCACAATGCATGATCTTTTAATAAATATTGTAGCACAATTTGTTGGTGGTTGTAACTGCAGCAGTTCTGTTCTAAATACTGGTTCTGTTTTAGAACAAATCTGAGAAATGTAGGGGAAAGAGAGAGGCTTAACTTTTACAGCATGAATGGAGAAATTATAAAACAGACTGTTTTTTTCTATCCCCTTTAATGATACAGCTTCTGATACTCTTCTTCATTGATGGAGGTGGAAGGAAGTGCAGGGAATGATTTTCTATTATCTTTTTTCCCCAAGTCAATCCAAGTTTAAAATGTTTTATAGTGGGATTTCTATTTAAAATGCCATATTGACTTGACAGTGAGAACTGTAAATTGCTGACAGTTTTAAGAGCATAATTTCTAAATGCTTCTGACTTCGACGGTAGATAAAAATATAACTTTCAGATACCTCAGAATGTCAGAATCTACTTAATTTTGGTAAATTATTTATCTTCATGTATTTAGGGTGGTACTCTTTTTTGAGAACTTCTGCTTCTTGAGTTTCTTATGTGGCAAGAGTTGCTCTTTTTTCCTGTTACACACAGATTGTTAAAGTGGAGGGAGGGCAAGACAAGTGCTTTTCAGACCTGTTTGCAGCCAGGGCTGACAAATGGAACCTCTCACTGCAGTCCTTTTCTCAGAATTATTACTTTGATAGAATTCAATGGTATTCAATTTTTATGCATTTATGGTAATAAAAGGTCCTTGTAGCGCTTCACATTTCTTTGGATAACTGAATTTTAAAAGCTGTTTTGCTTTTTAGCCTTCGTGGGGGGAAACAAGGTCACAGATTGTCAGATTACGCTGCTTTCAGGAGCTGTACGTGTATTTTCTTGAGGAGAAGGCCATATGGAATTAGACCAAAGTTGGTCTAGGCGAACCTGTTCACATCAGACAGCCTCCACTATTTAATGTGCATTGCCTGTCTCTGTTCCTTGCAGGTTCTCTGCTGTGGCAAAGTTTGCCGTTTCAAAGTCATCCATCAGGAATGATGCTTCTCCTCAGCATCCAGGCAGCTTGCATTCCCAAAGGTTGCATGGTGCAGGAGAACCAAGCTTTTATCACTGTTGTTGAGATGTAGCAGTGCCCTTTTCTTAGGGCAGTGTTTTACTGATGTTTTCTATCTAAATACCTAAGAAATTCTCTGCAGTTGATCCTTTTTTCCAAGGTAAATTATTTCTGTACCTCCATTAGAGCCTAGCAGGGAAAGTTTGCCAGAGCTGACAGGCAGTTTTTCATGAGGTGCAACTAAGAACCAGTCACCATTTAGATATTTTGGAGAATATAGGATTTTCCTGCTTTGTCTCCTCTCTGAATTTTTCAATTCTGTGCTCTGGCTCAGGCATGACCTTACTGATTTGATGTAGTCACCCTTACAAGCTGGAACAAAATTACCGCTTTAGAAAACTTGTATAAATGGCTTGTAAAACAGCAACCTTAGGCATTTTGTGCAAGATCAGCATTTGTGGTTAGAAATCCCCCTCTCCCATTCTCTTTCACCTCCAGCCTCCCCATACTTGGACACTTCAGTTTTATCACTGTTCTGACCATCCAGCAGTGTTGTTATTTTTGCTGCTTCTTGATGATGAAAATTTCAGTGACACAAAAGGTTGGTAGAGGTGCTAGAAATACGTATGGAAGAAGAGGGTAAGTTGTGGAGGTTTGCAGAATTCTTGGAAATGTAAGTTGTCTAGCATTCTGTGTTGCTACCTCAGCAGGATTTAAGGAAGTTGATTGAAGCTGCTGAGTTCCTCCATCATGTTTGAAGTACTCTGTTTACTCAGGACTTGGAATTAGTACAGTCACTGCAGCAGAGAGGAGGTTTGTGGTGCTCTACAACACAACTTCAAAAGATAGTTGGGAAAATGTCTTCTGAATGTGTGTACTGAAAGGAGTGTTATTCCTCACCTTGCCCATAAATGTGGATTTAAACCTGTTGCTCTAGAAACAGGACTACCTTTTTTACATATAAGCCCATATATTGCTTCACTTTTTGGATAAATGATCCTTCTTCAAAACATGGACAGAGTTTCTGCTATGTCAGCACCTTGAATGTGCCTTTAAAGACAACTGTAATACTGCTTTAAATCAATCTTGTGTTTTCAAGACTCGGAGGTGTTCAGACCTTTCCAGTCCTTTCATATTGGAGAACCTGATAGGATCTGCCTCTATGTTAAATATTCAAAYACCACCAATGTAACAGCAGTGTCCATAGGAATCCATCAGCAAGTCTTTAAACTAAAACCACATATTGAAGTGATGATGGACAATTTTGATTGTGTCGTGCTGGGAGAGACTGACAGTCCGTTCTGAGAATGGTGCAAAGCATGCCAGAATTTTTACATCAGTGTAATTAATCTTTCACGTATGAAGAATATACTAAGTGGGTGTTTTTCATTGCAATGAGTGATTCTTAAAGCAGCAGCAGTGCAAAAAGTGAGCCAAGTATGGGATTTGCTGAAAATAGGCCGATCTGTGATGTGACAGCCATGGTCAGAGGCCTTTATCAGATTATTTTCTTAATTTCAGGATTGGAGGCTGATGGTGTGCATTCAACTCATTCTGTAAAAAAACCTAGAACTCAAAAAATATTAAAGATATAGCCCTTTTTATATTTGTTTCTTGTGCTTGGGTCAAAACAATTCTTGTTCCTAGAGCTATGGGACTGTGTTCCATAGCTGATGGTCATGTCTTATGCTGGAATAAGGGAGGTGTATCTCTGGTTCTTTTGCCATCCTCCTGTGTTGTAAATAGGTGCTTGTTATCTGAACAGAAGTGAGAAATGTTTTTCCAGCACTGCCAGGGCTATCCTAATAAGAAGGAAGACTATGTGACTTGTCCAGTCACTTATCCAGTGTCAGATGGGAAATGTTCTCTTGAATTCAGGAATGTAACAAGAGGAAATAGTCTCTTGTAAGTTTTAGCCATTCATAATGTAGATGGCTGCATTTGAGCTGGTTATAACTGGAGCTCTTTATGACTACATAAAGAATTAAGATCTCAAGGATATGATTAATCTCATTCTTAGGTGGGTGGTTAAAAACGGGTTATATGACTTGAGTCCTTAAACCCCCACTGTATTTCTGTTGATTGCAAAGAAACTTTAGAGAGCCAACACATGAAAATACAGACAGATGAATGGTAGTGAAAATGTTTGTTTTGTGCAGATAATCCAGAATATCTGGATTTTTAATTTGGGACAGATGCTTTTACTTTGCAGTGAAAAGTTCGTTGAGAACCCCCACTTATTGCTATCAGTAAACCCTAAAGCTACAAGGTGGTTTTGTTCTGCAGTGGATGTGTTTGGATGAGGTCACTGTGTTTGGATGAGGTCACTGAGTACACTCTGCCCTTCTGAGGTGTAAGCATTGCTCTTGGCTGGGCTCAAGGAACCACCTGCACACTCTTACTACCTGTTCTACTCCTGTATTTGCCTCCTGTCACCTCCTCACCTAAAAATAGGATAAATTAAGATGCTTTTACTAGATCCTGATTTCACTCAGAAATAGCATGAAACTTCCTTTAATTTTCTAAAGAATACATGATTTTCTATTACTTTCCAATTTTCTTATACTTTTAAGTGTGCTGTTACATTTCTTTGCAGCAATGTTCAGCTTGTTTCATTAATGTTCTCAGAAGCTTTGGATTTCCACCATTTCTTACAATTTGGCTCTGCTACGTTACTGAATTTCTTTTCTCAAGCTGAGTTTGTTTACAATGACGAATTGTTCAGGTAGTTCTGTAGAAGTAAAGGGACAGTGTAAAATRGGTCCTTTTTTTCAGATATTGTTTCTGTGTGGCTTTTCTCCTCTTAGATTACCTAACCTACAGGATGCAAAGTCGTTCTGCTAAGGGGGTTATTTTTTAAGAGTTCTGTTTCATGTGTACCACTTAAAAACAAATGTCAAGGTATGAACACAGAAACACTCTSCTGAAATTGAGATTGTGACTTTGGATGTTTAAAAATTCAAAGGAAACAATTATGAATTGTGTTTATAGCAGTGTTGGATGCAAATTCTTTCTTAAACTATTTATTTTTTTCCACTTGTTTTTCCTAATCTACAATGATATGGATGAAAGCTCTGGAAAAACTAAAGCTCTTGAAAAAAGCCTTTTTTAGTGTGTTGCAGTCACTGGAGAATAACTTTATTCATTTTTCTAATGCAGTCGGAGGAATTAATGCTGCAGAATGAAAGAAAGGTATTTTAAATCAGTGTGAATTAATGTAAGAAAGTGCCTTTGTAGGAACAGTACATTTCCAGTACATGCTCAACTGGCATGAAATACATACAAGAATATCGGCATTTTAATGAATTCCTCTATTAAGTCACCACCTCGAAGTTATTGAATTCTACAAGGGATTATATTTCTCTTCAAATAAATGAAGTATAGGTGTAGGTATACAGTGTATGCATTTACTTTCAGGGGTTTTGGCAGCCTATACAGTAGGGAAGACCTTTACACAGCCAGTRTTTGTTTGAATCTGTAACCTGTACTGTGCTGTTTGGGTGTGTAGGACTGAGTCATGAGATCAAATTTCAGATAGGGTTTCAGGCAGAACAAATATGTTGGGTTTATTTAAATATTTCCTTAATATGAGTATATAGATGCCTCTCTCTTGCCCGAAATTTGGATACTCTGTTTTGCCATTGTGAACTACTACTTTAGTGATAGGATAAATAAAAAGCTGTATAACATTAGAGGTTTAAAAATGCACATGTAGGTGCCTGGATTTGAGAGGAGAAGAGGATCTATTCTAGCCTCCCAGTTCTTCCCTAATCCATATTGGTACTGTTTGGTCCAAGGCTTATGCTCTGGGTATGTTGCAATCAATGTAGTTGTACAAACCYCCTGTTTCTGCCCCATCTTTACCCATTTGGTTATTTGCTTTGGTTAATTTTTCACGATGGAGCTCATTATCAGTGATGGTATTAGAAGTTTCTATCAATTCTCTGGCATGATATTGCTTGAGTCCTTTGCCAGAGTTCCCACCATACATATTTGGTTAACTGGGGAGCCAAAGTTGAGCTGTTTAAACTTTACAATAGTTAGATGGTCATGAGCTGTATATGAGGATTTTCAGTATGGTCATGAACTCACCAAAGCAGAACAGAGCTTTCAGGGCATGGAGCCCATCTCCATGGTGTTAACTGGGCTGTGTTGTRCTGCAGCCATTGATGTTCAGGCCTCTTAACCAATTTGGTGTGTTTTCACAGTAGAATTCCAAGCTCTGTCGGGTCAGTGACCAGCTCTGGAAACACTGTGTAACTCGAGCCAAGAGAGTGTCGATGACAGATTCGGGAAGCGGAAAGAATTTTTAGTCTGAAGACTTTTTAAACTCTTTGGGGTTGGTTTGTTTATATTAACACCTGTTTAACTTTGGGGACTAACTTCTGGATAAATGAAGCCTGTGTTAAGTGTTCAGTATCCCCAGACTTGGGGCAGTGAGTGGGTGCCGTGACCAGGGGAATGGRGATGGAATAGTGTAGGCATTCCCTATCCCATAACTGGGAACCTCACACTGTTTGTGTGGCTGGAGCACAGACATCTCACAGACATCCATGTATGCACATCTGCAGATGTGAGCAGAAAATTCACATCTGAACTGAGCTGCAGTGCTGGAGCTGTGGAAACAATCCTGAGCCTTCTCAGATCATCACCAGCACAGTTAGCGAAAACACATTTTGCCAGTTGCTGTTATTCCTAAGCTAGGAAAAAGCCTTCATGTTAAGAAGTGAAGATAAACACAACTCAAAGATTTTATTTTTTTTCTAGTCCTGTACAAGAAATATGTCATTATATTAGCAATGAAGAAAACAAGGAAGATAGTGCCTTGTGTCAAGTGGCTTCTTACATAAGGCCAAAATTTGTTGAGAACATTACCTAGTAGAAAGAACTTATATTACCTAGGATTTGTTATTAAGTTTAACCTGAAGGCTTGCTTGAGGTTGTTGGARAAACTCAAATATTGAGTACATACTTGAGAAGAATTTAAGAAGGTGATATATTTTTAGAGTACTGAATGAATGAAATATTTCCAGTTGAGGTGACACTCAAATAGTGCATTTAATGTTTAAACAGAACTTGACTAGACATCTAACTTTTATTAAGTTAAAAACAGTCCCTTTTACCTCTGTTTTGTTTTGGAAGGAGGGATGTAAGGTATTTTCTTTTGCTTTTCAGGAAAGGGGTATTTTTAGTATCAGAACTTGTGCAAAATAATCTCCTACAGGATTTTAGAATCTAAAAAATCCTGTTGGAGATGGTTTTTGTGTGGATGTTAGAGGAATAATCAAATGCTGAAATTCAACCTTTTCCGGGTTTTTGATACAATTCGTACAGCCTCTGTGGGCATCAGTGTAAATGTTACATCAGTAGCTGTGATGTTTGGCCCAATATTTTTACAGATTGACATTCCTTTTAAGTGTAATTGGCAATTTCTGTATAAATTTAACYTTTTAAGTGAAATTTTTTGTTTACAAAGTCCCCAAATTCATGTAGGTTTTCTAACTGTAGTGATACTGTACCAAGGATTGTTGCTTTCTGACAGATGACATTTCAGCTCTTGCTGTAGATGGTTTTGCATTTTTACAAAGCAACGCTAGCTTTTAAATCTTTCTGTAGTGTGCTTAGYACAGCAACTGAATTATAACTTTATTAGAAAAGCTGATACATTGCCATCAGAATGTCATTTCAGGTAGAATTTTAATGTATCAGCCTACTTTAAATATAAAGAATTACTTCATAATACTGTCTTATTAGGGGGTTTTAATTGTGTGGATTTATCACGTGGGCCTCTATTAAGTAGAGCTCTAGTCATATTAAATTTGCACTTCTTGTTGATATACAGCTAAACCAAAGCAGTAGTAAGAAAGTACTTCTACTGTAATAGCAGGCTCCACCTGGAWAGGTTACTCCAACTAGTTACCTCTGTTTTTCCTGAGATAGTTCATGATCTGTCTGATATAGAAGTGCCTCAAATACTGGGAAGTTCAATCCACACATTCTCTTTTCCACGGTGCAGGTCAGGTGTAAACTGTGCTGAACAGAACTCCTCATTATTTTTATAGTCACTTCTTTGCTCACCTGTCCTGTGGCACGTGAATGTTTGCTGATAGATTCTGAGAGTCATTTGAAGTAAGAGCACTTACTCAGTTACTGTAGTAACTTTGGTAACTTGTTCTCACAGCTACGGAGGAGGTGTGAGTCACAGGAGTTTGAGTAACTGTATTACTCTTTTATGGACAGAGCTACCTGCTGCTGGAACYCTTCCAGCAATTGGACATTTCAGGATCAGTGATCTGCAAATGGAAGTACTAAAGACACTTCTAGAAAGTAATGAGAATTACCTCTTGAATATTTTACCTCCCTGCTTGCAGCCCTTTATGCCTCCACTAGAACATCACTTTTGTGTCTGTGTCTCTTAGCTCCTTCCACTCTACAAATGGCTTTTACTGTAGTGTTGGTATSAACCAGGCTAGGACTTTCCTTTAGAAAAAATTCAGAATAAGCTGAGACTAAATTATCAAGTATCCCTTAGAGAGCATGTTAATATGTGGATGTTGAGCTAATGCTTGCAAAAGAGGCATCTCAGTTGAATTGGCTGGCAGATAAAGGCATGTATTTTCTCTTAAATTTTGCACGGAGGGAACTTCAGCCCATGCTGAGATTTTCATGGCTCTGGGCTGGAAWTACCCCTGCTGTGTGTAAATCTTTATTGCTTCCATGTTTACTCTCTGTTTACTTAGTGCATATCCAGATTTACTTGGTACACATTATCTTCGTTTTTTAGGGCACCACTTTTCCCTCCTGATTTTCTGTGTAAAATTACAGGGAGCTGGTTCCCATTTTCAATCACTGTTTCTCTGAGAGAACCTTTAAGTAAGGAGCATTTCTTCAGATTTTTTGTTTGTTTTCTGGTTTGTCTGAAAACAATTGTGAATAAATTCTGGCCTCTGTATATGGGTGTTCAGGAGGCAGAGCAAACAAGGTGTCAAGTTCGTGTGCCAAAAGGTGGGCTTCAAGCARTGACTGACATTGAATTGCACTGAAATTTAGGAGTTGGGATTATCTGGAGCCAAAGATGTTGTCTTGAAGTGGACAGCAGGAATAGTAGCTGGTGTGGGCAGCTGGTCTGGTCTGAAAGGTGAAGAGCAGCAAGGCAACAGCTTGGACATTGTTTATAGAAGCTACTGAGTTCTGTTAACAGCATCTCTATGCTGATGATTATTTACTGATTTTTAACAACATTACAGGTAACACCCACCTTGTGTCTGTATTTAAATACTCATTTTCAGAATGGTRGGATTTACTGTAATTGTAACTTTACTGTCTTATTTATGGGACTGCCATGAGTGGATGCATCAGATATTTGGATTTTGTGACTTTCCTTTATTTTCAGTGTTTGAAATAAAATACTTGTGGTAACATTTGATTAGTTTACAAAGCACAAAAGGAAATAATGCTGTTGTGATCTGGTAGAGTAAGTGGGAGATAGCCTTAAAAAGTTGTTTAAGGCTTCTCAAATCATGTATTGGAGATTCAGCAATGAGCTTGCACCTCTGTGTCATTACTGTGTATGACTTCATAAGGAATTATTTCAATAAGTGACCTTTCTTTTTGAATGCTTTTTGTGTTAATCAGACAAATCTGTGTTTAAGGTGGTCCTTCTATTTTGAAAATGTTTTTCCCATTTATTAATGCTTGTTTTCTTCAACTTCTTAATGTGGACCTAGACCGTCTCCCTTCAAATCTCCACCTCAGTTTATGTGAAATTTCGCAAGCAAATAACAAATTATTTCCTGTGTAGTATTTTGCTGAAATATTTTTGCATATTTAATCTTAAATATTCTGATGAGAAACACATAATTGAAAGTGATGGCCTTGTGATTAAGTAAAGTATCATTCATTATTATCTTTTTCTAGGTAGCAGTGATGGTTCTGAGCTCAGTGAAGAGACTTCCTGGCCAGCATTTGAAAGGTAAGAAAAACCTGTGCTTCTCTTATTCACATTGTTACTTACAGTCTCTCACTCACTCCTGAAAATGATTCTTTATTTTAGTGACCTGGAGATCTTCTGTGTGTAAGAATATTAAAAAACTGTAGTAAGCTCACTGGATCTGTTAAAGCAGCAGAGAAGCACCTTCTGCTCACCAGTAGTTAACAGGGCCTTTATCTAATGGGGTGCTTACTCAGTGCACACATTCTTTAAGTAGCTCAGCGAAAGAACCATTAGACCCCAAAGGATTTATATGTGTGGATATCATGTGTGCTGTTTGTGACCTGTCTCTTTTTCATTTTCACTTTCCCTGAGGTACTTTGTCTATTTGTAGTCCCTTTGCTCCCTTGTCATTGACATTGTCACCTTCTTTGTCTCTCTCATCCTCTTTTCCCTTCATTGTCACTTGCCCCTGTGTTACATGGGAAGACAACAATCCCTTGCTAATGTCTGACTTTGTGGTCCAGAATTAACATGTTCGTTATCCAGTACCTGCAAATGCTCAGGTGACTTTGACCACTTCAATCCATTCTCATGTTGTGTTTGGGAATGTGGAAAAAGACAAACAGCTGTAGTTTAACATAGGAAAAGGTGGAATACTCACCCTCCCACAGCTCACTAAGATGCACAGTACAGTGCATCACTTGCTTCTATAACACAATTTCAGGCAATCCATCAGCTTCAGAGTTGCCATGGATGACTTTTTCTATCATGCTTTGAAATTTTTTGTAGAAGTTTTTGTCAAAGAACTTTCTCTTTATAGTTGGGAACTGTTACCACGAACTTACATTCTTCTTGAACTCAATTGAAGCAGTTGAAGTTCTGTGTTAATTTTGGAAGAAATCTTTGAAATGTGCCAAAGGTGAACTCTAGGATGCTTCATGCCATAAATATGAATACATAAGTGAGTAAAGGCCCTCGAAATTCTATTAGGGAAATGACAGGAACATCCTACATGAGCACAGAAAGCAAAGGGGGTCAGAAGGGAAATCTCTAACTTGCAGGCTGCATCACAGAGCACATTCAAAAGCACTTTTTTTATTTCCCTGCTGCCTTATGGAATTGTGTATTGGTATCAAGTTATTTCTCAAAGATTAAAAGTTAYAGGTTAGACAAAATGGTGAGCTGAGTGCTTTTACTCTCAGTAGCATAAGAAACTTAAAAATTTTAGTAAGCCTCGGATGTAAACTCATGGTAACACTCCTTAGAATTGTTGTGTGGACTTTGGAGAAAAGCAGAGGTTTTTCATGCCTGTCCTAAAGAGAACTGACAGCCCCAGACTCCCCCAGTTTAAAGRTTTGTTCCATGTCTAACAGAAGATTCCTCCTCCAAATTTCACTTTGCCTTCTCTACTTTCCTCTCTCCTGAGAGCACTCTTTGAGAAGCCTGTTTGAGGTTGCCTGTGTTCCAGGGCAAGTTCTCTTGCCTGCTTCCAGGGAGAGGGATAGCGTTCCTTACAGACATTCCTAACACCATGTGTGAAATTCCTAGAGATAGGCAGCAACCTTGAGTGTGCTGCTTGATTTACAAGATGATGAGGCGTGTTTTGGAATTTAATAGGTAATACACTGCCATGCAAGTGTCAAAATTTGAGATAACTAGAGAGGGTGTCTCTCTAGTTTTGGCCTGTACAGTGGATTTCCATTCTTTATAAAAGTCTTCAAGGGAGAGGCATTAGTTGCCTGGAATTATCAGCTCTGGCAAAATTGGGGTATATCCAGTGTTAATGATTACTTTCTATGCAGTGCAAGTAGGAATTCAGTATTTCCCAGTGATTTAGAAACAGGATCTTAGGTAAATCTGCATCATATGCCTTAACAGGAAGAAACCAGTTCCTCCACACAGAGATTCCCCAGGTAACAGAAGGAATTGCAAAATGTATTCTTGTTTTTTCTGGCCTTCCTGCTTGTAACTGGGGCGTGCAGAAGGGATGAGAACTAGAGCCACTGATTGTTTTTAAGTGCAACAGAAACTTAGTTTGAAACTTGAGAAAGAGCTTTTGGCATTGAAGTGTCCCTTCAGGCCAATCAAAAGTACTGGAAGGACTAAAATTTCAGKTCCTGACAGTTACATCCTGTTAAGAGCAGTGTATTAAGTGACACTTCAGTCTCACTGGTTGTCATCCTGAGTGTCTCTGAATAGATTTCCCTGAAATAGCAGGATTCCAAGAATGATAGCCTCCTTGTTATGCAAAAAAATCTCAAGCTTAAAGGTAAGAAGAAAACATATTTAATTTGCATGCCAAATGTATGTATACAAAAATAAACAGCTCATATTACATTTTTTTCCTTAATTATTGCTTTATTTGCCTATATCTTGAGTGTGTTCTAAAAAATAATTCGTAAGTTCAAAGATATCTGTTACACTGAGAAACAAATGATGGTAAATTTTAGGACAGATTAGTAGAYGGTGATCAATTAATATCTTTTTGATAACTCTTCTTGCAACAAAGGCAGTTTGGGCTGGTTTAAAAAAACAAAATGACAAAAACCCCTCATTCTTTTTGTTTAATGCTTCTGACGTTTCCTGTAGCCCTTCTTTAAGCCTGTTTTGCCTGGTTTTCTGAGTTCAGGTTGAAACATAGCAATGCTACTTGTTTAGGTTTCCCATTCTGAAATACTGCCCTGTCCATGCATAAGCAGCTTCCCAGGTAATGTAAAGCCCCTCTCACAGGTAACAGAAGTTAGATTTGTACTATATTGGAGACTTTTCCTGTAAAATTCTCAGAGGCTTGTACTTAACTGCCTGCTTCCATGGAATTGCTGATTTTCAGTCTTTCTGCATAATACAAGCAACTAGAAAAATGGTTAAAAAATAAGAGGKGAGGACAAAGTGATTCAACAATGCTTCTGCTGACTTAAATGGAATTGAGTCAATAAAGGGATCTGATCCAGAAAAACAAGGTTCAGTGAAGCAAAGCAGTGTTCAAAAGGCAGATGTAGGGCACAATTCCTGGCTAGGGATAGCAGTGTGGATCAGGTAAAGGATTCTGAAACGTGGGGCTTACAGCCAATGTGTAAAGGTTAGAGGGACTGGAGAACTGAAATATTGCTTAGATGATTTTAATGTTCCTTAGTACAACAGAATTTTAAACAGTGTCTGGCATATTTTGACAGAGCTTGTGATTCCTTTCAGCCCAACAGCTTGTGTGTGTTCATACTCATAGAAGTTGAAACCATTTGTTTGTAGTAACATCTAAAGTCAGATTTCAAGATAAGATTTATCAATATGGTTCCGTTACATTTATTTAGTCTAAGCTAAATGCAGACTTTGCTCTCAAARTGTGTTATTCTTCAGTGCCAATAAAACACTTCAGTATTATGAGTTCTGACAAAGAGAACAACTGATGAAATAAAAAAGCATAATATTTACCTCTGCATGTGTTTTTCTAAATAAAATTACTTGCTTTTTCATATGTGGAAGAAGTGWTTTTGTGATATGCACACAAAAAAAGTCCTGTGCTGTTTTAGCAGTCATGCTGTTTGCGTGAATGAAAGTATATGTAATACATACAATTTATAATGGAATCCAACAGGAACAGGTTGTACCATTCTCTCGGTCCGGGGACAAGAGTGTCACGAAATGGCCATCGAGGCCACATGAAGGCCAGCAGGTACAATCCCACTGCACACAGAGGTGTCAGACCTTCCCTCTGCTGTTGGTGATTTGGTTTGGTTTAATAATTAAGTGGGTGTTTTCTGATGTTATCTTTCTAACTTACATGTCAAAATAAARGTAGAGACCTTTTTCTTCAGACTTAAAATTTTTCTCCTCTATGACTTACTGTTYATCAGCATAAGGGACTGTTCATTCCAGTCTGCAAATCCAAATTCTGAACCATTGGATCATTCTATCAAGGTTTAAAGATGTTTTGCCAGGATAGTTTTTGAACTGCCTGGCACTGTGGAGCAGTGCTGGTAGTTCTCATGGGGACAATGAAGCTGCTTCTGGTGCTGATGGGTGACATTCCAGATGTTTTCTTTGCTGGCAGTTCTGTACTGAATTTCTTTGCTCTTTGTCTCTGAAATCAGAGAGATGTCTAAAATGAGTAATACATTCAAATTGTCCCCAACTTAGTATATATATGTATTATTTGCAAGCTGACTAACATAGCTGATTTTTCTGATTAATTAAAGTACAAATTCTGTCTCCAGCTGTGTGTCACTGTAGTTGGGAAGGAAATGGCCATTAACTGTCATGTTAAGAAGCAAGCATTGTCTCACTGAATTAAACCCATGTTCACATCTATCAGTGTTCAAAATTGTCTCCATATCATCATCCTCAGTAGGTGCTGCAGTGAAAGTGTTTTCTACATTTCCAGTTTACTTTGGACATTCATGACCAATAGGATGGATGAAACAACAAATCCTGGCTTACTTCAAAGTGGTTTTCGGGTGCTGTTCAATCTCTTGGCTTTTCTAGAAAGCTACTGGGTTCAGCACCTTAGTTACATGCTCTGACTGACATTTACTGAAATGATTCCTGGTGTAACTTTTCTCTGATTGAAAATGTTTTTTAAGCCAGTCAGTTTTGTAATTTTAATCAAGCTCAGTTTTCTTTTCACAGGGCTGTACCTGGYATTTGTTTCAGCCCATTGCTCTTAGATCCTTCAGTAGAGCACCAGTTGCATTAAAACACCTTAAAGCTGTGGTTTGGGTTTCTACTCTTTTTTCCTGCTCCTGCCCACTCTTCTTGCTTTCAGATATTTTAAAGATTGTGCATGTTTGAGCTGTGCTTTGTTTTTGACGTGCTAATGGTTCTGGTGTTTCTAACCAAAAAATAGTCAAATCTTTCTTGTGAGGGCTGAAGGAGAAGTTTAACACATACAGTAACCATGCAAATATACTTAAATGTTTGCTTTTTAAAATTAATTGTTCTTGTCTCTCAGTTGTGTTTTGAGTTTTAATTTTTTAATAAAGGATTACCTGCTTGGCTAATTAATTTTTCTGATCACTTTTGCTTGCAAGTGTAAATTCCACAACCRCAATTCCTTGCAACAGCCAGTCTTGTTCCACAATGAAGTCAAATGAATAAAAATTGACATTTCTAAATTTGCAATAAAGATATTTRTATTAGTTTTTGATAATGCTTGGAAAACTACTTCAGGAAAAATATTTTTTC
Organism: Amblyornis subalaris; assembly: GCA_018881555.1. Lineage (NCBI taxonomy): Eukaryota > Metazoa > Chordata > Aves > Passeriformes > Ptilonorhynchidae > Amblyornis > Amblyornis subalaris. The sequence goes on along the minus strand of JACAXG010000049.1, from coordinate 4,381,489 downwards.
ACTCAAATCTTCACATGCTCCTTTCAGCTCCTTAGAATCTGAAGATTTGGCTGTTCATTTGTATCCAGGAGCAGTTACTATTCAAGGTGTTCTCAGGAGGAAGACTTTGTTGAAAGAAGGCAAAAAACCTACAGTAAGACTTTTTTTTTTTTTAAATAATTTTCTTACCTTCTTCCTTTGCCCAGGTATAAATACAGTAAAATGGCCATTGGGCAACTTGTCCATGTGTCTGAGATCTCCTCTGCCTTGCTGATTAAGGTTTAAGGGTCACTGCTAGCRTTTTCATTCTTCTGTTTGGTGCATTTATCCAGTTTATAAGGCTTTACACATAATCTAGGGAGTTGCTAGGAGGAGAAGGAAATGCTACATAAAATTTTCTACAATTACTGATGACTAAAATAGAGAGGATCATGCTTTGTCTTYGTTAACAGTAGGTAAATCCCAGCAATTTATCAATAGATAATGACAGCATTTGCATTGCAAATGCTTGATTATAAATTCTAACTCAAAATACATATTCATGACAATGGGGGATACCTTATGGCAGTACCTAAGGTGGAAAAGGAAAGGAACAGACGTACTCTGACTCCATGAAGTATTCAGTAGGGGTTGCAGAAAGTATAGAGTAAGATGCAGAACATTTTTCTCAGGTGAGTGAGGAAAGGCAYATGTTCTTTCTGCTTTCTAGATTTTTCTTGCATTCATAGCCCTGCATGATAACAAACAGCAGCTTTGGAAGCATGGCTGATGACTTGTCTGGACAGCCAGTGCTCTGATGTTCCTGCAGGATGGTGCCTCCTATTTTACAGCTCAGTGTTATGAAACATTTCACTTAACCATTGCACTTTTGGATTTGTTTTTTGTTTTCTCTCCAGGTAGCATCTTGGACAAAATACTGGGTAGCACTATGTGGAACCCAACTCTTCTATTATGCTGCAAAATCCCTGAAGGCTACAGAGAGAAAACATGTATGTAAACCAGGCATATTCCAGTATCACTTGCCAAAATTAAATGTGATTTCCTGATGTAAACACAGACAGTAGTTCAGGCCTCGCCTGATTTCTAGTCAGCACTATCCTGTCTCCCAGTCAGTCAGCCACCTCATATGGATATAGCCCAGGAAAATATCATTTACTTTTATATGCTACACCAAGAACATCTGCTTTGCATCTGCCATGTGTCTCTGACTTTGCTGGTCTTTAAGGAAGGAAACTGTCATTGGGTCTGTCGTTTTTCTAAGGGAGAAATTCTGTCTTTTGATGATCTGAGTCTTGCAGCAGTTTGTTGCAACTTGAGATCCAAACAAGCACGAATGAGGAAAAACTGAGTAATCACAACATATAATATTAAACATGTACCAATTTCATATGTGTGGTAAAATTAGACCATTTGATTTTTCTGTATAATCCTGTAATCCAGTAACTGCAGTGGAGTACAAAACACTTCATCTGCTCAGCAGAGAGCTACCATGTCAGATGATGCTGGTGCTCCTTTTATTTGCTGCAACTTGATTTGAAAGAAGCTAAAAATACTTTGCTTATGTGGGGAAGGAGCAGGAGGATTTTCTGTACCTGTCCCACAGATATTATGATGTGCGTAGTTCCTGTTTTGTGTTCCAGGTTAATTATAATATAATTAATTAATTATTCTCTTGAGTCTCTCTCAAGATTCTCTTGAGAAACTGGATAAAATTTAGATACTTGAATCTTTTTCTGAGTTCATTCACTACTCAGAATCATTACTTAGTTGCCTTGACCAGTGTTTCAGGTTAATTTATGACACCTGTCACTGTAGAACATTTGCTTTGCATAAAGCTTATGGAATTTGTCAAACTGAGTTGTGCTTTTGGAATCCTTTTAAAGGGGACTTTCTCTTTGGTACAAAATACTGTTTTCTTATCCTAATGTTTGTATGTGCAAAGGGTAGAGATTTGAAACTTAATGTTTCTGGTTAGTAGGCTCCTGARTATCTGAAGTTGCTGTGTGGGAAGTTTGTATGTAAAGTTCTCTTAATCTAAAAAGAAAAATAGGTTATTTTCCACTTTTATTGAAAGTTCATTAGGGAACAGTATTCTAATACTCAAAGTAGCTTACTGATAGCTAATTACTTTTAGAAAAATTTGCATGGTTTCTTGGCCATCCACCCCTACTAGCTTTGCTTAGGTGAGATCAAAACTGATCCTRCTTAACTAGGTCTAGCGCAGGCTAAAGGTCCATTAGCCAATCATCATGTCTGCTGGGTGTCTTGGGAGAAGTGTGTGTGTTCRGACGCATTTGTCTCTGGCTTCAGTGAAAACTTTAGGGAAGGATTCCATCTCGTTAAAAGAGCAGACTTGTAAGCTATTGTGAGTAGAAATGCGAAGTATTAAAAAAAAGAAGTAACCAAGAGAGAACTTGTGCTGGCATTATGTCACTCACAGCTAGTTGCTTGTTTTTTCTGGAAATGTTGAGAAATGGAAAAGAGATTTTTGTGGTAATGTCAGACTTTGTGTTCCTGTTACTGCTGTGATTCCTTTAGGCTTTGTGCCAAAATTGCATTTTGTTTTCTTTTAGGAAAAGAATATGTATTTGTAAGTCTCTCTCWTTCACTATCCTTCACAAAATTATGGAGGACTTTACCAGGCTTGTATCTATTCATTCAGAAGCTTTTTCACTCTTCTGGATTAACATTTTACAGCAATTTAAATAACATGCAGGTTTAGAGAACTTGGAAAAATTGCATAGCAGGGAATTATATAGTYTGTGTATTAAGTATGTTGAATTTTCATTGTGGTCCATTTGCTTATATGTTTCCTTCAAAATAACAATTTTAATAATTTAAATGGTATTGCACTTACTTTAGAAAAAGTAAATGAAGGCAATAGGTAAAAAGTCTGATATCTGATCATCCTGAGTCTCTGTTAGTGCAAAATTCCTTACTTTGTCTTGAAATACAGTCACATCCATTTAGAACACTCTTTCAGAGATTATTTTCTGAACCTCTTGAATTGACTTTTAATATTCCTCAAGTCAGTGATGTGTTGTGATACCTACAACATCTAAACTGCCAGTGAACAGAGGCCTAAGAAGCCAAAATCTGTCCCACAGCCCTGCGTTCTCATGTTTCTTTGTCCAGGGATGTTCCAGCAGACCAGTAAGGAAGTTTGCAGGTAGAGGCGAGGAGGCATTTGAGTCCGGGGTGCTGGCAGGATTTCCCCTCAGGAACCTGCCAGCCTTGTGGCTTGCAAATGCTGAGTGCAGTTTGAGCAAGGCAATTCCCAGGAAAGGGAGGAAGAGGAGGAGTAGTTAAAAGCAATGACTGCTGAAGAACATTAATTTTTTTTAATTGTTGGCTCTATGAAGTTCTGTTGAATTATCCAGCACAACCTTGGATTTGGCGTACACAGATCATGTCTTGCTTTGAGCTTTTTAGGGCAGTGAACATAACTTTGTTCTGTTTGTGGGTGCAAAGCCTGTTGTGGAGCTCAGCCTCTGATTTGGTTTCCCAGGTGCACTTGAGGTTAATATATTGTAATAAMTGTTAGCTACTGTCTGTGTTGTCTGTTATTTAAACAAATAGTTTGCAGTGAATGCTCACAGCAAACCTCTGCTTCAGAGGTTGTTACAACACAGAGTATGACCTTTATGTTGAAATTAAGGTGGAAAATAACCTGGTAACTGCTATGGGGAGCCTGAGGTTGAGGGATTAAGGTAAGAGCTCAAGTTTATTAAATAGCCTAAAAATAAGTGGTCGGTAAGTTGTTCAGCTGCTCTACCTGTGCTGTACTTTGAGCCCAGCTACTGATGGCTCAGATTTCCATTCATTTCACTACAGGGTTATTGTACAAAGCCTCAGCTTTGGTTTTGGAGTTTGTGGAAATCACTTGTCAAGGGTCATGCTTCAGTTCACATTTGGTTGCATTTTCAGGAAGAAAGTTAATCAGGAGAGAATGAACTGCAGATGGTCAATCATACCTAGATAGCTAGAGCATGAGTAAATGCTCCAAATACTGTCCAGTGATATTCCTGAGAGGTTCACTCCGCAAAATGAAGAGATCCAAGGCTAGATTTAGGCTTTGGGGTTTTTTTCTGCCCAGATAAAAAGGATGATGCCGTCTACTTTGAAGYGTGTTTCTTTTTCAAAGATTGATACATTGGAGACTTACCTCAGCAAAATATTCCAAGCATCTTCTGGAGCCATTTAAACATCTGTCTTTTCTGCTTCCTTTCTCAAGRCCTCTGTGACATAGAAAGGAACGCTGGCAACAAAAGAGTCAGTCTGCTATATAAGGTTTCCTGGCTGGAGCTCTCATGGTAAACGTGTCTTGATTACAGGCATGCTTTTGACCATTCTGCTGCTGCAATTGCTCCAGGCACCTTGGAATGCACCGACACTCAAAGCTCTTCCAGGCTTATAATAGCCAAACTTTTTGGAAAATTACCCCATAAAAATCCCAGTGTAATTCAGCAAAAACGGCAAGAAATCCCCTCCCTTTCGGATACAGGCAAGCCAGCTCTTCTCATGCCTGTGGTCAAAGGCCAAGGAGTGCATCCAGTATTATGTGCTGCATCTCCTAAGAATAATAGCATATAATTAGCGCTGATTTTAAATAGTGAACAGGTTTCAGTTATTAGTACAGTAATGGGGAATTGTCTGTAATGAGCATGTGAACTTCAGAACTAGGGATGTGGTACAGCACAATCTGAGAGGAATGTGTATACAGTGCTTAAGGTTTTATCTTGTATGCTGAAATGGTACCCACAGAAAAGCCTCGATGATAAAACTGTAGGACTTGTGCGTCTTTAGAAAAGRGCGATAGTGAGAATAGCCACTTGAACTTAGACTTAAATTAAGCACCCTGAAAATGTGAATACACCTGTAAAATAACTGTTYGTAGTGATTGGACTGGAGAGTCTTGCCAATTTTTGTGACAACATAGCATGCATGAGAGATTTTTCCATGTTTGTGAGTAGTTGGAAAGCAACAGAGACTTTTCAAGTCTTCATGCTCTGGCACATACCCTTGTTTRTTCCAAGCCTTCCATTGCATGTTATAATCAGAATTAGATCCATTTATTAGCAGTCTAGAAAACCTGGTAATTGTGGCTCAGGCACTTTCACTGAAATACCCTAATGAAGAATGCTGTCATTCTAGGAAAGATGTTCAGCCACCGAGAAAATGATTTGAATATTAGAAAGCTGTAAAACCTCARCAGGAAATGTGGAGGAGGAGATTTGTAGGTACCAAAAAGTTGGAGTGAAAAGTCCGTTCACAGATTAATTCAGAGTTTTTGATTCAAAGATTTACATATAAAAGCCTTTGGGATCAGAACAACAACAACAGGAAAATCGGTTATGTGAATCCTAGTGCCAGAACGGTGCAGTTTTCCATGTGTATAATAAGAGTCATTCCAGTGGCCTATATTACAAAAAGCAAAGAGGAACCAGGAACATTAAATTACAATGAAGCTTTCATACCCCTCATGTTAACAAAGCAGACTTGCTGTTAGCAAGGCTCTGTGCATCGTTGGAGAATGAACTGCCCTGGGGGACTGTGTAAACATGGAATACAAATCCAGCCAAGCACAGGGATGGAAAGCTGACGTGTGTTTCCAGCGATGGTGGATTGACGCTAGCAGGAAACACTTTTCTTGCATGGAGCTTTTCATTTTATGGAGAAGCACCGTGATTAATTAATTGTTCTGAGTGAAATGAAAAAGCAAGGAGCTTTAGCAGTTTGGATTGCGTGGCAGTGTCACATATTGGATACCTGTTGGGATATATAGCTAAAATATGAAAGCCCAAATGTACTGTTTTCATGAAACTCTAGAAATAAGTGCTGTTCAAGAGGTACCTTGTTGATCTGCAACCCATTAAAACTGCTTTGTGACTCAAATTTCCATCTCTGTGAAAAGGACCTATTAATGCTTTAGGACTACTTGGAAGTTTGTGTTTTGCAGGTCCCTTTTAAGTAGAAGTTGTATCGTCTTATGTTTTGAGGCATTGTCATCAGTGAGTCTATAACAAATCCTGAATATACACTTCCTTTCCTTTTTAAGAACTCAAGAGCTATATCTTTGACTTTATTCTCTTTTCTGTCTTTATTCCTTCTTTCAGATAAAATGCCCTAATGTTTTTTCACTACAGACTGACATTATTTACTGCCTTCTCAAAGAAATGTTAGTTTCTGTKTGTAAAGGAGTTAGGTTATCCAGCCCTCACTGTAATAAAATGTTGTCTGATAGAGCTTTATAATTTACTTCCTCCTCTTCTGAGGCATTACCACATCTGTCCACCTCCCAAAGGCAGGGAGTTACTTAACTTTAGCATGTGTGTACAGAGATCCTGGACTCTTAAACTATTTTGAACTTGGTTAAAATGCTTTTTGTTTCAAATACTGATCTAACATTTGTTCATTTCAAGTTCTAATGGAATTTAAACTAAGTTTTAAAATGTAGCCAGTTGTGCAAGTCCCAGACAGATAAACCTATCTGGACAATGGCTTYGAACTGAGAAAGGGCAGGGTTAGATTGGATGTTAAGGAGAATTTCTTCCCTGTGGGGGTGGGGAGGCCCTGGCACAAGTTGCCCAGAGAAGYTGTGTCTGCCCCATCCCTGGAAGTGTTCCAGGCCAGGGTGGACAGGGCTTGGAGCAGCCTGGGATTGTGGAAGGTGTCCCTGCTCGTGGCAGAGAGTTGGAATGAGATGAGCTTTAATGTCCCTTCCTACCCAAACCATTCTGTGATTGTGTGATGATTCTATGATTCTGTGACATTCCAGGTCTTCAGTTTGTGGCATAGKTTAGAATACCTGATATTTGGCTTGTAGTGGAATATTCTTTATAATGTAATTATATTCCCATGCAGAGAACATTTCTTATAAACTCTTACTTTGCTCATAAAACCCTCAAACCTATTAGCAGTAACAGTTCCTTTGGTTGAACCAGAGTTCTAGGTTTGTAATACTAGAGCAATATTTCTAAAATGAAACAAAACTAACTTGGTGCTTAATGTTGTGCATCTGACTTAYGGCATTAGCATGAAGAATAAAATAAAATTTTAGAACTATAAATTAATTTTAATGAGTTAAAGCTAAAATAATCTCAAGGATGTGTTATCGTTTCTAAGAATGTAATTAAAGAGAGATGAAAATCACTGTCCTAATAAAGAGGTTGGAATGGGAATTCACAAGGCAGGAGGAAGATGCATCTGGTAAGGATGACCACGTGGGAGAGTTGGACTTCCTGGGCAGAGAAGTGAGGTAAAGCACTGCAGAGGGTGYGAGTGCTGGGATTGGTGAAGGTGAAGTCTCTGTTAGACCCACGAACATGGGAAGAGGAGACCTGGCAGCTAAAGACATGAGAGAAACTGAGTGAATCAGGGATTGGGGAGTGGATGAGACTCCCTGAGCAAGTAAGAAAAAGTGAATTGGGAGGGTCTACTAATAAACAAATAAGGAGGCCAGGGAGAAGGAAGCTTGTGGTTTGGAARTAAGTTGGAGTTAATGGGTGAGTAGAGCCTGGAACTGAGATCAGAAGCATGAGAAGGTGAAAATAATGCTGTGACCAGGTGAATGAAAAACAGTGGGATCAAGGAGCTGTCAGGAGAGGGACCAGTGTAGCAGAGGCAGGTATTGTGCTTAGGCCTAAGTTATCTGACAACATGTGAATAACGCCTGGAACAGAAAAACCCCATAATTTTGAACATCTTGTCAACAAATGAGCACGACTACCCATCTCTGGGCACTTGTTTATTTAATTTGCATCCTCATTTGATTCAYTTCTTTCATTAGGTCATAATATTTAATTACACAGTTGTGTTATCTTGTCCCCAGGACTCATGTTATGTGTAATTGCAGACTATTATAATAATTAGTGCTTGCTAACTGTGAATAGTTATGGCACAGACCAGTTCAATTCTTCTTTTGTGAACAGCAGAGGGAATAGTTTTGCTTTTATTAATACACTTATTTTTGAACCATAGCGTACATTCAACTGTGCGCTAATGTGACGAGGAATCCTATTGTAATCATGCAGCACAGTTTAGATGTCTGACTAGCTTTTGCAGATTATGGTATTCCTTTTAATTTGTTTTGAATATTACTCATTGTGTTAAGTTCTGTTTTCACTAATTTCATACAGACTTTGGTAATTTTCTTAATCTTGTCAAGTGCTCTGCTTCATTTGAAGTTATCCAGTCTTTAACAGTGTCACTGAGAGGAACTGCCATTGTGGGTACTTGTTCTGTGCAGAGCTGGCTGCAGCCTCTTGTTTTAATTCTGTTCACATCTCTGTATTTCCAGTTCAAATCCACGCCCAGTAAGAGCGTGGCAGTGGTGGGCTGGATGGTGATGATGGCAGATGACCCTGAGCATCCAGATCTGTTCTTATTGACTGATTCTGAGAAGGGTAAGCAGTGCAGTAATTCCCAGGATAAGCATTTGCTTTGCTGGGGTTCATTTGTCAGCAACTAAAGGAGCAAGTGAAAAGTGCAGTTTCAGCTGCTCTCCAACATGTCATCTTTGCCTTTACAGTGCTGTGGGAACAATAATCCATGGAAAGCCATGGAAAATCCTTAGAATCCTTCATTGGGTTCTAAGAAGTCTCCAAACTCTTACTAAACTTCAGTTGTGACTTTAATTGGAAGTATTAATCTGCATTCTTTTAAACTATATCTAGAACACTTCGAGGCACTTTCACATGTGTGAAAATGTAACAAAAAAAAAAGGATTCAGCTAACACTAGGTGCTTGGGCAGTCCCTTCTCCTCTCCAAATGAAAAACAAAACCCAAACCATCTGTTCAAATGTAGTACTGTTACCAGAARAAAAACCCAAGAGATCCTGAGGGTTTTGTGGAGAAGCCTGTGGATTTCCATTACTCCAACACAGTGCCCTGGTTTCAGCTAAAACTCTGAACAAAATGCTRCTTTTCCATAGCACTTAAAATTGTGCAGAAAGAGTATTATTAGAAGTTCTGATAAAGGAGGTTAAAATTATTTATTGCTTTGTCTGCTTAGTCTTAGTACATTTTATTTAGTACATAAAATGTCATAGTACATTTTATTTCCAAACATCTCTTCTAACACCACTGATACGAGGTATAAATTGTGAGTGCTTGTCAGTTTAAACTCTTCAACAGCAACCTGAAATGTTTTTGTAACACTTGACCTTCCTGACCCCAAACAAGCACTGTATAACTCCAGGCACTGAAAATCCTGGTCTGAAATGTATCAGTATGTTTAGGAATGTCCTTCAGATATTTTCAAATCTAGCTTTCCAGAGTGCATTTCAGTGGTATTTTGCACTTCATTAAAAAATGATATTATAAACAAATTGCAATAATGGCAATTAACAAAAATATTTTTGTTTTGGGGTTTTGAGGAATGTTTTGTTCTTTCCTAGCTCACACTGTCATTAGTTGAAATCTAGAATGTTGGAAAGGAAGACAGGCGAGCTGAAACTTCCTTTCAATAGGTCAAACAATTGCACCTATTCCAGACAAAGTGTAGTTATATGAACTGTCTGTTATTGTGTTGCTTCATTGGCTTTTTTTTCCTCTTTCTCACTTAGGAAATTCATATAAATTTCAAGCTGGAAACAGAATGAATGCAATGCTCTGGTTTAAGCACCTGAGTGCTGCCTGCCAAAGCAACAGACAACAGGTGAGAGCAAGACAATGAAAAGGAATGAGCTTTCAGGAGCTCAGAACTGATGGATCTTCAAGCTGACCAAGCTGTCACTGAGGGCTTTGTGTGTTCCCTGAGCAGCTCTACACCCATTTCCATGCTGATTGATTTGCCTTGGCTTTGCTGTTTGTCCCTTTGCAAACAAGTCCTCAGAGCTTCTGGGGTGATGAAGAAAGATTTGGGGCTACCTTGAGCTAATTTAAAGCAACGGGGGAAATGCAAGGAATGCTCTAAAACATCTGTCTTAATAGTAGTGTTTTTGTATTGCCCATTTGAAAAAGGCTGTTGTACAGTTATATAAAAAGCTGTAAACTGTAGCATTCAATATCAATTCCAGATAACTCTCCTGTAGTGTCTTTTCTCAGATCATGGGTGTGCATATTTTCTGCTGTTTGTTACGTATTATGTATTCCTAAAATGTATAAAAAGTAGTTTAGTCCTTGGTACATTTTCCAGTCTTTGAAAGCAAAAGTAGCATTTTCCATTAATCAAAAAGGAAGATAAGACTGCTCMAAACCCATTAAATGCTGTTTTCACATAAGTTCTTACTGGCCTTTTTCATCAGTGTGCTGGTTTGCCTATAAACCAGCAGGGGAAATTAACCCCACACCGAATACCTCGAGAGATGTTAGGTCAAAATTACAATCTTAATAAAAAAGGTTAAAATAAATGCAGTAATACAGAAACACRGKCTTAAACAAACCGACAGAGTCACGGCACAACCTGACACCCTGTTGACCAGGGTGGTAGCTGTGCAGTCCAGTTAGGCACTGGTCCTGCAGGAAGGCCTGGTAGTCCAGTCCCGGTAGTGGAGTGGAGTAGCTGAGTCCAATTCCGAGGTGTGGAGTGGAGTAGCYAGCTGAATCCAATTCCAAGGAGTGGAGTCCAGTTGAGTCGAGAGTCCCGCCGAGAGTGGAGTCCTGAAAGCGGGGTCCCATCGAGTCGAGGGTATCTTCTCCCATCCAAAACCCTTGTTTKATGCTGTGTTGCTTGGCTGGCACCTCCCCCAGGGGCGGGGACTTTCACRATGGAAGAGGATCTTCSCAGTGTTCTATTGCTTGCTTCGGTAATGAGCTTGGATGASCCCTAGGGTCCTCCGAGATGCTCCCGAGGGTTCTCAGAGRTGATCCGGGGTCCTCCGATGGGGTTCAGGCTAATTAGTCAGGCTGGGTGGTGCTAATGGGCCATTAGCTGAGATCAGATAATCAGCTGGGTGGTGCTAATGGGCCATTAGCTGAGATCAGATAATCAGCTGGGTGGTGCTAATGGGCCATTTACCTGAGATCAGATAACCAGGGTGGGTGGTGCTTGCTGTCGGCTGGAGTGCTTATCTCAGTTGAGATAAGGAGTCCCAGATGCGTAATTATGAAATTTATCCAGCTTTTGTGGGTRGTAATAGAATATATAACTAACCCAGGACAATCAGCAAAATCCTTTTTAAGTTACTTTGTCTCCCTGAACTCTTCCTTTTTCTTTACACCTTTGTTTATGGAGTTCCCAGAGCAGAAATCCTGCTAAATTTCAAGGGGAAATAAAAAGACTTCTCCAGATCCTTCTGTGCTTTCTTGTTCAATTCTGCCTCTAAGAGAGATCTTAAGGAGTAAGGAGGGTTGCAGAAGCTCCTGTGAAGGTATTTGAGACAGTGCAAAGGAGAGGAGATTGTGTTCCTGGCTGGAGGATGTGGGGATAGTAGCAAATAGTGACAAAGAGTTTGCCAGCAAGTGGTGACTTGCAGGCAAGCCTGAAAACTGCCCTCTGAAGACAGCTTTGCTTCAGTAAGGTTTAACAATACTCTTGACAGTGTAACTGCCTTAGAAAAATTGGATGTTTGAATGTGTTTTCAATAGAGTATGAGCACCTAGTCAGCTGAATAATACTGAGAAGCATTTTAATAGATACTATTTTTGATTTTAATGGTGAAACTTTAGCCCAGTTGAGCATTCTTYCTTCTACAGGTAAATGGTAAATGCAAAGCAAGACATGCTTGTTTCAGATSTGACCAAACTTGAGTATTTATTGACAGTGATCAGGAATGTGCTGGCTCTTTAATAACCTGGGTAAACAAGAGATGTTGCTGTTAGGCAGATTCCTGATGGAGAGAAAATGGGGATATAAACTCATGTATTGCAAACTAGCTTTAAYCTTCATGAAAGGGAGTGAAATCTGCAGCAGGCATTCAGGTTTCCTATGGGAAAAGCCCAAACAAGTGTTGATGCCTCCTTTTTCTGAATTAGTCTGAAAAAGACTGAGGGGCCTACATCAATCACTGCTCTGTGTGCCAAGAATTCTCTAAATGGGGCTCAGGTGAGAGGGTTCTGCTTGTGTAGTTCAGAGCTGAGATTTATCATGTTAAGGTTGTTTTGCTGACAACTTAAATCTTAAATGTCATCAAAATTAGTAAATTCTATGGCCATATAATAAAATTATAAACCTCCATAGCAGTTTACTATTTTGGTTACACCTGGGATTTCTTAGCTCTAAGTATATTTTTACTGCTGGTTGATAGTTGCATTCCTTCTTCCCTTTTTAGGAGACAGAATGATGAGCATTTCAACAACTGTCTAGTCTGTAAAATAGCTGAATGTAAGTAGCTACTGCCTGACATAAATTCTTCTTTTGTTTATATTCTTGTTTTCAGGTTCCTGCCAACTTGATGACCTTTGAATAACAGGCAATTTCAAAACAAATTAAAAGGACAATTTGAACCATCTCATAATTGAGAATGAGGTCCCAATGAAAAATGTGCCAGCTGTATTCTGTGCCAGAACAGAGCCTGTCAACTCAATCTCTGAACTCTGGAGCCCTGAACAAAACCACTAATGGCTGGGGAGTGGAGTCCCCCAAATTAAACATGGAGTTGCAACATGAATTGCCATGGACCATGCTTCATTATGTTCTCTGAACTGACCTGTGGAAACCACTGCCTTAAAGAGTGAAAGGAGAAACAACACGAAACACCAAATAGTGTGTGTGAAACTTCTGGCGGTGCTGTGCTTGGGTTAAATAGATTGTAGCTAGTTTTGAGTTTCTTTTAACTTTATACTARTTTTGAAAATAACTCACCTTTTTAGTCATTCTTAAGAAAACAGGTAAACTGGTATTTAAGAGTTGTATCAAAAGGTGTGTCTGAACTGGGTAGAAGAGGTACTACATGTTCTGGAGATGTTTAGACTATACCAAGAGTCCTGGGGGGGAGCGTGTCCCAGCCACACTTGGCCTGGGACAGTGTTCTTTCTCTCAGACCTACAGGTACAAGAAATGTAACAACAGAAAGTTAAAAGCAGCACTGAGCTTGCAAACCTTGGTCTTGTRCGGGAGCCAGGCTCCAACAGGGACACAGAGGCGGAGCCAAAAATTAGTTTGGTACAGTTGTGACCTCATCCCTGGTTAAGAACACATGTTTTGGGCAGTCAGGGGGGTGTGTGTGTAAGAGACAAAACTGAAAGCACTGTTGGGTCAGAACGGAGTGGTTTTGTCCCMTTTGTTTCTACACCTGTGACTCTCCTACACAGAGAAATGAGTGACAAAACACCCAACACCTGGTACAGCTCACTGAGAGTTTGACTTTGGGTGTCTGTTAATTATCAGCTAGGGACCACTGTTAGAGTGTGGTGTTTCATAATATCACTTCAGATGGATGTTTTAAAAAGATAGAGGCACAATTTCAAGCTTTCATGTTCTCATTTGGCAATAATGGATTTTAGTATCTGTCTTGGTCAAAATAGTTGACGTTGTGTGGTGTCGATAACATGGCCTAAAGCAGACCTTACATACAGAAGCTCTTGATCATGAGGCAAATAACTAATTTATTAGAAGGTAGGATAACCTAAGGAGAGAAAAGGTGTGGGACCATCAAAATTCCCTTCTTGACGGGAATCATTCTTGGTCACTGAAATTACTCACAGAGAAAAACATTATGGTTGTAAAAAGGGAGCTGCGCTTTATGTGTGTGTTTGATGCTTAAGACTTTGATTCTTGCTTTATTGGGGTTTCCTTGACGTCACCTAGTTTCCTGGATGATTAGTCTTTCTTTAATCTTCAAAAATATGATCTTTGTAAAGCAAGGAAACACTGTCCAAACTATGACTCTGATATTGGAACTTTGAAGTCTGTGAAAAAGTAGTAACTGTTTGTGGTTTAGTGGCCGTAAATACGCTTGCAGATTCCACCATGAGTTCTCCTTTTTAAACAGAAACAAGCTACCAACCAGTCTGTTTTAGAGTTCTCTGACTATCTAATAAAGGTTTCTACTAGTAGTTGTTATTTTGAAAATGTATAGTTTGTTTATTGCATCTGAGTAGAAGCCTATAAATTCACTTTTGGGGTTGTTTTTTTTTCCAGAGTCAAATTAATCTCGTAATGGAAATGATTAATTTCTGATTTCTTGTGGGCAAAAAAAGAAGGATAGTCCACTCTCAGTCAAAAAACCAAACCAAAACACAAAATCCCCAACCACTTGGTGATGTAAAGGGTAATAGGCTGGTTTATGTTTCCAAGAATTGTTCTGAGTTGTCTCTTGGTAGAAAGAAAAGAGGAGAAGGATGCTTCTGTCGGAATTACACCACAAGCACTATGAGAATTTGGCTCCCGTTGCAATTCTTCTGTTGCTGTTTTTTTTATGGGGAAGGGGTAGTCTGTTCTGAAGTAATGAATTTGAGGCAGGGGTTGCTTGTGCTGAATCTCTCTGCAACATCTCCCAAGTTTACTCGCATTGGATGTGTAGTAAAGACAACATCCTCGTAGCCAGCAGTGTAACTTAGTAGACTTTGCACAACTTGAGTTTGGTTTTTTTTCCGTTTTAAAAGCTACTTAATGTGTGTTTCTTCTCAACAACTGTTTGTTTGGGTTGTTTTAACAATGTGTGTCCTTTTTTTAAACATTGTGGATAATAGCCTGTGGATTTTGAATTTTTAAATAGGCTATTCTAGGTTCATTGCAGCACAACTGTATCTGTTCTTTTGTTAGTGAAAGGAAACATGCAACTGGGAGCCACAGCCTGACAGCCCACAGCTTTGCTAAGGAYAGAGCCAGGTCAGGACGTGTCATTTATTACTGGATTTTTGCATTTTTCCCAGCTGTTTTGAGTTAGGTTTTTATGGTAGGAGGATGGTGGGGAAAACAATTCACAAATCATCCTTTAATGAAGTGCTACTGTTACCAGTTTTCATTGTCCTTAGGCCTCCTGCTCTTCCTGGTTTTCTGCCCTCAGATRTGCTGGTTTTTGTGGGAGAGATCGAATATTGTGGGAGGAGTTTCTTAAAATGTGTAGCCAGAATAACTGGAGTGAGTAATGACAACACAGAAAGTATTTTTGGCACTTGTTACAGTGAGTAGTTCAGTACTTTCCCATTGTTTATTGCCTCTTTGGCCACGTAGTCCTGCAGGACAACACACAAACACTGACATTTATGTACCTTGAGATAAATGGTGCTCAGAAAGAGGTGGTGGGTTTGTTCCCTCAGGGAAAGCTGCCTCAGCTAAGCCTTGGTAAGACTCAGGCAAGTCAAATACACTGTAAAGAACATAGTAATGCTTTTTGTTAAAAAAAATTAAATAGTTGAAAGCAGTGCTGAGAAAACAAGGACTGCAATGAGTTCTTGGTATTCAGGTAAGACTGTGATCCAGACCGCTTCAGAGAGTTGGCAGTTCCTCTTTGATTTTTATTTTTAATAAGTTGCTCTAATTCTTTATCTTGTTAATAACTGCTGAATCACTTCCACTAGTATTTGTCACTTTATTCCTCAATGTTTTGATTTTGAAACTAAAGATGCCYCTTGCAACTCCTTGTTTTGGCTGCATTTGAGCAAAAATTATTCAGAGTAGATCTTCTAGCAAGGCTTCAAATGTAAATATTAGTTGTCKGCTGAATGCTAACCACTTTTTAGCTGAACTAAAAGTTTTGGGGMAGATTGAGGAAGATTGAACAACACAGAATGTCTGGTTTGGTGCATTGCATTAGAAATACGTAACGTTGCACTGGTGGTTGAATACTTACTGCTAACTTTTATCTAATTTAATCTGTGCTACTTTTGGCTAGGTTTTTCAAACCTGACCTCTATTCCAGTGTTCTTAGAAAGCAAAAAAAAATTCTGATAGTTTGAATAAACATAGCTCATCCCAGACACCTTCATTTTGCAGACATTTCATGCCAGAGTAGTATTACTCAAGCTATTACGATTCATTTAGTATTTAGGTGCAAGTTATAGGCATTAAAACTACAAATACTAAATTAATGCACATAAATACTTTATGAATGAGCTTCAGCACTCAGCTTTAAAATTGTGTTTAGAGAAGTATGCACATTTGAAAACATATTGGGAGCAAAAGAAAGCATAAAAAAAAAGCAGCGGGGTTTCATTAGTTATCTACTCCTCACTAGAAGTAAATTCTTCTAATTTATCTTTCTTGCAACATCAGTCTCCTGTATTTGCATTTATATATTTTCAACAATAGTCCTCCTCTATTATTTCARACATAACACATGGTGACAGCAAATCCTTTCCCTCCCAGAAAAAGCAGTTGCAGGTTTTTGTGCTGCTGAGGCGCACGAGAAGTCGAGGTCCCTTTTGACAAAAGGCAAGTTGACCTTGTGATTTTGGTTAACGTAACAAATCTTGTCCAAATCAAGATCAGRTGAAACATGGGATGCTTTTTCTTCTGGCTTTTTCAGTGGCCTTTTTCTTCATTATTTGTCCTTTTCAATTTTTTGGTATTGTAAGTCGCCAGCACTGGTAGTTCCAGTCTTTTCCATGGCCAGCTCTTTGTGCTGCCTGTTGCAGCATCAACACCCCAGAACTGGTACAAAATCACATCAGTGAATTGTCTGTTCTCCCTACGAGGAGACAGTTGTGAAAGTTCTGTTGTTATATTTTAATATTAGCGTTTTTCTTTATTTTTTCTCTAAAAGTGGCTTGTGCATAAGGTGATTTGCCTTGGGAAAGTTGTCATTAAAAGGATCTGTATGAGTGGAGAYTGAATTTGTTGGTAGGGGTTATCCCTTTTAAAAACCATCTCTAATTTGTAGTTCATGAAGAGGGTGAGTGCCTGGATTTGAGGAGGACTTTTGTCAGTGCCTTAT
Organism: Amblyornis subalaris; assembly: GCA_018881555.1. Taxonomy (NCBI): domain Eukaryota; kingdom Metazoa; phylum Chordata; class Aves; order Passeriformes; family Ptilonorhynchidae; genus Amblyornis; species Amblyornis subalaris. The sequence goes on along the minus strand of JACAXG010000049.1, from coordinate 4,364,749 downwards.
TATTAACTTGAAGACCAATTCCTTTATTTCAGTGCTGAGTTCCACCGTGGCAGACTTGCAGGCTGTGTCTTCAGTGTACCGAGGGGTGACATTCCTGACAGCCATTGCATTTCTGCAGCAGTCAGTTGTTTTGGTCAGTGTAAAATAGCTGTGGCTTGAGTTGCTTTAGTAGTATTTTTTTTCTGTATTTGAATAGCCTCTTTTTAGGAAAAATGCAGAGGTTTTTCGTAGCTTGGGCTTGTTCAGCTTTTAGCAGAAGTAGCTCAGACCTCTTAAAAATTAATTTATTTTTATTTTGGTATGTCTCTGAGTAGATTTAGTGGGGAAGAAAAATTAAGAGAGTAGTCCAAGTCATGGTCTAGACCCCATGAGCTTAAGAGCTCACACTATTAGAARGGAGCTTGCTTTTGTCTGTCCCACTTTGATATAAACACTGAGGAGCATTCTTAGGAGATTTATTCCTTGCAAGCTTTTTGTTAATGTGAARTAAATGCCACAGAAAAAAACTGTTTGGGGAAAGAGGAGGCTTGGATAAATCTTAGTCTTAATATCCCAAAAGCTCAGTTTTGTATATTGTATTTCTAGTGCCAACACTGTGTAGGAAGCACTGTCCTTCACTGAAAGAACTGCTAGAGACTGTTTTAGCAGCAAGGCTTCAGAAGCTTTGGAAGGGGAAATGAAAGAAAGAATGCGTTGTTCTTAAGCAATTAAATAGTTGTTTTCCTGGAATACATCCTTACAAAAACACAGCAGTTTTACTGTAGTCTTTTTATAAATTCAGATGTTGGAAGGATAATTTGAAAATTAATCTTATGCTTTCTAAGATTCTTCAAAGACAGCAGAAAGGTCAAAGGRGAAAATACAAATCACTTAGTGTAGCTCTGGTTGTTGCAGAACTGAGCTGACAAGTTTTCTCAAAGTCACGTTGCTAAGGGTGAAAAGGTGTATGAAATGTAGTCAAATGCAAGTTCCTGCAGATCATGGCATGGTTCTGGCTGGTAGCCTGGTCTTGCTCTTGAGTGACTAAAAATATCATAAATATTCTGTTTCCTTTGTGTGTTCGRTTATTATTATTTCTCTTTATTTGGGTGGGTTCTGGCCTTCATGTGTTTCCTGAAGGAATTTCTTACCATTCCAAAGCTGTTCACAGCTGAAACCGTAAAGCAGACAAGCAGTATAAATGGATTAAATGCTGAAATAAAGGGTTCTGGGGTGCCTGGTTTACTGGCACTTCTGGCTCCTTGTGTGCRGGAGCACTTCCACTGAAACACTACTGTACTCAAGTGGAAAAAGCACCAGGAAACCATAGGTGTGTTTTATAATAATCCTGTAAGGACCAACCATCACTGGAAGGGGGATCAAGGTGTCATGCAGTAAACACAAGCTGTTTTTAATGTTCCCTGCTGGCGGGAGGCGTTCCAGGGATGGAGGGATTGCACTATGATCTCACTGAGTGATGTGCAGTTTGGCTGTCCTCGAGCCTCTTCCTTCACCTTTTTTAATACTTTATTCTCTGTGTGTGTGTGAAAATTGTGTGTTTGCATAAGCTAGTTTAAATGAATTTAAAAACAGGTTTCAAAAATATTTCCTACTGAAATAAATGATTTMAAAGATGGTCTGTGTCTGAAGTTTTAATTTCTCATTTAAAAAACTGCATTAAAACTGCAGCTGGGTTTTGCAGCGTGGAATTTGACTGTCTTTTGCAATGGTGCTGAGATCAGCTGGAATTTTGGTGGCTTTTTTCAGTGGACCTCTCAAATGAAGCATGTAAAGATACAGTTGTCTGCTGGTGCAAAAGAAATCCAAGAACTAGCAGGGAAATACAGTTCATTGAAGAGATTTATGTCTGGTCTCAGAGACAGTTCTGTTATATGATGTGGTTTTTCTCTCCATGCTAGTTTATCAGATTTTTTTTTTCTGTTGTCTCTATACTTAAAGCTGTGGTAAATTTAAACTCACTGAAAGCAGTCATCAGGCAGATTGGCTCCGAARGAATAACTACATGGAAGATAAACTAAAAATGAAGAACAAATGAGTAGCATGCAAAGCCTTGTATTTYCTTAGCTCTTCGTTTGGTGTTGCTTCCCTATTCTCTGTGCCTTTGTAATGCTGTGAAGCCTTATTGATCATACAGCCCTGGGGGAAATGCTGTGGGGTCAGGTTGTAAAATGCTTGTGAGAGTGTGAGCCTTGGGCTCCTTTCATTTCAAATGTATTTACAAAGAGAGAAGGAATAAAGTAGATTTTTGTAACCCCCTCCTTTTTCTGATTTCCAGATTACTGAGTTTGAGAAACGCTTTGTGCTCAATAGTGTGAAAAGAAACACAGAATTAACGAGCTGGTGATTTCTGTTTTCCTTTTTTGTTTGTTGGTTTTGTTCCTTTTCAAAGCTCTTTTTGTGGCGAACATTTTCAGAAAAGCTGCTTTATTAACTCGAAAGCTGACTACATACTTTGCAAGGTGGGAGGCACAGACAGAGCACAGGGATTCTTGGTTCAGATCCTTCTCAGAAAAGATTTTGTCTCCCCTGTTTGAACTGCATCTCTGTCAACAATGATGATTCCAAGTCTGGTGCTCTCCTCTRTTAGCTCCATCATCTATCTTTGACTTCTGTCAATCAGGTTCTTTTGTGCCTTTAAATATTGGAAGGCTGTAGCATCTCTGTGAGGCCTGATAGAAGTGGCTGGAGTGARAGTTGGAGTATTTTTTTKWTTTTATTTTTTTCCAARTCRAGGAACTTATCAAGGACTCCTTTTGCCCCTTTCCTTATGTTCCTGTCTCACAGAGTGCTGTTTACAGGAGATGGCCTCCAAATCCACAATGAGGAGACCTGATCCCTKCCTTGCTTCCTAACTGGATTGATTTTCATTGTGGATAGACTTCCTTCTATCTTTCACCAGATGTATATGCTGGGTCTATCAACGRAATGTTCCTTTTGGAATTGTAAGATTTGAAAGAACTGAAATGGCCTTGGTTTTGTAACTGCATCTTTAGTTTGCTTTTTTTCCCTTTGGCATGGGGAGAAACCACAGCGCAGGGGAAGGGATTCACATCTGTGGGAAAAACAGAGAAACCAGACCACAGATGTGTGAAATAACCAAGCTGAAAGGAGATGATATTTTCCCCTTTTTTGATATTAAGGTTAGTTTTTGCAAGTGAGAATGTTGGGTARCAAAAATGTAAGCAGATGACAACCAGATGTAGACAGATGATATTGTTTTGGCATAACCTGCATGCTTTGACAGAACAGAGCGGGGTTATGGTTTTTATAACAACAAACAAATTGAGTACAGAAGACTGAATCCATGTTTCTAACTTGTGAGTAATATTTTTATTACTTTTATTAGTTTTCCACTTTAATTGAGCGTTATTATTGAAACATACATCCTTACATGGGTAATATTTATCTTGGCCTCTTTCAGTTCCCCATTTTTAGTTCAATTTGGTACTTAAGGACAAAATGCAGATCCAAAATAAAACCACCTGCTTGCCTCCCTTGAACTGGCACAAGAGACTGTTAGTTGTTGATGTGCAAAACTTGCCTTTACTAGATGTCTTTATCTTGCTCTGTAAAAGAAGTGTGTTTTATATGATGTGTATAGTGTGATGGAGCATGTCAGGCACCTGATGARTAATTCCAGTGTATAAGATGATGTAGTTTTAATTCTGAAACATTCAAAAGGGCCTGCTCAAAGGAGATCTGCCAAGGGGAAAATGAAAGCCTATTTTTTTTAAAAACTGGGGTTTATGTGTAGCAAAATACAAAGTGAGTCCAAGCCACTTACTAAGCTAAAGAGAGACCTTGCACAAGAACACAGYCAGCCAGCAAAGTGCTAATCTCTTCCTTTTTTTTTTCAGGTAGGAAAACATTTCACTKTCATTGTGGAAAAAGGGTGAGGAGCTGAGCTGTTCTAAGATMAAATAATCCAGCTAAACATTTAACTAATGCATTGCTTGTTCGAGATGCACAATACAGCCAAGGGTAAGCTGGGCCCTGTGTTTCTCACTGCCTGACTCTGCAGATTTGCTGTAGTGTTCCAGAGTGATTGGAATACTGAACCAGCTCGTGGTGAGAGAGGACCGTTCCCTCATACAGGAGCAGTCCCAAAGCAGTGGCTTRGAGACAAATTGGTGGTGGTTTAAGTAGCTCAGTAGCATTATATGATAGAAATGGGAAAAGCAAATGCAAACCCTGAGTTCCTGGTGCTGGACCAGCAGGATGCTCTTCAACGAGTATAAACGTGTAACTAAGAGTTACTCAAAGCAAGACAGTYGAAGTGGGGTAATTGTGATCTACTATCATTTCTTGATTTGGGGATATTTGGTGTTGGCAAGCATTTTATGAGYTGCTGATTAGCATTACATACCCAAAATACTGTGCATAGGAGTTACTAAACCAGAGTCACTCTCACCTCAGTAATCAGGTCCCCATCAGGATTAAAGTCTATAATGTTACACCAGCACTGCTTTTGTTCTCRTTCCCTGTCTCTGATACCTGTATCTGAGGCTTCAGAGGAGAGAGTAGACCTACARTGTGCAGATGAGTGAACTTTTAGCCATGTAAGTAAGTTCTGACTCCTAATGACCTCTATGTATTGAAAGCTTCATTTTCTTAATTTCTTAATTTTCTTAATTTCGTCCAATATGATAATGGCTTAAGAGTGAAAATGTTTCTGCTAATCTTTTCGTTTCTTTGAAAAGAAGCTCTAAGATGATAAAAAGCAGAATGAATGTGGTATGAACACACCAACACAGAGCCAATGTGAAATATACCCTAGACTTCATGTTAAATCTTGGTTCACATCTTGTCAGAGACATCTGTATATTATTACTTACTTTTAGGAGTTAAAATAGTTCATGTAATGTCGACACATAGGGTTCTTGCACACAGCTTTGCATTTAATTTCATAGAATCACAGAATAGTTTGGGTTGGAAGGGACTGTAAAGGTCATCTCGTTCCGTCCCCTGTCATGGGCAGGGACGCCTTCCACTATCCCAGGTTGCTCCAAGCCCTGTCCGGTCTGGCCTCGAACACTTCCACGGATGGGACAGCCACAGCTTCTCTGGGCAACCTGTGCCAGGGGAAGCTGTTCCTCAAGAATGTGCTGATGCCTTACTGCCCAATTCAAAATACCAGCAAGCAGTTCATATGTTTCCTCTTCCTATGGGATTCATCCATCAGTCTGAGTGCCTTCCTGAGAGAACCGGTGCCATCCTGTCCTTGTGCTACAGAGAGAGAAACTGAGGCACAGAAGAGAATAGTGCTTGTTGTGCTCAGTGTGCAGCACTAATAGTGCCAGGCTGGAGAATTATATCCAGGGCACTTTCCAATGGGTCAAAAATGCATAAAACAATCAAGGAAGAACTTGTCAGAGCACATCTGCTCTGGTGTTTCTGGCAAAAATACAATAATTATCCTGATTTAAATCAATTTTTGACACTGATGGTGTGTGGAGGTACAGCCCGCTGGTGGCCTGGCCATGTGTCTCAGACAGTCAGCCCAACAAAAATACAGGGCAAGGTAAATCATTTAAGTCCTGGTACTGCCAGGGCTGTAGGTGGGTGTCTGGATGTGGAACCTCAGGGATTTCACGGGGCTCCATGCAGACAGAACCATCTCTTGCAGTTGATGTCTATATAAACTGCGTCAAAGTTACAAAATGCTTATATAACCTGAATTATAACTTTCTRTCTGAATTGTAACTTTTTATACCTATATAACCTGAATATACCTATATAACTTATGTACTTATATACCCATATAACTTGAATTAGCTTTTTATACCTATGTCGTAACTTTGTATACAATGTAATAGTCAGTATGTAATTAATTAGTTGCTTAGTGCTTAAATAAGCAGAAACTCACCAAGTGGATAGTTTCAAAATAGACAAGTAAAGCTGTAAATTAGTCAAGTATAGCTACACTAGAAAGCTACAGGGCATACTGATGAAAAACTGGCAGAGATAAAGCCAGTTATTCACAAACTGAAAGAATTCAGACCGGTTGGATCCAGAAAGGACTATTTCACCATAACTGCACATGCTCTGAAGACACAGTTGAAAAGTTCAGATGTGAGGAAGACCTTGAACCTTCATCAAAGAAAACCCCCAAAACCACCTAAACTGGGGAGGCGCAAGCGCAGTAAAAAGAGCTATTTATAACCATGCCATAAAAATATGTAAATTATTTCCGATACACATGTGATGATGTTATAATGACATAATAATATTCAGCAGTACCTACTGTATAAATAAACTACGACACATGACAAAGGTGGGTGAGTTAGGTGGAAATATCCCCCTCACCACCGGCGCTGTAATAAACAAATACCTGCTYGATAAACACCCGTCTATYGGGTTTTATCTTTAACCTATCTTTTTGGACATCACAGTCAAAGAAGCTTATAGTATCAAACATAAAAACAAGTCTCTAGACAAAACTTCCTGTGCTGAAGTGTTTCCAATAGCTTGTCAGTAATGCTCTCAAAAAATGGTTTATTAAGGTTAATGATGCATTTGGATGACTSAGCCCACTGCTCCTGCTCAGTCTTCTGCCAGTCTCAGAAGGGGTAGGTAGCCCTTTGTTCCTCCTGCCATTCTGTCTGCATAAAAGTGAGCAGGGAAATATGAGTAAAATAGTTTCTTCAAATTAAAACAGTATGGAAAAATTAYTTATTAGGTCCAAGTATAAAAGCAAAAGTACACACAGCTCTTAATTCACCCCGGTATTCTGGTCCTTTTCAAGATTAAAAGGAGGTAACAAATCCTGCAAGGCTTAGACATTTATTATTTTCTCTAACTCAGTGCTTTGTGTTGCCATTTGATCCTTGAAGTTCTGCTTTTTCAGGGCTGAATGTAAACGAGCAAGTACAGTGGGATTTTCCCTCCTGCCGTGCATGTAGGAAGAGCTTCCAAAGGAGGCTTTTGGGATGCATCAGACTGGTTCACCTTGAGCTCATCCAGTCCTTCAGTTAAGCAAGAGTTCTTTAATATATTGTTCTGCCTGTCGCTTCTAGTTAGATAATGACATTGAATGCTCTGATAATATCAACCCAGCATTTGTTCCTTCAGTGTCAAGGATATGCAATGAAAATATAATAGGCAGTTAGATTAAAGTAAAAATRTGCTGCTGGCAAGGAAATAACAAATTGGATTAAGTCAATGCTGGTTTGAATTTGGTAACTAAATGAATTTTAATTTCTCGTAGTTCTTTAAAAAGAGCAATTTAGCCACACAACACTTCACATGTTAAGGTTATGTTGCTGTTTTAAATATACTTCCTAATTCACCTCAGTATTTCAAAAATATATTATTCCCACATTGTGAAACTTGAAGCTGCTCTTTACCCATAGCCTGGAATGCAAGAAATGGAAAAGAAACATCTAAAATAAGAGAATATTGTCACATGAACAAATGTGTATAATCTGGCTGTAGATAAAAGATAGGTCTCACACCAGCAAGGAGGGCAAGTTTCTGTTACAGCTCCTCAAAGGGACAGTAGGGAGCAAACCCATAACTGTGGTGTTTTTTGTGGGGCTTGAYCAGATCAGGAAAGAAATGACACTATTAATTAGCTGTCTGCAATGCCACGAGGCAGAGCTTGGCAATGTAAGAGGGCTCTTCTGGGCTATGGTCTCTTATGAGCAGTCTCAGACTGTTCAATATTGAAGCAAAATCGATCTTCTACAGGTACTTTTTAAAATAGCATAGCAGTATGAGTTTTTCAGCAGTACGAAATACTGAGTCCAGTTGTACTGCAAGGCCAGAATGGTGCAACTCTGAAATCTGCCACTTAGGGAGAGTCACCCAGAATTTCCTTTGGCTATGCCTCCTATCAAAATTTGAGTTTGCAAGATGAGAATTGTCAAGTTATGGTGTCTGAACAGCAAAGAATCTGAGGTTTCAAATACCGCTGAGCCTCTGTTTATCCTAATTTAAATCATGGGTGTCTCAGCTACTCTGAAAATACAAGTTTAACTGATGCATTTTCTCTGAAGCTGGACTCTGGTTCCAYTGTTGGTATTAGAAGATTAATCAGAACAATGGAAAACAGATATYTTGTACTATTAACTTTGTATAATTAGTTACAAGCTACAGAAAAATGCTCTTTTAATATTCCGTAAACAATCAGGCCTGAAGATTTGAAGTCATAACATATTTCTTGTGGTAACCCAMATTGAAGTTATGTGAATCGAGAACTATAAGAGTTCCATTAGCACACATGGAAAGTGGGATTGGATCTGTAAAAGTACTGACAGTATGTCCTGTTCCTGTATAATTTTTTAAACAAAGCTTTCAAGTGGCTTTATACTTGACAGTGCCAGCACACTTTAATTCCCATTAAACTGCAGTTGCCACGCTCTTCATTTTAAATGGAAATAGTGTTTTGCTGGTGTCACTAGTGAGCTTTTTTTCCTTCTGCCACTAAAATATGTTTGTATTAGAGTGACTTTTGACAGGAAATCCCTGTGAATATGTTTGTCTTGGTGATCTGCTGCTGCTTTAGATGAAAATTGCTACAGCAGTCAGCTTGTGGGAGGATAAAACTTTTTTTTATAATTCTGTCAACTTAAATCCAATGTATGCTGCTAGATATTGAAATGTGGCTTTTTTCTGCTTGGAAGCCTGGTCTCAGAAGAGGTGACTCATCCCAGTGCACRAAGGCTGTTTCTCATTTTGTTGCATTTTTCCTTTAAAGCAATATCTATCTTTTCTGCTGGAATGTGTCCAATAATACATGTGCATAAACAAATTTGGGAAATCCTCACTAGTACCTCAGGCTTGTGCTTCTCCCTTTCCTTCCCCAACCCTCAAGGAAGTCRCACGGCTGTGCCAGCCTTCCCTCAGGGCTGCTTTTGGGGATCCTTCTGGTTGTTGTCTTCCAGCCTGCTTCAAAACCTGCCCCTTCCATCTGCTCTGTAGMAGCTTTTTAGGCAGAACCTGTCCARGCATCCAGGGAACAGAATAAAGTCTGTTTTTCTGTTGCCACAAGACTTAACTGCTTTATCAGCCTGCAGCAGTCCTCAGTAGGACCACTGAGGAAAACAGTGCTACCTGTGTTTTCCAGCATTGTAAGAAATGTCACTGATCCTAACTGGAAAAAAAAATCAAGTTTAGCTATTGTGGAGCACTTAGTTGATTCCTGAGAGTTTGACACTTCAATTGAGTACATAATGATTTGGTTTTTTTCCTTGATACAGCTTTCATCCAAAATAGATTGCCAAATTCTTYCTGGATCACACAGGAAAAAGATAAATTGTTTCTGGCACCTACTGGATCAGCCAATACTGAGCAACCGGTTTACCCAACTCATGAAATACAGAACCTTATTTTCTTAGGACAACATCAAACAAAAAACCCTATCCAGTTTAACTTGCTACTTACCAAGTTTGCTTCTCCCAGACATGACCAGTGGGTTTTTAGTTATTTCAGTGGGCATAACTTAGTCATTTGTATTTCTATTGGAAGGTGTTGATGCCTGTGGCGTGTATTTCCACACTGACTCTGCCTTTGTGTCAGTGATTCAGAAGGCACCTCACTAGCAAAGTGTTTGGAGAAGCAGGACATCTGTGAGAAAATCTTCGCCCATCGTGGAAGGGTTGGGAAGAACAAACTCCAGAAATGTGTTTTCATTAAAGCCRCTTGGGGTGTGTGTCTAAATTGGTGTAGGACTAAAGCTCACACATGCTTTTTCTAGATCTGCACTTCTGTGGCAGATGGCAAAATTACCTCTTTTCTTTTTAATTTAAACCCTAGGAAAAAGTAGTGACGTACTTCCAAGTGGGGCTTGTGCCAGTGAGGCACAGCTTCTGTGAGATCTGCTAGTTCTTCTCCAGGGAAGGTTTTCTTTTTGCCTTCTGTTTGAGCACCATTTCTCTCCCACTGGGAGTTCCTGGTGACCAAACCAAGCATGGTTTGCCACGTGTAGGGGGTGTAGCTGGGGCAGGGTSGTTGCACAGGGTGGGCTGTGATAGTGAAGACCCCGAAAACCCAGGCCAAACACACTTCTGTTTCATTATCTTTTCTTACTCTTTTCCTTGTCATTTTTTTTGAGACTGGTTTGATGTTGTATCATTTCAGATTGACACGATTAAGCAAAATTCCACTTCAGATTGCTGGTGATCCCCCCTCTGTTTTATATTAACACAGAGAATTTGTCTCTGTTTTGTTAGTGGGGGATTTTTTCCCTCCTCCCCTGCCTGAAATTGTTCAAGAAATGTTGAACAGAGTGCTTAATGATTTCCAGGGCTTTCTCTTGACGTTTTAGTTTTGGAGAATGAGCGATGCCTCCGCTGGGGACTTCCCTGGCAGATCCATGTCTGAACAGCCAGGGCTGGCTTCCAAGAACATTAAATTCCAGCTGCTTTTCCATCCAAGGCAAGGTTGGTTTAGTATCCCCGTTCCTCCCGTGTCTTTACAGCAGGAGATATTCTAGCCAACATATTCGTCATGTTTCTGAGCCTCCCTGCTGCTTGATTTATGCAGAGAGGACTGGGGAGAGAGATTCCAGAGCTGTGGGCTGAGTGTGGAGTCCCTGCAGGTGTGTGGTGGGGTGGGATGGCTCGGCTGTGCTGGTTATTCCCACACAGACACAGAGCTGGGGCTGTGCCCTGCACCTTCAGGCACACAAAACACGGTGGTGTCAGTGCCATCCCCGTTGTGTGCGTGAATGTTGTGGAATGCTGGAGGCCTGGGAGCAGCCTGGAGAGGCTGAGGTGGGGTGAGGGATGCTGAGGCAGGGTTGGTTCTCCCATTTGAGGTTACTTTCCTCTTTTATAAACAGCGGTGTGGTGAAATACTAAGTTACAGGGAGGTAACAGGATATAAGGCTTCAAGAAAATTCACATCATCTGTCCATAAAACTCCCTGCTATTTTTCKATGTTGTGCAGTTTATGCACTATGTGAGGCAAAACAAGTGACTTATGCCTGTGTGGTTGATTTTTTTTTTTTAGGATTGGTTATGCATATTTGATGCTTGGCTTAACACTTCCAGGGATATGATTTTCAGTTCTATAATGAATTGTTTGAGTCTCTCTTGTCAACTGGCAGTTGGAGTAGGTGGCACATTTGGAATTTCAGCCCATCGTGACACAGCAGCTGGCAAAGTTGAAATCCAAACCTATCAGCTGCTGTTCGAACCCGAGATTTCTGCTTGCCTGTGTCTCATCTGAGCAGGGTGAGCTGTACCTCGTGTGATCTTCCAGAGCTGGTTTCACGTGTGCAGCCACCCGAGGAAAGGCACCRCAGTGTTTCTGGGAACCCCGAATGCGGCCGTGCTCCAGCGGGTAAAATTGTCATCATTTGCAGCCTAATTGCTGCGGAAATTTACCCAAGTGGAGGATCAGGTCCAGTGTACACAGCTGGGAACCAAGCTGAGTTCAGTGACTGTGCTCAGTGCTCAGCCCAAGCCAACTGGGCTGCGCGCAGGCACTTTTCCTAGGTAGCAGCACATGGATCAGTGTCCTCTTGTTTGCTGGTATCCATGTTGTCCCCTCTTCTTCCCCTTCCAACTCAGCGATGCCTCACTCCAAAAGGGAAAGGCATCATAGGTGAAAACTGATCACCTTTTTCTGATGATTCAGAGGAAAACCTCACTCCCTTTACACATTAATTTCTCCAATAGTGCTTATCATTTGCTGCAAACCTTTCCACAGAATCCCRGAATACTTTAAGTTGGAAGGGACCTTAGAGCTCATCTCCTTCCAACCCCCTGYMATGGGCAGGAACACCTTCCACTAGACCAGGTTGCTCCAAGCCCAGTTCAACATTTCCGGGAATGGGGTAGCTTCTCTGGACAATCTGTGCCAGGGCCTCACCATCCTCGCAGGTRAGAATTTCTTCCCAATATCCCATCTAACCGTGCCCTCTGTCAGTGTGAAGCCATTCCCCCATGCTCTTGTAAATAGCCTCTCTTTTCCTTGTTTCAGAAATGAGTTACGCTTGGTGTGAGCTGGGGAGAGAACAATAGTAGTAGATATTTAGGGGGGGTTATTCTTCGTTGCTTCATCAATAGCAGCATTACAGGCTAGAGAACTTAAAGAAGGTTTTTCACAGGTCTGTTTTTTCTCTGTGACTTAGTGGTCGTAATTTTTCCCCACACTTGTCTACAGATCTGTACTAGGACCCAAACCACTAAAATGCTTTCGTTTTGGTCCTTTTTTGCCCTTGTGTATTCAGCTAGTAAAATGTTTTGTTTTTCTTTTTTTTTTTYCCCAGAATCTATGAGATCATTCAAGTATGGAGACTTGGCAGCCTCTCCATATGTACAGAGACGGCTGTTTGAATGTCTGACTGAGTGTCTTTCTGGCTAAGGATAAATTATTTGGTGTGTTAAATTAGGATTTGTTGCTTTATCTGGCATGAATAGGGTTCATTTATTATCAGTGTTCCATCATGATTTACACTGGACTGCATCTTTGGGTTTTTTTCACATTTTATTACATAAAAAYAGGTATTTCTTTTAAACAATTTGCTTATAGAAAGGATTGCAATAGCAAGTTAATGTGGTTGTAAGGCCAAGAAAAGGCATTGCAGAACAGAAGTAAACAGGAGTAAATGCAAAAATAATGATGGGATTGGAAAAACAAGGTGGACATTTGCTTGAGCTTGACTGGTCATTTACATAGGGGTCTGTATAGAATTGAACAGTCACTGCAAACAGTAATCTATGGAAAAGGTGCATAGGGAATATTATAAACATGAAGGATTMTTGGTGAAGGTAGAATTTACCAGGAAAAAAAAAAAGAGAAATGGGTAGTACTTCTAAAATTCAGTTTGGGTACCCAAAATGCCTTGTAACTCTCTATTGAGAGGAAAAAAAATGTTTGGTTCTATAAAGATCTACCTGTAGGGTCCCATACTGGTGGCGGTTGTCAGCTTAGAAATTGGGTGCATTTTACACAYACTGGTGCTTTCTGTTTCAGAGAGATACTGGCCTGGAAGTCTCAGTCTTGGCTGGAGGAGCCATTTGCAAAGATCCACTGGTAGAACTGTGTTCTCTTGCCAGGGTTGAGTTTGCCATGTGCAATTCCTGCTCAGGGTGGGTGCTCTGCCCTGCTGAACTGCTTGGAATGCTGAAGGGATGGAATAAAAGTTTTTTTTWAAATGTATTTAATGAGCATTACAGCTTGATTTGCACCATCTGGGTTTAACTTGAAATACTGTTACAAAAAGTAAAACATCTGTACATACAAGCTAGAAAAGATTAATAGAGCTTTATTTGCTTCTAAATCCTCCGTCATAAATTAACAGTATAGACCATTTCTCTCTCCCCATTTTTAAGTTACRCAGACAGCCAGTCCACCTCTACTGATGCTGTAACATGTAACTGCCCTGTCTTGGGCCTCTTTATTTTCACACTGGTCAAACAAGTGTCAGTCAGTATTCRCTTACGTTTCCTAATCCCTTTGTCTCCCACAGCGATTGTACACRTGCCACTCACAGTGAAGCCTGAGCTTCTATTTTGGGCAGTATTTGAAAAATGCTAAAAGCAGAAGGATATGGTAAATATACATAGTTTCCAACTCTGTTTGGTCTTCATGTCAGAAGAATCGGGAAACCAAGATATTACTGTTAATCACAAGGTGGGACATGTCATTAAAGCCCTGTGCTTACCAAAGGAAAAGCTGTTCATCATTTGGCCATGTTTCAAACTAGAAAATAGGAATGTCAAAATCTCTGCAAAAAAGCTTTCTGCCTTTATTGGTAACTCAAGAACTCAAGAACTGATTTTCTGTTTGCGCAACCAGTGTTGTGATAAAGTGCTGGAGTAGCATCCTGGCCTCTGTGTGTCTGTGTGTATTATCCTGGCCTCTGCGTGTGTCAGGAGCTTCACCTGCTGTTTTCTTTCTTTTCTATTTTTCTTTTTTTAGCAGCTGAATTTCTTCARCATTTGTGTGGATTAATTTCCAACWTGCARTTGAGTTAATGTTGGAGGCTGGAAGATGAAAGATAAGTGAGTAGGAGGGGGAAAGAAAAATAGAGCAATAGCCTAGAGCATTGCCAATAAGAACTAAAGAAATAACACCAAACAGTTGGCAAGGTAGCCTGTGGCTTCTTTGATAGTCCGTCATCACAATAAAACRCCTTTTGAGTTGTTCTTTACCTACTGATTGTAAATCCTAGTTAAAACTGCCTGTGTTTCCCAGAGTCCTGGGGACCTCACAAAAGCTTTGCACTCCCGGAGTGCAGCCTGCCCAGCACATGGAAGAGCAGAAATATCAAGGTGGGAAAGGTGGGAGTCACTGAATTTCTYACTCTGTCCTTCAGGTTTTGGTGTTGCAGACATCTCCCACCAGAACGTGAAGCCCATATTTCAGAACAAAACACTAGCACATTCAACCTTCCTTACTTTTGCTCCGAATCACTGCAGCTGTGGTATGTATGAGGCTGGTACTGTTGTGTCTTTTTTAATGTGCTTTAAAATGTGCCTGGAGGTTTGRGGAGTTTCTTTTATTTGTATTTTTTTAATTCTGGCTGAAATGCTCTGCTGTTTATATTTAAGCAAAACCTCCAGCAGGAATGAATAAAATCAAAGAGCATCGTAATACTGAAAGGCAGGTCAGAGGCTGACAGATAGGTCTGGCTGAAGGGGCCTTTTCACTAGGGATGGGGCAGGCAGGGGCTTGGGAACAGAGCAGCCCCTTTCCCCTCCTATCTCTCTCCATGCTCCTTTTCCCCATCATCTCTCCTACCCCACATCTATCTCCTCTGCCTGAAGCTCATGTCAAAGCCAGGGTTTCACCAACAGTGGCAAGTTTCAGCAGCATCCAAAAAAGTGAGCTTGTTCAGCCGGGCAGGCCTGCCCAGCGCCTTGGCTGCTCGCTCCCTCCTGCACTCCAAGAGCAGCAGCGCTGTCTCGCGCTTGGAAGAGCTGCTCCTTCTGTTTTCCAGTGGAATATCTGATGAGATTTCAGTTTCCACACTATAACGCCCTTTAATTTGAGTGCAGTTTTTAGCAGGCTGTTTTTCAGCCAAGAGCATGAGTAAACTCTSAGGGCTTTTTCCCTTTGTTAAGCTCCCTGTGTCAAGTGACCTGGTGTCACATCGCTGGCCAGGGGAACCTTCTGGCCACAAACACATGGGGTTTGGTAGGAACTCCTGCCTTTATCCAGGAAAGAATCCAACAAAGTGAGCCTCACTTCTCACTATGCCTTCAGTGCCACTCTCTTCCAAAAAAATGCAAGCCAGKCTGAGCAGCAGTGCTGCAGCAGGCCAGTCTCACAATACATCTGTGGTGGGAACATGATGGAAAAAGAAGTTTCATTGCAAGGAAAAGCAGCTAGCAAAGGGGGAGTAATGAATTTGTGTTTTATTTTGCTTCCCTTGTGTTGTGCATTGAAGACTTATGAGCATTTTGGAGAGAGTAGAATAAAGGAAATTATGAAGACTTTTTTTACAGTATAAGATGCCAGACTTCCTTGCACTTTTAATCTTAAAAAACCAGACCCCTGGAATMCAAGGGAATTTTGTAAAACTTTCCAGCCAATGTTACCCCAGGCTGGTGGTGGTACCAGCAGCAGTGGGGAGTCTGTGCTTAGATGAGGCCATCAATTTCTGTCATGTATTTATCATCTTGTCAAATAGTTTTAACTGATTGTAGAAAAAGGTTCTGGGAGCTGCTGGGGCCTTGTTTTAGGTTGTCTGCTGGTGCTGGTCTACCAAGTGATTTTTCCAGTGGGTATTGTCTCAAATTGAGTCTGGTAAATGAGATCTRTGGGCAATTTAATAACCTAGTATATAATTTAGGGACTGGAAAGATGCCCCTTCACTTTTTAGATCTGCAAAGCAAAAACAAACAAACAAACAAAACCTAAAMAAACAAAAAAAAAAAGTCTTGCAAGGACAGTGGAGGAAAGAAGTCTTGATAGTCCTGCACCATGGATTTGGATAGAGAGATGGGAAAAGGGAACATRAGAAAAGGGAACACTTACCCACAACACGCTGTGTTTCTATCATCAGCCTGCTTGTGGTCTCTGCTCCTGTCCCAGGCCAAGCTAAAAGTATCCATCTGAAATCCTTCCTGTAGGAGGTTTTTGTACATGCCTTTTTTGGCCCAAGATCAAGCTGTTTCCCAAAAGCCTTGTTCCAGGCACAGCTGAGCGTTGGCTTTCAGGCAGGTGTACAGACACAGAGCAGCAGGCACTGCTGATTTACCTCATCCTCATAGCACGCCCACGAAACARTATTTAGTTGGATTTTTAACATCTCTTGCTGCCAGGAGATGAACCACAGTTTGAGTTGGATCTTTTGAGTCTTGTCCATGGCATTTACATTGGTAATTTCAGATGATGTAGTGCTACTTATAAACTGCTGAGGATCTGTACAGAAATACTTCCGCACCTGCACAGCTGCCTCCAGCTCTGGGGTCCCAGCAAAGGAMGGACATGGACCTGTTAGAGCGAGTCCAGAGGAGGCACCAGGAYGATCAGAGGGATGGAGCAGCTCTGCTGTGAGGAAAGGCTGAGGGAGTTGGGATTATTCAGCCTGGAGAAGAGAAGGCTTGGGGATGACRTAATTSTGGCCTTCCAGTACCTCAAGGGAACCTACAGGAAAGATGGGGAGAGACATTTACAAGGGCCTGGAGTTACTGGACAAGGAGGAATGGCTTCAAACTGATAGAGAGTAGATTTAAATTGGATATTAGGAAAAAATTCTTCGCAGTAGGGTAGTAAGGGGTAGTAAGGCCCTGGCACAGGTTGCCCAGAGAAGCTGTGGCTGCCCCATCCCTGTTAGTGTTCAAGCCCAGGTTGAATGGGGCTTGGAGCAGCCTGGGCTAGTGGAAGGGGTCCCTGCCCAYGGCAGGGCCCTGGATTAAATCTTTAAGATCCCTTCCAACCCAAACCATTCCATGATAGCTTTTCTCTAAGTAGACTTTTCTCTCCCTATTTCTGGCCATTAGATTAAGCAAGAAGTGTCCATTATGCTTCTAATTTTTTTCATTGATTTGGAAGGTTAAGTATTTCTTTGAAGAGCTGGTTTTATTGCCCTGGAGTTCTAAGCTGCCAAGGAGCTTTCCTGCTGATTTTAACTCTTGCAAGCATTAGTTATTTCAAGTTATTTATGGTTGGGCTTCTGTGCTTGGCTTTTTCAGGTTTTAAAAAAAAACCAAAACCCTGAAAGAAAAGGAAAAAAACACCAAAACTATGGGCCTGCCATATCCCTTTTAGCTCAAGCAGAAAATCCAAATGGGAATGTCTGAGTTATTTCCGAGCTCCACTAAAGTGGCCCTCCTTCATTAAAGCAGCAGGATGATGTCATGTTCAGCAGTTCAGGAGAGGATCAGTGCATGCTCCATCCAGCTCAGCACACCCCAGAGTGAACACCGTGGGCTGATGCCCCAGAATAAGGCAAAGAACTACCTGATATTTGYTTTTTTTGTATGTAAATGTGTGTGTATGTACTAGAAGAACTGCTTTGACAGGCTCTGAGAAGAAAAGAATYTTTGAAAGTAGTTTCTTTGGGAATTTCTTTTTTAATCTTTATTGAGTTCCTTTTGTGTTTTGCTGAAGAAAGCGAGGCTTTGGCCACAGGCTTGTTCAGAAGCTTTCCACTTTGCTTTACTTAGTATTTCTACTGTTTCAGTGGATTAAAAAAAAAAAGCCAAAACTAATATTTGACCTTTCAGATCTGGTAATGTCTTTTTTTGTTTTTTTCTTCCCTCTTACCCTTTTCTTTTCATGGTGAAGAAATAGTGTAAGACATTCAGCATTTGTTTCCARGTGATCTGTTCTTTTTCATCCTTCTCTCCCTGGAGATGGAGGCCCCTGCCATCCTTTGAGATGTCAGGAATTTTAGGAGATGATTTATGCAGCAGCATAAAATGGCATTGGACCGTGTAGCAAGGGTCAGACATATGGTAGCAATGATCGTATACGATATATATACATGCTCGGTAAAGCAACTTCCCTGCCTGTATTTGAACAGGTTATGAGAATCTTTCCTGGGTAGCAAAATGCTTAAAAATTCGTTGTGTATTCTGTTCTTATTCACGTTTGCACCATGTGAAACAGGAATAGGAACAAACAAATAACTATTTTCCTTGACCAAAATAGATTAAGTACATTTCTGTGTGGAAATGGGATTACAGTCCTCATTTTCTTTCTGACTTGACTGTAGCTGTTGAGAATAGCAGCCCCTCAGGTCTCTGGTAATGTAGTCTTCAGCTCAAATAGGGATTTAAAAATATTTAAGCGTCTCTCTCGTGAGGCTTCTTGTTTCCTATTTGTTTTGTGTTGCTAAGCAATGCATTTAAAACCCCAAATTTAAAATTTACAACTCTCAAATTGTCCCTCAGCCTTATTCTCCAAACCTCACATCTGTAATGGGTTTTCCATCTGCCAGTTTTCCCAGGTTGCCCCATCCATCCTCAAGTCTGCAGAGGAAAAAGCCTTGTGGTTGCGGGGTGGGGGGGGGGGTGTCCCTTAGCCTCCATCTGTAATTAATTTCTCACAAAGCCACATCTATCTGTTTGGGGCAGGGGAAGTGGGGAAAGGGAGGTAAAAAGTGAAGTCACTCTCTCCCTTTCCCAGTAAAATGCCGAATTTGGCAAGTGGGATTGTAGTTCCTTGGGGTATTTTAGCMTCTCCTTTCCACCCTGCAGCCCTCACCACCCCCAGCTCCAGTACACWTCTTGCAGAGGGCAAAGTGCTGGAATTTCTCCTGCCTGTGTGGAGCTTGCGGGCTCGGTCTGTGCTGCTGTGCTGCTGCCCACATCTGACACCACGCTGTTTCGACTACTGGGGTTGCTGCAAAAGCTGCTGGCATCCTTTGGAAAACTTCCTTCTGTCAATATTTGAATTTTCAAAAACCATACTAAATAGCTGCCATGATGTTTCGTTTTTAAAGACTTAAGAAATAGCCACAGCAGTCCCAGTCAATATTCCTTCTCTGCCATCATCCAGTGCAGCTGTTCCAAAATATTTTTATGTGCTGCAGACCACCAGGTAGCTTCGAGCAGGAGCTGGGCTTGCTGTGAGGCTGCTCCCCTACCTGGTGCCCTGGTCTCTGGGGTAGAGAAAGCAGAAAGAACCAGCTTGGAATCATGGAATTGCTAAGCTTGGAAAAGACCTCTAAGATCATTGAGTCCAACCATTCKCCCAGCACCAGCACTGTGTTCRTCACTAAACTGTGTCCTCAAGTGCCACATACACATGTTTTTTGAGCAATTCCAGGGATGATTCCAGTGGCRATTCCACCACTTCCCTGGGCAGCCTGGTCCACAGCTTGGCAACCCTTTCCATGAAGAAATTTTTCCTGAAGCCCAATCAAAACCTCCCCTGGCACAACATGAAGCCATTTCCTCTCGTCCCATCACTTGTTACCTGGGAGAAGAGTCTGACTCCCACCTGGCTACAACCTCCTGTCAGGTAAAGAGTGATAAGGTCTCCCCTGAGCCTCCTTTTCTCCAGACTTAAMAACCCCAGCTCCCTCATTCTCCAGCCCCTTCCCGAGCTCCATTGCCCTTCTCTGGACATGCTGCTGTTTGTTGCCCTTCTTTGCTTATCTAGGACAGAAACGTGAAAATGTTAGAATATGAAAATGTTAGAATGTGAAAATCCTGAAATCTGGGACAAAATTCTTCCCTGTGAGGGTGGTGAGGCCCTGGCACAGGTTGTCCAGAGAAGCTGTGGCTGCCCCATCCCTGGAAGTGTTCCAAGTTGGATGGAGCTTGGAGCAGCCTGCTGTAGTGGAAGGTGTCCCTGCCCACRGCAGAGGGTGCAACGAGATGATCCTTAAGGTCCCTTCCAATCCAAACCATTTTGTGATCTATGGGAAATTGGATCCTTAGGCATTTTTGGAGATCTGGGGTTTCGTCTCTTTGTTACTCTGATGCAAGTCAGACTCCAGGGTATAAACTGAACAGTGCTGATTTGAGCGTCCAGCACCTCCTTCCCACCCACCACTCCTCCCACACTTGTTCCTGGTGGCAGAACTCCTGGGCAGTYGGTTGATGAATCATATGGGATCATTAATCTGGTTAAATATACACTGACTTACTTTGATGCCAGATTATTTTTAATTTAGGTCAGTTCTGCAATTATTGCCCAGCCTCTCAGGCCATGGTATTGGCAYGACTGAAGGACTGGCAGAGGAGTGGGAAGATGGCAGGGGCAACTTAAATTGATGGTCCTGCTGAAATACACCCCTGTTTGTCAAACTGCTGCCTGATATCTGAGGCAAAACATGTTCTGTGCAGGGCTAGCACAATGTGCTGCCTGTTTGCTGACTGTTACAGGCACGTTCTTGAGTGTTGCTTCCAGGGGAAGTTCTTCTGGATGATGTCCTTAATACTGATAAGAAGTGGCACATTTGGAATAATATGATAAAGAACTGAAATGCTGAGTAGYTAATAATTGTAGAAACTTCCTGACTTGGGATTCATCCCTGTTGGACATCCAAACATCTCTGCCTCCAATAACTTGCTCATCATTACGAGTTAGAAGGGGAGCTGTTATATAAGTATTGTAGAAGGTAGGCTGGACCACTGGAAGTTGAGGAAAACCACTGGGGAGGGGACTGTTGGATCAGAGGGTGTCGCTCCCGGACACGAATAAACACACGGAGACAGCTGTCAGGGTCCACCAACAGGCAGAGGCCAAAGGGAAAAGAGAGAGAGAGAGAGAGAGAGAGAGCCGGCCTCTGCCCTCGGTCTTTACTTATATGTTTTCAGAAACCACCGTGGATTGGAGGATTGGAATACCACCTCCTGCTGTCCACTGGTCAACAGAATTGTCTATCATATAGGTTAGGAAYTCATAAACGTTTGGGCCGGTTARAACAACAAGCTATGTTTACRCAAAAGTGCGTGAGAAACTATTTGCCGAACTAAAAACGCTGCACAACTGAAGAACTGCAAAATGCAGGGCTACAAGAGGGCATCCCAGCAGAGCTCTGCAGAGGAACTGGAACTGGCTGGTGCGGTCACTTGGGGTGTGCGCGTTGGTGGGGATATTGTGTGTCACACCACACATCTGCCACAGCTGCCGGAGTACAGTGGGACCTTGTTTCAGCACAGCCATAGTAGTAATGTGTCTGGAAAATAAYTTTTGGCAAGGGTCGACTTAAACAGCTTTGTTGTGCCTCAGAGTCAGCTCTCAAATGGCTCTCAAACACTGAATAATGGGTCATGGCAGGCTCTTAAATGCCAGAGATGCTCGTGGTGGCCACGTACCTGTCAGGGAAAGGACATGGAACCCTGGGTAGGTGCCTGTGAAAGGGCTCTGGATCACCTGCTGGAAGATCATCGCCCAGCAACAACTGGGAACCCCACCAGCAAACTGGGAGCAGATTTGGAGTGGTGAATGTCAACCCCATTGCTGATCCCTCTGAAATCTCCCATTGTCCCCAGACCATCATGACTATGTGTTTCTGTCTCCCATTTTAAGACATTTTGTTTTAATTAAATGAATTTAGTTTAATTTGAATTAAAAATATGGGTGAAACTCTGTGGTGGTAGCTGCTCTCTGAGGAACAGACTCATAAAARTAATGTGGTGAGAAAATTACTCTGATTCCAGCAGCAAATGACCCAAATTTGAAATAACAGTGACACCCTGTGGAGATGTTTGGAGGGACCTTCTCCAGRTCTTGCTGATCCTTGTTCCTGATACTGTCAGCCAGTTATTAGATTCCTTCGTGTCATCTTTTAGAGAAACGTGTATTTTTTTCCAATGAAAGTTTTGTCATCTTTGAAGTCAGATTAAAAAATAAAARTCCCTTGTATCTTTTCTATTAGAAATATTTTTTAATCTTGTAGCTAAACCACAAAAGCTCATTTACCAAAAAGAGGATGATGGGGAATATTCTACGAGATCTGAAGAATGTGCCTGCATTGGGTTGAGTTTCCTGAAGGACTTTCTTCTGCACAGCTGGAAGCATTGGAGGGAGCTGCTCTATGCCGAGGTGAAGTCAGGATGATGATCGTTTCCTTTCCAGTCTGGGCTCTTGTTTAAAAATGCAAGAGCTGAAAGRTTTAATGGTAAATGTGCATTTTGAATACGCAGAGCAGCAGCTTTTTGTTTGTTCTTGCTGCAAGGCACTCAGAGGGTGGTCTGACTCCTCAGAGTGTGTCCTGGGTGCCTTACTGTGCTTGTGTTCTGGATTGACTCTGGGCAGAGAGCATCCCGGTTAAACAGGGATCACTTTCCCTTTTCATTCCAGTTTGAGCACAGGATCCCCTTCACAGCAGCATTAAAGATCAGAAAGAGGAGGATGGTTATTGAGGAGGCTCCTGGTGAGGTGATGTCCTGGTTTAAAAGACAGGYGTCTGCCAAGGAAGGYAGGAACCTTCYTGRAATGGAAAAGATKACTTCTTCCCTCCAAGTTATTATAACCTTGAAATTATGGGGCTTTCAGGCAAAGATAYGGGGAAAAGAATAGCAGTTCTTTACTAGAAYGTATATGTGTATGTATATATATATAACAAGACAGACAAACAGCAACAACAAAACCCCAGAAACMCCAATAACAGGTTTTTCTCRCCCATTGGGCAACTTCCCTCTGGTGTAGCTATGACCGCAGCCGGCAGGGGGCGCGGGCGGTGGTTCCCCYRYGGCTGCAGGGGGCRCTGTGGCGCGAGCGCKGCGACCTCTCCGCGGGGCAGGGGCGGCCCGGGCGACAGGGGAGAGGGCAGAGCGCTCCCTTCGCAAACTCACGGACACCAATCTGTCCCAGCACCAACTCCGGCAGCGGGCAGCAAGCAGCGAAGGCAGSCAGGTCCGACTGCRCAGCAGTGGACCTTGCTAYCACCCACTGAGTGGCCAGAAGAAGGCAGGGACAGCAGAGGCGAGCAGACCCGGGGCGGCGAGCCAAAGTGCAGCAGAAATCTGGAGTGGTGGCAGGGACAGCAGAGACGAGCAGATCCRGGGAGGGGGGACAAGCTACAGTGCAGCAGCCGAATCCTCTTTGCAACACACTCGACCCTTCTCACCGCCCGCCAGAAGGAGGCAGAGCCCAGCCCCCATCCCCGAGCCAAGTCTCCGAGTCCCTGACCTCTCAMAGGAYCACACTGCAACCMCRAGAGCAACCCCCAGCCAGAGAGTTCACCCCCAGCCAAAACTCCCGCAATTGTCCAGGTATGTGGGAGTGATTGGCTATGTCTTTTGTTTCTTAATTACCCCGTTAGTTTCCTAGGCAAGCAATATCCTCTCAAGGAAGAAAATTCCTTGAGAGAAAGAAAAAAAAMCACCTAACCYCCAACACCGGGCTTGCTCGCTCTCTGTCCCTATGCCACTGAAACCTCTCCTGGTTGTGCTCCCAATGCAATTTCCACAGCTTTGCCAAGCCAGGTTTGGTCCTGAGGACTGCTGTTCACTGTGGTGTTTCCTTTTGGTTGTCTCCTGAATTTACTGCCACCAAAAAAGACCACAACCTTCTGAACAAAAGAGAAATACACCCTGCATTCTGCGGCAGTTGCCTACAGGCCTGAAGAGAAACCGTCAGGGGGGTTCTCTGCAAGGAAGTGTCAGCTGGTAGACGTGGAGGACACAGCATCAATTGCTCTTTTTAAATAAAGGTTGARTAAGTTTGAGCAATGTCCTGAGTCATCAGGAGAGAAATTGGAAGCCTTTTTCATGAAAGCAGTTCTCATTCTGTAGCTGTTGTTGGGGTCAAGGTTGAACGACTTACAAGTTCCCCAGGTCAGTTCTCAGGGCTGTGTTTAGGATCCCTGCTCTGACCTCTCTCTTTCACAAGATTCATGTGAAGAAGGAAGGACTTTCATACCAGGAATCTGATAAAGGCCACACAGATAAAAAAACACTCCATGATCTGCCTGAGAGAGTGACAGGAAGAACTGTGAGAACCTCTGCACAATTTACTTGGTTTGCTCTGAAGTCAGCTAGTTGTGATTTAAATATCTTGGATAATTTTGGGCTAATATACACCTACAAGAGAGGAAGGTGCACAGAAGTCTGGCTGGTGTATTACCACAGCACTGTGACTTGTTTTAACCTCTCAGTTGAASAGGTCTTGATTTGTTGTGAGAAGCTTGAGAATTGCTTTAATCCAGTATCTCTTAAGAGTTCTATTATTTCTAGTGAGAAAGGTAAAATCTTRGTAATGTAGGTACTGTCCCTTTGTTTTCCAAGCAAGGCAGCCTCTCTTCTTCCTTTCTTTTTCCCAGGCTGTACTGAACCCTAATATTTTAAAGAAGGATCAGAACAATGCACACTGTGTTTATTCATAAACTCACAGAACGGGTTTGGTTAGGAAAAGACCTAAAGGATCTAGTTCCAACCCCCTTGCCATGGGCAGGGATTCTACCTTCCAAAAGCTGATTTTGGTCACTGATGCTTCATGAAATAACCAAACTACACTTGCAGTTTAACTTAAAATTACTCTGAATTTTAAAAAGAGATTTTTTTAAAAAAATCTTTCAGTCGATTTGGAATGGCCACTCCGGTGCCCTTGTCAGGTTTTCAGTGTGTGCAGCTCTGATGAGGTATTAATGATCCCCACGTTCTCCATCTTCTCCTGGCACAGCCTYTGGTGGAAGGATGCAGAGGGTAATAGTTATGCTCCATGGGACCCCAACAAACATCTGGGCTTCCTTTAATTGCTCTTTATTTTCTTCCAAGGGACCAGGACTCTTCCTCCTCTCCACAGGGAGGTTTGGTCTTTAGTGAGCTGGTGTCTGCTCCACCAGAGAATGAAATTGGGATTATCAGATCTTGTGCAGGAAAACAGACAGAAGCAGGCACAGGGCCATCAAAGGTACACAGAGCTGCTGGTGGGGAGGCAAGGAGTATAAAATCAGCTTGTGCAATGCAACTGTTACTGCTGTTCCCTTACAGCCTTTGTGCTCAGGTGGAGAGGTGCTGCTGTCAATTAGACTGAGAATAAACACTGTTTAATTTGGGGTGACATTTAAAAGCAATTAAGGAAGTTYAAATGTTAAATGTATGTTTTTGTCTTTCCAGTTAAATGCAGTTTTGGAGGGAAAAAATATTCCAAATATTTAATTATACACATACAACTGTATAAATAAGCCTGACAGTACTATAAAAAGATTTTTAATCTCTTGCATAACTGCTTTAACTTCATGTTCAGGGTGTGGTGCTCTATTAAAATACTGACACATGTAGTTTATTATTGCAACTCYTGTATCCAGCATTGTCTGGGAGCAGCTGGCGTATGCATTTCCTAATCTGCTCCAGGCAAAATCACTCAGGTGGCTCAAAGCACCTATACAGACTAAGCCTGTTGATTTTTCCCTGAAGCAGATTAAGGAGTCATGTGGCAGAACTTCTCAGCAGCAGACATTTGGTGCTAGTGACTTCATCTGCTGGTGGTGACCAGCAGCTGGAGGGTGTAGTATCTCGGGCGAGACCTGGAAAGGGAAATCTGCTGCTGTCCTTCCCTCTGGACAGGTCCAGAAGAGAGGAGCCAGCCCTGCCTGGCCTGTCTGCTCCTTAGGTGTCAGCAAACCTGGGGACAGCTGATTATTGGGTCACTTGGACTGAGTCATCACATGTCACACTTGGTTTTTGTGCTTGGGAGACTCCTGAGGGTTTACACATTGTCCAAAGCATGGGTTCCATCCATCTAACCGTGGTACTAAGAATCTAGCTTTTTGACCATATACTGAGGGGCTCCTTTGCCACTTTGCAGTCACAGCGAAAGCTTGCTTGTGGCGTCTTTCCACTGAACAATGAACTTGTGGCCCTTCCTTTTCCCTGAAGGTCACACCGCGGGGAAGGTGTGGGAAGGTGGGCACTAAGTCATGTTAACCACCACACTGGTGTGAGAAGTTTGTGCATGTTAAGTGCTCCTCAGCTTACCTGCGCTGTCCTTCCCTGGTCTCTGTCTCATCTCTCTGATGTTCTTTCACCRTTCCCATTTCACAGTATCCAAGAACTCCATGGCTAAGTCAAGGCAACAATACCTGTTTGTCTCTCCACTGCCTGGCAGGGAGGAATAGAGTTGGGGGCAGCACCTATTTAGTTGARGAGTTTCCATCCAAGAGTCTGTGCTTGATACCTCAGCATTATCCTGCCTCAAATTATTTCTGTAACTTCGGGTTATTGACACATGGGTTTATTTTACACAGATATCTTCCACAAAGTGGTGCTTAACRTGCTTTGCTAGGTCTGAGTGGCATCCATGACTCAGGAATTTCTTCTGTATGGTATAAATCTGATTCCAGTCTGTTGCCAGATCACACAGCTCTTTGAATAGGAAGATCTGCGCAGCATCTTGTGACAGCAT
The DNA here is from genome assembly GCA_018881555.1 of Amblyornis subalaris. Classification (NCBI taxonomy): domain Eukaryota; kingdom Metazoa; phylum Chordata; class Aves; order Passeriformes; family Ptilonorhynchidae; genus Amblyornis; species Amblyornis subalaris. The sequence continues at coordinate 4,338,541 of JACAXG010000049.1, read as the reverse complement.
GTATGTTGATTTAGAGCACGCAGAGGTTTCCCTGGAGCAGATAGAATTATTTAACAGCCTCTCTGGCTTCCATCCCACACCAGCCACAGATTTTGAGCCGTCCCTTTGAATGCTGTTCTTCCCCAGTCAGACTCTGTTCTCCAGCCTGAGACAGTCCTTGTTCCCATGACCCACAGATTTTTGTAGGCAGCCCCAGCTCTATCACCTCTTCTCTTGAACTTCCTGGGGTCTGCGGTCCCCTTGGCAAGGGATAACAGAGCTCTTCTGCCTGTCAGCTTTGGAAGATGATGGCCCTTCATGGCTACCCTGTGTCCTCCTGGTCCCCCTGCCATCCAGCATCCCCAGCTCCATGACTTGTTCATAAYCCAATGCACTTGGCCATTTCTTAACTCTCAGTGTTCCTATAGCTGTGGACTATTGGTCAGCACTTAAATATTAACGTGCTAATTAATAATGAAAAGCAAAATCGTAGTTAGCTTTAAAACTTTAGTTGGGTGAGGGGTTAGCAGAGGAGCAGTCTATAACAATGAAACTGTGCTATTAATATATATATTTATATATATCTATATATAGATACATATATTTACGTATTTTTCTCTCTAGCACTAGCATTGCACAAGAGAAGTATCCTSTGTGTGAAGGTCTGCAAAGATGTTTGCTTGCAGCACTTGGAAGCGTGGAGCAGGAAGTCATACAGCACTAGGTATTACTTTCTTTTTTTTTCAAGGGGGTTTTAAGAAGTCCCATTAAATGTTTTCATTCCGAGTCTTAAAAATGGAGGGGGGAAAGGGAAAATTTCTGAGAAGATATATGTTGCTCTCGGACACGAATAAACACACGGACACAGCTGTCAGGGTTTACCAGCGGGGCAGAGGCCAAGGGGAAAAGAAAGAGAGAGACAGCCTCTGCCCTCGGTCTTTATTTATATGTGTTCAGAAACCACCGTGGATTGGAGGATGGGAATACCACCTCCTGCTGTCCACTGGTCAACAGAATTGTCTATCATATAGGTTAGGAATTCATAAACATTTTTCTGGTTAGAATAACAAAGTTATGTTTATACAAAAGTGCRTGAGAAACTATTTGCCGAACTAAAAACACTGCACAACTRAAGAACTGCAAAATGCAGGGCTACATATATATATTTATTTTCCACTTCAGGCCAGTCTGTAAGTGCAGTATTTGTTGCAGTCTTAAAGTAGCCCAAGATATTGCAGTCAACTACATTGGACTCAGTGATCTCAGAGGTCTTTTCCAACCCAAATGATTCTGTGAAAGGGGACAAAAAAAGATCAGGAACAGCAAGTGGAGCAGAAACAACGGAGAAAATGTTCTGGCTGGTGAGGAACTGGGGAGAAAGGGATGCACTGGCTGCAGCTATGGTGTGTGTCTGCAGGACTGGAACATCTGTGCCTTTCTCCTCCTGTTCTGCCGCCGTTCTTGCTGTGGTGTTTCTGTGAGCACACTTCGGTGCGGTTGAGTGGTGGCTCCTGCTGAGACACGCTGGCATTGCACCAGCTGCGCGTTCCCTGCCAAACTTCCAGTGGTGCCTGCGGAATTCAATTGACGCTGGAGCGTTATTTTATACTGGGAGTGTGTGAACGTAGGAAAAAAATTAAATTAATGTTATTTGTAATACCACGGGAAGAGATAAAATTCTATTGATGTTACGGTCGTACAGCATCCGGTTTATGGAGGCTAGATTATAAAAAAAAATATATATTATATATTGCYTAGGACTGCATATAGTCATAATATGCAGTATAATTGGGCTCTATATAGTATGATAATACTGTTTAATAGGGTTGTAATTCTAAATTATAGTTCTATAATTCCAAATKCAGTCGTGCCAACTGCCTCTGACCGCAGTGTGTGTTGTTACAGAACCCTTTGCCACAGCATCCTGCTYGCGCGGAGCGCTGCTGCGCGCAGACACAGCTAAGTATTTTCCATATGCATTTGAAAAATGTGCATTAAAAACGTGCATTTCCTTGATTTCACCCTGAAGCCAGGGACGTTCGCCCACAGCCCTGGAGCGGGAGCGGCCGCGGGCGGGCCGGGGTTAACCCCGCCACCTCCCCATTGGCGGGCGTCCCTCCTGCCGCTCCTATTGGAGGCGCCCGGCCGCGTCCCCCCGGCCAGGGCAGGGCTGGCGGCTGATTGGCGGGCGGGCGGTGCGCGGCGGGCGGGGCAGACACCCATTGGCTGGGGGGCGGGCGCGAGGCGTTGGGCGGCACCATGTCGCGGGGCTGGCGGGGGCCAGCGGCGGCTGGGTCATGGCGGGCGGGCGGCGGGCGCGGTGAGTGCGGCGGGCGCGGACGGCGGGGCCGGGCCGGGCCGGTGGCGCCCGAGGGAAGAGACCGGACCGGAGCGGACCGGGGCGGGGCGGGGCGGGACGGGCCGCGCCGCGGGGCCGCTGCGGTCTGGGGGCGGGGCGGGGTGCGGCGAGGCCGTCCGGGCCTGGCAGCGGGAGGGARGGGGCGGAGGGGCAGCTGCGCCCGCGAAGCGCTGGAGGCGCCCCTGCGGCCGGACCGGCGGCGGTAGAATCACGGAATCAGGGAGTCAGTGAGGGTGGAAAAGACCTCCGAGGTCATCGAGTCCAACCGATGACCCAACAGCACCTTGTCAACCAGACCATGGCACCGAGTCCAGGTGCCAGCCTGGCGTCCAGGCTTTCCTTGAGCATCTCCAGGGACAGTGACTCCACCTGGGCAGCCAATATCGAATCATCCTTACCATGAAGAATTCCTCTCTACGTCCAGCCTGACCCTCCCCTGGCACAGCTTGAGGCTATGTACTCTTGTCCTGTCGCTTTTTAGCTGAGAGAATAGCCCGACTCCCACCTGGCCACARCCTCCTGTCAGGAGTTGTAGAGAGCGAGAAGGTTCCCCCTGAGCCTCCTTTTCTCCAGGCTGAGCCCCCCCAGCTCCTTCAGCCGCTCCTCATGAGACTCGTATTCTAGGCCCTTCCCCAGTTCCGTCTCCCTTCTCTGGACTCGCTCCAGCCCCTCCACGTCCTTCCTGACAGGTGCGGCCTGAGCCGCGGGTCGGGCTCCCGGACAGCCCCCAGGCTTCGCCCGTGGTCAGCGGGGCTGCGGGGACACAGCTCTGGCAGATGGGAATGTTTATCTGCACTCCTGCACTTCATTCCTCTTCTGGATGCTCGCCTGGAGCTGGGGACAGAGCCCCGCACAGCTGTGAAGCCTCTCTGGCATCTCCTCACCCTTGGGAACGGCCGTCTGCACCGTGGGCTTTCCCTGAATGCCACTCACAGCTTGGCGAAGGTCATTGTCTACTGGTGGAAAACTAAGATATGTGTTCATAGAAGCATTGGCTGTGGTTGTCAAAGCCATAGGTTTAACCCTTTTTAAAGGACATCTCTGTTTGGATCCTCTTTGCATACAGATGTGCATAAGCGCTGCAGCTGTTTTGATTGTATTTGCTGAGGCCCTGGTCCTACAACATAGGTAGTGCTTTARGGGCTGAGCAAGCAAAGTAAACTGTAAAATGTAGATCCTGATCTTGCAGTGGATTCATTGTAAGTAGATCCCACCTGGTACTTATTACAGAACAGACATAAATACTGTGTCTTGTTTTAATTTGACTCTGCACCCCCTCGTGTCCTTAAGTCTGACCTACATAGTCATAGCAAGATTTGCCTCCATTTGTGGTACAAAGTGTCAGGAGGGATGAGTTGGATTTTGTTTCTTCATACAAAGTTGTCAGCTCAGTTTTGGCACTGGAATCTGCTATCCTATGGTTCATTGTCCACAGCCTCTCCTCAGGAGCAGGGGAGGTTGATTGGCACCGTCCTATAGCAGGGACAGGCTCATTGCTGCTAAAAGCCAGATGGGTACATGGACCCCAGTTAAAATTTTAGAGCCCATCTTACATAGGAGCTGAATAAACATAAGAAGGTCAAGTGGAGAAGGGAAACTGCAGAATTTTCTCACTGCTTTGGCTTCATTTCCAAGTAGAACAAGGCTCCCTAAAATATTTCCAGCTCGCTTTATTGACCTGTGATGGAATGTCAGTAACTGGGATGGGGACAAGAGCTGTTTTCTGACCAGGTCCCAGCACTCTCTGTATCTGTTCCCTTGGCTCCTGCCTGTGTCTTGTCCTGTTCCCCATTTCAGTGCTCCCACTCCCTCCCTGCCCACATGGTATTCCCAGCTCCATGCCCATCCCAGCTGTGCTCACACTGCTTGACCGGATGGCCAAGGGGAACAGACAACTATTGAGCCAAGGCCACAGCCCTTCCCACAGCACTCCCCAGCTGCCAGCTTCCATAAACACATAAACCCCATCTTCAAAACGTCTGCTGTCCTCTCAGATGTGTTTGGAGTTAGGCAGTGGATCCAAGTGAAAAATGTGATTATATAAACTTTGTTTCCATAGGAAACCGTGTTTGGTGGAAAGTCGTTCTGTGAGGAGGATTAATGCAGCCTGGTTTCCTCAGGAGTTGTTTGCCACATCCTACCCCAGCAACTCCTGCCTGGCTCCTACTGGCCTTGGTGCCTGGTAGCTTCTCGCTCCCCAGGGCTGCACCCAGGTGCTGCCTGTATCCCACTCTGCCCCGTCCTTATTTGTGCAGTCAGCTGAGTCAGGTGTTCCTGTTTGCTGTGCCGGCAGCTGGGAAAGATTCAGGATATTTACCCGGTTGTCCTTGGCTTCTCAAGGCTTTTGTCCTCTATCTGGCCTGTGGTTTTTGTAAAGCTCGTGCAAGTATTCCTCTGGCAAATTCAGCCGAAATGCGGGTAGTGGATTCTAAACTTACTAAGGGATATAACAGGCCAAGGTAGGCAGACAGATGGACAAAATGATTTTGCTTCTTTCCAAAGCTAAGTGAGAATGTTTCAGGCAGTTACTGATTGTTACAGCTGCAGGCAGAGATATCTCAGTGGTTAAAATGCTTGTGGTCTTTTGTATTTGTCTGTATTGTAGCTCTCACCCAGGGGTGCAGTTATGTGTGTGGAAAGTTGAAGTGTAGACTGTCACAGATTTTGCCTGTAGATAATGAGGGTTTTAGCAGGAAAGGAGATGGAGAAACAGCAGACAAGTAAATACATGGAAAGCCTTGAGCAGTGGATGACTAAACTTGTACACAAGGCAGGCAGCATGCAGAGAGTGGAAGTGACAGAATGAGTCTGAGAAATCCAAGGAAGGGTCTACGGGAGCATGCCTGAAACTGGAATAACAAGGCTTGCACAGAGAGGGGAGGCATGAGCCACCGAGGAGCTGGCCAGAGAGGGGAGGATGGGAAGGAAGATTGATCTGGTGAGACTGAAGTATGTTTTGGGAAGAGGAAAATGTCACTACTGTATATGATGTTTCTTTGAGGATATGCTAGAAAACTTCTTAAGCCCTTTTGATAGGTGATCCCAGAAGGTATAGTGTATATGAGAAGAAAAAACATGCATAGAATAGGAATTGGAGTGTAGTTCACCATATCTATTTCAGATCGGTGTCTGTTTGAGCTATGATTTTTTTGTGTACTTGTACTGCCGAACTAAACCTTTGCCTGCCCTCAGACCTGATTTGTCACCTGGAGCATAATGAAATCCTTGCAAATTGTACACACAAGTATTTTTTGAGATAACAGCTTTCTAGCTTTATGATATAAAAATAAGATCATGATATGTGGCATTGATTTTGTGACTCCAATAAAAARTGTTTTGTGGGATTTCCCTGCTAACTTTGTAGGCTGCTTATAGTAGCTGTGATTTTTGTAACAGGCAAATTGCATGCTGTTTTTTTGAACTGGGAATCAAGTAGTCTGATGTTGGTGTTTAATGCCAGTAGCCATGCTTTAATTCAGGTGTTTGTGTGCACAGTGAGCCACTGTCATACTGAGGAGCTGGAAGACTCATACTTGCTGAGAATACAGACCTGGTTGTAATGAGAGACAAAATTGATCAGGARGTATCCCAAAGAGGTAGTGGAAAACAAGAAGCATTTCTTATGCAAACCTACAGTTGAGTACAGCATTAAAAAGCTGGTAGGGCTGTTTATTTCTGGCTGTTTTCTCTTTCTCACTGAGTTTACTTTTGTCATTGTCCAAGACCCTTTTGCCCTTCATTCCACAGCTCAGCTTATTTTTTCCTTTTTAAAATTTTGGTGGTTTATTGTTATGTCACCTTTCTCATTTCTCCCCTCATTCCAGAACCCRTTTGACACTTATGGAGTTCTCATAATCTTCTTTTCCAATCCAAGACTTTTCCAAAGACTTTCCTTTTTCAAATTACTTTCTTCCAAAATGGCATGAATGCTTTCTGACACCGTCTCAGTGCTGTCACCCTTGCCATCTTCAGTTTGAAACAGTAAAGCTCAAGTCCGTGGTAAACTTATTCATAAAAGGATTCAATTCYCTTGGCTTGTAGAGCAGTGGGTGTAACATTGGCACCCCAGGAGCAAAGTGCAGGCTGCACATGGGACCTTGGAATCGATTGCATGGCAACCTTGGGAGTGCTTTGGTGTTTGTTGGAGCAAAGCAGCCGATGACTCATGTCCTCAGATGTCACTAAAAACTGAGAGCCAACTCACCAGCAAGTAGTTAAATATTTAATTTTATTTATGTATTTATTATATATTCTGCTTACCTTGTTGGAGGGTTTTCAGCCGAAAGTAGTTTCAAAGCTGTCACGAAAGATAAACTAAGTRAATGATCTTTAATTTAAGTGACTGTGGTTGTATTCTCCCCCCCACTCCCAAGAAGAATATCACTAAAGAAACTCAGCATTCCTGAAAATCAGTCGAGGAAAGTGAGTGCCCAGCTTGAGCTCCAGACGTGTGGAACATCCTGCCCTGTGATTTAGTCAGCCAGCACTGGGCTGCAAGGCTTTCTTTAAATGTGTGTGTACATACATACATACATATCTCATAATGAGGAGTAACTGTTCTGAAATGACCTGTGTCCTTCTGCCTAACTCCTTACAAACTYGAATGGATTTTAAAAATGAATGGAAGCAGATCTTGATAACAGCAGTGCTCAAAATGATTCAGAATTAAAGAGATGAATTATGCAATTACAATGAGAGGGTACAGTTACAGCATATCTGCTTCACTTGCCTGCTTAAATTTAAGAATATTATTATTATTTAGGGATCTCCTCCTGGGTGAGTCTGTATCTGCAGGAATGAGAGCGTTTGGGTCAGGTGTGTCTTCTTTGTATGTGCTTCTTATTCTCRTGCTTGCAGTGGGTAATGTGCAGGTGGCTGTGCTGTCTGGAGAAGTACAGGCTGCCAAAACAGAACTAGATGAATAATAATAATATGCTCTAATTTCTATATCAACATGTGATTTGTTGCCTTTCACTATGAGCACAAGCAGTTATTTTCCAATAGATTAAAATCAGTATTACCCAGCTAAGAGGGGACCACAGTTCTGGTTTGAAGCATTCCCGAGGCTTCTCTCACTCTACCCTCTGCCCTTCCTGGGGTCTCTATACTGCTGTGAGTGCTAACAGGGATGTGGGAGAGCCATGTAGCTGCGTGGGTCTGCTCTAGACCTCATGTAAATTTGTTTAACATGCTGTGGAGTCCTCAGTGGGTTTGCATGTCCTTTTATACTACCATTCTTACACTGTGCCAACCTGGTTCTGCACTGGTGGCTGTGACCTGTGTGTGCCTTGCCAGGCGTAGCCTGGCTGTCCTGTGGTTGCTGCTGGTAAATGAGCCTGTGCAGCTCGTTTTTTCCAGTGACATGATTAATAATGTCTGGTTTATACATTTATTGTTAAATCACATGAGGATTTCTGTATCAGTCCTTTCCCAGCTCAGAGTGCTGTTCAGGGTTTGCATGATTAGCGTGGCTGGTGCAAAGAGAAATTCCGGCTGGCTCCCAGTGCTCCTCAGGGATGTACCTCAGTGTCCCTTTCCCAAAATCTGGGTTTTGACTACATGCAGCTAGTCTTAGGAAGGTAATTTCTGTCCTCATAATTGAATACAGTTGATGGTGCATTCTCTGGTCCTTAGATGTGAACACTGGCCTGGTCAAGTCTTATTGAGCGGCAAGATGTCTTGCAGCCCCCTRGAAATATAGAAACATAGATCTGGTTTCAACTGTTGCAGGTGAGGTTACTGAGGATAGGCAAGGATTAGTGGTTTGAAACTTTTTCTTGCTAATTTGGTTGAGGTTGCAGATACTTTGTATATTTTCTGTGGTTATTGGTTTTACAGTTGACTGCAGAAGGTACTTAGTGAACCACAAGGCAGTAAAGATGTCATGCCCCACCCCAGCCCTTTTTTTTTAAGAATGGAAAAAAAGCTGAGTAAATTATAGTGGCAGCATATCAAAGCCAGTAAACAATTAAGTCTATTCTGTCCTTATGTCTTGTACCCTCAGGAAAGTAGGCTGTGCAGCTGTTCTCACTGGTTGTCAGCTGCCTTAAAATCTACCTGGGAGCTTTTCTGAAAGCCTCAGGTAGGACAGGTCTTTAGGACACCAGCAGTAGAGGACAGGTCTTTAGGACACCAGTGGTCGTGGGATCTCATACTAGTGGAATAGTGCATGTAAAATTGGACCAATCACATCAAACTACAGTTCTCTTCAAAAATCTTGCCTGTGGTAGTTGCAGCTGATACGATTTCAGCTGTGCAGAGATGCTATCTGGCAATTTCCCCTTCCGTGCAGATCACAGAAAGGCTGCAGGAAAGCAGCAAACCCARTGTGTTTTAACAGAAGTGTTTGGACTTTCGGATACAAGTGTCCACAAATGCAGGCATATGTTCCAAGCTTAAACTTGATTTTGAGTTTGGTGGGATCTGCAGGATTGTAAGTTTGTGTTTTGTTTATTTTTAGGGGTACCAGGAGATGCTTCAGTGATGAGACTTCTTTTACAATGCAAGTTAGGAATGAAATTTATCAACTAACATCCCCTTCCTCACCCCGATCTCCAACAGACTTCCTGTAACACTTGGAAGAAAGAGTCAGGGGAGAAGGGCTGAAGGGCACCATGAAGCTGAAGCAGCGAGTTGTGCTGTTGGCCATCCTCCTCGTCATCTTCATTTTCACCAAGGTGTTCCTCATTGACAACCTGGACACCTCAGCTGCCAACCGGGAGGACCAACGTGCCTTCCAGCGGATGATGGGGAGCCTGCAGGTGGAGCTGGACCCACGGCTGGAGCACACCCTGCAGTCCCCCTGGGAGATCGCGGCGCAGTGGGTGGTGCCTCGCGAGGTCTATCCTGAGGACACCCCCGAGCTGGGGGCTGTCATGCAYGCGATGACTACCAAGAAAATAATCAAAGCTGATGTGGGATACAAAGGGACTCAACTGAAAGCTTTGCTAATACTTGAAGGAGGGCAGAAGGTTGTCTTCAAACCCAAGAGGTAAATACTGCCTGCAATGACTGCATTGATAGCTGCTTTATTTTATTTTTTTTCTCTATGTTGTTGCATTAACAATTCATTTAAGTTACGAATTTTCCTGTAAAGGCAAAAGACATCCTGTTATTTGTGAGAGAGACGGGATAGAGCCTTGCTGGTGCTCTGGTAACATTAAATTGCTGTGCCAGCTGTCTCTCAGGCTGTACGGCCTTGATGCTCARTACAGCCTGTCTTTAGGTTAAAAGAATAATCACTGTGTGCAGTCTTGAGAGAATGTTGGTTACACCTGATGTTTCTGAGCCGTATCTTCCTGACTGTGGAAGTGCAGCTTCTGGCAGTTTGGAGACAAGCTTTGCCTACATGTCGCGTCAGACTGCCAGGAGAGGGTGCAGTGCATGAACAGGAAAGGAAGGAAAGTTGACAGTGGTCTTAAAAGTAAATCTTCTGCTCTAGCTGCATGAAGGCTGTAAAAATGGCTTGGGTAGGTCAGAGTGAGAGCCCCTGAGTCTCCTGTCTGCCAACAGTGAGTACTGGAGGAGCAACATAAGAAGGGGAGAGTAGTGATACTTCCTTGGTATGGCCTCTGTTTACAGTGATCCACAGGGAAATTTGACGTGATTGAACATTTCTGAAGAGTCTTGTGCATGGCTGTAAAGATTTTTGAACTGTTTGCYCTTGGGGAAAAAGAGAAGAAAAAAAGATGTTAAAAAGTGAGGCGGGTGTGTTTTAAGGGAGTGTACTGCAAAAGGGAAGTGTTGTCATCACAGAATGAGGACATCTCTCTCCAAAGGATTTTGGGTTAAGCAAGCATTAAGGTTTTCTGTCCTGTTAATGAGTGTCTTGGTTTAAAAGACAGGTGTCTGCCAAGGAAGGCAGGAACCTTCCTGGAATGGAAAAGATGACCCCCTCCCTCCAAATTATTATAACCTTGAAATTACAGGGCTTTCAGGCAAAGAKKKGRAAAARGRRKWAMMRKTYYTT